>CM031375.1:12134444-13574330 GCA_018208015.1 Medicago ruthenica
TGACAAACTAATACACCCCCTTTAATCCATAATCCTAACATTCAATGAGACCTAGCTTGTCTCTAAAGCAAGCAAATATGTCAAGCTTCAAAGCCTTTGTGAATCCATCTGCTATCTGCACTTCAGTGGGACAGTAAACCTCTTCAATCATGTTGTTCCCTGATGAAATGGAACCTTGTCTCAATATGTTTGCTTCTTCCATGTGCTATATGATTCTTGGCTAGATATATAGCTGATCTGCTTTCAAGTTTCAGCTTTAGGGGCTTCTCCACTTCACAGTTAAGTTCCTTCATCACATTATCTAGCCAAATTGCTTGACAAGCTGCAAAAGTGCCTGCTATATACTCAGCTTCACAAGATGACAAAGAAGTTACAGGTTGCTTCTTTGTGCACCATGAGATTGCATCATTATTGAACTTGAATAGGTAACTAGAAGTGCTTCTCATATCACTTCTATCTCCACACCAGTCTGAGTTTGAGTACCCTATCAGCTCAACCTTTCCTTCTTTGCTAGCAGTTGGAAACAACATACCAAGCTTCAGAGTTCCTTTCACATATCTCAGTACTCTTTTAACTGCAGTGAGATGAGATTTCCTGGGATCATTCATGAATCTACTCATGATACTTACTGAAAAGCATATATCAGGTCTGCTATTGCATAAGTATCTCAGAGATCCAACTATTTGCTTGAATTCAGTAGCTTCTACTTGAAGTGGAAGAAATAGTCACAAGAAAGGGGGGTTTGAATTGTGACCCATTTAAAATTACTCCTAAAAAACTTAACAAGTTTATATACTCAAGAAAATTCTTGGTAATTGTTAGTATAACAAGATTACAGATTTTTAGATAAAAATGTTTGTTTTATCTAGGACCAGAATGTTCTGGATTAAATTAAGTTGCTTTTACTATGGACCAGAATGTTCTGGAGAATGATGAATTAATATATAAGCAGAATGAGTAAAATTATATTAAGCTGTAAAGCAAGGACCAGAATGTTCTGGAGAATGATTAAATAACAGCAGAATGATATTAAGCTTTTAAAGCAAGGACCGGAATGTTCTGGAGAATGATTAAATAACAGTAGAATGATATTAAGCTTTTAAAGCAAGGACCAGAATATTCTGGAGAATGATTAATATAAAAGCAGAATGATAAAACAATATTATATGTTGATTTTAAACGTGAGTTTAACTTAAGAATTTGTTTTATCTTGGACCAGAATATTCTGGATGCAGTTGTATGAATTAATCAAGACAATATAAATGATTAAATTAATTAGGACCAGAGAACTTTGGATTGATTGTGATTAATTAGGACCAGAATATTCTGGAGAGATTAATAGATATTATTATTTTTTGTGATAGTGTGTGTATATCGTGTAATGAAAATAATAGAGAAGGGAAGAGAGAAAAACACAAGAGATTTATCCTGGTTCACCAAACCCGGCTACTTCCAGTCCCTACACCTCGTGTGAGATTATCCACTATAGTATCCTGCTAACAGAAACTTCTGACTAGCACCATAGATTCTTGATCACACCAGATCAGTCCGTTACAAACCGTATTATCAACCTCGGCAGGCTTCTACATTTCTTTGCTTTCGCACAAGAAAGGTTGTTACAAATTCCTTCTCAAACTATCATTACGAATAGACTTGAGAATATAGTACACTTTGGATGAAAGATATGAATTTTGGATCGAATGAAATACTCAACAAATGTTTGAGATTTTACTAAAAAAACTCGAAAGAGTATGATCCAAAAGAAAGAGATAGTTTTTCGATCAAATAAAATACTCAACACATGTTTGAGATTTTACTAAAAAACTCATAAGAGTATGATCAAGAACTTTTGAGAGAGATGTTGTGAAGAGCTTGAAAGAGAGAGATGTTTTTCTTTGCAAACTCTTGCATTTAACTTCCAAAGCCTCTTGTATTTATAGGTGAGGAGTGACTTGGTGACCAAGGGTGAAAATAGAGCTGTTGGACATGTTTTGTGCAGCTGTCCAAAGCTACATTTGATTTCACTTTCCTTTTTCACTTCAGCCAGAATGTTCTTTTTGTTCATCCAGAACATTCTGGACGTTTCAGCTTGCTTTTGTTGCTTTAACGTGTGAAGTATATAGCTGTAATGAGCTGTTGCTTACTGTAGTGAGCTGTTGCTTGCTGTAAAATCTTGCAAGTCACTTATGTTTATGTCACCATGATGTCATATGATGATGTCATTCCATTTCACATGTGACTTAATACATTTCATGAGATATTTATCTTTTGATGGGCTTTTCTCCAAATGGATCGAAACTTTCAAGACCCTAAGATAACTTCTCATGTTTTAATGCCATGCATTCCTTTTTGCTTTCTTGTCTTTTGATGTAAATGTTTCATTGTATCCAGAAGGTTCTTGGAACAGTGACCAGAACGTTCTTGTAACACCCATATAGAGATTGCCTAGGATCTCTTACGAGTATTAAAATTTCGTACTGGATACATTAAATACAATACAGAAAGATATTTAATAATTACACAATACGTAAGTCTTTAATACAATCCATAATCCGATACAAACATTCTCCATAATATACATCATTCATATACAAATATCCATATAAAACATAAGCAGCACGATCAATCCATGACTTTCTCTTTACCTTTACGTCGTGCTACCTGCGAAGAACCTGCACCAGAAGGAAAGGGATGAGACATAACGTCTCAGTGAGCTCCTACCCTACCAACTGTTGGCAACCACGGGGGTAACCTAGGGTCGTCGTGCCTACTCTCGGTAATCTTGGGGATACCTACGATCGCCGTCAGTCTTTGCTTATTCCGCGATCGAGGGGAAAACCTAAGATCGCTTCTTGTCTTTAACATTTCACATCATATGCTAACTTAACTTATCTTGTACTTAGTGATCAGGGGGAAATATCTTATGATCACTTCTGGTTCACTAGGAACTAGTTGTCCTATTTCTCAATACATATATAAATAAACTTATTCATCTTCTCATATCTTTAAGTTAGAGGTTAGCGTTGAACAATCAATAATTATCTGATTCCATTTTACGGAGTGCATCCGGGTGGAGTAACCCCGAAGTACATCTCCCTTCTAACCGGTGAAAATTCCTATCATATCAGGCTAACACCGAACTCCTCTTGTCGTCGTGCGGTCATCCTTGCGGAATAACACGTCCCACTAGCGTGAACCTCCTGTGTCCCACTAGCGTGAACAAACAGAAGACACGACTTAATAGTCTTAACTTATGTGTATACCTCCCATGTCCCACTAGCGTGAACGATGAAAGACGCGATTAAATATTCGTTTAACTTATGCATGAACCTTTCGTGTCCCACTAGCGTGAACAACGAAAGTCACGACTTAAACTTATTAGTCTTTACTTTTGCATGGACCATTCGTGTCCCACTAGCGTGAACAACGAAGGCCACGGCTTATATCTTAATAATCTTGAATACTTAACCTATAAGAGGTTCTAAACTTGAATACTATATCATTCTAGGCTTACACTTACTTAATTGAGTGCCTGAGAAATTGCTTAGTAAGGGATAATCCTAATACTAGCTCTTATACTCTCTATGATAACTTATGGATTAAGGCATCCATTCTCTCAATCTTGTGCCTATCCTCATTCTATATTAATCTATTCATCCTCTAGGGATAGGTCTTTTAATGCTCATTAGCAATGCTTAACCATTACATGTTGTTCCTTGAGTCTGAAGCAGTATTAGATAGCCGAAACGGTGCAAGTATTGATGAAAAACAACATGGTTCTGTCCACTTCAAAATCGTGACACGATTTGGAAATCGTGTCACGATTTCCTGCCCAGAAATCGTGTTGGTTCCTGCCTATAAAATCGTGACACGGTGGTAAAATCGTGACACAATTTTACCTGCAGTTGGACAGTATAGGGCAAGTTCAAAACAGGATTTCCACCCTTTTGGCTTATCTAATCATGCCCAAACATCATACAACTTTAAAGGATAAATTCTAATGCATATCAACAGGTTACAACATGTATGATCAAGAATTTCTAGCAAAATAGAATTAGGGCTCAAAAGTTCATAACTTTGTTCATAATGCTAAAACTCACAAACTTACTCAAACGGGTTCTAAAACCCTGTGGAGCTCACCTTAAGCCTCAATTGGTGCTTGGTAACTCTGTTTTCCAAAACCTTAGTTTCAATCTATCACTTCTCTTGACTCTTCCTTAATTCTCCTTGTTTCTTCTTGATAAGTGCCTGAAAGTGGTTAAAATGTTCATTTAATTAAGGCACTTATGTTACTTTTGTTTCACAAGTTATCATAGGATAAGCCCATTTTTATGGTTAAAATGCTATATTTGTGATCCTATGCCTTACCCCATGTTATTATTGCAGGAAATTTATGATTGATCATGCTGAGCAAAGAAATGAAGTTTTTATCAAATCCATCGCTACAAGCGTGCGCTTCCTCGCTACAAGCGAGGATAGGCAGGGAATTTGAAGGTTTCATCGCTTCAAGCGCCAGATGCCACGCTTCAAGCGAGCCTAGGCAGGGATTTTCAGAGGTTCATCGCTTCAAGCGATGGACTGGTCGCTTCAAGCGACCAAGGGCGGTTTAAGGCTCCATGCTGACGTGGAGGATCCCCATTGGCCAACAGACTTCCTCGCTACAAGCGACCAACTCATCGCTTGTAGCGAGCGTGCAAAAATTCAGATATTAAAAGCATTTTTGGCTCATTTTCTAAAATAGGCAGTTGGAGAACTTTGAGTACTTTTTCTTCCAATTGTTAGGATTGCTTTAGTAGTAGTTTAGGACTTAGTAATTAGGGCTAGAAGTAGTGATCTTCAAGGAGCAAAAGGATTGAATTGTGGAAATCAACCAAGGGCTTTGGGAAATCAAGACTTTGGGTTATGATCTTCATCTTTTCTCTTATCTTTTGTATAGTTGTCATGAAAATGAGCAACTAACATCCCTTTGTTGGGATTAGAGGTAATCTTTCTAGCTTTGATGTAATGAATGATTATGTGAATATATGATTTAGCAATTTAATTGTTTATGAAGTTATTCTTGCTTTTCACTCTCATGATTGATTCAATTGATATTGACAAATACCCTTGAATCTATGTTTAAGAATAATCTTCTATCAAAATAAGAAAATCTAGAAATGGATTTGGGTTTTGATAATCGCACTAAGTTTCGGATCGTAATGCTTTCGGATCGTTTGATTGATTGGGAAATCGTCGATTAAACGATACGATCGATCTCACGATGTCATTTGGGAAATCAATGACGTTGTCGAGCGATACGTGATATTTACGATAAAACGCTAAATTCATATGCATGATTTATTTATTACATTCTTTGCAAGATTGATGAACTCTAATTCCAATGCTTTTATTCCCTATTACTTGTCGTTTTAATTCCCGCATTTACATTCCGTCATTTTATGAAACCAGTTGTCCAAACCCTTAACTCAAAACGATACCTATTGTTGAACGGCTCAAAGTAAGGCACCAAATCCCTGAGGAGACGATAATTGAAAATACTTACTTTTGTTGTATGAAATACTGCTTCAACAAAATACTTACCAAATCCCGGCAACGGCGCCATTTTGTTGAAGCAGTATTTCATACAACAAAAGTAAGTATTTTCAATTATCGTCTCCTCAGGGATTAGGTGCGTTAATTCGAACCGTTCAACAATCGATATTGTTTTGAGTTAAGGGTTTGTACGCTTGGTTTCATAAAATAACAGAATGTAAATGCGGGAATTAAAATGACAAGTAATAGGGAATAAAAGTGTTGAAATTAGAGTTCATCAATCTTGCAAAGAATATAATTCATGAATCATGCATATGAATTTAGCGTTTTAGCATAAATATCACGTATCGCTCTACAATATCATTGATTTCCCAACTGACATCGTGAGATCGATCGTATCGTTTAATCGACGATTTCCCAATCAATCAAACGATCCGAAAGCATTACGATTCGATACTTTGTGCAATTATCAAAACCCAAATCCATTTCTAGATTTTCTTATTTTGATAGAAGATTATTCTTAAACATAGATTCAAAAGTATTTGTCAATATCATTTGAATCAAGCATGAGATTGAAAAGCAAGAATAACTTCATAAACACTTAAATTGCTAAATCATATATTCACATAATCATTTATTACATCAAAGCTAGAAAGATTACCTCTAATCCCAACAAAGGGATGTTAGTTGCTCATTTTCATGACAACTATACAAAAGATAAGAGAAAATATGAAGATCATGACCCAAAGTCTTGATTTCCCAAAGCCCTTGGTGGATTTCCACAATTCAATCCTTTTGCTCCTTGAAGATCATTACTTCTAGCCCTAATTACTAAGTCCTAAACTACTACTAAAGCAATCCTAACAATTGTTAGGATTGCTTTAGTAGTAGTTTAGGACTTAGTAATTAGGGCTAGAAGTAATGATCTTCAAGGAGCAAAAGGATTGAATTGTGGAAATCCACCAAGGGCTTTGGGAAATCAAGACTTTGGGTTATGATCTTCATCTTTTCTCTTATCTTTTGTATAGTTGTCATGAAAATGAGCAACTAACATCCCTTTGTTGGGATTAGAGGTAATCTTTCTAGCTTTGATGTAATGAATGATTATGTGAATATATGATTTAGCAATTTAATTGTTTATGAAGTTATTCTTGCTTTTCACTCTCATGATTGATTCAATTGATATTGACAAATACCCTTGAATCTATGTTTAAGAATAATCTTCTATCAAAATAAGAAAATCTAGAAATGGATTTGGGTTTTGATAATCGCACTAAGTTTCGGATCGTAATGCTTTCGGATCGTTTGATTGATTGGGAAATCGTCGATTAAACGATACGATCGATCTCACGATGTCATTTGGGAAATCAATGACGTTGTCGAGCGATACGTGATATTTACGATAAAACGCTAAATTCATATGCATGATTTATTTATTACATTCTTTGCAAGATTGATGAACTCTAATTCCAATGCTTTTATTCCCTATTACTTGTCGTTTTAATTCCCGCATTTACATTCCGTCATTTTATGAAACCAGTTGTCCAAACCCTTAACTCAAAACGATACCTATTGTTGAACGGCTCAAAGTAAGGCACCAATCCCTGTGGAGACGATATTTGAAAATACTTACTTTTGTTGTATGAAATACTGCTTCAACAAAATGGCGCCGTTGCCGGGGATTAGTGTTTTGTTATTTTGAGCATCGCAATAATTGATAGTGTTTTGAGCTTTTGTATATATCTTGTTAATATTTTTGTACATTATCAACTGTTTGTGCATTAACCCTCTTTGCAATGCAAAGAAAAGTTTCTTGTTAGTTATTTGTGTTTCAGATTCTCATTGAAAGAAATCATGGCTGATCATCATGATTATTTCAACTACTATGATCCATACGAGTATGATACCTATCAACAATTTCAACAATATCCGTCTGAAGAAGAACAAATGGCAAGAACGGAAAACACGTTGAATTTGTTCATGCAACAATCCATGATCAACATGCAAAACACCAACCATAGATTAAGAGCTTTGTCATGCCAATTGGAGATTTTGCAAGTTCAAATGAATTATCTACCAAGAATCATGGAGGTTCAGACCAACAATCAATCCGTTTTGGAATTCGGAGAGATTGTTGAAGACGATATTGATGAGAGTGAGGAAGAGACGTTATTTGAAGGATGTGGTATAAGGACATTAATGGAAGAATTAGAGATACCACGCAAGGATGTGTAGCACCCTAATTTTGTCCTACGCATTTTAAAACAAAAAAATCAAAAAGAATCAAAAGAGGGGAAAAAGTCAAAAGTCAACAAAAGTCAACAGAAAAGTCAACTTTTCAAAATTGAGGACTTCGCAATGCGAAGCTCACTTCGCACTGCGAAGTCTGCGATTTTTCTGCAGATTTTTGGTTTCTTTGATTTAATTCCAGAATTTGTTGCACATCACTTCCATAATTATTTTAAGTAGCATTCATGGCTAATTGGGCCAAGCAAAGCCAGAGTTGAAGGACTTGCCATTAATGCCAAGGTTGGAAGCTTTTTCTTCCAACCTAGCATGTGACAAGCAAGTGGGCTTGCCCTTGGGCAGCTCTAGTCCCTCCCAGGTGACCAGCTAACCACCACAAGGTTGCCAGCCACCTGCTTGAGGACTTTCCTCCTGCTTGCTGCCCCAAAAACCAGTCAAACCAGCTGGATTTCTCACTTGAAAAGCCATGAGTGCCTACTCTGTTTTGCAGCAGCTTTTCACCCTCTCACACCAGCCAATTTTAGCCTTTTCATCCCTCAATCTCTGCACATTACAGTGCACGTTTTTATTGACCAACCATTGAGATTGCAAGGATTGATCCCCAAGCATTAGCCAATTGCAAATCAGCTTTGTTCTTCATCATTACCTTCTAGAAATAGTTGAATTTGTGGCTGAAATCAAGCTGGATCTTGCCCCTTGGTACAAGGCAGGGTTGCCTCTATCCATTAGCATTTAATGCAAAGGGATTCAGCTTGATCTTGGCCACAAATCAGCTGAATTTTGGGATTGTGTAATGATGACAAAGATTTGATTTTGGCCTATAAATAGAAGGCAATGCCCAAAGGAAAAAACACAGTTAACACAGCATTCAAAGAGCAGAAACTCTACTCATTTCAACCTACAAATCTCCACAAACAACCAGAAAAAACCAATCCACACAAAGCATTACAAAGTTCCAAAACCATCACAAATACTCAAAACCTCTTGCACAAGCTTTCAACCAAATCAAACCAAGTGCAGCTGGAGCTTTGCTAAGGAGTTCTGTAAGTTACTAAGCTCTTTATCTTGCATTTATAATTGTGTTTGCATAGCTATTTTGGCTCAAAACCTTTTGATTCTAAAAAACCCCTTTTGAATTTCAAAGAAATCCCAAGGTTTTCAAAACATCAAAACTGGTTTGTCCAACCTTTTTCACCCCAAAAACTCAAAGTTTTTCACCCATCTATAAGGTCTTGAGTGTGTTCAGAAGTTGTTTCTGAACAAAAGTTCAGAAACAGCTTCTGAACCCAAAATTTCGCATGCTTCGCAGTGCGAAGTCATGGTCGCAGTGCGACCATGACAGAACTCAGAACCTGAGTTTTTGTGTCAAAACAACCAATTTTTGAGGTTCTAGCCCCAGAGCTCAGAACCTAAGAGTTTTTAAACCCATGTTCTTCAAACCACAACAAGGATTTTGCATAATTTTGACAAAATCACAAGTTCGTATAACCATTTTGTGGATAACTTGCAAAGCAAGTTATGTTCCCAAACTTTCAAAACCACATGAACAAACAAGCTATGTTCATCTTTTCAATCTAAACTTGAACAATGAATATTGTTCATGATGTTCAAAACTCAAAGATGAACATACACCGTTTACGTTCGCATTTTCGCAAAATGAGACGAACTTGCGCGTTTTCTAGCAAATTTGCTAAATCTCCCCATTTTGGGTTTTCAAACCAAATGTTTTGACATACCTTGGGATTTCTAAAGAATTCAATCCAAAAACATGAATGAAAAAGGGATGGTGTGACGTATGTCTCTCCATCGCCCCGATTGTACGAATGCGTGACGTATGTCTCGTCGCTCGGACAATCGTCATTCCCTTTTTTAATATGTACAACCTTAACCAAACCAAATCTTGGCCCCTTGTGGTCAATCCAAGCCTTTTGGTCCCCCGTTGGCCATTAGACTCAACCCCTCGACTCGTTAGAGTCCACTCGGTCAATGTTCGACTCGTCCGAGTCCATTGTACCCGTTCTTGATCTCAGTGGATCAATCGAACAATCGCCCGACTCTTCGGAGTCCACTCGGTCAATGTTTGACTCGTTTGAGTCCATTGCACCTCCCTTGGTCCCATAGCGACCAATTCAACCCTCTACCCTAACGGACGTACCTTTTAACAATTCTAATGTGATTCGCGAACGAACGCTTAATAAGTCTCCAAGTGCGAGCATACAAGCTACGTTTAATCGCAAGAATTTGGTTAAAACATCGTCCAATTAAAATCAACCAACACATATACGTTTTTCTACCAAAGAACTACGTATGCTTTGAATTCTCCGACTACCGGGAGATACGTAGGAGCAAGATCGACATCTTGTCAAGCACAACAATAAAAAACTTTTTCTTCGTTTGTTTTTATCTCTTTCCCCCCTTTATTATATTTTTAACATAAATGAACATGCACGCAAAGTATTAAAAAACAATTCAAGCTTTAACCAAATAGAAGGTTCCCGTTGAGTACAACGGACGTGAGGGGTGCTAATACCTTCCCCTCACGTAACCGACTCCCGAACCCGACAATGGTTGCGATGACCTAATCCTTATCCTCATCGTCAAAGGGTTTTATTATCGTTTCCCTTTACAACAAAAAAAACTTAAGGGTTTATCAACGTTCCCTTTACACAAAAACTTTGGTGGCGGCTTCACAAAGGCACCTCCGAGCGTTCGAGGACGTCCTCGGAGGATTTGCGCGTCTTTTTCCCGAGGAAAAAAACGAGGTGCGCACAGCTGGCGACTTCACTGGGGACCAAGTTCCCACTAGTGAGTCAAGCCTAACCTATTTGGTTTAAAGACAATTGCTTTATTTTCTTTGCGTGCCATGTTTATTTATTTTATTCATGCATGTTATATTTATGCTTTATGTTTATATTTGCTTTATTTGCTTTATATTCATATTATATATATCAAATGTGGGGGTTACTTGAGTGATGTTACTCCACATTGTTCGGGTTAATGCCGGACGTGTGAGGCTCTCTACCCGAGCTTGAGAAAAACACTAAGTTAGAAGGAGGTTGTGTGCGGAAGCCCGCGTTGACGTATGTCCGTGAGGTGGGATGTCCAACCCCGCTTAGATGAGATTTTCACGTGGAATTAATTGAAGTCATGTCGACGTATGTCCATAGACAACCCTAATTCCATGTGAGGTCTATGACTCTAAGGACCTCTTCTTAGGAGATTTCCCAATTTAGAGCCTACATGTGAGGATGGGGGGAAGTTCCGAACCTTCATAAACCATACCCTTGCATAACATTTGCATTCATGAAAGTAATTTTCGCATCGTTTTACTTTATAGGAGTTTAAAAAGAACGAACAAATATTAGCAAAAGAGAAATATGGATTCCGGGAACAAGAATACGCTCGCCTTCAAAATTAAAGCTCCTAGGGTGGAAAGTTTATTAGCTCTAAGCAAGAGGCTCTCTTCGGTCCACAAGAACATCTTTGAGGCAAGCTATGGGCTAATCCTTGATCTTTTACCCGTGAGAATAGATTCAACCGCCTTAACCACTTTGGCGCAATTCTTCGACCCACCTCTACGGTGCTTCACATTTCAAGACTTCCAACTAGCGCCAACTTTGGAAGAGTTTGAGAAGATTTTGGGTTGTAGCATGAAAGAAAGGTCATGAACTCTATCTCGGTCCGGGAAAGGATCCCACATTTGAAGCCATCGCCGAATCCTTATACCTCGACACCCAAGAAGTGGCATCTAACTTGGAAGTTAAAGGGAACCTTAAGGGATTTTCAAGAAAGTTTTTGGAAGCCAAAGCTCGGGATTTACTAGCCAACAAAGAGGTAATGGCCTTCAACGCCATCTTAGCCCTCTTAGTCTACGGGATTGTCTTATTCCCCAACATGGATGATTTCGTAGACTTTCCGGCTCTAGAGGTGTTTATGACTAAAAATCCAGTTCCTACAATCTTAGCGGATTTTTATCATACCCTCTATTCAAGGCATGAACAAGCAAGGGGACGCAAAATTACTTGTTGCACTCCCGTGGTGCAAATTTGGATGATGTCCCACATGCCAAGGAACCGAGACTTTGTGGAAAACCGGGCCAAGCTCAAATGGTCGCAACGGATGACAACTCTCTCCGAGAAGGACATCCATTGGTTTTCACCAAACTTAGATGACCCGGAAATTATCCTCAGCTGCGGGGACTTCCCTAACGTACCCCTCATTGGTACTAAGGGATGTATTAATTACAATCCGGTCCTCTCTCTCCGACAACTAGGTTTTTCAATGGAGGATAAACCTAATGACCTTTTGTTGGAAGCTTTCTACTTAAGGGAAGGCGATCAAGACCCGGCATTGCTAGATAGAATCCGGGGAGCATGGAGCCAAGTACGCAAGGGAAGGGTCGGCAAGAGAAACTGTGTCGCCAAACCCCTTTATACTCAATGGGTGAAGGAGAGGGTCAAAGCAATCAAGTTACCCTTCGTGGTCACAAACCCTCCAAAACCTCCTACACCTAAACCTATTGCAATCATTCCCAACAAAGAAGTGGAGGACCTCAAGGCCAAAATTCAAGAACTCCAAAACAAAAACGGAGACTTAGAATTGAAGCACCTCCAAGCTTTAGGAGAAATTACTAGGACGAAGAGAGATCGTGATGAAGTATCACATTCTCTCCTAGTATGCCAAAAACGGTTAAGAATCTCCGAAGGGAAAAGGGATTGGATAGGAGGCGGCTTGGTTAGTGCGGATGCTAACCTTGTTGCCAAGGACGAAGAGTTGGAAAGAATCTTACATTCCAACCAAGAGCTCAAGAAGTTTGGCGAATTAGCCATCGAAGCTCAACGAAAATGGAGGTTGAAATTCCAAGAGAAAAATCAACAGCTCCAAGAAGTAGTGAAAGACTACAAAGAGCAACTTCAAGCCGAGCGCGTCCAGCGACAAAGACATGAGAGTCTCTCTCATCAAGGGAGGCTAAAGTGCGATCATCTCGAAGAAGACATCAAGAAATTCGAAGAGTACTTCGACAAGATTGCAAGAGCTCATGGGGACCACATTGCACAACTACACGATGAGATTAGAAGTGCAAGAGTCAAGCTAGACCAACGCAAGGAAGTGATTGAGTATGTATGGCAAGACGCCACCCGATTAAGTGAGGATTTCACTAAATTGGTTGCATTCTCAAATTTGGTGATCACCCAACTTCCAAAGAAGCTAGCGGAGGCCGAGATGGTCCTGCCCTACTTTGTCATCCCTGTGGAGATCCAGAAGTTTATGAAGTTCTGCAAGGACACCATAGATTTCTATAGGGAGGAAATGAGCAAAGCCGAGAAGCGAGCGGCTATTTGATTTGTAATAGCATTAGTTACACTTTGCAAACAAATGTTATTTAATCAAATATATTTTGAAGTATAATCAATTTCTCGGTCTTTAATATTTCGAATTTGCTAATATTAATCGTGCACCTTTAAACTCCATAAAGCAAAATAAAAACACGCATATTTTGCATACTCATAAGCATACATACATCCACATGCATCTTCATGCATTTTTTCAAAAAAAAACTCATTCATTTCCCTAAAAACAGTTCAAAGCAATCATAGCCCGAAAACCCCGAAAGCCCTCGGTCCAAGAACCAGATATTCAACACTCGTACGGAACACGAGCTAACAAACAAAGGATCATGGAAAATTTGGAACAAACTCAAGCGGCTTTGAGAGAGGAAGTTGATGGAATGAAAGGAAAAATGGATCAGATGCTAGAGTTAATGCAAGCTCTGTCGGCACGAGAAAGCCACCCTCGCCCAACAACGGATGCATCCAATGTGCAATGGCCTCCTTATGGTTTACCCGTGGGTTATACCCCACCCTTTGAAAATGAGGGTCAAGGACCACCTCCACCACCGTTCACAATCCCCGTAAGGAATGAGGAGCGTCGTCCTCAAGGAACCTCCACTACTCAGCATGAAGTAATTCCCCACGATGTGGAGAATAGCCAGCTAAGGCAATCTGCTCCCGACACCACTCACCAAGACAATGATACCACCCAAATGTATCGAGTTTTGGAAGAGAGGTTGAAAGCTGTCGAGGGTTTCAGCTCATACGGTGCCCACAATGCCTTGGATATGTGCCTAGTGCCCGACGTGGTAATTCCTCCGAAGTTCAAAGCACCGGACTTCGAGAAATACAAAGGAATTCAATGCCCTCGGAATCATCTAAGGATGTTCTGTAGGAAGATGGCGGCTTACGCAATGAACGAGAAACTCATGGTGCATGTGTTTCAAGATAGTCTAAGCGGAGCGTCCTTAGATTGGTACATGCAGCTCGAGCGTACCCATGTCCAAACTTGGAAGGATCTAGCCGATGCCTTCCTAAAGCAATACAAATATAATTTGGACATGGCTCCAAATAGGATGCAACTACAAAACCTCCTACAAAGAAGCAACGAGTCCTTCAAGGAGTACGCTCAGCGGTGGAGAGAACTAGCTTCTCGTGTACAACCACCACTGTTGGAGAGAGAACTTGTCGACACCTTTATGGGCACACTTCAAGGCCCATATTACGACAAGATGATTGGAAGTACGTCTGCCGGTTTCTCCGATCTAGTCATGGTCGGTGAAAGAATAGAAGATGGAGTGAAGAGAGGAAAAATCCAAGGCTCTCCAGAAGCTCAAAGTGGAGCTAGAAAGCCCCCCAGCAACTTTCACAAAAAGAAAGAGGGGGAGACAAATGCCGTTCTAGTGGGTCCATCCTACCCACCACCAAATCAAATGCCTCACTACCACTATCCTTATGTGGCAGCAGCAACGACTCAAGGGCGTTACTCACCTCAAGTGATTCCCGCAAATCCACCTCGACAACCAGTGGTGTTGCCGCAGCAAAATCAACAGCAACAGCAACAAGGCGGGTACCCACCAAGGAATCAGGCGAGCTCAAGGAACAGTTACTTTAATAGGCAGTTTGATCCTGTACCCATGTCTTATGGTCAGATCTTGCCATACCTAATCCAAAAGGGTATGGTCGAGACAAGACTACTACCACCAATGTCGCCACCATATCCACAGTGGTACGACGCAAATGCCAAATGTGATTTCCACGCAGGATCCGTGGGGCACAATATCGAAAACTGTAGGGTTTTCAAACACAAGGTGCAGGATCTTATTGACAAGAAGCTGTTATCCTTCAAAGAGGAAAGCCCCAATGTGAAGAACAACCCATTGCCGGGGCACGCGGGTCCCTCTGTAAATGCGGTGGAGGAACAAGAGGACTTTGGTCCAGTCAAAAGGGTAGCCAATGTTAGGACTCCCCTGTCAACCATAAGGGAGCGTTTAACCGGCTTTGGATTATTCGAGGAAATGCACGTCAACTGTGAAGCCTGCAAGGTCAACCCGGATGAGTGCAAAGAGTTGAAGAACTGTCTTCAAGAGTTAATGGACCAAGGTTGGATCCAAATTGGCTATATAAAGGATGGCACGGACGTTGCTACCTTAGAGTCTAACGGCCCAAAACCTCTCGAGATCCCATACCAAAGGAGAGAGGTACCAATGCCAATACAACCCATAACATTCCACGTACCTGCACCCTTCTCGTTTGAAAGTACAAAGAGGGTACCATGGAATTACCAACCTGTGGCTTATGTGGAAGGAAAACCACTAGCCAAAATCGAGTCCAGCATCACTAACATTACCGGTGTTGGAGGAATGACTATAAGTGGTAGAGTCTTCGCTCCGAAAGAACTCGGGAAAACGCCAGCCGTACTACCAAAGGAGCCGCTCAAAGAAAAGAGCGTGGAGGAAAAAGAGAACCAAGCGGGGCCTTCTCAAAAGACAATCCCGCAAAAAGAGGCCGAAGAGTTCCTAAGGATAATCCAAAAGAGCGAGTACAAGATCATTGACCAGCTAGGTCAAACTCCCTCCAAGATCTCCATGCTATCCTTACTACTCAGCTCGGAAGCACATCGGGAAGCACTACTACGGATTCTCAGTGAGGCACATGTCACCAAGGACATTCCGGTGGACCAATTCGACGGGATAGTCGGAAATATTACCTCAAGTAGGTACTTGGGTTTCAATGGCGATGAGCTACCCGACGATGGGCACATTCATAACCGCGCCTTACATATCTCCGTGAAATGCATGGACCACATCCTCTCAAGAGTGCTAGTGGACACGGGGTCATCATTGAATGTCATGCCCAAGACTACCCTCCTCAAACTCTCATGTGAAGGGACTGTAATGAAGCCCAGCGCCTTGGTCGTAAAAGCTTTCGATGGGTCAAGAAGGGCCGTTATGGGGGAGATCGACTTACCAGTCCAAATCGGACCTAAGGTTTTCACCATAACCTTCCAAGTTATGGACATTAATCCAACATATAGTTGTCTTCTCGGACGACCATGGATCCATGCGGCCGGAGCCATTACCTCTACCCTGCACCAGAAACTGAAGTTCATCATTGATAACCAAATGATTGTAGTTTCCGGGCAAGAGGACATGATGGTAAGCCATCTCTCATCTTTCCGTTACATAGAAACGGATGAAGAAGCTGTGGACGTCCCATTCCAATCTTTGGAAGTGGCAAATGACGTGACATTGAGCTCAAAGCCCAAGGAGGAGGCTAGGACAGCCATGTCATCATGGAGGGCGATAAGAGAGGCCCTAGAAGAAAACCGACCCACCGGATGGGGCAAGTTAGTGGACATACCGGAGAAGAAAAATCGCTTCGGGTTGGGGTATCATCCATCGGCCGAAACTTTCTCAAAGCCACCAAAGCAAGGGGCCCTCCCCATCTCGGAAACATTCATCAGTGCGGGGTTTATCCATGAAGATCAAGTGGCTCTACTCGAAGACGTAGACGAAGACGTGCCTGAATTGGTGTACCGTTGCGCTTCGGATGAAGCTTTGAATAATTGGAGGGCTATCGCGATTCCCGAGATCATTACCAGGATCAAGTAATAAACCATGTTTGTTTGTTTTTTACTTTTAAATAAAAAAAATCATTTAGCTCTGCCCAAGGCAAATGATTAGTCGTGTGGGGCCCCCATGTTTTTATAAGTTATTTACAATCATGAATAAAAGCAATCTTTTATGTTCATTTGAGTCTTTTCCTTTTTTGCATTTGTTTTGAAAAATTTTTTTTACAAAAAGCCTAAAAAAAAAAAATCATACTCATGCAGATCTACAAATCCACCCTCCAAAAACAACACTACCTTAAACCCTTATGACTTCGATTGCCCGATTAATCAAACTGAAGATGATGAAGAGGACGATTATGAACCGCCTGAAGAATTGTCTAGACTTGCAAATCAAGGGGATAGGGTAATACAACCTCACCAAGAATCAGTTGAAAAGGTCAACTTGGGGACCGAAGAGGATAAGAAAGAGGTCAAGATAGGAGCCTCCCTGCACGAGGATGTGAAAGGAAAGTTGATCAAGCTTCTGCAAGAGTACGTGGACGTATTCGCTTGGTCGTATCAAGACATGCCGGGTTTAGACCCTAACATCGTTGTACACAAGCTGCCACTCAAGCCGGAATGCCCGCCAGTGAAGCAAAAATTGAGAAGAACTCGACCCGATATGGCTCTCAAGATCAGAGAGGAGGTCAAAAAGCAATTCGATGCCGGCTTCTTAGCCGTAACCAAGTATCCAACATGGGTTGCCAACATTGTGCCAGTTCCGAAGAAAGATGGCAAGGTGAGAATGTGTGTGGATTATCGGGACTTGAATAGAGCAAGCCCAAAGGATGATTTCCCGCTGCCACACATCGACATATTGGTGGACAACACCGCCCAATTCTCAGTCTTTTCCTTTATGGATGGCTTCTCGGGATATAACCAAATCAAGATGGCTCCGGAGGACATGGAGAAAACTACATTCATCACCCCATGGGGAACATTCTGCTATAAGGTAATGCCTTTCGGATTAACAAATGCCGGGGCAACATACCAAAGAGCAATGGTGACTCTTTTCCACGACATGATCCATAAGGAAATTGAGGTCTACGTCGACGATATGATTGCCAAATCCCAAACGGAGGAGGATCATCTAGTCCATCTACAAAAGCTTTTCGAACGCCTAAGAAAATTCAAGCTGCGCTTAAATCCTAACAAGTGCACATTTGGCGTTAGATCCGGGAAGTTATTGGGCTTCATCGTCAGCCAAAGAGGTATTGAAGTGGATCCCGATAAGGTAAAGGCCATCCAAGAAATGCCAGCGCCAAATACCGAGAAAGAAGTCCGGGGTTTCTTAGGAAGATTGAACTACATCGCCAGGTTCATCTCACACATGACAGCTACCTGCGAACCAATCTTCAAGCTGCTAAGGAAAAACCAAGCCGTTCATTGGAACGAGGATTGCCAAGAGGCGTTTGACAAGATCAAACAATACCTGCAAGAACCACCGATCTTAATACCTCCGGTTCCGGGTAAACCCCTCATCTTATACCTAACCGTACTTGAAGGATCAATGGGTTGTGTGTTAGGACAACAAGATGAAACGGGAAGGAAAGAGCACGCAATCTACTACTTAAGCAAGAAGTTTACCGACTGTGAAACAAGGTATACTTCACTCGAAAAGACTTGCTGCGCTTTAGCATGGGCTGCTCGACGTCTAAGGCAATACATGTTGACCCATACAACTTGGTTGATATCGAAGATGGATCCCATCAAGTACATCTTCGAAAAACCTGCCCTCACAGGGAAGATAGCCCGTTGGCAAATGCTGCTGTCTGAGTATGACATCCAATATGTTGCTCAAAAAGCCATCAAAGGGAGTGTTTTATCCGAGCACCTTGCTCACCAACCATTGGAGGATTATCAGCCCATACAATTTGACTTCCCAGACGAAGATGTCGTAGCTTTGAATGACGAAGAAGTCACAAGCGATGATGAAGGACCAGAACCAGGAGCTCAATGGAAGCTCGCTTTCGACGGCGCCTCGAATGCCATGGGACACGGTATCGGAGCAGTTTTAATCTCCCCAAGAAATGGATACCAGCCCTTCACAGCAAGGTTGTGCTTTGACTGCACCAATAACATGGCAGAATATGAAGCATGTATCCTAGGCCTCAAAGCAGCAATTGATCTAAGGATCAAAAACCTTGAAGTATACGGTGACTCAGCCTTAGTCATCTATCAAGTCAAAGGAGAATGGGAAACAAGACATCCCAATTTAATTCCCTACCAAGCCCGGGTTGTAAAATTGATCAAGCATTTTGATGAAATCAATTTCCACCACATACCTCGAGAAGAAAATCAGGTAGCAGATGCTTTGGCTACATTATCATCAATGTACCAAGTAAATTCTTACAATGAGACACCAATCATAAGGATGGATCGTAGAGACAAACCAGTTGTATGCGCATCAGTTGAAGAAGAACTTGACAACAAACCTTGGTTCTACGACATCAAGCGATACCTCGAAGAGCAAGAGTATCCAGAAAATGTCTCGCACACCGACAAGAGGACCCTCAGAAGATTGGCATCCCAGTTCTTCCTCAGTGGAAATACCCTCTACAAAAGAAATTATGACATGGTCCTGCTCAGATGTGTGGATAAACATGAAGCGGACATGCTCATCAAAGAAATCCACGAGGGATCTTTTGGAACCCATGCTAATGGGCATGCAATGGCAAAGAAAATCTTAAGGGCGGGCTACTATTGGTTAACCATGGAAGCTGATTGTTTCCACTATGCCAAGACTTGTCACAAGTGCCAGATTTACGCCGACAAGGTGCATGTGCCACCAACTCCACTGAACGTCATGACTTCACCTTGGCCTTTCTCTATGTGGGGCATAGACATGATTGGAATGATCGAGCCCAAAGCGTCAAATGGACATCGCTTCATCCTCGTTGCCATCGACTACTTCACCAAATGGGTAGAAGCAACTTCGTATGCAAACGTAACCAAACAAGTGGTAGCCCGATTCATCAAGAAGGAAATCATTTGCCGTTATGGTACTCCCCACAAAATCATCACCGATAATGGGGCAAACCTGAACAACAAGACAATGAAGGAGTTGTGCAAAGATTTCAAGATTGAGCACCATAATTCCTCCCCTTATCGACCAAAGATGAACGGTGCGGTAGAAGCAGCCAATAAGAACATAAAGAAGATCATCCAAAAGATGGTGACAACATATAAGGATTGGCATGAGATGCTTCCCTTTGCGCTACATGGCTACAGAACAGCCATTCGCACTTCAACTGGGGCAACCCCCTTCTCCTTAGTATACGGTATGGAAGCTGTTCTCCCCGTAGAGGTGGAAATTCCTTCGCTAAGGGTCTTGATGGAAACCAAGCTAGAAGAAGCTGAATGGGTCCAAACAAGGTTCGACCAACTGAATCTCATAGAGGAGAAGCGTCTGACGGCAATATGTCATGGCCAACTCTATCAAAGGAGGCTCAAGAGAGCATTCGACAAGAAGGTCCGTCCTCGAGAGTTCAAAGAAGGAGACCTAGTGCTCAAGAAGATATTACCTATCCACAAAGATCCCCGAGGGAAGTGGACTCCCAGCTATGATGGGCCGTACGTGGTAAAGAAAGCTTTCTCAGGCGGAGCCCTGATCATCACCACTATGGATGGAGAGGAGTTCCCACTATCAATAAACTCCGATGCAGTCAAGAGGTATTATGCCTAAAGAAAAAAAGAGAGAGAAAAAAGATCGCTAAATCGAAAACCTGAAAGGGCGGTTTAGGCAATAGAGAGCGTCCTGCTAGATTGAAAACCTGAAAAGGCGGTCTAGGCAAAAATTAAGGACATAAAAAAAAAAAAGGGAAATACACCCCGGTGGATTGAAAACTCGAAAGAGCGATCCAGGCAAAAGTTAGGGGTTAACAAAAAAAAAGAGGCAATGACTGCAGCATCCAAGCTCCGGACAAGATTCAAGAGGAGAGGAATCGGTCTCGTCAGCATCTTCCAACAAACGAAAATATCGAAGTCATAAGGAAATAGCATGTGTTGTGCCAAAACCAACATTTTCTTTTTGCTTTTTCTTGTCTTTCTCTATCTCACTTCTCACTTTGTGTATTTTTTACCCATTCAAGAGGTCAAATCTGCATTGAATAAATTTCCTTTTTGTTATTTTATGTTCTCAGTAGCGCATAAAATTTTGTTTTATTCATGATGAAAATGCTTTAAAACATGGGAAATAAACAAAAGAATTTTCTTCCAAAAAGAAAAAAAACAAACAAACTTTGCTTTATTTTGAATCTTCGTGAATTCTGAAAGAATTGCGGTAGTTCCCACCAAAATATTGCACCAAAAGACTTATGCTCCTTAGCTAAGGCAAGTGTGTAGCTCGCGGCACGCGGAGCGCAAGAACCCCAAGGGTCAAGCGGGGCAAAATTCCCCAGTAAACACCCTAAAGCATCCAAACACCAAACAAGGCTGGATATCGATCATGCTTCCAAAATGATCCTTTATCCCCCATAAGCCAAACCTCCTTGATACTCCCCAGGGAGTCTCAACCCCAAACAAAAGTCCAATCTTTATTGGCAAAAAACACAAATTTTCGGGCTTAGGCTCGAACTACACCGGTTTTGATCCCATTCGGGTATGTAGGCAAAGGACCTTGTCCTTCCAAACCGACCAACCAAAAAACACAAATTTTCGGGCTTAGGCTCGAACTACACCGGTTTTGATCCCATTTGGGTATGTAGGCAAAGGACCTCGTCCTTCCAAACCGACCAACCAAAAAACAAGCAAAAACACAAAAAAGAGAAAGCCCAATTGTCAGTAACACAACCACAAACAAAGACCGACTCTGCTCGGCACCCAGCCAACATTATTTCATTTCATGCATGCATATTTAAAAACCATTCATACACATGCATTTCATTTCATAAAGCATGCATCCTCAACAAGGATCCTCCAGTGAGTATCCCATATTCACCAACATCCATCAACATTCAACCAGGGGTACCTATTTAGGGTAAGACCGCAACTCGTTAGGAATCGATATTCAGAAGCAGTGCCTGAATAAGATCACCTAGCTTAGGTATCCCTCTCTAGAAGCAATACCTAGAGTAGATCACCTCCCCCCGTGCATCGACCTTCAGTGTTAGCGACTGAATAAGATCACAACTCGTTAGGAATCGACATTCAGAAGCAGTACCTGAATAAGATCACCTAGCTTAGGTATCAACCTCTAGAAGCAGTACCTAGATAAGATCACCTACCTCATTGTTCCACCTCTAGAAGCAGTACCTAGATAAGATCACCTACCTCAATGTTCCACCTCTAGTGACATCCTAGAGTAAATCACCACCCTCAGGAATCGACCTCTAGAAGCAGTGCCTAGATAAGATTACCTTCATCCCCCAGTGGATCTACCTCCAGTGTTAGCGGCTGGATGCGATCAACCCCTACCAACCATTGCATTTGCATTTCGCGAAGGACAAAATTCGGGTCCTTCTTTTTCTTTTTACTTAATTGATCTCCGCAAAGAGTTCATGAGATGCCCTCGGCACTCACACACTCTATGCGAAGACACAATTAAGTAGGGGCAGCTGTAGCACCCTAATTTTGTCCTACGCATTTTAAAACAAAAAAATCAAAAAGAATCAAAAGAGGGGAAAAAGTCAAAAGTCAACAAAAGTCAACAGAAAAGTCAACTTTTCAAAATTGAGGAATTCGCAATGCGAAGCTCACTTCGCACTGCGAAGTCTGCGATTTTTCTGCAGATTTTTGGTTTCTTTGATTTAATTCCAGAATTTGTTGCACATCACTTCCATAATTATTTTAAGTAGCATTCATGGCTAATTGGGCCAAGCAAAGCCAGAGTTGAAGGACTTGCCATTAATGCCAAGGTTGGAAGCTTTTTCTTCCAACCTAGCATGTGACAAGCAAGTGGGCTTGCCCTTGGGCAGCTCTAGTCCCTCCCAGGTGACCAGCTAACCACCACAAGGTTGCCAGCCACCTGCTTGAGGACTTTCCTCCTGCTTGCTGCCCCAAAAACCAGTCAAACCAGCTGGATTTCTCACTTGAAAAGCCATGAGTGCCTACTCTGTTTTGCAGCAGCTTTTCACCCTCTCACACCAGCCAATTTTAGCCTTTTCATCCCTCAATCTCTGCACATTACAGTGCACGTTTTTATTGACCAACCATTGAGATTGCAAGGATTGATCCCCAAGCATTAGCCAATTGCAAATCAGCTTTGTTCTTCATCATTACCTTCTAGAAATAGTTGAATTTGTGGCTGAAATCAAGCTGGATCTTGCCCCTTGGTACAAGGCAGGGTTGCCTCTATCCATTAGCATTTAATGCAAAGGGATTCAGCTTGATCTTGGCCACAAATCAGCTGAATTTTGGGATTGTGTAATGATGACAAAGATTTGATTTTGGCCTATAAATAGAAGGCAATGCCCAAAGGAAAAAACACAGTTAACATAGCATTCAAAGAGCAGAAACTCTACTCATTTCAACCTACAAATCTCCACAAACAACCAGAAAAAACCAATCCACACAAAGCATTACAAAGTTCCAAAACCATCACAAATACTCAAAACCTCTTGCACAAGCTTTCAACCAAATCAAACCAAGTGCAGCTGGAGCTTTGCTAAGGAGTTCTGTAAGTTACTAAGCTCTTTATCTTGCATTTATAATTGTGTTTGCATAGCTATTTTGGCTCAAAACCTTTTGATTCTAAAAAACCCCTTTTGAATTTCAAAGAAATCCCAAGGTTTTCAAAACATCAAAACTGGTTTGTCCAACCTTTTTCACCCCAAAAACTCAAAGTTTTTCACCCATCTATAAGGTCTTGAGTGTGTTCAGAAGTTGTTTCTGAACAAAAGTTCAGAAACAGCTTCTGAACCCAAAATTTCGCATGCTTCGCAGTGCGAAGTCATGGTCGCAGTGCGACCATGACAGAACTCAGAACCTGAGTTTTTGTGTCAAAACAACCAATTTTTGAGGTTCTAGCCCCAGAGCTCAGAACCTAAGAGTTTTTAAACCCATGTTCTTCAAACCACAACAAGGATTTTGCATAATTTTGACAAAATCACAAGTTCGTATAACCATTTTGTGGATAACTTGCAAAGCAAGTTATGTTCCCAAACTTTCAAAACCACATGAACAAACAAGCTATGTTCATCTTTTCAATCTAAACTTGAACAATGAATATTGTTCATGATGTTCAAAACTCAAAGATGAACATACACCGTTTACGTTCGCATTTTCGCAAAATGAGACGAACTTGCGCGTTTTCTAGCAAATTTGCTAAATCTCCCCATTTTGGGTTTTCAAACCAAATGTTTTGACATACCTTGGGATTTCTAAAGAATTCAATCCAAAAACATGAATGAAAAAGGGATGGTGTGACGTATGTCTCTCCATCGCCCCGATTGTACGAATGCGTGACGTATGTCTCGTCGCTCGGACAATCGTCATTCCCTTTTTAATATGTACAACCTTAACCAAACCAAATCTTGGCCCCTTGTGGTCAATCCAAGCCTTTTGGTCCCCCGTTGGCCATTAGACTCAACCCCTCGACTCGTTAGAGTCCACTCGGTCAATGTTCGACTCGTCCGAGTCCATTGTACCCGTTCTTGATCTCAGTGGATCAATCGAACAATCGCCCGACTCTTCGGAGTCCACTCGGTCAATGTTTGACTCGTTTGAGTCCATTGCACCTCCCTTGGTCCCATAGCGACCAATTCAACCCTCTACCCTAACGGACGTACCTTTTAACAATTCTAATGTGATTCGCGAACGAACGCTTAATAAGTCTCCAAGTGCGAGCATACAAGCTACGTTTAATCGCAAGAATTCGGTTAAAACATCGTCCAATTAAAATCAACCAACACATATACGTTTTTCTACCAAAGAACTACGTATGCTTTGAATTCTCCGACTACCGGGAGATACGTAGGAGCAAGATCGACATCTTGTCAAGCACAACAATAAAAAACTTTTTCTTCGTTTGTTTTTATCTCTTTCCCCCCTTTATTATATTTTTAACATAAATGAACATGCACGCAAAGTATTAAAAAACAATTCAAGCTTTAACCAAATAGAAGGTTCCCGTTGAGTACAACGGACGTGAGGGGTGCTAATACCTTCCCCTCGCGTAACCGACTCCCGAACCCGACAATGGTTGCGATGACCTAATCCTTATCCTCATCGTCAAAGGGTTTTATTATCGTTTCCCTTTACAACAAAAAAAACTTAAGGGTTTATCAACGTTCCCTTTACACAAAAACTTTGGTGGCGGCTTCACAAAGGCACCTCCGAGCGTTCGAGGACGTCCTCGGAGGATTTGCGCGTCTTTTTCCCGAGGAAAAAAACGAGGTGCGCACAGGATGAACTTCCTCAAGCCAGGTCAAATACTGAAGAGGCCAGCATTGTTGATAGAGAAGAAGTGATGGATATTGAGAAGCCGGAACAGTTTCTTGACAAGGAAGAAACTTCTAAGGAAGAGGGTGTGCGCACCTCGTTTTTTCCCTCGGGGAAAAGACGCGCAGATCCTCCGAGGTCGTCCTCGGACGCTCGGAGGGTGCCTTTGTGAAGCCGCCACCAAAGTTTTTGTGTAAAGGGAACGTTGATAAACCCTTAAGTTTTTTTTGTTTGTAAAGGGAAACGATAATAAAACCCTTTAGACGATGAGGATAAGGATTAGGTCGTCGCAACCATTGTCGGGTTCGGGAGTCGGTTACGCGAGGGGAAGGTATTAGCACCCCTCACGTCCGTTGTACTCAACGGGAACCTTCTATTTGGTTAAGACTTGAATTGCTTTTTAATACTTTGCGTTCATGTTCATTTATGCTAAAATATAATAAGGGGGGGAAAAGAGATAAAAACAAACGAAAGAAAAGAAAAAAGGTTTTTTTATTATTGTGCTTGACAAGATGTCGATCTTGCTCCTACGTATCTCCCGGTAGTCGGAGAATTCAAAGCATACGTAGTTCTTTGGTAGAAAAACGTATGTGTGTTGGTTGATTTTAATTGGACGATGTTTTAACCGAATTCTTGCGATTAAACGTTGCTTGTATGCTCGCACTTGGAGACTTATTAAGCGTTCGTTCACGAATCACATTAGAATTGTTAAAAGGTACGTCCGTTAGGGTAGAGGGTTGAATTGGTCGCTATGGGACCAAGGGAGGTACAATGGACTCATACAAGTCAAACATTGACCGAGTGGACTCCGAAGAGTCGGGCGATTGTTCGATTGATCCACTGAGATCAAGAACGGGTACAATGGACTCGGACGAGTCGAACATTGACCGAGTGGACTCTAACGAGTCGAGGGGTTGAGTCTAATGGCCAACGGGGGACCAAAAGGCTTGGATTGACCACAAGGGGCCAAGATTTGGTTTGGTTAGGGTTGTACATATTAAAAGGGAATGACGATTGTCCGAGCGACGAGACATACGTCACGCATTCGTACAATCGGGGCGATGGAGAGACATACGTCACACCATCCCTTTTTCATTCATGTTTTTGGATTGAATTCTTTAGAAATCCCAAGGTAAGTCAAAACATTTGGTTTGAAAACCCAAAATGGGAAGGTTTAGCAAATTTGCTAGAAAACGCGCAAGTTCGTCTCATTTTGCGAAAATGCGCACATTACCGGTGTATGTTCATTTTTGAGTTTTGAACATCATGAACAATATTTATTGCTCAAGTTTAGATTGAAAAGCTGAACATAGCTTGTTGGTTCATGTGGTTTTGAAAGTTTGGGAACATAACTTGCTTTGCAAGTTATCCACAAAATGGTTATACGAACTTGTGATTTGCCAAAATTAAGCAAAAACCTTGTTATGATTTGAAGAACATAGGTTTAAAAACTCTTAGGTTCTGAGCTCTGGGGCTAGAACCTCAAAAATTGGTTGTTTGGACACAAAAACTCAGGTTCTGAGTTCTGTCATGGTCGCACTGCGACCATGACTTCGCACTGCGAAGCATGCGAAATTTTGGGTTCAGAAGCTGTTTCTGAACATTTGTTCAGAAACAACTTCTGAACACACTCAAGACCTTATATATGGGTGAAAAGCTTTGAGTTTTTGGGATGAAAAAGGTTGTACAAACCAATTTTGATGTTTTGAAAACCTTGGGATTTCTTTGAAATTCAAAAGGGGTTTTTTAGGACCAAAAGGTTTTGAGCCAAAATAGCTATGCAAACACAATTAGAAATGCAAGATAAAGAGCTTAGTAACTTACAGAACTCCTTAGCAAAGCTCCAGCTGCACTTGGCTTGATTTGGTTGAAGGCTTTCACAAAGGTTTGAAGATTTGTGATGAACTTGAACTTTTGAAAGCTTTGTGTGGATGGATTGTTTCTGGTTATTTGTGGAGATTTGTAGGTTGAAATGAGTAGAGTTTCTGCTCTTTGAATGTTGTGTTTTCTGTCTAATTGTGAGTGTTTGTAACCTTGGGCATTGCCTTGTATTTATAGGCCAAAATCAAATCTTTGTCATCATTACACAATCCCTTGATTCAGCTGATTTGTGGCCAAGATCAAGCTGAATCCCTTTGCATTAAATGCTAATGGATAGAGGCAACCCTGCCTTGTGCCAAGGGGCAAGTTCCAGCTTGATTTCAGCCACAAATTCAACCTATTCTAGAAGGTAATGATGAAGAACAAAGCTGATTTGCAAATGGCTAATGCTTGGGGATCAATCCTTGCAATCTCAATGGTTGGTCAATAAAAACGTGCACTGTATTGTGCAGAGATTGAGGGATGAAAAGGCTAAAATTGGCTGGTGTGAGAGGGTGAAAAGCTGCTGCAAAACAGAGTAGGCACTCATGGCTTTTCAAGTGAGAAAATCCAGCTGGTTTGACTGGTTTTTGGGGCAGCAAGCAGGAGGAAAGTCCTCAAGCAGGTGGCTGGCAACCTTGTGGTGGTTAGCAGGTCACCTGGGAGGGGCTAGAGCTGCCCAAGGGCAAGCCCACTTGCTTGTCACATGCTAGGTTGGAAGAAAAAGCTTCTAACCTTGGCATTAATGGCAAGTCTTTCAACTCTGGCTTTGCTTGGCCCAATTGGCCATGAATGCTACTTAAAATAATTATGGAAGTGATGTGCAACAAAATCTGGAATTAAATCCAAGAAACCAAAAATCTGCAGAAAAATCGCAGACTTCGCAGTGCGAAGTGAGCTTCGCATTGCGAAGTCCTCAATTTTGAAAAGTTGACTTTTCTGTTGACTTTTGTTGACTTTTGACTTTTTCCCCTCTTTGATTTTTTTTGATTTTTGGTTTTAAAATGCGTAGGACAAAATTAGGGTACTACAGCTGCCCCTACTTAATTGTGTCTTCGCATAGAGTGCGTGAGTGCCGAGGGCATCTCATGAACTCTTTGCGGAGATCAATTAAGTAAAAAGAAAAAGAAGGACCCGAATTTTGTCCTTCGCGAAATGCAAATGAAAGGGTTGGTAGGGGTTGATCGTATCCAGCCGCTAACACTGGAGGTAGATCCACTGGGGGATGAAGGTAATCTTATCTAGGCACTGCTTCTAGAGGTCGATTCCTGAGGGTGGTGATTTACTCTAGGCACTGTCACTAGAGGTGGAACATTGATGGAGGTGATCTACTCTAGGAATTGCTTCTAGAGGTCGATACCTAAGCTAGGTGATCTTATTCAGGTACTGCTTCTGAATATCGATTCCTAACGAGCTGTGATCTTATTCAGCCGCTAACACTGAAGGTCGATACACTGGGGGAGGTGATCTACTCTAGGAATTGCTTCTAGAGGTCGAACAATGAGGTAGGTGATCTATTCTAGGAATTGCTTCTAGAGGTTGATACCTAAGCTAGGTGATCTTATTCAGGAACTGCTTCTGAATATCGATTCCTAACGAGCTGCGGTCTTACCCTAAATAGGTGCCCCTGGTTGAATGTTAATGGATGTTGGTGAATATGTGATACTCACTGGAGGATCCTTGTTGCAGGTTTTATGAAATGAAATGCATGTGTATGAATGGTTTTAAAATATGCATGCATGAATAATGTTAGTTGGGTGCCGAGCAGAGTCGGTCTTTGTTTGTGGGTGTGTTCATGATAATTGGGCTTTCTTTTTTTTGTTTTTTGGTTGGTCGGTTTGGAAGGACAGGGTCCTTTGCCTACATACCCAAATGGGATCAAAACCGGTGTAGTTCGAGCCTAAGCCCGAAAATTTGTGTTTTTTGCCAATAATGATTGGACTTTTGTTTGGGGTTGAGACTCCCTGGGGAGTATCAATGAGGTTTGGCTTTTGGGGATAAAGGATCATTTTGGAAGCATGATCGATATCCAGCCTTGTTTGGTGTTTGGATGTTCCGGGTGTTTATTGGGGAATTTTGTTCCGCCTAACCCTTGGTTCTTGTGCTCCGCGTGCCGCGAGTTATGCACTTGCCTTAGCTAAGGAGCATAAGTCTTTTGGTGCAATATTTTGGTGGGAACTACCGCGATTCTTTCAGAATTCACGAAGATTCAAAATAAAGCAAAGTTTGTTTGTTTTTTCTCTTTTTGGAAGAAAATCCTTTTGTTTATTTCCCATGTTTTAAAGCATTTTCATCATGAATAAAACAAAACCTTATGTGCTACTGAGAACATAAAATAACAAAAGGAAATTTATTCAATGCAGATTTGACCTCTTGAATGGGTAAAAATACACAAAGTGAGAAGTGAGATAGAGAAAGACAAGAAAAAGCAAAAAGAAAATATTGGTTTTGGCACAACACATGCTATTTCCTTATGACTTCGATATTTTCGTTTGTTGGAAGATGCTGACGAGACCGATTCCTCTCCTCTTGAATCTTGTCCGGAGCTTGGATGCTGCAGTCATTGCCTTTCTTCTTTTTTTTGTTAACCCCTAACTTTTGCCTGGATTGCTCTTTCGAGTTTTTCAATCCACCGGGGTGTATTTTCTTTTTTGATGTCCTTAATTTTTGCCTAGACCGCCTTTTCAGGTTTTCAATCTAGCAGGACGCTCTCTATTGCCTAAACCGCCCTTTCAGGTTTTCGATTTAGCGAGCTTTTTTCCTCTTTTTTCTTTAGGCATAATACCTCTTGACTGCATCGGAGTTTATTGATAGTGGGAACTCCTCTCCGTCCATAGTGGTGATGATCAGGGCTCCGCCTGAGAAAGCTTTCTTTACTACGTACGGCCCATCATAGCTGGGAGTCCACTTCCCTCGGGGATCTTTGTGGATAGGTAATATCTTCTTGAGCACTAGGTCTCCTTCTTTGAACTCTCGAGGACGGACCTTCTTGTCGAATGCTCTCTTGAGCCTCCTTTGATAGAGTTGTCCGTGACATATTGCCGTCAGACGCTTCTCCTCTATGAGATTCAGTTGGTCGAACCTTGTTTGGACCCATTCAGCTTCTTCTAGCTTGGTTTCCATCAAGACCCTTAGCGAAGGAATTTCCACTTCTACGGGGAGAACAGCTTCCATACCGTATACTAAGGAGAAGGGGGTTGCCCCAGTTGAAGTGCGAATGGCTGTTCTGTAGCCATGTAGCGCAAAGGGAAGCATCTCATGCCAATCCTTATATGTTGTCACCATCTTCTGGATGATCTTCTTTATGTTCTTATTGGCTGCTTCTACCGCACCGTTCATCTTTGGTCGGTAAGGGGAGGAATTATGGTGCTCAATCTTGAAATCTTTGCACAACTCCTTCATTGTCTTGTTGTTTAGGTTTGCCCCATTATCGGTGATGATTTTGTGGGGAGTACCATAACGGCAAATGATTTCCTTCTTGATGAATCGGGCTACCACTTGTTTGGTTACGTTTGCATACGAAGCTGCTTCTACCCATTTGGTGAAGTAATCGATGGCAACGAGGATGAAGCGATGTCCGTTTGACGCTTTGGGCTCGATCATTCCAATCATATCTATGCCCCACATAGAGAAAGGCCAAGGTGAAGTCATGACATTCAGTGGAGTTGGTGGCACATGCACTTTGTCGGCGTAAATCTGGCACTTGTGACAAGTCTTGGCATAGTGGAAACAATCAGCTTCCATGGTTAACCAATAATAGCCCGCCCTTAAGATTTTCTTTGCCATTGCATGCCCATTAGCATGGGTTCCAAAAGATCCCTCGTGGATTTCTTTGATGAGCATGTCCGCTTCATGTTTATCCACACATCTGAGCAGGACCATGTCATAATTTCTTTTGTAGAGGGTATTTCCACTGAGGAAGAATTGGGATGCCAATCTTCTGAGGGTCCTCTTGTCGGTGTGCGAGACATTTTTTGGATACTCTTGCTCTTCGAGGTATCGCTTGATGTCGTAGAACCAAGGTTTGTTGTCAAGTTCTTCTTCGACTGATGCGCATACAATCGGTTTGTCTCTACGATCCATCCTTATGATTGGTGTCTCGTTGTAAGAATTTACTTGGTACATTGATGATAATGTAGCCAAAGCATCTGCTACCTGATTTTCTTCTCGAGGTATGTGGTGGAAATTGATTTCATCAAAATGCTTGATCAATTCTACAACCCGGGCTTGGTAAGGAATTAAATTGGGGTGTCTCGTTTCCCATTCTCCTTTGACTTGATAGATGACCAAGGCTGAGTCACCATATACTTCAAGGTTTTTGATCCTTAGATCAATTGCTGCTTCGAGACCTAGGATACATGCTTCATACTCTGCCATGTTATTGGTGCAGTCAAAGCATAACCTTGCTGTGAAGGGCTGGTATCCATTTCTTGGGGAGATTAAAACTGCTCCGATACCGTGTCCCATGGCATTCGAGGCGCCGTCGAAAGCGAGCTTCCATTGAGCTCCTGGTTCTGGTCCTTCATCATCGCTTGTGACTTCTTTGTCATTCAAAGCTACGACATCTTCGTCTGGGAAGTCAAATTGTATGGGCTGATAATCCTCCAATGGTTGGTGAGCAAGGTGCTCGGATAAAACACTCCCTTTGATGGCTTTTTGAGCAACATATTGGATGTCATACTCAGACAGCAGCATTTGCCAACGGGCTATCTTCCCTGTGAGGGCAGGCTTTTCGAAGATGTACTTGATGGGATCCATCTTCGATATCAACCAAGTTGTATGGGTTAACATGTATTGCCTTAGACGGCGAGCAGCCCATGCTAAAGCGCAGCAAGTCTTTTCAAGTGAAGTATACCTTGTTTCACAGTCGGTAAACTTCTTGCTTAAGTAGTAGATTGCATGCTCTTTCCTTCCCGTTTCATCTTGTTGTCCTAACACACAACCCATTGATCCTTCAAGTACGGTTAGGTATAAGATGAGGGGTTTACCCGGAACCGGAGGTATTAAGATCGGTGGTTCTTGCAGGTATTGTTTGATCTTGTCAAACGCCTCTTGGCAATCCTCGTTCCAATGAACGGCTTGGTTTTTCCTTAGCAGCTTGAAGATTGGTTCGCAGGTAGCTGTCATGTGTGAGATGAACCTAGCGATGTAGTTCAATCTTCCTAAGAAACCCCGGACTTCTTTCTCGGTATTTGGCGCTGGCATTTCTTGGATGGCCTTTACCTTATCGGGATCTACTTCAATACCTCTTTGGCTGACGATGAAGCCCAATAACTTCCCGGATCTAACGCCAAATGTGCACTTGTTAGGATTTAAGCGCAGCTTGAATTTTCTTAGGCGTTCGAAAAGCTTTTGTAGATGGACTAGATGATCCTCCTCCGTTTGGGATTTGGCAATCATATCGTCGACGTAGACCTCAATTTCCTTATGGATCATGTCATGGAAAAGAGTCACCATTGCTCTTTGGTATGTTGCCCCGGCATTTGTTAATCCGAAAGGCATTACCTTATAGCAGAATGTTCCCCATGGGGTGATGAATGTAGTTTTCTCCATGTCCTCTGGAGCCATCTTGATTTGGTTATATCCCGAGAAGCCATCCATAAAGGAAAAGACTGAGAATTGGGCTGTGTTGTCCACCAATATGTCGATGTGTGGTAGCGGGAAATCATCCTTTGGGCTTGCTCTATTCAAGTCCCGATAATCCACACACATTCTCACCTTGCCATCCTTCTTCGGAACTGGCACAATGTTGGCAACCCATGTTGGATACTTGGTTACGGCTAAGAAGCCGGCATCGAACTGCTTTTTGACCTCCTCTCTGATCTTGAGAGCCATATCGGGTCGAGTTCTTCTTAATTTCTGCTTCACTGGCGGGCATTCCGGCTTGAGTGGCAGCTTGTGTACAACAATGTTAGGGTCTAAACCCGGCATGTCTTGATACGACCAAGCGAATACATCCACGTACTCTTGCAGAAGCTTGATCAACTTTCCTTTCACATCCTCGTGCAGGGAGGCTCCTATCTTGACCTCTTTCTTATCCTCTTCGGTCCCCAAGTTGACCTTTTCAACTGATTCTTGGTGAGGTTGTATTACCCTATCCCCTTGATTTGCAAGTCTAGACAATTCTTCAGGCGGTTCATAATCGTCCTCCTCATCATCTTCCGTTTGATTAATCGGGCAATCGAAGTCATAAGGGTTTAAGGTAGTGTTGTTTTTGGAGGGTGGATTTATAGATCTGCATGAGTATGATTTTTTTTTAGGCTTTTTGTAGAAAAAAATTTTTTAAAACAAATGCAAAAAAAGAAAAAGACTCAAATGAACATAAAAGATTGCTTTTATTCATGATTGTAAATAACTTATAAAAACATGGGGGCCCCACACGACTAATCATTTGCCTTGGGCAGAGCTAAATGATTTTTTTTTATTTAAAAGTAAAAACAAACAAACATGGTTTATTACTTGATCCTGGTAATGATCTCGGGAATCGCGATAGCCCTCCAATTGTTCAAAGCTTCATCCGAAGCACAACGGTACACCAATTCGGGCACGTCTTCGTCCACGTCTTCGAGTAGAGCCACTTGATCCTCATGGATAAACCCCGCACTGATGAATGTTTCCGAAATGGGGGGAACCCCTTGCTTTGGAGGCTTTGAGAAAGTTTCGGCCGATGGATGATACCCCAACCCGAAGCGATTTTTCTTCTCCGGTATGTCCACTAACTTGCCCCATCCGGTGGGTCGGCTTTCTTCTAGGGCCTCTCTTATCGCCCTCCATGATGACATGGCTGTCCTAGCCTCTTCCTTGGGCTTCGAGCTCAATGTCACGACATTTGCCACTTCCAAAGATTGGAATGGGACGTCCACAGCTTCTTCATCCGTTTCTATATAACGGAAAGACGAGAGATGGCTTACCATCATGTCCTCTTGCCCGGAAACTACAATCATTTGGTTATCAATGATGAACTTCAGTTTCTGGTGCAAGGTAGAGGTAATGGCTCCGGCCGCATGGATCCATGGTCGTCCGAGAAGACAACTATATGTTGGATTAATGTCCATGACTTGGAAGGTTATGGTGAAAACCTTAGGTCCGATTTGGACCGGTAAGTCGATCTCTCCTATGACGGCTCTTCTCGACCCATCGAAAGCTTTTACGACCAAGGCACTGGGCTTCATTACGGTCCCTTCACATGAGAGTTTGAGGAGGGTAGTCTTGGGCATGACATTCAATGATGACCCCGTGTCCACTAGCACTCTTGAGAGGATATGGTCCATGCATTTCACGGAGATATGTAAGGCGCGGTTATGAATGTGCCCCTCGTCGGGTAGCTCATCGCCATTGAAACCCAAGTACCTACTTGAGGTAATATTTCCGACTATCCCGTCGAATTGGTCCACCGGAATGTCCTTAGTGACATGTGCCTCACTGAGGATCCGTAGTAGTGCTTCCCGGTGTGCTTCCGAGCTGAGTAGTAAGGATAGCATGGAGATCTTGGAGGGAGTTTGACCTAGCTGGTCAATGATCTTGTACTCGCTCTTTTGGATTATCCTTAGGAACTCTTCGGCCTCTTTTTGCGGGATTGACTTTTGAGAAGGCCCCGCTTGGTTCTCTTTTTCCTCCACGCTCTTTTCTTTGAGCGGCTCCTTTGGTAGTACAGCTGGCGTCTTCCCGAGTTCTTTCGGAGCGAAGACTCTACCACTTCTAGTCATTCCTCCAACACCGGTAATGTTAGTGATGCTGGGCTCGATTTTGGCTAGTGGTTTTCCTTCCACATAGGCCACAGGTTGGTAATTCCATGGTACCCTCTTTGTGCTTTCAAAAGAGAAGGGTGCAGGTACGTGGAATGTTATGGGTTGTATTGGCATTGGTACCTCTCTCCTTTGGTATGGGATCTCGAGAGGTTTTGGGCCGTTAGACTCTAAGGTAGCAATGTCCGTGCCCTCTTTTATGTAGCCAATTTGGATCCAACCTTGGTCCATTAACTTTTGAAGACAGTTCTTCAACTCTTCGCATTCATCCGGGTTGACCTTGCAGGCTTCACAGTTGGCGTGCACTTTCTCGAATAATCCGAAGCCGGTTAAGCGCTCCCTTATGGTTGACAGGGGAGTCCTAACATTGGCTACCCTTTTGACTGGACCGAAGTCCTCTTGTTCCTCCACCGCGTTTACAGAGGGACCCGCGTGCCCCGGCAATGGGTTGTTCTTCACATTGGGGCTTTCCTCTTTGAAGGATAACAGCTTCTTGTCAATAAGATCCTGCACCTTGTGTTTGAAAACCCTACAGTTTTCGATATTGTGCCCCACGGATCCTGCGTGGAAATCACATTTGGCATTTGCGTCGTACCACTGTGGATATGGTGGCGACATTGGTGGTAGTAGTCTTGTCTCGACCATACCCTTTTGGATTAGGTATGGCAAGATCTGACCATAAGACATGGGTACAGGATCAAACTGCCTAGTATAGTAACTGTTCCTTGAGCTCGTCTGATTCCTTGGTGGGTACCCGCCTTGTTGCTGTTGCTGTTGATTTTGCTGCGGCAACACTACTGGTTGTCGAGGTGGATTTGCGGGAATCACTTGAGGTGAGTAACGCCCTTGAGTCGTTGCTGCTGCCACATAAGGATAGTGGTAGTGAGGCATTTGACTTGGTGGCGGGTAGGATGGTCCCATTAGAACGGCATTTGTCTCCCCCTCTTTCTTTTTGTGAAAGTTGCTGGGGGGCTTTCTAGCTCCACCTTGAGCTTCTGAAGAGCCTTGGATTTTTCCTCTCTTCACTCCATCCTCTATTCTTTCACCGACCATGACTAGATCGGAGAAACCGGCAGACGTACTTCCGATCATCTTGTCGTAATAAGGGCCTTGAAGTGTGCCCATAAAGGTGTCGACAAGTTCTCTCTCCAATAGTGGTGGTTGTACACGAGAAGCTAGTTCTCTCCACCGCTGAGCGTACTCCTTGAAGGACTCGTTGCTTCTTTGCAGGAGGTTTTGTAGTTGCATCCTATTTGGAGCCATGTCCAAATTATATTTGTATTGTTTTAGGAAGGCATCGGCTAGATCCTTCCAAGTTTGGACATGGGTACGCTCGAGCTGCATGTACCAATCTAAGGACGCTCCGCTTAAACTATCTTGAAACACATGCACCATGAGTTTCTCGTTCATTGCGTAAGCTGCCATCTTCCTACAGAACATCCTTAGATGGTTCCGAGGGCATTGAATTCCTTTGTATTTCTCGAAGTCCGGTACTTTGAACTTCGGAGGAATTACCACGTCGGGCACTAGGCACATATCCAAGGCATTGTGGGCACCGTATGAGCTGAAACCCTCGACAGCTTTCAACCTCTCTTCCAAAACTCGATACATTTGGGTGGTATCATTGTCTTGGTGGGTGGTGTCGGGAGCAGATTGCCTTAGCTGGCTATTCTCCACATCGTGGGGAATTACTTCATGCTGAGTAGTGGAGGTTCCTTGAGGACGACGCTCTTCATTCCTTACGGGGATTGTGAGCGGTGGTGGAGGTGGTCCTTGACCTTCATTCTCAAAGGGTGGGGTATAACCCACAGGTAAACCATAAGGAGGCCATTGCACATTGGATGCATCCGTGGTTGGGCGAGGGTGGCTTTCTCGTGCCGACAGAGCTTGCATTAACTCTAGCATCTGATCCATTTTTCCTTTCATTCCATCAACTTCCTCTCTCAAAGCCGCTTGAGTTTGTTCCAAATTGTCCATGATCCTTTGTTTGTTAGCTCGTGTTCCGTACGAGTGTTGAATATCTGGTTCTTGGACCGAGGGCTTTCGGGGTTTTCGGGCTATGATTGCTTTGAACTGTTTGAATGGGAATGAATGAGTTTTTTTTTGAAAAAATGCATGAAGATGCATGTGGATGTATGTATGAGTATGCAAAATATGCGTTTTTTTTTATTTTGCTTTATGGAGTTTAAAGGTGCACGATTAATATTTAGCAAATTCGAAATATTAAAGACCGGGAAATTGATTATACTTCAAAATATATTTGATTAAATAACATTTGTTTACAAAGTGTAACTAATGCTATTACAAATCAAACAGCCGCTCGCTTCTCGGCTTTGCTCATCTCCTCCCTATAGAAATCTATGGTGTCCTTGCAGAACTTCATAAACTCCCGGATCTCCATAGGGATGACAAAGTAGGGCATGACCATCTCGGCCTCCGCTAGCTTCTTTGGAAGTTGGGTGATCACCAAATTTGAGAATGCAACCAATTTAGTGAAATCCTCACTTAATCGGGTGGCGTCTTGCCATACATACTCAATCACTTCCTTGCGCTGGTCTAGCTTGACTCTTGCACTTCTAATCTCATCGTGTAGTTGTGCAATGTGGTCCCCATGAGCTCTTGCAATCTTGTCGAAGTACTCTTCGAATTTCTTGATGTCTTCCTCGAGAAGATTGCACTTTAGCCTCCCTTGATGAGAGAGACTCTCATGTCTTTGCCGCTGGACGCGTTCGGCTTGAAGCTGCTCTTTGTAGTCTTTCACTACTTCTTGGAGCTGTTGATTTTTCTCTTGGAATTTCAACCTCCATTTTCGTTGAGCTTCGATGGCTAGTTCGCCAAACTTCTTGAGCTCTTGGTTGGAATGTAGAATTCTTTCCAACTCTTCGTCCTTGGCAACAAGGTTGGCATCCGCACTAACCAAGCCGCCTCCTATCCAATCCCTTTTCCCTTCGGAGGTTCTTAGCCGTTTTTGGCATACTAGGAGAGAATGTGACACTTCATCACGATCTCTCTTCGTCCTAGTAATCTCTCCTAAAGCTTGGAGGTGCTTCAATTCTAAGTCTCCGTTTTTGTTTTGGAGTTCTTGAACTTTAGCCTTGAGGTCCTCCACTTCTTTGTTGGGAATGATTGCAATAGGTTTAGGTGTAGGAGGTTTTGGAGGGTTTGTGACCACGAAGGGTAACTTGATTACTTTGACCCTCTCCTTCACCCATTGAGTATAAAGGGGTTTGGCGACACAGTTTCTCTTGCCGACCCTTCCCTTGCGTACTTGGCTCCATGCTCCCCGGATTCTCTCTAGCAATGCCGGGTCTTGATCGCCTTCCCTTAAGTAGAAAGCTTCCAACAAAAGGTCGTTAGGTTTATCTTCCATTGAAAAACCTAGTTGTCGGAGAGAGAGGACCGGATTGTAATTAATACATCCCTTAGTACCGATGAGGGGTACGTTAGGGAAGTCCCCGCAGCTGAGGATAATTTCCGGGTCATCTAAGTTTGGTGAAAACCAATGGATGTCCTTCTCGGCGAGAGTTGTCATCCGTTGCGACCATTTGAGCTTGGCCCGGTTTTCCACAAAGTCTCGGTTCCTTGGCATGTGGGACATCATCCAAATTTGCACCACGGGAGTGCAACAAGTAATTTTGCGTCCCCTTGCTTGTTCATGCCTTGAATAGAGGGTATGATAAAAATCCGCTAAGATTGTAGGAACTGGATTTTTAGTCATAAACACCTCTAGAGCCGGAAAATCTACGAAATCATCCATGTTGGGGAATAAGACAATCCCGTAGACTAAGAGGGCTAAGATGGCGTTGAAGGCCATTACCTCTTTGTTGGCTAGTAAATCCCGAGCTTTGGCTTCCAAAAACTTTCTTGAAAAGCCCTTAAGGTTCCCTCTAACTTCCAAGTTAGATACCACTTCTTGGGTGTCGAGGTATAGGGATTCGGCGATGGCTTCAAATGTAGGATCCTTTCCCGGACCGAGATAGAGTTCATGACCTTTCATGCTACAACCCAAAATCTTCTCAAACTCTTCCAAAGTTGGCGCTAGTTGGAAGTCTTGAAATGTGAAACACCGTAGAGGTGGGTCGAAGAATTGCGCCAAAGTGGTTAAGGCGGTTGAATCTATTCTTACGGGTAAAAGATCAAGGATTAGCCCATAGCTTGCCTCGAAGATGTTCTTGTGGACCGAAGAGAGCCTCTTGCTTAGAGCTAATAAACTTTCCACCCTAGGAGCTTTAATTTTGAAGGCGAGCGTATTCTTATTCCCGGAATCCATATTTCTCTTTTGCTAATATTTGTTCGTTCTTTTTAAACTCCTATAAAGCAAAACGATGCGAAAATTACTTTCATGAATGCAAATGTTATGCAAGGGTATGGTTTATGAAGGTTCGGAATTTCCCCCCATCCTCACATGTAGGCTCTAAATTGTGAAATATCCTAAGAAGAGGTCCTTAGAGTCATAGACCTCACATGGAATTAGGGTTGTCTATGGACATACGTCGACATGACTTCAATTAATTCCACGTGAAAATCTCATCTAAGCGGGGTTGGACATCCCACCTCACGGACATACGTCAACGCGGGCTTCCGCACACAACCTCCTTCTAACTTAGTGTTTTTCTCAAGCTCGGGTAGAGAGCCTCACACGTCCGGCATTAACCCGAACAATGTGGAGTAACATCACTCAAGTAACCCCCACATTTGAGATATAATATGAATATAAAGCAAATAAAGCAAATATAAACATAAAGCATAAATATAACATGCATGAATAAAATAAATAAACATGACACGCAAAGAAAATAAAGCAATTGTCTTTAACCCAAATAGGTTAGGCTTGACTTGCTAGTGGGAACAGGGTCCCCAGTGAAGTCGCCAGCTGTGCGCACCTCGTTTTTTCCCTCGGGAAAAAGACGCGCAGATTCCTCCGAGGTCGTCCTCGGACGCTCGGAGGGTGCCTTTGTGAAGCCGCCACCAAAGTTTTTGTGTAAAGGGAACGTTGATAAACCCTTAAGTTTTTTTTGTTTGTAAAGGGAAACGATAATAAAACCCTTTAGACGATGAGGATAAGGATTAGGTCATCGCAACCATTGTCGGGTTCGGGAGTCGGTTACGCGAGGGGAAGGTATTAGCACCCCTCACGTCCGTTGTACTCAACGGGAACCTTCTATTTGGTTAAGACTTGAATTGCTTTTTAATACTTTGCGTTCATGTTCATTTATGCTAAAATATAATAAGGGGGGGAAAAGAGATAAAAACAAACGAAAGAAAAGAAAAAAGGTTTTTTTATTATTGTGCTTGACAAGATGTCGATCTTGCTCCTACGTATCTCCCGGTAGTCGGAGAATTCAAAGCATACGTAGTTCTTTGGTAGAAAAACGTATGTGTGTTGGTTGATTTTAATTGGACGATGTTTTAACCGAATTCTTGCGATTAAACGTTGCTTGTATGCTCGCACTTGGAGACTTATTAAGCGTTCGTTCACGAATCACATTAGAATTGTTAAAAGGTACGTCCATTAGGGTAGAGGGTTGAATTGGCCGCTATGGGACCAAGGGAGGTACAATGGACTCATACAAGTCAAACATTGACCGAGTGGACTCCGAAGAGTCGGGTGATTGTTCGATTGATCCACTGAGATCAAGAACGGGTACAATGGACTCGGACGAGTCGAACATTGACCGAGTGGACTCTAACGAGTCGAGGGGTTGAGTCTAATGGCCAACGGGGGACCAAAAGGCTTGGATTGACCACAAGGGGCCAAGATTTGGTTTGGTTAGGGTTGTACATATTAAAAGGGAATGACGATTGTCCGAGCGACGAGACATACGTCACGCATTCGTACAATCGGGGCGATGGAGAGACATACGTCACACCATCCCTTTTTCATTCATGTTTTTGGATTGAATTCTTTAGAAATCCCAAGGTAAGTCAAAACATTTGGTTTGAAAACCCAAAATGGGAAGGTTTAGCAAATTTGCTAGAAAACGCGCAAGTTCGTCTCATTTTGCGAAAATGCGCACATTACCGGTGTATGTTCATTTTTGAGTTTTGAACATCATGAACAATATTTATTGCTCAAGTTTAGATTGAAAAGCTGAACATAGCTTGTTGGTTCATGTGGTTTTGAAAGTTTGGGAACATAACTTGCTTTGCAAGTTATCCACAAAATGGTTATACGAACTTGTGATTTGCCAAAATTAAGCAAAAACCTTGTTATGATTTGAAGAACATAGGTTTAAAAACTCTTTGGTTCTGAGCTCTGGGGCTAGAACCTCAAAAATTGGTTGTTTTGACACAAAAACTCAGGTTCTGAGTTCTGTCATGGTCGCACTGCGACCATGACTTCGCACTGCGAAGCATGCGAAATTTTGGGTTCAGAAGCTGTTTCTGAACATTTGTTCAGAAACAACTTCTGAACACACTCAAGACCTTATATATGGGTGAAAAGCTTTGAGTTTTTGGGATGAAAAAGGTTGTACAAACCAATTTTGATGTTTTGAAAACCTTGGGATTTCTTTGAAATTCAAAAGGGGTTTTTTAGGACCAAAAGGTTTTGAGCCAAAATAGCTATGCAAACACAATTAGAAATGCAAGATAAAGAGCTTAGTAACTTACAGAACTCCTTAGCAAAGCTCCAGCTGCACTTGGCTTGATTTGGTTGAAGGCTTTCACAAAGGTTTGAAGATTTGTGATGAACTTGAACTTTTGAAAGCTTTGTGTGGATGGATTGTTTCTGGTTATTTGTGGAGATTTGTAGGTTGAAATGAGTAGAGTTTCTGCTCTTTGAATGTTGTGTTTTCTGTCTAATTGTGAGTGTTTGTAACCTTGGGCATTGCCTTGTATTTATAGGCCAAAATCAAATCTTTGTCATCATTACACAATCCCTTGATTCAGCTGATTTGTGGCCAAGATCAAGCTGAATCCCTTTGCATTAAATGCTAATGGATAGAGGCAACCCTGCCTTGTGCCAAGGGGCAAGTTCCAGCTTGATTTCAGCCACAAATTCAACTTATTCTAGAAGGTAATGATGAAGAACAAAGCTGATTTGCAAATGGCTAATGCTTGGGGATCAATCCTTGCAATCTCAATGGTTGGTCAATAAAAACGTGCACTGTATTGTGCAGAGATTGAGGGATGAAAAGGCTAAAATTGGCTGGTGTGAGAGGGTGAAAAGCTGCTGCAAAACAGAGTAGGCACTCATGGCTTTTCAAGTGAGAAAAATCCAGCTGGTTTGACTGGTTTTTGGGGCAGCAAGCAGGAGGAAAGTCCTCAAGCAGGTGGCTGGCAACCTTGTGGTGGTTAGCAGGTCACCTGGGAGGGGCTAGAGCTGCCCAAGGGCAAGCCCACTTGCTTGTCACATGCTAGGTTGGAAGAAAAAGCTTCTAACCTTGGCATTAATGGCAAGTCCTTCAACTCTGGCTTTGCTTGGCCCAATTGGCCATGAATGCTACTTAAAATAATTATGGAAGTGATGTGCAACAAAATCTGGAATTAAATCCAAGAAACCAAAAATCTGCAGAAAAATCGCAGACTTCGCAGTGCGAAGTGAGCTTCGCATTGCGAAGTCCTCAATTTTGAAAAGTTGACTTTTCTGTTGACTTTTGTTGACTTTTGACTTTTTCCCCTCTTTGATTTTTTTGATTTTTGTTTTAAAATGCGTAGGACAAAATTAGGGTACTACAGAGGGGATTAAAGTGAGCAAGGCAAAACTTGAACGTGTACAAGATTGCTTATGTTCCTTGCTCAGCTTATTCTGGATAGGGAGGTTATGGACTCCACATCAGCTGTTCTGCAAGTTCATGGAATTCCTCCCGCAGCAAAGGAGTATTAAGGCTGATGTGCTTTCCGTCTCGTTTTGGCCACCCTAAAGAATCAGGCGTCGAGCTAACGACGTAAAACAAGCGCTTGTTGGGAGGCACCCCAACTTTGTAAGTAGTTTACTGCTTTGCATTTTAGTTTAGGTCACTTTACATTCAAAATCAGAAACCAGTCCAGAACACAGAACATGGAAATTTTACCTGTCATGGATCGCTGAGCGAAGCAGATGTTCGCTAAGCGACATTTATAGGTCAGTTTGACCAGTTTTGACCAAAGTATTTTCGCTTAGCGATGAAACTTTCGCTCAGCGAAAATACGAAGACAGACAGTTCCTGTTTCCAAAGCCAGTCAATCCTCATGGCCTCATTAATGATGTCCCAACCGTCCCCAACCACCCAGTTAAACACAAAAACCGGTTTTGAAACCATTTGTTCATTTCTCACAAAACCACATCATAACCTTTCAAATTCCTCAAACAAAAATCAACCCAAAGCCTAGCAAAGCCAGATTTAAGCACCTGCACTTCATTCTTTCATTTCTTTGTGCATTTAATCATCAGGTTTGCTTGCTATTTTCGTTTATTTTAAATTTTCGAATTATGGGTTATATTTTTGAATTTGATAGTTAGGTTTTCTGATGTTGTATGAGAATGGTTAGATGCTGGTTAGATTAGAAATTAGTTTAGATTAGATATGAAACAGAATAACAACACCAATGCCATGCAAAAATCGAATTTTGATTCATTTTTTGAAAACAAACCCATTTTTTATAAATTTGAAATAAATTAGGGTTTGGGGTGTTTGTATGCCAAAGCTGTTATTCTACCTCATTTCTAAGAGTATTGGGTGTGTTAGCTAGTGATTAGAAGTAGTTAGAGGTAGTTCATGAGAGATTTTCGTAAAAATTTTTTTTCACTTTCTGCACATTTTCGCTGAGCGAAAATAAGATCGCCTAGGCGAAAGTTCATCTGGAAAACCCAGAATTTATGAACAGTTTCGCCTAGCGACGCTTATTTTCGCCTAGCGATTGTCTCCAGAAATTTAAAAATTTTTGCTCTGATAATTTCAATGCCATTTTTATACTAACCTCTATCTATGTTGTTCTGTGTGTATTGTCTGATTATTTTGCAGCATGGCACCTAAAACCAAAGCAACCGGAAGCAAAAGGAAAGCGGGAGAAGCATCTTCTCGAGCATCCGCTCCGTTCGATGCGAGTCGCTTCCGGAGCGCGCATCACGCAGCAAGGTACCAGGAGCTGCTCAAGAGGAAGTTTTTGCACGAGAAAGAATTCATCATCAATCCTCAAGGGAAATACACTGGAATTTTGGGGATTTTTGAGAGCCGGAAGTGGGAGACGTTGGTTAGTCCTCCGACTAATATCAACGCGGATATTGTGAGGGAGTTCTACGCGAACGCAATACCGGATGACCCTGAGGACCCATTTGAATTCCAAACCTTTGTCCGTGGCCATGTTGTGAAGTTTCACCGCCCAGCCATCAATGCTTACCTTGGAAACCCTCTGACTCCTGTTGAATCTGAATACTTGTGTGAGTACCACACTCAGCAAGCTCGTGGCAATTGGGACCACGAAGAAATTAAGAAAGCTATCTTCAAGGAGGGCAAGGACTATGATCTGAATGCAGCTGGGAGGCCTTTTAGAGCATTGAAGCAGGACATGACAATGCCGGCTCAGGTGATTCTAAACCTGATTTTACACAATATCCGACCCAAAAGCCATATGTCCTCAACCACATTGGATGTCACCCACCTCATCTACTGTATCCTTGCTGGGAAGAAAGTGGACGTTGCCAGAATCATTGCAAAGGAGCTTAAAACAGTTGCAATGAGTGGCATAACAACTGCTAAGTGTCCACTTGCCTTCCCTGGACTGATTATGGGCCTGTGCCAGTCAGCACGCATTGTCCTCCCACCACAAATCCACGAGCAGATAGTAAATCCGGTGGATGATGCATATATTGCCCGACACAATGAGGGGAGGCAAGCAAGGAGAACCCCCCACCAAACACAAGATCAGCCTGAATCTTCACAAGCACAGGAGCAACAGCCTTCACAGCCACAGCAGACTCAGTTTCCACAGTGGGATCCTAGGTATCAGAGTTACACTTGGGATGCTATGGAGGCACACTACAGAGGTCAGTTGGGTATCCAGGAGTCGCTCTATCGTATGCAGCAGCAGTGGGGTGCTCCATCAGACCCTGCTCAGCAGGTTATGACTCCGGATCAGTACCGTTCCTATGTGAATTACCCTGGGGACAGGCCATTCTTTTATGGAGGGGGCAGTGCAGCTGCAGGTGCTGATGATGATGTTGTAGCAGCTGGTGGTGTGGATGAGGAGACGGAAAGTGATGAGGAGATGGAGGACTGAAGAGGGAGTACAACTTGAAAGCACGCACATTCAGTGAAATATTTCATTTTAAAGCTTTCAGTCAGAATTTTTTTTGGATTGTCTGATATACCATGGCTTGTATAACTGAATTTCCGTATTTGTTTCGGTATTTTGATTTGTACTTTGCTTCCGTACTTTTAATTCCGTATTTGAATTCTGTACTTTGAATTTTATGTACTTTTGGCACAATTTGCTTAAGTTATGTTTTATGTTAATTTTGTGTGTTATATTTATTTATTTTAGTCATGTTTTAGTTAGTATAGTTAATTTTAAATTGAACCCTGTTCAAATACTCAAAGCTAAATGCTTGAACTAAGCCAAAACTGTGAGCAAAAGATCAATTGAGTGATAATGATAGAATGAGTGTTAAAGCGCGCAGCTAAGGTACTCGTTTTCTTGTTTTTCTAGGTATATTCTTGAATGTGAATAAGTTCTTTACACACAAGTTGATTTATTCAGTTTTAAGCAAGCATTTGTTTAGTTTTGAACCAATTTAGAACTAGCCAAAATGTGAGGAATCCTCAACCATTGTATATATATGCAGGAGACCAACATTTTCATGTTTAACTCAGTTGTTTTATGTTAAATCTGTTGTTGTTTTAATTTGTATAAAAGCATTGAAATGATCAAGGCAATTTTTTGAAATTGAGTGAAATACTTGACCAAATGAACCTACCCTGTGAGATGTGTGAGTATCTGTTAACCCATCTGAGCCTATTGAATCAGAATTGTTAACTGTGAACTGTCAATTTTAATAAGCTCAATTGCTTATTTAAATTGCCGGAGTTTGTAAAAAAATTAAGTTCATAGTTAACTCTTTATTGAATTCTGATAGTTGTTTTCTTGTGAACCCTTATCCATCGTTTTTATTGACCTTTGCCATAATGATAAAGGAACATTCGATTAGGGTGTCATTGAAATAAGTTGGGGGGAAAGGGAGGTTATGTTTATGTCAATGTAATGGTGAATGTGATAATTGGTCTTGACAACAAGAAAAAGAAAAGAAAAGAAAAAAGAAAAGAAAAAGAAAAGAAAAGAAAAAAGAAAGAAAAGCAAACCAAGAAAAAGAAAAGAGAAAAAAATGAAAAGGTTTGCAATAATTCAAAGAAAAAGTTGTCAAGATCAATCAAGAAAAGAATGTATGTAATTCACCAAGTGTTGTATTGGAAAAAGAAGGAAGTTTGTAATTAGATTGAATGTTCCTTTTGCTTGGTCATTTGAATTCAAATATCCCACATATGACAATTCTTTTGTAACCTAGCCCAATTACAACCCTTAAAGACCTTTTGATCAATGCCTTTTATGCTTTTGGAAATGATAATTAGATGGACACATAATTTAATTGGAATGTTATCATGTTTGTTGGATGAGTGTTCATACCCTCACAATAGATTTCAAATTGTTCATATACTTTATTTAGAAGTGTGTTAGGTTTGGTTCAATTTTAAACATGTTGCTTGTTAGGAATTGTGTGATTAGATGCTTTGTGTTTAGAACTAGTTCACATTCATAGTATGTATCTCGTTTTATGAGAAACTTAACCCTAGTTTGCGCAATCATGTTGAATCATTCATCTATCACTTATTTGCTTCAAACTTTTAATTATTTTGCATTCTTGCTCAAAGCCATGGTTAAAGCTTGTTTCCTTTTTTGTTGTGTCCTTTGTTTGAGGACAAACAAAGATTTAAGTTGGGGAGTGTGATAAGTGCCTGAAAGTGGTTAAAATGTTCATTTAATTAAGGCACTTATGTTACTTTTGTTTCACAAGTTATCATAGGATAAGCCCATTTTTATGGTTAAAATGCTATATTTGTGATCCTATGCCTTACCCCATGTTATTATTGCAGGAAATTTATGATTGATCATGCTGAGCAAAGAAATGAAGTTTTTATCAAATCCATCGCTACAAGCGTGCGCTTCCTCGCTACAAGCGAGGATAGGCAGGGAATTTGAAGGTTTCATCGCTTCAAGCGCCAGATGCCACGCTTCAAGCGAGCCTAGGCAGGGATTTTCAGAGGTTCATCGCTTCAAGCGATGGACTGGTCGCTTCAAGCGACCAAGGGCGGTTTAAGGCTCCATGCTGACGTGGAGGATCCCCATTGGCCAACAGACTTCCTCGCTACAAGCGACCAACTCATCGCTTGTAGCGAGCGTGCAAAAATTCAGATATTAAAAGCATTTTTGGCTCATTTTCTAAAATAGGCAGTTGGAGAACTTTGAGTAATTTTTCTTCCAATTGTTAGGATTGCTTTAGTAGTAGTTTAGGACTTAGTAATTAGGGCTAGAAGTAGTGATCTTCAAGGAGCAAAAGGATTGAATTGTGGAAATCAACCAAGGCTTTGGGAAATCAAGACTTTGGGTTATGATCTTCATCTTTTCTCTTATCTTTTGTATAGTTGTCATGAAAATGAGCAACTAACATCCCTTTGTTGGGATTAGAGGTAATCTTTCTAGCTTTGATGTAATGAATGATTATGTGAATATATGATTTAGCAATTTAATTGTTTATGAAGTTATTCTTGCTTTTCACTCTCATGATTGATTCAATTGATATTGACAAATACCCTTGAATCTATGTTTAAGAATAATCTTCTATCAAAATAAGAAAATCTAGAAATGGATTTGGGTTTTGATAATCGCACTAAGTTTCGGATCGTAATGCTTTCGGATCGTTTGATTGATTGGGAAATCGTCGATTAAACGATACGATCGATCTCACGATGTAATTTGGGAAATCAATGACGTTGTCGAGCGATACGTGATATTTACGATAAAACGCTAAATTCATATGCATGATTTATTTATTACATTCTTTGCAAGATTGATGAACTCTAATTCCAATGCTTTTATTCCCTATTACTTGTCGTTTTAATTCCCGCATTTACATTCCGTCATTTTATGAAACCAGTTGTCCAAACCCTTAACTCAAAACGATACCTATTGTTGAACGGCTCAAAGTAAGGCACCAATCCCTGTGGAGACGATAATTAAAAATACTTACTTTTGTTGTATGAAATACTGCTTCAACACTTCTTTTACTACTTCTTGCTCTAACTTCCCAAAAACCCAGCTTGCTAGCATGAACTTCTTGTTGGTATAAGCCCTAGAGGCCAATAGTTTATGTTAAACTTTTATATGTATCATGACTTTTATTATTGAATAAGATATGGCGTTCTTTATTACACTTGTTATAAGATAAATAAAGTCCCTAGAATAGTTGGTTCATATGATGGAATATTAAATGTGACTTAATCATGAGATTACATCAACGAAAGAACACTATTCTTAAATGTATCCGTAGTCAAGCTTTAATATGAATTGGGATAATATTAAAGCATGGAGACTATTATGTATGTAGACTGATGACCACATCTCATGGGTCATGAATATGAGATATTAAGTCTATACATAGGTATAAGTATTAGGAGTAATATTTATACTGGATTGACCCATCGTGAGAATACTACATAGTATGTTATGAAATCGTCATAAGTTATTCTCACAATGATAATAGTGTATATCACTCTTAGACCTGAAACCACTATGATCCCTAGATGTGGACTCAAGTGTTTTATTGCCATTCAAACGTTGTCTGTAACAAGATGACTATAACGTTGGTTAATGGGCACTTGACGAATCATGCTGAGGGACATGAGTGTCCTAGATGGGATTTGTCCCTCCTCATAACAGGAGATATATCTTTAGGCCTCTTGATGGAATATGACTGGAAAAATGCATGGCCATGCCGAATTAAGTCAATATGAGATATTGGACTTATTCGTTGTTCAGTATATTTCGGGATCAAGAAATATAAATATTGAGCTAAACAAGGGTGACGTAATCTATGCCTTGTGTTCAATAAAGATATTAGGACAAAGGAGTAATCGTACACATAGATATTATCATGGAAAAGGTTTCGTCAGATCACTTGACATTCTTGTCACTTGGGTAGCAGTGATGTGTTGCTAGATACCGCTCACTGTTTATAATATTAAATATAGGATTTAATATTATTGCCAACGTTACAAGAACCTATAGGGTCACACACAAAAGAACGGTAAAAAGGAGAAATATAAGTAGTACTTATATGATGGGGTACGTTTAGCAATAGGCGCTAATTAGTTAGCGGGAGCTGATGGGCTAATGGGCTTTTGAAGCTCAAGCTGATTTTGTGCAGCAAGGAGTTCTATAAATAGAAGCTCTAGTGCTGAAATCAGCTAATGCTTTTTCGTGTAACCCTAAAGCAAAAGCGTGTTCCCACTTCTCTCCCTAACCTCTGATCGCTTGGCTAGCACCGGGAACCAGAGGAAGCCGTTCGTGTGGATGAGTAGAGGCTTTGCTTACTTGCTCAGCTGTTATCAAAGAAACAGTTTCTGCACTAAGAGGTAACAACTCTATCACTGATTCATGTGATATTCGTAATGATCCAAGGAAAGGAAATCAAAAATTTTAAACTTCCGCTGCACTTTATATGTCGATTTCCCTTCACTTCTCACAAGATTTGGGATGAAGTTTGATGAGTGTGGGAAAGAGAGATGGGGGCGTGTGATTGAGGGAAGGAGGGAGAGGAAATGTTGTTTTTAGAAGAATGAATGAAATGAAGAAAGATAGCAAGAAATATCTTGTTTCTTTCTCAAATAATCTCCTCTTTCCAAATATTTACTAAAATGCCATGCCACTTATTTACAAGTTTGACATGCTTCTTAATTAGTTCTAACACGATTAACTGATACTTATAAGCGGGATGTTACAGTTCTCGTAATGTTCTCATGAAACAATTCTCACAAAACAAATTAGTATATAAAAGGTGAAATCAATTAAATATGATTGTAATCTTTAAAACATCAAATAAGGATGTTTTCTTCACTTTGTATGACCAGAATGTTCTTTGTAATAACATGAGAAACCTTTCTCAAAGTCAAAATTCATTTGATTGATTTCTATTCTCCCAAATCATATCTTGAATAATGATGGAAGATTCTTGGATCATCCTAAGTCTTTTATGATAGAATCTTCTTGCATATTATCATGAATTTCCTTCCATATGATCATGAATTTTCTTTCTTGATAATTCTCCAATTAATGAATGACTTAATGAATAATTCATTCATGGATTGGTTTCTCTTCAGAGTTGATTCTAATCATTTTGATGAAGTAATAAGAATAATTTCGAGTGTAATAATCATCTTCATCATGAGAACATTTTTCATCAAAGTTGATAATGTTATCTTCTTTATGAGAAGACAATATCTTCTTGGTCAATTAACCTTGAATTATTTTGTTGATGATGCAATTCTTCTCATAATTCTTCTAAGTGATTCCACACAATGTTTCTTGTCCATTGAGTATCTTTGAGATGTTTTAGTTTAAGCATGCATGTAGTCATGAAGGTAAAATCAATCATTCTCTTGAATGAAACTTTTATGCCTTTTCCTTAAACTCTTTTAGAAACTATTTGAAGATCATTCTTGAATATTCATATCTTGTAGATACTCAAGGTATGTAACAAAAACTCAATCTGTGTTTTGTCACATGACTTTTAAGAGTGATCTTGTGTACCATTCAAATATTAACCCTTTATTCCTCGAATTTTTAAGACTTTATTGAAAACCATGTGGTGACGAGGATGAGTCAATTGATAGTAAAATTCATCTTCTTGTTGAATCTTCGATCAACACTCTTTTGATTCAAATAATATCCTTTTTATATCTTCTTTGAGCTTGTGATGCTACTGTTTTGGTAATCTTCCACTGAGTATATATATGCACTTGTAAGAGACTTCTTTCTTGTCTACTTCTGTGAAAAGACTTAAGTGCAAACATCAGTAGATCACCATTCATAAAACTTTAGCCTTTATTCCATAAGGTTTGTTATCATTAAAACATTCATCAAAAAAATTTTTGGTTCAACAATCTTCCCTTTTTTGATGATGACAAACCTCTTTTGAATAAATCTTAAGTTTTATGGATGTGTATAATAAGAAATGTAAGAATGTTTATAGATATGAAATTAAGCTCCCCCTAAACACGTGCAAGAGTTTAATTCTTATCATTCTAATTAAATTCCCCCTAAACATATGCAAGAGGTTAATTTTTACATTCTTCATTGATTAAATTCATCTTGGAGTTTTCTCCCCATCCTATGTTACTCTCTCATCACATATATATCTCTCCCCCTATTGACATCTATCAAAAAATATTGGGTATGATATATAAAAAAAATGAAGTACAGATGTGGAAATAAACAATAGAAAGATATTGCACATAAGAATCATGTTTTTGAGAAGTAATACTCTCCTATCAAACTTAATCAAGCATGTATCATGATTAATATGTATTTCAGTTAATACATGAATAATGACAATTATGATCAATTGATCATATTCAGCAATTTCTAAAATCGAGAGAAAATGATTCATTAGTGGAAGCGATGAAATCAGAGTCATTTAACACAATGTCAAAAATATTTCTCTCTTCAAAAGATTTTCATGTTGAGGATTTTTCTAAATATTTTCAAAGGGTAAACATCTTTAAATGATAATTATATGCAAGATGATTTGCTCATTATAATGGAAATCAATTACATGTGTTTCACAAGAATTTGAAAGACACACATGTTTTCAATCAAGTATATGATTAAATTTATTTGTAAGTGTGCATGTGTGAGTTCTCTTAATGCGACATATTTATGCACAAACATATATTGATACGCCATTGATGTATACATCTCTATTTTTGTCTCCATTGTTTGCAAGTGCAGCAAGGTAGACATTCAACAATGCTTAAACCAAATTTTCATGTCATGAACATGTTTCAATATTAGTTTAGGTACAAAATATGCAAATCTTTTCTTTCTTAGAACAATTTTGAATCACACAAATCATTCTCATATAAAACAATTATATGACTTCTTTGTTGAAATTTTTTCAACAATAAATCTTAAATTAGAATATTCATTTTAAAAGAAATTGAAGCATGATTTTTAGACAAGACATATCAAAAATCAATTCATGAATATACATATTTAAAATATCATACTTGTGTAAGAACAACATATGATTTGTATTTTAATTATCAAAAACATGATATTTTGACATTTTTCTTGTACTGAATCTCAAGTCTATCATGCATTATGATTAAGAAGCTAACTCATTTACTTTAGAGTATTCTTGTCATGATGAGAAATATGTTTTCTACAAAGAATACATAAAGACATTCACATACCAGGATATTGATCAATAATGCAATCAATATATATATATTTAAAACATTGCCAAAAAAATTGAACTTACACAGTGTTAATTCATTTGGCTTTTACATGCAAAATTTTAATTGATTATTGTGACGAGAACATTCTCAACACTTTAAAAAGTTCAAGAACAATTTGTGTTTCTTTTGAAAATATTTCAAAGATAAATCTTAAATTAAGATCTATTTAAAAACATGTTTGGATTTATAATCCATATTAAAATATTTGCAAAAACCATATTCAAAATATATCCCTTAAGAATCAAGAAATGAATATGTTAATGAATAAACTAGAATAAATTTAATAGATATCATCAAATTTCAGACCATTATGAAATATTACAATTAAGATATTTTTATGATCCAGTTCTATGGCCTATCATCACATGTCATTTAGGAACAAAATTTTGATGAACCATTAAAAATGAGAATTATTCAAATTGCAATTTACGATAATAACTTATTTAGAAATGCATTTTAAGAACATTATAATGATTTCATTTAAGAATGCGAAGAGATGAATTTTGTCAAAATGATGTTGAATCATTTAATATTCATCAAGATATTCCATAAGAGATGAGTGTGAAATTAAAGAGAGTTATGCAAAAGTTGTTCTTGACACAACATCAACTCCTTGTTCAATTTAGAACACACAATTTTGTTTTAAATGCATTCTTAACATGTCTTCTCAAAACATAAAACATAATGCAATAATTTTAATCATCAAATATGATTTATAAAGATATTTATGGATATCATATCTTTATGAAAGGAATAGAAACAATAATGAAAAATTTATTGCATTTAGGCTAGGAATTAGACTTATGAATATATTAGACATCACAACAATTAATGCATACAATTAAGGTTTGAAGTCACACAAATTTGGAAATGATTTTATCGTGTATTTCTAAGAGCATCCAATCATTCATAACATAACATTGCATATCAATTTGCAAGTATTATAAAGTTTATAAATGAGTGTACCTTTTTGAATGACTTTTCTTTTAGATTTAATGAGTATAACATGTTTCTCTTTCTCATACCTTTTCCCTTTTGGATAGAGAATTTCAAGCATCAATAAGCATAACCTTTTGAAGCAGATTGATCATTAGTAGCTTTATCTTCTTCTCCTTCTTTTAGAATGATCATCATTCTCATGTCATAAGAATAATTTTTGTTCAACTCTTTCTCATGTAAGCTCTTTCATATAGATTTTTAGAACTTGGTCATTTAATCATGACTTAGGATCAACCTTTGATATGTTTTGGATAAAATAAAGTGAAAAACACAAAGATGCATTGTTCATGACTTTTATCCAAAAGTATTTATAACACTTTTCAAAAACTCTAATTTTGATGGAAAGTTTTTGAACAAAATAAATCATGTTAAAGATAATTTTATGATCATTCCTTAAATAAATGATATTTGAGGTTTTTCATTTTGAATTTTTTAACAAAAGAATTTTTAGAACGATTTTAAGCAATCATCTCCTTAAACTTTTTTTTAAAAAATAAACTCAAATGACTTTTGGATAACACTTATCTATTACAAAGCCATAAGACTTGTAGTTTTGATAAGATCCCAAATAAATCTATGTGAAGAAATTCAAGAGAGTTTTAATTAATTTCTTTGAGAAGAGAATTACTCCTGACTTATTTTTCTAGAACACAAACTTCACATATTTAGTTATTTTTAAAACAAAATTTTGAGAGACCTTTTCTTATATCAAATATGAATATTTTGTACTTTGATATAGAAGTAGTAAAGATCACAGAGATGATTTTTGGATCAAAAGTATAGCCTAATCTTGCAAATTCTTTTGAGTGGATTTATGTGTGTGTGGTGAGGATTGTGCTTGTACTTACAATGTGTACAAATGACTGTAGTTAAGCTGCATGGTTAGTGACATAAATATGTTTTTCTTGTACAAAAGAAATATAAATATATCCTAATTACACTATTTCACACATAGGATTTGTTTTTGTAAAACTCTAGAGAGTGAGTGCATTGTTAATTATTACTTAGTGGTTTAAAAAAAAATACACAGACAGTACCAAAACTCTATCATAAAATAATTTTTTAAATGATACATAGATTTGAAAATATATAGGTTTTCACATGTGTAATTTGATTTTGAGATACTTTTTAGCTATCTCAAAGTAAACTTGGATACATGACACAAATTGTTGTTTATCTTTCAAACATGTAAATAAAATTTTGTTTAATTTTTACTTAATTAAATTGTCATTAAATTATAAAGTTAAAAACACCACAAATAAGGTAATCAGCAAATAAGATTATAAGTGAAAGAGCATAGGTAAAATTGTGAGTGTGTGAGCATCAAATGTTGCAAATAACCAAGTTAATGATATTTGACACTTATATTTAGTTTGAGAATCATCATTCTTTTGATCTCCAAACTAATTTCTTGAGCATCAATTTTCCAAGAATCAAGGCTTTCCCTAAATTTTTAGAAGACATTCCTGCATCACAAATTGGTAATGATTTTGGTACCCATATTGATTTGGGTCCTTGGAGGTCAGTGTTTATCTTCTCAAGAGAATTTTTCTTACGATCACATTGTGATTTAAGATGATCAGATTTGTTGTAAGAAGAACATACTCTTCTACCAATCTCAGCCTTTTGAGACCATTGTGATTTAATGTGAAAAGATGATTCAAATCTTTTATAATAAGACTTTTCAAATATAATCTTTTCAAGTCTTTTCTTATGATAACAAAGTGATTCAAGATGACCATATTTGTTACAATAAAAACATTTTGTTTTAACCTTCTCAACTTTTTTCTTACAAGAACGTTTTGGTCTAGGATGATTAAATTTATTATAATAAGAACCTTCTTCTTTAACTTTCTCAAATCCTTTTTTATGATAACAATTTGAGGAGAGGTGTCCATATTTATTACAATATGAACATCTTTTTCTAATTTTATCATCCTTCCTTTTTGATGCAAAAAAGTTTTCATAAAGCTTTTGTTTTGGAGAAGTTTTGAAGTTTAGACCAACTTTGTTAAATATCTCCATTTCAGATCCAATGATCTTTTGAGAGGCTTTAGTGGATTTTACAAACTTGGTTAAACTATTTTTCAATTTATCAACTTCTATTTTTAAAATAACATTTTCGTCCTGAGTTCCAGAACGTTCTGAAGGATGATTTTTGAGATTTTTCTCATTGAGAATCTTTTGTTGTTCAGACATTCTAAAATGAGATTTCTGCAATTCATGAATAGTTTGAAGATATTTATCATTCAAGATTTGTAGTTTTTCTTTTTCTTTATTTATCTCAGAAATTTGTTCTTTTAATAAAATACATTTCTTTTAAGATTATCGAAATCATCTTCCATTTTTGTGCAGAAAAGACAAGGTTCAAAAGTTGTTACCTTTTCATTTTCCTTGCGTGCTATTAGACACATGTTGGTTTCTTCTTTTATTTTTGAGTTATCAAAGTTAACTCGAGTTGCCATCATAGAGAGTTGCCATCATAGATTTCTTTTTACAAATGAATCTTCTTTGTTCTTTAGTTTTGAAATGGACGAGTTTGTTCCATCTACGACATGAACTTTGATTTGAAATTTTTGACATCACTTCTTCCCGAATCTTTTCCTCTTACACTGTGAAGTGCTTAAACCTTAGAGGCAGGCTCTGATACCAATTGAAGTGGAAGAAATAGTCACAAGAAAGGGGGGTTTGAATTGTGACTCATTTAAAATTACTCCTGAAAAACTTAACAAGTTTATATACTCAAGAAAATTCTTGGTAATTGTTAGTATAACAAGATTACAGATTTTTAGATAAAAATATTTGTTTTATCTAGGACCAGAATGTTCTGGATTAAATTAAGTTGCTTTTACTATGGACCAGAATGTTCTGGAGAATGATGAATTAATATATAAGCAGAATGAGTAAAATTATATTAAGCTGTAAAGCAAGGACCATAATGTTCTGGAGAATGATTAAATAACAGCAGAATGATATTAAGCTTTTAAAGCAAGGACCAGAATGTTCTGGAGAATGATTAAATAACAGCAGAATGATATTAAGCTTTTAAAGCAAGGACCAGAATATTCTGGAGAATGATTAATATAAAAGCAGAATGATAAAACAATATTATATGTTGATTTTAAACGTGAGTTTAACTTAAGAATTTGTTTTATCTTGGACCAGAATATTCTGGATGCAGTTGTATGAATTAATCAAGACAATATAAATGATTAAATTAATTAGGATCAGAGAACTCTGGATTGATTGTGATTAATTAGGACCAGAATATTCTGGAGAGATTAATAGATATTATTATTTTTTGTGATAGTGTGTGTATATCGTGTAATGAAACTAATAGAGAAGGGAAGAGAGAAAAACACAGGAGATTTATCCTGGTTCACCAAACCCGGCTACTTCCAGTCCCCACACCTCGTGTGAGATTATCCACTATAGTATCCTTCTAACAGAAACTTCTGACTAGCACCATAGATTCTTGATCACACCAGATCAGTCCGTTACAAACCGTATTATCAACCTCGGCAGGCTTCTACAATTCTTTGCTTTTGCACAAGAAAGGTTGTTACAAATTCCTTCTCAAACTATCGTTACGAATAGACTTGAGAATATAGTACACTTTGCATGAAAAGATATGAATTTTGGATCAAATAAAATTCTCAACACATGTTTGAGATTTTACTAAAAAATTTCAAAAGAGTATGATCCAAAAGAAAGAGATAGTTTTTCGATCAAATAAAATACTCAACACATGTTTGAGATTTTACTAAAAAACTCATAAGAGTATGATCTAGAACTTTTGAGAGAGATGTTGTGAAGAGCTTGAAAGAGAGAGATGTTTTTCTTTGCAAACTCTTGCATTTAACTTCCAAAGCCTCTTGTATTTATAGGTGAGGAGTGACTTGGTGACCAAGGGTGAAAATAGAGCTGTTGGACACGTTTTGTGCAGCTGTCCAAAGCTACATTTGATTTCACTTTCCTTTTTCACTTCAGCCAGAATGTTCTTTTTGTTCATCAAGAACGTTCTGGACGTTTCAGCTTGCTTTTGTTGCTTTAACGTGTGAAGTATACAGCTGTAATGAGCTGTTGCTTGCTGTAGTGAGCTGTTGCTTGCTGTAAAATCTTGCAAGTCACTTATGTTTATGTCACCATGATGTCATATGATGATGTCATTCCATTTCACATGTGACTTAATACATTTCATGAGATATTTATCTTTTGATGGGCTTTTCTCCAAATGGATCGAAACGTTCAAGACCCTAAGATAACTTCTCATGTTTTAATGCCATGCATTCCTTTTTGCTTTCTTGTCTTTTGATGTAAATGTTTCATTGTATCCAGAAGGTTCTTGGAACAGTGACCAGAACGTTCTCGTAATGTTCTCATGAAACAATTCTCACAAAACAAATTAGTATATAAAAGGTGAAATCAATTAAATATGATTGTAATCTTTAAAACATCAAATAAGGATATTTTCTTCACTTTGTATGACCAGAATGTTCTTTGTAAGAACATGAGAAACCTTTCTCAAAGTCAAAATTCATTTGATTGATTTCTATTCTCCCAAATCATATCTTGAATAATGATGGAAGATTCTTGGATCATCCTAAGTCTTTTATGATAGAATCTTCTTGCATATTATCATGAATTTCCTTCCATATGATCATGAATTTTCTTTCTTGATAATTCTCCAATTAATGAATGACTTAATGAATAATTCATTCATGGATTGGTTTCTCTTCAGAGTTGATTCTAATCATTTTGATGAAGTAATAAGAATAATTTCGAGTGTAATAATCATCTTCATCATGAGAACATTTTTCATCAAAGTTGATAATGTTATCTTCTTTATGAGAAGACAATATCTTCTTGGTCAATTAACCTTGAATTATTTTGTTGATGATGCAATTCTTCTCATAATTCTTCTAAGTGATTCCACACAATGTTTCTTGTCCATTGAGTATCTTTGAGATGTTTTAGTTTAAGCATGCATGTAGTCATGAAGGTAAAATCAATCATTCTCTTGAATGAAACTTTTATGCCTTTTCCTTAAACTCTTTTAGAAACTATTTGAAGATCATTCTTGAATCTTCGTATCTTGTAGATACTCAAGGTATGTAACAAAAACTCAATCTGTGTTTTGTCACATGACTTTTAAGAGTGATCTTGTGTACCATTCAAATATTAACCCTTTATTCCTCGAATTTTTAAGGCTTTATTGAAAACCATGTGGTGACGAGGATGAGTCAATTGATAGTAAAATTCATCTTCTTGTTGAATCTTCGATCAACACTCTTTTGATTCAAATAATGTCCTTTTTATATCTTCTTTGAGCTTGTGATGCTACTGTTTTGGTAATCTTCCACTGAGTATATATATGCACTTGTAAGAGACTTCTTTCTTGTCTACTTCTGTGAAAAGACTTAAGTGCAAACATCAGTAGATCACCATTCATAAAACTTTAGCCTTTATTCCATAAGGTTTGTTATCATTAAAACATTCATCAAAAAGATTTTTGTTTCAACACTACTTTCTCTTCATTGCTACATTAATCCAGCTTAGCATTTGTTTCAGATGGGTTTGTGGCAATGTTGCAATCTATCATATCAAACCTTTCAAGCAGTTCACTAATATACTTTTGCTGATGCATTATAATATCTAACTTACTACCTTTGAACTTTAATCCCATGAAGTAAGATAACTCTCCCAAATGAGTCATTTCAAACTCATATTGCATAGTGTGTTTGAACTTCTCATTCTCACTTTGATTGCTTCCAGTCACCAATAGATCATCTACATATAAGCAGATCATAGTAATGCTCTTTTCACTCAGTTTCTGAACATACATACCATATTCAGCGTTGCATTTCTTAAATCCAATTTGGATCAGGAATTGATCAATCCTCTTGTTCCATGCTCTAGGTGCTTCCTTTAAGCCATAGAGAGCCTTGTGTAGCTTATACACTATATGATCATTTCCTTTCACTTCAAATCCAGGAGGTTATGTAATATACACATCTTCTTCCAAAGGTCCATTTAAGAATGCAAACTTCACATCTAGGTGAAATAGTGACCACTTCTTGCTGCTATCTAGTGCCACCACTAATCTCACAGTCTCTAATCTTGCTACTGGAGAAAATACCTCATTGTAATCAACACCATATCTCTATAGGAAACCTCTAGCTACAAGCCTTGCTTTGTGCGTTGAAACTGATCCATCTGGATTCATTTTTACCTTGAAAATCCATTTCACATCAATGGTTTTCTTCTTATTTGGTAGTTCAACTAGCTCCCATATGTTATTCTTCTCAATAGTTTTGATTTATTCTATCATAGCTTTCATCCATACTTCAATTTGCATATCTTCTTTGTAATTGAGTGGCTCAACATCAGCTAGCCATGCAAAGTGAATGAGTTCACCTTCATCATTCACAATACTATTAGGTAGAAGTTTGCAATATTCAAGTCTACTTGGTGCATGCATGATTCTATGAGGTCTTATAATAGGTTGAGCAGGTTAAGCTTCTTCATTTTTAGTCACATTTTCAGTTTCTTCAATATCTTCATCTGATCCTTCACTTTGATCTGATTCAGTGAAGATATGTGAGTTCACATTTCTTATCTCAGTGATGTTATCCCAGTTCCATGCTTCACTTTCATTCACAATTACATCTCTTCTAATTTGAACCTTCTGAGCTTTTGGATCATATAGTTTATATGCTTCAGTTGAGTGATAACCTATCATAATCATCTTCTCACTTTTATCATCAAGTTTGCTTCTCCTTGCATCTGGGATGTGCTTATAGCAAATTGAACCGGAAACCTTCAAATGCTTCACATTTGGTTTTCTTCCACTCCAAGCTTCTTCTGGAACTTTATTCATCAGTTTCTTAGTTGGGCACTTGTTCAATATATAAGTAGATGTATTGACTGCCTCTCCCCAAAACTTATGAGGCATGTTCTTCTGCTTAAGCATGCTTCTAACTATATCAAATGTGGTTCTATTTCTCCTTTCTGCTAAACCATTGTGTTGGGGAGTGCAGACAGATGTAACTTCATGAAATATACATTCTTTGATGCAGAATTCTTCAAAATTCTTTGAGGTATACTCTTCACCATCACCAGTTCTTAAGATCTTAATTGATTTTTCACTCTTTCTTAACTAAGACCTTATATCTCTTGAATACTTCTAAAGCATCACTATTCAGCTTAATTGTGTATATCCACAACATTATGGTATGCTCATATACAAAAGTGATGAAGTACTTGCTCCCTCCTATAATAGGTGTTTCAAATGGCCCACAAATATCAGAATGTGTGATTTCTAGAGAAGATTTTGATCTCTTAGGCTTCTCAGATACAAATGGAAGCCTACTTCGCTTGCCTCTTAAGCAAACTTCACATGTTTTCTTGTGTGCATTCAAAACTGGTAATCCTGATACTAAATTCTTGGAGCTTAAGTAAGACAAGCTTCTAAAATTTAGATGGCCATACCTCATATGCCATAACCAGTTTGAGTTTTCATTAGTTACAGTTGACATGCAAACTTCTTTTGCATTTTGAATGCCACACAAAAATGTTCTGCTCTTTGTTAATTCGGATTTCACCACCAGTTTTCCTTGCCTATCATAGAGATGCAAGATATTACCTTGCACTGTGACTGAAAACCCCTTCTCAATCAGTTGTTCAATGCTCAATAGATTGCATTTCATTCCTGAAACATACAATACCTTCTCAATCAGTGCATTCTTCCCATCTTTCATTTTGATAGCAATATCCCCAATTCCTTCTGATGCAAGATTTCTGCTATCTGCAAGTCTGACATTAGTTTTCTTGCTTGAATCAAAGTTTACAAGCCATTCTTTATGTCCAGTCATGTGATTTAAGCACTCTGAATCAAGATACCAATCTTCACATAATGGATTTCCTTCATAAGTAGTAGCCATTAACAAAACTACTTCAGAATCTAAGTTATCCTGAGCCATATTTGCTTTCTCTTCACCTTTATGACTCTTCTTCCCATCTTTCTTATGCCAACACTCATCAACATAATGGCCAAACTTCTCACAATTGTAGCACTAAATCTTTCTTTTATCAAATTCTTTCTTCTTGTTCTGATTATTACCAGAACTTCCTCCTCCTTTAGAGGATTCACCCTTCCCATCAGACTTTCTCAAATTTCCCTTCTTGAACTTTCCTTTTCCTTTCTTCTTTGAATACTTGTCATATCCATCTTTCTTGGTGAATTGAGCTTGCAAGACTTGTTGAGCACTTCTTTCAGAACCTCTTTCAATCACCAACATCTCATGAGCTTCAAGAGATGATTGAAGTTCTTCAATCTTCAATGTCTTCACATCTTTAGCTTCTTGTATGGCTACAACTATGAAATCAAATTTGGAAGTAAAGGATCTCATGATCTTACCCACCACTTGTTGATCTGACATTGCTTCTCCACAAGCTTTCATCTGATTCACTACAGATAGCAATTTGGAGAAGTAATTACTGATTCTTTGATCATCTTCCATCAACATCAACTTATACTTCCTTCTCAGTGACTGAAGCTTCACTTGCTTCACATTTTCACTACCTTCATAGTATTTTGCTAAGATATCCCAAGCTTCTTTGGATCTTGAAATCTTCTCAAAGTGATTGGAATCAACATTCTGCTGAATGTAGAACAAAGCCTTGCAATCTTTCTTTTTCAAATCCTTGAAAACAGCTCTTTGCACATCTGTAGGATTTGCACCATGATTTTTATACCCATTCTTCACCAATTCAAGAACATCTTGTGCTCTAAAAAGTGACTTCATCAGTGCACTCCACCTTTCCAAATTGTTTCCATCCAGTGTCAACAGATTTGATGGAACAAAACCTCCATTGGTACCCATGATTGCTACGCAAGAAACTCTGAATTTTTCACACACTTCACTCGTGTTTCCCATAAAATCACCCCTCACAAGTTCACTCGTGTTTCCCTGAATTTGAACCCAAGGCTCTAGATGCCAATTATTAGCGCAACAATGTGTTTCTTACTTTGCAAGCAATTAGTGTTATGTATGATTAATGGAGGAAGAAGAAGATGAAAGTAGTTAGAGGTTGTTACGAAGAGAGAATAGAGTATTGAAAAGTTGTTATGTTCATTGATTAATGAAATAGAGAAGTTACAAAGTATTTATATACATGACTTAGAGAGCAAGTCATATGTAACTAACTAACTAACTTATCCAAATGTAAAGCTAAACACAATTAACTCTACTAAACATGATTATGGATTAATGACAAACTAATAAGGTTTAGTGACTAAGGGAATGATAAAATAGAGAGGTAAATGGAAAATGAGTGTGTGATTGTGTATTGTTACACAGGGAGAGTAAACAAAGAGTGAGAAAATAAAAATAAAATAAAATAAATTGGAAATAGAAGAGACAAGAGACTAGAGAGATAACGTAGTGCTCACTAGCCAACTCACAGATTAAAAAGAAAGAGTAGAAAAATTCTAAAAAAGTAGTTTTAAAAAGATAAAAATTTAAACTTGTGACACACTCAATGTCACTAGCCCACTATGCTTATACATTGAGCAGAATACCACTTATACCACTTTAAATCTGAATAAAAAGATGAATGTGTTCATTTCGGTAGGTTAAGGTTTTTCATGAGTTGTTTTTGCACATTTGAACTCAACCACTACTACCCGTCCGCACATTTTTTCGCTCGATTTTAACGAGTTCAGGCGGGTATCGGGTTTTTGTCTAGACTATTACACAATCAGTTTACCTCAATGGATTGACAATATGTAAAACTTTATTTCCTTAAACACAAATTTAGAAACAAAACTTACATACAATTATAGCAACAAATTCAAGACAATCCAACAAAAAACAAATATAAAGATTTTCCAAACTCCTATACATATATAATGTGATTATTACTACATTCTCAAACCTTAAGCTTAAATCAGTTACATAAAAGAAATTATTACATTCCGAAGCATCATGTTTATATCAAAAGTTTATCTAGAAGTATGCCAAATGATCTCAACTTCAACACACATAACCAGCAAAAGAAGAAAAATAATCAAAAGCATTACATATTACAAATGAATATATCCAACACCACATTGATTATTCCAAATAGTGATCCTTATCAATTGGCCTTGGCATCTTATTGCAAATAGTTGTTAGAAGATAAAAGTACAGAGGCATTTGCGCAATGCCATATAAAGCCACAGGCAAACAAGTGGCTACATAAACTGGGAACAAAACCGACTTGAATCTATGGCTAAGCAGGAAAAAGTGGCCACTGCAGAACGAAACCAACATTGAAGCAATGGACACAAAAAGAGAACTTAACCCGATAAAAAGATTCAGTGGCAAACCCATGCGGAAATCTTTAACTTGTTTTTGAGAAGTGATAATAGAAAGGAACGTGATGAGTGCGGTGAAAGAGAAACATAGGCCACTAAGTGAAGCAAAGGCGAAGACATTGAATGCAGGATTGCCTTCTAATATTGGTCTACCATCCATTGTTCCGCCAGGTATTGTGCTTGCTGCGGTGAAGGAAGCACCGGCGACAAGCACGGCTACAACTGAGCAGGATTCTGATATGCGTTTTAGCCATTCATTGCTGTCTTTTATAAGACCTTCATTTGCTTTCTTGAAGATTTCTCTTGCTGTATAGGCTTCCTTGTTGGGTATGAAATAGAAGTGTTGTGGCACAAGGCTTTTGATATACTGCTCCAAGGTGGGGAAAAAAAAGCAAATGGATCAACATATACAGACATGTTCATTTGAAAGAGATACTATTTTAACTTAAATTATTTTTATTTTATTTTATTTCAATCTCCTGAGAAACATTTGACGAACTTAAATGAAATATTGATAGAAATGGTCAAAGCATCCAATTTTTGTAACTTAAAAGACCAAAAAATAAATAAATTAAGGAACTAAAGTGATATCTAAAAATAACTTAAGAGACCAAATCTGTAATTTAGTCAAATTTTTACTATAGTGTTTGCTTCAATGAAATTTCTCAAACAAGCCTACGTTCTTCCAATTATAAACCCATTTGCAGACATTATTCCATTCAATATGAGACTCTAAGTCTTAACTACTCTTCACTCAAATTCTAAGGTTATGAATTTAATTTCACTTGCGAAAAAAATGCTTATAAGCTTATCTAGAATTTTATTGATAGGTAAAAGAGGGAGTTTTGAAAATAATTTAAGATAGAGAAACTAATTTCAAAACAAGAAATATGTTAAGAATAAAAGATTATTTCAAAAAATAATAATAAAAGATTATACATATGGTTGTAACTATATATACCTGAAACCATTTTATATTCCACATCATTTGCAATGCAGAACTAGCAATCTGCTCAGGTTTATCACTACCTAATGCCTTTGATGCCAAATGTAATATTGTATTATCCTCGTCATCCCTTGCAAGAATCAAGCTATTCCAAAGTTCTTCATTTGAAATCCTTAATCTCAAAGTCTCAACAACAAGGGGTTGCCTGTACTTCACTGCCACATGCAATACATTTTGTTTCCTTGAGTTAATGTTTTGGATGGTACTTGGTTTTTTCATTATAATTTCGTTCACCATTTCAACTATGCCATTTCTAGCTGCAACCAAAAATGGCGTCTCCTTATCATCTGCCAATGTCAAGTCAAACTATGGAGGGTTAAAATGTCATTAATATTTTTTTTTTTTTTAGTATCTATTACTATCCATTTCAAAATAAACATCGCTTAAGGTTGTTATACACATATCAATAAGTAGAAGAAATAGAATAGTAATATTACCAAAATATTTTCAGGTTCACAAAAAAAAAAAAAACCAAAATATTTTCATGGAAGAGAGAGTAAGATTGCTAGGGGATAGAAAAATGTGAATGCACAGAGGAGAGATTAGATTCAGTATGGTAAATGACTAATGAAATCACATAGGTTTATTTAATCTAGTAGTCAAATTGAGTGGTACATAGGTGAGGGACTTGGCTATCTCTCATCCTAGAAGCCACAAAACTAGGGCATGCCCAACAAATCTAGAAGCCTAGGGTGAAATTTGAAATGAGGCCCTTTAAAAACTAATAACATCAATATTAGATGTCTTTATTTTAAGTTTAATGAGTTTTTAGATTTTTAAACAACACAAATAAATATTAAATACATTCACAATATTTGTTGAAAAATGCCTCAAAATCTGTTTTATGGTCATTATGTCAGTTTGTGCACAGGTGTAGGAGATTTGCTGGAAGTGTTTTCGGGCTGTTGTTTTGCTCCCATACACAGTTGTGCGGCCAGATGCTCTCTCCCGCAGATGTATGTCAATGGTTGACCAGATTGGATGAGCAAATTTTTTACCTGTTGTTTCACGACTCTACTCTCTTTATCTTGTTGTTCTTAATTTGGTTAGAATGTGATCTTGTTGGTCTTTGGTTGAAACAGTTTGGTTGTTGTTTGCCTTCGTTTCTGTATTCCATTAATACTTGCTCCACATCTTTGTTTTTTGGATTTTTACGGAGGTTCCAATTTCACAACATTATTGATTAAATTTTTAGTAAATCAATTAGTAGCAAAATTAATGAGTAAAATTTATACTATAATATACCCTAAAATAATGAATGTTAATAGTACTACCTTGGTTCCATTGGGGAAAAACATTATACATGTCAGAATCAATTTCTCTATCAGTAGGTCGACCACCACTTCCAGTGAATGCTGCATAAGGTCTTTTCATTAATGCCTTCAACAGCTGACTACTCCATATGTGTTTGTTCTTTGCTATCTTTATCTCCTTAATATCTTATAAATAAAAGAAACATATATAGTGAAACGGGAGCAAAGTAAGTGTAAGTTTAAATGTTTTTTTTCTTTCTTTCAACTATTCGGTTTTCAAGGGAACGAGCCCTGTTAATTTGGAGCTTAGTCTAGAAGGTAAGTAAACATAGATAAGAATTGTTTTACCAGCAATCGAACGCTCGGATTTTTTTGAATAATTCGTCGCTTGGTTGTAAGTGTAATTATTTTATACATACTTTAAATCATATCTTTTCATGTAAATATTTGTTGAGTTAGTTTAAAGTTTAACTTAATTAAGTGGCATCGTATTATCATTTGATTGAATAGATGTATACAAAAGTTAAACTATTGTTAGATACTTCATCAGAAATGAAATATAAACGAAAATGGTAGTTGAAATGTCAATGTATGTGGTTAAAAATTTAGTCCACATACATCAACTTTTTAATTGTATTTTTTTATTATATTTCATTTCATTTCATTCCAGAGGGAGTACAGATTAATCTCATAGGAATATCAATTATACAAAAGTATCCCCAGATTAACGTGGAGAAGACATACCTGGTCCTAAAAGTCCAAGAGTAAGTACATATGCACACTTGACAAATTGGTGAAAGGTTTCATAATTTGGTGGCAAAAATCCGACGGGATAATTCCGACGATAACCATTTGATGGGTCTTCTGGGTCATATTGTTTCTTTTTTCCTGACAAAATGAAAACAATTGTTTTTTTAATTTAGCTATGTTATTTGTACAACTAAAATTGGACAACTAATTAATGCAACAACCTATAATTTTGTGAGGAGCACATAAATCAAAATTCGGCAAAATATATTTAAAAATAGCAAATAAGTTGTTGGTTGTACAATTTGGTCGTTCACATATCATTTCTCTTTTTAATTATATCCATAAAAATATTTTAACAACTAATAAGTAAATGTATTGCCACTTTTATTGAAAAATTAGTAGGTTAGTAAGTTACAACTATAATTATAGTCAACATTTATTTTACAACTATAATTCAAATATATTTACTCCCTCAAAAAAAAAATCAAATATATTTACAACTGCAGAGTCGTTAGGGTTAAATTTGAAAAATATTAAAAGAGTTCTCTCTAAATTCAATGGCTCTAAACTATGATGAACCGTACAAAGCTACATAGGATTCAAATCTCTTACGAAATAAAAAATCTATAAATAAAGGCTTATGCTCAAGTTAAGTGTTTTTTTTTGACAAGATGCTCAAGTTACGTTACGTTATTACTACTATCCTTTCTGGGGAACCAAATATCTAAGATATGATGTATCCGTGAAGAGACATTTAATAATGTTTCAGTAAGTTACTAGTAATTATGGCATGAGAATCCATATATGACATACCATAACCATATAGAGTGGCAATTAACCCTGTAGAAACGAAATCACGCAAAGTGGTGTAATTCTCCATCTTTCTCAATTCTGACCGCACTGTTGTATTAGCATCCAGTGGTTCCACAAGTATGTCTTTGGCAACAAACACAAATTAAGACTCAAAATTCATTGTGCATTATTTTAAAGGTTAATTAAGTAAATTTTCCTTATAAATATTCATAATTTTGTTATTAGTTCCTAAATAAAATCGCACTTCTTAATCCCTATACATTTTTAGGGACCAAAATGTTAACAAATTTTTTTATGAGATTAAAAATGCTGATGGAAAATTTTACGGTGACTAAAATTTTTGCAGGTATTAAAAATTGCGAATTTTATTTATAGAGACTAAAAAATTATGGATATTTATAAAGATCATTTACTTAATTAACCCTTATTTTGACATATAACGAATGTTAATTACTTGTCCAACATATATATGTATTATTTACTTACAGTGGTATAGGATTCGTTTATACCATGGAAGGCTGCTTGAACTTTTGAAGGCTGAAGGCTTATTAGCAAGGAGTTTGAGAGGAGTGGATTCCTCGTTGTTCAGATGTGTGCTAAGGAACTCATAGTAATGCGCTATTATCACAGCTAAATCTGCTCCATAACATATATATATATATATATATATATATATATATATATATATATATATATATATATATATATATATATATTTAACAATTACATAAAACACAATATATGTGTAGAGTGATGATAGAACAACCATCCCTAATTAATTTGAAGATGAGATTAATATCTCTAAATACATTTCAAATCATCCACACATCATAATAAAGGCAATGACTACCTTTGTATCAAAAATAAAATAAAAAAAGCAATACCCCTTACCTTTCTCCCAAAAAAAAAAACATCCATTTGTTTGTACCAAATACCATCGTCAAAAAGACACTTTAATATGATGATCTAATAAAGTCAAGACTTTCACAGAATTTGAAAAAATACATTCATTCTTTGACTCTAATAGCCCAAAGATTTGTAATAAACTAGTAAGTTTCACATTAAACTTTAATTTACAATACTAAATAATTATTAGCGAAAAAAATACAATACTAAATAATATTTCAGCTAAAAAGGCGTATTCATAAACTATAAGTTAATTCAAGTAAGGCCTTATATACCATGCCAAAAAAATTAATCATCATCAAAGCATGATCAATATAATTTTTGCATGATATATATAATTTCTAACGACTCATATATAGATTATTATAACTTACCGAAATATTCTCCGCGAATTGCGGTATGAAGAATATTATCACCATCATTTCGTACAAGATCTTGCAAAGTGACTATCTCTTTGGAAATATGAGCAAGATAAGCAAATGTTTGTTTTCTCCAATTAATAGCAGCTTGAAAAAGAGGTGTCTCACCATGTTTATTTTTAAGAATGAACAAATATATCCTCTCATTTTTATTCCCAATAATACTCTTACATATTTTAGCAAAACCCCTTGATGCTGCCAAATGCAATGGTGTGTCACCACGTTCATTCTCCATTTCCAATGCTTTAACAGCTCTTTCATCACTAACTTCCACATTATGTATTAAAATTGCATTTACAAGCTCTTTGGCAACATCTTCTTTGCCTAAATCTATGGCTACATGTAATGCAGTGCCAGCTGAATCAGAGATAAGTGCTTTGTGAGCTTGTTCTGGAAATTCTTTGTACAACAATATAACATTGTCCCATTTTCCTTCCAATGTGCAGTCACTTATAAAGTCGTTAACTTCTTCGGGTGAATTAATGTTGAGTAATATGTTCTCACTATCAACAATTGTTGTCATGGTAGCAAAAAATGAAGTTTCTTTTTTTCTTTTTCAAATGAGGTAATGAATTGAATTTGTTTTTTTTTTTTAGGGGAATAATGAATTGAATTTGTTCTTGATCCTAATGTATCATTATTATCAATTGCCGCTATATTTATACCGAAGAATCTAATACTTATATAAATGAATAAAACAACATCTCATGTGATGTAACTTTTTCTAGATGACAAGGAAAGAATAAATTAATGGGTTATGTGAACTTGAAGAGTGAAAAATGTAGGACGACTTTATTCTTGCATTCTTTTTCCTTTTGGACAAAACATGCCATTCTCATGTCCTAATTTCTATTTTTTTTATTAATTTTTAAGTTCCTGTATCATAGTCCCTGGGTTAATAGATGTGAACTTAAATAGAGGTTTCAAATTTTGAAGGAAAGAAAAACATTATGGTATTTTTGGAAGGAGGGTTTAGAAGGAGATGACTTTTTTTTTAATGACAAGTGGTTGGACTATTATATGATCATTACTTATGATGTTCCGTTAATTTTCTTAAAATATTATTTATATTTATATATATATATATATATATATATAGACTCTCCCCTCCTAAACTCTCCCAAAGAGACCCTCAGACTTGTTTACCTTATGAAAACATTTTCAATTTTCTTAAAATTTTTGCTAATAGAATCTTGAAGTGAACAATTATTTACATTTTTATCTCAAAACATACCTTAAAAAACTGAATAGGCATGTCCCTCTCTCTCTTCCAAACCCTAGCCGTCACAATTTTTATTCTTCTAGATCTACCAAAGAGGGGTGATTTAGTGTCAATTTTGACCTGAAATCACCCCTCCGAATTGTTTTTCTTTCTCTTTTAGTTAAATAAGTGATTTTCACATATTTTCAGTTTTCTTTTGTTTGTTTTTGTGATTTCGTCATCTATCACACTTCGTTTATCTTGATTTCCTGTCTTTGTGCGGTGTGTTTTGATTTCTCGTTTTAGTACGGTGTTTATTTGATTCAGGTTGAAGGATTAACTTTGATCAAGTGCATATTCAATCAATGACTTTTGCATCATCAAAGTTGCAGATCCGAAAACATAAGTATTTCGGTGGCTTGAATATAGTCATATTTTTAGGTATATGTACTATGCGGTTTTATGATATTAACATGGATGATGTGAGTTTGTTTACAGATTTATTCTTTTTGTTTTTAGCGACTTTGAATTTGTATTGTATCGATATACTTTATCAATTTGAATAAATTAATATCGTTTATTTTTTGTCAAAAAAAAAAATTATTTACATTTTTAGTAAACAACGAAAATACTAGGTTTGATGGAATTTTTTTTTTGATAACATCCTTAATTATTTATTATCGCATTTCATATATTTATCTTCCACATTATATAATTAAAGGTATCATCGACAAAACAATAGTTAATGTTGCATTGAATTATAAAAACTACAAATAAAAGGAACAATTTTTTCTACAAAATCGACAACTAAAAAGGAACAAAATTAAATATAATTTACCAAAATATTCTCCGCGAATTGCGGTATGAAGAATACTATCACCATCATCTCGTACAAGATCTTGCAAAGTGACTATCTCTTTGGAAATATGAGCAAGATAAGCAAATGTTTGTTTTCTCCAATTAATAGCAGCTTGAAAAAGAGGTGTCTCACCATGTTTATTTTTAAGAATGAACAAATATATCCTCTCATTTTTATTCCCAATAATACTCTTACATATTTTAGCAAAACCCCTTGATGCTGCCAAATGCAATGGTGTGTCACCACGTTCATTCTCCATTTCCAATGCTTTAACAGCTCTTTCATCACTAACTTCCACATTATGTGTTAAAATTGCTTTCACAAGATATACAGCAACATTTTCTTCGCCTAAATCTATGGCTACATGTAATGCAGTGCCGCCAGCTGAACCAGAGACAATTGCTTTGTGAGATTGTTCTGGATAATTATTGTACAACATTATAACATTTTCCCATTTACCTTCCAATGTGTCCTCAATTATAAATTCGTTAAGTTGACCGGGTGTAATGTTGAATAATTTGTTCTCAACAATTGTTGTCATGGTGGCAAAATGAGGTTTTTTTTTTAAAAAAAAAAATGAGGTAATTAATTGAATTTGTTCTTGATCCTAATGTAATTATATTTATCACTTGCCGCCCTATTTTTATACTTAAGAATCTAATACTTATATTAAAAAAAAACAGCTTCTCGTGTGATGTAACTTTATCTAGATGACAAGGGAAGAATAAATTAATGGGTTATGTGAACTTAAAGAGTGAAAAATGTAGGACGACTTCATTCTTGCATTCTTTTTCCTTTTGGACAAAACATGCCATTCTCGTGTCCTGATTTTTATTTTTATTTTATTAATTTTAAGGCCCTGTATTGCAGTCCCTGGGAAAATATTAAAAGATTTTTTATTTTTTTGGATTCGCTTACTTTGTGAAAATATTTTCTATTTTCTTTTTTTAAAAAAAATTTGTATTAATTTTACTTACTAGCCAAGAGATACTACAGTCTTGAAGTGGATACTTGTTTGCATTTATTAGAAAGGAATCTTTTCATTATTTCAAAAAATACATAATCTAGGACAGACATTTCATCTTCTCTTCATCACAGTAATTTATTTTAAGTATTTCACATCTTCTTGGTACCAAGTTAAAATGAGCACATATTTTAATAAAATGTTTACACAAAGTATACTAGAACTTACTTTGATTGTTAATTTCATATTCAATTATGTCGTCGTGTAGAATACTTTCTGTTGCCTTCTTCCTTTTGATTGACTATTGTTTTTTGTTATCGTAATGTTTTTCTAGCTTTTTCACTATGAACGAGAGAATCAAGCGAAGGGGTTTGACAAATGCTTACTTCTCACAGGGTGGGCTATTTGTGGTCAAGTGTTTTCACTCATATTCAAGAAACGCCTCGATCATGTCAATGCTTTCATACAATTTAAAACAACGTTTAGATTTAACATAAAAAGATCGAGTTAACAAAAAAATGCCGGTCTCCTGCATATGTATAACGAAATTGAGGCTTCCTCACATTTTGGCTGGTTCTAAATGGTTCGCTGAATAAACACATTAAAAACACAAATGGTATGATATAACTTTCGTGCTAAGTATATATTCTCATTTTGAGTTTAATCACGAGAAAAAAAAAACAGGAACCATGCATTTTAGCTTTGCGCAAATTAATCAAATTTTATCATTACCATTTATCCGTGGCTGGATCAAATTAACTTTGGCTCAAACCATTGTGGGAAGATTTGTCAAATTCACATTACCAATGATCCATAGCGAGAAATTTTGGACATTTAGGCATATTAAAATTAACAAGCATAAATGACGATGATTAAAATTAAACAGGCATAAATGGTGATGCTCCAAAGGCCAGATAATAAAGGAAAGAGTACTCAAATAATAACAAAACAAAGTACAAATATAGATACAAAGTATTAAACATAGTGAGAAAATAACATAAACATCAAAAGCATAAGAAAACATCATAAAAAAAAAAAGGGGGCCACTCAAGGAGTGAGAGCCTCATCATCCTCAGTCTCCTCATCCTCCTCCTCCTCGTCCTCATCATCATCCTCTCCTCCATCATCACCTCCCTGGCCTCCGGCCGCTGCACCACTGCCTCCACCCTCTGAATGCTCTGGCCTATCCCCGGGCCAAGCACCATGAGCTGCGAACATCTCTGGTGTCGGTATCTGAATGGCGGGATCTGTCGGCCTATCCAACTGTATCTGAAGGCGATACATGGAATCATGCATCATGGTCATGTATCTATGACTGGAAGCATTCTGCTCCCATGTGAAAGTGCAGGTGTGATGACCCTGTGATGCAGGTGGGGGCCTGGGCCGTGGCTGCTGCGCCCTCGCCGCTCTCCTCCCTGTGCAGTGTCTCGCGATGTACTCATTCGTGATCGGATTCTTTATGGTCTCGGAAACATGAGGAGGGATCGCTACTCGTGCCTCCCGGCAGAGTCCCATAATCAGACCCGGGAAAGCTCCTGACACATCTTCTTGGCCGGTGGCTTGATGCCACTCTCGACCACTATCTTAAGCTCCTGACAAATCACCCTGGCCACATCTACTTGCTTATGGGTGAGGATATAGTAGATTAAGGGTGTGACGTCTAAGGTGGTGGTGGAGGTATGGCTTTTTGGTTTTATATTGTGAACAATGAGGTGGAAGATGACTTGGGCATAGGTAGTGAGGTTGTTTTTGAGGGCTTTGGTAGGCTGCCCCGCCGCATTGAGTTCATAGCCCCTCCTGGATTGGAAGATGGTTTGGGCGTAGAGGTCGTGATTCCAATTGCCACGGTTTTGGTGCTTATGGAAAGCACATAGTTCATCGTTCTCAAGTTGGAAGGGGTTGCGGAGATAAGTGTTGATGGCGTCGCGATCGAATCTAATGACCCGACCACGCACCATAGTTTGGTAGGTGAACTCTCCTTCCGGATCTGCGGGAATGGCGTTTGCATAAAATTCCCGGATAATGTCATAATTAAGGTTTAGTGGAGGGTTCACCAAAACTCCCCAACGACGATGATCTATCAACCGTGCCAATTCTCGATAGGTGCCCCGCTCGCTTATGGTGAACTGCCTTTCGGCCCAGAACGTTCTGCTGAGAAGCTCCTCGTACCTCTCCTGATTTCGGAGGCTGAGGAAGCAGGAGGCGTCGTATGCCCCTTGGGGTCTAGATCCTGATGATTCACCCCTTAATCGTTTTCCGGTTGGTCTTGGTGCCATGTACAAGAAAACAAGACAAAGTTAGTAAACAACATACATAATTAAAAGCAATGTGGGGTGAAACCAATGGAATTGAAAGGGAAACATGAAAAAAACAAAGGTTCTGTTCTGCTAATTTCGCACTGCGAAGGCACGGTCGCAGTGCGAAGCTGTTCGTGAAATTCTGGGTTGCCCAGAAAAAGGGGTCGCAGTGCGAAGTTCATCTTTGCTCTGCGACCATGACAGAAAAACCCAAAAATCCCCAGAAAGCTACCCTAAACTCTTAAGCTAAGCTTCACACAATGCATGTTAGATAAATGATTAAGAATAAATGAATGGGTATGAAAACAACTAACATAGCAACTAGTTTTGGTTCAATTTCTACAAAAATGGGTAAAGTGAATTCGTGTTAAAATTACTTAAAGATGAAAAGGAAATGGGGCTATTTCAACTACCCATAATGTACATTTACTAAATTGCAACTTATCATAGCAAGTTAAGAAGGAAAAGAAGCTAATCATAAACTTAAACCCTAAAAATAGAAGTTTCAAAATTTTTAGAAAAACCTAAGACCCAAAACTGTTATAACACGAATCAGAAGTAAAAGAGGATAAAGAGGAAGAAATCATACCTTGCTGCTTGCAGAAATGGGTGATTAAAACTTGAAATTACTAAGAAAGAAAGATTTATGAAGAAAAAGTGAAATGGGTATGTTTTTGAGTTGTTTTTATGAAAAGAAATGAAAAGTTTTGAGTTTTAGGAGTTTAATAAAAAAAATAACGGTTAGATAAGAGAGATAGTGGAAATGGGTGGTTGGGGGGAGTTAATGAGGGTTAGTAAATTTTGAAAACTGAGCTGACAAAATTCGCATGCTTCGCACTGCGAAGTAAGTTTGCTCTGCGAACCTCAGAGTCAACTTCGCAGTGCGAAGATACCTTTGCTCTGCGAAGTCAATCAGATTCTGAATTTTCAAAATTACTACCCTTCAACAAATTGGTCCTTTACATCCCCAACCATGTTTATTAAAAAGCAGTAATAAACAAAATTTATTGATTGCCCCTGATAAAATGAAACAAAATGCAACAATTATGAATGAATGCGGATGGGTGATATGCAAAGGTACGGTATACGGAGGTTCGAAACTTCCCCCATCCTCACGTGTAGGCTCTAAAGGTGAGATTTCCTAAAAAAGGTCCCTAGAGTCATAGATCCCACATGGAATTAAGGTTGTCGATGGACATACGTCACATGACTTCAATTCATTCCACGTGAAAATCTCCTCTAAGCGGGGTTTGGCATCCTACCTCACGGACATACGTCAACGCGGGCTTCCGCTCACAACCACCATTCTAACTTAGTTTTCTCTCAAGCTCGGGTAGAGAGCCTCACACGTCCGGCATTAACCCGAACAATGTGGAGTAACATCGCTCAAGTAACCCCACAATTGATATACATGGATATGAAGCAAAATGATATATGTAAATATAGAGCAAAAGAATAAAAACAAATAATGATAAGAAGATATAAACACGCAAGTAAAATGAAACAAATTAGCCTAAAAGCCGACTGAGATAGGCTTGACTCGTCATGCAAAACAAAGTGTTTTATGCACGTCCCCAGTGAAGTCGCCATTTTTGTCGCGTCGAATTTCGGATGTCAAGCTATTGGGAAGCGTTGAATCACTAATGTTAAATCACGACTGAACTTTTAATTTTTCGGGGAGAAAAGGAAAAAAGTTCGAAATTACCTTTGAAAAAGAGATTTTAGGTTCGAAAGTCGATTATGCGAGGGGAAGGTATTAGCACCCCTCACATCCGTTGTACTCAACGGGAACCTCTTAGTCGGCTTAGGCTTAAAATGTTTCAAAGTTTTACTTGCGTGTTTGAATATATAAAAAGGAAAAAAAGAAAATATGATATAAAAAAAGAGATAAAAACAAACGAAGGGGAAAAAGAAAGTTTTTTATTAATGGGCTTGACAAGATGTCGGTCTTGCTCCTACGTATCTCCCGGTAGTCGGAGAATTCAAAGCGTACGTAGTTCTTTGGTAGAAAAAAATTGTATGTTGGTTCGTTTTAATAAAAAAAGATTTGACGACGCACAGAGGTGTAAAATGTTTAAATGATAAAGACAAACGCACGGAGGCGATAAACTCGCGCAAGGCGTAAATGTTTTAAAATAAAAAGACAGACGCACAGGGGCGTAAAAAGTTTAAAGATAAAAGGACAGACGCACAGAGGCCTAAAAAGTTTGAAAATAAAAAGACAGACGCACAGAGGCGTAAAAAGTTTGAAAATAAACGCGCAAAGGCGCGAAAGGTTCGGATTGACCACGCGGGCCAAGAAAAGGTTAAAAATGGCCACGAGGGACCAAAGGAAGGTTGAGCGTGCTAGACGCGTCAAAGGTGGAATGACGATTGCCCGAGCGACGAGACATACGTCACGCATTCGTGCAACCGAGGTTTGGGGAGACATACGTCAAGCCATTCCCGTTTCATTCAAGTTTGGTTTCGTTGAAACTCGGAGAAATCTCAAAGGGAACCAAAGCACTTGGTTAGGAAACTTAAAGAAAAGAAAACACGAACAAATTTGTTGTTCGGGTTTATTGAAAATCATGAATATCATTTGTTGCTTAAGTTATTGAAACTCAAGAACAAGTGTTTGTTCAAGTTTGAAAGATGAATAAATCATGGAAACATGCATAAATTTGAAAAATGCACAAGTTCGGCTTGATTTGAGTTTGGTTTAAAAGGAGTGAGCAAGCTCGGCTTTAGTTCGCGTTTGGATTGAAAATCATGAACAACATGGTTGTTCAAGTTTGGTTTTGAAAATAGAGAACTTAGCTTATTGCTCAAACTTGATGTTGAAAATTTAGGAACATAACTTGTTTCACAAGTTACTCAAAATTAAATGCACGAACTTGTAAAAATTTCCAAAGTTGTGCATGATTCTTGATGTGGTTTGAACAAAAATGGTTTTAACCCTCTTTAGGTTCTGAATCAAGGGCTGGAACCCCAAAAATTTGGCATTTGGAAGCCTGATTCACATTCTGAGTTTCATGTAACACCCCGTTTTCCCAACTTGAAAATTTCATTTAAAATAAATCAGAGTTTCAACCTTGACGGGATGTCGCACTTCGTTTACAATTTATAAATAGGATAATTTGCTATTTATTTCAAAACAGACTTTTCAATAACGTCAAACCATCGCAGCGGAAATTCAACTTCATAATTAAATCTAAACATCATTAGGCACAAGGCCACATCAAAAACAACGTAGTTTAAAACTCCACTAAATGTGGTTCAACATCAGTTTGAAATTAAAATACATAGCACGTGAATTCATCAAAAAGTTTCCCATCCCGTTACATATCAGAGCGACTCCTAATGACACGAGGAATCAACTCACTTCAGCGATTACTCCTGGTTATCTGCACGTTACCCACGTAGAGGCAACATTCAAACAGAAGGGGTGAGATTCACATTCAATAAACATAAGTACATAATTCATAAAGATGAATTTAACATTTCACATATACATCATCAAACAACACCATCAGATCTTATACATACATCACACATACACATCATAATCTCACCTCTCAATGCAACATCAAATACAATAACATCGACCGACTCAACAATGCAACATCACTGACTCAAGTATGCAACATGCATGTGGTACCAATTCATCGCAAAATATGTCATAATAGGACATGTCGGGCATACACCCCCATCGTAAATGTCATATAGACATGTCGGGCATACACCCCCATCACTTAATTCATAATGTCATAATAGACATGTCGGGCATACACCCCCATCACTTAATGCATATGTACTGGACTCGACAATGCAACATTTACAACAAATACAACGTCAACAACAACTTCATTATCATATACATCATCATCGTTATCATCATCATCGTTTAACATCATCATCGTTTAACATCATCATCACAACAAAGCATCATCACAGCACATCGTTATCATCACACATCATTATCACAACACATCATTATCACAAAACCTCATCATATAACATCGTATTCAAACATCAACAATTCATCATACACTTTTGTAAAACCATAACAAATTATACATAACATATTTCCATGTCAAACCAAGGATACTAGAAAGATATCACAATTATCAACAACTTTCATGTTTATACCAAAGACCAATTTAAAACAGAGACGTGTGAAAAAGACTCAAAAACATGAAACAGGGAATGCTGTCACCGTACAATTTCACTAAGACCTCCTTGGAGTATTTTCATCATAACTCAAAAACTAAAAGTCATTTTCACGTCAAACCAAAGCCACTGGAAAGCTAACAAAATTATCCAAAACCTTCATGTTTACACCCAAGGCCAATTCTGTACCGATCAATACCAGTTTTCGTTTCAAATTCGGAAAAGTTGTGCAGAAAGTCCATAAAAATTCACTGTGACCTACGTGCAGTAATTTGACCATAACTCAAGTTCTATAAATCGTTTTGACGTCAGACCAACGGCATTAGAAAACTAACATCCATACCTACAACTTTTGTGTTTACACCTAAGACCAATTCTGTACCGATCAATACCAGTTTTCGTTTCAAAATTCGGGGCAGAGATAAGAAAACTCAGGAAAAGCAACTTATATTATTCAAACTTCTCATTCATCTGACACATGTTTATGAACATTCAAAACTTCATCAATTTATGCATAAGCATGGCACCAATCAGTAACAACACCATAGAATCACAACAAAATCAACATCTCAACATAGAAATCATCAATTTAACATTCCATCATTAGTTTATCATAATCAAACAACCCTAATTCCCAAATTCACCAACATCAACATGTTAAATCAAAATTTAGGGATTATGAAACTTAGATTTATAGAAGCTAGTCCCACCCTTACCTTGTTATGAAGAAATCGCCCCCCTTCAGCTTTTCCTCTTCTCAAATTCTTCACCTTCTTCCTCGGCTCTGCTTCTCCTCTTTTCTCTTCTCTGTTTCACGTGAAAACACAACAAATGAAACCTCTTCACGCGTATACCTCTTTTTCTATTCCACTTCCCTCTTTCTTAATTTCCCATAATGCCCTTAATGCCATTTTAATTCTATTTAATCTATTAAATTATATTAATTCATTATAATTCAATAAAATAATAAAATTAAATTCTAGGCGTTACAACTCTCCCCAACTTAGGATATTTTCGTCCTCGAAAATCTATCCGACACAACCATCTTCAACTATATTCCAACACACCATCATTTAAGGAGCAACATCCATCACACTCTTATACTTCGACATACAACGTCACATTATTATCTTAACAACATCTTCGACATCAAAACACCTTGACACATAATTCTCACATCCATAACTCACCAAATCAAACATGTAGAGTCGTATACTTATAGCAACTGCGCTACATACACTTCTGCTGCGCAACTCTGATAATCTATCTTAAGTCATCGTACTCATTAAAATTTCCATCAACTACATGGGTTACAAGTCTTAATTTAAGTTCGGACTTTCTTTAACATCCATCATAACATCATCGTTAACTTAATATCCTCAATCTTTCACTTTGCGACGTTAGCTCGCATATAAATCCTCTACTCTGAATCGTTCAATACTTCTCGACTCTTTCCTATCCACTCCCTTATTAATTCACACAAACACGATATAACATTATTCACTTCATGCACTATCAAGATAGCAAGTCAAATCTACACCATCCAACACGATCTCGTCTACTATCAACAAGAGATTAAGGGTGATCAAGTCCTCAATTTGTCAAGAGATATCCGACAACCGTAATGGAGCATAAACTATCGTTACTAACTACAATAGAGTTCTTTTCCAACTTATACTCACGTCACCCAAAAGCACCATACTTCAACAATTCCCAAAATCATCTGAACATGCTAACACCGACGTCTTGCAGCTACATACTAATACACCTCTGACGATAACATCAGACATAATTTCTTTTAGGTCATTACCAACACTTCCTATCCTTGAAATCTCATTCTTCGCATTTCCAACAACTTCAGCAACTCATTATAATTACTCACTAATATTCCACAATGAAGTCTACCACAATCCGTCACTATAATCATTCTTATTCAACATAAATTGCATCTCCATGCATTTTCCGATACCTTCGCATTCTTACAAATACCAACGTTTCATTCCTTATCCATATCTTACACCCTTCTTCACCTTTTCAATTTTCAGCAAGAATCACCCAACTTCAAACACAATTATATCTTCCAATACAGACCTCCCAAGCACAAAATTATATTCCAAAATGAAGGGAATTTCGTGTAGATTCCAGAACTTCAAGAATCTCCCAAATCCGAGTTACGAGTAAAAAGTTATCATCCTTGCAATGGGACTGGTCCAGAATTCCCGTATGCAGAATTTTCCAAAAATCAGCATCAGACCCAAACATTAAAATGCACTTTTCTTCCTCTTCACAAACTTCCTGAAGACAAATCTTATATGCAAACTGTAGGGAATTTCTTGAGCTTTCCAAAAAGTCCAGAATCGCTTCCATCAGAAACACGAGTAAAAAGTTATGCCCCTTTTACTGACAGCTGCTCCATAATTGTAAAAATCAGAATTTGAGGTTGATGAACATAAGTTCCATCTCTCCCTCTCGCTTCCAAGATCTACCAACATCCTTTCTTTTCATCCAACTACGAAAATCACCCGAATTTAATCCAACTACACTCAAGACATACCATCTACCGAATTAATCCATCAACTATCACTTCCATTGGAATAATTCCTCATTCTCAATTAATTCACCATCCATAATCTACACACATCTCAAACTTGACTGATACGAATTCATGAGTCCATACTCTCGCCGGTTCCCAACAACATCGCTTCAATAACGTTTGCACTCTTACAATCAACATCACCTCGAACCAACTTCTACATACTATCAACACGTCCGGGAGGCAAGCTTCTCCCCCACTTATTCCAAACCAACTCCTGCAGACAACGACTATGAGCTAACAAACAAGTACCGACAGTGTTTCACACACATGTCGAGTACTAAGGGACAAACAACATTAGACAACATTGGCCGGACAGACCGACCTGCTCTGATACCAATTGTAACACCCCGTTTTCCCAACTTGAAAATTTCATTTAAAATAAATCAGAGTTTCAACCTTGACGGGATGTCGCACTTCGTTTACAATTTATAAATAGGATAATTTGCTATTTATTTCAAAACAGACTTTTCAATAACGTCAAACCATCGCAGCGGAAATTCAACTTCATAATTAAATCTAAACATCATTAGGCACAAGGCCACATCAAAAACAACGTAGTTTAAAACTCCACTAAATGTGGTTCAACATCAGTTTGAAATTAAAATACATAGCACGTGAATTCATCAAAAAGTTTCCCATCCCGTTACATATCAGAGCGACTCCTAATGACACGAGGAATCAACTCACTTCAGCGATTACTCCTGGTTATCTGCACGTTACCCACGTAGAGGCAACATTCAAACAGAAGGGGTGAGATTCACATTCAATAAACATAAGTACATAATTCATAAAGATGAATTTAACATTTCACATATACATCATCAAACAACACCATCAGATCTTATACATACATCACACATACACATCATAATCTCACCTCTCAATGCAACATCAAATACAATAACATCGACCGACTCAACAATGCAACATCACTGACTCAAGTATGCAACATGCATGTGGTACCAATTCATCGCAAAATATGTCATAATAGGACATGTCGGGCATACACCCCCATCGTAAATGTCATATAGACATGTCGGGCATACACCCCCATCACTTAATTCATAATGTCATAATAGACATGTCGGGCATACACCCCCATCACTTAATGCATATGTACTGGACTCGACAATGCAACATTTACAACAAATACAACGTCAACAACAACTTCATTATCATATACATCATCATCGTTATCATCATCATCGTTTAACATCATCATCGTTTAACATCATCATCACAACAAAGCATCATCACAGCACATCGTTATCATCACACATCATTATCACAACACATCATTATCACAAAACCTCATCATATAACATCGTATTCAAACATCAACAATTCATCATACACTTTTGTAAAACCATAACAAATTATACATAACATATTTCCATGTCAAACCAAGGATACTAGAAAGATATCACAATTATCAACAACTTTCATGTTTATACCAAAGACCAATTTAAAACAGAGACGTGTGAAAAAGACTCAAAAACATGAAACAGGGAATGCTGTCACCGTACAATTTCACTAAGACCTCCTTGGAGTATTTTCATCATAACTCAAAAACTAAAAGTCATTTTCACGTCAAACCAAAGCCACTGGAAAGCTAACAAAATTATCCAAAACCTTCATGTTTACACCCAAGGCCAATTCTGTACCGATCAATACCAGTTTTCGTTTCAAATTCGGAAAAGTTGTGCAGAAAGTCCATAAAAATTCACTGTGACCTACGTGCAGTAATTTGACCATAACTCAAGTTCTATAAATCGTTTTGACGTCAGACCAACGGCATTAGAAAACTAACATCCATACCTACAACTTTTGTGTTTACACCTAAGACCAATTCTGTACCGATCAATACCAGTTTTCGTTTCAAAATTCGGGGCAGAGATAAGAAAACTCAGGAAAAGCAACTTATATTATTCAAACTTCTCATTCATCTGACACATGTTTATGAACATTCAAAACTTCATCAATTTATGCATAAGCATGGCACCAATCAGTAACAACACCATAGAATCACAACAAAATCAACATCTCAACATAGAAATCATCAATTTAACATTCCATCATTAGTTTATCATAATCAAACAACCCTAATTCCCAAATTCACCAACATCAACATGTTAAATCAAAATTTAGGGATTATGAAACTTAGATTTATAGAAGCTAGTCCCACCCTTACCTTGTTATGAAGAAATCGCCCCCCTTCAGCTTTTCCTCTTCTCAAATTCTTCACCTTCTTCCTCGGCTCTGCTTCTCCTCTTTTCTCTTCTCTGTTTCACGTGAAAACACAACAAATGAAACCTCTTCACGCGTATACCTCTTTTTCTATTCCACTTCCCTCTTTCTTAATTTCCCATAATGCCCTTAATGCCATTTTAATTCTATTTAATCTATTAAATTATATTAATTCATTATAATTCAATAAAATAATAAAATTAAATTCTAGGCGTTACATTTCACATACTTCGCAGAGCAACCAGAACTTGGCTCTGCGAAGTCAGGTTCTGATGTGGTCGCTCTGCGAACATACTTTGCTCTGCGAAGTATGCGAAATTTTGAACTCAGAAGCTGTTTCTGAACAAAAGTTCAGAAACTGCTTCTAAGCAAGCTTCAGAACCTAAAGGGGGTTAAAAAGCTTTGCAAAATTGGGAGAAAAGGAGTGTAAAAACTCAGTTTTAGTGCTTGGCCCCTTTGAGATTCCTTTTGAGTTTCAAAAGGGGTTTTTGTGCACAAAATGAAATTGACCAAAACAAGAGATGCAAACAGCAAGCAAAATGAAAGATAAAGATTATAGGAGACTTACAGAACTCCTAGCAATGCTTGTGCAAGAGGTTGGAAGTGGCTTGCTTGAGTGATTAGAGGTTATGGACAATGAACTCTAATTTGCTTTGGTTTGGGTATGAATTGTTTTGATGCTGCAATGTGATGGATTTTGGTGTGAATTTCGTGTGTATATGGCTGTTTTTCTGGTGTATCAATGTTGTTTCTCAGTGTGTGAATTGGTTGTGCCTTGGCATTCCTTTTATAGGCCAAAATGCAAATCTATGTAATGATGAACAAAATCCTAGAACTTAGCTGGTTTGTGGGCTAAATCCAGGCTAAATCACTTTGCATTTAATGCTAAAGGATAGAAGTTGCTTGCCTTGTGCCAAGGGTCAAGACCTTGACTGATTTCAGCCACAAAATGCAGCTGATTCTAGAAGGTAATGATGGAAAAAACTGAAAAACAGGGCAGCTTGAAATGGTGTGATTCTTGGGATCAATCCTTGCAATCTTGGAAGGCCAAGCAATGAAAACATGTACTGCCATGTACAGAGGGATTGGGGGAAGCAAAATGAGCATGTGGGCTGGTGTGTGGGAGGAGAAATCCAGCTGAAAACAGGGCAGCACAAACAACTTTTTTGCAACCAAAACCACTTGTGTTTGACTGGTTTTGGTGGAGAAATAAGGAAGGAAAGGGATCAAGTAGCTGGCTGGCAAGCTCAGGTTGGATGATAGGTCAATTGGGAGGGACAAGAGCTGACCAAGGGCAGCCAATTTGATTGAGCACATGTTAGGTTGGAAGAAAATCCTACTTTCCTTTACCTTTAATGTCACACTTTGATTCTTGTTTTGCTGCATTAAATCAGCCACAATTGGCAATAACAATAATAATAACAAAGATAGAGAGTAATAACAATAGTTAAAATGAAAACAAAAGCAAGAAAAATCAAAAAATTAGAAATCTGCAGAAAATTCGCAGGAGTCGCAGTGCGAAGGTCACTTCGCAGTGTGATCTCCTGTTTTTTTGTATTTTTTGTTTTGAAATAAAATAAAAGGTAAAAATGAATAAATAATATTAATAACAATAATAATAAGGATAATGGTAATAATAGTAATGAAAATGATAATAAAAATAGTAATGAGAATAATAATGAAAATGATGATAATAAAAATGATGAAAAAGCTTAATAATATTAATTATAATAAAACTTTAATAATAGTAAAAGATAATAATGATATTATTAATGAAAATAGAATAACAATAATATTAATAATAAGGATGATGATAATATTAATAGTAATGCTAATGGTGATAAATGCAAATAAAATTCAATGACAAGAATGAAATAATAAAAGGTAATAATAAGTGATGAAATAATAAAAGATAAAACAAAGAAAAATATAAGTCAAAAAATGGGGTATGACATACATGAAACAATGTAATATTGGTGATTGCAAATTGTTACATTAGTAGCGGAGGAGTTGAACTTATGAACTCATTACCACTCCAACCTTTTGTTACTTCCCCATACCAACAAGCCACTCCTTAATTATGCTCCTTGTTTTAATTAGGCTTTATAAGTACAAGCTCAATAAATGAGTCATTAGACACAAATTTAGCTTTAAAACCAACACAAAATTATACTCCTTCCGTTCCTTTATAATTGTCACTTTGCATAAAATTTTTATTTCTAATTAACCGTTATTTTCAAAGTCCAATACATCATTAAATGTTTTACCTATATTACCCTTATATATTTATTGCAGAGAGAAAAATATATGAAATGAGATATTAAATGATTAAGGTTATTATAGGAAAAAGATAAATTGTTGTATCAAAAGTAGTAAAAGTATTTGTTGTCTTGGTTGGTGTAAAATGTCAAAATGTGACAATTAAAAAGGAACAGAAGGAGTAATTAACTGCAATACAAAAAAATGGCAACAAAAAACCAATACAAAGATTTGCCAGAACTCAAGTATAATGTATTATCATTACATTCTCAAACTTCAAGCTTAAATCAATTACATTCTCGGTAAAAAAATGTATTACACTTTAAAGATACATCATGTTTAAATTAAAACTTATTGAGACCTATTTTAACATTAATTAATGATTTTTTTTATTTCGTCTTTAATAATATCAATTTAATTAAAGCTATTGAATTGACTAAAATTCTAAATTATCTTAGATTGGGTTTGGATAAGGTCATTGAAAATTTCAAAGAATTTATAGGTCTAGGCAATTTAAAAGATTAAATTGGATTGTTTTCATTTTTAATATCTTTATTTTAGATAGAATAATGAAAAATTTCATTATGAACATTTTTGAACTACATTATAAAATTTTAAAAAATGACGGTCAAATTTTTAAATTGAAACATGGGTACCAATTTGTAAATTATGCAATTTTTAGGGGTGAATTGGCAATTTTTTTGAAAATTATTGGGTTCAATTTGAAAAAAATGGGGAACAACTTGCAAAATTTGAAAAAAAATTATAAGAAGAGAGAAATTTGAAATTTTTAGGTTTTACGTGTCAATAAAATTATCTAAATTGACCTTGAAAAAATACTTTATAAATTTCTATCATTTTAAAAGTTCTCCAAGTTAATCGTACAAACAATGAAATTTAGCTAGAAGCATTTGAATTTACTCAAAAAACTACATTACCTCAAAACTTCATTTTTAAAATTCAAGGGAATTTGAAATTCCATAGAATTTAAAACTTCATTTGAATTCTCTTTATTTTTAAAATTAATTGTTGGGTTAAATATGTTTTTGGTCCTATAGAATTGGGACCTTCAAAGTTTAGTCTTTACTTAATTTTAATAGTTTTTATAATCCCTATAAAAAATTTATGCACCCAATTTTAGTCCCTACTAAATCCAAATTTGTTTAATTATGTTTAAACTCTTATGCTTTTGAACAATTTCTTGTAGACGTGTTAAGAACATTACTAATCATCCGAAAAAAATTATCTCAAAATTTGATTTCTATGTCCATATTTTTGTTAGTTTTATCTTGAACTTTTTTCGTTTAAAAAAAATCATATTAAATTCATTTCATGTTAAAAAATTCTAAATTTTAGTAAATGAACATTTTGTAGTGTTCTAAACTTGTCTCATAAAAATCGTTAAAAAAGTTAAGAGTTTGATGATAATTATTCAAAAAAAAAATTTAGCAGGGAATATAACTATAAGTAATTATTTTTGTATGGACTAAAAAAGTTATTAAAATTAAGTAAAAACTAAACTTAAAACTTCCGGATTTTATAGGGACCGAAAACATATTTAACCCTTAATTGTTTGAATAAAGTAATTGAAGGTCTTCATTATTCAAAATTCATTGTTTGGACAAAGTAACCATTTACTTTATTAAACTTAACTACCTCTATCGCTACATATAGGATCTTTTTGCCAAAATCACGATAATTAAGAAAGTTAGTAATAGTATTAAATTTGTTTATAATCATTATTGTTTTTACAATTTTATCCTTAAGAGAAAGAGAGAGAAAAAGTTAGTTTATGTTTTCAACATAATATTTATTGTTGATCGAAGACAAAGATGCAAAATAAATACGGGTATGGTGGTAAAGAAATAATTAATGTAATTGGAAATATCAAATGGGTCTTATAAAAAGTGTCCCAACCCAATCTCAGGTCATGACCGACGCACAAGCTAACACTGACTCATCATATAATTAGTCTGGCAAGCCTAATAACTATAATAGATACACCTTTTTAAAATATTGAAGTAAAACAAAAAGGTGAGTCATTAGAAGCTAATGAGAGCATGATAAACAAAGTGGACAAGAAAAATGGATGAGAATTTCACTGGTTTTTATTTTCACAATATACTTTTAAACTAAAAATCTCATCGTTTGAAAACTCATTATGCTTATAAAAATTACAACATCCAAGATAACACTTTTCGACAAAAACCCTTAATATGAACCAATGGTTAGTCGTACACAAAGTTCTACAACACATCTAGAACCAAAAATAATAATAAATTCAACACATCTCATATTATTTATCATTTATATTCTTTTTCATCATGTGCACATAGACCACATTATCTCTTCGTTGTGGTGAACAGACTCTGCATAAGTTGTATTATCTCTTCGTTACAATGAACAGTCTAACTTAGGCTACATTATCTCTTTGTTGTAGCAAACAGACTTCACATTGGCTGTATTATCTTTTCGTTACGAAAAAACGGTATCACTTAGGCTACGTGCACTTGACACGTAGACTGCATTATCTCTTCGATGTAGTAAACAATGTCCATTTCAAAATACTATGAGCACTTGACTCATAAGCTACATTCTCTCTTCGTGGCCGTCAACGGTAATCATAATTACTATGAGCTTGAAACTCATAGGCTGCATTATCTCTTCGTGGCAACGAATGGTTATCATAATTACTATGAGCATTTAACTCATAGGCTGCATTATCTCTTTGTTGCAGCAAACAGAAATTATCAAAAGTTACTATGAGCACATTACTCATAGATTACATTCTCTCTTAGTTGCAGCGAACGACTTTCCATTATAACACTCATAGTATTAAAACTAGTTCATAAAATATATGCTCAAGGTGGAAAGCTAACAAAATAACGTGTTGAGGGATAAAAACAATTTCATAATTAACAAGTTTCTAATGTAATAACAATATTTAAATACAAATAGCCACAAAATAACTTAGTTACTCCAACTATGAAGAATCAACATCCTGATCTATAGCGCCTACGATGGAGCCACATGAACAATTTACACAAAATTTAAGAAGTAACTGAAGTAGCAATAAACGTCGTAAGAAAGGGAGAGTTTGAATTGTGACCCTTTTAAAATTATTCTCGAAACTTAACATGTTTATATACTCAAGAAAGTTCTTGGTAAATGTTAGTCTAAAAAGATTATATAGTTTTAGATATGAAACAATTGTTTTATCCAGGACCAGAATGCTCTGGATTAAATAAACTTTAAGTATTTAAATAGTTTTAACAAATATCATAATGTTTTGGATGAAATAAAGTTTTAATAAGGACCAGAATGTTTTGGAGAATGATTATATAATTAATATATAAGCAGAATGAAAAAATGATATTAAGCTGAAGTGTAAAAATTATTTTAACAAGGACCAAAATGTTTTGGAGAATGATTAATATAAAAGCAGAATGATTAAACCATATTATATGTTGATTTTAAGTGTGGGTTTACCTTTAGATATTAAGCAGTTGTTTTATCTTGGACCAGAATGTTCTGGATGCAGTTATATAATTAATAAAATGATAAAACAATATTAATGATTAATTAAGGACCAGAGAACTCTGGATTAATTTGGTTGTGTTTAATTAGGACCAGAATATTCTGGATAGATTAATAATGATTATTATAATCGTGATAGTGTGTTTGTATAGTGTAACATAAATAATAAGAGAAAGGGAAGAAAGAATAACACATGAGATTTATTCTAGTTCACCAAACCTGGTTGCTTCCAGTCCCCACACCTCGTGTGAGATTATCCACTATAGTATCCAACTATCAGAAACTTCTGACTGGCACTATAAGTTCTTGATCACATCAGATCAGTCTGTTACACCCTGTATTATCAACCTCAGCAGACTTCCACAGTTTTTTGCTTTCGCACAAGAAAGGTTGTTACAATTCTTTCTTAAACTATTGTTACGAATAGACTTGAGAACACAATACACTTTGTATGATGAGATGAGTTTGGATCAAAGAAATTTCTCAACACATGTTTGAAATTTTAATAAACAAATTCGAATGAGTATGATCCAAAAGATATAGTGAGAGAGCTTGGAATTTGTTTGATTGTGAAGAGCTTGTGTGTAGTGATGATTTTCACTTGTAAGAATGCTTGCTTTCCAAACTCTTACTTTGATCCTTCAAATCCTCATGTATTTATAAATGAGGAGTGACTTGGTGATCAAGTGTGAAAATAGAGTTGTTGGACATGTTTTTACAATTGTCCTATGCTTCAATTGATTTCATTTTTCTTCTTCAAAATGACCAGAATGTTCCTTTACACATCCAGAACGTTCTGGATGTTCAGTTGACCTTTGTTGCTTTACGTGAGAGGCACACACCTGTGATGAGAACCTTTGCTATACCAAAGGCCAAGATCAGTAGTACCTACTAGATATCTAAAAATTCTTTTCACAGCAGTTAAATGAGATTCTCTTGGGGAAGTTTGAAAACGTGCACATAAACCAACTGCAAAAATAATATATGGTCTACTGGCAGTTAAGTACAACAGAGATCCAATCATTCCTCTGTATTCTTTTTCAGAAATAGTTTTTCCATTTTCATCTTTATCTAAATTTGAAGATGGATGCATGGAAGTTGCCATTATTTTGGCTTCATTCATTTTATATTTTTTGAGAAGATCTTTGATGTATTTTTCTTGACAAATAAAAATTCCATTTGTTTCTTGCTTGATTTGTAAAGCAAGAAAAAATCTTAATTCTCCCATTAAGCTCATTTCAAATTCACTTTGCACGAGACTTGAAAAATCATCACACATTTTTTCATTTGTTGATCCAAATATGTTGTCATCAACATATATTCGAACAATTAGGAATTTTTTTTTTATCATCCTTTCCAAAAAGTGTTGTGTCAATTTTTCCTCTAGAGAAATTATTTTTGATTAAGAATGTACTTAACATTTCATACCAAGCACGGGGTGCTTGTTTGAGACCACATAAAGTTTTTTTGAGTTTAAAAACATGATTTGGTTTATTTGTGTTTTCAAAACCAGGAGGTTGATGAACATAAACTTCTTCATTTAAGAATCCATTTAAAAATGCACTTTTGACATCCATTTGAAATAATTTGATATTTTTATGAGATGAATATGCAAGAAGAATTCGAATTGCTTCTAACCTTGCTATCGGGACAAAAGTTTCATCGTAATCAATACCTTCTTGTTGATTATATCCTTGAGCTACGAGTCTAACTTTATTTCTGATAACTTTTCCTTCTTCGTCTAATTTATTTCTAAAGACCCATCTTGTTTCAATAATGGATTGATTATGAGGTTTAGGAACAAGATTCCATACTTCATTTTTCTCAAATTGAGATACTATCACCCATGATTCTTCACATATTGCTTCTTGTATATTTTTTGGTTCGATGTGTGAGATCATTTCCATGTTGCCATCGTTATTTATAAAAGATTGTCTTGTTCTTATCCCATCAGATGTATCTCCAATGATTTGCTCGGGAGGATGATCATCAACGGTCTTCCAACTTTTTGGAGGTATTTGTGAGGAGAGCTCTTGATCGTTGTTAACATCTTTTTGAGAGATTTCTTCTTCATCCTCTTTGTTAATTACCAAATCATCGAACTCATCAAAGACAACATGCATACTTATTTCCAAGGTTTGATTTTTTAGATTAAAAATTCTATAACATTTAGAATTAGTTGTGTATCCTAGAAATATTCCTTTGTCTGATTTTGAATCAAACTTTCCTAGATTTTCTTTGTCATTTAAAATATAACAATAACAACAAAAAATATGAAAATATGAAATGTTAGGTTTTCTATTTTTCCAGAGTTCATATGGGGTTTTGTTTAGAATTTTTCTAATTAAAACACAATTTATGATATAGCAGGAAGTATTTATGGCTTCAGCCAAAAAATATTTTTTTACATTTGATTCATTTATCATTGTTCTCGCCATTTCCTGTAGTGTTCTATTTTTCCTTTCAACAACCTCATTTTGTTGTGGGGTTCTTGCACATGAGAAATTGTGTGATATTCCTTTTTCATCAAAGAAGTTTTTGAAAAATACATTTTCGAATTCTCCTCCATGATCACTTTTTACTGAGATAATTTTTGACTCTTTTTCATTTTGAACTAGTATGCAAAAAGTTTTGAATGCTTCAAATGTTTCATCTTTATGTTTTAAAAATAGTACCCACGTATATCTGGAAAAATCATCAACTATAACAAAACCATATTGTTTTTCACTTAAACTTGCAGTTGTAACAGGACCAAATAGGTCTATGTGAAGAAGCTCGAGAGGTCTTTGATTCGAAACTACGTCTTTTGATTTAAAATTGCTTTTAACTTGTTTACCTCTTGTACATGCTTCACATATTCTATGTTTTTCAAAATTAATTTTTGGAAGTCCTCTTACTAGATCATGTTTGAAAATTTTTGAAATAGTTTTCATATTTACATATCCAGTTCTTTTGTGCAAAATCCATTTGTCTTTTACAATAGTCATAAAACATGATTCAGCTGGAATATCATCTAAGTATAAAACATATAGATTTTTCTTTCTAGAACCAGTGATATTTTTTTTTTCGTGAGGATATTTGTTTTACTTCATATATGTTAGGTTTAAAAGTAACTTCAAATCCATTATCACATAATTGACTTATGCTTAGTAGATTGTGTTTTAAACCTTCAACATACTGAACATCCTCAATATTTGCAGAGTCTTTCTTACCAATAATACCTTTAACTTTAATTTGTCCTTTGTCATTATTTCCAAATGTTACTAGTCCTCCTTCTTTCTTTATGAAGGAGATAAACCATTGTTTATCCCCTGTTATGTGCCTTGAACAACCACTGTCCAAGTACCATGGCTTTTTGCTTGCATTTTGAGAATACTCCTGCTTTTTGAGTTTGTGGTTCCTTAGGTACCCATGAAGGTTTGGGTCCTTTGATGTTAGTTTCTTTAATCTCAAGATGTTTAATCTTGAGAAAGCAGTTTAATTCTAGGTGACCCATTCTTTTACAATATGAACATTCTTTCCTTTTTATTAGAGAAGAACGTTCTGGATATTGAAGAGAATGATCTGGAATTGTCAAATGAGAATGTTCTGGTTTAGCTCTTTGTATTATTTTTTTATGGAAACAAAATGATTCGAGATGTCCATCTTTATTACAAAATGAGCATTTCATTTTTTCTTTTTCTGGTACAAAAAAGTTCTCATAGATTTTCTGATTTTTAGAAACATTAAATCCTAAACCAGCTTTATCAAACATTCCTATTTGTGAACCCATAATTTTTTGAAATTTTTATGTTGATTTTATAAAATATGTGAGATCATTTCTAAGCTCTTTGACTTCGGTTTTAAGCATAATGTTTTCATTAAGTTTAGAATTTTCAGGAGTTTTTTTTTTTTATACCAAAAGCCTTTATTTTTTCGGTTTCTTGAAAATAAGAGTCTTGCAAGCTTTGAATGATTTTCTTTTGATCGTTATTCAAAGTTTGAAGTTTCTCATTTTCTTCTTTTAATTCAGAAATTTCTTTTTGTAAGGAGTGACATTTGTTTGTTAGAAAGTTTGAGTCAAATAGCAGACTATCAAATTTGTTTTCTAGTTCTTTATATAAGAGAGGTTTGTCAAAAAGAAATACCTCTTCGTAGTCTGAGTTTGCCATTAGACACATATTGGCCTCTGCGTCTTCTTCTTCTTTTGGTTCTTCAAGATCATCCCATCTAGACAGCATGGATTTTGAGTAGGGATATTTCTTTTGACTCTTTTTGTTCAGTGGACATTCATTTTGTAATGTCCTGGCTTGTTACACGGAAAGCAAATTACCTGACTTTTGTCAACATCTCCTTCAGAATTATCTCCTCTATTTGGAAAGTTTATTTTTACTTGATCTCTTCTTTTCATCATTCTTTGAATCTCTTTTGAGATGAGTGCTAATTCTTCTTCTTCTTCTTCTTCTTCTTCTTCTTCTTCTTCTTCTTCTTCTTCACTATGTGTGGATGTTCTTTCTTGGTCATTTTGAGATGCCCTGAGAGAAATCATCTTTCCATTTTTCATTGGTTTGTCTTCTTGAAGTATTGTTTAATGAGCTTTAAGTGATCCAATGAGGTCTTCAAGGGCTAAGGTCTTTAGATCTTTAGCTTGAGTGATTGCAGTAACCATGGGCCTCCATGAACTTGGAAAACATCTTAGTATTCTTCTGATTCTGTCATGGCCAGAATATGTTTTCCCAAGTGATTTTAATTCATTTATTACAGATGTGAATCTAGAGTACATTTCATCAATGGTTTTTTCTTCATTCATTTCGAAGATTTCAAATTTTCTTACACTGATGTCTATTCTTGTTTCTTTTACGTGCCTTGTTCCTTCATAATGGATTTTTAAAGTATCCCAAACCATTTTTGCAGTATCACATTCATCAACTCTTTCACTTTCTTCCATGCTTAATGTGAATGATAGATAGAGTCTAGCTTTAGAATTTAGGAGTAGTTTTTCTTTATCTTCTTTTGACCATGATGCCTCTAGTGTAACTATTTCCACTTTAGTAGTTGCATCAGTTGTTTTAGGTACATGATCTCCATCAGTGATTACTCTCCACATGTCTACATCTTGGGATCTTAGGAATAGTTCCATTTTTCCTTTCCAGAAGTAGTAGTTCTTTCCATTGAAGAACAGTGGTCTTGTGCATGATAGACCTTCTGGTATGTACTTTTCTTTTGACATTGCTTCTTCTTGAATCTTTTTCTCTAGCACTTGTTAGGTGCTTAGTTTAGAGCCCGGGTTCTGATGCCAATTGAAGTAGCAATAAACATCGCAAGAAAGGGGGATTTGAATTGTGACCCTTTTAAAATTATTCCTGAAACTTAACAAGTTTATATACTCAAGAAAGTTCCTGGTAAATGTTAGTCTAATAAGATTATAGAGTTTTAGATATGAAACAATTATTTTATCCAGGACCAGAATGTTCTGGATTAAATAAACTTTAAGTGTTTAAATAGTTTTAACAAGGATCAGAATGTTCTGGATGAAGTAAAGTTAAAATGCTTAAGTTGTTTTAATAAGGACCAGAATATTCTGGAGAATGATTATATAATCACTATATAAGCAGAATGAAAAAAATGATATTAAGCTGAAGTCTAAAAACTATTTTAACAAGGACCGGAATGTTCTGTAGAATGATTAATATAAAAGCAGAATGATTAAACAATATTATATGTTGATAGCAATATTTTGTTAGTTTTTTTTAGGGAGTATAGTTTGAAAGTTTGTTAAAAATTTGCCTAAAATTGCTTTAAGACTCAATCTTTATTTGATAATTTTAGACAACTGTAACAATAGTTTATGAGTTTGTTAAGAATTTTTCTAAAATTGCTTCAAAAATTAATCGAGGATATTTTAGTAAAATTGGTGGACATTACTTTTATGATATTATTATCATAGTCATTAGTAATTAGTAATAGCAATATAGTATATTACCTTTTTTAAAAAAGGAAGCAATAGAGTATAGTAGTAATAAATAAATATTTTTGAGTAAACATTTTAATATGATTTAAAGGATCTTTGCAAGAGTTTGTTTGGATTTGATTTTCTTCTTTTCCTAGCGTGTTGTTGATTTAGGCTAGATGGTAGTCTTGTAGTGAAGAGTGATGTAAACTTTGTGTCCAACAAACCTTGTGACTATGTCATTTGATTTATGCATGTCCGTTTTTATTTTTAAGAATGTACCATGCCCATATTATTTCTCTTATTTATTTTGGTTTCCAACAAACCTTTTGTCATTTGATTTGGTGTGAATTGGAAAGTGAAGTAAACATACTAGACTTCTACCCGTGCGATGCACGGGTCATCATCAAATTCTAGCTTCAGTAACCAATAATGTCCTGAATTGTCGATAAGCTCAATATCCGTTGAGTCTCTATTGATAATGTCATCCAAAAATCGAGCATAAGTGAAGGTTTAAATTAAAAAAAAAATAAAAAAATAGATTAGTCATAAACTAACATATCCAAATTTGCCACTGCTAAATGTAAATAAAAATACGACTCAAAATTGTTATTCATACCACATAATCGGTTGAAACATCATCAAGAGTCAACCATTTGGTGAAGGAATGCTTGAAGTTGTTCGAGTCATGGCGATAGGGCGTTGGTAAGCAGCCACCCGGAAAACCAAGGGCTGTATCTGGACCGTAAATTGAATGATATAGCCGTAAAATCAGTGGTTGATCATACTTTGGATACCTAATCTCATAGTCATGTCGGTCATTCACACGAATCACAAATAGTTGGGGTTTAACAGCTATCAAAGTGATCCAAGCACCATCATTTAGATCATAAACTTTGTTCAGTTCTCCTATACCATGAGTAAAACACAATTTCCCATATTATTTGTCCACTACAACCTCAAACTGATTTAGCGTTCGATCAACCAGTGTCACATACCGATACAACTCATGACCAATCTCCTCTGTGAGACTTGTGCCTAAGAGTAGATAATTCTGTTGAGTATATAAAATTCATAAATTAGTTAAAGGAAAATGTAATAGTACAGCTGTCTAGTATTCAATTTTTTCGCTAAGCCAAAAAATCGTGTTGGTTGCGTGTGTTTTTTATTTTTATGATAGAATTAAAGGACAAACATAGCAATAACTAAATGGTTGTTCATAAACCATACAGAATACTACCTAAATGTTTTTTAGGTAGTTTCATTCTTATAAAAAAATGCATATGGAGTAACCAATGTAAAATGCACATGTTACTAAAACTACACATCTCTACTCTACATAATAAACTTGATTTTGGCTCTATTTTCTTAGGATGGACATGAACATAACAACAAAACTACAGGTGATATCATGTCTGGATAAAATTACACATTTTAATGGATATGCAACCTAATATATCATTGAAGTTGCAAACAAACCTCATCTGGATGAAACTCGACGTGATAGGTACGCCACTTAAGCATCAATAGCTGCATATAAGTCGGATCTGTTATGTCATATTCCCATAAGGCAACATCTGAGTACGTCATGTGATTCAGAGGAAAATATTAGACAAAAAATGAGAGGAAGCAAAGGCATAGGGTTATAGATACACGAACCAGCAAGAAATATCTCTAACTTCAGGGGTAAAAAATTATACCTCTAGTGCCATGAAGGGCGAATTCAGTGATCTCTCTAACACCATGTATATCCATGTTTCTCACCTTTTGGATGATAGACAAATTATTTGTTATAACTACCAAACAAAAAAACTCCTATGTTTGAATATGCAAAGATGTATATATAGAAAAGGTAAAATGTATACTGACTTCTGCACTACCTAATTCAAATGTGTGAGGACATGCTATTAATGAATATAATGACTCTATATGTTAATTCCTATGTCCAATGCCAACTCCCCAACATGAGCATGAATGCTCCCACCTTATTAATTCATTCTGCCTATTATGTCTGTTTGATGACACAACTCCAAATGAACATGATGATGAATGTCATTAATGTTATTTGGTTGTTATATTTTTGGAGAATGAATGGTCAGAAAAACATTTAGAATATATGTATCGCATTCAATTCATTATACTAATAGTATATGATTGCCGCGTCTTGGTCTTTGCGCAATTATGGATTCTTCACTTGCAAAATATGTATCGATTCAATCCATTATACTAATATATGATTGCCGCGTCTTGGTCTTTGCCACAATTACGGGTTATGAACTTGCAAAATATGTATCAATTCAATCCATTATACTAATATATGATTGACGCGTCTTGGTCTTTGCCACAATTATGGATTTTGCACTTGCACATCACTTCTTCTTCTTTTTTTTTGGTACAAAGTTGCATATAACTTTAACGTGCGAATTAACATGAAAGAAGCAAATGACAATGTCAATTCATATTTATTAAGGATTATGCGCATATCCATTTGTATATAGATCCATACTGAACTTCATACATATTTCGCAGTGTTAATGAAAATTAAAAGGTAACTTTAAATTATGCGTAGAATATTGTTGATTTGCATCAGGGTTCAAATATATTACATAAATTAGATTGCCTAAAATTATACACTTGTGTATATAATAGTATATAATTAACCAAACCAATAGTTAGTGAAAAATCAAATGATTATTTCAGTTAATATGCGTTCATATATAGTTGTCCATATGAAACTAAGCTAATTTCGTGAAACGCCGGGTCTAGATATAACATCTAATAAAGATACAATATTATTGAAAAGTTCTCTAATATTCACTTTAAATGCATTTGAGTCTTACCAAAACTTCCAGATCAATTCCAACGAATTCATAGAGATTTCATTCAACTTATTTTTCTCAAACAACAAAGACAACCTTTTGGTAAACAAAAATTTGATAATAGTTCATGTATTATGGACAACAAATTAAACAAAGAATTATGATTTCTAATAAGAAACATAACATATACTAAAATAGAATGATTAACCTTAAAAATAGGAAGTATAGCTTCTCCAAAAAGGATGAGCAAGTAATAGTTAAAAATTCCTTAAAAAAAAGTAATATGTAAAAATAGAATCTAACAGTGAATTCAAAATAAATCGTACCAAGGCATCCCAAACTAATTAACCAACTTCAAAATGCAGATGTGATGTAAATAACATAAATATGAATGGATACTAAGCATGTCAATCATATACTACAAAAAGAAAAATCATAAAAGGATTGTAAATGAATATAAGTCAGGGTCTTAATAATACTTACCAAACCCATTCATGGCAAAAAGAGAACCTCATCCGGTCATCCCTTCATGAACAATCCTACCTGCAACAAAATATCACCATTTCAAAATCCCTAATTGATTTTATTTTATTTTTTTTAAAAAAATGGAATTCTGTGTAAAAAAAAGTAAACCTGATAGAGAGTTTAAGTTGATGATGGATACGTGAAAATTTCTTACACTCATACCATATTTATATACATTTATGTTAGAATAAGTTAGTGGAGGCAGTTATAGTATTAATTAGTGGAGGTAGTGATTAAGGTTGTCACCATGCAGCCTTGGAAATACATATGCGCTGCCTATTTTTTTGGTATTGGAGTATACATCACTTTTCTTGTATTTACGATGAGGGGTAAGGGATATTATTAATTCTGGCATGGTATGGCGTGTGAAATTTTGAATGTATTAGTGGGTAGTTGGCAGCCAAGGCCGAAATTAATGCTAGTTTGGGAGGGAAAACCGTTAGCAATTAGGGTTTAAGGACAGCTGGCAGGTCTTGCTTTTATAATAAGGGATTTGTCAGACTTGGGAAGAGTGGAAAAAGAGCACAAAAGGATTGTAAATGAATATAAGTCAGGGTCTTAATAATACTTACCAAACCCATTCATGGCAAAAAGAGAACCTCATCCGGTCATCCCTTCATGAACAATCCTACCTGCAACAAAATATCACCATTTCAAAATCCCTAATTGATTTTATTTTATTTTTTTTAAAAAAATGGAATTCTGTGTAAAAAAAAGTAAACCTGATAGAGAGTTTAAGTTGATGATGGATACGTGAAAATTTCTTACACTCATACCATATTTATATACATTTATGTTAGAATAAGTTAGTGGAGGCAGTTATAGTATTAATTAGTGGAGGTAGTGATTAAGGTTGTCACCATGCAGCCTTGGAAATACATATGCGCTGCCTATTTTTTTGGTATTGGAGTATACATCACTTTTCTTGTATTTACGATGAGGGGTAAGGGATATTATTAATTCTGGCATGGTATGGCGTGTGAAATTTTGAATGTATTAGTGGGTAGTTGGCAGCCAAGGCCGAAATTAATGCTAGTTTGGGAGGGAAAACCGTTAGCAATTAGGGTTTAAGGACAGCTGGCAGGTCTTGCTTTTATAATAAGGGATTTGTCAGACTTGGGAAGAGTGGAAGTCATTAAATGATTAAAACTTACAATGATAATTAAAATACAAAAAAGACTATTAAGCCCATTAAATTAGTGATTTGATTAAGTTAATTAAGGGTAATGATGAAAATTTGGTAGTAATGAATTTTCTTATATTGATAGTAGACAATATCAGTCATGGTGGCAAAAATAAATTTGTTCTTGATCCTAATGTATCATTATTTATCAACTGCCGCTATATTTATACCGAAGAATCTAATACTTATATAAATAAATAAAACAACATCTGTAACTTTTTCTAGATGACAAGGAAAGAATAAATTATCTTTCAAAAAAAAAAGGAAAGAATAAATTAATGGGTTATGCGTGTGAACTTGAAGAGTGAAAAATGTAGGACGACTTTATTCTTGCATTCTTTTTCCTTTTGGACAAAACATGCATTCTCATGTCCTAATTTTTATTTATTTTTTATTAATTTTAAGGCCCTGTATTATCATTTAAACACCCTTGGTTGGTTCACACAATGGATTAGAGAGTCCAGTAGTCATTTTTTGGGAGAGTGCATGAGTAAATCCACTTAAAATTGGGTCAACATTTATTAGTAGAAAATAATTATTGTGGAGAAAATCTAGAATCCAATTAATTGGTAGGTAAGGGTAAAATAGACAAAATGTATCCTTAAACTATCAAATGAACATGTATTTTAAAACAAAAAATTTCTCCAAAATAGACATGTATTTTGAAACAGATGGAGTATTAGAAATGAATCTTTTCATTATTTCAAAAAATACATAATCTAGGACAGACATTTCATCTTCTCTTCATCACAATAATTTATTTTAAGTATTCACATCTTCTTGGTACCAAGTTAAAATGAGCACATATTTTTAAAAAATGTTTACACAAAGTATACTAGAACTTACTTTGATTGTTAATTTCATTTTCAAGTATGTCGTCGTGTAGAATACTTTTCCGTTGCCTTCTTCCTTTTGATGAACTATTGTTTTTTGCTATCGTAATGTTTTTCTAGCTTTTACACTATGAACGAGAGAATCAAGCGAAAAGAGATAAAAAGTGCAATATATAGGATGATGTTTTCCTTGTATTATTTTTTTTGTCAAATAGCTAATGGTTAGAAATAACACTTATCATTTGCTTTTTAGCTTAGAAGCAAAAAAATGTAGAAAATAAGTTGCTAGAAAAGTTGGGGAGAAATATGTCTAATAAGTTACAACAGAAAAAAGAGTGAAACAAAAAAGGCTTAAATAGGTCATTAGTCCCTGTATTTTCACCAATTTTTGAGATTGGTCCCTGCACTTTTTTTGTTTGGGTTTGGTCCCTGCACTTTGTAAAAAAATTGGTATTGGTCCTTCTGTTTGTTCACGGTTAAAAAAAAATCCAAAACTAACGGAGTGCCACGTGACCCAATTATTTTACGCCACATGGTACACTACAAGACAAAATTTGAACATCAAAAGAATTATAATATAATAATTGTTTTTTAATTATTATTATTGTTTATTCAATTAGAAATAAAAAAACATCAGAAACGAGAAATAATAATAAAAGAGTAACTGAAAGAAATAATAATAAAAGAAAGGGAAAACATGATTGAATATTTGGAAAGGGGAAGAATGGATTTTTGGGTTTCAAACTGAACCCCAAATCCAAAAATGTGATTGAACATTGAAATCGTAATCGATTTCGACCTTCATCATCAAGTTTCAGTTTCCGTTTGCATTTCCGTTCGCGCTTCTATTGTTGTTTCCGTTTGTTTTGAAGAAGCACATTTGGAGAACATAATTGTTGTATCATTGAACTGTTTTCTTGTAAAATAGCTTTTGGTGAAGCACGTTTTGGGGAATCACTGTTAAAGGTTTGTTATATTCTTTTGTTGTTATTCTTTGGATCCATTTCTATATTGGCATGTGTGGGAAAGAACCAGCAAAAACAATCCCTTCAAAATAAATTATTAAGTGCAAGAATTGAAAAACATTCACTTAATAAGAAGAAGAAGATGAAATTGGAGTTGGGTGTTGATGGAGATGGGCTAAAGAAGTAAACATGGTGTCAACGGTGGTGGTGATGAATTTTAAAGGAAGAAGTAGAAATTAAAATTGGAGTTGGCCTCACGATTAATCCATCCTTATAGAGGATTTTTTTTATTTAATAAAACTAGAATAAATAATAATAATTAAAAAACAATTATTATATTATAATTCTTTTAATGTTAAAGTTTTGTCTTGTAGTGTGCCATGTGGCGTAAAATAATTGGGCCACGTGGCACTCCGTTAGTTTTGGATTTTTTTTAACAGTCAACAAACAGAAGGACCAATACTAATTTTTTTACAAAGTACAGGGATCAAACCCAAACAAAAAAAAAGTGCAGGGACCAATACCAAAAATTGGTGAAAGTGCAGGGACTAAGAACATATTTAAGCCAACAGAAAATTAGTTACTAGAGTTGTAAATATTGGCCGGTCAAATGACCCGACATATAATCATTGTATTAGGATTTTTAACCATATTATTATTTAAAGTATCTAACAACTTTGTTGATAATTAATCTCCGTTGGGAGGTCTCCCTGTCCAACCATTTTTTCCTATCCATAAGAATCTAGCTCAAGACATTGCTTAAAAAATTGAGTCCAGATCGACATAAAACAATGTAATATTGATGATCGCAAAATGTTACTCTCTCCGTCCCTTTTTATAAGAGTAGTTTACAAAAATCACTTGTATTAAGAAAAGTTGTTGGAGTAATAAAGTTGTCACAAATGTGTGTGACTATTACTATTTTACCCTTAATTAAATATATATTTAATGTTAACTTTTCATATACCAAGACAAATTTATAGTATGGGTCTTGTTAACGAGTGCCCCCGGGGCACTCTTTAAGGATCCCAAATTTAGTAACTCTTTTCAAAAAGTCAAATGTTACAATTTCCAATACATTTAATACACAATTTTTCATAAAAAACTTACAATTTAAAGTGCTTAAAGAGTGCCCCGGGGACACTCGTTAACATTTCCCTTATAATATTAATAAGAGGTATATTTGGAAAAAATAGTAATCAATGCAACTAGGAATTTGTATATGATCTTATATTTAGGGACAAATTTTTTTTGTAAACTATTCTTATAAAAAGGGACAGAGGGGGTATATGACTAGGGGAGGAGTTGAACTTATGAACTCATTACCACTCCAACCTTTTGTTACTTCCCCATCACTCCTTAATTATGCTCCTTGTTTTAATTAGGCTTTATAAGTACAAGCTCAATAAATGAGTCATTAGACACAAATTTAGCTTTAAAACCAACAAAAAAAATTATAATTAACTACAATACAAAAAAATGCCAACAAAAAACCAATACAAAGATTTGCCAGAACTCATATATAATGTATTATCATTACATTCTCAAACTTCAAGCTTAAATCAATTACATTCTCGGTAAAAAAATGAATTACACTTTAAAGATACATCATGTTTAAATCAAAACTTAACCTCGAAATTATACAAAAATTTCTCAACTTCAACACAAGCATAACCATCACAAGAAGAAAAAAATAACAAATCAAATCAAAAGCATTACATATGAATATGTCCAACACCACACTATGGAAGCACTTAATTATAAATTGTCACCTTTATCAGTTGCCATTGGCACCTTAGTTAAAATAGACGTTATAAGATCAAAGTAAAGAGGAAATTGTGCAACGGCATAGAAAGCCACAGGCAAACAAGTTGCTGCGTAAATTGGGAACAAAACCGACTTAAAATTATGGCTAAGCAGAAAAAAATGTCCAGTGCAAAATGAAACAAACATTGAAGCAATGGACACAAAAAGAGAGCTTAACCCAAGAAGAAGTTTCAAGGGCAAATCGCGACGAAAATCTTTGGCTTGTTTTCTAGAAGTGAGAATAGAAAGAAACATGATGAGTCCGGTTACGGAGAAGCAGAGACCGATAAGCGAAGAAATGGCGAAGACATCGAATGCAGGCTTGCCTTCTAATACCGGTCTACCTTGATCAGTTGTGCCGCCAGGTACAGCGCTTGCTGTGGCGAAGGAAACACCAGCTACAAGAGCAGATACGACAGAGCAGGATTCCGACGTGTCTTTTAGCCATTCGCTGCTGTCTTTTATAAGACCTTTGTGTGTTTTCTTGAAAATTTCTCTTGATGTTTTGCCACTGCTATTGTTTCTGAAGTAGAAGTGTTGCGGCACAAGGCTTTTGATGTACTGCTCCAATTTAACATAAATAAATAAAAAAAAAAATCACATGGATCAACTTGTAGAAACATTTTCACTTGGAAGAGATAAAGATTGTAAATGGTTGTAATTGTAGTATTGTACCTGAAACCATTTTATATCCCACATCATTTGTAAGGCAGAACCAGCAATCTGCCAAGGTTTATCACCACCTAATGCCTCTGCTGCCAAATGCAATACTGTATTCTCCTCCTCATCCATTGCAAGAATCAAATTATTCCAAAGTTCTGGTTTTGAGTCCTTAATCCTTCGCAAGGTCTCAACAATAAGGGGTTGCCTATACTTCACTGCAACAAGCAATACATTTTCTTTCCTTGAGTTAGTATTATGAATGGCACTTGGTATTTTTATCAGAATTTCGTTCACCATTTCAACTATTCCATTTTTTGCTGCAACCAAAAATGGTGTCATCTTTTTGTTAATTTCCTTTTCATTTTCCTTCTTTAAATTTATTTCATTTTCCTTCTTTACATTTTCTTTTCTTGAGCTAGATGTTGTTTCCTTTATGACATCTAGCTCTGATTCTTGTTCTTCTTCTTCTTCTTCAAACCTACTGGCTCCACCTGAAAAACATTATTAATAGAAATTAAAGACAACAAATATTATTTTATCTTTCTATAGAATACCTCTTACTTCAAATTGAATTGAACAGCATGCTATTTTAATCTTTGTATCGAATGCCTTTTACTTCAAAACTGATCCGAATTAAATTTCAAACACCCCTATTTATAACATTATACAATTTTTATCATGGCCTTTGTTCTGAAATCAGACGGTCCAATTATACAATAACAAAATCTGTTTAAAACAATTTTGTTCATTAATTTAAGGTCGGACGATTAAGATGAAAAACTATGTGACATAATTATTGCACCTAATCCAAATACAAGTACATATATACCTTGTTTCCATTGGGGAAAAACATTATACATGTCAGAATCAATTTCTCTATCAGTAGGTCGACCACCACTTCCAGTGAATGCTGCATAAGGTCTTTTCATCAATGCCTTCAACAGCTGACTACTCCATTGGTGCTTCTTCTTTGCAATCTTTACATCCTTTAACTCTTATAAATTTAAGAAACATTCATTGAAAAAGGACCAATGTCCAGTTAATTAGTTAATCGGGTTAAATTATCATCCCATCATACATATCTTATAGAGAAATAAGATTTTGTTTCTATACACTTTTTCAGTAATATTTTTTTTTTTACTCTATCAGTTCTCACTATGTTGATATTTATAGAGTTGTTTTAAAAACTAGTTTAACAAAATGACATCATACTTTGTATAAATAGAATTTTATGATGTTAGTGCATAAAAATTAATTCTATGAAAAATATATCACTTAGACAAATGTAGCCAACTAGTATGGAGAAGACATACCTACTCCTGAAAGGCCAAGAGTATGTACATATGCAGACTTGACAAATTGATGAAAGGTTTCATAATTTGGTGGCAAATATCCAACTGGATATTTCTCTGATTTAATCCGACGATCATAATCGTTTGATGGATCTTCTGCATCATGCTGTTTCTTTTTTGAGACCTTTTTCCCTAACAAAATTGAAACAAATTAAGATCTTTTTGCAATTACCTCCATATTTAACCATTAATATTAAGTAATGTATTTGAAAACGTAAGTTAATACAGTAAGTTACAAATATTCATGCTTGTTTGGATCTTTTGCGACGATTGTGACATACTTCTAGAGTTGTTGGTTCTAAGAAAAATCTAATTAGAGTTTTCTCTTAAATTCAACGACTCTGCAGTATGTTTTACACAGCTGCAGAGATATGCAAATTTCATGTAATAACCTAAAGTTACAAAAAGGCTATATATATATAAGCTTATGACATAAGCTAATTCCTTCTTTTTACATGCTCAAGTTAAGTTATTATCCCTTTTGGGGAACCAATATCTACGATGTTGTATCAGTGAAGACACATTAAATCATGTATCACTCAGTAAAGTATCAATCAAAAGAATAAAGCAAAAAAAATAAAGATAAAAAAGGAAGACTGATGGCATGAGAATCCATATATATATATATATATATATATATATATATATATATATATATATATATATATATATATATATATATATATATATCGCATACCGAATAGAGTGGCAATTAACCCTATAGAAACGAAATAATATAAAGTGGTATAGTTCTCTGGAAACTTCATCTTATCAGAATTTGGACGAGCCTCCATCTTTCTCAAATTTGACCTCATAGTTCTTTCAGCATCCAGTTTTTCCACAAGTATACCTTAATTTGGCAACAAACAAATTTAAATACTCAAATCACATATAGTACATTTTTATTTCATAATATTAATGTTACATAATTGTCCAACACATATGATATATATGTATTAATTAGTACTTACAGTGATATAGGATTCGCTTATACCATGAAAGGTTGCTTGCACTTTTGAAGGCTGAAGGTCTAGTGGCAAGGACTTTGAGAGGAGTTGAATCTTCTTTGTTCAGATGTGTGCTGAGGAAATCATAGTAATGTACTACTATCACAGCCAAATCTGTTTCATCACATAACACATATATAACCAATTATAGCACAATATGTCAATATATGTTTCTACCAAAAAAAACAAAAGTTAATATATGTGCTATCCAAAAAGGCCTAGCGGCGCAGTTTATTACCCTCTTGCCTTTCATTCATGTGTAATAGTTATAGAAAAACATTCGTTATGTCAATTTTTTTTATATATTTGTAAAAGAACAATATATTGCATACAAAGAACAATACAACTAAAAAATGAATAATATTAAAAAAAAAAAAACTAAAAGATGAATAGAGAGCAAAATGTAAGGATAAAATAAAACAGAGCAAAATATAAACGGAATAGTTATGTCCAAGAGGTGTAGAGCTTGACTTTGTGATCTTAATGGACAAAGTTCAAATCTCATCTGAGGCAGTTGTAATTTGGTCATTAATGTCACTCTTATTAATAAAATTTCCCCTTCCCCAAGTTTTTTAAAATAATTATAAGTTACTTTCACATGGTCATTAAATGTATTTTCTTATTTCACACCACTATATATTATTTCAGCTATAAATGTTTCATAAATTATAAGTTTTTTTTTTTTTGAATATTTTTCTTTTTAAAATTCATGTTAAGCCTATATACCATGCCAAAAAACTAACCATTCTAAAAGTATAAGCTATATTTTTACATGATATATATTTCTAACACAAGTTATTTACACTTACCCAAAAAATAACTAAATAAGTTTGCTAGGTTTGATGGAATTTTTTTTTTTTTGATAACATCCTTAATTATTTATTATCTCATTTCATATATTTATCTTCCACATTATATAATTAAAGGTATCATCGACAAAACAATAGTTAATGTTGCATTGAATTAAAAACTACAAATAAAAGGAACAATTTTTTCTACAAAATCGACAACTAAAAAGGAACAAAAAAATATAATTTACCAAAATATTCTCCGCGAATTGCGGTATGAAGAATACTATCACCATCATCTCGTACAAGATCTTGCAAAGTGACTATCTCTTTGGAAATATGAGCAAGATAAGCAAATGTTTGTTTTCTCCAATTAATTGCAGCTTGAAAAAGAGGTGTCTCACCATGTTTATTTTTACGACTCAACAAATATATCCTCTCATTATTAATCCCAATGATACACTTACATATTCTAGCAAAACCCCTTGACGCTGCAAAATGCAATGGTGTGTCTCCACGTTCATTCTCCATTTCCAATGCTTCAACTCTTTCATCACTAACTTCCACATTATGTGTTAAAATTGCATTCACAAGCTCTTTAACAACAATTTCTTCGTCTAAATCTATGGCTACATGTAATGCAGTGCCAGCTGAATCAGAGATAATTGCTTTGTGGGCTTGTTCTGGAAATGCATAGTAAATCATTATAACATTTTCCCATTTACCTTCCCATGTATACTCACCTAGAAAATCATTTACTTCATCGGGTGAAATGTTGAGTAATATGTTCTCACTATCACCAATTGTTGTCATAGTGGCAAAATGGAGTAATTGAAGGTGTAATGTAACAATGTACTATATGGCTAGATTAATTTTGTTCGTGTCCTAATGGATCATCATCATTCATCAATTGCCGTTAATTTTATACTGAAGAATATATTACTTATTAAAAAATATCTAATGTGAATCATGTGATGTAACTTTATCTAGATGACAAGGGAAGTATAAATTGAGTTAGTGCATAATTAATATTATGTTATAGATGTGAACTTAATTGGAGGGGTGTAGCTAGCGAATAAAATATATGAGAGGGGAAAAAACTTTACTTTGGTTATTAATTTTCAATTTTCTATTGTGTCATGTAAATCATTTTTCAGTTGTCTTCCTCCTTTTTATGAACTATTGATCTGTGGTTATCGTTACTTTTTTTTTAGCTTTTTCACTGTGTGGCTGAGAGAATCAGACAAAAAGAGATAAAGAGAGTGCAAAATATAGAACGACATTATTCTAGTATTCTTGTTTCTTTTGGGCAAAATATTATTCTCTGTTGCTATTTTCTGGGTTACCAAGTTATCTGTATGAAATTTCTACTAAGAATGATTATTTATTTATTTTTTGTCAAGTAATCCAATGACTAGAAATTCATTATTTAAAAAGGTGAATAAATAGGGTGTTCGAGGTTCAAACATCAACCCCTGTATATATTATGTATTGTCCCTACTATCAAGTGAGCTAAGCTAACGGGGACAATAATGATTAATTTTTTAATAGCAAAAAGAAAGATTAAATTACATCGAGAAAGGTGGGGTCCAAAAGATGGATTATCTTCTTCAAAACGTTTTTCTACATACGGAAGAGTCTTCCGATAGATTTTTCTTATTTATATTTTTATTAATTTTTAAGCTTGTGTATTGTTTTTCAACAATTGTTTTTGTCAAAACTAAAATAAAATAAAACTATCATTTTTAGGCCAACGTGTAAGCCTCTGTTTGGTTACGTGTTTGCGCACCCCAAACTCACGTTTGGACCCTTAAACATGATTTTTCTCTTTTACTAGTATGTTTGGTTTCCTCTTCAACAATTGATTTTGTCTTCTAGAATCAATTCTACAAGAAGCCAGAAATCCTAGCTTCCACGTTCAGCCCCAAATCAGTTCACTATTTGCTGTCAATTTGCATTTTCATAATTCCTTTTATTCCTTCCCTGCCCTTATTAACAACCATGAAAGTCTCCTACCACTTTTCAAAACTTCAACGAGAGAGAAAGAGAGAGAATGGAGGCCATTGATTATGTCTTGGATCCACTCCGAGAATCTGCTAAAGACAACAGTTTGTATTGCGATTGATTTCGTTGAATCTGGTTATGAGGGAAACTACAATCGCTTCAGGAATTCAAGTTGTTACTATAAAATTCAATTAACAACATCTTTGCCTCAGGATGTGGTTAGATTTTTGACAAATTGTTGAAGGAGGAAAGGGTTTAGACAAAAAAAACTACCATCAAAGGCTCCTACCATTTTGGTCTATGTTTGACATATTGCCTCATAATTCTTTGATGTTTCTAGCTACTAAGTCCAGAATTGAGGATACTGGTTTTTGGTCCAATTTTAAGTGTTTTTTCGTTGAAGGAAATTTTCTTAAGTGACTTTAAGGTGTTTGATATAATGTCTCACACATGTGTTGAATTGTAATGACAAGCACACAACATTACATAGAAATTGTATTAGGGCCCTTTTTGGTAATTTACACATCCAAAATTAATTCTAATCCAAACTATCCAAACAACATTTTTGACATGAATCACTTTTACTTTGAAGTTACCCAAACATAAATCACTTTACTCTAAACTCACTTTTAATTAAAATCAATTCTACAAAATCAATTCTTTCAAAATCAATTCTTGCCGTCGCAGAACCAAACACACACTAAATCATGTTGAGAATTGCTCTTTAGGCAATTACAATTGTTCAAAAGCACCTCAAAATGCCAAAAATACCCACATAGTGTCCTAATTCACGTTCGGTTGAGATCGGGAGTTAACTCTTGATTGCTACTTTTTAGATTGGTTCTCTGTTTAACCAATTTAACAAAGTATCCTTGTTTTTTATCACACATGTGGTACCTCGTTGTTTCAAATCGTCAAGTATGATGTTTTAAAAGGGTTAAACGTGTTTCATACATCCATTGATATTATTATTATTTTGAAAACACATTAATTCATTTTATTTTTAATAAATTATAAATGAGAGAGACAGAGAGAGGCTATACCACGAGATTCAGAGATGATCCTAAAACAATCTGGCGATCAATAGATAGGGTCATGGGGTTGGATATAGCTCACCAGATTTGAGGTAATGGTTAAAAAGTTTGAGGTCTTGGATTCAAGTTTAAACTAAAGAGTAAATATTAATCTAACAACTAATTACTAATGTTTATTATTAAAAAGAATAATAGAAAGGGACATAGAAAACCACCTTGTATGATAATGGTGGATGGAGGGGTTGAAATTGTGGTTTTTGGTAGAATATCATATGCAACATGGATTTTGGGGATGAATATAGGGAATGCTATATGGGATAATTTATTTTGTCATGTGCCATTAAAAACAAAAACCAAAAAGGTGAAACCGAGATATCATTTTCCAACCTTTTCTCCCTTCGAGGCTAGATATCACTTTTCAACCCACCAGCCACCATAAGCTTTTCTCCAGCGTCCGTGGCTCACCGTCATTGGGTCATATCCCTAACATGTCATCCAATGGTTTTTTTTTCATTACTACCTCCGTTCCTTTTTAATTGTCACTTTTTGACATTTTACACAAACCAAGACAATCAATAAATATTACTACTTTTAATGCAATAAGTTATACTTTTACTATAATGACCTTATTCATTTAATATCTCATTTCATATATTTCTCTCTCCGCAATAAATAACTAAGGGTAATATTGGTAAAACAACATTTAATTTTGCATTGAACTTTGAAAGTGACAGTTAATTAGAAACAAAAATTTTCTTCAAAAAAGACACTTAAAAAAGAACGGAGGAAGTATCTTTTTATTTTGAACGATTGAAATGCTAGTGGTCATGAGAACAAACCAAAATCAAAATTAAAATAGAGAATAGGTATGGTTGATTAAGGAAATAAAACAAACACAACCCTTTAACTTTGAACTAGCTTCAATTATATTTAGCGTAAACACATTTTTTGCCCCCTAACTTTTTAAAAATTGTGAATTTGGTCCCTATTTGAAAAAAACAACGCAACCCTTTAACTTTGTCCCCTTTTGCAAGTAGTCAATTTTGACCCAATCAACGCATACGTGACATCTCACTTAATTGACTTGGATGTCATATGCGTAATCTACTACTTCTACTATTATTATAATTTTCATTACCACCAAAATCCCTTAATTAACCACCGTATAACTCATTAAATCACTAATTTAAGGGATTTAATCGTCATTTTCTCCCACTAATCATAGTTTCCATCTCCTAATAAGACTAATTAATGCACATTCATTTTCCAATAAATTTGCATTATGTTAAAGCATTTTTGGTTTTCTCATTACTCCTTTTAAACTCACATTATTTCTCTAAATCCTTCAGTATTATCTCTTTCCTATTCCCGAACTTCTACCTTTCCTTCAATGCTACTTTCTCTCTGATAGTCCTTCAATATTCCTTCTTTAATATCTAATTTTTTTTCATCTCACTCGGTAGATCCTTCAATATTACTTCTTCCAATTTATTATTTCTTCTCCTTCAATTTTTCTAACGTTGCAAAAGCATTGATGAAGCTGGACAAGGCAAAGTTGTTAGTTTTGATTTTCGGAAATAAACAATAGAATAAATAAGTGGTGTGAAAAGTCATGATATTAACTCTAATACTTTTGCGATTTGTTCACAAAATCAATTCCGAAAATAATGTTTTTAGTTCCAATTTGATGGATGTTGTGAATGCTAACCAGCAACGTGAGATGCTCTCAAAGCACCAAAAAGTCCACATGCATCAATGAATTTTCAGACTTGGAATTGTTGTGGTACTACGGCAAAGGATTCACTACGTCGTTGGTAAAGGTTTACAGATGCAGTATGAATCTTCTTTTATAAATGTGTGGTTTTTTAAAATGAGGGAAGATGGGAGTTTAGAGGTGGCCGATAAATTCCCTTCTAAAAATAAATCGTTTTTAAGTTAACTCCTAAAAAATTTATTTCATAGAAAGATACAGGAGATCAAGATGATAATGAATATGTAGTTATTTTTACCTAAAGGTTGTGGGAAGAAGCTGGATATTGTTGATGCATAGAGTTGGCCGACAATGGTGGTTGCAAGTAGAAAAGATGAAAAAACAAAATGAGATGATAGAGGAACAAGTTGTCATAGAGATAAAACAATAAATATTTGTTTCAATGATTCACTTTTTTTTACTTTTACAATTAATAAATAATTAATAAAATTAGAGATGTGTGATGATGAAATGTTAACTTGCAAGAATGTTAGGAGTGAGAGTGGTGATCTCTGCATATTTGAATTTGAGGTGTGATAGGTAGCAACTCATGTGTTACATATGAGGAAATATTGTCAGGTAATCAAATAATGCAACTAGCATAATTTTTTTTAAGAAATTAGAATGAAAACATAAATACAACAATGAAGTAGATAAACAACTAATCCATAACACTCAAACACTAGCCAACAAAATCAAATGAAGCAAATAAAAACTCTTCCTATAATCGCTTCTTAAATGAATAAAATGTTGAAAATGATCAACTATATGCATCATGTCAGCTGAGTAAATGCCCAACCATTGGCGAATAAGTGGTCATATGCGGCCAAACAAGTCACAAACCAGAAAGAGGTGATCCGCATTTTCCTCTTTCCCACACCCAATCATACAAAAATCCGACTTAACCTAAATACAACCACGACGAATCAAATTATCTTTAGTTGGTAACCTTTTGTCAAAAAAAGTTTGCTAATATAACAAAACTAATTTAGAGGATATGATTACATGGTGTTATTTTGCAAATCGTCTTTTAAGCGGTTGTCTAATATCGAGTTTTATTTTCCAACGTATTTTTCAACAACTAGATAAAGGCCTATTTTTCTATAATCTTGGATCAAGAATCAATATTTTTTTGGTTACAATAATCAATTTTTTTAAAACAATTAAAATATCACATAAAAAAGTTATAATATGAAAACTATAGGCATATGTAATCGAAATAATTGTGTAAAATTTTTAAATCTCATCCCAAAACTAATCATGTTGGATGCAGCGTGAACAAGAAATTATCACAATATTCGTCCATGTAAACATGCGTGGATGTATTTAAATTCATTAAGTGTTAATAAGTTTTTTAAAAATAAAAGTAGGAGACAATTAATCAAACAAAATATCAACAACTGAACAATGTGTATTTTCCACCAAAATCTTCTTTCAAGCGGTTGTCTAATATCAACAAGTAAAATGCAAATATTTAACGATATTTTACATATAAAATAACAAAATATTAAATAAAATTACTACTTTAACGTCATCTTTTGAAAATAGACAAAAGTTTTCAAAATTTATCATATCGGTACATAAAAAGTTTGTTTCCCAAATATAAGTACATAAAATCTACAACGGGTCCATTGTAAATATTTAACGATGTTTTGTGTATAAAATAAAAAATATTTAATAGAAAAACTACATTCATGTTGATATTTTAAAAATAGTTATGTGTATTCAAAATTTTATCATATTGATATAGAACTTTGCTTCCGAATATAAAAGCAAATAAAATATGCAATGGCTGCGGTGCAAATATTCAACAGTTTTTGCATATAAACTAAAAAAAATATTTAAAGGAACACTACGATAGTGTTGATATTTTAAAAATAGTCATGAATTTTCAAAATTTTATCATGTTGATTTTTTCATACTGATATAAAAATTTAGTTCCACATATACAAGCATCTAAAATCTGCAATGGCCGCGTTTCAAATATTTAATGGATTTTCACAAAATAAATAAATAAATAAAAACATACATTAATGGTGATAATTTCCATTTAATATCTTAAAATTTTTCACAAATTAATATTATCATTGTCATTGTTTTTTATGATTATCGCAATGTTACTTGACCCGTGCGAATGCACGGGTCTTTTTACTAGTTAAAAAAATAATAAAAACCAATTATTTATGAATTGAATTAAAAAAATAAAAAAAATGAAAAACAAAAAAATTCATCCCTTCATCGTCCATCAACATCATGTCATCATTCTTTAATATCATATTCATCATCATTCATCTTAAAAATAAATAAAAAAAAATTAAACTAAAAAAAATCAGAAATCATTTGTATCTCCTCATTCTGCTGAAAGGATGCCTAATTCAAAAACAAACATGCAACAAAATTCAAATCACAAATCAAACACCGTGCATAATCTCTTAATCAAATCCTATCACAAAAACCTAAACAGGCGTGAAGAAATTGTTAGTGAAAAGCTCTCTCTCTCCTCTGGTCTAAAAAATCCCCTTTGATCATCACCTTCAAAGATCTTCAAAATACCCAGAAAATCAAAGCCCAATAAAATGCAATGCAAATCTTGTTGTTTCTCTTGTAAACAATGTTCCATTCTCTCTTCATTCATTCACGCTACACCTCAATCCATCACCATCTTCATCTTCCTCTTCATCCCAATTCCCAATTTCTGTTCTCATTTTCCCCTTCACCCTTCCCCGGAGTCTCAGTGGGACCCACTTCTCCTTCTCCGATGAAGTTTTCGTTTTTACCCCTCCATCCCACTCAAAAACCAAAATCATTCATGGGTTTTCCTTCTCATCACTCGAAATTAAATGTAGCTTTTGGAGTTTTAAATTTTCGTAAAATGTGATGTTATGAAGAATAAAAAAATTTCTATTCAGATCCAAACTTTGCATTGAGTTAATGGTTATTATTATCATTATCGTTTTCAAGAGATTTTTGATTTTGGACTTGTAGACTTGTTTGTTGTTGTTGTAACCGTGGTGGTTTGATGGTGAAAATGAGATGAAATTGAAGGGAGAGAGATGATTGGAGTGTCATTGGGTCTACGAACAGGTAGCTATGGGTTATGTGTGGTTGATTCAAAACGGAAGGTCAGAGAGAGAGATGGAAGGTCTGGTTTTTTTTTTTTTTTCCCCGCAAGAGATTTACCTCTCGAGCATTGTGGGACCCAAATGCGTGACAAACTCTCTCTAAGGGCCCGTTTGATGCACATGATAAGGAGACAAAATATGATAAAACTATCATATCCTATCTAAATCCGTTGTTTGGAGCACTAATAGGATATGATAAATAAAACTTATTATTAATCATATTCTATCTCTCATTTGTTATTTTTATCTTTAATTTTTGGTGAATTAGAATTATCCTATCATGATTAACACTAAAATGTTTATTTTTGTCATCTCTCTAAATTCATCGCTCATGTTCTCTATGCTCTCCATCCATCGACCTATGCCTCATCCTCCATAACTCTTCAATTTCATCTCTTCTATTTGTTACAGTTCTTACCCGAATTCCACCCTACAATCACTTTTTCCTCAATCTGCTTAATTACGTTTGTTTGTTTCTTTCTTGATTGTCTATTTTGTATTCAAGTCAAATTTGAAAAGAGATGAAACAAAAAGTTTTGGAATTTCATATTATTTTCAACAAAGACAACAATTAGTTTGGTTAATAGCTTGGATTGTAATTGTAAATTTTTTATAGGTTGTTGTTGATGTATGATTTTTTTTACAGGTTGAAGTTACACAAATGAGTTTTGATAGAACTTTGTAATTGAAGAAGGAAGAAGATAGTAAACAATTTTTTTAATTGAAGAAGTCATGATTTTTTTTTTAATTGAACTTTAAGAATGAAAATTATGACACCCCTAAAAAAAGGAAGAAGACGATTGACAATAATAACTTTGTATCTAATTAATAATAGCTTAATTATAATTAATTACAAGGTTAATTATGTCATTTAATTGTGATATATATGATATTATGTTTGTTATCATGTGTGCAACAAACATGTGATAAGATAAATGATTATCATGTCCATATCATTTCTTATCATTATTCAGTTTCATATCATATTCTATCTCTATCATATCATGTGCACCAAACGGGCTCTAAGAGTTTTAACGCTGCTGCATGTCTAAGGCTGGATTCGAACCCAAGACCTTGATTAAGCTAGAAGAGACCCGTGTCATCTCGTCTAAGCGTTCTTGGGTGGAAGGTCTGGGTTTCAGGAGGGAGATTGTTATTTTTTTATTTTATTTGGTGAGCTGGATTTTTATTTTAATTCAAAAAATTACACACGTGAGTGTCACGTAAGCGTTGACCCGATGAAAATTGACTACTTGTAAAACGGGGCAAAGTTAAGGGGCTCTGTTGTTTTTTATAATGGGGGGCCAAAATCGTAACATTTAAAAAGATAGGGGACAAAAGTACATTTAAGCCTTATATTTATTAGGATTTGATTTTTGAAAATTTAGAGTTTTATTTAAGGATGATAGAGAATCCCTTGCAAGGTTTACATATGCTCTTTTTGTTTTACTGGCATGGCTTATGTTGTTGTGAAATAGGTGATGTTGATGTGAAATGGTTGAATCTTTGAGGGAAACGATTGAGAGTGAGAACAGAACTAGTTAACGTGTCCATTCCAACATGTTCTTATAATAATAAAACCTTATACAGATTTGATTATGTTGTATTCATGCTCATAGGTCACATTTTAGAGGCCTTTTTGTAAGAATTTAACGCGTTGAATGTTCATAGGTCACTATTTAACGTGATTGATCCTCGAGACAAGATGTTCTTATCATTCATTATTCTGATGTTTTGTATGCATTGTTTTGTTTCTATTAGATTCGTTTTCATTCATTTACTTGTTGGATATAAATTTCAAATTTTGTATGCCTTGTTAGGTTCCTTTATTTGGGTAGTTTAATCAAACATGGCATATTCAAATGTTGATTGGAAGCAAAGGCTTGGAATGAGATTTGACGATATGGATATATGGATGAGGCTTGTCAATTTTGGCTTATTTATGGTGTGAGCGTGGGCTTTAGAGTTAGAAAACATTTTACAAACAAGAAAGGAGACGGTAGTATATTGTCGTGTAGGCTTGTTTCTTGTAAGGAAGGGCTACGGAAGAAAGAGAAAAAAGATGCATATGAAGCAAAAAATCAAAGATCGAGACTGAAAAGTTGGTCATCCATGATCTACAAAAACCAGAGACAACATGCATACTTCGATCACATAAAGATAACTGAAGTACAAGCATATGAGATTAATCTGACCAATGACTCTGGATTAAAGCAAAAGGCAACATTTAAAAAAAAAAAATTTTGCTTGACGGGGATTGTGCACTAAGAGTTGGTCATGAGTGGTTCATTCTTGAATAAAAAAGCTAGAGAGGTGTTCTGGAGTAAACGAATAGCAATTAGGCCCATTTACTTAGGCAGAATACAAACTAACCCAGATCCAATATCTGGCAGAATTACTCGCAACACACCTCCTCTCCGCGAGGGGGGTGCTCGGAGCAAACAGAGACTCATTCAAACGTTCTGTAACGTCTCTCGCACGTTCCAGCGAATCTCTCCTCGACGGTTACACTTCCTACGAATTCGTAACCGCCGAGCCACACGTGTGCCATACAACGGCTCCTGCACCACCTACCTTTATAAAACGGGGACTCTGAGCAGTCCCCAAGGTTAGATTCTCCTTACTCTCTTAACCTACCTCTCTACACTCATACTGACTTGAGCGTCAGAGTGCCTGCAGGTACACACACCCCCGTCGTTCCAACTACAGCGAGCATTCACAAATACAATCCTTCTACTGCACCGGCAACCCATTTCTGATCAGGTAAGATCAATGGCGCCATCTGTAGGAATATAAGCTCTCCCCGTTTTTTATCCAACAAAAAACCAAAGCTTCAATAAATATATACATTCATATAAACCATGGCTGTCAGTGGTGCTACGTCTCAGCTACGGAGTGAGGTCCTCCGCGTCCACTGTGATGGGCACACTTCTACTCCATTCCCTACAGATAGTCCTAGGGAATAGGCACACCACCAAATCCCTCAGGTCGTCGTACCATTGCAAGAGCAACCTCCCTACGGTCCCCATCGGCCTAGCGAGGAAGCAAACAACTCATCCCCCGTGGACGCCATGCTGACCAATATCCTCCGCACGGTGCAACGTCAAACATTGATCATCGAGGAGCAGAATGGGCGTCTGATGGAGATAAAGAATGAGCATCTACAACGACAACAGTCATCGCACAGAAGGCCTCCCTCTTCACCGCATAGAAGAAGGGGAGGGAGCCCGCGTCCTTCAAGATCAAGGTCGCCCAGACATTCAGTCAGCAGGAGATCTCCAACTAGGAGATCGCCTAGCCGAAGGTCCCTTACCAGGAGATCCTCCAGACGATCACCTGAAAGGACTCCACCCAGGCGAAGAAGGAGCTCGACATCTGCCTCCGCATCTAATGACGAACGCCCCGCATACGGCTCTTTCACAAGGCGTATTCGCGAGGCTCGCATCCCATCGGGGCTGCACAAGTCCCTGCAAATGGACTCGTATGACGGGACGACCGACCCCGACGAGCACATAGAGAACATTGAGGCTGTCCTCACCTACAGAGAGGTGCGGAGGGCCGTCAAGTGCAAACTCTTCATCACCACTCTAAGGCGAGGAGCGATGACATGGTACAAGGGTCTCTGCAGGAACTCTATCAATTCCTGGAACGATCTGTGCCACGAATTCACCGCGCACTTCACCGCTTCAAGGACCCAACCAAAAACTGTGGCGTCCCTTGAAGCTATTGTGCAAGGAAAAAATGAGCCCCTCAGAGACTAAATTGAGAGGTTCAACAAAGAAGCTGTACATGTCAAAGGTGCAGATGATACAATGAAGAAGCACCTTATCTCTAAGGGACTTCGCCGCGACACTGATATGAAGAAGGCTGTGCAGCTAGATCGCCCAAGGACTCTAAACGAGTTCCTAGCGATCGCAAAGACTTACATCAGGTACGAAGAAGAGCTGTACACCGATAACCTGAATAAGTCCATGAAGGAGGAGCTTGTTGCTGAATCCTCCAAAAAGCCCTTCCAAGAGAAAAAGAGGGAAGGCAAGCAAGCTGCTCGTGAGGGCAAACAACCTACTCAAGAGAGCAAAGGGCCTATTGGTTGCTTTGCCGAATATACACCCCTCGCTGCATTGAGGGAAAAGATCCTCACGGAGATCGCAGCAGCCGATCTGAAGGAGGCGAGCATCAAATACCCCAAGCCTCCAACACAAGAGAGGAAAGGAGCCGACAAGATGAAGTATTGCCGGTTCCATAAGTGCCACGGGCACCTCACAGACGATTGCATCCACCTTAAGGATGCAATTGAAATCCTCATACAACGAGGTCGGTTGAAGAAGTTCACCAAAACTACTTCTCTTGAAAGGAAGACAGTCGACCAGGTCGCTGAAGTCAAGACATTGTTATTGTCATGTCTGTCGAAGTGCTGGACAGCTTCCCGGAACACATGGAAATAACTCCCTACTCGTGCGTCTGGGAACAGTTCCCTTCCGTGAACGTGATTACTGGCGGAGCGATTAACCACTCCATGGGAAGCATGAAGACGAAATTTGAAGAACTCATGAGCGTCAACCAGCTGGTCCTCCCCAACATCCCGTCTGGGGGCGACCACCATTGTTGTTCCATGACCATGAGCTGCCTGGAGGAGCTCCTAATTCAGCCATACCCCTGTTGGTTCAGGCGTACATGGCCAACTTTGATGTTCAATGAGTCCTGATTGACACAGGGGCGTCGTGTGACATCATGTACACCGGGTTGTTCAAGAGTCTCCAGCTGACGGAGAAAAACCTCTCTCCTTATGTTGGATCCGAGCTATACGGATTCAACGAATCATCAACCAAGCCTTGGGGTTACGTGGAGATGCTCGTAACCTTCGGGAAGGAGGAAGCTAAGAAGACCATCAATATTCCATTCCTGGAGATCGACTGCCTTTCTCTCTATAATTGCATTATAGGGAGAACGAGGTTAGCAGGATGTTCAACCGCTCACCTGAAGTTGAAATACAATGCAAAAAACGACACCGTCGCTACTCTGCACGGAGACATCGAAGCTGCGAGAAAATGTTTCCTACAGGCGAACAAGAACCAGAGCTCGATTTCCTCGTCAAAACCATCCTCTAAGGATGACGAGAAAATTGCTGCCAGCACTCTGGACACGAATGTGGTCGAACTCAACTCCAGATTCAGTAAGTTTGATCTCAAAGAACAGAAGAAGGAGAAAAAGGACCCACTCAGCTCCAAAATCCTGAGGCCCATCCTTGATGTCGATTTCGAGCTGATCCCCTTCGGAGATGATCCCCTTCAAGAAGTTACAAGAAAAGGGACGTACAACAATTAGAGAATAAAGTTGGTCAAAACCCCTTCAGTTGAATAGCAAGGCGACATGGCATAGAGGGAAAGGATGGAATCATTTATGCATATCATTAATATCATTAATAAGTAATTAACGGTTTGCAAAGGAATAATGTAGGTCAAATACATAATAATATTGGGAGATTGAGTCAAAATTAAAGGGAATTAAGATTGAAATTTGTGAAAATTAAACTAGTATTAAAGAAGGATTATTTTGGTCAAAGTACTCATAAATTAGAATGAGAGAATTATCATGAGGGAGTGGACCGAATAATAAAATTTTGCATGAGAGTGAGAATGTACTTTGACACTATTTCAATACTAGTACAAGAGAGTCGTAGTAATTCCCCATCATTGTGGATTAATATAGACATTAAGGAGAGCCAAATGTATAAATGCCAATAAGAACATGTGTGGGGTCATCCAGGTCTTGGTCAAACTTTGAAATGAGGAGTAATGAAATTAAGGATTTTATTTTAAACAGGCCAAATAAATGAATTCGTTCTCATAAGACAAATTAAAATGGATCAAAAAGGTAATAAGTGTTGATAAGGAATGCTAATTGGGTCTTGAATGAGACAAATTGAATCATTTTCCTTCTATTTTAATTGTGACGTGAGATAAGGAATGGATGGTACTATTGCTGAATGGCCAAGGACGTTTAGAATGATTGAGATTTATGTGAAATAAAGTAGTTACCATTATTTTAGTTTCTAATTCAAATAAACAAGATTAAAAGGTACATATAAAATAATTTATTACTAATATAGTAAATCAATAAAGTTATTATGAAAGATTTATATAATGTATATAAAATATTGGGGCGTTACAACTCCGTCGAAGACGTTCTCGAAGTATACATGGACGATATGATCGTAAAATCCGAACAACAGGTTGATCATACCACTCCCTTGAAAAGATTTTTCGAACAGACTCGTAATTACAACATGAGACTCAATCCTGGGAAATGCACATTTGGGGTGCAAGCGGGCAAGTTCCTCGGTTTCTATCTTACAGAACGAGGCATCGAAGCTAACCCAGACAAATGTCGAGCATTTACAGAATATCCGACTCCCACGTCGAAAAAGTGCATTCAAACCCTTAATGGGATGCTGACAGCACTATCGCGATTTGTTGCGAAATCAGCGCAACACGCCCTCCCTTTCTTCAAGCTACTAAGAAAAGAGAGAGTGTTCGAATGGAGCGACGAATGCGAAGCAACTTTGACTCATCTCAAGCTCGCTTTGTCTCAACCTCCGGTCTTGTCACGACCAAATCAAGACGAAATTCTCTATTTGTACCTTTATGTTTCCTCTGATGCCGTCAGCGCGGTGCTAATCAGAGAAACACCAGAAGGACATAGACATATATGTATTTCACTAGTAAAGCCTTACAAGGGCCGGAAACGAGATACCAGAATAGAGAAAGTCGTTCTCGCATTGGTCGTAGCGGCCAGGAGGCTCCGACAATATTTCCTCGCACACACAATCATCGTTCGGACAGACCAACCTATACGGCAAATACTTGGACGCCCTGATGTCGCTGGAAGGATGATGAAATGGTCGCTCAAATTATCTGAGTTCGACATTCATTACGAATCCCGGAAAGCACTGAAAGCCCAAGTATTCACCGATTTCATGGCCGAAATGACATTTCCCTCTGAGGAAGAAAAAGAGGGCGTCTGGACAGTTTACGTAGATGGATTGTCTAATACAAAGGGCATGAAGGGAAATCGACATACAAGGTGCAGCGGAAGTTTAAAATTTTGATTTCCTTTCCTTGGATCATTACGAATATCACATGAATCAGTGATAGAATTGTTACCTCTTTGTAATGCAGAAACTGTTTCTTTGATCACAGCTAGGCAAGTAAGCGAAGCCTCTACTCGTCCACACGAACAGCTTCCTCTGGTTCCCGGTGCTAGCCAAGCGATCAGAGGTTAGGGAGAGAATAAGGGTTACGGTTTTGCTCTAGGGTTAGACGAAAAAGCACTAGCTGATTTCAGCACTAGGGCTTCTATTTATAGAACTCCTTGCTGCACAAAATCAGCTTGAGCTTCAAAAGCCCATTAGCCCATCAGCTTCCGCTAACTAATTAGCGCCTATTGCTAAACGTACCCCATCATATTATTTCTCCTTTTTGTGCGCACCTCGTTTTTTTCCTGAGAAAAAGACGCGCAAATCCTCCGAGGTCGTTCGTAAACGCTCGGAGGGCCTTTGTGAAGCCGCCACCAAAGTTTTTGTGTAAAGGGAACGTTGATAAACCCTTAAGTTTTTTTTTTTTATGTTTAAAGGGAAACGGTAATACAACCCTTTGACGATGAGGAAAGGATGGTCATCGCAACCATTGTAGGGTTCGGGAGTCGATTACGCAAGGGGAAGGTATTAGCACCCCTCACGTCCGTTGTACTCAACGGGAACCTTCTATTTGGCTAAAGCTTGAATTGTTTTTAAATGTTTTGCGCGCATGTTTATCCATGTCAAAAGAAAATATACTAAAAAGGGGGGAAAAGAGATAAAAACAAACGAAAGAAAAAAAAGTTTTTATTATTGCGCTTGACAAGATGTCGATCTTGCTCCTACGTATCTCCCGGTAGTCGGAGAATTCAAAGCGTACGTAGTTCTTTGGTAGAAAAACGTACATGTGTTGGTTAATTTTAAATGGACGATGTTTTAACCGAATTCTTGCGATTAAAACGTAGCTTGTATGCTCGCGCTCGGGAGACTTATTAAGCGTATAGCTTGTATGCTCGCGCTTGGGAGACTTATTAAGCGTTTGTTCACGAATCGCACTAGAATTGTTAAAAGGTACGTCCGTTAGGGTAAAAGGGTTCGAATTGGTCGCCATGGGACCAAGAGAGGTGCAATGGACTCAAACAAGTCAATCATTGACCGAGTGGACTCCAACGAGTCGAGGGATTGTTCGATTGATCCACTGAGATCAAGAACGGGTACAATGGACTCGGACGAGTTGAACATTGACCGAGTGACTCAAACGAGTCGAGGGATCGAATCTAGTGGCCACGGGGGACCAAAAGGTTCGGATTGACCACAAGGGGCCAAGGTTTGGTTTGGTTATGGTTGGATATATTTGAAAAAAGGGAATGACGATTGTCCGAACGACGAGACATACGTCACGCATTCGTACAATCGGGGCGATGGAGAGACATACGTCACACCATCCCTTTTTCATTCATGTTTTTGGGTAGAATTCTTTTAGAAATCCCAAGGTATGTCAAAACATTTGGTTTGAAAACCCAAAATGGAAAGATTTTAGCAAATTGTTAGAAAACACACAAGTTCGGCTCATTTTGCGAACGGTTTTGAAAAGCGAACAAATTCGACGTATGTTCATGTTTGGGTTTTGAAAATCATGAACAATGTTTATTGTTCAAGTTTGGATTGAAAATGATGAACATAGCTTGTTTGTTCATGCTGTTTTGAAAGTTTAGGAACATAACTTGTTTTGCAAGTTATCCACAAAATGTCACCCGGACTTGCGAATCTTCCAATATTGTGCAAAATCCTTGTTATGGTTTGAAAAAACATGGGTTTAAAAACTCTTAGGTTCTGAGCTCTTGGGCTAGAACCTCAAAAATGGGCCATTTGGACACCTAAACTCAGATTCTGAGTTCTGTCATGGTCGCTCTGCGACCATGACTTCGCACTGCGAAGCATGCGAATTTTTGAGTTCAGAAGCTGTTTCTGAACTTTTGTTCAGAAACAACTTCTGAACACACTCAGGACCTTTTAGGTGAGTGAAAAGCTTTGAGTTTTTGGGATGAAAAAGGACTGGACAAAACAGTTTTGATGTTTTGAAAACCTTGGGATTTCTTTGAAATTCAAAAGGGGTTTTTTAGAACCAAGAGATTTTGAACCAAAATTGCTATGCAAACACAATTGAAAATGCAAAACAAAAGCTTGGAATACTTACAGAGATCCTTAGCAAAGCTCCAGCTGCAATGGATTTGAATTGATTGAAGGTTCTTGCAAAAGGTTTTGAATATTGGTAATGGTTTTGAACTTTGTGAGGCTTTGTGTTTGGATTGGTTTTTTTCTGGTTATTTGTAAGTATTTGTAAGCTGGAATGAGTAGTGTTTCTGCTCTTGAAATGCTGTTATGTGTCGTCCTTGTAAGCTTGGGCATTGCCTTCTATTTATAGGCCAAAACCAAATCTATTTCATCATTAGAAAATCCCAAAATCCAGCTGATTGTGTGCTAGGATCAGGCTGAATCCCTTTGCATTAAATGCTAATGGATAGAGGCAACCTTGCCTTGTGCCAAGGGGCAAGACCCAGCCTGATTTCAGCCACAAATTCAAAGGTTTTAGGATAGTAATGATGATGAAATAGGGCTGAATTGCAATTGGCCAAGCTTGGGGATCAATCCTTGCAATCTCAATGGTTGATCAATAAAAACGTGCACTGTGATGTGCAGAGATTGGGGGATGTAAAAGGCTACAATTGGCTGGTGTGAGAGGGTGAAAAGCTGCTGCAAAACAGAGTAGGCACTCATGGCTTTTTCAAGTGAAAAATCCAGCTGGTTTGACTGGTTTTGGGGGGAGCAAGCAGGAGGAAAGTCATCAAGCAGGTGGCTGGCAACCTTGGGGTGGTTAACAGGTCACATGGGAGGGACTAGAGCTGCCCAAGGGCAAGCCCACTTGCTTGTCACATGCTAGGTTGGAAGAAAAAGCTTCCAACCTTGGCATTAATGGCAAGTCTTTCATTTCTGGTTTTGCTTGGCCCAAATAGCCATGAATGCTGATTAAAATAAATATGGAAATGATATGCAACAAAATCTAGAATTAAATCAAAAACACCAAAAATCTGCAGAAAAATCGCAGACTTCGCAGTGCGAAGGGAGCTTCGCAGTGCGAAGTCCTCAATTTTGAAATGTTGACTTTTCTGTTGACTTTTGTTGACTTTGACTTTTTCTCCCTCTTTGATTTTTTTGATTTTTTTGTTTTAAAAGGCTTAGGACAAAATTAGGGTACTACAGCTGCCCCTACTTAATTATGTCTTCGCATAGAGTGCGTGAGTGCCGGGGGCATCTCATGAACTCTTTGCGAAGATCAATTAAGTAAAAGAAGGACCCGAATTTTGTCCTTCGCGGAATGGAAAAAATTTGCAGTAAAAGTAAAATATGCACATGCAATGATTTTGCAAAGGTCGATCGTATCCAGCCGCTAACACTGGAGGTAGATCCACTGGGGATGAAGGTAATCGTATCCAGCCACTTACACTGAAGGTAGATTCCTGAGGATGGGTGTGATCTTATCTAGCCGCTTACACTAGAGGTCGATACACTGAGGGAGGTGATCTTATCTAGCCGCTTACACTAGTGGTCGATACCTAAGCTAGGTAATCTTATTTAGCCGCTTACACTGAAGGTCGATTCCTAACGAGAAAGTGATCTTATTCAGCCGCTAACACTGAAGGTCGAACACTGAGGGAGGTGATCTTATCTAGCCGCTTACACTAGAGGTCGATACCTAAGCTAGGTAATCTTATTCAGCCGCTTACACTGAAGGTCGATTCCTAACGAGAAATGGTCTTACCCTAAATAGGTGCCTCTGGTTGAACCGGAGAACATGATTGTACGATGCATGTTATGCAGTATGATATGCAGTGATATGCAATGCAATATGATATGAGATAGACTCAAACAAAGATTCCTTCTGGGGAATTGGTGACAGTTGGTGAAGGAGGTTCACTGGGGAACGCTTACTTAACTGTTGATGGATGTTGGTGAATATGTGATGCTCACTGGAGAATCCTTGTTGAGGATGCATGACATGATTTATGAAATGCAGGTGTATGAATGATTTGTATATGCATGCATGAATGATATTGACATGATGCATGAATTATGTTATGCATGATATGTGGGATGCTGGTTGGGTGCCGAGCAAGGTCGGTCTTGGTTGTGGTTGCGCCAATGATGATTGGACTCTCTTTTTTTTGTTTTTTTTTTTGGTTGGTTGGTTTGGAAGGACAAAGTCCTTTGCCTACATACCCGAATGGGATCAAAACCGGTGTAGTTCGGGCTTGCCCTGGGGATTTGTGTTTGTCTGCCAATGATGATTGGACTTTTTGTTTGTTTGAGACTCCCTGGGGGATGTCAATAAGGTTTGGCTTCATGGGGATATAATGATCATTTTGGAAGCATGATCGATATCTAGCCTTGTTTGGTGTTTGGATGTTCAGGGTGCTTACTGGGGAATTTTGCTCCTCTAATACGACTGACAAACTCGTGGGGACGAGATTAGACCGGCAAGGTAAAAAGTGGACCGGTATAAACATTTGGTAATCCTCGCGGGGATGACGTCTTAGGGGATATATTTGAATATGGACGGGGTAAGACCGTGATAATTGATAAATGATAAATACCTCGTGGGGATTGTTAATCCGCTGTGTAAATCGTGCTAAACCGCTGAGGAGCATAACTGATGGTTCCGCTGGGGATGCTTGTGCTCTGGTTGGTCAGTCTTGCTTAAATCGTCCCTTCAGGCTCTTGATTCGACGGGGATATTCCTTTTTTGATTCACCGATGACCAGAAATCCCTTTAGCAATTAACCATGTTTGGCTTGCAAGGTTTATCTACTCTATGGATAGATATTGATGCATGTTTTTAAGTACTCACAATTCAGAGAGAATGCATTTGTTATTAAAAAACATAAAAGATTCCACGTGAGTTTTCTTGAAAAACCTTTTTTACACTATCATAAAAATAATGGAAGTTTCGACTAAAGCAAAAGACTTCGCTTGGGAAGAATTTCGTTAATGGGGAGGTGACTTGCCCCAAAGGTGTGGCTCCTTTAATTATTTGGGATTGCTGATGCCAATTGGGCCCTTTGGTTGGATGTTTGAGGAATGTCAATGACAATTGGGCTTTTTTGTGAATTGCAGGGAGAGTGCTGAGCATGGTTGAGCCTTGAATGATTTGTGCACCGGGAGCAATCAGGTTTTGGTTTAAAATTGTGGGCGCCAATGGAAATTGGGCTTTATTGTTGGTTACCGAGCTAGGTCGGGTTTTTTGATTTTGGTTGCCGAGCGAGGTCGGGCTTTTTGATTTTGGTTGATTCATATGAAATTTGCGCCTGCAATTTTATGCCCCCTATTATTCCGAGATTGTACTGAAAAAATCGAAATAAATTCCACAAAAAATCATATCGTACAGTTCAAATTAATAACATGTTTATCAATGAACCAACCTATCACTCATTTAAGTAAATGAACAAATTGAATATTAATGTGAGGGGTAATGAACACTCATCCGGCAAGTTTGCTAACATTCCGATCGAATTATGTGTCCATCCAATTATTGCTTCTTAAAAACACGAAAGTATTGATCAAAAGGTCTTTAAGGGTTGTAATTTGGCTGGGTTACAAAAGAAATGTCATATGTGGGGAAATTGAATTCAAATGGCCAAGAAAGAGGGAACATTCTTTCTAACTTATACCTTTTCTTGTCCAAATCACAACTTTGGTGATTTCACAAATGCTTTTCTCTTTGATCTCGACAACTCTTGGATCTTACCGACCCTCCCTTTTTTCTTTTTCTTTTTCTTGGTTTGCTTTTCTTTCTCTTTTTCTTTTCTTTGGTCATCAAGATCAATTTAAGAAATTCAAATGTCGCTTGACTTTCACAACCTCCCTCTTTTTTCAACTTGTTTCAGTATGATGCCCTAATTGAATGTTCCTTCCTCTTTTGGCAAGGGACACTAATCATGATGGTTTAAGGGTTCAAAAATTGAAAGGAAATTATCAGAATTCAGTGAAGTTTTAACTATGAACTGAATATATTATTATTTTTTTTACAAACTCCGGCAATCTTATTAAGCAGTTGAGCTTATGAAAGTTGGCAGTTCATAGTTAAAAAAATTCTGATTTGTTAGGCTCGAAGGGGTTTAACAAGTACTCACTTCTCACAGGGTGGGCTATTTGTGGTCGATTGTTTTCTCTCGTTTTCAAACAAATGCCTTGATCATGTCAATACTTTTACGCAATTAAAAAAAGAAAATTCAGATTTAACATAAAAGGATCGAGCTAAACAAAAATGTCGGTCTCCTGCATATGTATTATGATAACCTTGAGGATTCCTCACATCTGGCTGGTTCTAAATGGTTCATCGAACAAACATATTAAATAACGTGAATTGTATGGTATAATTTGGTATGGAATATACATTCTCCTTTCAAGTTTTAATCATGGAAAGAATAGGAAACATGCATTTTAGTTTTGCGAAAATTAATCACATTTATCACTACCATTCGTCTATGGTTAAAAACTTTGGCTTAATCCGTCGCGGAAAGATTTGTCGAATTCACATTACCAATGATAGATAACAAAAATTTCAACATTCACACATATTAAAAATAAGTAGGCATGGTGATGATGCAAAGGCTAGGCAAATAAAAGCAAAAGTACTCGAATAATAAAACAAGAGTATAAATATAGCTACAAAATACCAAACGAAGGAAGTCTCTAAAGAGTGTACGAGAAAAATGACATAAACATAAACAACAAAATATGAGAAAGCATAAGTAAATAAAAAGGGTCACTCAAGGAGTGAAAGTCTTATCATCCTCAGTCTCCTCATCCTCGTCATCCTCGTCCTCATCATCCTCATCATCCTCTCCCTGGCCTCCGGCCGCTGTACCACTGCCTCCAGCCTCTGCATACTCCGGCCTATCCCCGGGCCAACGACCATGAGCTGCGAACATCTGGGGTGTTGGTATCTGATCATCGGGATCTGTCGGCCTACCCAGCTGCCTCTGAAGGCGATACATGGAATCATGCATCATGGTCATGTATCGATGAGTGGAGGCATTCTGCTCCAATATGAAAGTGCAGGTGTGGTGATCCCCTGATGCTGGTGGAGGTCTAGGCCGTGGCTGTTGTACCCTCGCCGCTCTCCTCCCTGTGCAGTGTCTGGAGAGATACTCGTCCGTAATGGGGTTCTTAATGGTTTCGGACACCTGGGGAGGGATGGCTACTCGGGCTTCCCGGCAGAGTCCCATGATAAGACCCGGGAAAGCAAGCGGGCACATCTTCTTGGCCGGTGGCTTGATGCCACTCTCGACCACTATCTTAATCTCCTGGCAGATTGCCCTGGCCACATCTACTGGTTTATTGGTGAGGATATAGTAGATTAGGGGGGTCACGTCCAAGGTGGTGGTGGAGGTATGGCTTTTGGGTTTTATGTTGTGGACAATAAGATGGAAAATGACCTGGGCGTAGGTGGTGAGGTTGCCCCTGAGGGCCTTGGTGGGCTGCCCCGCCGCATTAAGCTCATAGCTTTTTCCGGATTGGAAAATGGTCTGAGCGTAGAGATCGTGGTTCCAATTACCACGGTTTTGGTGCTTATGGAAAGCACAAAGCTCATCATTTTCCAATTGGAAGGGGTTTTGGAGATAGGTGTTGATGGCGTCGCGATCGAATCTAATGATCCGACCACACACCATGGTCTAATATGTAAACTCCCCCTCTGGATCCACGGGAATGGCATTTGCGTAGAATTCCCGGATTATGTCGTAGTTGAGGTTAAGGGGAGGGTTTACCAAACCTCCCCACCGGCGGAGGTTTATCAACCGGGCCAACTCTCTCCAGGTGCCCCTCTCACTTATGATAAACTGCCTTTCAGGCCAGAAGGTCCTGCCAAGGAGCTCTTCGTATCTCTCTTGGTTCCGAAGACCTAGGAAGCGAGAAGCGTCGAAACCCCCTTGGGGTCTAGATCCGGATGCCTCATTCCTCGAGCGTTTTCCTACTGGTCTTGGTGCCATCTGCAAGGAAAAGGGCAAAGTTAGTAGGATTACAGGTGATATGAGGTGAAACAAATGGGTTTGAAAGGAAAAAAAGGGAAAAACACAGGTTCTGTTCCTGATACGGTCGCATTGCGAAGTCAGGTTCGCAGTGCGAAGGTGTCGAACAATTCTGGGTTGCCCAGAAATGGTCGCAGTGCGAAGTTGAACTTTGCTCTACGACCATGACAGCAAAAACCCCAGAAATCTATACCTCTTGGTTTAAGCTTCTAAAATGTAGTGCAAGTAACTAAACGACTTCAGAATCAAAGCTGGGTATCCGAAAGAAACACTTAACAACTCTCTTCCTTTCAATTTTTGAGAATGGGGTTTTCAAAAACAATTTGGGAATTGAAAGAAACAGGCTTATTTCAGATACCCATGATGCATGCTTGCTAAATCCTAACTTAATACAGCAAACTAAGGACTAAATGCAGCTTATTATGAACTTAAACTCAAAAATGGGAATTTCAAAATTAGAAACCCTAAAACCCAAATATTTGTAATGCGGTTTAGAGATAAACAGAGGAGGAAGAAAAGAAAATCGTACCTTGTTGCTGATTCTGGAGGGAGAAACACAGTTTAAATGAAGAAAAAGGGGAGGATTAACAAAAATGGGTATGCTTCTTTTATTTTAAATTTTGGAGCTTCTTTTTTAGTTATGGCAAAAATAATGTGCTTCTTTTTTTTTAGTTAAAGAAGAGAAGATAAACAGATAGTGGGAAAAAAGATAGTGGGAATGGGTGGTTGAGAGGGAGTAAATGAAGGGTCAGCTGGGCTGACAAAATTCGCGTACTTCGCACTGCGAAGTACTAATTTTTTTGAAAATTTTGCTACCCCTCAACACATTGGCCATTCATATCCCCAATTATGATTTATGCATAAAAACAAGTAATAAACAAATAAGTGTTGATTGCCCCTGCTAAAATAAAACATAATGTACAAACATGAATGCGAATGAATAATATGTGATGGTTCGGAATTTCCCCCATTCTCACATGTAGGCTCTAAATGGTGAAATCTCCTAAGAAGAGGTCCTTAGATTCATAGACCTCATATGGAATTAGGGTTGTCTATGGACATACGTCGACATGACTTCAATTAATTCCACGTGAAAATCTCATCTAAGCGGGGTTGGGCATCCTACCTCACGGACATACGTCAACGCGGGCTTCCGCACACAACCTCCTTCTAACTTAGTTTTTTTTCTCAAGCTCGGGTAGAGAGCCTCACACGTCCGGCATTAACCCGAACAATGTGGAGTAACATCACTCAAGTAACCCCCGCCTTTGATATATATATGATATGAATATAAAGCAAAATAAAGCAAATATAAACATAAAGCATAAATATGACATGTATGAATAAAATAATAAGCATGGCGCGCGAAGAAAATAAAAACAATTGGCTTAAAAGCCAAATAGGTTAGGCTTGACTCGCTAGTGGGAAAAGGTGTCCCCAGTGAAGTCGCCAGCTGTGCGCACCTCGTTTTTTTCCTGAGAAAAAGACGCACAAATCCTCCGAGGTCGTTCGTAAACGCTCGGAGGGCCTTTGTGAAGCCGCCACCAAAGTTTTTGTGTAAAGGGAACGTTGATAAACCCTTAAGTTTTTTTTTTATGTTTAAAGGGAAACGGTAATAAAACCCTTTGACGATGAGGAAAGGATGGTCATCGCAACCATTGTAGGGTTCGGGAGTCGATTACGCAAGGGGAAGGTATTAGCACCCCTCACGTCCGTTGTACAAGGGCCTTACAAGGGCCGGAAACGAGGTACCAGAATAGAGAAAGTCGTTCTCGCATTGGTCGTAGCGGCCAGGAGGCTCCGACAATATTTCCTCGCACACACAATCATCGTTCGGACAGACCAACCTATACGGCAAATACTTGGACGCCCTGATGTCGCTGGAAGGATGATGAAATGGTCGCTCAAATTATCTGAGTTCGACATTCATTACGAATCCCGGAAAGCACTGAAAGCCCAAGTATTCACCGATTTCATGGCCGAAATGACATTTCCCTCTGAGGAAGAAAAAGAGGGCGTCTGGACAGTTTACGTAGATGGATTGTCTAATACAAAGGGCATGAAGGGAAATCGACATACAAGGTGCAGCGGAAGTTTAAAATTTTGATTTCCTTTCCTTGGATCATTACGAATATCACATGAATCAGTGATAGAATTGTTACCTCTTTGTAATGCAGAAACTGTTTCTTTGATCACAGCTAGGCAAGTAAGCGAAGCCTCTACTCGTCCACACGAACAGCTTCCTCTGGTTCCCGGTGCTAGCCAAGCGATCAGAGGTTAGGGAGAGAATAAGGGTTACGGTTTTGCTCTAGGGTTAGACGAAAAAGCACTAGCTGATTTCAGCACTAGGGCTTCTATTTATAGAACTCCTTGCTGCACAAAATCAGCTTGAGCTTCAAAAGCCCATTAGCCCATCAGCTTCCGCTAACTAATTAGCGCCTATTGCTAAACGTACCCCATCATATTATTTCTCCTTTTTGTGCGCACCTCGTTTTTTTCCTGAGAAAAAGACGCGCAAATCCTCCGAGGTCGTTCGTAAACGCTCGGAGGGCCTTTGTGAAGCCGCCACCAAAGTTTTTGTGTAAAGGGAACGTTGATAAACCCTTAAGTTTTTTTTTTATGTTTAAAGGGAAACGGTAATAAAACCCTTTGACGATGAGGAAAGGATGGTCATCGCAACCATTGTAGGGTTCGGGAGTCGATTACGCAAGGGGAAGGTATTAGCACCCCTCACGTCCGTTGTACTCAACGGGAACCTTCTATTTGGCTAAAGCTTGAATTGTTTTTAAATGTTTTGCGCGCATGTTTATCCATGTCAAAAGAAAATATACTAAAAAGGGGGGAAAAGAGATAAAAACAAACGAAAGAAAAAAAAGTTTTTATTATTGCGCTTGACAAGATGTCGATCTTGCTCCTACGTATCTCCCGGTAGTCGGAGAATTCAAAGCGTACGTAGTTCTTTGGTAGAAAAACGTACATGTGTTGGTTAATTTTAAATGGACGATGTTTTAACCGAATTCTTGCGATTAAAACGTAGCTTGTATGCTCGCGCTCGGGAGACTTATTAAGCGTATAGCTTGTATGCTCGCGCTTGGGAGACTTATTAAGCGTTTGTTCACGAATCGCACTAGAATTGTTAAAAGGTACGTCCGTTAGGGTAAAAGGGTTCGAATTGGTCGCCATGGGACCAAGAGAGGTGCAATGGACTCAAACAAGTCAATCATTGACCGAGTGGACTCCAACGAGTCGAGGGATTGTTCGATTGATCCACTGAGATCAAGAACGGGTACAATGGACTCGGACGAGTCGAACATTGACCGAGTGACTCAAACGAGTCGAGGGATCGAATCTAGTGGCCACGGGGGACCAAAAGGTTCGGATTGACCACAAGGGGCCAAGGTTTGGTTTGATTATGGTTGGATATATTTGAAAAAAGGGAATGACGATTGTCCGAACGACGAGACATACGTCACGCATTCGTACAATCGGGGCGATGGAGAGACATACGTCACACCATCCCTTTTTCATTCATGTTTTTGGGTAGAATTCTTTTAGAAATCCCAAGGTATGTCAAAACATTTGGTTTGAAAACCCAAAATGGAAAGATTTTAGCAAATTGTTAGAAAACACACAAGTTCGGCTCATTTTGCGAACGGTTTTGAAAAGCGAACAAATTCGACGTATGTTCATGTTTGGGTTTTGAAAATCATGAACAATGTTTATTGTTCAAGTTTGGATTGAAAATGATGAACATAGCTTGTTTGTTCATGCTGTTTTGAAAGTTTAGGAACATAACTTGTTTTGCAAGTTATCCACAAAATGTCACCCGGACTTGCGAATCTTCCAATATTGTGCAAAATCCTTGTTATGGTTTGAAAAAACATGGGTTTAAAAACTCTTAGGTTCTGAGCTCTTGGGCTAGAACCTCAAAAATGGGCCATTTGGACACCTAAACTCAGATTCTGAGTTCTGTCATGGTCGCTCTGCGACCATGACTTCGCACTGCGAAGCATGCGAATTTTTGAGTTCAGAAGCTGTTTCTGAACTTTTGTTCAGAAACAACTTCTGAACACACTCAGGACCTTTTAGGTGAGTGAAAAGCTTTGAGTTTTTGGGATGAAAAAGGACTGGACAAAACAGTTTTGATGTTTTGAAAACCTTGGGATTTCTTTGAAATTCAAAAGGGGTTTTTTAGAACCAAGAGATTTTGAACCAAAATTGCTATGCAAACACAATTGAAAATGCAAAACAAAAGCTTGGAATACTTACAGAGATCCTTAGCAAAGCTCCAGCTGCAATGGATTTGAATTGATTGAATGTTCTTGCAAAAGGTTTTGAATATTGGTAATGGTTTTGAACTTTGTGAGGCTTTGTGTTTGGATTGGTTTTTTTCTGGTTATTTGTAAGTATTTGTAAGCTGGAATGAGTAGTGTTTCTGCTCTTGAAATGCTGTTATGTGTCGTCCTTGTAAGCTTGGGCATTGCCTTCTATTTATAGGCCAAAACCAAATCTATTTCATCATTAGAAAATCCCAAAATCCAGCTGATTGTGTGCTAGGATCAGGCTGAATCCCTTTGCATTAAATGCTAATGGATAGAGGCAACCTTGCCTTGTGCCAAGGGGCAAGACCCAGCCTGATTTCAGCCACAAATTCAAAGGTTTTAGGATAGTAATGATGATGAAATAGGGCTGAATTGCAATTGGCCAAGCTTGGGGATCAATCCTTGCAATCTCAATGGTTGATCAATAAAAACGTGCACTGTGATGTGCAGAGATTGGGGGATGTAAAAGGCTACAATTGGCTGGTGTGAGAGGGTGAAAAGCTGCTGCAAAACAGAGTAGGCACTCATGGCTTTTTCAAGTGAAAAATCCAGCTGGTTTGACTGGTTTTGGGGGGAGCAAGCAGGAGGAAAGTCATCAAGCAGGCGGCTGGCAGCCTTGGGGTGGTTAACAGGTCACATGGGAGGGACTAGAGCTGCCCAAGGGCAAGCCCACTTGCTTGTCACATGCTAGGTTGGAAGAAAAAGCTTCCAACCTTGGCATTAATGGCAAGTCTTTCATTTCTGGTTTTGCTTGGCCCAAATAGCCATGAATGCTGATTAAAATAAATATGGAAATGATATGCAACAAAATCTGGAATTAAATCAAAAACACCAAAAATCTGCAGAAAAATCGCAGACTTCGCAGTGCGAAGGGAGCTTCACAGTGCGAAGTCCTCAATTTTGAAATGTTGACTTTTCTGTTGACTTTTGTTGACTTTGACTTTTTCTCCCTCTTTGATTTTTTTGTTTTAAAAGGCTTAGGAAAAAATTAGGGTACTACACTTTTTACCGTTCTTTTGTGTGTGACCCTATAGGTTCTTGTAACGTTGGCAATAATATTAAATCCTATATTTAATATTATAAACAGTGAGCGGTATCTAGCAACACATCACTGCTACCCAAGTGACAAGAATGTCAAGTGATCTGACGAAACCTTTTCCATGATAATATCTATGTGTACGATTACTCATTTGTCCTAATATCTTTATTGAACACAAGGCATAGATTACGTCATCCTTGTTTAGCTCAATATTTATATTTCTTGATCCCGAAATATACTGAACAACGAATAAGTCCAATATCTCATATTGACTTAATTCGGCATGGCCATGCATTTTTCCAGTCATATTCCATCAAGAGGCCTAAAGATATATCTCCTGTTATGAGGAGGGACAAATCCCATCTAGGACACTCATGTCCCTCAGCATGATTCGTCGAGTGCCAATTAACCAACGTTATAGTCATCTTGTTACAGACAACGTTTGAATGGCAATAAAACACTTGAGTCCACATCTAGGGATCATAGTGGTTTCAGGTCTAAGAGTGATATACACTATTATCATTGTGAGAATAACTTATGACGATTTCATAACATACTATGTAGTATTCTCACGATGGGTCAATCCAGTATAAATATTACTCCTAATACTTATACCTATGTATAGACTTAATATCTCATATTCATGACCCATGAGATGTGGTCATCAGTCTACATACATAATAGTCTCCATGCTTTAATATTATCCCAATTCATATTAAAGCTTGACTACGGATACATTTAAGAATAGTGTTCTTTCTGTTGATGTAATCTCATGATTAAGTCACACTTAATATTACATCACATGAACTAACTATTCTAGGGACTTTATTTATCTTATAACAAGTGTAATAAAGAACGCCATATTTTATTCAATAATAAAAGTCATGATACATATAAAAGTTTGACATAAACTATTGGCCTCTAGGGCTTATACCAACAATCTCCCACTAGCACTAGAGCCAATCAGGAATAGACCTAATACCCATAGATCTAGTATGACCATCATGCTTCTGCTGAGTTAGAGCTTTAGTCAGTGGATCAGCAACATTGTCTGATGTTGGTACTCTGCATATTTTCACATCTCCTCTATCGATGATTTCTCGAATGAGATGATAGCGCCTAAGTATGTGTTTGGATCTTTGGTGAGATCTAGGTTCTTTAGCTTGTGCGATTGCTCCATTGTTATCACATAACAATTCAATGGGATCCACAATGCTTGGAACTATACCAAGATCAGAGATGAATTTCTTGATCCAAACAGCCTCTTTTGCGGCATTAGATGCAGCAATATACTCGGCCTCAGTTGTAGAATCAGCGACTGTTTCCTGCTTTGAACTTTTCCAGCTAACAGCACCGCCATTTAAGCAAAACACGTATCCAGATTGCGATTTGAAATCATCATGATCTGTCTGAAAACTAGCATCTGTGTAACCAATTACAGAGAGCTCTTCTTGACCTCCATAGATCAAGAAAGTATCCTTAGTTCTTCTCAAGTACTTAAGGATGTTCTTAACAGCAACCCAATGACTGTTACCTGGATTAGACTGGTATCTGCTCGTAGCACTTAAGGCATACGAGACATCTGGTCGAGTACATAACATAGCATACATGATAGATCCAATTGCGGAAGCATATGGAACATTGATCATTCGATCCCTTTCTTCATCAGTTGAAGGGGATTATGCTTTTGACAAACTTATACCTGATGACATAGGTACGAGTCCTTTCTTGGACTCATACATATTGAAACGTCTCAGGACTTTGTCTATGTATGTACCCTGACTTAAGCCAAGCAATCTTTGTGATCTATCTCTATAGATCCTGATTCCTAATATGTAGGAAGCTTCACCTAAGTCTTTCATAGAAAAGCATTTCCCTAACCAAGATTTAATTTCTTGTAGTGTAGGGATGTCATTTCCGATAAGCAATATGTCATCCACATATAATACCAGAAATGAGACTATGCTCCCACTAACCTTCTTGTAAACACAAGGTTCATCTTCATTTTTAATGAATCCATACTGTTGTACAGTTTCATCAAAACGAAGATTCCAACTTCTGGAAGCTTGCTTCAATCCATAGATTGATCGCTGCAATTTGCATACCTTTTGGATGTTATTAGGAATGCCAAATCCTTCAGGTTGTGTCATGTACACTGTCATACCCCATTTTTTGACTTATATTTTGGTGTGTTTTATCTTTTATTTATTTTCATTACTTATTATTACTTTGTATTATTTCATCCTTATCATGATATTTTATTTGCATTTTATCATTTTTCATTATTAAGCATTACTATTATCATCATCATTATCCTTAATATTTTTCTTTAATAATATCATTATTATCTTTACTACTATTAGGTTTTTAATTAATATATTATTAAGTTATTATCATTTTATTATTATTATCTTTTATCATCATTTTCATTATTATTGTTATTTTGCCATTTTTATTTATTTTCATTATCATTCACTTATGCATTTCCACTATTATCCTTATTATTATTTATTTTACTCATTTTTCACCTTTTTATATTTAAATACAAAAAATCAAAAAAAGGGGAGTTCGTAGTGCGAAATCACCTTCGCACTGCGACCTCTGCGAAAATTTTTGCAGAATTTTATACAGTGGTTTATCTTTTTTGCTTTCAACTACAATTATTATTAGTAGCATTATTACTTGTATTCTTGCTATTTTGTGACTGATTTGGTGCAGCAAGGCAGAATTTAATGTGTGACATTAAAGGTAAAGGAAAGAAGAACTTTCTTCCAACCTCTCATGTGATCAAACAAATTGGCTATCCTTGGTCAGTTTTTGTCCCCCAAAATTGACCCCTCACCCAACCTAAACTTGCCAGCCAGCTGCTTGATCCATTTCCTTCCCCTTTTCCCTGCCAAAACCAGTCAATCCCAAGTGGTTTTTGTTGCAAAAAAGCTGTTTGATGTACCCTGTTTTGACCTGAATTTCTTCCCCCACACATAAGCCCACATGCTAATTTTGATTCCCCCAATCTCCCTGTACATGGCAGTACACGTTTTGATTGTTTGACCTTCCAAGATTGCAAGGTTTGATCCCAAGAATCACCCCTTTTGCAGCTGCCCTGTTTTACAGTTTTTACCATCATTACCTTCTAGAATCAATAGCATTTGTGGCTGAGATCAGTCAAGACCTTGCCCCTTGGCACAAGGCAAAGCAATTCCTATCCATTAGCATTAAATGCAAAGTGTTCTAGCCTGAGTTTAGCTCATGATCAGCTAGTGTTTTAGGATTTTGTTCATCATTGTTCATCATTACATAGATTGCATTTTTTGCCTATAAAAGGAAGTGCAAGGCACTAGGATTACACACCATTGAGCACATTGAAAACCAGCTAAAAACTGACCAATTCAGAGAGCCAACACACACGAAATCCACACAAAAATCCCTTGCATTGCAACACAAAATCAGTCCATCACAAACACTTTGAACTTTGTTCATAACCTATCATCAAGCAAGCAAGCCACTTCCAGTCTTGTTCAAGCATTGCTAGGAGTTCTGTAAGTCTCCTGTAATCTTTCTTTTCTATTGTATTTGCTGTTTACATATCTTGCTTTGTCCAATTTTGCTTTGTGAACCAAAACCCCCTTTTGAACCTCAAAAAGGACCTCAAAGGGGCCAAGCTTTAAAACTGTGTTTTTCCACCCTTTTTTCTTCCTTTTTGTCAAGTTTCTTAACCTCCTTTAGGTTCTGAATCTTGCTTAGAAGCAGTTTCTGAACTTCTGTTCAGAAACAGCTTCTGAGTTGAAAATTCGCATACTTCGCAGAGCCAAGCCTTGCTCGCACTGCGAACACACCAGAACCTGACTTCGCAGAGCCAAGTTCTGGTTGCTCTGCGAAGTATGTGAAATTCAGAGCATGAATCAGGCATTCAAATGTCAAATTTTTGGGATTCTAGCCCTTGATTCAGAATCTAAAGAGGGTTAAAACCATTTTGGTCCAAACCCAACTCATAATCTTGCACAACTTTGAAAATTTCACAAGTTCGTGCGACAAATTTTGAATAACTTGTGAAACAAGTTATGTTCTTAATACTTTCAAAAACCAAGTTTGAGCAACAAGCTAAGTTCGTCTATTTTAAAACAAACTTGAACAACCATGTTGTTCATGATTTTCAATCCAAACGCGAACTTAAGCCGAGTTTGCTCACTCTTTTTTAACCAAGCTCGAATTGAGCCGAACTTGTGAACTTTCCAATGTTTGCATGTTTTATGATTGTGTTTGCTATTCAAACTTGAACTAAGCTTGTTCTTGAGTTTCAATAACTTAAGCAACAAGTAACGTTCATGATTTTTAATAAGATCGAACAACAAATTTGTTCGTGTTGTTTTTCTTTTCTTTAAACTTTCCTTTTAAAAGCTTTGGTTCCCTTTGAGGTTTCTCCGGGTAACAAAACCAAACTTGAATGAAACGGGAATGGCTTGACGTATGTCTCCCCAAACCTCGATTGCACGAATGCGTGACGTATGTCTCGTCGCTCGGGCAATCGTCATTCCACCCTTGACGCGTCTAGCACGCTCAACCTTCCCTTGGCCCCCTTCTGGCCATTTTTACCCTTTTCTTGGCCCTCGTGGTCAATCTGAACCTTTCGCGCCTTGCGCGTATTTTTTTAATCTTTTCACGCCTTGCGCGAACTTTTCGCCTCAGTGCGTTTGTTTGTCCTTTGTTTATTTCCTTTTAAAATATTCACGCCTTGCGCGAGCTTATCGCCTAGCGTCCATCTTTCACCATTTTAAAACTTTGTACGTCTTCGTACGTTTTTAAAACCTTTGCTCACGTCCGAGCGTAAAACTTTTTCATCAAATCATTTACTTTTACGCATTGTCGTCAGTGGCCAGCTCGGCAACAACCCGAGCAGCTGACTTTTACTTTCTTGTCGTCAATGGCCAGTTCGGCAGCAACCCGAGCAGTTGACATTTATTTTCATTACACTTTTTTTTTCTTTATTTTCAAACTTTTTCGCTCGGACGCGATCAAACTCTTTTTTAACTAAAACGAACCAACATACAAACGTTTTTCTACCAAAGAACTACGTACGCTTTGAATTCTCCGACTACCGGGAGATACGTAGGAGCAAGATCGACATCTTGTCAAGCCCATTAATAAAAAACTTGTTTTTTCCTTTTCGTTTGTTTTTATCTCTTTCTTTATCCCGCATTATGTCTTTTATATATTTCCTTTTATACATATTTAAACACGTAAGTAAAACATCGAACCATTTTAAGCCTAAGCCGACTAAGAGGTTGCCGTTGAGTACAACGGATGTGAGGGGTGCTAATACCTTCCCCTCGCATAATCGACTTTCGAACCTAAAATCTTTTCTCAAGGTAATTTAGAACTTTTTTCCTTTTTCCCCGAAAAATTAAAAGTTCAGTCGTAATTTAGAATTAGTGATTCAAAGCTTCCCCAATAGCTTGACATCCGAAATTCGACGCGACAGAAATGGCGACTTCACTGGGGACCATGCATAAAACACTTTGTTTTTGCATAAACGAGTCAAGCCTATCTCAGTCGGTTTTTAGGCTAATTTGGTTCATTTTACTTACGTGTTTATGTTTTCTTGTCATTTTTTGTCTTGTTTATTCCTATACTCTGCATATATATATATATATATATATATATATATATATATATATATATATATATCATTTATGCTTCATATTCATTATATCTCAATTGTGGGGGTTACTTGAGCGATGTTACTCCACATTGTTCGGGTTAATGCCGGACGTGTGAGGCTCTCTACCCGAGCTCGAGAAAAAACTAAGTTAGAAGGAGGTTGTGTGCGGAAGCCCGCGTTGACGTATGTCCGTGAGGTAGGATGCCCAACCCCGCTTAGACGAGATTTTCATATGGAATTAATTGAAGTCATGTCGACGTATGTCCATAGACAACCCTAATTCCATATGAGATTGATGACTCTAAGGACCTCTTCTTAGGAATCTTACCTATTAGAGCCTACACGTGAGGATGGGGGAAATTTTGAACCTACATATCACACCCATGCATATCATACATTTACATTCATGGAAAATAATTTTCGCATACCACTTTGCTTTATAGGAATTTAAAAGGAACAAATCAAATATTAGCAAAGAGAAATATGGATTCCGGAAATAAAAGTACGCTCGCTTTCAAGGTTAAAGCTCCTAGGGTGGAAAGTTTGTTAGCCTTAAGCAAGAGGCTCTCCCCGGTCAACAAGAGTATTTTTGAGGCAAGCTATGGGTTGATACTTGATCTCCTACCCGTAAGGATAGATTCAACGGCATTAACTACTTTGGCACAATTCTTCGATCCACCACTCCGGTGTTTTACATTTCAAGATTTCCAACTAGCTCCAACATTGGAAGAATTCGAGAAGATCTTGGGTTGTAGCATGAAAGGTCGTGAATTATATTTAGGTCCCGGGAAAGACCCCACATTGGAGGCCATTGCCGAATCCTTGTACCTTGATGTCCAAGAAGTAGTGTCTAATTTGGAAATTAGAGGAAATGCTAGGGGATTCACAAGAAAGTTTTTGGAAGCCAAAGCTCGGGATTTACTAGCCAACAAAGAGGTAATGGCATTCAACGCCATCTTAGCCCTCTTAGTCTACGGGATTGTTTTATTCCCCAACATGGATGATTTCGTAGACTTTCCGGCTTTAGAGGTATTCGTGATCAAAAATCCGGTTCCCACAATTTTGGCGGATTTTTATCACTCCCTCTACTCTAGGCATGAACAAGCAAGAGGACGCAAGATTTCTTGTTGCACTCCTTTAGTGCAAATTTGGATGATGTCCCACATGCCAAGAAACCGAGACTTTGCGGAAAACTGGGCCAAGCTCAAATGGTCACAACGGATGACGACTCTCGTCGCGAAGGACATCCATTGGTTTTCTCCAAATTTAGAGGATCCGGAAATTATCCTCAGTTGCGGGGACTTCCCTAATGTGCCCCTCATTGGTACTAAGAGATGCATTAATTACAATCCGGTCCTCTCTCTCCGACAATTAGGTTTTTCAATGGAAAACAAACCTAATGACCTTTTGTTGGAAGCTTTCTTTTTGAGGGAAAGCGATCAAGACCCAGCATTGCTAGGAAGAATCCAAGGGGCGTGGAGCCAAGTGCACAAAGGAAGGGTCGGCAAGAGGAATTGTGTCGCCAAACCCCTTTATACTCAATGGGTGAAGGAGAGGGTCAAAGCAATCAAATTCCCCTTCGTGGTCATAAGCCCTCCAAAACCTCCTACACCTAAACCTATCACAATCATTCCCAACCAAGAAGCGGAGGAACTCAAAGCTAAGATTCAAGAGCTCCAAAACAAAAACGGAGACTTAGAATTAAAACACCTCCAAGCTTTGGGAGAGATCACTAGGACGAAGAGAGACCGCGATGAAGTAACAAACTCTCTTCTAGTGTGCCAAAAACGGCTAAAGATCTCCGAAGGGAAGAGAAATTGGATAGGAGGCGGCTTGGTAAGTGCGGATGCCAACCTTGTGGCCAAGGACGAAGAGTTGGAAAGAATCTTGCATTCCAACCAAGAGCTCAAGAAGTTCGGCGAGTTAGCTATCGAAGCTCAACGGAAATGGAGGTTGAAGTTTCAAGAGAAAAATCAACAGCTCCAAGAAGTGGTCAAAGACTACAAAGAACAGCTTCAAGCCGAACGCGTCCAACGGCAAAGACATGAGAGCCTTTCTCATCAAGGGAAGCTACATTGCAATCGCCTCGAGGCGGACATCAAGAAATTCGAAGAATACTTCGATAAGATTGCAAGAGAGCATGGGAATCACATTGCACGACTCCTCGATGAGATTAGGCATGCAAATATCCAGCTAGCCCAACGCAAGGAAGTGATTGAGTTTGTATGGCAAGATGCCTCCCGACTAAGTGAGGACTTCACTAGATTAGTCGCATTCTCAAACTTAGTCATCGCCGAGCTTCCGAAGAAACTTGCAAAGGCCGAGATGGTCGTACCGTACTTTATCATCCCTACGGAAATCCAAGAATTTATGAAGTTCTGCAAGGACACATTAGATTTCTATAGGGAGGAAATAGGCAAGGCCGAGAGGCGAGCGGCTATTTGATTTGTATTAGCATTAGTTACACTTTGTAATCTCAATGTTATTAAATCAAATACGTTTTGACAATGTTAACTTTCCGGTTTCAAATACTTTTAATTGCTAATATTAATTGTTCACTTTTAAATTTCCTTATAAAGCAAAGCAAAAATTTTTCATGCATACATCATTCATTATCATGCATACGGTCATCCTCGAGTCCAAACTCATTTCCCTTTTTCTTATCCTCAGGATTTCTTATAATCCAAATTGAGTTTTCAGTGTTTGCATTCTCTCCGCAACACTACGCGTCTTCTTGTAAGAAAAAGTGGCTCATCATCCCGAGGCAACTCACTCCTACAATACCCGAGCGACCCTAAAGAGGAAAATGGAAAACCTCGAGCAAGAGAATCAAGATCTTCGTGAAGAAGTAACATCTATGAGAACTGAAATGGAAAAACTAACGGAGTTAGTGAAACTACTAGCAGCCGCACAAATCCCGGCACCTCCTCCTCCTTCTAGCTCCCAGGCTCCAGCACTAGCTTCCACTTCAACTCCGACCTTACATGATGGAACTCAGCGCTACACTAAACCCCCCGGTTGCACATGGGGTATGCCGTTTGAATTTGGCGAAGAATCCGTCCCTATTCCAACTACCTTTCAAGAAACCCCGGTCATTCAACCCGAGGTTACCTTTACCCAGGCTGCTGCGGCCTTCACTACACCAGTGGTTCATACCACTCAAGGGGATTACGGGCCTATCTTTCACGCCGAAAGTTTAGGCGCCCAGGATAGGATGGCGGATTTCCTTGAGAAATTCGATGAGATGCAAAAGGAGATTAAAGCCCTCCGAGGAAAAGATTTATTCGGGAAGGACGCCCATGATCTCTGCCTAGTACCCAATGTCAAGATCCCTCCAAAATTCAAGGTCCCGGATTTTGAGAAGTACAAAGGGAATACTTGCCCGCAAAGTCACTTGGTAATGTACGCAAGAAAGATGTCGACACAAATCGACAACCATCAGCTGCTCATTCATTATTTCCAAGACAGCTTAACCGGTGCCGCTTTAAAGTGGTACATGGGCTTGGATAGTACCAAAATCCAAACCTTTAATGACTTGGGAGAGGCGTTTGTCCGCCAGTACAAATATAATTTGGACATGGCCCCGGACCGGGACCAACTCCGAGCTATGGCCCAAAAGGACAAAGAGACCTTTAAGGAGTACGCACAAAGATGGAGAGAGATAGCGGCTCAAATTAGCCCGTCTCTAGAAGAAAAGGAAATGACCAAGATCTTTTTAAATACCCTTGGTTCCTTTTACTATGAACGAATGGTTGCCAGTGCACCGAGTGACTTCACCGAGATGGTAAGCATGGGTGTACGTTTGGAAGATGCGGTCCGAGAAGGACGCTTAATAAAGGAAAGTGCTCCGTCTAGTAGCACAAAGAGATTCGGGGGTAGCTACCCAAGGAAGAAAGAGCAAGATATCGGCATGATTGGTCACGGAGGACCTCATCAAGGATACTCAGCATATCCGCATGTCTCTGCTATCGCACCTGCCATCTCTACGCCTCCAAATTACCAAGTTCAAGTCCCGCAAAGATCTCCCCCTCAATATCAGCAATCCTATCAACAACAGCATCCGCAAAATTCACAACAATCATACCAGCAGCCCCGCCCACAAGGTCAACAGCAATTCCGACCTCAAGCACCTCAACAGCCCTTCAACCATCAGAATCACCCAAGAGCGGCATTTGATCCGATACCCATGAAGTACGCGGACCTGCTCCCGGCTTTACTTGCGAGAAATCTCGTACAAACAAGAGCACCACCTCCCGTACCAAGTGAATTACCTCCATGGTATCGACATGACCTTACATGCGCATACCATCAAGGGGCATCAGGCCATGATGTGGAACGTTGCCTTGCTTTAAAGAATGAGGTCCAGAAGCTAGTCCGTACCAAAGTGTTGACCTTCAAGGACTCAAACCCAAATGTCCAAACTAACCCGCTGCCGAACCATGGTTCCTCAATCAACATGGTTCAAGAACACCAAGGAACCCATCCTATTTTGAAAGTCCAAAACATCAGGACTCCTTTGGTTCCATTACACATCGGAATGTGTAAAGCAGCTATGTTCGAGCACGATCATGCTAGGTGTGAAGAGTGTTCAGTAAGTCCTCAAGGATGTATGCAAATCCAAAATGACATACAAGGACTAATGGACAAGAAAGAGCTCGTTGTCACCCAAAAGGACGAAAGGGTATGTGTCATAATCCCGGAGTTCGATATCCCGGAACATTTGGAGGTAGCCTTCAGCAGCCAAGAGCCTGCCACTATTCCACTTGTAATCTGTTTACCAAGGCCTGCCCCGTACACTTCCAACAAAGCGGTTCCTTATAAGTACCTTGCAACCATGATAAACAACGGCCAAGAGACGCCTATTCCTCCCTTAGCCCCTGTTGATAACATCACGGACAGCAGTAAAGTGCTAAGGAGCGGACGTGTTCTTCCCACAATAGTCCAAGAGAAGGTCAATACCCCGGTATTTAAACCGAAGCCAACCCAAGACTCCTGCACAAGCCAAGAGAGGGGTCAATCCAGTGAGGTAAAAGCCGATTCAGATCTTGATGAAGTATTGAAGTTAATCAAGAAGAGCGAATACAAGGTCGTGGATCAGTTGTTGCAAACGCCTTCCAAGATCTCTATGTTATCCTTATTGTTGAACTCCGACGCACATAGAGAATCATTGATGAGAGTCTTGGACCAAGCCTTTGTGGAGCACGACATAACCCTCGGCCAATTCGGAGGCATTGTCGGAAACATCACTGTTTGCAATAGCCTAAGCTTTAGTGATGAGGAACTCCCGGAGCAAGGAAGGCACCATAATTTGGCATTACATATATCGGTAAACTGCAAGTCGGATGCTTTATCAAACGTACTTGTAGACACCGGCTCTTCATTGAACGTAATGGCCAAAACAACCCTCGACCAGCTTTCCTACCAGAGGACCCCCATGAGGCCAAGTGGGGTAGTTGTTAAAGCCTTTGATGGCTCGAAGAAATCAGTAATCGGGGAGGTGGATTTACCTATTACCATCGGACCATCTGTCTTCAGAATACGACATCGAGTACCACACTCAAAGCTATCAAAGCCAGCATTCTCGCTGACCATTTGGCTCATCAACCAATTGAGGATTATCAACCGATCAAGTTTGACTTCCCCGATAAAGAAATCATGTACCTAAAGATGAAGGATTATGACGAGCCACTATTCGGCGAAGGTCCAGATCCCGAATCTAGATGGAAGTTAATCTTTGATGGAGCTGTCAATGTCTATGGCAACGGAATTGGAGCAGTCATCGTCACCCCTGAGGGCAAACATCTCCCCTTTGCTGCAAGACTATCATTCGACTGTACAAACAATATGGCAGAGTATGAAGCTTGTATATTAGGAATTGAGGAAGCCATCGATCTAAGGATCAAGAACCTCGACATTTATGGAGACTCAGCTCTTGTGATTAATCAAATCAATGGAGATTGGGAAACTCGCCACACCGGCTTGATCCCTTACAAAGATTACGCAAGACGCTTGCTAACCTTTTTCAACAAAGTCAAGTTGCACAACATTCCTCGAGACGAGAATCAAATGGCGGATGCCCTAGCAACCTTATCTTCGATGTATGAGGTCAGTCGCCGGAATGAAATTCCAACAATCAAGGTTCAACACCTAGAAAGGCCCGCACATGTATTTGCAGCCGAAGCAGTCATAGATGACAAACCATGGTTCCATGACATCAAATGTTTCCTCCAAAAGCAAGAGTACCCGCATGGGGCATCCAACAAGGATAAGAAAACCCTGCGAAGATTAGCCGGCAGCTTCTTTTTAAACGGAGAAGTTTTATACAAGAGGAATTTTGATATGGTGTTGCTTAGATGTGTTGATGAGCAAGAAGCGGACCTCATAATGCATGAAATACATGAAGGCTCCTTCGGAACCCATTCCAGTGGGCACACAATGGCTAGGAAAATCTTAAGAGCCGGGTATTACTGGATGACCTTGGAAAGCGATTGCTACAAGCATGCCAGGAAATGCCACAAATGTCAAATCTATGCGGACAAGATTCACATGCCACCAACAGCTCTGAATGTCCTCTCATCACCATGGCCTTTCTCCATGTGGGGCATTGACATGATTGGTAGAATCGAACCCAAAGCTTCTAATGGACATCGCTTCATCTTAGTGGCAATCGACTACTTCACCAAATGGGTTGAAGCTGCATCATATGCCAACGTCACCAAGCAAGTGGTGGTCCGATTTATTAAGAATCACATCATCTGTCGATATGGTATTCCTAGCAAGATCATCACCGACAATGGGACCAACTTGAATAACAAAATGATGAAGGAACTATGCAAAGAGTTCAAGATCGAACATCATAACTCTTCTCCTTATAGACCTCAGATGAATGGTGTGGTTGAAGCTGCAAACAAAAACATCAAGAAGATAGTGCAAAAGATGGTAGTCTCGTACAAGGATTGGCATGAGATGCTACCATATGCCTTACACGGATACCGTACCTCAGTACGTACGTCGACCGGGGCGACCCCTTTCTCTTTGGTGTACGGCATGGAAGCAGTGCTCCCCGTAGAAGTCGAAATCCCGTCATTGAGAATCTTGATGGAGGCTAAGTTATCGGAGGCTGAATGGTGTCAAAACAGATACGATCAGTTGAATTTAATTGAGGAGAAACGCATGACAGCCTTATGTCATGGACAACTGTACCAACAAAGGATGAAACAAGCTTTTGACAAAAAAGTTCGTCCTCGGGAAATCCAAGAAGGAGACCTCGTGCTCAAAAGGATCCTATCCTTTCGACCTGACTCTAGGGGCAAATGGACACCTAACTATGAAGGCCCTTATGTCGTCAAGAGAGTATTCTCTGGAGGAGCCTTGATTCTCACAACAATGGACGGCGAGGATTTTCCGCGTCCTGTGAACTCCGATGTAGTCAAGAAATATTTTGTCTAAAAACAAAAGAATAGCTTGGTAAGTCGAAAACCTGAAAGGGCGGCTTAAGCAAAAAAGAGCGTCTCGGTGGACTGAAAACCTGAAAGGGCGGTCCAGGCAAAAATTAGAGACATAAAAAAAATAATATAGCTATCCTGATAGGTCAAGCATCTGAAAGGATGACCTATGCAAAAATTAAGGATTAGAAGACAAGGTAACTACATCGGATTGGTCGTGATCTACTCGGGATACATCAATTGTCTGAAGACTCCGAATCGGAAGCATCCAGACAGGGAATTCAAAGTTATTAGGGATACTAGTGGCCATCGTGTTCAATGTACCCTTCCCTTTCATATTTACTCCTTTCTAGACTTTGTAAGATTTGTGGAGCCACGCCTTTGGCAGGCTATCACCCCTTTAATAAATTTCATTTCCCAACATTCTTTACATTTTTTGTCAAAATTCATTCATTTTTATTCTTGATGATAGTACTTTTAAAACAAAAAAAAAAAAACTTTTTCAAAATTAATTACATGAGTCTTTCATTTTTTATCAAATGACAAACACATTCCTTTTCAAACTTGCGAATACTCGGAGTGAATATCGATGTCTATCCTTAAAGCAGATAATGCTTCGCAGGCCGAGCATGGTCAAATCGCAACAAGGAATCCCCCAACAGAATCCTTGGTGAATTAATTGAAAATTCCCCAGTGAGTTAAGAGCCCGAAAGGACAATTCAGGCAAAGACCGACCAAAGTATAAGCATTCCCGACGGAATCATCAGTTCTTCTCTCTAGCGGATTAGCACAGTCCCCAATGGACTACCAATTCCCCAGAAAGCCCAATTACCATTGGCATCGAAGGCCGGATATCGATCATGCTTCCAAAATGATCCTTATATCCCCAGTGAATTCCAAGCGAAGCCCAATCTTATTGGCATACCCCCAGTGGAGTCTTACATCATCCAAGCCCGATTTTGCTCGGCACTCAAACCATAGTCACCCAGCGTCCCACGTGATGTCTGTCACCCCAGGTCAGCATAATTCATGCAGCATATCATAATCATTCATTAGCATGCATCTTGCATCCAGGGGCAATTCCTTAACAAACAAGTTGGGTATCCCCAGTACAAGTTCATCCCTCACATGACGTCCTCAGTGACAGTCATACATTCATGCATTCATACATATGCATACAGCATGTCATACATGGTTACTTCTAACCATCATGAGTCCCACCAAACAATCGCGAGCAATTCGTGAATTCTTTTTTCCAGTGTCATCCCCAGTCTGTCTGGTTCCGAGATGTCATCCTTTTACGCCAAGTGGCAGTTCAAACGAACAGCTTGCGCGTCTCTTTGTCAAGTTTTTACGCCAAGTGGCAGTTCTTTAATGAACAGCTTGTGCGTACTCCCCAGTGTTGTGCCAAGTGGCAAGTTCTTCAATGAACAGCTTGTGCATTCTTTCTCCCCGATTGAAGGGGCATTTTTTTGTAAGGAACGGCTTGTCAGCCGCATCCCCAGTATCGTCAGTGGCAAGTTCGGTAACCATCCGAACAGCTGACATCTTTCACATTTTATTTTCCTGTCGTCAATGGCAAGTTCGGCAACATCCGAACAGTTGACATTTTATTTTCCTGTCGTCAATGGCAAGTTCGGCAACATCCGAACAGTTGACATTTTATTTTCCTGTCGTCAATGGCAAGTTCGGCAACATCCGAACAGTTGACATTTTATTTTTCCGTCGTCAATGGCAAGTTCGGCAACATCCGAACAGTTGACATTTTATTTTCCTGTCGTCAATGGCAAGTTCGGCAACATCCGAACAGTTGACATTTTATTTTCCCGTCGTCAATGGCAAGTTCGGCAACATCCGAACAGTTGACATTCTTTTCATTCTTTTGTCGCCAGTGGCCAGTTCGGCAACAACCCGAACAGCTGGCATTTACCTTTTCATTCTTTGTTGTCAGTGGCAGTTTGGTAACCCGACCAGCTGACACTTATCCCCGGGGTGGTCTTCTTTTTTTTTTATCATCTTTTGCATCCATGTTTATATTGCAAGCATTCATAGCATTTGCATTGCATGCATTTATAGCATTTATAACTCAGAGAAATATTTAGTCAAAAAATGGCGTACTCTATATTTAAGTCTCTTCGACCCGTCCATTTCAAATCACTTTCAACCTCCGGGACGAAGAAACTTAAATAGGGGCATCTGTCATACCCCATTTTTTGACTTATATTTTGGTGTGTTTTATCTTTTATTTATTTTCATTACTTATTATTACTTTGTATTATTTCATCCTTATCATGATATTTTATTTGCATTTTATCATTTTTCATTATTAAGCATTACTATTATCATCATCATTATCCTTAATATTTTTCTTTAATAATATCATTATTATCTTTACTACTATTAGGTTTTTAATTAATATATTATTAAGTTATTATCATTTTATTATTATTATCTTTTATCATCATTTTCATTATTATTGTTATTTTGCCATTTTTATTTATTTTCATTATCATTCACTTATGCATTTCCACTATTATCCTTATTATTATTTATTTTACTCATTTTTCACCTTTTTATATTTAAATACAAAAAATCAAAAAAAAGGGGAGTTCGCAGTGCGAAATCACCTTCGCACTGCGACCTCTGCGAAAATTTTTGCAGAATTTTATACAGTGGTTTATCTTTTTTGCTTTCAACTACAATTATTATTAGTAGCATTATTACTTGTATTCTTGCTATTTTGTGACTGATTTGGTGCAGCAAGGCAGAATTTAATGTGTGACATTAAAGGTAAAGGAAAGAAGAACTTTCTTCCAACCTCTCATGTGATCAAACAAATTGGCTATCCTTGGTCAGTTTTTGTCCCCCAAAATTGACCCCTCACCCAACCTAAACTTGCCAGCCAGCTGCTTGATCCATTTCCTTCCCCTTTTCCCTGCCAAAACCAGTCAATCCCAAGTGGTTTTTGTTGCAAAAAAGCTGTTTGATGTACCCTGTTTTGACCTGAATTTCTTCCCCCACACATAAGCCCACATGCTAATTTTGATTCCCCCAATCTCCCTGTACATGGCAGTACACGTTTTGATTGTTTGACCTTCCAAGATTGCAAGGTTTGATCCCAAGAATCACCCCTTTTGCAGCTGCCCTGTTTTACAGTTTTTACCATCATTACCTTCTAGAATCAATAGCATTTGTGGCTGAGATCAGTCAAGACCTTGCCCCTTGGCACAAGGCAAAGCAATTCCTATCCATTAGCATTAAATGCAAAGTGTTCTAGCCTGAGTTTAGCTCATGATCAGCTAGTGTTTTAGGATTTTGTTCATCATTGTTCATCATTACATAGATTGCATTTTTTGCCTATAAAAGGAAGTGCAAGGCACTAGGATTACACACCATTGAGCACATTGAAAACCAGCTAAAAACAGACCAATTGAGAGAGCCAACACACACGAAATCCACACAAAAATCCCTTGCATTGCAACACAAAATCAGTCCATCACAAACACTTTGAACTTTGTTCATAACCTATCATCAAGCAAGCAAGCCACTTCCAGTCTTGTTCAAGCATTGCTAGGAGTTCTGTAAGTCTCCTGTAATCTTTCTTTTCTATTGTATTTGCTGTTTACATATCTTGCTTTGTCCAATTTTGCTTTGTGAACCAAAACCCCCTTTTGAACCTCAAAAAGGACCTCAAAGGGGCCAAGCTTTAAAACTGTGTTTTTCCACCCTTTTTTCTTCCTTTTTGTCAAGTTTCTTAACCTCCTTTAGGTTCTGAATCTTGCTTAGAAGCAGTTTCTGAACTTCTGTTCAGAAACAGCTTCTGAGTTGAAAATTCGCATACTTCGCAGAGCCAAGCCTTGCTCGCACTGCGAACACACCAGAACCTGACTTCGCAGAGCCAAGTTCTGGTTGCTCTGCGAAGTATGTGAAATTCAGAGCATGAATCAGGCATTCAAATGTCAAATTTTTGGGATTCTAGCCCTTGATTCAGAATCTAAAGAGGGTTAAAACCATTTTGGTCCAAACCCAACTCATAATCTTGCACAACTTTGAAAATTTCACAAGTTCGTGCGACAAATTTTGAATAACTTGTGAAACAAGTTATGTTCTTAATACTTTCAAAAACCAAGTTTGAGCAACAAGCTAAGTTCGTCTATTTTAAAACAAACTTGAACAACCATGTTGTTCATGATTTTCAATCCAAACGCGAACTTAAGCCGAGTTTGCTCACTCTTTTTTAACCAAGCTCGAATTGAGCCGAACTTGTGAACTTTCCAATGTTTGCATGTTTTATGATTGTGTTTGCTATTCAAACTTGAACTAAGCTTGTTCTTGAGTTTCAATAACTTAAGCAACAAGTAACGTTCATGATTTTTAATAAGATCGAACAACAAATTTGTTCGTGTTGTTTTTCTTTTCTTTAAACTTTCCTTTTAAAAGCTTTGGTTCCCTTTGAGGTTTCTCCGGGTAACAAAACCAAACTTGAATGAAACGGGAATGGCTTGACGTATGTCTCCCCAAACCTCGATTGCACGAATGCGTGACGTATGTCTCGTAGCTCGGGCAATCGTCATTCCACCCTTGACGCGTCTAGCACGCTCAACCTTCCCTTGGCCCCCTTATGGCCATTTTTACCCTTTTCTTGGCCCTCGTGGTCAATCTGAACCTTTCGCGCCTTGCGCGTTTATTTTTAATCTTTTCACGCCTTGCGCGAACTTTTCGCCTCAGTGCGTTTGTTTGTCCTTTGTTTATTTCCTTTTAAAATATTCACGCCTTGCGCGAGCTTATCGCCTAGCGTCCATCTTTCACCATTTTAAAACTTTGTACGTCTTCGTACGTTTTTAAAACCTTTGCTCACGTCCGAGCGTAAAACTTTTTCATCAAATCATTTACTTTTACGCATTGTCGTCAGTGGCCAGCTCGGCAACAACCCGAGCAGCTGACTTTTACTTTCTTGTCGTCAATGGCCAGTTCGGCAGCAACCCGAGCAGTTGACATTTATTTTCATTACACTTTTTTTTTCTTTATTTTCAAACTTTTTCGCTCGGACGCGATCAAACTCTTTTTTAACTAAAACGAACCAACATACAAACGTTTTTCTACCAAAGAACTACGTACGCTTTGAATTCTCCGACTACCGGGAGATACGTAGGAGCAAGATCGACATCTTGTCAAGCCCATTAATAAAAAACTTGTTTTTTCCTTTTCGTTTGTTTTTATCTCTTTCTTTATCCCGCATTATGTCTTTTATATATTTCCTTTTATACATATTTAAACACGTAAGTAAAACATCGAACCATTTTAAGCCTAAGCCGACTAAGAGGTTCCCGTTGAGTATAACGGATGTGAGGGGTGCTAATACCTTCCCCTCGCATAATCGACTTTCGAACCTAAAATCTTTTCTCAAGGTAATTTAGAACTTTTTTCCTTTTTCCCCGAAAAATTAAAAGTTCAGTCGTAATTTAGAATTAGTGATTCAAAGCTTCCCCAATAGCTTGACATCCGAAATTCGACGCGACATACACATCCTCAAGGAGATTTCCATTAAGGAAAGCAGTCTTGACATCCATCTGCCAGATTTCATAATCATGGTATGCAGCGATAGCAAGTAAGATCCGAATGGATTTAATCATTACGACTGGTGAAAAGGTTTCATCATAGTCTACACCATGAATTTGTTTGAAGCCTTTAGCAACCAACCGCGCTTTGTAGGTGTTAACCTTTCCGTCCATGTCAGTTTTCTTTTTGAAAACCCACTTGCATCCTATAGGATTAATTCCTTTAGGTGCTTCAACCAAGTTCCAAACTTGATTTGTGTACATGGAATCCATTTCAGATTTCATGGCTTCAAGCCACTTCTCAGATTCAGGACCAGTAATGGCCTCTTGATAAGTCATAGGCTCATCTTGATCCATGAGCAATACGTCACATTCTTCTGATATGAGATACCCATATCTCTCAGGTTCTTGACGTATCCTATTTGACCTACGTGGTTCTTTTGTTATTGGAGTAGGATTTTCTGTCACAACAGCTTGTGTATCCTGCTCTTGTTCCTCCATTGGCGTACTACTTTGTGGGTCTTGAACTTCTTCAAGATCTACCTTTTTCCCAGTAATTTCTTTGGAAACAAATTCCCTCTCAAGGAATACTCCATCTCTAGCGACAAACACTTTGCCCTCAGATGGTTTGTAAAAGTAGTATCCTTTAGTTTCTTTAGGATATCCCACAAAGAAACATTTGTCCGATCATTGTTCAAGTTTAGTGGACATTAGTCGTTTCACATAAACTTCACAACCCCAAATCTTTAAATGTTTCACATTGGGTTTTCGACCACTCCATATCTCATATGGTGTCTTTTCTATCGCTTTGGATGGAACTTGGTTAAGTGTGTAAGCTGCAGTTAATAAGGCGTGTCCCCAAAAGGAGTTTGGAAGATCAGCATGACTCATCATAGATCGGACCATGTCTAACAAGGTTCGATTTCTCCTTTCGGAAACACCATTCCATTGTGGTGTTCCAGGAGGTGTGAGCTGGGATAAGATCCCACACTCTTTTAGATGATCGTCAAACTCTTGGCTCAAATATTCGCCACCTCGATCAGATCGAAGCATTTTGATTTTCTTGCCAAGTTGGTTTTCTACTTCATTTTGAAATTCTTTGAAGAAAGTAAATGATTCAGATTTATGTTTCATTAGATACACATATCCAAATCTACTAAAGTCATCAGTGAATGTAATGAAGTAATAAAACCCTCCTCTAGCAGGTGTGTTTAGTGGTCCACATACATCAGTATGTATGAGTCCCAAAAGATCACTAGACCTTTCACCTGTTCCGGTGAATGGGGTCTTTGTCATCTTTCCCAATAAACAAGATCGGCATGTATCATATGATTCTAAATCAAAAGAGTCCAAAATTCCATCTTTATGGAGTTTGGAAATGCGATTTTCGTTTATATGGCCTAAACGACAATGCCAAAGATAAGTTGGATTCAACTCATTAGGTTTCATCCTTTTCGTATTTATGTTATAGATTGGCATATCAAGATCAAGAATATAAAGTCCATTACTCATAATGGCATTAGCATAGTGAATATTATTCAAATAAATAGAACAACATTTGTCTTTTATTGTAAAACAAAAACCGGACTTGTCCAAACGGAAATAATATTCCTGCTAATTGCAGGTACAAAATAACAGTTCTCTAACTGTATTAAAAGACCACTAGGTAAAGTCAATTCATAAGTTCCAACAGCTAAAGCAGCAACCTTTGCGCCATTGCCAACTCGTAGATCGACCTCCCCTTTTGCCAATGTTCTACTCGTTCTCAACCCCTCCACATCAGTACAAATATGAGAACCACATCCAGTATCTAATACCCATGATGTAGAAGTAGACATGTTAATTTCTATAACAAAAATACCTGAAGAAGTGGAAGCAACCGTTCCATTCTTTTTATCTTCCAGATATTTTGGGCAGTTGCGCTTCCAGTGCCCGGTCTTACCGCAGTAGAAGCACTTGCCCTCCTTAGCCACACCTCCAGTAGGCTTCAAGGCTTTGGTTGATGGCTTAGCAACTGCTTTGCCTTTGCCATTTCCCTTAGACCTTTTAGGCTTCTTATTATGCTTTTTGACCTTTCCATTGTTAACCATCAAGATGGTCTTTCCCTTTCCTTTCATGTTCTTTTCAGCAGTTCTTAACATTGCTGCAAGCTGTGGAAGAGTTTTGTCCATGTCATTCATGAGGAAATTCATGACAAAGTGGCTAAAGCTTTCTGGCAACGATTGCAAGATAAGATCAATAGCAAGTTCCTGCTCAAGGGGTAAACCCAATCGCGCGAGGTTCTCAACGTACCCAATCATCTTGAGTACATGAGGTCCTACAGGACTTCCTTCTGACAGCTTAGTTCCAAAAAGGGCCTTGGAGACATCATACCTTTCATGCCTAGCTTGCTCTTCATAAAGAGTCTTAAGGTGTTCGATCATATCGAACGCAGCCATGTTCTCGTGTTGCTTCTGAAGCTCAGAGGTCATAGTTGCAAGCATGATGCAAGCGACTTCCACGGCATCATTGACATGCTTACTATAAGCATCTCTCTCAGCCCTGGGAGCATTTGCAGCTGGTGCCTCTTCAGGAACAGGTTCATCAAGCACATACAACTTTTTCTTATGTGTGAGGACAATCCTCAAGTTACGGTGCCAGTCTAAAAAATTTGTTTCATTCAGCTTATCCTTCTCAAGGATTGATCGCAAAATGTTGTTTGAAGTGTTATTTGCCATCTACAATTTAAAATATACAAAATAAGTATCATGAAAATAAGATATTTAATTTGGCCTTTAATTAAATACGCTCCCACTATTTTATTCAAGTCAAATGACCTTCAAACATTTAATTCGGAAAATCCCGTTGGAAGATTTTCTAGCGGGTTGAAATCCTTATTTCACCTTGTTTTGAGTCAGCTAGGGCTGATCACCCAAAACTCAGCTATTTAGGTAGGAACATTTCCAATTGTATCTTATACAACTTTCAAATCAATTGGGCGAGTAACTCTTACTCTAATCGTACACATAGATATTTCCCAATTCTTGCTTCTAAATTTATTCTAATCATATTAAAATTAATTTAGTTAAGTTAGACCCAATAGAATAACAATCGGGTAAATGAAATTACCTCACCGCGACTTACAAACATAGAACATGTGCTTCGCTAAGGCAGAACCCACACATTCGATATTAGTCTTGAAGGGTGTTATTCTTTTGGAAAGCATTAAACTTAATATATCACTTTGAAGGATTTTATTTAGTTTGATCTCACCTCACCACAGCTTATATATCATATATATTCGCACTCCAATCATTCAAGCATGCATAACAATTATACAAAATAAAAGTGACATGATTATGGCCTCCTAACGCTATGATTCTCCCAAGCCAATGAAAGAATCTAAACTAATCCTAGAAACGACCTTGCTTCTCCAAGCTAGACTTCTAGGGCTAATCCAACGTCAATGGTCCTATTACCTCCTTGTATTCTAATTACATTACAAATAAAGAAACTCGTTTTACATACGAGGGATTGGATGAGAAGAGAATGTACATATAGAATTCAAGAGAGAGGCACGACACGCAGGCCGTATTTCAAAAATCCAAAATAAAAGAAATAATAAGACTAAGGCCATAATCATTCACACAACAACAATAAAACACCTTTTATTATTATTAACACCTCATAATTAAATAAATTAAATTAAAACTCGGCGATTGATCACACTACGCAGATTAGTCGGGGGTTCCGCTGCCCGGTCAGCGGACGCAAACAATTTTATAGGCAGAAGCAAACAATTTGCTGGGCACAAAATCGTGTCACGATTCTGGAATCGTGTCACGATTTTATAGGCAGAAGCAAACGATTTACTGGGCACAAAATCGTGTCACGATTCTGAACCAGGTTTCAGCCTTTTCGTAACCCTAATCATGACGGCACAACACTTGCGGCGTTATGAATCCCGTTGTAACAGTATGATCACACCAATCAAAGTACTCTGATTGTTTATCCAATATGGTGATCGAACTTAGAATGCTTCACCTGATACGGTTCCGAAGCTCCAGTTTACAATCATCCAATATGAACAAATATCATCTGACTCAATTAGTGAACGATCATCTTGAGTATATCACATATACTTCTGTTACACAGAATTTATCAATCATATTTCTGTCGATATGGATAATCGAAAATATTGATGCTTCACCAGAAAACGGTTCCGAAGCTTCAAACAATTCGAAAGGCCATGCACAGAAAAGTGATACGATTCAATTATGTGCGTATGTGATCGAGCAACACATCTCCGTCGATATGGACAATCGATATATTGATGCTTCACCTGATACGGTTCCGAAGCTTCAAACAAACCGAAAAGCCATGCACGGAAATGTGATGCCTTGCCAATTTTAATTTGTCTTTATTATTTAATTGTATTCGATTATGTTTAATCCAATTAAAACATAAAGCAGTAAACAAAACAATTCGATTCATGGTTTCGTAATTGGCTCTGATACCACTGAAGGGAAATCGACATACAAGGTGCAGCGGAAGTTTAAAATTTTGATTTCCTTTCCTTGGATCATTACGAATATCACATGAATCAGTGATAGAATTGTTACCTCTTTGTAATGCAGAAACTGTTTCTTTGATCACAGCTAGGCAAGTAAGCGAAGCCTCTACTCGTCCACACGAACAGCTTCCTCTGGTTCCCGGTGCTAGCCAAGCGATCAGAGGTTAGGGAGAGAATAAGGGTTACGGTTTTGCTCTAGGGTTAGACGAAAAAGCACTAGCTGATTTCAGCACTAGAGCTTCTATTTATAGAACTCCTTGCTGCACAAAATCAGCTTGAGCTTCAAAAGCCCATTAGCCCATCAGCTTCCGCTAACTAATTAGCGCCTATTGCTAAACGTACCCTATCATATTATTTCTCCTTTTTACCGTTCTTTTGTGTGTGACCCTATAGGTTCTTGTAACGTTGGCAATAATATTAAATCCTATATTTAATATTATAAACAGTGAGCGGTATCTAGCAACACATCACTGCTACCCAAGTGACAAGAATGTCAAGTGATCTGACGAAACCTTTTCCATGATAATATCTATGTGTACGATTACTCCTTTGTCCTAATATCTTTATTGAACACAAGGCATAGATTACGTCACCCTTGTTTAGCTCAATATTTATATTTCTTGATCCCGAAATATACTGAACAACGAATAAGTCCAATATCTCATATTGACTTAATTCGGCATGGCCATGCATTTTTCCAGTCATATTCCATCAAGAGGCCTAAAGATATATCTCCTGTTATGAGGAGGGACAAATCCCATCTAGGACACTCATGTCCCTCAGCATGATTCGTCGAGTGCCCATTAACCAACGTTATAGTCATCTTGTTACAGACAACGTTTGAATGGCAATAAAACACTTGAGTCCACATCTAGGGATCATAGTGGTTTCAGGTCTAAGAGTGATATACACTATTATCATTGTGAGAATAACTTATGACGATTTCATAACATACTATGTAGTATTCTCACGATGGGTCAATCCAGTATAAATATTACTCCTAATACTTATACCTATGTATAGACTTAATATCTCATATTCATGACCCATGAGATGTGGTCATCAGTCTACATACATAATAGTCTCCATGCTTTAATATTATCCCAATTCATATTAAAGCTTGACTACGGATACATTTAAGAATAGTGTTCTTTCTGTTGATGTAATCTCATGATTAAGTCACACTTAATATTCCATCACATGAACTAACTATTCTAGGGACTTTATTTATCTTATAACAAGTGTAATAAAGAACGCCATATTTTATTCAATAATAAAAGTCATGATACATATAAAAGTTTGACATAAACTATTGGCCTCTAGGGCTTATACCAACAGGGCAGTGGAGCGGGAGTAATCATCGAAAACGATGAGGGAATCATAATCGAGGTATCGTTGGAGCTATCCTTCACGATGACCAACAATACCGCATAATACGAAGCTTTCTTGGTCGGCTTACGAATAGCCAAGGACATGGGGGCCAGAGTAATCAAAATATGCACTGACTCCCAGCTAGCTGCATCCCAAGTCACAGGGAAATACCAAGTGAGGGAAGAGCATCTACAAGAATACGTTCAGCTAGTTCAAACAAAAATGAAAGAGTTCGAGTCTGTCGAAGTGGTACACGTTCCTTGTGAGCATAACGCCCGAGCAGACATCCTTTCTAAACTTGCTAGCACACAAACTGGCAACGCAAACAAAACAATAATCCAAGAAGTCCTTACTGAACCAAGTGTCAAAAGGCACAAAACTCATCTACTCGAAATTCATGCAATTTCAGAAGTACAAGACTGGCGAGGACCCTTAATTCGTTACATCACTAACGGGGAACTCCCTCAAGATCCCTCAGAAAGAACTAAGCTCGAACGGAGAGCCTGCTCATTCTCACTATTGGAGGGAACGTTGTACAAACGAGGGTTCATCACCCAACTAATCAAGTGCCTTAGACCGGTCAAAGCCCAAGAGGCCCTTGTTGAGACACATGAAGGCATCTGCGGGCAACACCTCGGAGCTAAGGTACTCGCCAAAAAGGTACTATGAGCAGGTTTCTTCTGGCCTACCATGCTTAAAGACGCCAAAGAATACGTGACTAAATGCGACAAGTGCCAACGGCATGGAGCTATGCACATCTCCCCTCCGGCCAAACTCACCGCAATAGCGTCACCCTGGCCGTTTGCATGGTTGGGAATCGACCTGTTGGGACCCTTTCCCAAAGCCAAAGGCCAGCTGAAATTTCTGGTGGTAGCAGTGGATTACTCTACAAAGTGGATCGAAGCTGAGACCCTCGCCAAAATCACAGCAAAAAACGTACTTCGATTCTTCAAGAGGAATATCCTTGCAAGGTTCGGAGTACCGGCCCTCGTGATTTCCGACAATGGGACACAGTTCATGGATCGAAGGTTCCAAGAATACCTAGAGAACCTGAACATCAAACACAATTTCACTTCCGTCGAGCATCCCCAAACAAACGAGCAAGCTGAATCAGCGAATTGGATCATTCTTCAAGGAATTCAGCGAAGGCTAGACGAAGCTAAAGGTAATTGGGTGGAAGAACTTCATACAGTTCTATGGGCCTATCGAACGACCCCCCACTCAACCACTAGCGAGTCGCCTTTCCACCTCACGTACGGAACGGAAGTGGTAATTCCCATTGAGCTAAACGAACTCAATTGTCGAATGGCGCCGACATGAACTTCCGAGCCAACACTGAGAACCTACGAGAAGAACTCGAATTTGTCGACAAAATCAGAAGTGAAGCAGCCCTAAAGGAAGCAATGCTAAAGCAAAAAATAGCCTCTCGCTATAACAAAAATGTCATCAATCGAGAATTCGAAGTTGGCAACCTCGTCCTCCGAAGGAACCAAAAAGATCTGGACGAAGGGAAACTCGCCCCCAACTGGGAGGGCCCCTACCGAATCCACATGAAAACGGGGACATGAGTTTACGGTCTCGAAGATCTTGTCAAGGGTCCTATTCCCAGAACTTGGAACACAGAGAAGTTAAAAAGATATTATAGCTAAGTAACGAGCCAATAAACCGCTCTATTGTGCTTATCTACTGTAGTTCAAACTAACGAACTAGACGCTCTCGCGAACGAGCAATTACAACGAAAGAGGAGACTCGTGCCACTCCGAATCCAAAATCTTACAAGAATTAGTGAAATCTACACAACAGACTCACTGAATCCACGATATGCTCGCTCTCAGCTGCAGCATCACCGCTCGACATGTTAGGCAGAACCCCAGCTCGCGATGGGAGATTCACGCCTCGGGGCATTGAACTTAAATTGAGTTTTTCGTTCGTCCACCGTTACTCGTTCGGGCATGGGATTCGAACACATGTTCAGATAAACATCTCTTGAACATGAACCCTTCTGACATATACCCCGCGTAAAGTTCAGAACTATCACGCTCGGATTCTCCTGTACAAAACACGCAAGTGAACGTTATCCATACGATCGAAGCGAACACTTGGGGGAGGAAAGGCAACATCTAAGTTTTCAACTTCTTGAAAAAATGAGCAAGTCCTTCGACATTCACTATTTCTAACCCTCACATCAAATATAGCCACTACTTCGCAACAAAGCAACGGCTACGAGGGGGCGGGCCCTACCCTCGGCCCATTTAATCTACTATTTATTCAAAAATGCTTAGGTTATTCAAAACTTAAAGCTAACCCTACGAGCATACATCTAAAGTAGAAACAATCCTCGTCCGCGAGAATATTTGCCACACATCGAATATAAAAGCCTCATACTACGAGCATTCTGATCGCACACTATACTTAGAAAATTAAACTTGCATTTTCAACGTATAAAAGCAGAACACGAGCAGAAATGGAAAGCAAATAAATTGTACAAAATATAGTGTGCTAACCACAAAGGGCGCACATTGTCATGGCACAAGGCCGGTTACACCAAATAATTCAAATATTACAAGGCCATTTAGGCCTGGGCTTAATCAACATGCCCATCATTCTCTTCTGGAGGAGGGGACTTGAGGACGCCGTCTTTGACCCACTTCAGGAGATCCATCCCTTCAGTCGAGAGTTCAACCTCAGGGTTCACAATCTTCATTTGCTGGATGTCATTCTCGAAAGCATGATTGGCCACTCCCACGAGGCTGGACTCTAGCTCACCGATCCTCGTCACTAGGCCAGCCTGATCCAAACCAACAATGTCCTTGGCCTCTTCGGTGCTCGGATTGATGGTAGCCAGGAGCTCCTTCCAGTCCTCCTCCCACTTGCGGTTGGCTTCCTCCAACTCCTGCAACTTGAGCAGACTCTTCTTTGCTTTGTTCTCCCAGGAAGCAATCTGGCTGTCTTTCTCCTTCACCACAGCAGCAAGGTCAGCTCCAGTTTGGTCACTTTGGCCACCAAATCCTCCTTCTCCTTCACCAGTAGGTCCGCTCGGACTGTGTCCTCAGTGGAAGAGTTATTCAAGGCCACAAAAATTTCCAAGGCCTTCATCGTAGAGATGATCCCTTCGGTCATCGCCTTGCTACGGCCATCAACACCCAAATCATGAATAACCTTCAACTCAGGGTCACTTAGGCAAAGGGTAGAATGTGCACCATAACGACCTGGGTCAGACCATACGTTCGACAGCATCAGTAACTCCCAGCCCTCGGGCTGAGCAGATGAGGAGGTGGCGGGCACAGCCTGTCCCTTTCTAGCATAGACCACCCTCTTCCTCTTGAACGACTCAGCGACCTCCTCCACTGGGTCATCCTCGAGCACCTGCACGGGCATTGTAGTCGTGCGAGAAGAAGAGCCCCCAGCAGCCCCAGCGATCAAGTGGTTCACGCTGTGAATGTCACTCCGCCGGGCGGCTGGTAAGTGCCAAAAATGAGTTAAAAAGCATAGTTAATTTAAGCACTTAAGTAGCTTGTTTTGCAAGTTATCATGGGAAAAGCTCATAATCACTGATCAAATGCCCAATATTGCTTTTACTTCTTTCCCCATCCATTTGTGCAGGAAAATGCAAGCCAGTACATGATTTGAGCAAAGAATCAAGAAGAAAAGAATCTGATAAACGCGCCCAGCGAGCTAATGGCGAGTCCTTGGCTAGCTTAGGCAGGGATTTTCAGGAGCAGGGGAACTTGATTTCGCTCAGCGAAATATTCATCGCCCAGCGAGATCCAAGGCTGTTTAATGCTACTTGAAGACGTGGCTGGAAACCACTGGTGAAGAAATCTCAACTCGTCGGGCGAGTGAAATCTCGCCGAGCGAGATGTCACTTTCAGCTTTTAGTATTTAAGCTTTGTTTCATACTTTTTTGCTAAGAATTAGGATATAGTTTTTAGATAGAAAATAGGGCTAGAAGCTTTGATCTTCATGGAGCAAGAGTGATTGGAGTGTGAAATCAACTAAGGCTCTTTGGGAAATCAAGAACTTAGGCTTGGATCTTCATCTTTCTTTACACTTTTGTATAGTTGTCATGAAAATGAACAACTAACTTCCCTTTGTTGGGATTGGAGGTACTTTATCTAGCTTAATGTAATCTTTGATTATGCAAATATATGATTTTAGCAATTTATGTGATATTGAGTTATTCTTGCTATTCATTATCATGTTTTGATTTAAATGTTATTGACGAATACTTTTGAATCTTTGGTGAGAATAAACTTCTATCAAAATAAGAAATTCTAGACACGGAATTTGGTTTTGATAATCGCATTCACGACGTCATTTGGACACGAATGACGTTGTCGAGTGATACATGATAATTTCGCTAAAACGCTAGAATTCATATGCATGATCATTAGATTATTTTCGATGCTCGATTGAGGAACTCCTATCTCAACGCTTTTATTCCCTATTTCTTGTTGTATTTATTTCCGCTTTTACATTACATTAGTTTATATGCAAACATTTTATAAACCCCTTACTCAAAACGATAACGATTGTTGAAAGGATCGAGATAGCGTGCTAATCCCTGTGGAGATGATAATATAAAAATACTTACTTTTGTTACGCAACTAACAACATGGCGCCGTTGCCGGGGATTAGTGTTTAGATATTTTGAGCATCGCAATAATTTGTATTGTTTTGAGCATTTGTATATATCTTGTTAATATTTTTTTTCGTTTCTTTTGTACATTATAAAATTGTGTTTGCATTAACCCTCTTTGTTATACAAAGAAAATTTTCTTGTTAGTTACACTCGTTTCAGATTCTCAACATTGAAAGAAATCATGACTGATCATCATGATTATTTCAACTTCTATAATCCATTTGAGTATGAATCCTATCAACAGTATCAACAATATCCGTCTGAAGATGAACAAATGTCAAGAATGGAAAATACTTTGAATATTTTCATGCAACAATCCATGATCAACATGCAAAATACCAACCAAAGATTGAGAGCTTTATCAATTCAATTGGAACTTTTGCAAGTTCAATTAAATTTTTCATCAAGAATCATGGATGTTCAGACCAACAATCAATCCACTCTTAAATTCGGAGAGATTGTTGAAGAAGATGTTGATGAAAGTGAGGAAGAGATAATGTTTGAAGTATGTGGTATAAGGAAATTAGTGGAAGAAATAGAGATACCACACGAAGTAGAACTTCCTCAAGAAAGGTCAGAATCTGAAGAGGCCAGAACTGTTGATAGTGAAGAAGTGATGGATATTGAGAAAAAGGAACAGTTTCTTAATAAGGAAGAAACTTGTGAAAAGAAGGGGATGAAAGTGAGCAAGGCAGAACTTGAGTTTGTAAAAGATAGTATTTGTTCCTTGTTCATCAAACTCTGGATAGGGAGGTTATGGACTCCACATCAGCTACACTTCAAGTTCATGGAATTCCTCCCAAAGCAAAGGAATACAAAGGCTGATGTGCGTTCCGTCTCATTTTGGCCACCCTAACGAATCAGGCGTCGAGCTAACGACGTAAAACAAGCGTTTGTTGGGAGGCAACCCAATTTTGTAAGTTTTTATGCTTTATTAATGCTTTTTAGTAACTATAGGTGAACCTAAAAATGGCAAGTCTTTTGAAATGCTACATTTTTGAAAATTCTACAATCTGTCATTCTCGCTGAGCGAGATATTACTTCGCTAAGCGAAGCTTACTGATAAGCTCGTTGAGCAAAGTATCAGATGTGTGATTATGTTATAAAATGTGTGACAAAGTGCAAAGCCAAGGTACTTGTTTCTTGCTTTTCTAGGTGTGTACTTGAATTTGAAATGAGTACTTTGCACAAAAATTTATCTCATACAGTTTTATGCGATAACATGCTTATTATGTGAACCACTTAGAACTAGCCTAAATGTGAGGAATCCTCAAGTGCTTTACATATATGCAGGAGACCGGCATTCATTGTTTTACTTGGTTGTTTTATGTTAAATCTGATAATTGTTTTGAATTGTATGAAAGCACAGAAATGATCAAGGAATTGTTTTGAAAATGAGTAGAAACACTTGACCACAAAAAGCCAACCTGGTGAGAGAGCGAGCATCTGATAACCCCATTTGAGCCTAATGAATCAGAATCCTTAACTATGAACTGTCAATATTCATAAGCAAAATGTTAGTGAATTTGCCCAAGTTTTTCAAAATTCAGTTCATAGTTAAATCACTAATGGATTATGATATTCTTACCTTCATTTGGAACCCTTAACCATCATGTTTATTTGTCCCTTGCCTATTGATAAGGGAACATTCAATTAGGGTATCATTTTGAATAAGTTGGGGAGAAAAGGGAGGTAGTGTATGTCAAGTAATGGTGAACTTTGAAAAATTGATCTTGACAACAAAGAAAAAGAAAAGAAAAAGGAAAAGAAAAAGGAAAAAAAGAAAAAAAAGAAAGAAAAGGAACAAAGAAAAAGAAAAGAAAAAAGAGAAAAATTCAATAAATAGAAAAAGTTGTCAAGATCAATGTAATACTTGTAAATCACCAAGGGTTGATTATGAATTTTGGAGGAAGTTGTGTAAATAGAAAGAATGTTCCTCTATGCTTGGCCATTTGAATTCAATTTTTCCTACACATGACATTTCTTTTTGAAACCAAGCCAAGTTACAACCCTCAAAGACCTTTTGATTTATGCTTTTGTGCTTTTTGAGATGATATTTGGATGGACACATAACTTAATCAAGTTGTTAGCAGAATTGCCGGATGAGTGTTCAAAACCCTCACTTCATGATTTCAATTTGTTTTATTTACTTTCAAAGAAGTGTGTTAGGTGTGGTTCATTGTTAATTATGTTATTGACTTGAATTGTGTGATGTGAATTTTGTGTTTAGGACTTATGCCGCATTCATAGTATATATCTAGATTAATGAGAAACTTCATACTTGCCCGCGCAATACACATTTGAATTATGTCATCTCAAAACTTTTCATTTCTTTGCATGTATTGTACTTTTGTCTAAAGCCTTGATTTTTCCATTTCTTTTGAGTCCTTTGTTTGAGGACAAACAAAGATTTAAGTTGGGGAGAGTGATAAGTGCCAAAAATGAGTTAAAAAGCATAGTTAATTTAAGCACTTAAGTAGCTTGTTTTGCAAGTTATCATGGGAAAAGCTCATAATCACTGATCAAATGCCCAATATTGCTTTTACTTCTTTCCCCATCCATTGGTGCAGGAAAATGCATGCCAGGACATGATTTGAGCAAAGAATCAAGAAGAAAAGAATCTGATAAACTCGCCCAGCGAGCTACTGGCGAGTCCTTGGCGAGCTCAGGCAGGGATTTTCAGGAGCAAGGGAACTTGATTTCGCTCAGCGAAATATGCATCGCCCAGCGAGATCCAAGGCGGTTTAATGCTACTTGAAGACGTGGCTGGAAACCACTGGTGATGAAATCTCAACTCGCCGGGCGAGTGAAATCTCGCCGAGCGAGATGTCACTTTCAGCTTTTAGTATTTAAGCTTTGTTTCATACTTTTTTGCTAAGAACATTATTCTTACAGTGTGTAATATTATTAGGATATAGTTTTTAGATAGAAAATAGGGCTAGAAGCTTTGATCTTCATAGAGCAAGAGTGATTGGAGTGTGGAATCAACTAAGGCTCTTTGGGAAATCAAGAACTTAGGCTTGGATCTTCATCTTTCTTTACACTTTTGTATAGTTGTCATGAAAATGAACAACTAACTTCCCTTTGTTGGGATTGGAGGTACTTTATCTAGCTTAGATGTAATCTTTGATTATGCAAATATATGATTTTAGCAATTTATGTGATATTGAGTTATTCTTGCTATTCATTATCATGTTTTGATTTAAATGTTATTGACGAATACTTTTGAATCTTTGGTGAGAATAAACTTCTATCAAAATAAGAAATTCTAGACATGGAATTTGGTTTTGATAATCGCATAAAGTGTCGAAACGTAATGCTTTCGGATCGTTTGATAGATTGGGAAATCGTCTATTAAACGATACGATTGATCTCACGACGTCATTTGGACACGAATGACGTTGTCGAGTGATACGTGATAATTTCGCTAAAACGCTAGAATTCATATGCATGATCATTAGATTATTTTCGATGCTCGATTGAGGAACTCCGATCTCAACGCTTTTATTCCCTATTTCTTGTCGTATTTATTTCCGCTTTTACATTACATTAGTTTATATGCAAACAAGTTACAAACCCTTTACTCAAAACGATAACGATTGTTGAACGGCTCGAGATAGCGCACTAATCCCTGTGGAGACGATAATATAAAAATACTTACTTTTGTTACGCAACTAACAGCGGCCTCGCGGTTGCTAACCTTCTTGCTCGAACGTCTAAGCAGCTCGTTCATTGAAGACATTTTCCCTGCGAACAAAAAGAGCATAACAAGTCAGTAATAGACTTAGAAAATATGAACACAAAATTGAACGCAAAATTCTACAAAATTCTACCGAGCACTCCATCGGGTTTTCAGAAAGCACGAGATCATGTGTGTTGATGTATTGAGGCTCCGTCACCTCCTGTCCAGCGGAATCAATCAAAGGGGCACCGTCCTCCCTCAACATTTTGGCGGACACAAAGGAAGATACGAAAGCCCATAACTTTTCGTAACTCTTCTTCTGCCCCGCACTCAGCCCAACATACCCAGAGCCGAAGAGGGTTTGTGCCCGTAGTGGTCCTTACACCAATAAAAGGGAAAACAGGGAACCCTGAAGCGGTCTTCCCCTCCACCTTTGATGGCGATTTTTGCAAGTGTACGAAATCGTTCAAGTAGTAAAGTTAAAACGGTAAACCGAGTGTCGAACTCGAGGACTGCGTTATACTGTCAAATTGTAATTAGAACTCAATTGAGCAAAAGGGTACGAAGCTTGTTTAATAACAATAATGGAAAATTGCAGAAAATTAAACTTGTTTGATTTTCAAAGATAGAAAGCTTGTCAGGGATGAGTTTCACTAGACGACGAACTTGAGCTACTCGCTTAGATATGATCAATGAACTTGTTTAACGAATCATAACCTAATTCTCTAAATTACTCTTGTCCTAATTCCTTAGTGACAGAATCATTAATTCTAAGATAAACCCTAATTCCTTAGTGAATTTTAAAATTAGAATTAAGCATGAACGAACAAGAATTACTAGACGGTTTCACGGGTTTGTATCTATTCCTAGATTACAAAGGTGAGAATTTCGTATCTTGAAGCATTCATACATTCAACTTCCATTTCACAATACGAATCATACATCAATTTAAAGGTGATCAATCAATAAAAGCATTAAGCACAAAGATAAGAAATATGATTCAATAAACTTATTCAATGATCAAACTGAGGTCACAAGGCAAAAGTCATCATCTAGCTAACGTCATCCCTAACAATAGAGAAATTAGCGACTCATGTTTCTATTACAAAGCATAGCAAGAATGGGAGATATTACACAATAAGAAAGAGGATGAAAAGCTTCAACTCCAGTGTCCTAGAATTGAACATCTCCTTTCCACAGTCGATCTCCAGTATTATACTCAATTTATTCGTCAAAAAATCCAACCCTTGCACTCAAAATGCACCTGGCTTTTATAATCCAAGTTTCTGAAACTGACCCATCGTGCCACTACACAGGTCCATTGTGGCATGATGGCCTCATTAAAACATAGGTCAACCCATTCAAAGCTTCATTGTGGTACGATGGGTATCCCATCGTGGCACGAAAACTCCAGTGCTAAACTCCTTCTCCTGGCCTTCTTCTCATCGTGCCACGACATAGGTCCATCGTGGCATGATACTTCAAGTTGCAAAACACCTTAAAAACTTCTCAAAATCTTGCAAAATTTTCTTGTTCTAGAGTCGCTTGGCCTTTAACCATTCCTTCTAACTATGTCTAATTTTAGCATGAAAAATCAACAAAAGACTCTCTAATATGTACAAAACAACATCAAAAGATGGCTAAAACCAAGACATGACCCAAGGTCATCAACCTTCTTGGGTCGTCCTGACCGTCTTCAAGACATTCTTCAAGGCAACCTCCGTTTTCGGTCGCACCAGGAAGAAACGGTCCTTGAAAGGTCTCACCTTGCCCACAAAAAGGGAGAAAAGTTTATTCGTCTGGCGGAAAGAAACCCAAGCGTGCCCCCCGCCTTTCTCTATCCCTCGCTGGACAGTGAAGAAAGTGAAAAACATATTTACTGTGGGCTCGACCTCCAGATGTCGGCACACCAGTTCAAAAGCCCTCATAAAGGGGTAGCAATTCAGATGGAGCTGCGAAGGCGACAACTCCGTCCACCTCAAAACTGATAGGACGAAAGGAGAGAAAGGGAGTCTGAATCCCATGTCTTTAAATATGACTTCATACATAGGGAACTTGTTCCCCGTGTAATGCGAGCATATCCTATCAGACATGCTCGGGAGGCAGACCTCCCAGTCCTCTTTGCGTCCAATATCGCTGAACGACTTCTCCGCCGTACCATCCGGCGCAAATGTCGAAATAGCTTTTAACGGCTCGCCCCCTATCTAGGACAAGTCGTACTCTTCGGCCTCGTTCCTATTTGGGTTTCCAACCATGACTAAACCTGAAAAGAGGAGGAAGGAAAATAAGTGAATTTTGCATTCAAATCCACCCTTCCTCCACCTCCAGTTCGATAATGGCGAAGAAGGGCTCATCGTCCTCCCAAACGGAAAGATCAAAGATTTAAAAAAAAACTAATAGTTTAGAGGGAAAACCCAAAAGACTGTGCAAAAGACCTCCACATACGACGAAACTACGCCACACACGGCGGCGACAGGTTAAACCTCTAATAGGTTAAAAACCTGCCACCAGTGGCTCACAAACAAACAAAGGTGATCATACAGGGGATCATACATCCTAAAAAAGTGCAACCTACGGTGAAGACAACCACCATCTAAGGTGTAATCCACCAAATTCCTACCAGGAGTATACTAGCTTATTCAAACAAGAGAACAAAATGACAAAAGAACGAAGAAAGAAAGCATAATGATAAAGCGATCGTACCTTGTTAAACGAAGATGATGTTGTAGGTTGAACGGTGATGGGGAAAAGATTCAAACGCGCCGAAACTTCACTGGAATGGTTCCTTGAACTTCTGAGAATCGAAAAGTTGCAGAGTAAAAATGCCAAAAGTGTTTCTCAAAAACACTTGGGGCTATTTATACCTCCTTCGCAACCTTTCAGAAACACAACGAGTTCGATCCGGTGCAGCCCTTCACTTGTGACCTCATGCAAAGAATCAAAGCAACGGTTCAGATTGCATCCCATCAAATATCCAACGCCCTTGATCAAACCCGTGGGAGTCCCAAACGTCTGGGTTCATTAACGATGATGATGGAGCCTCTAGAACGGTTCCCAAGATATACTCAAGGGCCTAAGTAATCAAGTGCATTACTAGCCTTTACACATGGCAATCAAAACCCAAACGTCATGTCCCCTCACTCACGACCTCAAGGACGTGGGCATTAAATGCAGATGGATAGACGACCAATGATCTGACGAGGGAATCTTGCAACTCCAACGACCCATAGATCGAGGGACGAACCGATGTACACATACGAACTTCCCTCAACTCAACGAGTTCGTTCCAACCACAGCAAAACGAACTTCACAACGATCCCAGCGAGCGAATCCTTCGAACAGGATTCAGTTGATCATTCTTAATCTTTCTCAATTTTAAGATCCAAATGATCATTCTTGACTTCCCTCAAGGTTTCCGAGCAGGGTCAGTTGATCGTTTCCGATCAAAATTATGTTGGTCATTCTTGATTTTCTCCAAGTTCAAAGATCCAGTTGATCATTTTTTATCTTCCTCAATCTGAACTCCGTTAGCGACCCGAGGAGCATGCTTGATATATCCTTAATGAAGGAGAACGTCACATACCCTTATGAACAACACCATTCCAAAGCGGGTCAATCCACTCACATGTGAGCCGATTGCCTCTCATGCGAGCTAGTTCTACGCGAACACCACTTCAAAATAACTGAGGTCCTCACCTCCAAAAGAACTCCTATCGGACCAGGCCTTTACCTCTTCAAAGTCATCACTCTTTGCCAAGAGCAACGACTTGGGGGGATTATGTTCTGGAGTAAACGAATAACAATTAGGCCCATTTACTTAGGCCCAATACAAACTAGGCCAGATCCAATATCTGGCAGAATTACTCGCAACACACCTCCTCTCCGCGAGGGGGGTGCTCGGAGCAAACAGAGACTCATTCAAATGTTCTGTAACGTCTCTCACATGTTCCCGCGAATCTCTCTTCGATGGTTACACTTCCTACGAATTCGTAACCGTCGAGCCACACGTGTGCCATACAATGGCTCCTGCACCACCCACCTCTATAAAACGGGGACTCTGAGCAGTCCCCAAGGTTAGATTCTCCTTACTCTCTTAACCTACCTCTCTACACTCATACTGACTAGAGTGTCGGAGTGCCTGCAGGTACACACCCCCCGCCGTTCCAACTACAACGAGCATTCACAAATACAATCCTTCTACTGCACCGGCAGCCCATTTCTGATCAGGTAAGATCAAGAGGCATCTAGCTATTGAGGTTAGGTCACACACTTATTACACTTATGGTGTGATATGAAATTGATATCGCGCTTATTATTTGCTTTCTAGAGTAGAAGCAAAAAATAGAGAAGAAAAAAATATGAGAAAGAAGTTGTGGAGAAATATCCCTAATTACTTAGTTGTAATCTTTAGGCTGGTCAAATGATCCCAACACAAATTAGTCTTTGTTTTAGTTTTTTTAACCATGTTATTGTTGCGAAGTATTTATCGACTTTGCTAATAATTAATTTTTGTCTGAGAACTTGATTGGCCACCTTAAATAGGGTCTTATCTTCCAACCAAATTTTTTTCTTATATAACAAGCACTCTTTATGTTCATTGTTTATAAATCTAAGTCCAATTTAATCTCATTATCACTCCAACCAGTTTGATCCTTACCACAAAGCAACAAGCACTCCTTATGTTCCTAAAAAAATTAGTCATCATTAGACACGAATTGAAGGTACAAAACCAACACAAAACTATAACTACTAAAAAAAAAGTAACTCCAACAAGAAACAAATTAAATAGAAGGCTTAATTGAACCTTTAGTCCCCTAACTTATTTGTTGTTTTCATTTTGGTCTCATAACTCTAAATTTTTCCCGTTTGGTCCCTCAAATATACCTCCGTCAGTCAGTTTGATCAATGTCAGTTAACTTTAACCCCAAATGTATTAGGTTGACCAACATCGTAGGTGGTCCACCGTAGACCTTATTAATTTTTTAAAGCCCTTTGATCTTTTTTTCAAAAATGGGACGACTAGATTATGAAGGTCTATTGTATCTAACGGTGCATCACCAACATCTAATTTTTTTTTAACATTCCTTCATCTTCTTCCAACCTCATCTTCATCAATATCTTCGTACATTCATCAAAAAGTTAAAATAAACCCGGAATAAGTATTTGCTTCACAATTCAAAAACTGTCTACCCATTAACTCAGTGACCACATTCTTTGTCAAGTACAAACTCCAGATTCGATTTTGATTCATTGAACCTCAGATTCGAACCCTAGATTCGGTAATTCATCGAACCCCTGATTTACTGTATTTGCTTACCCAACAATAATTCATCGAATCCCAGATTCGATTCTGAATCGATTCTAAAAGAATTATGAAATCCGAAATCCAGAAACAACACATCAACAAATAAAATCAAAACCAAGAAATCATAGATCAGAAATCAAACGAATTTCCCCAAGCTTTTTTGTAATTCATCAAACGAATTTCTCCAAATTCAGCAAATTCAGAAATCATAAATCCAGAAACAACACACAACAAAAATCCAGAAATTTACAAATAGAATCAAAACCAAGAATTTTGTTGTTGTTGTTGTTGCTGTTAGGATCAGAGAGAGAAGATAAGAGATTTTTTCTATGGATTTTTGTTGTTGTTGTTGTTGTTGTTGGAATCAGAGAGAAGAACGAGAGAGAGATTTTTATGTTGTTGTTGTTTGGAAGGAGAGAACAGAAGAGAGAAGAGCGAATGAGGAGGAAGGAGGAAGAGATGTGGAAAAAAGATTCAATTGAAAAAAAAGGAGGAAGGAGGATCAAACGAGGAAGAAAGGGGAACATTAGAAGAGAGAAGAGGAAGATAACGAGAAGGATAAGAGAGAAGAGAATGAGGAAGGAAGAAGAAGAGGAAGAAAGGGGAAGAAAGGATAAGAGAAGAAAGGGGAGAAGATGAAGAAAAACAAAGAAATTTGGTGTTGGTGGTTCACCGTTACATACAATGGTCATGCAATCTAATGACTGAAATCATATCTGAAATATTAGGCTTTAAAAAACTAACGGAGATGATCAATTTGACTGACGGATGTATATTTGAGAGATCAAACGAAAAAAATTTAGAGTTATGAGACCAAAATGAAAACAACAAATAAGTTAGGGGACCAAAGGTTCAATTAAGCCTAAATAGAATGATTTCCCAGAACTCATATATAATGTGATTATTATTCGATTATCAACCATAAATCAATTACATCCTCCCGGTAAAATAAAAATAAAAATTACTACACACTTAAACATCCTGTTTCTCAAAATTTTACAACAACTTAAACAAAAACATAACCACACCAACATAACCAGCAAAACAAAAACAAAACAAAAAATCAAATCAAAAGCATTACATATGAATATGTCCAACACCACACTATGGAAGCACTTAATTATAAATTGTCACCTTTATCAGTTGCCGTTGGAACCTTAGTTAAAATAGCCATTAGAAGATCAAAGTATAGAGGGAACTGTGCAACAGCATAAAAAGTCACAGGCAAACAAGTTGTTGCATAAATTGGGAACAAAACCGACTTAAAATTATGGCTAAGCAGAAAAAAATTTCCAGTGCAGAATGAAACAAACATTGAAGCAATGGACACAAAAAGAGAGCTTAACCCAAGAAGAAGTTTCAGTGGCAAATCTCGACGAAAATCTTTGGCTTGTTTTCGAGAAGTGAGAATTGAAAGAAACATGATGAGTCCGGTAACAGAGAAGCAAAGACCGATAAGCGAAGAAATGGCGAAGGCATCAAATGCAGGCTTGCCTTCTAATACTGGACTGCCTTCATCAGTTGTGCCTCCGGGTATTTGGCTTGCTGTGGCGAAGGAAACACCGGCTACAAGGCCAGACACGACGGAGCAGGATTCCGACGTGTCTTTTAGCCAACTGCTGCTCTCTTGTATAAGACCTTCGTGTTTTTTCTTGAAAATTTCACTTGATGTTTCGCCCTTGTTGTTGCTTCTAAAGTAGAAGTGTTGTGGTACAATGCTTTTGATATACTGCTCCAAGGTAAAAAAGAAAAAGCAAATGAATCAACATATTTAAATATTTTCATTGGAAGAGATAAAATTTGAGTAATGCACAATACTCAAACTTTTATATGGGATTCATTTTTAATAAGGTAGATACACATGAACTTCATCTAATAAGAGAAAAAGTGTTAAAATAGAGAGTAATAATAGTATTCCTCTAAACATTTTAGTAAAACTTTTGCTTCATGGAAGTTTCTAAAATCAACTACATGCATATTCTTCACCTGACAAATAAGGGAGTAAATAGGCATTTTAAATTTTTAATCTTTGAATTTATCCAAGCCCTGCAAACCCTCCCAAATCTTTGTTGAATACAATTTTGAGTCCTCCCAAATTAGGAAGATTTTGTATTATAGATAAAAATAAATTTTCAAAGCTCCCCCCTTCCAAAGCCCTCAATTTCTTCCACTTCATCCTTCCTTTTTTAAAACCCTCCTCTCGTAAACTCTCAAACATACCCCAAATAAATAATTTGATGAAAGAACTAAATTGATTGATGTTCTTCAATTTAATGAGTAAATTGTTATTTGTCAACTTTGAGAGACTAAATTGACAGACTTTTACTATTTCAATGACTAAAATGCCATTTACTCCCAAAAATGTTTGTAAGCTTGTGGTTTGCTTTGATAACCAATTTAATAAAGTACTTATGTATAAACTATATCTATAACAAAATAAAATAATTAATTGTTTTTATATAACTTAGAAGGTTTTTTTTTTTCCGTAAGTTACTATGAAGATTTTATGAAAATAGCTAACATGGTATATGTTGTTTTCATAAGTTCTTGTAAAGAGCCTCACAAATGTTATGTCGATAGATAACTTAAAATAAGTCAATCCAACATGCGCATGGGGTTTAAGAAAAATTAAGGCTAAATTACACCATGAGTCATTTATGTTATTTAATTGTAACAAATCAGTCCTTTAAGTTTTTTTCGTACCACTTACGTCCTTTAAGTTATTTAATTGCAACAAGTTGGTCCTTTAAGTATTTTTTGTAACGCTTAGGTCCTTTAAGTTATATAATTGTAACTTTTAGGCCCTGAATAACTTACATTTTTAAGATCTAAAATACACCAAATTGTTACAGTTAAATAACTTAAAGGACTTAATTGGTACGGAAAAAACTTAAAGGACCAATTTGTTACAATTAATTAACATAAAAGACCTAAGTGGTACGAAAAAAACTTAAAGGACCAATTTATTACAATTAAATAACTTAAAGGACCTTTTATGTAATTTGGCCAAAAATTAAAGTTAAGAAACTAACTTCAAAACAAGTAAGCAATATTTTAAAAATGATTATGAATATGATTGTAATAATTCTATGTACCTGAAACCATTTTATATCCCACATCATTTGTAAGGCAGAACCAGGAATCTGCCAAGGTTTACCATCACCTAGTGCCTCTGCTGCCAAATGCAATATTGTATTCTCCTCCTTATCCATTGCAAGAATCAAGTTATTCCAAAGTTCTGTTTTTGAGTCCTTAATCATTCTCATTCTCAATGTTTCAATAATAAGGGGTTGTCTTGACTTCACTGCAACAAGCAATACATTTTCTTTTCTCGAGTTTCTGTCATGAATGGCACTTGGTATTTTGTCTAGAATTTCGTTAACCATTTCAACTATTCCATTTTTTGCTGCAACCAAAAATGGTGTCTCCTTTTTGTCAACTTCCTTTTCATATTCTGGTTCTTGTTTTTGTTCATCAAACCTATTGGTTCCACTTGTCAATGTCAAATGCAATGGAAGCTGTAAAAGTGACATTCATCTTTTTTTTTTTTTGTATATATTAAATAAAATCCAAATAAAATATCGGAAATGCTGAATGTCGCGAGGGAATTTATCACAGAGGCAGCATTTTGCTTTCCAGCATTTACTCATTTCGCAAAAAAAAAAATCGCTAAGTATAACACTACTCATAAATTATTACCGAAAACAAAATTTCTAATGAAATGTAAAGACAAAATATAGTTTCATTAGAAACAGAAACACAATTATCTTTGGAAACGGATTGTATGCCTTCCATGCGGGAATATTTGAACCGTCTTATTGATAAATGGACCAAAAGTATTGTACTCCCTCCGGTTCTATATATAAGAAAATTTTCAAAAAAATTCTTGGTCTTATTTATAAGAAAATATCACAACTTTTAAGGTGTAGTTATTGTTTAAAAGACTTTTATACCCCTTATTTAATGTTTGTCCTTTTAAAATTAGTGAGTGTATTTAATGCTTCACAATTTTTTATGAGGGTGTATTTGTAAAAATATTCAAAAAGTTACACCAATTAATGAGTGTATTGGTTTTGATGTTTTTTTGTTTTTCTTCTTATAATAAGGACCGGAGGGAGTATAAGGAATGGTAGACAACTCATTTGAGACAATTTATTATATTTTGTTGTTATAATCGATGAGTCAAATGAAATTTACTTTTGATGGATTGTGGTAATTTATATACTACATCTTTTTTTTTAAAAAACTTGTTGCTTCTTTTTCTGCTTTGTGTGTAGATATATAAAAATGGTAGACAATTTGAATCTCTTAACTAATTAGTTTAGGGTATTCCATCCCTTACCTTGGTTTGAAATGGGGATCAAGAACATTATAAATGTCCTGATCAAATTCCTGATCAAATTCCCTATGAGTTGGTCGACCACCGGCACCCGTGAATGCTGCATAAGGTCTTTTCATTAATGCCTTCAATAGCTGACTACTCCATATGTGCTTCTTCTTTGCATTCTTTACATCCGTCAACTCTTTAAATAAAAGGAACATTAATTTAGAAATAACCAATTAATTATTCGTGTTAAATTATCATCATATAATAGTGTTTTATTTGTATACTTTTACAGGGTGCAACTCTTGTGTGCATAATAATGTAGATATTTGTTGAGATATTCTAGAAACTAATTTAACAAAATAACTTAAGATAATGGTTTGATTAAATATTTGTATAGAAGTAGTTTAACTATTTGTGCATAGAAATTAATTTCATAATTAAGCATATCAATTAAAATAGGCACTAATTCTGGCTTTTGCCCTCTTGTAATATAAAAAAAAAGTAGATGCTAATAAATATGGAGAAGAAGTACTACATACCTACTCCTGAAAGACCAAGGGTGTGTACATATGCAGACTTGACAAATTCAAGAAAGGTTTCATAATTTTTTGGCAAAAATCCAACATGATATTCCTCTGTTTTGGATGGGATACGATCGTTTGACGGAGCTTCTATATCGTGTGGTTTCTTCTTTGAAATCGTTTTTGCTGACAAAATTCAAACAAATAAGATTTTTTTTGTGCAATTATATATCCAGAAAAACATTTTACCCATTAATAAGTAATTAATGCATTTTCACTTATTTGGATCTTCTGCAGCTATTTTGACACACATTGTTAAAGTCGTTGGATTCTATAATGTTACTTGATTCATGTAATCAATCCTACTTACTAGAATAAAGTTTGTTTGTTGACATTGTTATTAAATTCAATGACTTCATTTTGTTGTAATGTGCGTAGCTGTAGAGAATCCAAATCTCATGGGTAAATAATAACCAAGGTTACAAAAAGGCCTATGACATAAGCTAGTTCTTTTTGTTTACATGCTTAAGTTATTGACCCTTTTGGGGGGGAACCAATGTCTATGATGGTGTCTCAATGAAGACAGATTAAACTATGTTTTCAGTAAATTATCAATAAAGACTAAAGCAACAAAAAAAAATTCATCAAAAAATAAGAAACCTTACGGATGGCATATGACATACCAAATATAGAAAAGAAATCATATAAAGTGGTATAGTTATCTGGTAACTTTTTCTTATTGGAATTTGAACGAGCCTCCATCCTTCTCAAATTTGACCTCATTGTTCTTTCAGCATCCAGTTTTTCCACAAGTATACCTTAATTTGGCAACAAACAAATTTAAATACTCAAATCACATATAGCACATTTTTATTTCATAATATTAATGTTACATAATTGTCCAACACATATATTATATATATGTATTAATTAGTACTTACAGTGATATAGGATTCGCTTATACCATGAAAGGTTGCTTGCACTTTTGAAGGCTGAAGATCTAGTGGCAAGGACTTTGAGAGGAGTTGATTCTTCTTTGTTCAGATGTGTGCTGAGGTAATCATAGCGATGTACTATTATCACAGCCAAATCTGTTCCATAACATATTATATTGCAAAGTATATATGTTTAATTAGAATGCTAGAGAATGAGATCAAGTTATCTTTTATTCTACATAACAACATAAAAAATGAAAGAAAATAGTACATTAAACATTCAACTTAGTTTCTAAACTCTCCTATGTGATCCACAATATATAAAAATATAGTGAGTATTCTCTAAACAATTTCTTTAAAATTTGGAGAATTAGTGATAGTTCAGGGATTAACTTGATGGATTAAAAATAGTTTAGGGACTAAATTTTTATAAGTTATGAACTAAATTGGTGGTAGTGTCATGGTTTAACTACTAAATTGATGATTTATTCAATCCAAATATAAAGAAGGTTTAAATAACACTAAAATATAAAAACAAATGAATCAGAGCAACCATCCCTAATGTGAAAGAACTATGAAGAAGCTAATTTTTTTTTTTTTTTATGTAAATGAAGTGATAACCATCACCGAAAACTCATACACACACAATTGCGAGATTCCACATTCGAACTCAGGTGAAAATGTTCAGCTTGACAATATCGATATATTTCACAAAATACATTCCAAGTGCCAAAAAAAAAAAATTAATCATCCTAAAAGTATAACCTATATATATTTTTGCATGATATGATATAGTATATTTCTAAACACAAGTTATATAGCTTAATTTACCGAAATATTCTCCTCGGATAGCAGTGTGAAGAATACTATCACCATCATCTCGTACAAGATCTTGCAAAGTGACTATCTCTTTGGAAATATGAGCAAGATAAGCAAATGTTTGTTTTCTCCAATTAATTGCAGCTTGAAAAAGAGGTGTCTCACCATGTTTATTTTTACGACTCAACAAATCTATCCTCTCATTATTAATCCCAATGATACACTTACATATTCTAGCAAAACCCCTTGACGCTGCAAAATGCAATGGTGTGTCTCCACGTTCATTCTCCATTTCCAATGCTTCAACTCTTTCATCACTAACTTCCACATTATGTGTTAAAATTGCATTCACAAGCTCTTTAACAACAATTTCTTCGTCTAAATCTATGGCTACATGTAATGCAGTGCCAGCTGAATCAGAGATAATTGCTTTGTGGGCTTGTTCTGGAAATGCATAGTAAATCATTATAACATTTTCCCATTTACCTTCCCATGTATACTCACCTAGAAAATCATTTACTTCATCGGGTGAAATGTTGAGTAATATGTTCTCACTATCACCAATTGTTGTCATGGTAGCAAAAATGAAGTTTCTTTTTTTCTTTTTCACATGAGGTAATTAATTGAATTTGTTTTTTTTTTAGGGGAATAATGAATTGAATTTGTTCTTGATCCTAATGTATCATTATTTATCAATTGCCGCTATATTTATACCGAAGAATCTAATACTTATATAAATAAATAAAACAACATCTCATGTGATGTAACTTTTTCTAGATGACAAGGAAAGAATAAATTAATGGGTTATGTGAACTTGAAGAGTGAAAAATGTAGGACGACTTTATTCTTGCTTTCCTTTTCCTTTTGGACAAAACATGCCATTCTCATGTCCTAATTTCTATTTTTTTTATTAATTTTTAAGTTCCTGTATCATAGTCCCTGGGTTAATAGATGTGAACTTAAATAGAGGTTGCAAATTTTGAAGGAAAGAAAAACATTATGGTATTTCTGGAAGGAGGGTTTAGAAGGAGATGACTTTTTTTTTTAATGACAAGTGGTTGGACTATTATATGATCATTACTTAAGATGTTCCGTTAATTTTCTTAAAATATTATATATATATATATATATATATATATATCAACTCTCCCAAAGAGACCCTTAGACTTGTTTACCTTATGAAAACATTTTCAATTTTCTTAAAATTTTTGCTAATTTAACTTACTAATAAGGAGATATTACAATCTTGAAGTGAACAATTATTTACATTTTTATCTCAAAACATACCTTAAAAAACTGAATAGGCACGTCCCTCTCTCTCTTCCAAACCCTAGCCGTCACAATTTTTTTTCTTCTAGATCTACCAAAGAGGGGTGATTTAGTGTCAATTTTGACCTGAAATCACCCCTCCGAATTGTTTTTCTTTTTCTTTTAGTTAAATAAGCGATTTTCACATATTTTCAGTTTTCTTTTGTTTGTTTTTGTGATTTCGTCATCTATCACGACTTTGTTTATCTTGATTTCATGTCTTTGTGCGGTGTGTTTTGATTTCTCGTTTTAGTACGGTGTTTATTTGATTTAGGTTGAAGGATTAACTTTGATCAAGTGTATATTCAATCAATGACTTTTGCATCATCAAAGTTGCAGATCCGAAAACATAAGTATTTCGGTGGCTTGAATATAGTCATATTTTTAGGTATATGTACTATGCGGTTTTATGATATTAACATGGATGATGTGAGTTTGTTTGCAGGTTTATCATTTTTGTTTTTAGCCACTTTGAATTTGTATTGTATCGATATACTTTATCAATTTGAATAAATGAATATCGTTTATTTTTTGTAAAAAAAAAATATTTACATTTTTAGTAAAGAACGAAAATACTAAAAAAATCTCTTCATTATTTCCAAAAATACATAAATCTTTAATTAGTATTTCATCTTCTATTCATCGCAATGATCCAAAAAATACAATATTAATTCAATGATACAATCTTGTTAATTTCATTTTCAATTTGCTATTAATGTATATGTCGTGTAAAACATGTTTCCAGTTGTCTTCTTCCTTTTTTTATGAAATACTGTTGATTTGTAGTTATCGTTACATATTTCTAGCTTTTTCACTGTGTGGCTGAGATAATATCAAGCAAATAGGGATAAAGAGTGCCAAGTATTTTTTTTTTTTGGTTACAAAAGAGTGCGAAGTATAGAACAACATTATTCTTGTATTCTTTTTTCTTTTGGACAAAACATTATTCTCGTGTTTTGATTTCTATTCATCCTCAAATCACTCGTTATCGTGTCATATTTTTAAATTTTATATATAAAAGTTCTCAAGTCTTTTAGACAACTTTTTGGAGCCAAAAGAGTTGTTGCAAATTTCCTTCCTAATTTTTTGCTCTTTCTTTATTTTTTTAAAAAATAATCGCATATCTTATATATAAGTGTTCTTAAGTCTCTTATACAATTTTTTGGAATCAAAAGAGTTGTTGCAAATTTCCTACCTAATTTTTTGCTCTTTCTTTATTTTTTTTTATAAAATGATCGCTTATCTTCTATATAAAAGTGCTTAAGTCACTTAGACAACTTTTTGGAGCCAAAAAAGTTGTTGCAAATTTCCTTCCAAATTTTTTGTTTTTTCTTTATTTTTTTTTATAAAATTATCGCATATCTTATTTATAAAAGTTATTAAGTTTTTTAAACACTTTTTGGAACCAAAAACATGATTAATATTATTCTTGGTGAGAGAAAAACATACTCAAGTGTTGATAGTCCAAGTATATACCATTAATTATTCATGATTGTCGAGCTAATATTTATATCTCAAGATTGGTTTTATAATAATGTTGTTAAGAAATATTGATTAACCATCAGGACTATCCAATGGTACATGCCTTATAAATGCCCAAACAAGGAATTACGTGCTTGAGGAAAAGGTCATATCAGGAAGCGATATTAGAAATAGGCATAGCAGCAAAACCCGTACCTGGTACCCACTCGAACCCACCTCAATTTGACGGGTTTTCTCTCATTTGTATAGGTTTGGGTATGGGTTTTAGTTCTCTCTGATTTCAAAACATGGGTACGGGACGGGTAACGGAGATATATGTACCAACTCCAAACTCGTACCCATATTTGTCCCCGAATCTTGAAAATTACTTTATTACTCTTTTTATATCAATCGAAACTCAAACCCTAAACCATCTCACTTAGGCAGTTAGAATGTCAGTACATGTCTGCACTCACTCGAGTTCTCTCTCTTCTCCTTCCACATCTCACACCCTCAGTCTATCTCTTATGCATTACAACATTGCCTTTGGATTGGGAAAAAAAATTGTATTAAAAAATGATTCATTGTGGGTACGCAGATGGGGCGGGGATACTGAACCCCTCGGGGAAGAGGATGAGGTTCAGTTTCTCATCTCCGTTGGGTGGGTAGGCTAACATGTAAGTATATGAGAATCGGGGATGGGGAAGGTAAAACTTGTTCCCACCCCGCTGCATTGTCATGCCTAATTATAAAAAAAGTTTATATCTGTAAAATGTCTTTTTTTTGTTACACTCTAGATTGTATTTGACTCTATCTGATCCCAAAATTCCTTTCATATTTCAACATAAAAAAAATTCTATTGTTGTCTCATTGCAAAGACTATCATTAAGAGTCAAGGAATCTCTTCAAAATGTTGACGATTGTTTACAACTTTATCATGCATAAATTTGCGTGTTGTTCTTTTTAGGGGTAATTACATTAGTAGATGTATTTGTGTTTTTTTATCTGTATTTTTTTATCTATTATATTGTAATGGAGTCAACAATAGATATTAAATAATTCTTATCAACAATCTATCTGATGTGACAATAAGAAGTCTAAATTACTCCGTAGTTTTTATTGTTTATCTTTTAGAAACATCGACTCATGTTATATGACAACTATGATGTAATGTTCAATTACTAGATTTATTAGTCAACCATATAATTAACTTCTTCTGCATCGCACGTGTCCAAGTACTAGTTAGTTGTTATATTAATATTTACTTTTTCATTCAGGTTTGAAACTATTGACTCCAACTCATTTAACTTTTAACTCAAACCAGTTGAGATAGCAACCCTCATGTCGTATTTGTAACATCCGGTGGCTCCCAATGGGCTGGCCTCCCTATCTTTCAAGGGCCGAGATGTACTCATGGTCTTCTCCACCCCCCAAGTGGAGTTTCATGCCTTCCGTGGGAATCGAACCACGTACCCTGGAGGCTATAAGTACATGGCCAATGCATTCCCACTACCAATTGAGCTACTAGCTCAATTGGTAGTGGGAATGCATTGGCCATGTACTTATAGCCTCCAGGGTACGTGGTTCGATTCCCACGGAAGGCATGAAACTCCACTTGGGGGGTGGAGAAGACCATGAGTACATCTCGGCCCTTGAAAGATAGGGAGGCCAGCCCATTGGGAGCCACCGGATGTTACAAAAAAGGCGCCTTTTTTGTAACATCCGGTGGCTCCCAATGGGCTGGCCTCCCTATCTTTCAAGGGCCGAGATGTACTCATGGTCTTCTCCACCCCCCAAGTGGAGTTTCATGCCTTCCGTGGGAATCGAACCACGTACCCTGGAGGCTATAAGTACATGGCCAATGCATTCCCACTACCAATTGAGCTACTAGCTCAATTGGTAGTGGGAATGCATTGGCCATGTACTTATAGCCTCCAGGGTACGTGGTTCGATTCCCACGGAAGGCATGAAACTCCACTTGGGGGGTGGAGAAGACCATGAGTACATCTCGGCCCTTGAAAGATAGGGAGGCCAGCCCATTGGGAGCCACCGGATGTTACAAAAACAATTTTCTGTATTGTATTTAAATGTATCCAGTATCAGTTTAACACTCCTGCTAATATACTAGTTAAAATTAGTATGGGTGTTACAATTACTAGCTCAATTGGTAGTGGGAATGCATTGGCCATGTACTTATAGCCTCCAGGGTACGTGGTTCGATTCCCACGGAAGGCATGAAACTCCACTTGGGGGGTGGAGAAGACCATGAGTACATCTCGGCCCTTGAAAGATAGGGAGGCCAGCCCATTGGGAGCCACCGGATGTTACAAAAAAGGCGCCTTTTTTGTAACATCCGGTGGCTCCCAATGGGCTGGCCTCCCTATCTTTCAAGGGCCGAGATGTACTCATGGTCTTCTCCACCCCCCAAGTGGAGTTTCATGCCTTCCGTGGGAATCGAACCACGTACCCTGGAGGCTATAAGTACATGGCCAATGCATTCCCACTACCAATTGAGCTAGTAGCTCAATTGGTAGTGGGAATGCATTGGCCATGTACTTATAGCCTCCAGGGTACGTGGTTCGATTCCCACGGAAGGCATGAAACTCCACTTGGGGGGTGGAGAAGACCATGAGTACATCTCGGCCCTTGAAAGATAGGGAGGCCAGCCCATTGGGAGCCACCGGATGTTACAGTATTTTTATATTAACTTATTTTAAAATAAATTTAAATTTTGAATGAATTTTATTTACAAGATAGTCATACTCAACCAAGGTACCTAAGAATTTACCATTTTTAAGTTCGTGTATTGTTTTTAGGTAAATTCTTAGTTGTCTGTCCCATAACTCCTAGCTCACCCGGCAAAAATGCAGAAACTGTTAGGTCAGACGTCATGACCGGGGTTCGAACCCCGACACCTCTACTTTGTGTGTGTGAGTTTATGATGGCTTTGCCATTTCGTCTATCTACCAAAAAAAATATCATAGTTGTCTTGGAGTTTGGTTGGATACGGTACCGGTAATAAAAATTCATTCAAAATTTGAATTTATTTTAAATTCAATATGTTAGAAAATTAAATATGTCTGAAATTTGCTTTTTAGGCCCACATGGAAATTTAATATGTTAGAAAATTGCTCTTTAACCTACATTGTTTGCTCTCGGGCACCCCAAAATAACGTTTTTACCCCAACGGTAGTTAACTACCGTTGTCGGTCTAGATCGAGACCTGCATATACAGGAACAAAAAAAAAACAATCATACAATAGTTAAGTATTGTAGGGAGATGTAACCACTACAAGAAAACACCCAATTTTCCTACCAAATTTTCCTAGGAATTTCAATTCGTCGGAAAGCAACTTGGTTACTGACGAAAAATTCGTCGGAAAGCAACCATGTGGTCCCTCATGACCAGAAATGTGTGCGTGACAAGCTTTGAGTGGGTGATGCTTACCGACGAAAAAATTCCTAGGAAAGCACATGGGACCACACTCATATAAAGCCTGTGTGTTTGAATTTAAGTGGTGGTGTTTACCGACGAACTGTTTCCTCGGAAAACACTGGGGACCACACGCCAAAAGACTGCATCATACTACGCGAGGCAACGTTTCATTGACTGGGTTGTTACCGACGAATTTTTTCGTCGGAAAACACCACATAGCCGTTGCAAATCAGACCGTTTGATGCAAATTATGGCAGTTTGATGACCGTTGGTGATGGTTGTTTACCGAGGAATTATTTCGTCGGAAAGCACTACATTATAGCCGTTTTCTGACCGTTGCAAATGGCTTTTAAATAGTTGTTTTCCTTTCAAACAATTTTCACTCCAAATCACTCAAATTTTCTTCCCTATATTCTCTCAAATTCTCTCAAACTTTCATCCCTATATTCTCTCAAACTTTCTGAAATTATGGCGCAGTAGATTCCAGATGCTGAACGTAATGATCCAACACAAGAACAATGGTGTAAAATAGAGTAAAACACGAAACAACAACAAGGAAAGAAATAATAGACTGAAAGTAAAAGGCACAGGATATTTGTTAACCCAGTTCGGTGACAAACACACCTACGTCTGGAGGCTACCAAGCCAGGAAGGAAATCCACTAGCGTAGTCCTAGTTCTAAGTTCTCAGCAAACTCCCAGTTTACAACTTATCACCTAGCTACTACCCGTATTGACTTCAGCCTAGGAACTCCTAGACCTGAGATCCCATCTCACTTCCCCTCAAACAATCACTGCCCCAGTGATCTTAAACTCAAATAACAATTAAAGTAGGAGACACACTCCAAATACACAAAAGTCACTCTTGCTTAAAAGCTCATGAGTGATACACAAATATAACTCAACTAAACACAGTCCTAAGCTTGCATCAAGATGACACAAGAAAGGCTCACAATTAACAGACTCAAAACCTAAGTATACTTTTTCAATGATAGCTTTGGTTGAGTTAATTTCTTCCATAGTAGCGTCTTCTATTTATAGCCTTCAGCAGCAACATATATTTGAATCAAATATTCTTCTCAGAAATATGTTGACACAAATATTCTTCAGAAATATATATTTTCCAAAGATGTCTTTGAAAATATATTCACAAATAAAAATATCCAATCTTGAAAAATATATCTCACGAAAATATCTTTCTTCTGGAAACATACGCAGCTTGGAGAATTTCTTCAATCAAATCTTCAAAAGATCAGGTGAGAAAATAAACAGCTCCAAGACGCGAAAACAGGAGCACAGTAAACCAGCTTCTGAAGGTACTTCAGAAGAAGTGCTTCTGAAGGTCTGCGTCTGAAGGTTCAACGTCTGAAGGTCAGCGTCTGAAGGTTCAGCTTCTGAAGTTCTGCTTCTGAAGGTTCTGCTTTTGAAGACGTTCAACTTCTGAAGTTCTGCTTCTGAGGTCCAGCTTCTGAAGACGTACATCTTCCTTGTATATTTGATTTTAGCAAACATGAAGCCAACAACCAAATATCCAACAATCTCCCCCTTTGGCAAATTTTTGGCTAAAATCAATCTGAGATCAGGAAGATATCACAAGGCAAATTCTTCACTCATCAAAATAGCGCAACCATGAAGAACTAAAATGTAGCAACCAAAAGCAACAGAGTCAGCAGCGGCACAAACAAAATCCTAACAAGGCAAATACTACGTTTTCACAAATACACTCCCCCTGAAACATGTCATTCAGCAGCAGCTTCTGAAACATACACTAATCCCCCTGAAACATAAACATACACTACTCCCCCTGAAACAGAGACTCCCCCTGAAACACATCAGCTCCTGTGTATTGCTTCTGAACTACTTATCTCCCCCTTTTTAGCCAAACAATTTTGATAAAAATAACCATGCATTCACCAGGAGTAGAAAAAAAAATAACAGCAGCAGATTTAAACAACCAAGAGATCCCATCAAGTAAGAATCAACATTCAGCAATGCACATTAGAATCACACAAACAGTACCCACACACAAAGTCTTCACAGAAGAACAAACACTTCATATCAAACCACTCAGACACACGTAGTAATAGTAGCCACATCTGAACATAATACTTCTGAGTATTAACACATTTGAACCTCAAAACTTCAACCCATATCAGAATTAGTTTGAGGAATCTCAGAACTGGTTTCAACAACAGACTATTTTCAGCAGTCTTCAAAATGCCAATGATTTCCCTGATTTCTCGTGCAACTCTAGTTATAGTAAATATAAAGAATTTGTTTGCACGTTTCAACACCTGTAATTGCTATAGATTCTCATATAAGCAACTACTTAAAAAGACCATTAACTTCTCAACATTGTCACAGTATAATGTCATGACATCTTGCTTGACATTGTACTCCATTAGCATTTGTTTCATCCAAATCAATTGAGAGCAACTGCTTCCTGCTGCAATATACTCAGCCTTAGTTGTAGACTTTTCAGGAGACTTTTCTTGACAGGTTTTAGTAGGGTCATCAGGTTGGGTCAGGGATGTTTCAACATCTGGTACAACTTCGTGCTCAGAACCATCATCAGAACCCACATCAGAACCATCATCAGACTTGGATGGGGTAGACTGAGGGTTATCAACAACAACCTTAGAAGGGGACACAGTTGCATCATCATCATCCATTTCAATACCAACAACAGAATCACTTGCAGATGTAGTCAAGTGTGCTTCTTCTTGAGATACCCATAAGTAACAGTTATCCTTAGATCTATTACCTCTCATTAGCACTTCACTTTTCCCATTAGTTACCAGACATTCAGTCTTGTTGAAGTTCACTTTCATCCCTTGATCACACAGCTGGCTTATACTAATCAAATTTGAAGTTATCCCTTTTACTAATATCACATTGTCTAACCTTGGTAGTCCATCACTGATCAAGTCTCCAATTCCAAGAATTTCTCCTCTAGCTCCATCACCATAGTCACATAGCTACTGGTGTAAGGTCTTATATTTTCAAGAAATTTACTAACTCCAGTCATGTGTCTAGAGCATCCACTGTCAAAGTACCAGTCTCCCCTAGATGATGCTCTTAGAGAGGTGTGAGCTATTAGACCAACATTATCACATTTGGGTCTCCATTCCTTCTTGACATTGATTTTGTTTACAATGGGTTCCACTTTTCTTTGTTGAAAGTGTTTGGGGTATCCATACAGCTTGAAACAGAATGGCTTTATGTGCCCCTTTTTACCACAGTAATGACATATCCAAGGACGAGATTCCCTCTTGCTATTAGATCCCTGAGGTTTGTTCTGATGTTCCAACTTAGGTTTGCCCATATATGTTCCAACAGCTGCAATGAACCTTTTAGCTGGATTTTGTTGTTTGTTGTTCAAGGTCCTATCATCAAACCCTATTCCATTTGGTTTCCCTTGGTTATGCCTCTCCAATATCTCTTCTAGCATATCAATACAAGTGTTCATCATTCTAACCTACTTCTTTAAGTGTTCAAGTTGAGAGTTCAGTTGGGTTACCTCATCTTTGAGATCAGAAATTTGCCCTAAGTGATCACTTCTTTCAGCCTGAAGTTGAGTGATAGTTATCTTTTGTTTTTCCAGCTGCTTGCATACTTCCTCACTCATAGTATACAGATCTTTGTAAGAGTTAGCCAATTCTTCATTAGGTCTTGGCTTTCTATCCAATCTCTCCAAAATTTTATTGAATTGCATAAGCACAATTACATCTGAGATGCTTTCTTCAATATCTATTTCGCATTGAACAATTTCCTCATCAGTGTTGGATATGAAAGTTGTGCTTTTCTTCATCTCCACAGATCTATCATTGATAGCTCCTCCTTCCTTGTCCATTCTGCCAGAAATAACTTCCCTGGAGCTCACCCTAAAATAGGCAGGGTGCCTGCTCTGATACCAATTGAAATTCTGGCGCAGTAGATTCCAGATGTTGAACGTAATGATCTAACACAGGAACAATGGTGTAAAACAGAGTAAAACACGAAACAACAACAAGGAAAGAAATAATAGACTGAAAGTAAAAGGCACAGGATATTTGTTAACCCAGTTCGGTGACAAACACACCTACGTCTGGAGGCTACCAAGCCAGGAAGAAAATCCACTAGCGTAGTCCTACTTCTAAGTTCTCAGCAAACTCCCAGTTTACAACTTATCACCTAGCTACTACCCGTATTGACTTCAGCCTAGGAACTCCTAGACCTGAGATCCCATCTCACTTCCCCTCAAACAATCACTGCCCCAGTGATCTTAAACTCAAATAACAATCAAAGTAGGAGACTGTTAGTACTGCAGATGCAAGTATTAGTTTTTATATCGTTCCACAGGGATTAATGTGATATCATATTCCGTTCAACTTCGATTATCGTCTTAAGTTAGGGTTTAATCGTTTGTTTTACTACACTACTCATACTTTTAAAACATAATAAATAAATGGTAAAGTAATAGGACATAGAAGGTGTTTAGGATTGACTTTCATCAATCAAACACTGTTTATATCCGATTGATCACAAATACGAATTCTAGCGTTTTCTTATATATTGCATTATTACGTATTGCTCATCAACATCATTGATTTCCCAAATGAAGTTGTGAGATCGATTGTATCGTTCAATCGATGATTTCTCAATCTATTAAACGATCCAAAAGCATTATGATCCAATACTATAATGTAATTATCAAAACCAAATCCCATTTCTAGAATTTCTTATCTTGATAGAAAATCATTCTAAACCTAGATTCAAAAGTCTTTTTCAACAACATTTAAATCAAACATAAGATTGAAAAGCAAGAAGAAATTCAATGGTATATAAAAATTGCTAGAATCATACATTGAATAATCAAAAGTTTACAACATGAGTGATTGATTACCTATCAATCCCAACAAAGGAGATTGGTTGATCATTTTCATGACAACTCTTGCAAAATAGGAAAGAAAGATGAAGATATGTGAGAGCTTGATGTCTCAAAGCTTCTTAAGATCCTCTTCAATCCAAATCTAATTGCTATATGAAGTTTTTCTCCCTCTATGCCTATTCTCTCTCAAAGATTATAAGTTTTCTAAGCTCTGGAAAATAAGATTTCTGATAAAAAACTATATCTAAGAAATGAGCTTAAAAATCCTTAAATATGCTGAGATAATGCACGCTCGCTACAAGCGACCAGTCTGTCGCTTGTAGCGAGGACTTCAGTTGGCCAATCATAGAGCTCCACGTCACCATCAGCATTAAACCGCCCCATTGGTCGCTATAGCGACCAGGTCTGTCGCTACTAGCGACCAGCCTTTGAAATTCCCTGCCTAGGCTCGCTTCAAGCGTCCAGTTCATCGCTACAAGCGATGAACTCCTTATAATCCCTGCCTAAGCTCGCTACTAGCGATGGATGCTGCGCTTCAAGCGATGGATCACTGAAAATCTCTGCCTATCCTCGCTACTAGCGATGAGTCTTGCGCTTGTAGCGATGGCATCAAGAAAACCTTCAATCTTTTGCATCAATCAGGTTCAAGCATGTATTTCCTGCATAATCAAATGGGGTAAGGCTTAGGATCACATTCATTGCATTTTTAACACATTTATGCCCTAATCCTAAGGTAACTTGTACAACAAGTAAACATAAGTGCCTAAATTTGTACCAAAATATAACAACATTTAAGCACTTATCAAACTCTCCCCAACTTACATTTTGGTTTGTCCTCAAACCAAACAACAAAAGGAAATTTTTCATAGCTTTGAAAACCACAGTATTGAGCAATTTAGCAAAGGATTCAAAAGTGCGAAGAAATAAATATCAAGTGAGTGATTCAAATGTGATTGCGTAAGCTTAAGTCTAGTTTCTCATTAAACAAGATACATTCTACAAATGTGAACTAGTTCTAAACACAAGGAATTAAATCATACAATCCTAAACAAGCAACATGTTTAAATTTGAACCAAACCTAACACACTTCTATATAAAGTATATGAACAATTGAAATCATTTGTGAGGGTTATGAACACTCATCCAATAAGCATGATAACATTCAATCAAATTATGTGTCTATCTAATTATCATTTCCAAAAGCATAAAAGGCATTGATCAAAAGGACTTTAAGGGTTGTAATTGGGCTAGGCTACAAAAGAATTGTCATATGTGGGATATTTGAATTCAAATGGCCAAGCAAAAGGAAACATTCAATCTAATTACAACTTCCTTCTTTCTCCAATACAACACTTGGTGAATTTCTTTCTTTTCTATTCTTGATTGATTCTTGACAACTTTTCTTTTTCTTTGAAATCTTGCAAACCTTTTCATTTTTCTCTTTTCTTTTTCTTGGTTTGCTTTTCTTTCTTTTTTCATTTCTTTTTCTTTTCTCTTTTCTTGTTGTCAAGATCAATTAACATAATTCACCATACATTGACTTAAATAAAACCTTCCTTTCTCCCCAACTTATTCCAATGATACCCTAATCGAATGTTCCTTTGTTATTATGGCAAAGGTCAATAAAAACGACGGATAAGGGTTCAAAAGAAAACAATTATCAGAATTCAATAGAGAGTTAACTGTGACTGAATTTTTTTACAAACTCCGGCAATTTAAATAAGCAGATGAGCTTATTAAATTGACAGTCCACAGTTAACAATTCTGATTCCATTAGGCTCAGATGGGTTAACAGATACTCACTCATCTCACAGGGTAGGTTCATTTGGTCAAGTATTTCTCTCAATTTCAAAAAATTGCCTTGATCATTTCAATGCTCTTATACAAATTAAAACAACAACAGATTTAACATAATCTAACTGAGTTAAACATGGTATTGGTCTCCTGCATATATATACAAAGGTTGAGGATTCCTCACATTTTTGGCTAGTTCTATATTGGTTCAAAACTAAACACATGCTTGCTTAAAAACTGAATAAATTAACTTGTGCGTGTAAAGAACTTATTCACATTAAAGAATATACCTAGAAAAACGAGAAAACGAGTACCTTAGCTGCGCGCTTTAACACTCATTCTTATCATTATCACTCAGATGATTCACAGTTCAAGCATTGCTTTTGAATCATTCATCTTTCTTTCAAAATTTGTTGGGATTTTCAAAAATTTTTTAACATAAATACTAAAGCATAAATAAAATGTAACTATACTAACATGTTATACCCAAAATATAAATAACATAATAGCAAAAAGGGTACATCATCCATAGTACAAAAGAAATACTCAAAGTACAAAGCATAAATCAAAATGTTAAAGTACAAAGCTGAATAAATAAAATGAAAGGGAAAACAAATCAAGATCTGCTGCTCTGCATCAATCTGAATCTGTGGCCATGTCGTCCTCAGAGTCAGTCAAGTCAGCTGCCATGCGATCAATAGAGTTTGTAGCATATGAAGAATCATCACCCAGATCAGCATCGACATCGGCGTCGTCATCACCATCGTCACCAGCATCCTGATCATCACCAGCACCAGCTGCATCTGCCCCTCCTGGAAAGAATGGCCTGTCCCCAGGCCAAGCAATGTGCTCGGAGAAGAACGCAGGTGTCCACGGGCTTTGGCCACTGTCGTGCAGATGGCTCTGAAGCGTAGTAAGTGCCCGATGATTTGACGCATTCTGCGCCAACAGAAGAGAGCTCACAGTAGCAGAATCCCAACTCGAAAAGTCCAAAGGTGGAATGGTCGGGTGGCTAGGGTGGCTAGTAGTCTCAGGTGGTGGTGGTGGTACATGTGAAGGTCCTGCTGAGGATGACGGTCCGGCTGAGGTGTGAGGTGGTGGTGGTGGGGCAACAGGTGCAGGTGTAGAGCAATACCTATTGATGTATCTATCATCAATAGGATTTTTAATCTCCTCATCAACTTGTGATGGCATATGAACTCTAGCTCTCCTACATAGACCCATGATCAACCCGGGAAAAGTCAAAGGGCATTTAGGTTTGCCCGGGGGTAATAGTCCACTCTCAGCGACTATCCTCATCTCATTAGCAATCAGCCTAGCTACGTCCACTTGACGCTGAGTGAGGATGTAGTGAACAAGGGGGGTCACATCTAAAGTGGTGGAGGAGGTGTGAGATTTGGGGCGGATGTTATATAAAATCAGGGTAAGGATTACCTGAGCCTCAGTGGTCATGTCCTCACGGAGTGCTCGGAAAGGCTTACCCGAAGCCCTACTCAAGTCATAACTCTTCCCAACTTGGAAGATGTCCTGCGCGATGCTGTCGTGGTCCCAGTCACCACTCCTCTGACGTTCACCGAAATCACAAAGTGCAGTGGGTGCAAGCGGATTATCTTCTTCATCATCAACCAGCTCCAAAGGCTTGCCCAGATATGCGTTGATGGACATGCGGTCGAATGTGACGGTGCGCCCACGCACGTAAGTCGTCCAAGTAAACTCATCGGACGGATCGGAGGGGATCGCGTTCGCATAAAACTCGCGCACGATCTCATAGTTGATCCTCCTGGGTGGTGTGCAAAGGATTCCCCACTTCCTCTCTTTAATCATGGCTGCTAAGCCGCCATATTCCCCTTCTTCAGATATCTCAAATCTTTTTTCTGACCAGATTCTTCTTGTCCTCAGTTCCTCGTATCTCTCTTGGTTCCTCCAGCTGAGGAAACGACTTGCATCGTGTGGTGGCACATTTGCTCGTGGTCGTGACGAGGAACTTTCAACGTTCCTTTGACGTTTAGAAGATGTTTTAGGTGCCATTCCTACAAAATTGATCAAAACAGATGAAAGTCAGGTAGGTTACAAGTCAAATCTCAATTAAAACAAAAATAAAACAAATTCTGGGTTCGCTCGCTACAAGCGACAGCTTGGTCGCTGTAGCGACGAAACCCAGAAAAAGACTGGTTCCTGCGCTACAAGCGCTGTTCTAGCGAGGGGACCCTTTTTCAAATTTCATGTTTTTCTTGATTTAGACTTGGTTATAGCATGCGAAATCAACATTAAAGCTAAAATAAATGACTAACAATCACCTAAACTTCCTAAATCCTCAAAAACCCTAATTTATTTGAAATTTTTACAAAGGGTTTTTTCCAAAAATAGAAATCCTATGAACAAAAGGATTACATGGAAGTTTATCAAGTGATTTTCATTCATTTATAACAACTTAACTAAGTATAAACAATGGGTAACAACAGGGCATGATTTAAGTTCCAATTTCGAATAAACCCTAAACCCTAATTTATGAAATCAACATGCAAGCACCAAAACACAGTAAAAAGCTGAAAAATAGGAACAGACAGGGACGATATACTTACTTGAGTGATTGTTGGTTGAGATTAAACACGTACAGAGATGGATTAGCAAGATTGTGCAGAATGTGAAAGATGAACAAAGCAGAGATTGAATGGATGTTTACAGAAGTGAAAGAGGTGCGAAAATATAAGCTACAACGGCTAAAATAATAAATGAAAGTGGTTGGGGGTGGCTGAAGCGACAGGACTGGCCTGGGTATTATAAAACTGTTTTCTGATACGCTCGCTACAAGCGCGCGATCCGTCGCTACAGCGACAGGCAAAAAGCCCATCGCTACAAGCGTGAACTGGCGCTACAAGCGCAAGTGTAAAAACTGTCGCTACAAGCGACAAGTGCGTCGCTACAAGCGACAAGTGTAAATTCCATCGCTACAGCGATGAGTTGGTCGCTGTAGCGACCATGACAGAAAACAGAAAAATAAATTTTGGAGTTCTTGCTACTATCCCAACATGCTTAAATACTTGTACAGAAGTAAACTAACACTAAAAACACAACATACTTACAAAATTGGGGTGCCTCCCAACAAGCTCTTGTTTAACGTCATTAGATCGACGCCTGTTTCGCTTACGCATATGAATCGATGAGTGAAATCGTCGTCGTGTGTCGAACGACTTCACCTCCAAAATATGGCTTAAGCCTTTGTCCATTCACTGTCCACGTCGACTTGGTGATAGGATCCTCAAGTTCCACAGCTCCATAAGGTTTCACTTCCTTTATCATGAACGGACCGGACCACTTGGACTTCAATTTACCCGGAAATAATCGCAGTCTTGCATTGAACAGCAGGACCATCTGACCAGGCTTGAATTCCCTCTTCATGATCTTCTTGTCATGATACCGTTTAACCTTTTCCTTATAGAGCTTGCTTGACTGATAGGCTTGGTCACGCATCTCCTCTAACTCATGCATTTGAAGTTTCCTCTTCTCCCTAGCTTGCTCTTGATCAAAGTTCAAAAACTTGAGCGCCCAAAACGCTTTGTGCTCCAACTCGACCGGCAAGTGGCATGCTTTCCCATACACCAATTGGAATGGGGTGAAACCCGTAGGAGCTTTGTATGCGGTCCTATAGGCCCACAACGCTTCGTCCAGTTTCATCGCCCAATCCTTCCTTGAAGATGACACAGTCTTCTCAAGAATCCGCTTGATTTCACGGTTGGATACCTCGGCTTGACCGTTCGTCTGTGGATGGTATGGTGAAGCTACCTTGTGCTTTACTCCATAGTGCTCAAGTGCTTTTGCTAACTGCTGATTGCAGAAGTGAGAACCTCCATCACTTATTAGCACTCTTGGAGTTCCAAATCGGGAAAAGATGTTTCTTTTCAGAAACTTGACCACTGTTTTGCTGTCGGCTTTCTGAGATGCTATTGCTTCAACCCACTTTGAAACGTAGTCAACAGCCACCAGAATATACTCGTTATTCAAAGAAGATGGAAATGGCCCTACAAAGTCAATACCCCAACAGTCGAAGACTTCGACTTCAAGGATACTTTGTAGAGGCATTTCATTCCTCTTTGAAATCCCTCCGGTCTTCTGGCAACTCTCGCATTCTTTCACATGTTCATAACAATCTTTGAACAACGAGGGCCAATAAAAGCCAGCTTGAAGAACTTTAGCTCCAGTTCTTTCTCCACTGTAGTGACCACCATATGGCGAGTTGTGACAATGCCACATGATGTCCTTGGCTTCTTCTCTAGCAACACATCTTCTTATTAAGTGGTCTACTCCAATCTTGAATAAGTACGGGTCATCCCAAATGAATTGAGTGGCGTCCCTCAACAACCTCTTCTTCATTTGCCATGTGTAATCCTCCGGAATGAACCCCGTTGCTTTGTAATTTGCCATGTCCGCGAACCATGGTCTTTCTTGCACCATAAGCAACTGCTCATCCGGGAACTCTTCAAGGATGTCCCTTTCATTCTTCGTTATCTCTTTGTTCACCAATCTGGACAGGTGATCAGCTACTAGGTTCTCAGTCCCCTTCTTGTCCTTAATCTCCAAATCAAACTCTTGGAGTAGCAACATCCAACGGATGAGTCTCGGCTTTGAGTCGGGTTTGGTAATCAAGTACTTGATAGCTGCATGGTCAGTCCAGATAACAATTTTCGAACCTATGAGATATGAACGAAATTTTTCTAATGCAAACACTATGGCAAGTAATTCTTTTTCAGTGGTAGCATAATTGACTTGTGCGTCATTTAAAACTTTACTTGCGTAGTGTATAGCATGAAAAATTTTGTTTTTGCGTTGACCTAACACCGCGCCTACCGCATAATCACTTGCATCGCACATAAGTTCAAAATCGTATATCCAGTTTGGTGCGGTGATTATGGGTGCGGATGTTAAGCTATCCTTTAAACTATTAAATGCATTTAAACAGTCAATATCAAAATCAAAAGACTTATCTTTGTTGAGCAAGTTGCTCAATGGCTTTGCGATTTTTGAGAAGTCTTTGATGAATCTCCGATAGAACCCGGCATGGCCTAGGAAGCTTCGGATTCCTTTGACATTGACTGGTGGTGGAAGTTTCCCTATCACGTCGACCTTAGCTTTATCAACTTCGATACCCTTGGAGGAGATCTTGTGACCAAGGACAATACCCTCGGTTACCATGAAGTGACACTTCTCCCAATTGAGCACCAAGTTGGTTTCCTTGCACCTTTTCAGTACCGTGTCCAGATTATTCAAGCATAAATCGTACGATGACCCGAAAACTGAGAAGTCGTCCATGAACACTTCAATGCTTTTCTCTATCAAGTCGGCAAATATAGCTTGCATGCATCTTTGAAATGTTGCTGGAGCGTTACATAAACCGAACGGCATGCGTCGATATGCGAATACCCCAAAAGGACATGTGAAAGCAGTCTTCTCGTGATCGTCTGGATTCACCGATATCTGATTGTAACCCGAATACCCGTCAAGGAAACAGTAAAAAGCTTGTCCTGACAGCCTCTCTAGCATTTGATCCATAAATGGTAGAGGAAAATGATCCTTTCTCGTTGCTTTGTTCAACCTCCGGTAGTCGATACACATCCTCCAACCGGTCACGGTTCTCGTCGGTATGAGTTCATTCTTCTCGTTTGTGATAACCGTCATACCTCCCTTCTTAGGGACAACTTGAACCGGACTAACCCAAGAGCTATCCGAGATCGGATAAATCATGCCGGCTTCTAGTAGCTTCACTACTTCTTTCCGGACTACTTCTTTCATGTTTGGGTTTAGCCGTCTTTGAGGTTGTGCCACCGGCTTATAATCCTCTTCCATCATGATCTTATGCATACAATAGGAAGGACTTATCCCTTTTAAGTCGGATAGTGTCCAACCTATTGCTTCCTTGTTGGACCTCAAAACTTCGACCAATCTGGTTTCTTCATGGTTTGACAAGGAGCTACTAATGATCACCGGTTTGGTACCCTCTTGATCAAGAAACACATACTTCAAATGTGAGGGTAATATCTTCATCTCCGGTTTCACTTCTTCTACTTTAGCATCATTCGTCAATTCCTCGATTATTGCTTTATGAGGAGGAATTTCCTTTAACGAATCAAGCTCCTTCAAACACTCTTCAAGCACTAGCTCATCTTCTTCTCCTAGGATACTTAGTGCGTTTGTCAACACTCTCTCAAGATGCGTCAAATCATGCAACTGGTTTCTCGTATCAACTATCAATTCTTCCGTTGCATCCATCTTGAGACACGCAGCTTTATCACTAGGGAACCTCATGGCTTCATGGATGTTGAAATTGACTTCTTCATCGTCCACACGGACCTTCATTAAGCCTCCGTCAAGATCAATCATCATCCGTGCCGTTTGCATGAAAGTTCTTCCAAGAAGTAGTGGCACGTCATCATCCTCCGGAATGTCCATCACTACAAAGTCGACGGGGAACAAGAACTTGTCGACTTTCACCAACACGTCTTCAGCAATTCCCAATGGACGAGTGTAGGATTTGTCGGCCAATTGCAAGGTTAAGTTGGTTCTCTTCACAACTATATGACCTATCCTTTTGACAACGGATAGTGGTATTAGGTTGATGCTTGAACCCAAATCAATGAGTGCCTTGCCGACATCCACATTGCCAATGGACACGAGCAATGTAACTTTGCCCGGATCTCTCTTCTTTCTTGCCAATGTGTTCTGGATGATCTCACTACAATTTGCATCTAGCAAAATTGTTTCTTCTTCATTGAACCTCCTCTTCTTGGAAAGGATTTCCTTCATGAACTTGGCATAGGTAGGCATTTGCTCTAGGGCTTCCGAGAATGGTATGTTGATTTGTAATCTCTTGAAAACTTCAAGGAACCTAGCAAACTGCCTCTCCTTCTCTTTTTTGGCTGGTGTAGTTGGGTAAGGTAGGTGCGGTGTTGGTGCATTCTTCACTATATCTTGCTTCTTGCTCTTCTCCTTCACCACATCCTTCTTCCATACAATATTCTCATTTTCAACTACATCCTTATTATTTTTTTCTACTTCTACATCCTCTATATGTACATCTTCTATTTCTTCCTCATGCCCTTCATCTTCTTCCTTCTCTCTCACCTCATTCTCAACCACCCTTCTCTCTACTTCTAGATTGTCCGCTATACCTTTGCCAATTACCTTCCCGCTCCTTGTAGCAATTGCCTTGCAATTTTCGTTGTCTCTTGTTGCAAGGGCTTCCTCATCAAAATGACTTAATTGTCATTTCGATGATGATGCATGATCCTTCGGGTTGGTTTGTGTGTTGGCGGTAAAGGTTCCGCCTTGTTGAGTAGCTTGTGAAAGTTGTTGTGCCAATTGACCCACCTGCGTCTCCAGATTTTTAATGGACGCATCAGTGTTCTTCTGGTTGGCCATTGACTGCTGCATGAATAGATTGAGGGTTTCATCAGTGGATTGGTTGCGGTTTTGTTGAGGAGGTTGATATTGGTTATAGTTCTGGTAAGGTTGTCGGTTGTACTGCCCTGCTTCTCCTCTCCAACCTTGGCCATAATTTGGGTTATTCCCTCTTGGGAAATTGTTTGGATGGCTTTGGAATTGGTTTTGGAATTGTTGAGGCCTTGGTTGATTACCAACATAGCTTACCTCTTCTGTGGGGGGTGGACAGAATCCGGTTGGGTGGTCTCCCGAACAAAGCTCGCAAGATGCGACTTGGTGTTGTCTTCTTTGCTCGTTCTGGATGTCCTTCATTTGTTGGGGAAGGTTGGCCATTTTCTTTGTCAACTCTTCCACTTGTTGCGTGAGCAACTTGTTTTGTGCAAGGATCGCATCATTAGTTCCCAACTCTAAGATTCCAGTCTTCCTTTGGCTTTGGCTCCGGTTGTGATGAGCTTGGTGATCGTTCAATGCCATTCTGTCAATAATAGCAACAGCATCCTCCGCGCTCTTGGCCATTAAAGAACCACCAGCTGCAGCGTCAAGCAAAAGCTTTGATTGTTGTTGCATTCCGTTCCGGAAGAGATGAATTTGTGTTAACTCATCAAATCCATGGTTCGGACATCGTCTGAGCATTGACTTGAAACGCTCCCAGGCTTCACATAGTGTTTCACTTGTACCTTGTGAAAACACCGCAATGGTTGTCTTCGCCTCCATAAACCGATTCTGAGGGAAGAACCTCTCAAGGAATTTCTCCTCAAGTGTATTCCAGTTCGTCATCACCGTCGGAGGTTGGTCCAATTACCACTCCTTAGCTTTGCCTATCAATGAATGTGGAAACATTCTCATCCACATTGCCTCCTCATTATTTTCCGTCTCACCAAGGGTTCCCGCAATCTCATAGAACTTTGTGAGATGTTGGAACGGGTCTTCATGATCTAATCCTGAGAATGGATTAGCATATAGAATTTGTAAAATCCCCGTCTTCATTTCCGTTTGTTTGGTAGTCCGCATTGCTTTCCCCAATTGTGCAAAACGACGTGGACTGTTAGTACATGGAACCCCAGAACCTCCTGAACCATCTCCTGGTGCAGCCATTTGTAACTCTTGGCTTGGATTAGGACTTGATGAATGACTAGAAACAGAACTCTCCTCTTGTTGCCTCCTCTTAGCTTGTTGCTTCTTTCTCCGATTCTTGCTATTGGCTCTACGAGCTGTTCTTTCAATCTCGGAATCAAAAAGAAGTTGGTCCTCGGAAACTTGACCTCGCATAAACGATTTCAATAATCTATCCACAAAGAATTAGCAAACAAGATGGATAAGAGTATTAGTTATATACATAAAAGAATTTTGTGCAAAATTGCTTAAAACCATAATTAAAGTTGCAATGATTATAACATCAAAAACTTTAATCCCCGGCAGCGGCGCCATTTTGTTGAATGAACAAAAGCAAGTATTAGTTTTTATATCGTTCCACAGGGATTAATGTGATATCATATTCCGTTCAACTTCGATTATCGTCTTAAGTTAGGGTTTAATCGTTTGTTTTACTACACTACTCATACTTTTAAAACATAATAAATAAATGGTAAAGTAATAGGACATAGAAGGTGTTTAGGATTGACTTTCATCAATCAAACATTGTTTATATCCGATTGATCACAAATACGAATTCTAGCGTTTTCTTATATATTGCATTATTACGTATTGCTCATCAACATCATTGATTTCCCAAATGAAGTTGTGAGATCGATTGTATCGTTCAATTGATGATTTCTCAATCTATTAAACGATCCAAAAGCATTATGATCCAATACTATAATGTAATTATCAAAACCAAATCCCATTTCTAGAATTTCTTATCTTGATAGAAAATCATTCTAAACCTAGATTCAAAAGTCTTTTTCAACAACATTTAAATCAAACATAAGATTGAAAAGCAAGAAGAAATTCAATGGTATATAAAAATTGCTAGAATCATACATTGAATAATCAAAAGTTTACAACATGAGTGATTGATTACCTATCAATCCCAACAAAGGAGATTGGTTGATCATTTTCATGACAACTCTTGCAAAATAGGAAAGAAAGATGAAGATATGTGAGAGCTTGATGTCTCAAAGCTTCTTAAGATCCTCTTCAATCCAAATCTAATTGCTATATGAAGTTTTTCTCCCTCTATGCCTATTCTCTCTCAAAGATTATAAGTTTTCTAAGCTCTGGAAAATAAGATTTCTGATAAAAAACTATATCTAAGAAATGAGCTTAAAAATCCTTAAATATGCTGAGATAATGCACGCTCGCTACAAGCGACCAGTCTGTCGCTTGTAGCGAGGACTTCAGTTGGCCAATCATAGAGCTCCACGTCACCATCAGCATTAAACCGCCCCATTGGTCGCTATAGCGACCAGGTCTGTCGCTACTAGCGACCAGCCTTTGAAATTCCCTGCCTAGGCTCGCTTCAAGCGTCCAGTTCATCGCTACAAGCGATGAACTCCTGATAATCCCTGCCTAAGCTCGCTACTAGCGATGGATGCTGCGCTTCAAGCGATGGATCACTGAAAATCTCTGCCTATCCTCGCTACTAGCGATGAGTCTTGCGCTTGTAGCGATGGCATCAAGAAAACCTTCAATCTTTTGCATCAATCAGGTTCAAGCATGTATTTCCTGCATAATCAAATGGGGTAAGGCTTAGGATCACATTCATTGCATTTTTAACACATTTATGCCCTAATCCTAAGGTAACTTGTACAACAAGTAAACATAAGTGCCTAAATTTGTACCAAAATATAACAACATTTAAGCACTTATCAGAGACACACTCCAAATACACAAAAGTCACTCTTGCTTAAAAGCTCATGAGTGATACACAAATACAACTCAACTAAACACAGTCCTAAGCTTGCATCAAGATGACACAAGAAAGACTCACAATAACAGACTCAAAACCTAAGTATACTCTTTCAATGATAGCTTTGGTTGAGTTAATTTCTTCCATAGTAGCGTCTTCTATTTTTAGCCTTCAGCAGCAACATATATTTGAATCAAATATTCTTCTCAGAAATATGTTGACACAAATATTCTTCAGAAATATATATTTTCCAAAGATCTCTTTGAAAATATATTCACAGATAATATCCAATCTTGAAAAATATATCTCACGAAAATATCTTTCTTCTGGAAACATACGCAACTTGGAGAATTTCTTCAATCAAATCTTCAAAAGATCAAGTGAGAAAATAAACAGCTCCAAGACGTGAAAACAGGAGCACAGTAAACCAGCTTCTGAAGGTCTGCGTCTGAAGGTTCAGCGTCTGAAGGTTCAGCGTCTGAAGGTCAGCGTCTGAAGGTTCAGCTTCTGAAGTTCTGCTTCTGAAGGTTCTGCTTCTGAAGACGTTCAGCTTCTAAAGTTCTGCTTCTAAGGTCCAGCTTCTGAAGACGTACATCTTGCTTGTATATTTGATTTTAGCAAACATGAAGTCAACAACCAAATATCCAACACTTTCATCCCTATATTCTCCAATATCTACACTATTCTCCATCATTTTATTCTCAATCTCTAACTAAATTTTCTCACTTTAATTTCTTTAATATCAAAATTCTATAAAAAAAATTTCTCAATCTTTCTCACTCAATTTTCCCACTCTAATTTCTCTACCATAAAAAATCTTTCAATTTTTTTTCTCAATTATTCTCACTCAAATTTTCTACCATATCAATTCAATATCATTCTCACTCAATTTATTCAAGGTAAATTATTTTGGTTATTAAAAATGTTTTATTTTTTAAAAAAATATTGATATTGATTTTATTAATTATGTTGTATTATTTTTTGTAGTTTCTTGCTTCAGATCCATTTTAAGGTTGGTGTTGTTGCTGCAGCTGCTGCTTGGTTTTTTTTCATCCACTTTGTTCATCGTCTAATTATTTGAGGTTGGTATATATCTTCTACTTATTTTAAATTGCCACAATGGTTTGATTAGGAATAAAAGAAATATGTATAAAATTAAGTTTGTTAGAAAAATAAATATGTATAAAAAAATTTGTTAGAAAATTTTTAAATTTTTTTTGGCGCAACTTTGAAATTCGAAAATTTAATTTTTTTTAAAAAATTAATTATTTTCCTCGGAAACCTTTTTAAAAATTTTGAAAATTTTTTTTTGGCGCAATATTGAAATTTTAAAATTTTTTTTTTTTAAAAAAATAATTATTTTCCTCGAAAACTAACTATTAAAATATTAATAAAGTTTCGTCGGAAAGCATCTGTCAGACACAGCAGTCTGCAGAAAAGTTTTCCTGCAGAATTTTCCTCGGAAATTCCTAGGAAAACTTCTGACAGAAAATTCCTAGGAAATTCCTCGGAAACACGTATGAATAGATTGAAAATTTCCTATGTTGTTCATTTTCGTCGGAAAACACCGTTTCCGACGAATTTAGGGTGTTTTCCTAGGAAAAAATTCATAGGAAATGACCTTATTTCTTGTAGTGAACATCCAAATCACGCCCGAGATTCTTGAGAAAATTTCATATTAGCACTATAAACGCAAGTATCTTTCAAGGAATCAGCAAAATATGGAATTATCGATCCTTTGGATGGATGTAATATAATGATATTAGAAGGAAGCAAAGTAGGTAAATTTGCAACATTATAAACCTCGCCATTGCACACATCTATGATCTTTAGACAAACATCAATTAGAGCAATATCCTAGACCACTTCACATAAACCTCCTTTCAAATTCCAAGGTCCGAACAAGATATTTATGTCTCATATCCATCCTATTTTAAAGGTGAAATCATCCTTCAACATATGCAACACTTTCAAAATAGCTTGCCATTAGTGACCCATTAGTAAACTCTAAAGAAGCTTACCAAGAAGTGCCACATTTTGAAAATGCACTCGTAGCCCACCCTCCTTTTGAAGCTAAGTTATCATTTGATCATTGCCAAATAAAGTTTCTCGTCGTTCTATCCAATGTAACAGAAACATATTATGGAAACCATTGGATTTGCATGTTGTAAGAGGGAAGCAACGTAATAACTACATTAATCATGGTAACTCTACCTAGTTTGTTTACAAGCCTTCCTTTCCAAGAAGCCAACTTAGTTTCCCTTTTATCATAGGTTTCAATAAAGTCATCCTTCTTGATTCTTCCATTATGAAGTTTTAATCCTAAGTGTTTATCTAGTCTGTCAGTAAACTTGATTTCAGTAATGGACTCAAGAGACTCCATAGTAGTACACAAACACCTTTCGAAGCACATGACCTCGATTTGTCAAGACTAATTTTAAGACTTGAAAAAGAGCAAAACTTTTTCAAAAGGCTAAGAATAAAGAGAGTATGTGATGGCTTAGCTTTTAAAATGTCATCTACAAAGAAGATATGAGAGATCTTCGGCCCATTTGTGGTAAGATGCAAGGGTTTCCAATTTCCATCCTAGATCGCCTGAGTAATCATGTCCGTTGATCTTTCCATGCAAAGAACAAAATGACAAGGGTATATGGCCTCTTTGACGAAGACCACGACGAGGTTGTGGAGAGAGCTCCGTCCTACTTCCATTCCAAAGAAGAGAAATTGAGGTGATAGATATACTACTCGTGAAACAATAAGAGGAGGAAAGTTAAAAGTGGTACAAAGTATCATAAAGAAAATCTCACTCAACTCTATCATTGGCTTTTTGATCAAGATCAAATTGATAGATCACATACCTTTTCTTTACTTTTGGACTTCTGCAAGTGATCAAGTTTGGATTGTGATAACTCTTTAATATTGTAAACAAATGTTGCATTATTGCATACATTTATAATTTATAGCTCACCTATACTGCAACATTCAATAATTCATTATTGTACTCATCAATGAATATAAAGTCTAATACTTGGAGTAACTAGTGTTGTTTGATGTGTAGGATATGATAGAGATATAATATGATAAAGAATTGTATAATGATATGATATGATAGTCACAATATATATAAATTTATCATATCTTTCGTTTGATACACACATGATAAGAAAGAGGATATCATTTTTTTCCTATCAAGTGTGCACTACCTTTAACCTAAATTTTTAAAAATTTATATAAAAGAATGACCCAAAAAAATTTAAGAATGAAATTTTTTTACTACTCCACCCAAAAAATAGAAATAAAAGAAATTCAATGATGCTTTTGAATGGCCAGAAATTCAAATTTTCCTAAAACTTTTAATTACTTCATCCAAACACATTTTTGGCTCATTGACACCAAATGATCATCTTACATACAATGACTAATAAGCTTCACTTGCACAACCAATGAGCAAAACATATTTATGTTACAAAACATAATAAATCTTCGTTCTTATGGTGTTAACACATCAAGTGGAGAAAGAGATTTAGATTCGGTGTTTTGTATATTGTCTTTTCATATGCTAAACAAATACTTCACATGTGCAACTCGGATAAGAAACACAAACAACATCATTAGAATTCACCTAAACTTTGTCCTCATTGTTATTATTATGCACCATAAATAATCATTTTCCTTGACTAACTAAAATGGAATATATAAACTTTATTTTTATAAGTTTCAACCAATTAAGTAATTCCAAATCTAGCTTAAATATTAATCGAATTGAATATGCATATACCATATTAAGATACCATTAATGAGCATTCCATTTCTCACCAATTCTTTAGAAACTTAAGACATTCCGTACAAGGAAGCATGTGAGTAATTAAGAGCAGACAAAACAGAAATTATATGTCCCATATTCTCTCCAATGCACGGATGCTATTATTTTGTAAGGCTAAGTCAAAAAAAAAAAAAAAATTGGAAGTGCATGGAGTTGCTATGTTCTTTCCTAAAAGCAACCTTTATATCATATGACCCCAAAATAAAAGTCACAACTCACTAGAGAAAAGTAAATTCGAGAATTGATAGATGGAGCTGGCAGCTTCTACTGCTTTGGTCAAATTTTCAAGAGAGGAAAAGAAATCAGCCACCAAGTGGGTCCAAAACTTGCACCAAGTGGATAGACAATTCAATTACGGAACCAAAAGAATTCATAGCTGTGATTTGTATTAAAAGTAGGGTTAAATAAGTAAATGGTCCCCCTAAATATACCAACATTTGATTTTAGTCCCCCTAAAATATTTCTTAGGCTTTTGGTCCCTTCAAAATTTTCCATCAATGAAATTAGTCCCTACTTTTTAGTCAACTCATGTCTAACCTTCATATTTTTTAATGAAATTTTTCATATATGGGTAGAAAATTATGACAATATTTTCCAAAAAAAATTAGAATTTTTTAACAAGAATTTAATATGAATTTCTTAGCAACAAAAACATAAAAATTCATATTTAATTCATGTTTTGTTAAAAAATTCCAATTTTTTTGGGGAGAGATTATCATAATATTCTATCCATTTCTGGAAAACTTCATTAAAAAATATGAAGCATGAGTTGACCAACAAGTAGGGACTAATTTCATGGATAGAAAATTTTGAAGGGACCAAAAGCCTAAAAAATATTTTAGGGGGACTAAAATCAAATGTTGGTATATTTAGAGGGACCATTTACTTATTTAACCCTTAAAAGTAAGATAAAAAGAAGGTTGTTTAAAGTAGGTAATTAAATATGGGTCTTGTATTTCCCTTAAAATATATTCATGCAAATATGAAACAAATTCTATTTTTTTATTGGTTGGTCCTCATCTATAGGTCTATAAATACCATGCTGCCAAACTCTAACATGTATAAAGAAAAAGATTAAGAGAAACATAGAAATTAGAAAGAGAGTTACTTTGAGTTTAAAAGATGATGATGAACTTCCCAACTATTAGCTTAGAGAGACTCAATGGTGTTGAGAGAAAAGATACCATGGAGAAAATTAAGGATGCTTGTGAGAATTGGGGATTCTTTGAGGTACAAGAACACACACACACACACAAAAAAAAATATTTTCTTGTTAGATAATGTTACTTTCTTGGTATAACATTTCTTCTTGTTTGCTTTCAAAACTCTAGCTGGTGAATCATGGTATACCCCATGACCTTATGGACACATTGGAGAGGTTGACCAAAGAGCACTACAGGAAATGCATGGAGCAGAGGTTTAAGGAACTCATATCAAGCAAAGGCCTAGATGCTGTCCAAACTGAGGTCAAAGATATGGATTGGGAAAGCACCTTCCATGTTCGCCACCTCCCTGAATCAAACATTTCAGAGATACCTGATCTCAGTGATGAATACAGGTTACACAAAACAAACATTAATTATGACATATATAACACATTGCATAACATAATATTTTTTTTTTTGTCACGTTTCTAAATTTGAGCATATTGCTCCATATATGATTTGTAGAAGCATATATATCTTCTTTTTTTTTATCATGATTCTAAATTTCTTATGGTAATTGTGGTACAGGAAAGTGATGAAGGAATTTTCTCTAAGGTTAGAGAAACTAGCAGAAGAGCTTTTGGATTTATTATGTGAGAATCTTGGACTAGAGAAAGGTTACCTCAAAAAGGCAATTTATGGATCAAGAGGACCAACTTTTGGCACCAAGGTAGCCAACTACCCTCAATGCCCCAATCCAGAGCTGGTGAAGGGTCTTCGTGCTCACACCGATGCCGGAGGAATCATCCTTCTATTCCAGGATGACAAGGTCAGTGGCCTACAATTGCTCAAAGATGGCCAGTGGGTTGATGTTCCCCCAATGCGCCACTCCATCGTTGTCAATCTTGGTGACCAACTTGAGGTAAATTTGTTTCCTTTGCCCAAGTCAACTCTCATTTCAATTCTCAAACTTAACGAAAAATTTCATATTTGTCCTTGAATCTGGTTGCTCTAAAGTGTGCTACAAATAACAACCCTAGATTTTCTCACTTTACTTACGTTATTTAATCCTGATTATATTGACGAAAAATTCAATATTAGTCATTGAATCCTGATTATATTGACGGATTTGAACCCTCCTCCCCATGTTGTAGCCTGCAAAAAAAAAATAACACATTTATGCAGTTAGGATAACGGTAGTGTTGGATCAAAGATCCAATTTTCAAACTTAGTATTTTTTTTATTTAAAATAAAAATCAAGTAATTCAAATCTAAACCGTCCGATCTCGATTCATCAACCACTGGTTTCATGAATACGTGGATGTGTACAAAATTTGACCGCAAGTAATTCAATTTGCCACTGCAAAGGATCCATACACAAGATTTGACATATGTCAAATACTGATCTGACCAAAAACATTAGACACTAATATGAAAAATCATCTAAGGATACGGACATACGGTTACTATTTTTAGCATTTACTCTTCTATATCTCTCATGTGCAAAAAACAGGACACTTTATCTGACACTGTTTTGTACAAACAGGTAATAACAAATGGCAAGTACAAGAGTGTGGAACACCGTGTGATAGCACAAACTAATGGCACAAGAATGTCCATAGCATCATTCTACAACCCTGGGAGTGATGCTGTCATTTACCCTGCTCCAGAATTGTTGGAAAAACAGACAGAGGAAAAAAACAATGTGTATCCAAAATTTGTGTTTGAAGAGTACATGAAGATCTATGCTGCTTTGAAATTTCATGCTAAGGAACCAAGATTTGAAGCCCTGAAAGAATCAAATGTAAATTTGGGCCCAATAGCAATTGTTTAATGAAATTTAAACAAGTAAAATAAATATAGGCAGAGAAGCATGTGTTTCTTAAATGAAAATAATAATAATTAGGGTTAAATATATTTGTAAATGTCTTATATTTTGTTTTTAGTCTATATACTCACGAATTAATCTCTGCAAAAAAAAAAAAAAAAAACTCACATGTTAATAGTCTCTAAAGAGAGACTAAAAGTATACAACTTTGTAAACTTTTTTTTACGGGTATACAACTTTGTAACTTGAAGGATTGAAAAGTGAGTACAGGATTAAAAACGAAATTTTAGATATTTATAAGAAATAAAAACATATTTAACTTTAATTATTATTATTATAATACTTTCTATGATGTTTTTGAATTGATTCATTGTATTATGCAAAATTGCCAACATATATGTTTTTATGTATAAGATCTCATGATGATAAATATAGTTATTCATTAATATTTAGCAAAAATATGTACTCTATGTAGCTCATTTTCAATGTTCAGTTTAATTTATAAACTTTATTAATTTGATTCAATAAATTATGTAAGGAACTAGAATTATCAAATTCATCAATTTTAAAGTTAAGGTACCAAAATCAAATATTGAAAATACGTTATGGACCACTTGATATATGAGATTCGAATTGCTTATGCTGTGTGGTGGACCACCAATGAATGATAACAAGTAGTGTGATGTAACTTGTTAGACGAAGGAGCGTTTATAATGGCATGATAACTTTTTCATCCAAATAAGTAGGTCCAAGGATGTTGTTGATTTCACAAATTGAAGTCATTCAATACCGATAAAGTAGGACTAATTTACGACTAGCTAAGTCGACAGTGAGAAAATTATCTTGAGTTCAAACTTGTGAAATACTTGTATAGCTCCTAAGTAATGTAGGTCCAAAGATGTTGATTTAATTAAACAATTAAAACTTTCAATGCCGATAAACTACGAACCAAAGTGGATTGGTTTGGTGGCTCTACTAGATTCACAACCACGAAAGACAATGGCTCTTTTTCACTTTTAAAATTGTTCCTTTATCCAATTGTCGTTGGCCCAAAAGCTGCCGTTCACTTTTTAAATCAGTTCAATCGACTTTAAAAATGTTTGGTAGCAGTAAACGGTCGTTGGGCCAACAACGGTAGAAAAAACGAGTAATTTTAAAAGTAAAAAAAGCAATTTTCATGAGAAAATGTCGTACAATTAACGATATACTGAGAAACCCGTAAGTGGAAGGTCTCATTTTCCGAACTTTTGGAAAAATAAATTTATCTTAACTCAATAGATTTTCAAGGGCTTTTAACATTTTTGTTAGTGGATACTTTTGAACACTAGAACAAGGGTCAAGTGTAACTTAAAACACCAAAACGATGGCTGAAATTACAGTGACTCATCGCTGTATTAAAAATGTTTTTTTAACAAGATATTAAAAATATTTTAGTAAAATTTTGCAATTTTTTAAAATTATGATGTTACCGCAATTTTAGCATTCGTCTGTCGGCATTTGGGGAGGGAGTTTGCTAGGCATACCAATGAGATGGGGTGGAGACGTGTTTTACCTTCCCCGTCCCCATCCCCGACTTTCATATATTTACCTGTTACCTTACTCATACCCAACAGAGATGAGAAATTGAATCTCATCTCTGCCCTTGACTTGTTTGGTATCGCGGCCCCATCCCACAGTGAATCATTTTTTAACATTTTCTTTACCAAATAATTTGGTTCCACCTTTAAATTTCAATGGCAGTTTTTATAACATGACAAATCTCAATGAGTAATAAAGTAATTTTCTACATTTGTTACGAGTTTGGGTATGGATTCAGGTGGATATCTATATCTTTGCTACATATCTCGTACTCGTGTTCTGAAATCGGGGAAAACCCAAACACATACCTAAACCCAGTCAAAGTAGGAAAAACCCTTCAAATTTGGGTGGATATGGACGAGTAACCGCGGGTAGGAGTTATGTGGTCCACGACACCCTAAAATTTCTATAAATTAGTGTACTTGTTTTCATAGGCAATAAACCACACCAAAAAAAATCATGGACATTTCTGTCATTGATCCAAACACCAAGATAGCTGCAGTTTATTATAATGGGGGAAAACCACCCCATCTGTTCAGGGATCTGCTGGAGGCACCAGACGAAGAAATTAGTTTAGTTGATCCATGATCTGTTATGTTTTATTTTATTACGTGTTTTACGTTCTTGAATTATGTCTCTGATGTATTTGAAATTGTTATATTTAATGTACAACGCTGAAATTATATTCCTTGTGTTAAAAATCTTGTTTAAGTGAATTAAATTCTCTTCATCGCACATTTTAGTTTGTGTAATGTGTTTGTGTTCGTTTATTATAGAAGAAGATCAATGTCTACAACGAAGGAACACATAGAAAAGATACGAAGAGAAAATATCGAACACCTTTCCTGAAACCTACTAAACTGTGTGGACGGTGGCGTTTCACCCAAGGTTTGGACAGTTCGTAGGGTGCAAGTCATGTTTATTAATGAACTATATGTGTTCTTTTAAATTAGGCTAAAAATATTAAAAAGGTCCCTGCAAATATGCCTCATTTGGCTTTTGGTCCTTGTAAAAAAAATTAGTTTTTCGTCCTTGCAAAATATTTTGCTTTTTTAAAATAGTCCCTGGGCCCATTGAAGTTGCTAGGTGGCACTTTGATGCTGATGTGGCGCAGTCAGCATGCGCCACGTCAGCATCAGAGTGCCACATATCAACTTCAATGGGCCTAGGGACTATTTTAAAAAACAAAATATTTTGCAAGGACGAAAAACAAAAAAATATTTACAAGGACCAAAAGCCAAATGAGGCATATTTGCAGGGACCTTTTTAATATTTTAGCCTTTAAATTATAATGGGTAATGTTGTACCCTAATTTTGTCTGTCATATTTTTTACATAAGATTCCATATATATATATATATATATATATATATATATATATATATATATATATATATATATATATATATATATATATATGTCTTTTGACCCGGAACTTTTTGTCCTTTCGAGGAAAATTTCGGCAGAGAGGTATTTTAAAATACCTCATTTTTGGTTCGTTTTATGCCCACTTTTTATTTTTATTTGTTTATTTTCTTTTACTTTTAATCTTTACTTTTATTCTTATTTTTATTATTTTTACCGTTATTCTGTTTTTTATTAGTATTGTTATTATTATTTTTTTGTTTTCTAAAAAAAAGAGAAGAAAAAGTCAAAAATAATGTAAACTGCAGAGGCAGCGCCCTGTTTCCATGTTTTCTTTCATCATCCTTTGCCCAAAAACAGACCCAAATCTTCACCAAAATCAGAGGCAAAGTCACTTCCTTCCCTCTTTAATCATTATTAACCAAAACTTTTGCCAAACACACAAAAAAATCCAGCATTCAATTATATCCCATGGTCCCAAGAAGAACTTCAAAATGCCTATATAACAGGGACGAAAATCAGAGGAGGAGAAGGGCAATTTCAGCAGAATCAAAAATCACAAAAACAGCAAAATCATATAACAAAACATCTACAAAAAAAAACTCTGTCATTTTTTTCTTTGCAAACCACCAACAAACCACCACAACAAATCAAATAAAAAATATCTAAGCCATCATCACAAAACCTCACGCAAACAGAATCATCACATCACACAAAAACATCACAAAAACATCATACAAAGAGAGGAGATTAGTAGCAAAAATACCCCTTTTGCTACTATTCACTTTCTTCACCTCTACCTCCAACAAAAAAACCACAACCACTCAAAAGCCCCCTTTCATTTTTCGTGCATCTGAAGCTTTAGCTAGGAGTTTGTAAATATCTTTGACCTTTTTTACTTCATTTTTCGCATTTTGTTTAAGTGTTTGTAGCTTTCTTCATAAATATTGCATTTTTCACCATAAGTTAATGAGCATGACTTAAGGCCGAAATATAGTTTGTTTTAGGACATCTTTTGGTAGATCTAAGATCACTAGGATGTGGTACTCATGGCAAGCTTTACAGTGATGTTTTTACTTCCGTATTTGGTCCAGTACTGACTGAGAAATCGAACTGAGAAGTTGAGAAAAAATCAAAGAAACTGTGTTCTGCTCTGCATATTTTTTTGCATACTCTTCATTTTTTAGTCATTTTAACTCATTTTTGCATTAAAAAGAAATCATACAAAAATCCAAAAAGAAATCACAAAGATTTTAACAATCACTAAAACCGAAATGTTTTTTCTTCCTACTATTCTTTTTATCGTTTTACCCCTGAGGCTGAAGGTTCTGAGACTGAAGAGTCTGAGTCTGAGGTTCTGAAATCAGAGTCTGAAGCGAGCTTCTGAAGTCAGCTTCTGAAGTGAGGTTCTGAAGTCTGAGGTTCAGAGTATGAAGCTTCTGAGTCTGAAGGTTCAGAGTCTGAGGTTCAGAGTCTGAAGTTCTGAGTCTGAAGGTTCTGAGTCTGAGGTTCTGAGTCTGAAGGTTCTGAGTCTGAAGGTTTTGAGACTGAGGTTCAGAGTCTGAAGGTTCAGAGTCTGAGATTCAGAGTCTGAGATCCAGAGTCTGAGGTTCTGAGTTCGAAGTTTCTGCGTCTGAAGGTTCAGAGTCTGGGTTGAACTATTTCTGAAGGGGCTGAAACTCATTTTATTTGATTCAAAGATAAAAAAAATATATAACAAGTGTTACTGCTTTTAGTTTATATATCAATTTTCGATAATAAACTTGAATGAAAAAGGAGTGGTCCGATGTATGTCCTTCCATTCCCCGGTTGCACGGGCACTTGACGTATGTCTCGTTGTTCGGACAATCGTCATTCCTTTTCAAAAATACAAAAAATATATTAATTTTCGATAACAAACTTGAATGAAAAAGGAATGGTCTGACGTATGTTTTTCCATTCCTCGGTTGCACGAGCACTTGACGTATGTCTCGTTGTTCGGACAATCGTCATTCTATTTTCAAAATAAAAAAACATAAAAAACAAATTCAACACACCAAACTAATTTTCGGCCCCTCGCGGTCAAATAAAAATCAAATCTCTTTTCACAAACGGACGATGTTTTATCAATTCTAACGTGATACGAACAAACGCTTAAGCCTCCCACGCGCGAGCATACAAGCTACGTTTAACCGCTAGAATACGATCAAAAACATCGTTTTTAAAATCAACCAACAAACAAACATTTTGTACAAAGAACTACGTAGCTTTGAATTCTCCATCGCACCAGGAGATACGTAGGAGCAGGATCAAAATCTTGTCAAGCACACTAATATAAAAACCTTTTTTTCCCCTTTCCTTTTCTTTCTTTGAAATGTTAAAATGTTGCAAGCAACCCTTAAAAAACACTTTTTAACCCTAAACTAATTAGGAGGTTCCCGTTGGGTACAACAGATGCGAGGGGTGCTAATACCTTCCCGTTGCATAATCGACTGCCGAACACGTTAATGGTTACGATGACCATCTTTTCCAAATCGCAAAGGGTTTTATCAACGTTTCCCTTTAAAAATAAAACTTTGGTGGCGACTCCGTAGTTATTCTGAGTGTTAGTACGCTCGAGCGTTTTTAGCAACACGACAGCTGGCTACTCCACTGGGGACTTCTGTTTCTCACTAGCGAGTCAAGCCTATCCTAGTTAGCTCTTAGGTTAAGTGTTTTTTGTTTGCTTGCATGTTTTTGTCTTATGTCTTTATCTTCATTTTTTTTCTCCCGCCTCTATATCTATGCTTCATTATGCTTTATATATATATATATATATATATATATATATATATATATATATATATATATGTGTCAATTGTGGGTTGTCGCATGAATGAAGCTCTATACCCGAGCTTTGAGAAAAACTTAAGATAAAATGGTGGTTGCGTAGTGTTGACCTTCCTGACGTATCTCTTGCAAGGTTGGCATGAAAACCCCGCCTAGAGTAGATTCTCTTGGAGGCGTTGTTGTCTTGCGAGTATTTGCAATGGCGGCGATACTTTCTTGTAGGGTCCATGACTCCAGGGACCTTTTTGAACCAGTCTAGAACCTATAAACATGTTATTAGGGACCTCCGATTGGAACAAGAGTCGATGGTCGAGTGTTGACCATTCTGACGTATGTCTTGTAGGGTTAGCATGAAAACCTCACCTAGAGGAGATCTTTTGGAGTGTTGTTGTCTTGCAAGTATTTGCAATGGCAACAATATTTTCAAATAAGATCAATGACTCTAAAAACCATTTTGAAATCTAGAACCTACATGTGAGAATGGGGGTAGTATTGAACGTTCCTACCTTGGTAACTCATGCCTTGACCTCTTTTAACCACACCTCTGCATGCCATAACATTTGCATCCATGAAAATAATTTTCGCATATACATCTTCCTTCCCAAAGCAAAATAAAAAATAAAAGCATGTTTTTTCATCTACATCGCATACATGCATTTTCATGCATTTAAAAAAAACACTCATATCATTCCCCCCAAAAGTACCCGACCTGGTGTACCGTTGCGTTTCTGATGAGATCCCGAGCAACTGGAAGGCCATAGAAATTCCAAAAATCATTTCCTTGTTCAAATAATTTATCATGCTTTTAACAAAAATCATTTTGCTCTGCCCAAGGCAAATGATTAGCTTTGTGAGGCCCCCATGTTTCAAGTTATTTCTATCATTAATGAAATTGCATTTTGTGCTCAATTGAGTTCATTTCATTCTTTCGTTCTTTAATAGCAATATTTTACTCATTTTAAATTTCCACAACCTTAAAATAAAAAACATACTCATGCAGATCCATAAATACACCCACCGAAAATAACACTGTTATAATCCCTTACGACTTCGATTTCCCGATTAACCAAACGGAAGACGATGAGGAGGACGATTATGAACCTCCTGAAGAATTGTCCAGGCTTGGGGATCAAGAGGATAGGGTAATACAACCTCACCAAGAACCAATAGAAGTGATTAACTTAGGGACCAAAGAGGACAAGAAAGAGGTCAAAGTGGGAGCCTCCCTGCAAGGAGACGTGAAGGAAAAGTTGATTGAGTTACTACGAGAGTATGTAGATGTGTTCGCCTGGTCATATCAGGACATGCCAGGATTAGACCCCAACATAGTCGTGCATAGACTACCACTCAAGCCAGAATGCCCACCAATAAAGCAAAAGATGAGAAGAACCAGACCTGACATGGCTCTCAAGATTAGAGAGGAAGTCAAAAAATAGTTTGACACCGGCTTCTTAGCAGTGACCAAGTATCCACAATGGGTTGCCAACATTGTTCCAGTCCCAAAGAAAGATGGCAAAGTCAGAATGTGTGTGGATTACCGGGACTTGAATAGAGCGAGCCCAAAAGATGACTTCCCACATCCTCACATTGATGTATTGGTAGACAACACCGCCCAATTTTCAGTCTTCTCTTTCATGGACGGTTTCTCTGGATACAACCAAATCAAAATGGCTCCAGAGGACATGGAGAAAACCACGTTCATCACCCCATGGGGGACTTTCTGCTACAAGGTAATGCCCTTCGGATTAACGAACGCTGGGGAAACATATCAAAGAGCAATGGTGACTCTTTTCCATGACATGATTCATAAGGAAATAGAGGTCTATGTCGATGATATGATTGCCAAATCTCAGACGGAGGAAGATCATCTATTCCATTTGCAAAAGCTGTTCGCGCGCCTGAGAAAGTTCAAGCTACGCCTAAATCCTAACAAGTGTACTTTTGGTGTTATGTCCGGCAAGTTATTGGGGTTCATAGTCAGCCAAAAGGGAATTGAAGTTGATCCTGACAAAGTAAAAGCCATACAAGATATGCCAGCACCAAGTACTGAGAAGGAGGTTTGTGGGTTCTTAGGAAGATTGAACTATATTGCTAGATTCATCTCACACATGACGGCCACTTGTGAACCAATTTTCAAATTGTTAAGGAAAAATCAAACTATTCAGTGGAATGAGGACTGCCAAGAGGCGTTTGATAAGATCAAACGATACTTGCAAGAGCCGCCAATTTTGAGACCTCCGGTTCCTGATGGATCAATGGGTTGTGTGCTAGGACAACAGGATGAAACAGGAAGAAAGGAGCACGCCATTTACTATCTAAGCAAGAAGTTCACCGATTGCAAAACAAGGTATACCTCACTCGAAAAGACTTGTTGCGCCTTAGCATGGGCTGCCCGACGCTTAAGACAATACATGTTGACTCACACCACTTGGTTGATATCAAAGATGGATCCCATCAAATACATCTTCGAAAAGCCCGCCCTCACAGGAAAGATAACCCGTTGGCAAATGTTGCTATCCGAGTATGACATCCAATATGTTACTCAAAAGGCTATAAAAGGAAGCGTGTTATCCGAGCACCTTTCTCACCAACCATTGGAAGACTATCAACCCATACGATTTGACTTCCCCGATGAAGACGTTGTAGCCTTGAATGACGAAAAGATCATAAGTGATGAGGAAGGGCCTGAACCAGGAACTCGATGGAAGCTCACTTTCGATGGTGCCTCAAATGCCATGGGGCACGGGATCGGGGCTGTCTTAATATCACCAAGAAATGGGTATCAACCCTTCACAGCAAGGTTATGCTTTGACTGCACCAATAACATGGCAGAGTATGAAGCATGCATCTTAGGCCTCGAAGCAGCAATTGACCTAAGGATCAAAATCCTGGAAGTATACGGGGATTCAGCACTAGTCATCTATCAAGTGAAAGGAGAGTGGGAAACAAAACATCCCAATTTGATCCTCTATCGTGCCCGTGTTGTAGAATTGATGAAGCATTTCGATGAGATCACCTTTCATCATATACCTCGAGAAGATAATCAGGTAGCAGATGCTTTAGCTACATTATCATCAATGTACCAAGTGAATTTGCACAACGAGGCACCAATCATAAAGATGGATCGTAGGGATAGACCAGTTGTGTGTGTAGTAGTCGAAGAAGAACTTGACAACAAACCCTGGTTTTATGACATCAAGCGATACCTTGAAGAGCAAAATTATCCAGAGAATGTCTCACAAACAGACAAGAAAACCCTCAAGAGATTGGCATCGCAGTTCTTCCTCAGCGGGGGTACACTCTACAAAAGAAATTATGACATGGTCTTACTCAGGTGTGTGGATAAACGTGAAGTAGACATGCTCATCAAAGAAATCCATGAGGGGTATTTTGGAACCCATGCCAATGGACACACAATGGCGAAGAAGATCTTAAGGGCAGGCTATTACTGGCTAACTATGGAGGCCTATTGTTTTCACTATGCCAAGACATGTCACAAGTGTCAAATTTACGCCGACAAGGTGCACGTGCCACCAACTCCTCTGAACGTCATGACGACACCCTGGCCATTCTCTATGTGGGGCATATACATGATTGGAATGATTGAACCAAAGGCTTCAAATGGACACCTGTTCATCCTGGTTGCCATCGACTATTTCACCAAGTGGGTTGAAGCGACTTCTTATGCAAACGTAACAAAACAAGTGGTGGCCCGATTCATCAAGAAGGAAATCATTTGCCGTTACGGCACTCCCCACAAAATTATCACAGACAATAGGGCAAATCTAAACAACAGCACAATGAAGGAGTTGTGCAAAGACTTCAAGATTGAGCACCATAATTCCTCACCATATCGGCCGAAGATGAACGGCGCGGTAGAAGCAGCCAACAAGAACATCAAGAAAATCATCCAGAAGATGGTAAAAACCTACAAAGACTGGCATGAGATGCTTCCCTTCGCGCTACACGGCTACAGAACGACAGTTCGCACTTCCACTGGGGCAACCCCTTTTTCCTTGGTATACGGTATGGAAGTCGTGCTTCCCATTGAAGTGGAAATTCTCTCATTAAGGGTCTTGATGGAAACTAAATTAGAGGAAGCCGAATGGGTCCAAACAAGATTCGACCAACTAAACCTCATAGAAGAGAAGCGCCTAACAGCATTGTGTCATGGACAGTTGTACCAAAAGAGGCTCAAGAAGGCATTCGACAAAAAAGTTCGTTCTCGAGAATTCAGAGAAGGAGACTTAGTGTTGAAAAAGATATTACCCATCCACAAGGATCCCCGCGGGAAATGGACTCCTAACTATGAAGGACCATACGTGGTAAAAAGGGTTTTCTCTAGCGGAGCCTTAATTATCACTACTATGGATGGAGAGGAGTTTCCACTCTCAATAAACTTCGACGCAGTCAAAAAATACTATGCCTAAAAAAAAGGAAAAAAGAGCTCGCTAAATCGAAAACCCGAAAGGGCGGTTTAGGCAATAGAGAGCGTCCTGGTAGATCGAAAACCTGAAAAGGCGGTCTAGGCAAAAATTAAGGACATCAAAAAAGGAAATATACCCAGTGGACTGAAAACTCGAAAGAGCGGTCCAGGTAAAAATTAGGGGTTTCAAAACAAATGAGAAAGGCAGAGGACTGCAACACACAAGATCCTGATAGAATTCAAGAGGGGAAGTGATGACATGCTGTCATTACATGTTTTTATCAGTTGTTTTGATGTTTTTATTGAGTCTGTAGCATTATTAGACAACCTGGAGGTGCAAAAAGCAGGAAAACATCAAGATCTTGAAATAATTGCATCGTGACACGATTTGGGTATCGTGTCACGATTTTCTTACCAGAATTGGAAGATTGTCACTGCCTATAATATCGTGTTACGATTGCATAATCGTGACATGTTTATGAAGCTGATTTTGGAGAATCATGGGACTTTAATGCACAATCGTGTCACGATTTCATCAAATCGTGTCACGATTTGAGGAGCAGTTGTTGTCTATTTAAGCTGAACTGCTTTCAGAAACAAGGGTTCAAAAATTTGGAGATTGGAGGCACGATTTGGAGAGCACAAAACTGAAGAGGTGGCCATTCAATCCAACTCATAGTCAGTTTATGTATGTTTTTATGCTTCAATTGATTATGTTATTTGTAATTCATATTATGAGTAGCTAAATCTCTTAGAGATTATGTCTGGAGATGAATCTGATGTATTCTGTTTGAAACATGTGGCTGTGAAACTCTATGGCTTATGAATATTAATCTAGTTTTATTCAATTCAATTGTTCTTAATGCTTTCTATATACTGACAATATATAACAATGATTTGGTGAGAATGAATGACTACTGACCCTAGCTTTCAACTTAGACCTAATTGAATTGTTCAAATAAACAGGGTTAGTCTAGGAATGGATAATCGTTTATTTGTGATAATAGGTTAACGTTTGGATCACCTAAGGGATTAGGGGCTGTAATCCGAGAAGAGGGTTCTAACTCAAGGGATTGATTAGGACTATTTTTGTTAATCATCGTGAAACTAGAGGAGGATTCATAGAAATAGGTGCAGTTTACCAAACAGAATTAATCAGAGGATTCGAAAGACTTGATCTCATCTCTCCTTATATTTTCGAAACAACTTTTATCAGCTTATTTATTTTTTATGCAATCATACCAACTGCCGAGGGCAACCCCCCATTTAATACATCCTTAATAATAACGACATTGCGGAGTAGAAGTTGAAACAGTCCCTGTGGAGACGAACTTATAAATTTTATTACTTCGATGCATTTTTAGTACACTTGCTAAAAGTCTATCAGGAAGAATCGGTCTCGTTATCATCTTTCAGAGGCAAAGTATTTCGAAGTCATAGGGAAAGTAGCACGTGTTGTATCAAAGCGAAAACCACGCAAATATTCACTTGTTTCATTTCTTTTTTCTATCTTAGTAATCACCTCTTACAGGGATTACATCTTCATGTATTGTTACCCATTCAAGGGACTAAGTTTCATTGAATAAAAAATCGCCTTTAAGCCTTTTCGTTGTTTTGTGTCCTCACTTGCTCATAAAATGTTGTTTTTTTATTCATGATGAATAATGCATTGAAATATGGGAAATAATATAAAAACTTGCAAAAAATGTATTTTACTTGAATTTTTTAAATGTCGAAAGAATTTCGTTGGTCTCCAGTACTGCATCAAAGGACTCAAGGCCTGAAACTCTTCATCAGTCATTTTAAGATTCTTACTCTTCAACAGAAACAAGTGCGCCGCTCATGGTACATGAAACACAAAGATCCCGAGTGTCGGAAGGACGGGATTCCCCAAATAAAACATATCCCACATTTCTTTCATCCACTGAGGTTGGATATCGATCGGCTTCCAAAATGACCATTACTTTTCCGATTAAAGCCCAATTTTCATTGGCACTCCCAAACGCAATTTCCAACCAAAGCCCAATCATCATTGGCACTCACAATTTCCAACCAAAGCCCAATTTTCATTGGCACTCCCAAGCACAATTTCCAACTAAAGCCCAATTTTCATTGGCACTCCCAAGCACGATTTCCAACTAAAGCCCAATTTTCATTGGCACTCCCAAACACAATTTCCAACTAAAGCCCAATTTTCATTGGCACTCCCAAACGCAATTTCCAACCAAAGCCCAATCATCATTGGCACTCACAATTTCCAACCAAAGCCCAATTTTCATTGGCACTCCCAAACACAATTTCCAACCAAAGCCCAATTTTCATTGGCACTCCCAAACGCAATTTCCAACCAAAGCCCAATCATCATTGGCACTCACAATTTCCAACCAAAGCCCAATTTTCATTGGCACTCCCAAACACAATTTCCAACCAAAGCCCAATTTTCATTGGCACTCCCAAACGCAATTTCCAACCAAATCTCAATCGTCATTGGCACCTAATCACAACCAAAGCCCAATTTTCATTGGCACCCCCAAACGCAATCACAACCAAAGCCCAACCATGCTCGGCACCCGATCACAACCGAAGCTCAACATGTCATCTGCTTATCCCACATGACAGCATAGTGCATGCATCATATCAAACTCATTCATTAGCATGCATCTCATATTCATAACATACTCTTCCTCACAATTTCTCATGCTCCCCAGCAAACACTCCCCAGTGAGTATCCCATATTCACCGACATTCACCAACAAGTTATCCCAGTGTTCCCCAGTGGACCTCTTTCAAGAACTTTCCCAATAGGTTTCTTCAAAAAAAACCCAACGGGTCCCTTCACAAATTGTCCCAATTCTCGTTAAACTTACATATGACCATTAAGTTTCCCCAGCAGAAACTCCCTAATGAGTCTACCTCATATCATATCATACTGCATAAAGCAACTTAAAGCATATCATGCATCAACAATCATTTTTTCTTTTCCAACCATCTAAGTACTAGCCACGTCTAGAGACGATACGTTCATCTCCAGGGCAGTTTAAGCACCCCCCGAGGCGACGATTTGTCTCTTAGATCTAAGCACCCCCTGAGGCGACAATCTATTTATCTCTCAGTCTAAGCACCCCCTGAGGCGACGACTTGTCGTTTAGATCTAAGCACCCCCCCCGAGGCGACGATCTGTTTATCTCTCAGTCTAAGCACCCCCCGAGGCGACGACTTGTCTTTTAGATCTAAGCACCCCCCGAGGCGACGATATGTTTATCTTTTAGTATAAGCCCCCCCGGAGGCGACAACTTTTCTTTTAGATCTAAGCACCCCCCGAGGCGACGACTTGTCTTTTAGATCTAAGCACCCCCTGAGGCGACGATCTGTTTATCTTTCAGTCTAAGCACCCCCCGAGGTGACGACTTGTCTTTTAGATCTAAGCACCCCCCGAGGCGACGATCTGTTTATCTCTCAGTCTAAGCACCCCCCGAGGCGACGACTTGTCTTTTAGATCTAAGCACCCCCCGAGGCGACGATATGTTTATCTTTCAGTCTGAACACCCCCGGAGGCGACGACTTGTCTTTTAGATCTAAGCACCCCCCGAGGCGACGATCTATTTATTTTTTCAGTCTATGCACCAGTAGCCAATCCAGAGGCGATCCTGCATTTACTTTTGTGTCCATACTTCCGCATTTTAATACTTTCATATTATCTCCTACATCATTTTTCTCCAGTCTTTTCTCACTTTGAAGGACAAAATTTGGGTCCTTTATACTTAATTGCTCTTCACAAAGAGTTTGCGAGGTGCCCTCGACACTCGCACTCTCTATGCGAAGACACAATTAAGTAGGGGCAGCTGTTGTACCCTAATTTTGTCTGTCATATTTTTGACCTAAGATTCCATATATATATGTCATTTTTGGTTCGTTTTAGGCCCACTTTTTATTTTTATTTGTTTATTTTCTTTTACTTTTAATTTTTACTTTTATTCTCATTTTTATTATTTTTACTGTTATTCTGTTTTTTATTAGTATTGTTATTATTATTTTTTTGTTTTCTAAAAAAAAAGAGAAGAAAAAGTCAAAAATACTGTAGACTGCAGAGGCAACGCCCTGTTTCCATGTTTTCTTTCATCATCCTTTGATCAAAAATATACCCAAATCTTCACCAAAATCAGAGGCAAAGTCACTTCCTTCCCTCTTTAATCATTATTAACCAAAACTTTTGTCAAACACACAAAAAAATCCAACATTCAATTATATCCCATGGGCCCAAGAAGAACTTCAAAATGCCTATATAACAGGGACGAAAATCAGAGGAGGAGAAGGGGGATTTCAGCAGAATCAAAAATCACAGAAACATCAAAATCACATAACAAAACCTCTACAAAAAAAACTCTGTCATTTTTTTCTTTACAAACCACCAACAAACCACCACAAAAAATCAAAAAAACTTATCTAAGCCATCATCACAAAACCTCACGCAAAAAGAATCATCACATCACACAAAAACATCATACAAAGAGAGGAGATTAGTAGCAAAAATACCCCTTTTGCTACTATTCACTTTCTTCACCTCTACCTCTAACAAAAAAACCACAACCACTCAAAAGCCCCCTTTCATTTTTCGTGCATCTGAAGCTTTGGCTAGGAGTTTGTAAATATCTTTGACCTTTTTTACTTTATTTTTCGCATTTTGTTTAAGTGTTTGTAGCTTTCTTCATAAATAATGCATTTTTCACCATAAGTTCATGAGCATGACTTAAGGCCGAAATATAGTTAGTTTTAGGACATCTTTTGGTAGATCTAAGACCACTAGGATGTAGTACTCATGACAAGCTTTACAGTGATGTTTTTACTTTCGTATTTGGTCCAGTACTGACTGAGAAATCGAACTGAGAAGTTGAGAAAAATCACAGAAACTGTGTTCTGTTGTTCCTGCATATTTTTCTGCATACTCTTCATTTTTCAGTCATTTTAACTCAATTTTGCATTAAAAAGAAATCATACAAAAATCCAAAAAAAATCACAAATATTTTAACAATCACCAAAACAGAAATGTTTTTTCTTCCTACTGTTCTTTTTATCGTTTTACCCCTGAGGCTGAAGGTTCTGAGTCTGAAGAGTCTGAGTCTGAGGTTCTGAAATCAGAGTCTGAAGTGAGCTTCTGAAGCGAGCTTCTGAAGTCAGCTTCTGAAGTGAGCTTCTGAAGTCTGAGGTTCAGAGTCTGAAGGTTCAGAGTCTGAGGTTCAAAGTCTGAGGTTCTGAGTCTGAAGGTTCAGAGTCTGAGGTTCTGAGTCTGAAGGTTTTGAGTCTGAAGGTTCTGAGTCTGAAGGTTCAGAGTCTGAGGTTCTGAGTCTGAAGGTTCAGAGTCTAAGATCCAGAGTCTGAGGTTCTGAGTCCGAAGTTTCTGCGTCTGAAGGTTCAGAGTCTGGGTTGAACTATTTCTGAAGGGGCTGAAACTCATTTTATTTGATTCAAAGATAAAAAAAAATATAACAAGTGTTATTGCTTTTAGTTTATATATCAATTTTCGATAATAAACTTGAATGAAAAAGGAGTGGTCCGATGTATGTCCTTCCGTTCCCCGGTTGCACGGGCACTTGACGTATGTCTCGTTGTTCGGACAATCGTCATTCCTTTTAAAAAATACAAAAAATATATTAATTTTCGATAACAAACTTGAATGAAAAAGGAATGATCCGACGTATGTCTTTCCATTCTCCGGTTGCACGAGCACTTGACGTATGTCTCGTTGTTCAGACAATCGTCATTCTATTTTCAAAATAAAAAAACATAAAAAACAAATTCAACACACCAAACTAATTTTCGGGCCCCCGCGGTCAAATAAAAATCAAATCTCTTTTCACAAACGGACGATGTTTTATCAATTCTAACGCGATACGAACAAACGCTTAAGCCTCCCACGCGCGAGCATACAAGCTACGTTTAACCGCTAGAATACGATCAAAAACATCGTTCTTTAAAATCAACCAACAAACAAACATTTTCTACAAAGAACTACGTAGCTTTGAATTCTCCATCGCACCAGGAGATACGTAGGAGCATGATCAAAATCTTGTAAAGCACACTAATATAAAAACCTTTTTTTTCCCCTTTCCTTTTCTTTCTTTGAAATGTTAATATGTTGCAAGCAACCCTTAAAAAACACTTTTTAACCCTAAACTAATTAGAGCTTCCCGTTGGGTACAACGGATGCGAGGAGTGCTAATACCTTCCCCTTGCATAATCGACTCCCGAACCCGTTAATGGTTACGATGACCATCTTTTCAAAATCGCAAAGGGTTTTATCAACGTTTCCCTTTAAAAATAAAACTTTGGTGGCGCGACTCCGTAGTTATTCCGAGTGTTAGTACGCTCGAGCGTTTTTAGCGACGCGACAGGTAAAAATGAATTTTAGATAAAATAATAAAGGTAAAGTTGGAAGAAAAAATGATAAGTTATAAGTTAGAAGCTCAAACGCTACTTAAAATAGCGTCAGGAAAATAAGTTATAAACTCTTGAAATAAACTATAAGTTTGTTGTTAAAAGTCCGTTATCAAACATGGTTTTTTTGTCAAACGAGCTTATAATCTATCTGCTATAAGCTATAAGCTAGCTTCTTGACCTTGCCAAACAGAGGCTAAACTTATTTAGTAAAAAAAAATGTAGAAGCTTACTATTTGCATAAAAAAGTAAGTCGAACATTATTATTATCATGTTATCACGTTAGTTAGATATTGATGGGATTGGGAGTATTATTATCATGTTAGATAATGATGAAACCCCCTCAAAATATGGTTAGTTAGATAATGATGCGAGTACACTATTGTAAATCTCCTTGACTTCACTTCAATTTAATCTGAAAACCTAATAACAACAGTTGGATCAAACTTTATCAACGACTAAAATTAAAAATGACGAGGATTGCATTAAATTTAGGGAAATGTTAACGAGTGCCCGGGGCACTCTTTAAGCACCAAAAGTGGTAAGTTTTTATGAAAGTTTGTGCATTTATTGCATTGGAAATTGAAGTCTTTAATTTTTTTAAAGAATAATTTCTTTATTAGGTATGCTTAAAGAGTGTCCCGGGGGCACTCGTTAACAAGACGCTTAACTTTAATCATTGGAAAAGAAACCTATTATTATGGTAACAATAAATATATATAATGGATGGCAAAAAAGTTCAAACCGCTCATCCCGCCTCGTCAATAACCTGTCTAAAAAGAGGCGGAACGGGGCGGGTCAAGTAGAGATGTAGGGTTGAAAATCTCACCCGACCCCATTTTATGGCGGACCGGCAGGTTGATCCGTCAATATTTTTAAAATAAAATATTAATTAAAACCTTTACACAAACATTGTAAAAATATATAAATTCAAAGCCAATTTATGGAAATCATATTATATAACTAATGATTCCACTAAAAATATGAAAATAATTATTAAAACATATAAATTACATCATCTAACAATCTATAATAAATCAATAGGACGTTCGAAATAAAAACTTAATGAGTTATCAATTGACTAGATGTTAAAAATATGAGGCTAAAATCATGAAACATAAGTGATGAAATTAATGTTATTTCCTCTCCCACTTTATGGAAGAGAAAATTGAAAAATTGATTGTGACTTATAAATAAAAGAAGTGAAAAAGAGAGTTTCTTTTTAATATATCAACCCAACGGGCCAATCTGTCCCGCCCTGTCACTGCCCCGCTTTTTAGCGGATTAAATGGAGCGGACACCCTACAAGTGGCGGGTTCAAAATCTCAATCCACTCCGCTAAAAAAGAAAGGTTAAACGGGTCCAGCCCATTGTGCTATATATATATATATATATATATATATATATATATATATATATATATATATATATATATATATATATATGAGATTTGCTAATATACACCCACTAGTTTTTATGTGGGAGTATTTTAGCAAGTTATAACTAAAAAGTTGATAAATACACCTTGAGGTGTATGTTGTTATAACACATCTTCTAAAAAATAGTGGGTGTATGTTAGCAACTCCTATAGGCATTTGCTAGAATACACCCACTTATTTTTTAGAAGGAGTATTTTAGCAAGTGATAACTAAAAAGTGGCTAAATACACCTAAAGATGCATGTTGCTAAAATACTCCCACATAAAAACTAGTGGGTGTATATTAGCAAATCCTTATATATATATATATGGGGTTTGCTACAATAGACCCACTCATTTTCATGAAGGTCTATTTTAGCAATCAGCACCTTTTCACTTGGACACAAAGACCCTTGTTTTTTATTTTTGGGAAAATTAAAACTGAAGGGCAAAAAGGTAATTAGCTGTTCTTTTTTTTTCCTTTCTAATTTTTCTTCATTGAGAACTCAAAGGTTGCACCTTACTCTCTTCTCTTTCTTCCTTCTTTTCTCTGTTACGTTTTACTGTTTTCTTCATTGAGAACTCAAACATCACCTTCCTTCCATGTTGTGCTTGCTTCCATTAACTTAAAATCAAATGCAACAATTCTTTTACTGAAGAAAAGGTATACTCCCTTATAATGTGTCTTAATTCAACAATTCGTTTTTTCTTTTTCTTTGTTTAACATGTTGTTACGGGTAATTTATAATTGTAATTATAAATCATCTATATTGTCATTTTATTTCTTCTCTTTTTGGGTAATTTATAATTGTAATTGTTCTTGCCAATAACCAGTTGTTTTAAATACTATTCAGGTTTAAATTGAGATAGCTATGTCATCAGAGGGAAGAAATGAGGCCATTGATTGGTCCTTGGAATATGAAGATGATGAAATGATAGATTCTTTTACCACTATACCAGAGCCACAACATGGACCTTTGCCTCAAGCCAATCACATTGATGATGATGTTCTTTATGAAGGAAAGGTATTTAACAGTGATGACGAGGCTTACAACTTTTACTGTTTGTTTGCACGAAAAAATGGTTTTTCAATTAGACGTCATCATGTTTACAAATCTATTAAGAATCAGTCAGAGGATAATCCATTAGGTGTTTATAAAAGAGAGTTTGTTTGTCATCGTGCTGGTACTATTAAAGTAGACAAAGATAATGAAGTGGAAGGTCAAAGGCAACGGAAGTTGTCAAGATGTAGTTGTGGTGCAAAATTGTTGGTTAATATAACAACAATTAACTCTGAGAAAAAGTGGGTGGTGAAATATTTTAATAATAATCATAACCATGAGTTATTAGATGATAAAGAGGTTAAATTTCTTCCTGCTTATCGAAATATACCAATTATTGATCAAGATCGTATTCTTTTGTTGTCAAAAGCTGGTTGTTCTGTTAGTTTGATAATTAGAGTGCTTGAGTTAGAGAAAGAAGTAGATGCAGGAAATCTTCCATTTTTAGATAAAGACATTAGAAATTTTACTCAATCTCAAAGTGGTACTAGTAAAGAATTTGATGCTTCAAATGTTCTCAAATTATGTAAAAGTCTGAAAGATGCAGATAATGCATTTGAGTATGAATTTTCAATCGATGAAAACAACAAATTGGAGCATATTATTTGGGCATTTGGTGATTCAATTCGAGCATATGAAGCCTTTGGAGATGTGGTTGTTTTTGATACCACTTATCGAATAAATCGTTATGACATGCCGCTTGGAATATGGGTTGGGGTCGATAATCATGGCAATTCCATTTTCTTTGGATGTGTTCTATTGCGAGATGAGAAGATTTATTCCTTTACATGGGCTATAAAGGTACATTTCTATTTCTTTGAGGTTATCATTTCTAAATTTCTAAATTTGAGTTTTTAGTAAGTTATCTTACATTTTTTTTATTTTCAGACTTTTCTTAGTTTTGCCAAAGGAAAATATCCACAAACAATTCTTACAGATCAGGATCTTGCAATGAAAGAAGCTATTGCAATGGAATTACCAAACACAAAACATACATTTTGCATATGGCATATCCTAGCGAAGTTATCGACATGGTTTTCTTTTTCATTAGGTTTGAGATATAATGATTTTAAAGATGAATTTTATCGATTATACCATTTAGAATGTGGAGATGATTTTGAGAGGGAATGGGAATTGATGGTTGAACAATTTTGTCTTAGCATGGATAACCATATTGACTTGCTCTATTCGCTTCGTCAATTTTGGGCACTGGCTTATTTGAAGGACTTCTTTTTTGCTGGAATGACTACAACTGGATGTTCAGAATCTATAAATTCATATATAAAAAGATTCTTGGGAGCCAAAACAAGTCTGACTGATTTCATAAATCAAGTAAGAAATTAATTGAGTTAATTGATTTTTCTCTGGTAAGATACTTGGATCTATTAGTTTTAATTTACTCATAATTAATATACTGTTGTGTAGGTTGGGGTTGCTGTTAACATTAGAAATCAAGCTGGAGAAGAAGCAAGAATGCGCCAAAAGTACCACAATCCTCGTATTAGAACGTGTTTTCCTATTGAGGAACATGCCGCATCTATTCTTACACCTTATGCCTTTAAGTTGATTCAACATGAGATTGAGTTGTCTACAAAATATGCGGCAACTGAAACTAATAACGGTGTATTTATTGTGCGACATCATACCAAAATTGACGGAGGCCGCTTTGTAAGTTGGATACCAGAAAATGAATCAATCCATTGTTCTTGCAAGGAATTTGAATTTTCTGGGATACTATGTAGACATGCTTTTCGAGTGCTTGTGATGAAAAATTATTTTACCCTCCCTTCCAAGTATCTTCCTCTTCGTTGGAGACAAGAATGTAATTGGTGACACATTAATTTGATCTTGAATTTACATTATTGAATCATGTTAGAGTGATTGGCTTTTTGTTTCATTATGTATAACCTGATTGTAAGATCTTGAATTATGGTAATGTTATCATGAATTTGATATTGAATTTGATCTTGAATTATGGTACTGTCACAATATAAACTCAACCCTTATTAAATTGTATATGGGTTTCACATTAACAAGAAATTTTATTTAAACAAATTACTGAAATGGAATCCATCAAATTATGGTAGACATACGTAAATGAGACAAATAAAAGTGAAAGAAGTAAAGGCAAAATTGAAAAAATCCGGTGGTGATAAGTTGTTACAAAGACTTACGGTTACATCTTGATATTGAATTGTGACAAGTATAATTGATACAAACATAGCCATGTATGTTATCTTGTAAAGGGTAAATTAAAGTAAAAATTTATTATGTATATTGGCTGTACAAGAAGTAACACGCAGCTGCAAAATGAAAATACAATTGATTTGAGCAAGACCAATAACTAGTCCTTCCTGCAACAAACTCTCAAAAGGAACAAAACTAAGATAGGCAACACAACAAAAACACAGTAATTGATATGCAAGATCCAATCTTCCACATTTTGCATACATATATGTGATGGAAGATCCCACTTGACACACATTCTCTAGTCCTTTTTTCAGAATGTAGCAGTGCAATTCCTTCCCTAATTTCAGAGACGCCAAAGCAGCACAAGCTGGTAAAACACTAGCCATAGTCAGGCAATTAGGCACCATTCCCTCTTGAACTAACCACCTATAAATGTTTATAGCTTCAACGTTCAGCCCGTTAAGTACATAGCCTGAGATCATAGTCGTGCAAACTGCAACATCAACCAAGGTATTGCACTATATAACTATGAACTTCCTTACAATCATAGCCGTGCAAATAGACATCAAAAGGCACCCCATGCCGCACTATATAACTATGAACTTCCTTACAATTTTTTAGACTCCCAGATTTAAGAACCGAAGGAAGAAAACTTGCAAATGTGATTGAATCTAGTTTGACTCCACTAGTCACCATTGCTTTAAACAAAGCTACAGCCTCGTCTGTAAATCCGTTCTGTACATATCCAGCAATCAAACCATTCCAAGTAACTGTATCAGTCTGTGGCGTTATATCGAAAATCTTGCGAGCATCAAACAGGTTCCCAAATTTGGAGTACATTGTAATAAGTGTGTTTGCCAACTGTGGATCAGACTCAAACCCACTCCTAATAACAAGACCATGAAGCTGAATAACGGCACGAACTATCCCTCTCGTAGCACACACCGACAAAAGACAAACAAACGTAACTGAATTAGGCTTAACGTAAGAATTACTCAATTCCTGAAAAGTTCCTAATGCTGAGTTAAAATCCCCATTTTTCACATAACCATTAAGCATGACATTCCACAAAATGCAGTCTCAAAAGGAACAAAACTAAGATAGGCAACGCAACAAAAACACAGTAACGACCAATAACTACTGTCAAGCTACCACCATGAAAACCAAAACTCAAAAGCTAGCACCGAAACATAGAAAAACAAATATCACACTGGCACTGTCCTCACTGAGAAAAACCAGCTGATTGTATTAGAGTGCCATACCAAAAGAAAGAAAGAATTGAGCTATTCACGTTTCAAATGGGAGGTGAAGGTGAATCATGTCGCATCGGTACCGGTGCCGACGCCGGTTGGTTGATGCTATGAAGAGTTTCTGAGTGAAGGTTAAAGAAAGTCGCATTTTTGAGGTGTAACAACGGCGACCCGTGAAGAAAGGAAGACAATCGTGTTTCTGATCGGAGGCAGAACTGAAACATCTCATGGTGGCGCTGGCGCCGGAAATGAAACGCAAGGAAAGTGGTGAGAGAAGAGCTACGGGAACAGAGAAGGAAGAAAGAAAGAGAATGAGAGGGACATGAAGAGTTTGTCGTGAAAGACAAAAAAAATCTAACCTTTAAACAAAAATTACATTTGTGCCCTTCAGTTTTAATTTTCCCAAAAATAAAAAACAAGGGTCTTTGTGTCCAAGTGAAAAGGTGCTGATTGCTAAAATAGACCTTCATGAAAATGAGTGGGTCTATTGTAGCAAACCCCTATATATATATATATATATATATATATATATATATATATATATATATATATATATTTTCCTTTTTTTTCTTTGTTTGTTACGAGAAATATATACATATATTCTTGAGAAGAATAAAAAAAAAGGATTAATTATTATTAATTATTAAGTAAGAAAACAGGAACGAAGGAACGACAACATCGTCAACGCCAGTCATCGTGATTAAACAACACCACGTTGCAATCTCTTTGACGTATGTTTCTTTTCTCTCTTTTAATTTAACTTTCTTTATTTCCCAATTCTGAAACCCTAACCCTAATTTTATTCAATTCAAATTTGGGGGTTTTGTTTTAAATCAAGTGATTATTCAATTCACCATTTTCTAATGTTGCTATGGTCATGAATTGATGATAATAACTTCTATCTTGCTGTTAATTTCTGTTTTCATTCATAAAATTAATTCTTATTTTAAACCTGAATTAACGAGTTTTTTATTCTTTAATTAATGAATTTGAGTGTTTGAATGGCTTTAATAATAATAATAATATTAATAATGATAAAAGGGTATTGAATTTGAATGGAATTTATGTTAATGGTTCCAAGAATCTTTGACACTTTGTGATGAATCCCTGTTTTTTTTTTTAATTTTGGATAAGAAAAAGGAAAAAGAAAAGAGAAAGAATTAGGGAAGAGGAATTTGAACTTGAATTAGAAAGAAAGAATCTTTGACACTTTGTAATAGTGGAATGTTGTTTAATAGCGGCTAGTGGAGAACTTGAATAACTTGTGGCGCTATAACATTGTTGCGTAGCGGAATTTGAACAAACTGCTTGTTGAAATTTGGGGTCTAACTCATTCTTACAAAACCGGCAAGCCAACATAAGGCAACTAGGGGCAGATCGCAATTAAGGTGGGATTACCAACACACCCCTTCATGCTCGGGGAGAGATTTCCAACAAACCCCCTCACGCTCAGGCCTAATGGGCATGAAGCGTGGCAATGCGGAATCCCGACAACAGTAGATCTTGGATAGGCTCTGATACCATGTTGAAATTTGGGGCCTAACTCATTCATACAAAACCGGCTTGTAAGGTGAGGAGTGTCTCCTCTTTATAAACTCTGATCAAGCTTCCTATCTAACCGATGTGGGACTAAATCCACCCCCTCAAAGACAAGCCAACATAAGGCAACTAGGGGCAGATCGCAATTAAGGTGGGATTACCAACACACCCCCTCATGCTTGGGGTGGGATTTCCAACACTGTTATTATCTACGATTGACAACAGTGTAATGGACTTAGATTGAAACATGCATAGATGCTTTACTATAACGGTTGGAGATTAAGCAAACATTCTAACTATAGCAAAAAATACCGGATTGTTAAAATTTCGCTGCACAATAATGCTGTAGCACCACCACTATAACATCTATTTAACAACATTTTGTACTAAATAACGTATGCGGTTTGTCTGAATTCGGCTATGATATAGTGGTATAGCCTATTATAGTTGTTATTTTACAATAGGGTTTGTTACTTTTTAATGTTATGACCTAACTTTTAGCATTAATGAGCTGAGGTTGGATTAGATTAAAAGATGTAACACACACACACATTTAGGGTTTAAGCTCATAATTTAGGGTTTATGGTTTAGGCTCCTAATTTAGGGTTTAGGGTTTAAGCTCATATTTAGGGGTTTAGGGTTTAAGCTAATATTTAGGGTTTATGGTTTGTGGTTTAGGCTCCTAATTTACAATTTTGGGTTTTATTAGGCTGAATGATTTCTGATTGGTGTTTATTATTTATGCGCACTTAATTATGAGTTTATTTAAATTTATGATAATCCCGCTTTTTGTCTTTTGAGTTTAAGTTAGATTATGAACGCTGGTGGAATTTTCTCTAACTGATGTTTGTTTATTAATATGTGTTTTGGCTTCAGACCAAATAATTTCTAACAAAGCGAGAAGATGCAACCTAAGGCTTCTCATCTTGAGAATACTTGGATACAAATACCAACAGATTTTCAACCACATGTCTCATACATTCAACGGAAGAGAGCATTTAATGAATTAAGCAATCAATATTTAATAAAACAAGTAGGGTTCTCCACAAACTGGCGTGATCATCGTGAAATGATATACAGCCGCAATTGGATGAGAAATGAAATGTAAGTGAATTTAGTTTCACATTAAAAGTGGTTGCATTTAATTCAACGTATAATCCAATTTAGTTGAGACTTTACTAACAAATAATTTTATTTCCTTCAGTTCAAAATTGATCAAGTTTGCAATTCATAATGAGAAAATTGCAACTGTGCTGGAAAGGAATCTATTTGGGTCTGCTGCTTCAAAGGTTTGTTAATAACATTTCAGGCAATAAGAGGATCAAATGCAATTAGTACCTATATGCTGTTAATTAAGCTCAATTGTTTTTCTACATATTTTGCAGGAAGCATATATGAATCTTGAGACATTGAAAGAACGTGTGGCAGCTGGACTGGATGATGCAATCTCTTTTGCCATCGATTATTATGGCGTGCTGCCTTATGTTGCTCATGTGCTGCCTCCTTTGCCCGAATCAATATTCCCCACATTTTCTGATACGGATATGCTTTATAACGTGACTGTTTCTGGTGGTGGAAGCTATGTTCCTCAACAACAGGCAAATAATTGTACGTTAAAATTAGATTGTGATTTCTTTTCAAGTTTCAATCCTTATCTGTGCAATATTGACTTCGTCTTTGCAGCTATATTATTGACTTTGTCTTTCCTGTTTTACTTTTTCAGTGGAGATGGATATGACAATGGGAAAACCCCTCCAACCTGAAGAATTTTCCAATGATTTTCCTGACATCTGGTCTTGTATAGACTTTAGTGAACATCAACCACAGAAGTTAGATATTCAGGATAATCTCACTCATGATATCAACCACAAAAGACGGAAAATGATGGAGTCCGGTTGTGATGTCTCTTTTCAGAATAAGGATGTTATTATTATTGATGATGATGATGATGATGATGATGATGATGAAGAGGACATAGAAGGCAGAACTATATCAGAGGATAAAGATCTTGAAATACATGGCATGACAGACAACAACAATCCCATGGAAATTGACATTGGAGCGAATGACAATATGCATGCCCTCATAAGCCAAGTTCCAACTCCTATTGATATAGAGCACAAACAAGATGGAGTTGAATTCAACCAGGAGGGGACAGATGCCGATCAAGTAAATGATGCTGTTTCCTTGATTGAATTGTTCACACATGATCAAATAACTGAACATATTAGAAGTCTGAAAAAGCAATCTGTTCAGGTTAGTATTCCACCTTCCTGAAAATTTATGTTGTGTTTTCAATTACCTTGATCTGTTTAGGCATTTCTGTTGCGTATCCATTTGGTTTTATGATAATTTATGTGTGTGTATATGTGTGTGTTTGTGTGTGCGTGTGTGTGAGTGTACATGTTCAGGCCCATCAAGATTCTTTATACATTTGTTAATTTCTTAAATTATATGAAAATAATTTTTGTTTGCTATTTTTTCTATCCCTGCTAACTATTAAAGTTATATAATAGAACTATGATGATAATGTGATGCTCATAAGCATATCTACTAGGTTGCACTATTAAGGTTATATAACCATACTTATACAGGGTCAAATTATATTTCAATTTTAAAAGCCTGTTTATAAGCTCAAGCCTAATATGTTAAACTATTAGGTGGTGGCCTTAAAAAAGATTTGAGTCTATAAAGATCGGACTTTGTACAAGCCTGTAAAGATTTTATTATGATGTGTTTATAGCTTTAACATAGGAATTTTTATGTATTATGGAGTTATGTTTTTCTAAGCCATATACAAGTTGACACTTTTTTTAACAGAGTACAACTGCGGACGACAACGACACATGCCAATTATGTGCAATGAAAGATCTTCCCTTTACACCTGTACAAATTTTTTGCTCATGCTGTGGGAAACCCATTAAGCGAAAAGCAACTTATTTCGGTAGAGAAGGAGAAGAATTTGATCCAGAGTGTTGCTTTTGCTCCAACTGCTATAAGAAGTCTAAAGTTGGGTGCATGACACTCAACGGGACATCTGTTTCAAAGATACTTCTTGAACAAAAGACAAATGATGAAGTAATTAATGAACCGGTAAGTTTTAATACCCTTTAGGCCTTTACTATATAATTCAGCTTGATATAGAGAAAATCAAACTAACTCTTTATGACTGTTGTTTCTTCTAGTGGGTTGAATGCAATACATGCAAACGATGGCAGCATCAAATATGTGCACTCTATAACAACAAAGCAGATTTGGACTGCAGTGCTAAGTATAAATGCCCTTTATGCCGCTTGAAAGAAATTGAAAATGGAATGCACATTCCCTTACCAAAGACTGCTGCTTTTGGTGCTAAGGACCTGCCAAAAACCGTGCTTAGTGACCATATAGAGAAAAGACTTTCTGAGCGTCTAATGCAGGAGAGAGAAGAAAGGCAGAAAATGGAAGGGAATAAGAATCTTGATGAGGTAAGACTAAGAAAAAACTTCTAGTGGGTTGAATACTGTACGAAGATATATTTTACATTTAAGTGCTATTTATAGCCATTTACATTTAATTCTGATTTCAGATTCCTTTTCTCTCGTCTCTGAATCCCTGAAATCTCTAACATGAACCATGGTTTAGAAATTAGCATGCATGTACATGAACGTCAGATTTTTTAACATTTTCTTATTCTTATGCAAGTAAATTGAAAATAGTAGTCTACCATAAATAGTCATCTTTATTTATTATTATTATTGATTTCAGATTCTTATTTATTGAATATCTTTATTTGATTTGTCATGCATGACCCCAAAACTGTAGATTGTAGTTGCGGAAAGTTTCACTGTTAGAGAAGTGATATCTGTTGACAAACAACTGACAGTGAAGAAGCGGTTTCTGGACATCATTCCAGAGGAGAATTACCCTGCTGAATTCTCTTATAGATCACGAGTAAGTTTAAAGTGTTAATAGATGTTATTTAACAAATTAGCTTTAAGTCTATTCTATTTCAGAAGATTAAATAACAGAATTTCATGTGGTTTCAGGTTATTCTTCTATTTCAGAAGATTGAAGGAGCAGATGTATGCATATTTGCAATGTATGTCCAGGAGTTTGGCTCGGAATGTGGCAATCCGAATCAACGATGTGTATATATTTCATATCTCGATTCGGTTAATCATTTTACACCTCGAAGACAGACTACAAGCGGAGAAGCTCTCCGTACATTTGTTTACCATGAGATATTGGTAATTTGATTTTTAGAATTGTTGCTAATTGCTTTACTTTAGACGACATTTCACTTGATTCCTATTGTTGCTAATATTGTTTACCATGATATATCGGCCAATGTATTTATGCTTTATTTTTTCTATCATCAGATTGGGTACCTTGACTTCTGTAAGAAACAAGGTTTTGCAACTTGCTACATACATGCATGTGCTCCTAAAAAACGGGATGATTACATTCTATATTGTCATCCCAAAACTCAGAAGACCCCGAAGGATGATAAGCTACGGGAGTGGTAAGTCCCTCTCTTTTTTTCCCCTCCTTATGTATGCGCATGTGTGTGTTGAATTTTCATGAGTTTGTGTAACCATTGAGTATTTATATTCTTTGTTTGTGCAGGTATATATCAATGCTTACAAAGGCCACTAAAGAAAATGTAGTTGTTGGTTTAACCAACATGTATGATCATTTGTTTGTTCCTACTGAAACATGGTACTCCAAGGTAACCACTGCTCGTCTGCCGTACTTTGATGGAGACTGCTGGTCTGCTGCTGCTATGGATCAAGCTGAGATCGTTGAAAAAGAGTGTGGAGGAGAATATGGAAATATAATGAAGAAAGTACTGAAATTTAGATCTTTAAAGGCAATGGGATATGTCAATCCTCCTAAAGGAAAAGCCATAGACATTCTGGTTATGGAAAAGGTATGTCAATCTTCTATTTTAACTTCATCTAGTTGTCATGAAAGTTTGAATTGGTTATTAGTACTTGGATTCCCTGCCGCATTAACGCATTCGAGACATCAGTGACTGTCTGAATTCGATTGGACGGACCAAAAAAAATTTAACTTTAAAATTTAAAATACAAAGCATAAATCAATTCCCCAAATGCGTGATTTTAAAAATGAATATTGAACTTGATTAGACCGTCCAATCTTTCATCGAATGGCCACCAATGTCCCAAATGCATGTAATCCAACTGCATTAGAGCCAAATCTTGTTATTAGATGTAGTTTTGATTATAATTTGGCTATTAATGGCTTGCGAAGTGTTTATTTTTTCCATCCAGTTATTATTCCCATTATTATCAACTTATACCTTAGTTTATCCAAAATAGTAAACCCCTATGTTTTATGGTTTCACCTTTCCTTTGTTATCAAAATAAAAGTTCCTTACTCATTGGAAAGTTATTCGCTCATGCAAATTATCATTTTAATTTCCCATTCGATCGTTATTCTATTACTTTTACGATAGATTTGAGCCTGTCAACTTTTCTTCTATAGCACGAGTTTGAGAAAAGGATTGGAAGACTTATTTTTCATTTCCAAATTAAAGAAATTTTAAAATATTTCTAAAGTCGATGAAAAGGGTGACTGAAATATTACATGCTCATTTATCGCTTCATTCTTCCAATTTTCTTAAAAATTTCAAACTTATATCCTTTCAAATATACCCTTAGTTTTTAATTCCAAACTGAAATGCTATTTACCCAATGAGATATATGATTTTATACTCAAGTGAATATGTTACAATGTTCTTATGTATGAGATTTGAAGTTATTTACATTATGTGTCCATGTAATCTGATCTTTCTTCCTTTTCTTTTTTCAACCAATATCTATTAGCTTGGCCAAATTATATTGCCTATGAAGCAAAACTTCATTGTAGCACACTTGCAGTATTCATGCATGCACTGCTGTAAACCAATTGTGTCTGGGAAGCGATGGTTTTCCGCCAATTGCAAGAAATATCAAGAGTGTGAAAGGTGAAGATTCTATTCTCTCACTAAAGACAACTTAAAATGAATACATATTTGAACTATTTTTTCCTCTTACCATGAAATTTGGTTACACATGTGCGCTTGTTGTTCTTATTCTCACTTGAACTTTTGATAGCTAGACATATTTTTTTTTCTCTTACTGTGCACTTTGCATTTGTTCTCTGCCTTCTTTGTTCATGTAAAATGTGGTGACCTATAAATTTGAAATGATCATCCCTTTGATTCTTCTATTTGGGTTATGCAAGGAACTGAAGTATAGAACACACCAAATTTGAGATATAAGTGTGTTGATTTTCTTAATGATTTGGTGTTATTTTCTTCCTTTAAAAATGGACAAAATGCAAATTGAAGTTGATTATGCAACTATCGATTCACTTTTGTTATTGACTTTCATATTTCAATATATTTCAGATGTCATTCAGCTGACGCACACACTTCAATTAAAAATGAGGTCCATCCACTTAGTGAGGCAACAGTCTAAACCTGAAGTTCATATGATTTTCTCATCATTAGTAGTTCCATGCAAATTAGTATAATCTTTGAATTTTATGTCATTTTCAGGTCTTTGTGGATGATATCCCCTTCAACACTAAACAGTATGATATCATCCTTGAGAATGCATTATTTGAAAATAGAAGTAACTTTCTGAGCTTCTGTCAGAAGAATCATTTTCAGTTTGACACACCCCGCCACGCCAAGTATTCCTCAATGATGATCCTCTATCATCTAAAGAATACTATTCTGCCGACAGTTTGAAAAGTATGTGATAATTGTTGTCCAGAATATAAAGAGAGAGATGCTGATTGCCATCAACACAAGTTGAATCAAGACGAGTTAAATCAGAAACCGGTGCTAGTAAGAACATAGTTATCTCTCGAGCTTTATAGTTTTCATTAACTGTTTGTTACGGATTGTTCAAATTTCACTTTTATAAATTTTATATTCCCTCTTACTTGCTGACTTACACACAGATGGTGAACTGCTGAACGTTTTGAAGCATGCATCTCAATACCGTGCAACTAAGGCTGAACCATGCTCTCATCCATCCTGTTCTCAAATGAAGAAGCTGAACTCTCATGCTAGTAAATGCAAAATTCGAGTGAATTGGGGCTGCCAGCACTGTAAAAAGATACTAACTGCTCACTCTAGGAATTGCAAAGACTCTGAATGTGAATTGCATACCACGGTGCAGGTGTCATTTTGTTCATTGGCTAAACTATGCATAAATATAGTTATTCACTTCACAGCAGAGTCATTTTTTTTGGCTAAACTATTCATAAATACTTATTCATTCTATATTTATGTCGATTTTGCAGGGAGCTGAAGAAGTATATAGAATCGAAAGTGGCACAGAATTCGTTGATCAATGAATCTTTGTGAATATAAAGAGTTCACAGTAAACAACTATAAGCTACTATACAGCTTTCATATAGTTAGTGATTAAGCTTATCAAAATCAGTTTTTATCAGCTTTGATGAAGCGTATTAAATTTCGTTGAAGCTAAGTGTATGTAAAAAATAGTTCTCAACATAAGTATTGAGATATATATTCAAGTGTTGTGATTTTCATCTTTCCTTTTATCTGTATATAATTTAGATTATGTATATACATAGATTAGGATTGCAATAGCCTTACTTTTTTTTTCTCTTAAAACAAGAGAAACAATTTTGTATTGTTGTGAATGTATATTCAATTTAATAAGTCTCAACTTTATTCTTCATTGCTTCTGCTGTTCTACATCAATTTAAATTTTTGGAGTGCCACATTGATGTTGCATTCATGAATAGTTTAGAGAAATGTTATTTGAAAAACCATTTTCACAAAATATAAGAGTACAAGTAACTTTTAAAGATATTGGTGAATCTATCTAATTTAAATATATTTTTTATATGTACAAGTAACTTTTAAAGATTGAGTGTTTATTAAGTACTAATTTTAAAAAAATTAAAAAATGAGTAATTGTGTACAAATCCACTTAAGTATCCAAATTAGGGGGATCCTTTGTTGATGTTCTTGTAAGAACCAAGTTGGTTTAGGTACAACATCTATCTTTGGGAATTTGATTATAACCTAACAAGAAGAATAATTTGTTTGGTTCACGAGTTGTTTAAGTGTGCAGGTTAAATGAGACTCTTTGTTGATTACTATCTACATTGATAACAAGTAGTTATAATTAGGAAAGGGCTATGTAACATAGAATGTCTTTTTTTAAGAATATAGTATTCTTAGAGAACTACACCAGAGTATTTGATCAGCCTATAAATTATGACAAAAATGGATAACATCTTCTAAAACCTGAGCTTGTACAATGACGACATGTAAAGTTGTATTATACATTCTACATTGCGTTGAACATGAATGACTTTTTTTCCGAAATGTCTATCTTCTCATGCTCTATAAAAGGAACTTCATTTAAGATAATGATGTCGATGAAATCTAGAGAATCAAAGGATTCTAAAGATGTTCAAAGACTTTCACGATGTTAACGATAGTCTAAATCAAGAATGATGAGTGTTCTAACTATGTATGGTTAGCTATTGTGCTCAAATGTAAATGACAATGGTTCATGTAAGATAATTTAGGCCGTGCCTTTTTCATTGATCTGATAGTCATTTATATACATAATACAATTATGTGGTTATGATTCTAATAATCATTGTAATTAATACTAATAATAATCTTTCTATATTTACATATCTAATACACCCCCGTAGTCGAAACCGGAGGTGAACGAATGTTGAGACTATCACGAAAGTCATCAAAGAGTTGCAACGGAAGTCCCTTTGTGAAGATGTCAGCAATCTGAAAACGCGAGGGAATGTGAAGAACGCGTACTTGACCGCAAGCAACTTTCTCACGCACGAAATGTATATCCATTTCAATATGTTTGGTGCGTTGATGTTGAACACGATTGTCGGAAAGATAAACTGCGCTGATGTTGTCACAATATACCAGAGTAGCTTTTGTGACAGGACAACATAGTTCCAAGAGTAAGTTGCGTAACCAACATGATTCAGACACAACATTAGCTACACCTCTGTATTCGGCTTCAGCACTTGAACGAGACAAGGTATGTTGGCGTTTTGCGGACCATGAGATCAAGTTGTCACCGAGATAAACACAGTAGCCGGAGGTAGATCTTCTTGTGTCTGGACAACCGGCCCAATCTGCGTCTGTGTAAGAAATGAGCTTGTCGATGGATGAAGGGTACAGATGGAGGCCGAAATCTATGGTACCATTAATGTATCGAATAATGCGTTTCAAGGCAGACATGTGTTGAGTTTTTGGATCATGCATAAATAAACACACCTGCTGAACTGCATATGAGATGTCTGGTCGAGTGAACGTCAAGTATTGCAATGCTCCGGCAAGGCTACGATATTCGGTTGGATCATGGTAAGGGTTACCGGATGAACCACTAAGTTTCGCCTTTGTGTCTACTGGTGTGGAGGATGGTTTGCAGGAAGACATACCGGCTCGTTCGATAATTTCTTCTGCATATTTCTTTTGAGAAAGAAAAAGGCCTTCGGGATGTCGGGTGACAGAAATACCCAGAAAATAACTTAGAGGCCCCAGATCCTTCATGGAGAATTCAGAACTCAGTTGTGCCATAATAGATTCTCTAAGAGTGTCAGATGATGCAGCAAGAATAATGTCATCCACATACAGAAGAATATAAGCTATGTCATTGCCATGATGATATATAAAAAGAGAGTGGTCTGAAATACTGTGAGAGAAACCCATTGTAGCTACATAATCAGTAAAGCGCTGGTACCAGGCGCGAGGTGCTTGTTTGAGACCATATAGAGATTTCTTCAATAAACAGACATGATCAGGAAATTGAGAATTACGAAATCCAGGAGGTTGATGCATGTATACTGTTTCATGAAGGTTCCCATGCAAGAAAGCATTTTTAACATCTAATTGATGAAGACACCATGATTTAGATAAGGCAACACTTAGAACCGTTCGAATGGTAGCCGGTTTGACCACCGGGCTGAATGTGTCACCACAATCAACACCCGTTTGTTGATTTGCACCATTACCTACAAGGCGAGCTTTGTATCTCTCAAAGGATCCGTCAGATTTCTTTTTATGCCTGAAAATCCACAAACTCCGAATAACATTAGCATTAGACGGACGAGGAACTAAGTCCCACGTCTTATTTTCAATAAGAGCATCATATTCGTCTTTCATGGCCATTTTCCAATTTTGATCATTTAATGCATCAATGGGATTTGTAGGTAGAGGGGATATGGAGGTTGAGGTTGATGTATGGAGATTGAAGAGTTTGCGAGGTTTGACAATACCGTGTTGGGCTCTGGTTGTCATTTGAGGGGAGAGGGGCGGTTTTTGTTGTGAAGGTGGAGGAGTCGGAAGTGATGTGGTGGATGGGGATGAGATGATAGTTGGTAATGATGGGTTTGGAGGTGATGTTATGGATGGGGCTGATGCTGTGGTTGGTGAGGTGTGATTGTGGGAGGGTGACAGAGGCGAATTAAAAGAAGATGGTGATGGTTGGTAAATGTTTGTTTGAACTGGTGTAGTTAGGGGTGGAGTACGATTTTGATGGTTAGAGGGTGGAGCACTATAGGAATAGGATGGAAGGAAGGGTGTGTCGTCATCCAAAAAATTATAGCCAACCGTTGTAGGGACATTTAGATTAGAAAATGGAAGCTTAGTTTCATCAAAAATGACATGCGGGGAAATAAATATTTTACGGCTAGATAAATCATAGCATTTGTATCCTCTATGATTTGAGGGATATCCTAAGAAGACACAAGGTGTGGACCGAGCTTGTAACTTATTCCTATATGATGAAGGGATGAGAGGATAGCAAAGACATCCAAAGACACGAAGGTGAGTATAGGCTGGATCTTTTTGGTAGAGTATTTTAGTGGGTGATTGGAGGGAAAGCTTTTTATTTGGAAGGATATTATGTAGGTAAGTGGCCATGTGTAGTGCATGATGCCACATTGATGGAGGTAAAGAGGCATGGGCAAGAAGGGTACGAATGATGTTGTTTATGGTACGAATTTTTCTTTCGGCTTTTCCATTTTGTGAGGAGGTGTGAGGACACGAAAATCTAAATGACATTCCATTGTTTTTACAAAATTTATGAAACATAGAGTTATCATATTCTTTACCGTTGTCACATTGGAAACATTTAATCTTTCTTTCAAATTGTGTTTCAATGTGAGTTCTAAATTGAAGAAAAATGGAATGAACCTGAGATTTTGTATGAATTGGAAAAGTCCAGAAAAAATTTGTGTAATCGTCAAGAAATAACACATAGTAACGATGACCTTCTGAACTGAGAATTGGTGAAGTCCAGAGGTCACTGTGCACAATATCAAAAGGCATAAAAGTATGAGACACAGAGCTATAAAAGGGCAATTTTATTTGTTTTCCAAGAGGGCATGAATTACAAAAATAATTGTTCCGAGACTTATTACATTGGAGAAAGTTGTCTCGGTGCAGAGAACTTAAGATAGTAGCTCCTGGATGTCCTAAACGGTTGTGCCATAATTCCGTGGATAACGCGGCAAAGGTGGATGGTGGCAAGGTTTTATTAGGTGGTCTTGTGGCAATGGGATAGAGGTCACCAGAACTGTTACATCTCATCAACAGTATTCCTGTCTGAAAATCCTTCACAGAAAAACCAAAAGGATCAAATTCAACCGACACATCATTATCTATGGTAAATTTACGAACAGAGAGAAAATAATGATTCATATTCAAGATAATATATCCTGAAAAAGCCTTGAACAGTTTGCCTAATTGTAAGTCCTCATTTTGAGTTATTATCTTTGAATTGATATAAGATTTATAATGTAATATTCTTTTTGAGAGTTAGAATACCATAAAGACTTTATATTCATATCTAACACAAACTTAACTCTTCGTAACCTTGCTCAATAGCGGCAACCCCCTTTGTTTATAGGTTAATCTTGAGAGACAAGTACACACTTGGTTCTTCAACAATACACTTTACCATATTTGTAGGAAAGACTACAAACTTTCTAGTGGTGTCTCGAAAGACAATTAAATACTCAATTATAAACAGTGTAATTTGGCGAATTTACTAAGAAGAATATATGTTGTCTATTGGTTAGCCTGGAGAGACAGTGGCAAAGAATAATCAACTCAAGATGTAGTTCGCCTTATCTTGAGGAATTTGGAAGATATGCTTATGGTTGTCACATTATAATAAAGGGAGTTTGACGAAGCTTTTAAAAAATAATACTAAACATATGTTGAGGTGGTTAATATACTTGTTTCTTAGCTAGATTGGTTATAATGGATTAAGTTCTTCGAGTGAAGAAGAAGAAATCACACTTTCAGGGGACAGCTAGATGTAGCAATAGTTGATTCTGAAGTAGTATAAAAATACTTGTGTGTTCTTCTTTTCTCTTTTTTGTTTTTACGTTAATGTCTTTAAAATGTTTTGAAACAAGTTTGCTTTAAGTGAATGATTATTAACTAATGTTTTAAAGAAATTTTTAAAAGCGATCAACATAATTTAATTTCCTCTTTCTTGTGTTTCTAGCGGTTGAAACTCCTATGAAACACAAAAGCCCTTGAAAATCAGTCATTTATGCGGTTTTACCCTAGGACTGGAACCCCTTAAAAAAGTTTGTTTGTAAATCATTTTTCAAGGATTTTACCCCTCGAAACAGTTTCCAAGAAATTTCTCTCCTCATAAATTACTCAGGTGCAACACTTTGAAAACAACGTAAGTGGGTGTATCAGTCAATTACCTGACTTTACGGTGTGTCGTTGTATTTTTTACGAAGTTTTTCATGAATAATGTTGTCAGCAACAAAGACAGCATGTTAGACAAAAGTGAGCCAACTTATTTTCGATGGACTTTTCAAGGGTCAACACTTTTTTTTTCTTTAAAAAAAATCAACATTTAAAAAATTTATTTTTAAAAAATAATAAAAAATGCTTTATTTCAAAAATAAAAAACAAATTAATATTAAATAAATCAAAATAACTTTTGATTAAATCATTTTTAAAAATATTTATAATATAAATGATTTAAAAATATATCAAAAATATTAATTTTAACTATTACGAATTTATGATAAACTACAAATAGACGCATTAAAACAAAATTATACATAAATAATATATTAAATTAAAATTATAATTAATTGTTTATAAATTTTTACAACCCTCCAAAGAAATCAAACAAAATAAACATAATAATTAGGTTTGAATGCACTTTTGATCTAATCCAACAGGACCACAATTTTATTTTTAAATTTCACAATTTTGGTCCCTTAATTTTTAGAAATTAAGACATTTTGTCCCTCGTTAGTTTGGCTCTTAACTTTGATGATGTGGCAACTAATTGAGTGATATTTTTTTTAACAAGCCAAAATTGAATATACTAACAATATTAAGCATTTCTTATAACACAAGATGTACTAAAGAGGAACGCAAGAGTCATACAAATGGAGTAAAATCGATACAACAAAAGAAAAAAAAAACGAAGAAGGGTCATTAACCAATGACCAAACATGAGAATGGGCTAAGCCACCAACCGTGATAATCAAAAGCTAAATAGATGTATTTTTTCTTCAGCCACTAGTAAGATAGAAGTTTGACCATATCCACTAGATTATGAATAGTCTTCCTTCCAATAAAAAATCTTATTATTACACTCTTTCTAAATTATCCAGACACAAGAAAACCAAATAACATACATAGAGATCGCCGTATTTTAGAACCTCCTGATAAAAAATCAAACGACATAAAATGGTCTAAAACACTTGAAGGATCAACCGAAGAGAAGTCAAACCATCGTTGAACATGCTGCCAAACCCTGCTGAAGAATTTACAATCCAAGAACAAGTGATTAGCCAATTATGCAACCACACCGACTCACACAAAGCTGAGAGTCTTGATTAAGGATGTCTCGTCAAAATAAATTGTCTCTGATAGAAAGTCGATTACTGAGAAGACGTCAAACAAACACAAATATCTTCAAAGAAATGTCAATATGTCAAATAAGATCTGAAACGTGTGAATGATTAAACAAAACATAATAAATATCATTATAAAAAAAATTTAAACAAAACATTATAAATATCATTATAAACAAAACGGGTGAATAATTTAGTGATGTTGCTTTAGCAATATACTTAAGTGGAAGCCATGTCATAATTTGTCCATTTCATATTAAACAAATTAAAACATTATAAATATCATTATTAAAAAAATACATTATTATTTCTGAAATTAGTTAAAACATAAAACAAAAATTAGTTCAACCACAACCCCGCAACATGTGGGGGTCATATCATCACTAACGTACTGGACCACCCCAGTTGTTTCACCAAACTCACTCACACCATTTCTCTCTACCCCAACCACGACCAAGTCACTCACTCGCCGTCGTGGCTCACAAACTGATATAAATGGGTTCCTCCGACGACGACCAACTTCTTCCACCAAAACTCCACAAAGCCTCCAAACTCCACCCTCCATTACCACCAAACCATTCCACGTCGAAGATGTCAAACTTGCAATTCCAGCGATTCAATTTCACGCTCCAAAAAAAGTACATAGTCGCCATTCTCGTTCTCCTCGTCCTCTTTCTCCTCATCTCAATTCCCAATCTCCTTGTGCCGCTTCTCCACCGTCTCATTCATCTCTGATGCAGATTTTAGATGGTGATCGAAATCCAATTTTAGGATAAAGTGGAAAAATGTTTTGAGTGGTGTTCTAAAGAGGAAAAATGTTTCTAGTGGCGTCCTACAAATATAGTTTTTGGAAAGGGGTTTGAGATTTGGGTTCATGTAAGTTTTAATTCGGTTTTTCATATTTTTCTATTTTGTTTTATGTTTTACTATTTCAGAAATAAATAAAAAAAAGGTATTTAAATTGTATTATTTAGTTTAAAATAGTCAAATTATTGCATGACTTCTACTTAAGCATATTGTTAATGCCACATCACTCAATTAGTTTTTACATCATCAAAAGTGAGAGCTAAATTAATGGGAAGGACCAAATGTATGAATTTTTAAAAATTGTGGGACCGGAATGGCAAAATTTAAATTAGGGAAACTAAAATTGCGGATTTGTTAAAACAAAGGAATCAAAACAACATTTTCTGCTCACGTTCTTGACCACCCTGCATTTACTCCACCATTATTTTTTATTTTGCATCCGTTGCTCTAAAAGATGGTGTTTCACACCCTCACTTTGCGCTAGTCTTTTAGCATTAGCTATATTTGAGGGGTCATCTCAACACCACCTAATGAACTTTAAACCCATCTCCGTGTGATGTTTAGGCCATTTCCTGTACTTGACGCCAATGGTTCCCACCACTATATAATTTTTCCTTCACTTTTCCACCAACTACTAGCGACCAAGTTGAGACACACATAACATCATTACTTGGGTCAAATTCATCAATGGAGAAAATCTGGCTAGTAGATACCCATATTTAGTGATCGACGCACCTTGAATATGATTATCTTCATTAAATGGAACCTATTAGAACCTAGATAGAAACCATAAGCGCTCACATTTCAAACAAGTTAAAAATCATTTTAAGTGATTTGTATCACGTTAAACGATCACAAAATAACTTTTTATTTTTTCATAAAATCTCTATAAAATAATCTCTAAGAGCTTGTTTGTTACATATTAAAGAAAATAAGTTATTTTGATATTTAATAATTTAGATATTATATGAAAAAACATAAGCTATTTTGTGTTTGTTCCTCATAATAAAAAGTGATATTTAGCTTATTTATACAAATATTTAAATGTGACTTTTTTAAAAAAGAAAAGGTGATTTTTTTTTTAAATCCCTAACTATGAGACCCAAAATTATTTACTACCTTTTCAATGTTTTTAAGGAGACTACTTAACCTTAAAATACGCTTAGTAAGATATATCAAGACATTGAAGAGTGTTATTCGGTAACATCAGTTATAATCATTTAGATAAACTAACAATTAAAACTGATCACTCACTAGGATCAGATTCTCCTCAAAATAAACAACAACCTTTGGATCAAACTTTATAGCAATTAAAACTGACGAGGATCACATTAATTTTGATCATTTGATATGAAACATATTTATGGAAACCCTAGATATATAAATACTTATAGCCAGCTCCGAGAAAGAACAAAAAAAAAAAGATTTTGAAAACAACAACAGTTGCGGCAACGTCAGAGCTTTAAGTTAACACCACGTTGCTTGTATGTTTCTCTCTCTAACTTTATTTATTGTTGAATAGAGGTTTTTCCTAATTCTTAAACCCTAACCCTAATTTTATTGATTCGAAATTGGGGGTTTTCTTTTAAATCAAGTGATTATTCAATTCACTTTAAATGATGATAACAATTTCAATCTTGCTCTTAATTTCTGTTTTTATTCATAGATTCAATTCGTAATATGAACCTTAATAAACAAGTTTTTTTTCCTCTGAATTAATGAATTTGAGTGTTTTAATGTTGATAAAATAATGGGTTTAATAATAATGATGATAATGAATTTGAGTGAATTTGAATGGAATTAATGTTAAGTGTTCCAAGAATTTAAAACCCTAATTTGTTAATGTTGTTGAATAGAGATTTTTTTCCAATTCTTAAACCCTAACTTTATTGATTCAAATTTGGTGGTTTTGTTTTAAATGAACTGATGTTCAATTCACAGTTTTGTAATGTTGGAATGACGATGAATTGATGATATCAACTTCAATCTTTTTAATTAATCTCTGCTCTCTGAAATTGAATTAATGAATCTCAATGTTTCGATGTTGATAGTAATAATGGGTTTAATAATAATGATGATGATAATGAATTTGAGTATTAAATATGAACGGAATCAATGTTAATTGCTCCAAGAATCTAAAACCCTAACCCTTATTTTTTGTTGTTGTTGAATGAAAGGTTTTTTCCAATCCTTAAACCCTAACCCTAATTTTATTGATTTGAATTTGGGATTTTTTTATAATGAAGTGATTATTCAATTCATATTTTTGTATTGTTGGTATGGTTATGAATTGATCATAATAAATTCAATCTTTTTAATTAATCNTTACCTTTGTTTTCTTACCCTCAGCAGTAGTTCGGAATTTAACCCAAACAACTAACCTTTACTTTTATTTTCTTGTCATCAGTTCGGAATTTAACCCAAACAATTGACATTTACCTTTGTTTTCTTGTCATCAGCAGTTCGGAATTTAACCCGAACAGCTGACTTTTAACCCTTTGTTTCTCGTTCAGTGGTAGTTCAGAATTTAACCCAAACAGCTAACTTTTATCCTTTGTGTTCTTATCCCAGTGGCAGTTTGGAATTTAACCAGAACGGCTGACATTTACTCTTTTGTTTACCTTCATTAAGTTGTCGTCGCAACGGTAGTAGGTAAAACAATTTCACCAGTGATTAGCATACTCTGTCTTCTCTTACCTTCATTAAGCTACCATCATAACGGTAGTAGGTAAGATGAAATCCCCGGTGAAGCCACCAAGTAATTTTGATCTGTTGTCTTTATTAAGCTATCATTCCGATAGTAGACAACCCTTTCCCCAGGGGAACCATGTTACCCCAGTAGAGTCGGATCCCGCTTCTGTAACGAACCTAGGTATCCCTTTGTCTCTTCTTATCCCCAGTATGGTCATCTTTGTCGTCTTTGCAGTCATATTTGCATTACAAGCATTCATAACATTCGCATACATGCATTCATAACATTTACAATTCAAGAAAAATATTCAGTGAAAAATGGTGTACTTTATATTAAAGTCTCTTCGACCCATCAATTTCAAAATTTCACTTTTTATCTCCGGGGCGAAGAAACTTAAATAGGGGCATCTGTCATACCCCATTTTTTGACTCATATTTTTCTTTGTTTTATCTTTTATTATTTCATCATTTATTATTACTTTTTATTATTTCATTTTTTGTTGTTGGATTTTATTTACATTTTATCACCATAAGCATTACCACCTTTATTAACATTATCATTATCCGTACTAATAATATTACTATTGCCTTTTTTTAATATTATTATTATTATCTTTTTTATCAATATTTTATTATTATTATTATTATCATTATTTTTTAATTACTAATATTATTAACTTTTTCATCATTTTATTATTATCTTTATTATTATTATCATTACTATTTTTTTATTCATTATCACTTTCATTATTACCATTACCATTATCATTATTCATTTTTATTATTTTATTTTTATTTATTTTGTTTTATTTTAAGGAAAATACAAAAAAAAGGGGAGTTCGCACTGCGAAGTGACCTTCGCACTGCGAACTCTGCGAAGTGACCTTCGCACTGCGAACTCTGCGAATTTTTCTGCATATTTTTATTTCTTTGATTTATCTCTTTTGTTTTCATTTGTAGTTATCATTATTATCCTTTATTATTATTATTATTATCATTGTTATTGCCAATTGTGGCTGATTAAATGCAGCAAAGCAAGAATCAAATGTGTGACATTAAAGGTTGAGGTAAGAAGGATTTTCTTCCAACCTAGCATGTGCCCAAGCAAATTGGCTGCCCTTGGTCAGCTCTTGTCCCTCCCAATTGACCTGTCATTAACCCTGAGCTTGCCAGTCAGCTGCTTGATCCCTTTTCTTACTCCTTTCTCCACCAAAACCAGTCAAACTTAGGTGGTTTCTTGCCCAAAAAAGCTGTTTGGTGTGCCCTGTTTTCAGCTGTATTTCTCCTCCCTCACACCAGCCCACATGCTTCCCTTTTGTTTCCCCCAACCTCTGTACATGGCAGTACACGTTTTCCTTGCTTGACCTCTCAAGATTGCAAGGATTGATCCCAAGAACCACACAATTGCAGCTCCCCTGTTTTTCAGATTTTTTCTCATCATTGCATTCAAAGATCAGCTGCATTTGTGGCTGAAATCAGCCAAAGTCTTGACCCTTGGCACAAGGCAAAGCAACCTCTTCACTTTTGCATTAAATGCAAAGCCATTTAGCCTGGTTTTAGCCCACAAATCTGCTAGGTTCTAAAGATTTTCTCATCATTACATTGGATTTCATTTTGGCCTATAAAAAGGAATGCAATGTACAATCACAAAGACACAATTGAAAGCCTTCAAGAGCTAAAAATTACAGCATTTTTGAGAGAGAATAGAGAGTTCAATACACAAATTTTACACTCATAGCAAAACATTTGAAGCACTAGTGTCATTATCCTAGGAGTTCTGTAAGTATCCTAAAATCTTCATCTTTCATTTTGATTGACTGTTTGCATCATTTGTTTTGTTTAATTTCATTTTGTTCAAAAACCCCTTTTGAAACTCAAAAGGAATTTCAAAGTTGCAAAACACCAAAACTGAGTTGTTATACTCCTTTTCTTCCAAATTTGCAAAGCTTTTTAACCCCCTTTAGGTTCTGAAGCTTGCTCAGGAGCAGCTTCTGAACTTCTGTTCAGAAGCAGCTTCTGAGTTCAATTTTTCGCATACTTCGCAGAGTAAAGTCATGGTCGCAGTGCGACCATGTCAGAACCTGACTTCGCAGAGCAAAGTTCTGGTTGCTCTTCGAAGGCTGTAAAACTCAGAGCATGAATCAGGCTTCCAAAGGCCAAATTTTTGGGGTTCTAACTAATGATTCAGAACCTAAGAGGGTTAAAATGCATTTTTGTTCAAACCATATCAAGAATTTTGCATGATATTGGAAATCCCACAAGTTTGTGCTATTAATTTTGGATAACTTGCAAAACAAGTTATGTTCTAAAACTTTCAAAATCAAGCTTGAGCGTAAGCTAAGTTCATTATTTTCAAAAACCAAACTTGAACAAGCTATGTTCATGATTTTCAACCAAAATACGAACTTGAGCCGAACTTGCTTACTTTTTTAAACCAAACTCAAAATCGAGCCGAACTTGTGCATTTCTCAAACTTATGCATATGTTTATATTCTAAACTTGAACAACACTTGTTCTTGAGTTCCAATAACTTGAGCAACAAGCCATGTTCATGATTTTCAATAAACTCGAATAACGAATTTGTTCGTGATTCTCTTTTACAACTTTCCTCTAAGTTTCTAACCAAGTGTTTTGTTCCTTTGAGATTTCTTTGAGTTTCAACGAAGCAAGAACTTGAATGAAAAAGGAATGGTTTGACGTATGTCTCTCCAAACCCCGGTTGCACGAATGCGTGACGTATGTCTCGTCGTTCGGGCAATCGTCATTCCATTTTCATACGCGTCCAACGTGTTTAAACCTTTTCTTGGCCCTCGTGGTCAATCTTAACATTTCTTTGGTCCTCCGTGACCATTTTGAACCTTTTCTTGGCCCTCGTGGTCAATTCAAACTTTTATGCCTTGTGCGATTACCATCGCCTTAATGTGCGTCCGTCTTTTTTTATCATTTAAAACCTTTTACGCCTTCGTGCGTTTTCAAACTTTTTTTCACGCCCGAGTGCGAATCCGTCTTTTTTATCAAACCCTTCTTACCTTTTTTAAGCTACCCTCATAACGGTAGTAGGTAAGAGGCTCTTTTTCATCGGTCTTTATTAACCTATCAACATAACGATAGTAGACCGCGTTGTTTTGTATTTTAAAGCAAAACTTTTTCGCTCGGGTGCGATTAAATCTTTTTAATTAAAACGAACCAACATACAAATTTTTTCTACCAAAGAACTACGTACGCTTTGAATTCTCCGTCTACCGGGAGATACGTAGGAGCAGGATTCACATCTTGTCAAGCCCATTAATAAAAAACTTTCTTTTTCCCTTTTATCATATTTTCTTTTTCCCTTTTATATATTCAAACACGCAAGCAAAACTTTGAAAACATTTAAGCCTAAGTCGACTAAGAGGTTCCCGTTGAGTACAACGGATGTGAGGGGTGCTAATACCTTCCCCTCGCATAATCGACTCTCGAACCTAAAATCTCTTATTTAAAGGTAATTTCGAACTTTTTTCCTTTTCTCCCCGAAAAATTAAAAGTTCAGTCGTGATTTAAAATTAGTGATTCAACGCTTCTCAATAGCTTGATATCCGAAATTCGACGCGACATAGATATATGCATAATTTTATTTGCTTTTGAATTTGTTTAACGCAATTAGAAGTTAACAATTCTTTTAACACAGATTATTTCTGAGGCTGAAGCAGGAATTGATGCGAACACTTGCCAATTATGTGTGTAAGGGAAAGACTTTACTTTGCTCCAGTCCCACTTTTTGTTTATGTTGTGGCATGCGCATCAAGAGAACATATTTATGTACAAAAGAAGATGATTTTGATGCACAGGGTTGCATTTGCTCTGTGTGTTACAAGACTTCTAAAGGTGAGGAAATTGCATTCAATGGGACATCTATTTCCAAGAAAAATCTTGAAAAAAGGAATAATGACGAAGTACATGAAGAACCAATAAGTTTTAAGATCCATTACTATATAATTCAGCTTTATATAGAGAAATTTAAACTAACTCTTTATGAGTATGACTGTTGTTTCTTCTAGTGGGTTGAATGCAATAAATGCGAAAGATGGCAGCATCAAATATGTGCACTCTACAACAATAAAGCAGATTTAGACTGCAGTGCTGAGTATATATGTCCTTTATGCCGCCTAAAAGAAATTGAAAATTGAATGCATGTTCCCTTACCAAAGGCTGCTAACTTTGGAGCTAAGGACTTGACAAGAACTGTGCTAAGTGACCATTAGAGAAAAGACTTCTCGAGCATCTCATGCAAGAGAGAGAAAACTGGGAAAAAGTTGAAGGGAATGAGAAACTTGATGAGGTAATACCTAGAAATCCGCATGCATGCATGTAAATTGAAAATAATAGTAATAAATTAGTATCTTGTCTTTTTCTTATTCTTATGCATGTAAATTGAAATTTGTTATTAAAATTATTGATCTTTTTCATCCAAATTTATATTGGTTTGAAAATTCTAGATTATTTACTTATGTGGCTTGAATTACTGCAAAATTACAGGTTTTAGCAGCAGAAAATCTTTCAATTAGAGAAGTGCTATTTGTCGATAAGCAATTGAAAGTGAATAAGCAGTTTCTGGACATCATCCCAGACGAGAATTACCCTACTGAATTCTCTTATAGATCAAGAGTAAGTTCAATGGTTTATCAATGAATAAATAAATATACCACTAATTGTTTCTTCTGAACTAAATGTATCTTGATGTCTACTCTAATATGTCTCGGAGGATTTAATAGAAGTTCCCTTGGTTTCAGGTTATACTTCTGTTTCAGAAAATTGAAGGAGTAGATGTATGCATTTTTGGAATGTATGTCCAAGAATTTGGCTCTGAATGCGGCAATCCCAATCAGTGTTGTGTATACATTTCATATCTTGATTCCGTCAAGTATTTTAGGCCTGAAAGAAGGACAAAGAGTGGAGAAGCCTTTCGTACCGTCGTTTACCATGAGATACTGGTATTTTTCTTTTAAACTCTATTTCTATGTCAATAGAACTAATAAAATGAACACTTAATCCTTCCATTCTTTCTATTTTTTATGCTTCTTTTTTTCCTATCATCAGATTGGATAACTTGATTTTTGCAAGAAAAGTGGTTTCTCAACTTGCAACATATGGGCATGTGCTCCTTCAAAAAAAAGGAATGATTATATACTATATTGCCAATCCCGAAGAGCAAAAAACTCGGAAGAATGATAAGCTACGCCATTGGTCAGTCTTTCTTTCTTCTTATGTGTCTTTGTATGTTGAATTTTCATGAGCTAGTGTATACATTACATTGAGAATTTGAGAATACAATTTTCCTTCTTTTATCATCTTTTTGTTTACATTATTTATTTGTGCAGGTATCTTTCAATGCTAAAAAAGGCTACCGAAGAAAATATTGTCGTTGGTTTAACCAACATATATGATCATTTCTTTCTTCCTACTGAAAAAGGGAACTCCAAGGTGACAACTTCTTGTTTCCCGTACTTTGATGGAGACTGCTGGAGCGGTAATGCTATGGTAGTAGCCAAGACCCTCGAAAAAGAGAGTAGAGGAGACTATGAAAAGTTGTTGAAACAAGTGTCAAATAGAACATTAAAGGACATGGGACATGCCAAGCCTTCCAAAGACATTCTGGTGATGCAAAAAGTATGTCTATCTTGTCATCCAATGAGATATATCCTTTTATACTTGAGCAAATGAAATGTTGCAATGTTCTTATTATAGACCAGTTTACGTTATTTTCATAATTTTGATTAGGTTGGCCAAAATATATTGCCTACAAGAGAAAACTTCCTTGTAGCTCACTTGCGATCTTCATGCATGCACTGTCGTGAAGTGATAGTGTCTGGGAAGCGATGGTTTTGCACTGAATGCAAGAATTTTCAAGAGTGTGGAAGGTATGATAACTTGAATACATATTTGAAATTTTTAGCATTGAATGAAATAAAAAGGGCTTTTTTTCATTGGCTTCCATTTCACATTTTCAGATGCCATTGTTCTGACAAACACACTTCAAAGAACGGCGAGGTGCATACACTTTGTCAGGTAACAACCTAAACCTGATGTTTTTCATATAATTTTCTCATCATTAGTAATTTTATGCAAAACATTTTGCGTGCCATTTTCAGGCCGTTGTTGATGGTATCCCCTCTGACACTAAACATAATGATATCGTCCTTGAGAGTAGATTGTTTGAAAATAGGAACAAATTTTTGATCTTCTGCTAGAAGTCTCAGTTTCAGTTTGACACACTCCGTCGTGCCAAGTATTCCTCCATGATGATCCTCTACCATCTACACAATCCTACTGTGATGATAACTCAAAATGAACACCAGTTGACTCAAAATTGTTCAACACCAGTATGTCAATCTGGGAATCATGAGTCAAATGAGGAAATGGTATGAATTTAATTTTCTTGATTTATTGTTTTCTAGACTAGATTGTTGATCATACTTACTGACTTATACACAGATGGTGAAACTTCTGAACATTTTGAAGCATGCATCTCAATGCCGCGCAACTAAGGCTGAACCATGCTCTCATCCAAACTGTTCTCAGATCAAGAAGTTGTTCTCTCATGTCAGTAAGTGTGAAATTCGAGTGAACGGGGTCTGCCAGCATTGCAAGAAGATATGGTTTATACTAACTGCTCACTCCAGAAATTGCAAAGACTCAGAATGTAAAATACCATGCTGCAGGTGTATTGCAATTAGAATTCTACACTGCCTAGAGAATTTTGATATTCTATTTCCTGAATCATTGTTTTACTAAACTATGCATAAATTTACTAATCTATGCATACTTATTCTTTTATATTGATGTCGGTTTTGCAGTGATCTGAAGAAGCATGTAGAACGGAGATCAATGCATTCTGAATCTTGTCGTAGAGCTAAAGTTTTGGAAAGCGACGGAGCAGTCAATGGCCAATGAATCTTTTGTGAATATATAGAGTGCACAATAAGTGGTTATAAGCAGTCAACGTGTAGCGATCACTTGACAAATTTTATTAGCTTTGATGAAGCATATTAAATTTCATTGAAGCTAAGTGTAAATAGTTTAACATAAGTGTTGTGATTTTCATCTTTCCTTTTGTGTATATAAATTTGATTATGTATATACATAGGTTAGGGGTTAGGAATAGCCATATTATTCATTATCTTAAAATAAGAGATTCAATTTTGTGTTGTTGTGAATATATATTCAATGGTTGAGAGCCTAAGCTCGAACTATTCAATTCAAGTATATTTTTAAGAGGCCTGAAATTAGAAAATCAATTTTGTATTGTTGTAAATGTATATTCAATGGTTGAGAGCTATGAAGCCAGGATACTCCAAAATGGAGACGTATGAAGGTGAGAAAAACACACACAAGAAGGGGGGTTGAATTGTGTGACTCTAAAAACTTGTTCTTTTCTTTTTCAAAGACTTAGCACAAGTTCAGAACCAGGTTCTGAACTGTTATCAGAATATATGCAGCGGATTAAACAAGTTCAAGAGAGAATGAAAGAGAGACACACAGAATTTATACTGGTTCCTTCTCAATGTGAGAAGTAGTCCAGTCCCCTTGTTTTCCAACAAGAGAGTTTCACTATAATCTGAAGATTACACAATGCCCAACCACTAAGGAAGAGACTTCCTGTTGCTCAATCACAAAGAAAGAGACTTCTATGCTCAACCACCAAGGAAGAGGCTTCCAATGCTCAAGTCACTAAGACAAGAGACTTCTCAATGCTCAAGACACTAAGTCAAGAGGCTTCTAGCCGCACACCCATGTTGACCATTTCAGTGAAATCCGTCGGTGCGCTTGCAACCATCTTCTCATAATAGAACTGACTCAAAGTCTTCAAAAAGATCTTTGTCATCTCCCTTTCTTCTAATGGTGGGACAATCTGGGCAGCCACCTCCCTCCAACGCTGGGCGTACTCTTTGAATGTTTCCTTCTCTTTTTGCGTCATTGCCCGGAGTTGATCGCGATCTGGGGCCATGTCCAGATTGTATTTGTACTGACGGATAAATGCTTCACCAAGGTCATTGAAAGTACGGATGCTCGTACTGTCTAAATTCATATACCACTTCAAAGCAGCGCCAGTCAGACTGTCCTGGAAGAAATGGATAAGCAGCTTGTGATTGTCAGTATACATGGACATCTTCCTCGCGTACATCACCAAGTGACTGCGGGGACAAGAATTTCCTTTATATTTCTCAAAGTCTGGCACCTTGAACTTATGAGGGATAGTAACATTCGGGACCAAGCATAGTTCACGGGCATCCTTCCCGAACAAGTCCCTTCCCCGGAGAGCTTCAACTTCTCTTTGCATACCATCGAACCTTTCTTGGAGCTCGTCCATCTTGTCGAAGGCTGCAACACTTTCAGCATGGTAAATCGGCTCACCCTCTTGTTGAATAGTATGGACCAGGGGTGTTGAGTAAGTTACGGCAGCTTGAGGGAAAGATGTACCGGGTTGTGGAACCGGTGCTGACTGCTGAGCGAAAAGAAATGGGACTTCAGATACAGCGAGTTGGGGGCTTCCACTGACTGGAGGTTGCATTCCCCATGTACAACCTGGAGGCATAAAGAGGGGTGGAGAAGTCACTGTAGATAACGGGGTCATGCTCACAAGAGGCTGCTCTACAACAGCGGCGGCAGCTTGAGAGTTCTGGGCTGCCAAGAGTGCATTCATCATTGCTGTCAGCCTATCCATTCCTTCCCGCAAGGTGGCAACCTCTTCCCTGAGACTCTGATTCTCTTGTTCAACCAAATCCATCCTCTTTCGATTGGCTCTGGTGTTGTAGATGCGAGTTGGTTTGCTGAGAACTCGTCGAGCCACTTTCTTTGGACAACGGCTGATTAACCTTGGAAGTAGTGAACACAGTGTGAGACTCAATTTGGAAACTATGAATGCAGTATGATGCATGATTATGCTTATGCAAAAAGAAAAAGAACAAATTATTATCGAAGGACTTGTTGGAGTAATTGTAAACATCATAAACCGAACATTTCACTAAAGCACTGAAATATTACAAAGAGTTTGTTTTTTGTTTACAAGTCATGAGATTTCAGAAGCTAAAATCTAAACATAAAATCCTAAGAACTTCAAGCTCAAACTCCCGAAGCAGATGGATCCTCGGAATCTGAATGTGCACTGGAGCATGAGTCCATAAACCTCCTCTTCCTCCTAGCGTCCTGGTGGAGCAAAGCGTCTTTCCGACGAAGCAATTCATCCTTCTCAATTATCCTCTGGTTCTGGACGAAAAGCTCGCGACTCTGTTGGGCTAGCTTCCCCTTCAAGGTCTCATGCTCTCGCTCGAGCTCCTGGTATCTTCTCTTCCAAGTTTCCTTTTCTTGCCTTTCTTTGGTTAATTGTTCATGAAACTCTTCCTTAGTGTCAAAGGGGATAGGCAAGGATGATGGTGGGATGGTGGAGGATAGATATCTAGGTAGATGGTAGGGTAGGCCAAAGCTCTTGGTCCTATCAATAACCCACTGGGTGTAAGATTCATGCACATAATCTGATTTCTTCCCTAACTGACCTCTGTCGAGTCTGCGGATAGCACTCCAAGCTTGTGCGAATCTTTCTCTTTTGTGTGAGGGATCCCCATGGTTAAGATAGAATTCATTAGTCAAGGTAAGGTTGCTTGGTTTTGACTTCATTGGGTACCCAAATTGTCGTCGAGCGAGAAAACGGGTTGTAGCTAATTCCACCACGCATACCCAAAAGAGGTACGTTGGGGTATTCACCACAACTCACAATAATCTCCCCAACGTCACTAGCTGCCTGGTACCAAACAATGTCAGATGGGTCAAGAGTCATGATTCGGTGAGGCCAAGAAAGTTTATCAACATTGGTCTTGAAAGCACGGGATTGAGGTAGGTGGAAGGTAAACCACTGGTAGAGCAAAGATGCACAGCAAGAGATGGTTCCACGGCCAGCCTGGGTACGGTCATGGATGGAGTGGTAGGTATCGGCGAGTAAAGTGGGTACGGGGTTCTTTGTAAGGAATATTTTGATAGCATTGATATCGATGAAGTTGTCAATGTTTGGAAAGAGTAAAAGGCCATATATAAGGAGGGCTAGGATGGAATAGAAGGCAAGTGTGCTAGCTGCTTCAGCAAATATGGAGGCTTGCTGGTAGAGGAAGTGGGTGGGAAGACCTTGGAGGCCTCCTTTAGAGGTAAGGTTTGCTTGGATGATGGAGGTTTCAAGATGGAGAGCAGCTGCGATGTCTGAGGGTTTAGGAGTAGGCTCAAGACCGTGGAATGGTATCTTGTCTGGTACGGGTAAACCAACTAGGTATGAGTACTCTTCAAGTGTGGGGACAAGCTGGTAGTCTGGAAAGGTAAAGCAATGGTAGAGCGGGTCATAGAACTGAACCAGGGTCTCCAGGCATCCTTCCTCAACATCTACTCTAAGAATTCTGAGCAACCTCCCATGGTGATCTTGAAAATCAACTGGATCACTTACTAAAGATGCTAGCTCCCTTAATCTCAATAAGTTTGTTTTTCTGAAAAGGTACTTCCTAGTGCTTCTCAGTGGGATGTCCATATCTACAATGTTTACAAAAAGCTCGTTTAAGTCCTTTGATAATTTGAATGAAAAAGAAAAGAGTTTATGCACGAATGCATGTATGCATGATTATGCCAAAGTACGGAGAAAACATGGTGAGGTTAGGTCCAAAATTTTGGAGTCAAGGGTAAACACGCCATTCGGTAAGGACTATGGTTTCATGTGTACCTGTATCACGGGTTCTACCAAGTTCCCAAAGTCATTGACCACTTCCGAATATCATCGGATTACGGGACTGACTCCCGGTACAACAACGTCCGTAGGAAAGTCTCGTTTGAGTGTAGTATCGCGTATCAACCAATTCAAGACTACTCTTGATTAGCCACCGCACTACGTCCTAAAAGGCCAAGATGGGTTAGGTAACTAAAGGTCCTCAACTTCATAGGTCACTTGAAAATATCAATGCCGAACACGACTACTCATGCCAACATAATAATACTTCCAAGATTCCTCCATTGAGCGGGGTTATCACATGTGCCACATCCGAAACTCACTCTCGGAAAGCCACTATGATTATACCACCATCCTATCTTATGTTTCCCTCAAGTCCGGGTGTAGGACTTATCTCACCACTCACGTCAAAAGGTAAACACTTAAGCACATATTTACAATTACAAATAATAATAAAGCATAAAGGTAAAGAAAAGCAAGATAGGTTTAACCCACTTAGGATTTTGGTCCCCAGTGACGTCGCCATTTTTTGTCGTGGTGATTTTTGGATATCAAGCTATTAATTAGCGTTGACTCGCAATTAATATTCACCACCGATCTTTTATTTTTCCGAGGAAAAGGGAGAAAGTTCGAAAACCCTATTTTTAGAGATCAAAGGTCCGGGGGTTGGTTACGCAAAGGGAAGGTTTTAGCACCCTAAACGTCTATAGTACTCTATAGGAACCTCTTGCTTATTTTTATCTTTATGCTAAATTAATTATTTGTTTGTAAATAAATGCTTAAGTGTGAAAAAGATTAAAGTGATGAAAAAGAAAAAGGAAAATGATTTTGTTTATTTTATTGATTTGGAAAGACAAAGTCTTTTGCCTACGTACCCGAGCGGGATCAAAATCACGTAGTTCGGGGTAAAAAGCCGAGTGATTGGTTTTGATTGATTTTAAAGTTTTTAAAAAAAGTTTTGAGAAAGATAAGAGGCCGAGAAGACATAGAAGAAATAAAAGAAATGAGTTTGATTGATTTTAAATTGAAAAAGGTTTGATTGATTAAAAGTTGATTGAAATTTGATTAAGAAAGAAAGGATAAAGTTTGATTTTTTTGAAATTTTGATTATAAAATGTTTTTGGATTTTGACTTTTTTGACTTTTTTATGAAAATTTTGATTAAGTCCTAAGGTCCAGAGACTAAGTTATGCTGAGAAAGGTCTGACGCGCCGGATCCCTCAAAATGACGTTGGATCAAGTGAGGGTCCTTTTCCTCGGATACGGTCCAAATTACATTATCGTCCCCGACATAAAGCATAAAAGAAATAAATGTGGTGTCGGTGCATATTCTCATTTATTATTTTTACATTGGACCTAGTTACATTCTAATAGCAATAAAATAAATGACAAAAATAATAAAATTGCATTAAAGTAAATATACTAAAAAGGAAATAAAATAATGCATAAAATGCAAAACAATAAGTAAATATGGTGCGTAAAATAAATAAAGAAAATAAAAATGCAAGACATAAAATAAATATGATGCTGAAAATAAAATAAAAAGAAAATAAAAATGCAAGGCATGAAATAAACATGATGCTAAAGAAAAATAAAAATGCAAGACAATAAAATAAATATGATGCATAAAATAAAAAGAAAATAAAATGCAAGACATAAAGTAAATATGGTTCTGGAAATTAAAATGCAAGGCATAAAATAAATATGGTGCTGGAAATTAAATAAAGAAAATAAAAAATGCAAGACAATAAAATAAATATGATGCATAAAATAAAAAGAAAATAAAATGCAAGACATAAAATAAATATGGTGCAAAATAAGAAAATAAAAATAAAAAATGCATGGGTACTGAAAATTAAAGACAATAAATAAAGTGCATAAAAAAAATATAATAAAAAAAATAAAAATAAAAGTGCAAGAAAAAGAAACAAAAATAAAAAAGAATAGAGAAGAAGAAGAGGGGTGCAGAATTAAAAGGGGAGGTGCAGAAAGCAATTGAGTAGAGAAAAAAGGAAAGGAAAAGGGCCCAAACAGATTAAATCTGGACCGTCTGATTGAACAGAGCGTCTAGATTTAATCATGAGAAGACACCGTTCTAGCCATTAGATTTAAATCTGAAGGTCATAGAGAGAGAAGAACACAGAAAAGCTAAAGAAGAAAAGCGCTTGATCAAAACAGGTAATAATAATGGCCGTCAGATCTTGGATCTAACGGTCCAAACCTGATGGTCCATGAGGACACAGAGATACGCGCGCATAGTAACATAGGCCAAGGCAACTTAGTATAAAAAGAAAAAACACATAAAAAAAAATCATAAACACTTCTTCTTTCTCTCTCTTTCTTTCAGAAAGTCAAAAACGCTCTCCCTTCTCTCTTTTTCATGCGCCCAGGTTCTTCTTTCCGGCGCGGTGGTCGCCGGCGGCACCACCGCGCCGGAGAAAAAAAATTCTCCTTTTCAAAAAATTTTTACGTTTTTAGAAATCCATTTTTGTTCTCGTTATGAATCCGGACTTAGATTTTCGAAAATCTCACCCAAAATCCCTAGATCTAAGTTTGAAGTTCTGTTAAAATTCTACCTTCTGGTTCGGCTGTTATGTAAATCGCGTTCTAGGATTCGCTTTGGGTTCGGTATTTGGTGTTGAACTTGTACTCGGTTTTGGATCTGTTGTAAGTGATGGTTCGCTGTTGTTGTTTTGCGGTTCGGAATCAAGAGCCTGGCCGAATCTGTTTGTGATTTGGGTTATTTGGATTGTTTGTGATATTGGTGAAAGCCTGGCCGAAGGAAAAGAAGAGAGGAATTTTTTGTTGTTTTTTTTTGGTTGCCGGAAGTTGACCGGTGTTGGTGGTTGACGGTGGCCGGAAGGTTTTGGTGTGGTGGTTCACTGACTGTGTTCTGACACGTTTTTGACTGGTTATTGGTGTACTTTCTGACTGGTAAATTCTGACCTGAACAGTACCATTAATGGTACTATTTATAGTAAAAAATGACTGGACAAAAAGGACAAAAATACCCCTCCTAGGTCTGGACCAAAATAACTAAAATAATAAATAAAAACTGAAAAATAAATAAAAACTAAGAAGAAACAATGAAACTAATAAAAATAAAAAAAATAATAATAATAAAAAACGAAAAATAAAAAGAAAAACACTTAATAAAAAAATTTAAAAAGAAAAAAAAACTGAAAAAGTAAATAATAGAAATAATAAAACAAAAATAAAAAAGGTTGCCTTCGGAACAAAATATGAGGTATTTTAAAATACCTCCCTGCCGAAATTTCGTCTGAAACGACGAAGATTTCTGGCCTAAAAGACGAGAGAAAAGAAATAAAAACGGGTCAAAAATGGGGTATGACAGGGGGGTTGAACAAAAATCTGTGAGATATTTATGCAATCATATGGATAACCAAGTAGCAAGGATAATCATCAGAGCCTACTTGATTTTCAATGAGTATATGACTTGCATTAAAAATAGAATGTTGTTCAGAAGCAGAAAAAGTTTGGAGCTTCTGACCAGGTCATTCTGTGTTCAGACATACTTGTTCAGTACAAATTGGTTCAGTATCAGAACAAAACTTCTCAAGAAAGTATCAGAGCAAATCATGCAAGAAAGTATCAGAGCGAATCTGAGCTGTTTTAAAGAAACTAGTTCAGATCAGAGCAGGTCTTACTCATTTTTCAAAACAAAATAGTTTAGATTATAGACCAACTGAAAGGATATCTCAGAGCTTGATACCAATTGAGGATTTTATCTCAGAGTCTGATACCAAAATACAGTTTTAAGACTGCTGAACTTGTATCAGAGCCTGATTTAAAAAAAAATATGAAGGTTTGTCTCAGAGTCTGATACCAGATTGACATTTTAGTGCTGATACCAAGATAAAATGAGTTCTTAAGACTGAACATGTCTGAAACACTTTGAGCATTTTTAAAAAATGTGTCTGTGCTTAAATAGTTTGAAAACAAACTGATATCAACTGAAAATTGTTTGTCAAGCAATTTTAACAGTTACTATCAGAGCAGAAAATCACATTTTTAAATTGATGACTTTGGGAGGGTTTGAGTATAACTTTCAAAGCTTTAATCATCATTGCCCATAGCTATACTTATCAGATTCTGACCAACATTAGATTTTTATCAGATTCAGAAGTCAGAAAATCCAGGTTCTGATCCTTCAGACTCTGAAGTTTTTCAGGCTTAACTTTATTCAAACTCTCAGAAGATGAGTGTTTGATAAGTCTTAGCTTATGATAAACTCAGAATCAAGGAATTCACTCAGATTCAAGCACATTTTCAAGAGATAAAATGCATGTTCAGATTCTTTTTAATAAAATTGAATCTATCTTCTGATAGGGGTTTTGTGAAAATGTCAGCCCATTGATGATCAGTATCAATGAATTGAACATCTAAAACACCCTTCTGAACATAATCTCTTATAAAATGATGTTTTATTTCTATGTGCTTGGCTCTAGAATGCAGAATTGGATTTTTAGACAGACATATAGCAGCAGTATTATCACAATAAATAGGAATATTGTCTGCATGAATCTGATAATCCTCTAATTGATGTTTCATCCAGAGCAGTTGTGTGCTACAACTTGCAGCTGAGATGTATTCTGCTTCTGCTGTTGACAAAGCAATGGTTTCTTGTCTCTTGCTGGCCCAGGATATTAGATTCTCACCAAGAAACTGACAGTTTCCACTGGTGGATTTTCTTTCAATCCTGTCCCCAGCATAGTCAGCATCACAGAATCCAACTAGCTTATAATTTAGAGATTTCTTATACAGAAGTCCCAAATTAGTTGTTCCTTTCAGATACCTGAAGATTCTCTTGACAGCAGTCATATGAGATTCTCTAGGATCTGATTGGAATCTAGCACACAAACATACACTAAATAAAATATCTGGCCTAGAAGCAGTTAAGTATAGGAGAGAACCTATCATACCTCTGTACAGCTTCTGATCTACTGTAGAGCCATTGTCCTCTTTGCTTAAGGTGCAGGTGGGATGCATTGGTGTTGTCATCAGCTTGCAATCATCCAGCTGGAACTTCTTCAGAAGCTCCTTGGTGTATTTGGACTGATGAACATAGACACCATCTTTGCATTGGTTGATTTGAATTCCCAAAAAGAATTTCAGCTCACCCATCATGCTCATTTCAAATTCATCCTGCATTAACTTAGAAAATTCCTTGCAAAGGGAGGCATTAGTAGAACCAAATATGATATCATCAACATAGATTTGCACAATTAAGATTTATTTCTTAACAGTTTTTCTAAAGAGTGTATTGTCAACTTGACCTCTTACAAAACCATTTTTAATTAAGAAGTTGCTTAGCCTTTCATACCAAGCTCTGGGAGCTTGTTTCAGACCATACAAAGACTTCTTAAGTTTAAAAACATGATTTGGATATTTAACATCTTCAAAACCAGGAGGTTGTTTGACATACACTTCTTCAGAAATTACACCATTTAAGAAGGCACTCTTAACATCCATTTGATACAAGATGATATCATGGTTAATAGCATAAGAAAGAAGTAACCTGATTGCTTCCAGTCATGCTATTGGAGCAAAAGTTTCAGTGTAGTCAATTCCTTCTTGTTGGCTGTACCCTTGAGCTACTAATCTAGCCTTGTTTCTGATCACTTCTCCTTGTTCATTGAGCTTGTTTCTGAACACCCATTTTGTTCCAATGATGTTCTTCTGATCAGGTTTTGCAACAAGATCCCATACATCATTCCTTTGAAATTGGTTCAGCTCTTCTTGCATTGCTACAATCCAACCATCATCAGCAAGTGCTTCATCAGCAGTTGTAGGCTCAATCATGGATAGCAGGCCAAGCATAGACTCATTCTGAGTGAATGATGATCTTGTCTTTCTTGGACTGTTCTTGTTTCCAATGATTAATTCCTCAGGATGTGAAGACTTGTACTAGAATGAGGTTCTGGGTGGATTAGCTTCTGAAGAACCATCAGGGATTTGTTCAGAACCATGCTGGTCTTGATTAGGCTCAGGAGTAGTGTCTTTATCAGAGAGCTTCTCAGAGTCTTCATTGTTTTCAGCTTCTGAACCTTCATCAGAACCTGAACTGGGTTCAGCTTCTGAAGGTTCTTCTGAGATTCTGACATCTGCAAAACTCTCAACCAGCTTTGGTATTTCACTACCAGGCTTCTTATCATCAAACCTAATATGTATAGCTTCTTCAACAACATGTGTTTCAGAATTATACACTATGTATGCCTTAGATCTCTCTGAGTATCCTAAAAAGGTACCCTTTTGAGCCTTGGCATCAAATTTCTTTAGGTAGACCTTATTGTTTAGTATGTAACATGTACAACCAAACTGATGAAAATAAGAAATACTTGGTTTTCTTCCTTTAAACAATTCATATGCTGTTTTATTCAGAATGGGTCTGATATAGATCCTGTTCTGAATATAACATGTTGTGTTTACAGCTTCTGCCCAAAAGTACTTAGCAATTTCTGACTCATGGATCATGGTTCTGGCCATTTCTTGTAAAGACCTGTTCTTTCTCTCTACAACTCCATTTTGTTGTGGAGTTCTAGGAGATGAGAACTCATGGAGAATTCCATGGTCTTCACAAAAGTTTTCAAAAGGTTCATTTTCAAATTCACCACCATGATCACTTCTGATTTTCAAAATTTTCAAATCAGTTTCTGTTTGTACTTGTTTGCAGAATTTGAAAAACACATCATATGTTTCATTTTTGGTTCTGAGGAATTTAACCCAAGTCCACCTACTATAATCATCAACAATTACAAGTCCATACTTCTTCCCATTGATTGAAGCTGTTCCAACAGGACCAAACAAATCAATGTGAAGGAGTTCTAGAGGTTTAGAGGTGGAAACAATGTTCTTTGGTTTAAAAGAAGTTTTAGAAAACTTTCCAATTTGGCATGCACTGCACAGTGCATCTGAGTGATAATCAATCTGGGGTAAGCCTCTGACCAGCTGTAACTTGCTAAGCTTAGAGATGAGTCTCCAGTTAGCATGTCCCAGCCTTTTGTGCCACACCCATTTCTCATCACTCACAGACAGAAGGCAAACTACCTTCTGCTGAACCAATTCAGAAAAATTTATTTTGTAAACATTGTTTTTCCTACAGCCTCTGAACACTATAGACTTATCTTTGCTACTGATTACAGTGCAAGTGTTCTTATTGAACAGGACTTCATAATTACTATCACATAATTGACTTATGCTAAGTAGATTATGTCTAAGTCCATCTACCAGCCAAACATTATCAATGTACAGGGAAGAATTACCTATCTTACCAGTACCAATGATCTTTCCTTTCTGACTTCCTCCAAACCCCACAGTTCCTCCCTCTTTCAGAGTCAGGGTTTGGAACATAGACTTGTCCCCTGTCATATGATGCGAGCATCCACTGTCCAGGTACCAGGACCTTTCCTTTTCTTTGGATGACAAGCATATCCGCAATTGAAATAATCTCAGACTTAGGTACCCAAATTTTCATGGGTCCTTTGGGGTTAGTCCTGAAAGGTTTTGGCTTTTTAAACTTGTGTCTGAAGTTATGATGTTCAGACTTGTTCTGATACTTAGGATATGAATCCTTATATCTTGAATAAGTCTGAGTTTCAGAACCTGAGTGCTTCAGAACCTGAGTTCTCAGAGGTTTGGACTTAGACTTCTTCAGAACCTGGGACTTGAGAGTCTTTGGTTCTGAATTCTTTAGAGTTTGAACCTTTGAGCACTTTGGTTTTGATCTCTTCAGAATTCTTACTTTGTTTACTTCAGGCACAAGGCAAGCTTCAGTTTTGCATTTCTTGAAACAGTTAGAAGCAGAAAACTGATTGGTTTGCTTTTGCTTACTTTTCTTAACATTCTGAGATTGAAAATGCTTTGAGTTGACTGGTTTAACAGATTTTGAAGTTTTAATAAACTCAGTCTTAGAAAAATTTGAATCAGATTTATTCAGATTCTGAGACTTGCTAGTTTCAGGTTCTGAATACTTCAGATTCTGAACAGGTTCAGGTTCAGAGTCTGATTTCCTCTTACTCTTAGGCTTAGGACCTTTTGGCTTAGATTTGGGCAGGGTTTTAACATCTGCCTTCATCTTACCATTGGGTTCAGAAGCTTCAGAGTCTGAGTTGTTCAGAACCTTAGACTTAGTCTCAGATTCTGATACTTTCAACTTCTCAGAATTATCAGAAGCAGGCACAAAGCATATACTATTGCCTTTTAAAATATCTTCAGAACATGAAGGTGAGTTTAATTCATTTGAAGGTTTAAATGAATCATAGCCAATGCCTTCACCTTTGTTTCTGATCATATTATACATCATGGAGGCAATTTTTGTTCTATTGAATCCAGCTAACATGAAATCCTGAAGAGCAATTTCCTGTTCATTAGGAACCTCTTTAGATTTCTTATGAGCCTCTTTTCTGAGTTCTTCAACTTCTTCATCATATTCAAAAATTTGATTCTGAAGTTTAAGATTTTCCTCAGACAGCAAGTTAGTTTGATTTTTCAAAGATTTGATTTCTTTTAACTTGCTTTTAAGATGACTCATAAGATCATTAACTGTTTCAATTAATTCAGATCTAGAGAGTTCAGAGTATACCTCATCTTCTTCATCAGAATCTGAGCATGATTCAGCATCAGAAGATGCAGTTGCCATCAGGGCCAGGTTTGCTTCTTCTTCATCAGATTCTGACTCATTGTCCAGATCATCCCATGTAGCCATGAGACTCTTCTTAAGCTTGTTTCTAAAACTGCTGGACTTTGAGCTGGACTTCTTTGCTTTTTCCTTTGATTTTTCTTTCTGAAGATCAGGACAATCAGCAATGAAGTGGCCAGGCTTTTTGCAGTTGTAGCAGCTTTCCTTCTAGATATCCCTCTTTGAACCAGAACTAGATCCTCTAAAGTTACTGCTTCTGTTAGAGAATTTTTTCTTTTTGTTCATCAGATACTGAAGCCTTTTAGAAATCATTGCAAGCTCATCAGCATCTAAATCTTCATCAGAATTTCCCTCAGGAAACTCTTCTTCAGATTCAATTGCTTTCAAAGCTTTAGCAGGTTTTCTTTTAGACTTCAGAGCTAATGTTTTTGGATCTCTAACAGACTCATCCTCATTGAGTCCTAGTTCATGCACTTTGAGAGAGCTTATAAGATCCTCAATACTTAAAGTATTCAGATCCTTAGCTTCCTCAATAGCAGTCACTTTTGGTCTCCATTTGGATGGCAGACTTCTTAAGAGTTTATTCACATGATCAGCTGTGGTATAACTCTTCTTCAGAATCTGAAGTCCAGAAACCAGAGTCTGAAATCTTGAGAACATAGTCTCAATATTTTCATCCTCTTTCATTCTGAACAGTTCATATTGCTGAACAAGAATGTTTGCCTTAGCTTCTCTAACTTTCTTATTACCTTCATAGTTAGAGCAGAGGGATGTGAATATTGCTTTGGCTGTTGACTTGTCACTCAGCTTCTGATACTCAGTGTGAGGTAATGAGTCTACAATGATACCTCTGACATGGTGATGCTTTCTATAGATCTTTCTTTCTGCATCACTCAGAGCTCTTCTGTTGACAGCAACACCTTCTTCATCAACTGGAATGGTGATTCCATCTTCTATGATGTCCCATAGTGAATCATCAACTCCAATAATATGACTGTACATTTTACTCTTCCACCAAGAGAATTTTTCTGGGTCACCAGTAAACATAGGAGGTTTATTGTGTGACCTAGACTTCTTTTCTTCAGTACCATAGTCATATTGTACATTTCTTTGATTTCTGGGAGATGGTGGATTTCTGGGAGAGGGTGGAGGTGAACCACTAGTTGAGGTCATGTTTTTCTCAGGATCCTACTGACACACTGTTAAGTGTTAATATCAGAACCGGAGCTCTGATACCAACTGAAGGTGAGAAAAACACACACAAGAAGGGGGGGTTGAATTGTGTGACTCTAAAAACTTGTTCTTTTCTTTTTCAAAGACTTAGCACAAGTTCAGAACCAGGTTCTGAACTGTTATCAGAATATATGCAGCGGATTAAACAAGTTCAAGAGAGAATGAAAGAGAGACACATAGAATTTATACTGGTTCCTTCTCAATGTGAGAAGTAGTTCAGTCCCCTTGTTTTCCAACAAGAGAGTTTCACTATAATCTGAAGATTACACAATGCTCAACCACTAAGGAAGAGACTTCCAGTTGCTCAATCACAAAGAAAGAGACTTCTATGCTCAACCACCAAGGAAGAGGCTTCCAATGCTCAAGTCACTAAGACAAAAGACTTCTCAATGCTCAAGACACTAAGTCAAGAGGCTTCTGACTCAGACCACAAGGGAATGAGATTACAAATGCTCAGTATACAGACTGAGACTTTGAGGACCAAACTGGTTTACAAATGAAATAGTTTGGGATGAACACTTGATCAAATATCAGAGGTGTTCTCTAAATACAACACAGGTTAAGACTCTTAACCTTAAGAAATTCTAAGTTACAAGACTAAAGAATTTCTAAGAGTTTTTATGAACTTGACAGTTTTTGACAGAAAACAGAGTGCAGGTTCAGCAATGTAGTTTCAAGAGTCTTGGACATTTTCTTCTTCAAATCTTCTTCCTTTTATAGATGAGAATATAGCTGTTGAAGATTTGCTTGAATTGAGGAAAGAGCCGTTGCAATTGGGCTAGGTTACTGCAAATGTGTGCTGCACTTTATCAGTCAGAACAGAGCAGTAGCCATTTTTTAAATGGCCTACCTTAAAAGCTGGAGAATGTTTGGGTCAGGGAGACAACTGTTCCATTGAGTTGTTCTGACATATCCAGACATTAAATGCGCACAGTACTGGTCACTTTCCATGCCACATCAGCTTCAGAAGCTTCTCTGTGAACAGTGTATCAGAAGCTGCTGCATCAGAAGCTGCCTTGTACGGATCAGAAGCTGGCTTCAGGAGTTGACTCTGCGTTGACTTCTTCAGAAGCACCCAGACTTCAGAAGCTGCCTTCAGACTCAGAAGCTGCACTTCAGGAGTACTACTTCAGGACCACTTCAGAATCTCTACTTCAGGAGCACTTCTTCAGGAGCACTTCAGAAGCTCTTACTTCAGGAGCACTTCTTCAGGAGTACTTCTTCAGACCCAGTTTCTTTCTAGCTTTGCAATCTTGCTTCTTGACTTTCCTTTCTTGCTCTTTAGTTTGTTCTTTCATAACCATTGTCAATCAATACTTATTAAGCATGTGGTTCTGAAACACTTGAACAAAGCATTAGCAAATAACCAATTTTCTCTTTAACACTTTGTTATCATCAAAACCATAAAGAGAGATATGTTTACACATAAATGTTTCAACAATCTCCCCCTTGATTCAGATGAGAGTTGTTAAACACATTTTGTTCCAACAACGTACCCGTATCGGATACGTATCGGATACCGATACTCCACGGATACTCTCGGATACGTACCCACGGAGTATCGGAATTAATTATTTTAATTTAAAATATATATTTTATCGGATACTTATAAGATACTCGATAGATACACACAGATACTTATTAGATACTTCACATAGACGTATCCTGAAAAAAAAATGAAGGGTAAAAAAGTGAGACTGTGTTGTGAAAATTCAATGGAGATGTATATGATTTAATTTTAAGATATGAATCACTATAATTGTTTTTTGATTAACCAATTAAAAATTATGTTTTTGGTGGATGAAAGTAACGAGAGAGAGGAGATTCAATCAATCAACATTAAACAAACTTTGTTTTGAGTTCTTTTATTGATGCATTTGTTGATATTTTAACATATGAATGAAAATAGAATATGATTTATACGAAAAATGTTTCATTTTTTATTTTGATCACATGTAGTGTTTTTTTGTAAATTGTGACTTTTATGATTATATATTATTGAAGAGTAATCAATGTTTATTTTTTTTCAAGGATTTTACATGCATGTAAATTTTAATATAAATATTTTGTTAACGTATCTTAGTCGTATCGTATCCTAAATTTTAAAATTTCACGTTTCCACGTACCCGTATTGTATCGTACCCGCACCCGTACTACGTATCCAGGCTTCATAGGTTGAGAGCTAAGCTCCAACTATTCAATTCAATTCTCTCTTTTTTTTTTTTCATTCATTGCTTCTACTGTTCTACATCAATTTAAATGTTTGAAGTGCCACATTGATAGCTTTTCATTCATGATTCATGAACAATTAATCCCCTAACTCTGTCATTTTCTATAGTAACTAGTCAAAAACACAGGAGCTCAATGGTAAAAATTTTGTGTGTTGCCATAGTTTTATTTCTTTTTTGTCGTTAAACAACATCTCATTAATTGGAAAAGGCTTCAGACATTACGATTGATGCAGTAGGTTCTGGGACATTTCCCAGCCAACTTTTTGATCCTTCAGTTCTAGCTACACTTACCAAACTATGAGCTGCTATGTTCTTAGCTCTACCTGTGTAGCTTACTCTAACATTACATATATTTGACAGCAAAAACAGACAATCAGCAATGACATTATCTAACTCTTGACAACAATCTCAGCATCAAGTTCAATGTATAAGTTCAATTTGTCATATTTGATAAAAGAAAAAGTTGTCTTGTGATGCAGCCATTTTATGTTAGAGGGATGCATTCATACTAAAATTATTTTAAAATGTTGTATTGAAAAGCGTAGGAAAGTTCTACATTTAACTTTTTGAAAGTCAAGAATTTGTTATTTTCAATGAAGATTTTTTACTTTTAACTTTTTTTAGTGTCTTAGAGGCACTAGTCTGTCCCAGAAGCATTAGTCGGCGTGACCGTTATTTTTACTTTCTTTCTTGGGGGTTATGATGTATACTGAAGTTTATCTCTCGTAGTTGTTTACTTTGATGTTTCAAATTGTGTACCAAATTGTATTGTGGATATTTCGGCTTTGTTTGATAAAAACAGCTGATAGTTTACGGCTGATGGCTGACAGCTTATGACTGATAGTTGATAAGCTAATTAAGATGTTTGGTAAAAATAGCGGTTTAACTACTTAATAAATGTAAAATTACATAAAAGGACATTATTAATTCATATAAATTTATATAAGATAATATTTAGGATATTTGATAATTTAAAGTTTTTAATTTAATAAATGTTTATATATTATTAAATTTATTATTTTTTTTATAAAATTTTAATTTCAACTTATTTCATTTAAGTTTCCAGTTTTTATAATTTAAAAAAACTAAAGTACACAATTTTAAAAATAAAATAAAAAATAATCAATTCATAAGATTAAAAAAATGGTAAAAACAACGATGGATAAAAAAATAAACAACAACGAAAATATATGTATACATACGTAGCAGTAGCCTAATTGAAAATAGAGGGTAAAAAAAAATTGTCAATAGAATTTTTTTTTTTTGTATATACGTAGCAGTAGCCTAATCGAAAATATATGTATACATATATGCATCAATTCGTATGTGTCTTACAATAGAATTTTTTTTTGTTTTGCTTTAAATCATAATATATTAATTAATTAATTAATTATAAAGGGTAAACATGAGTTTTAGTTAAAATAGTAAGAGTAAAAATGGAATAAAAAATGGTAAGTTATAAGTTATAAGCTCAAACACTACTTGAAATAGCGTCTGAGAGTCTGTTTGACAAGGCACAAAAACAAGCTTATGTCTTATAGCTTATAGTTTATAGCTTATAAGCTTGTCTGGCAAAAAAGACATGTTTGGTAACAATCTTTTCGTCAGGAGCTTATATCTTATTTCAGGAGCTTATAGCTTATTTTTCAGACGCTATTTTGAGTCTGTTTGGCAAAAATAGCGGATAGCTGATAAGCTAGCTGATAGCTTATAGCTTATGACTGATGACTGATGGTTGATAGCTGATACCTTATAGCTGATGACTTATGACTTATGACTTATGGCTGATAAGCTAATTGAAGTGTTTGGTAAAATTAGCGGTTCAACTAGCTGATAGATGTAAAATGGCATGAAAAGACATTTTTATATCATTCAATTTTTTATGAAGACAAGAACAATATACATTAATAATAATTTTATTTAGTTCAAAATAACAAAAGGTATATTTTCATCAAATTTAAACACAACTGAAGGTATATTGATTTGCATGTAAAAAAAAATATATTGATTTGTAAAAAAAAACTAAAAATTTGAAGGTATGCCGTATAAAGAATAAAGCAACGAAAGGAAGTGATTTTTTTTGTTTTGAAAAAGAAGTGGATATTCATTAGCACAAGAGACATTAGTATTTAAGATGCAGTTATATTAATAAATTGTAAAGGGTAAAAAAGGATTTTAAATAAAATAATAAGGGTAAAAGAGGAAGAATAAACAATAAGCTATAAGCTCAAACGCTACTTGAAATCGCGTCTGAAAAATAAGTTATAAGCTCCTGAAATAAGTTATAAGCTCCTGACGAAAAGAGTGTTACCAAACAGGTCTTTTTTTGTCAGACAAGCTTATATGCTATAAGCTATAAGACATAAGCTTATTTGTGTGCCTTACCAAACAGACTCTTTAAGTAGCGTTTAAGCTTATAGCTTATTGTTTTTTCTTCCTCTTTTACCCTTACTATTTTATTTAAATATCAGTTTTACCCCTTATGTTTTATTATAATTTAAAATAAAAAATAAATGTATTTGTGTTTTAATGTCTAATATCTGTGCAAAGAATGGATTGAATATGCAAGTATTTTTAAGTTCCGTAGGTTGTTAAGATTATCTTAATTTGTACTTAAATGACAATGATGTTGTTGTTGTTGTTGTTGTTTTTGTTGTTGCTGTTGTTTTTGTTTTTGTCTTCATAAAAAATTAAATGATATAAAAATGTCATTTTATGTCATTTTACATCTATCAACTAGTTGAACCGCTAATTTTACCAAACACTTCAATTAGCTTATCAACCATAAGTTATCAGTCATCAGCTATAAGTTATCAGCTATCAGTCATCGGTCATCACTCATAAGTTATAAGCTATCAGCTAGCTTATCAGCTATCCGCTATTTTTGCTAAACAGACCCTGAAAAATAAATTATAAGTTCGTCATGAAATAACGTTTATCAAACAGATTTTTTTTTGTCATACGAACTTATCCGCTATAAGTTATAAGCTAACTTATATGCTTACCAAACTCACCATCAGAAAATGTCTAACTTAATAAAATTGAATAAAATCAAGAGGAATATTCACTTTAATCTTCCTCCTATCATTTATTCTCCCTCGGAGTCCCAGCTCCCAATACAAATCCCACCATCTCCCTTCTCAACATTTCTTTTAAATCTGAATCCTTTCCTTTTTGGTTTTCCTATAAGTAAATTTGTTGGCCACATTGTTATGAAATTTGAAAAGAAATGCCTAATATGATGTTCCAGATATACTGAATGTTGTATTAATTTTGTAATATCCCGTATAATTTTCTAGCTGTATGCAATATCAGCTAAGTGACTCTGAGGAAATTACTTCAGGAAGGGCATAAAGGTAAGTGTATAAGGATGATACAAATACCCCAAAGGACCAAACTACCTTCATTTCCTTTTACGTCTCTCTCTCTCTCTCCTCACGTGAACTTTCTTCACTCCCTCATTTCTTCCTTTCTCTTATCTCTCACACACATGTGCATCCCTCCTTCTCCCTTCTCACTCTTGTCTCCTCTTTCTCCTTCCACCATAACCAAACTTCCTTCTCTCCTCCCTCTCACGGTGATCTCTCTCTGTTGGCTGAAGCACTCTTCTTTTCCCAAATTGATTTCCACCTAAGTGCTTGCAAGACTATGAAATTCAGTCAATTGGAAGGGTATTGATGCAAGGTAAGTTAAATTTCCATCCTTCCTCTCTACGTACCAGCCATATCTACCTCAAACATTTACCCTAATTATTCAATTCTAAATTCTATTTTTTATATGTTGTTGTAAGAGAGGATTAAAGAGCTGGTATTGCACGTTTTGATTGCTGTACAGAGTTTGGGTTTTAACGTTTGGGTTGATCAGAAGCAAAATTGGTGATTAAGCTGATATAAGTTCTTTTGTGAAAAATCTGATGTAAGTGACTAAATTGTGAGTTTAAGTTGTTGTATAAGTGATTTTGGGACTGATTACACATGTGTGAACTGTTGTTTTAGGGTTTGAGTTGAATTGGGATGTTCATAAGCCATAAGCTATAAATAAGTTGTTTGGACAGGTTTCACTGTTTGGCTGGTATTTGTTTCCCTGTAAGTCAGAACTGAATAATTATTAGATTTCCGGATTCTACATTTAATTTCCTTCAGTTTGGATACAAATTTTGTATGATTCGGATTAATAACGAGCTCAGAAAACGCATTCGAAGTTTGGAAAAATCCTGCTGAAAACTGCTTACCGGTTTTGACGTAAATTTTGCAGAATAAGCCGAAACGTGAATTTTAGTCGGACAAATGGTACTATAACTGAATACATATGTTTGGTGAACTTAGTAGGAGTCTGAGTTTAGACTTGGATCGAAAACGGACCTTGCAAAAGCAAATAAGCTGTTTCGAAGAAAGTGCTTATGGAGCTGACAGAAGCTTTCATTGGGCAATTGAGCTGTGTTGAGGAAGCCAGAACATGTTAAAGTGAGTTCCAATAGTTATAGAACCCACTTTGGGTAAATTGGGTGAAATCCCTTATTTACAAAGTTTTGATTAATTGCGCCCTAAGTCTCTAATGCTTGTTAATCCTTGTTTATCTATGATTTAAGTCATCAATTTATAGTTGTAAATCATTCCTAATGTTGTTATGATGCTTGGGTATGATTGGATATGTCAAATTGGTGGAAAATCACATTTTTGAGCAAGTTTTGTTCTGTCATGCTCGCTACAGCGAGCAACACGTTTTTTGTTCTGGATCAGCTCGCCCCAGCGAGGGTCTGCTCGCTATAGCGAGGCTTGGCAGAACCCACTTGGTCTGATGAGCTGAGTTAGGTGAGTTGACGCGTTTGGGCGAGGCATTTTGCAACCGTTTTCAACGAAAACCCTAATTTTTAAGAAAAACATCATTTCGACATATCCGAGAGGTTTTTAACATTTAAGGAATAGGTGAACAAGGATTCGGCAACGCATTAAGAGTATAAGGGTAAAGGTTAGATGAGCAGGAAATTATTACAAGTGGGATAGTAAGCCCCTAAGTACGACATATGATAACGATATGTCTAGAACTTATGATAGGTTAACAAGATTAAGAAAGTATTCAATGAAGAGTACGAAGGTACGAATAATATATTTAGAGTAAGAGACGAGATTACTACGTCTTAAGATATTGTATCCTTACCAGTATTCATATGAAAATGCTTATTGGGTCTCTTGTTGTTCCCGCTAGTTGGAGCATTGAGGGTCACGTTAAAGCTAAGAGAATTAATTAAAAGATTAAATGTGTCTCCTGTTTTCTCGCTAGTTAGAACACAGGGGGTTCCGGCGAGCTGGAACGGTGAAGTTACCATCCGCGAGGATAGCCGCACATAAGAGTTTAATTAAAATGTTAAGTCGCGTCTTTCGTCATTCACGCTAGTGGGACACGGAAGGTACACGCGTAAGTTAAGATTAATAATATGATAAGTCGTGTCTTCTGTTGTTCACGCTAGTGGGACACAGGAGGTTCACGCTAGTGGGACGAGTTATTCCGCAAGGATGGCCGCACGACGACAAGAGGAGTCTGGTGACTAGTCTCATATAGGAATTTTCACCGGTAGTAGGGAGATGTATTTCGGGGTTACTCCACTCGGATGCACTCCGTAAAATGAACCAAGATAATTATTATGTGTTACACGCTAACTTTATAACTTAATGATATCAGAAAGATGTATATATGTAATACAATGAGAATATGACAGAGTAGTCATCAGATATCAGATAGTGATCATAGTTTACCCCTCGATCACTAGATAAAGAGTATGAGATTATGAACATGATAAGAATATGAAAGATACATATAGCGATCCTAGTCTTCCCTTGATCGCTGAGATATGTAGAGATTGACGACAATCATAGGTTTCCCCGAGATTGCCAACAGTTTAGTGCATGACGACCCTAGGTTTCCCCGAGGTTGCCAACAGTAGGTTGGGTGGAGCTCACTGAAACCTTATGTCTCATCCCAATCCTTCTGATGTAGGTATACAAGTAAGCAAGAGGTTCGTGATGAAGTGCATCATGGAGACGCTGAATGGAGTGCAGTTGCTCGTCATGTACCAACTCAGGAGTTTATCAGACATTTGTATAAGTATATTTAGTGGTACTTGATTATTTGTATAAACGAGCAAAATTGTATTCATTCAGTTGTATATTATTATTATTGAAAATTTTAATGTATCCAGTATCAATTTAATACGCATGTTAATATTCTAGATACAATTAGTATGTGTGTTACAAATTTATTGGATTGCAACTTGAGAGATTAGATGCATTTTTATTGTACCGGATTTTCTAATTTATCTTTGCATATTGTAATTTGAGTTTTAGGTGGGGTGGAGGCATTAAAAAATGAGTAAATTGAACCGTCATGATCTTCGTATAGCCGGTTCTAGTTTTTTTAGTGAGAAAAACTTCATATTCTTTTTAAGTTTTCTTTCTCTTTCATTGAGGGGTGGTTTTAGGTCATTTTTTGACCTAGAATCACCCTTCTGCATCTTTTTCCTTTTTCTTTCATTTCAAATAAGTGGTTTTCACATATATCAAGTTTTTCCTTTTGTGTTTTTTGTGGTTTCATCGTCTTAGTGCGGCGTTGTGTTCGTCGTCTTGTGCGGCGTTTGATTCGCATCTTGTTGCGGTTTGTTTGATTCTTTTTGAAAGATCGATTTCTGTCAATTACAGATTTAATCTATGATTTGGGTGTCGACGTTGCAGATCCGGAAGCATGAATATTTCGGTGACTTAGAATTTATCATATTATTTGTAGGCATTTTGTTGTTGTATGCTATTAACTTGGGTGTTGTGAGTTTGTTCGCAAATTCACAATTTAAGTTTTTAAATAGTGAATGATTGAACATGTTATTGTTTTATTTTTAAATAGTTTTCAACAACAGCTTTGCTATATCCTACGAAAAGAAAAATAAGAATACATACGTGTCCTTTATATAATAAAAGCCAACTAAATTTCAGGTTAGTTTACGGAATACATGGGAGCTGTTTTGGGTGAAATAGGCTATACATAACCGTTCTTGGTTTTCGTTGAAGGATTATTCGTATGAAAGAGCATTTTCCTTTCAACAATTTGAATAAAGGAATATCATTTTATTTTTCTCAACAAAAAAACAATTAATAAACCTATTGTTGAATCATTCACTATTGCATCTGCATCTCTGTTTTCAAATTTGGTTATCTCTCTCTTTCCTAAGATGATCGACGTTGTTGATTTGATTATTGCATGCATGTCGATGAATATCTTTAATTACGTATAAGCAAAAAATATAAAAAAAAAAATATACATAAAAAATATTCGTCGTGACAAATCCAACAACATCTTATATGCTTCAGATTATATTTATATAATAGTAAAAAATATGGTCAAATTTATTATGGGAAGAGTGCACATAGTCAAACTATGTCACTTATTTGGAGACCGATAAAGTATTCAATAAGGTAAAAAAGTGTGGTTTTACAGCGATTCTTAATTTATGCATAGAAGCATATGCCTTTTATTATAGAAGCATAATAAGAAATTAAGCTTGCACCTATCATTTTTTCTGTCTGATTGGTCTTTTGAAGTTTTGAGGTTTGTTTTTTGCGGCCTATGGGTTCTGGGTACTGAAATAAGTTTATGTGGATTAGTTTTTCTATTTTCTATGAAGTTATGAATCCATGAAGTTGTATTATTTTCTTTGAATTTTCGGTTTCATCTTCTCGGACGATTTCAAACATGCAATTGCACTTCCATATAGGTTTATCTGATTTATTATGAATATTATTAGTTTTGATTTTTGCATCCGATTATAATTGGGGTAATATCAAAAGAGTAGAAAGGGACATTTGTTCATATTCTAAATTCACTTTGATTGTCATTTTTATTTATTTGTCATTACAATTATGATATGATTTTTTGCTTATCTATCTATACAACAAAATAATTGTGTTTAAAATTTTTCTTTATTTGACACGATTGTTGCATGATGCTTAAAAATTCGTTGTTTTGATACAAAATACTAAATGTAAAAAAATCGATTTACAAAAAAAAAATGGAAGAAACAATTGAAAATCAAAGTATAATTCCATTTATGTCGATTATAGACAAATCTTCGAATATTACGAATATGAATTCACAGAATTCTTGGGATGTATCTTCTTTGTCACAAGCATATGTATTTTATAAATTATCACAAATCCAAGTTAGTATTGTTTTTATGCGTTTATTACTTTCAAAATCTTACGTTAGTAACATAGTATATACAATATTTTGTTTTGATTTTAATTAAGATAAGATGCACAGGTACACACTAGCTAGTTATAGTAAAAATTATAGGTTGCGGTTTTTCAAAATCACAATGTTGCTGCAACTTTAACATCCACTAGCATAGGGCAGGGGTAGTTCTAGGGCTAAACCTGCCAACTTTTAAAATTTTAATCTCTAAATAGGATCTCAAAAATAATTTTTTAAATAAAATATATAGTAGAATAAATTAACTCTAATGTGAAACCATTAATAGTTTTTAAATCAAATAAAAAGTTGGATAATTAATTCTTTTTTAAATCAAAAAGAATTTTTTTAAACAAATAAACATGATCTCAAATTGAAATTGAACTCATATTAAGAGATATAACTTTTGAAAGTTTACTTCCTAATAGGAGAATATTGAAAAAGAAAAGAAATTAACAATTTAAAGTTGTATTTGTAAAAATGAAGGTGCTAATAAGAAAATAAATCATAATATTGGGCTATTTTCCAATCTTTGGTGTGCTGCATTATGGGCTTCCCTCTCAGTTACTTTTGTTTCTTTTTTTTAAAACAAATCTACTAGGGACCCCCTATCTAGTCTCCATACCCCCCACAAAATAAAACTACCAAAGTATATCCTTCAATTCATTTACAAAATTTTGGAGAAAATTCCGGAACATGATTATGTTTCAAATTATTTTCTGAAAAAATTCATAATTCCAAATTTTTCAGAAAATGAAGAGCTCAGAACATAAACAAATTTTTAAATATAACAAAAATGTTAGAGTTCATAGCATAGGTTGAGCCAACACTACAACTAAAAATCAGAATAGGAAGAAGAAAGAAATCTATATTTGATTCTACCATTTTGTCTCAAATCGCTGATGAACCAATCACTTATCAAGTTGTTATCTTTTACCATACAGCAACATAAGAAAATGTTAATAGTTGGTGATATGTTGTGTGAATAGCTAGAGAGTTTAGATCTTCTTCTCAAACTCTTCCGAATGTCACAACACATCCACCCAAGTAACACAAGAACTTGTATTTGTATGTTGGTCCTTACTTGGTTTTCTTAGCCATAAATTATGTTTATACCAACCATCTGAACTGAGACGTTATTTATAATTTAAACCATTAAGTCTAGCGCTAGTGGTTGATATATAGCAAGTTCAAGTGTTTTTCAAGTGTTGTAAATTTTGAAGTACCAAATTAGATTTCTAATAATGAAAAAACCTAGTGATGAGTTTAATAATCACACCACTCATAATACCAGGCTTAAACCAAATATGAATATATATATATATATATATATATATATATATATATATATATATATATATATATATATATATATATATATATATATATATATATATATTACTATCTGAATTTATTAAACTTATTTTAAGGTTTTAAAGGATTTAATTTTCTTATTTGCTATTTATCTTTCTTAAACCCAGAATAAGATGTCTTTAGGAGTCGGTCTATTGAGTGGTCCACGTAGTAAGACCCAAGGGAGGCAGTAAAACGGTTGGTTAGCTCAGTTTAGGAGTCTTCCTAGAAACAACTTATAAGGGGGGAGAGAGAGTTAGAGAGTAATTAAGAAAACTAAAATTCAGCAAAACTTTATAATTTGTTTCATAGATAAAGATAGCATGTCTTTGTTTAGCCGAACTCTTAGCAGATTAGGTAGTAGTTCTAGGAGATCAAGGAATCCACCCTTAATCACCTTACCTACTAGTGAGCAACAATCTGTTATAGATCAAGATAATTATCAAAATAGTGAATTACAAATTCAAGAAATGGAAAATAGACTAACTAACTGGTCTATGCCAGAAATTGATTATAGAGAAGTTTATCAAGTTGGTACTTTTGATTACAAAAGTAAAAAGATTATTAAAACTACTGAGATGGCTAAATCTATTAGTAGTAAAATGGAAACCATTAATATTCTAGACAGTAAATTGCTAGAAGAACATTATAACGAAGGACATAGATATATACATCTAGGATTAATACAAGTAGCTATTAAACCGTTACATAGACTAGGATTTAATACTCCTATTTTATTAATCTTGAGAGATAAAAGAATTGCTAAATTTAAAGATTCTATTATAGCTATTATTGAATCAAATCTTAATGATGGTCCTGTTTATTTTAATTGTCATCCTAACTTTTCTATGAGTTTAGGTGATGAAAATACTAAAAATTCATTACTAGTCCATGTTCAAGGGCTTGAAGATACCTTCAACCCAGGTGTGGCGAATTTAGATGTTATTAGTAGAATGACTTATAAAGTCTCTACAGTAAATTATAATTTTAAATCGTTAAGATCTACTCCTAGAAATGAAACATGTATTATTGAAGCTAATCTAAAGAAAGTAGGAGTTACAACTCCAAAAATTCTTAAAACATCTGAAATTATTGATAATTTACCTCACGAATGGATATTAAAAGATATCGTTCCACCTCAAAAGATAGAATCAAGAACTGTTAGACATATTATTCAAGATACAGATGGAACTATTTCCATCTCTATGAATAGAAGTCAATCTTTAAGATATGACAGATTAAGTAGTCTAGGATCTTCTTCTGATGCTAGATCTTCCGTTGATATACCTTTTAGAACAAACTTAGCAGGTGTGGATTTTACTCCACCAATACCTAGACCAATATATAGTGAAAGATCTTCCAGATCTCCTTCACCAACAGAATCACAAATGTTACATACTCTTACGTTAGAAGAACCTTTCTTTATTGATAAAGATTGGATTAACGAAGATTTTTATGCTAGTTATAATGATAGTAAAAGAAAATGGTATTTTAAAACTTTCTCTAAAAAAGAAACTGCTTATTACCGTCAAGAATTTTATGATTATATAAACTATCATCAAATAAACGTTCTTTTCTTTGCATGGTTTGAACCTTATTGTGAAGAAAATAATATTAAAAATCCTTTTGTTTTAGAAAAAACTCTAGGTATGAATGTTAGGTTAAATACCCAGTGGAAAACGTTAAAAGGAGAAACGATAGCTTCGGTTCATCCTCCTTTAGAATCTTTACGGATTATTCCTCCTAAAGAGAAAATAACTATTAACGCTGCTCCTTTTAAGCTTATAGATAGAGATTTAGAAAACCATTGTGTCAAGTTAGATATTGATAGAGGTCATACTCAATTAAACTACACTAACCAAATCCTATATACTATGGCTCAACAACTTGATAGAATTGAACTATCAGCACCTCAAAATACTCAAGATACTCAAGAGAAAGAAAAAGAACCATATAAATTAAACCCTACTAAACCAATATTTAATTATGATTCCCCATCAACAAAAGAATTACAAAAATTTAATTTAGGAGAAAATGCTACAACAGATAAAATAGACGAATTAGTTAAAAAACTTAGTGGCTTTAGTATAGGCCAATCTTCAGGACAATCTTCTTCTATTAATATGCTTTCGTTTGAAGAAGAATATGAAGATATTTTAAAATTTGACCACGCTATTAATAAATTAGGAAGACCACAAAATAGAACTAGAAATTATTACAATAGACCTTCACTTGCAGATGTGCAATTTGAAGAAAGAGACTTAAACGTAGGTGTCGGTTATTCTGGTAACGCCCTATACCAATGGAATTTAGACGGCGCTGCCGAACAACAAATATTAGATATTATCCAATGCATGACTATGGCTGCTACCTCCCATAAAGTAAGAGGAAATGATGATAGGCAAGCCAAGGATATGTTAATACAAGGATTTACTGGTACATTAAAAGGATGGTGGGATAATATTGTTTGTAAAGCAGATAAAGATCAGGTTAATGTAGCAGTAAAACCTGAAACTAATGAACTAATCTGTACAACTACTTTATTATATATGATAACCAAGTTCTATGTGGGTGAACCACTTAAGTTTCAACAAAGAGCTGCAGAACAATTAGCAAACCTTTATTGCCCAACTATGTCAGATTATAGATGGTATAAAGATATGTTTCTTTCAAAATTATGTCTTAGGCAAGATGGTGGTGCTAGTTATTGGAAAGAAAGATTTATTAGTGGATTACCTAGATTATTTGCTGAAAAGGTAAAATCAAACATTAGGCACGAATTTAATGGAGATATTCCTTATCAAGATTTAACTATAGGTCAATTAAACAATTATATTATAGAAACAGGAATACAAATTTGTACAGACTACAAATTACAAAATAAAATTAGAAACGAAAAATCTAGTAATAGACGTGAATTAGGATCTTTTTGTGAACAATATGGGGCTGCTCCCCTAAGGGCTCCTAGTAACCCTAAAAATAAGAAAAAGAATATTAGTAAAGGAAGAAAAAATTATAAACCCTATAAAAAAGCTTATAAAGAAAACCAAGAATTTTATAAGCAACCTTATAAGAAGAAACCTTATAAAAATAAAAGAAAATCTTATAATAAAAATAATAAAAAAGATATTAAATGCTTTAAATGTGGCCGTAATGGTCATTATGCTACTGAATGTAGAGTTAAAGAAAAAATTAATCAAATACAAAATCTAGATTTGTCTAAAGAATTAAAAGACACTTTAATTTCAACTTTAGAGAATATTATGTTAGATACAGATACTGAAGAAAGTTCTTCTTCAGAGGAATCTTTATATCAAGAAATTAATCATATTAGCAATTCTGAAGAATCTTCAGATGATGAATGTTTAGGATTAGATTTTTGCAGTTGCAATAAATGTAGTAAACATATTAATGTTTTAAAAAGAACCTTGACTAATAGTCAAGCTGATACTTTAATTACTATACTTGATAATATGGAAGATTCTGAAAGTAAGAATGCTTTTATGGAACAATTAAGAACCATTATACAGGACAATGATCTTCTAAAGAAGCAATCTGCGCAGCCTGTACGTTTTAATGATGTTATGGAAATGTTTAATAAAGATAAGATTAAACCTGTATCAGTTAATGATTTACAGGAAGAAGTTAAAACTTTGAAAAGAGAAGTTCAAAGTTTAAAAACTCGTGAAGATGAGTTAGAAGTAAAACTATTAGAATTGGAAGGTAATATGATAATACAAAATCAGAGAATAGATAAACATTTCAATAAAGGAAAAGAAGTTGGTTATGATAGAGTAGAATCTAGTAAAACTAACGAAACAGAAGAAGATGATAAAAAATACTTTAATAGTATTGAGAGAATTATTTCTCATAAATGGTTTAGCAGAATAGATCTGGTTCTTCCAGATAGAACTTATGAAATGATAGCGTTAATAGATTCTGGTGCAGATTTAAACTGCATTAGAGAAGGATTAATACCTACTCAATATTATGAAAAAACTACTGAGTCATTACGAGGAGCTAATGGTGCTAGATTACAAGTTAATTATAAGCTATCTTCTGCAAAGATTTGCAAAGATAAAATCTGCTATAATACTTCGTTTTTATTAGTTAAAAACATTAATGAAGATATTATTTTAGGAACTCCTTTCCTGACATTACTTTATCCTATAACTGTAAATGAAGAATCCATTACTACTCAAGCGTTAGGACATACTATTAAGTTTAATTTTTTAGATCCTCCTAAAGTTCGAGATCTAAATAATTTAAGAGATAGAAAAATATCTTACATTAATCTTATTAATAATAAGAAAAAACAAATTAACTTTTTAAATAAAGAAATACGTTTTAAAAGAATAGAAGAACAATTATCATCTCCTAATATCATTAAACAAATTGATGAATTAAAAATTAAGTTCATTAATAACCTTTGTTCAGAACAGCCTAATGCTTTCTGGAAAAGGAAAACTCATGTTATTTCATTACCTTATGAACCAACTTTTAATGAAATAAATATACCTACTAAAGCTAGGCCTATTCAAATGAATAAGCAACATTTAGATTATTGTAAAAAAGAAATTAATGAATATTTAGAAAAAGGATTAATTAGACCAAGCAAGTCTCCTTGGAGTTGCTCAGCGTTTTATGTTGTTAACGCAGCTGAATTAGAAAGAGGAAGTCCTAGATTAGTAATTAACTATAAACCTTTAAATCAGGCTTTACAATGGATTAGGTATCCAATACCTAATAAAAAAGATTTGATAAATAGATTACATAATAAAGCGGTATATTCTAAGTTTGATCTTAAATCAGGATATTATCAAATACAATTAGAAGAAAAGGATAAATATAAAACTGCATTTGTAGTACCCTTTGGGCATTACGAATGGAATGTATTACCTTTAGGTCTGAAGAATGCTCCTTCAGAATTTCAAAATATTATGAATTCAATATTTAATGATTATTCAAACTTTACTATAGTTTATCTAGATGATATACTAGTCTTTTCAGACTCTATTAATCAACATATTCAACATTTAAATCAATTCTATGAATTAATTAAAAATAATGGATTAGTATTATCTGAAAGAAAAATGAATTTATTTCAATCTAAAATTAGATTTTTGGGTTTTGACATTAGTCAAGGGATGTATACTCCAATTAGCAGGTCTTTAGAATTTGTTAGTAAATTCCCAGATGAGATTAAAGATAAAACCCAATTACAAAGATTTTTAGGATGTTTGAATTATGTGTCAGACTTTATTCCTAACCTTAGAATTATTTGTGCTCCATTATTTAAAAGACTTAGGAAAAATCCTCCTGTTTGGGATGAATCTATGACCCATAGTGTTAAGCAATTAAAACAATTAGTTAAGAAACTACCATGCTTAGGTATCCCTGATCCCCAAGCAAACCTTATAGTCGAAACAGATGCGTCAGACATCGGTTTTGGTGGCATATTAAAACAAATTTTACCGGGTTTAGATAAGGAACAAGTTGTCAGATATTATTCTGGAATTTGGTCTCCAGCCCAAGTGAATTATAGTACTATTAAAAAAGAAATTTTAGCTATAGTTTTATGTATTACTAAATTTCAAGACGATTTGTTTTCTAAACATTTTGTTTTAAAAACAGATTGCAAAGCTGCTAAAAGTGTTTTACAAAAAGATGTTAAAAACTTAGTTTCTAAACATATTTTTGCCAGATGGCAATCTTTATTATCTTGTTTTGATTTTGAAATAGAACATATTGAAGGTATTAAAAACTCATTACCAGATTTTTTAACTAGAGAATTTTTACAGGGAAAAGATGGATCCTAGAGATAATTATGGACCTCCATTACCTCCTAAGCAGGAGAATACAGAGAAAGCCTTAGCATTAAGTTCACCTTCTTACCTTACCAAAATTACCTCACCAAAACCTACCCAAAATAAATTTACCTTATTATCTCCCTCTGATATAACTAAAGGCATTACTCCATTAGCCTCTTCCAGTAAATCATCTAAATTAGCCTATTATACTCCTCCCTCTACAGCAAGGAGTACTTTTGTTACTAAAGAATTATTTGAGCCAATTATTCCTTTGGAAATGGCTTATTGTCCAGAAAATACTTCGCTATTACAGAAAGTTAGAAAAATCCTTCCTGAAGGATTTATGTTTCTTCCAAAAAGCTTATTAAAAACTAGAAAATTTTATGAATTTATTCTTGTTGATACTGGATCTATCGAGCTGACTCATCAGTATGATGCAGCAGATAAATCTAAAATTACTTTTTCAAAATTTAAAATTAATAAAATATTATCAGCAGCAGATTGGACATTACCACCTTCTATGAGCAAATCTTTCTCCAGAAGATTTGATCCCCAATCATACAATTATTTTGACTACATGGATGCTTGGAATTACTTTTTAGCTATTGAACCATATAACCATACTTGGTTTATTTGGTTTGATAAAAAGGTATCATTAAAGTTCCCATACTGGTTTGTTAAATGGTTTGAGTTGGTCGGACCAACATTAGAGATATTTCCAGATTATGCAAAGGAAACCTTTGCCAAATTCTACAATATTACAGACTGCCCTACACATTTGGCTATCATGGCTTTTTGTGCAGTGTTTGGTGTTAACTGGATTACCTCTTGGACTTTTGCTACCAATGTTATTTGGGAAAACTACACAGCTACTGAATTAATTAAAAGATACTCAGTTAAATGGTGGATTAAGTTTAATCCAGAATTACTCAGTGAGACTAGATTAAATGCCTGGGTGCAAGCTAATCCAGGTCGTTGCAAGAAAATTAAAGATAAAGATTCTTCAGACTCTGAATTTTTGTCCAGCAGGTCAAAGATTTTAGCGTCATTATCAGCAATTACGGATCCTAAAGAGTTTATTAACTGATTACAAGAAGTTTCTTCCTCTATGTCTGATGCTGGAAGTACTTCAGGGAATGATAATGAAGATGACTGTTACGGTGTTGATCTAGAAGACTGTTAAAGTCCTTAGTGGATTTTTACTACAAGAATTATTGATGCTACTATCAAAATTATTGGCGCTTTGAAATTATTGCCCGCAATTATGCTACTTTTGACTAGACACCTCCACTTTCTTTTGTTCTTTAGTGGAGCATTATTAGTTTTTACTATTTGCTTTTGCTTTTCTTTAGTGGCCATTTGTGTTTGTCTGCCACTTGTATGTATAGAATTAAGTTGTGTTGTAATTTTATTTGAAATCCGTCTATGTAATCCCTCTATAAAAGGGAATGTTAGTTTTAGTGTTAGGCATTCGAATCTTAAGCCTCAAAACGACTCTTGAGCCATTCGAAGCCTTGTGATAATATTGTAAGTATTTTGCAATAAAATTCGTCTTTATTCAAATCATGTCTTTACCAACAGTTTATGTTTTTGTTAAACCTTATGTTAATTATATGTTTGTTAATCCTGAAACTAAACAATATACTATTTTCAAACTATCTTCTCCTAAAACAAAAATTAATATCACTACTAATTCCGCTGTGTATCTTATTACTCTTCTACCTTTAACTATGTATGATTTTGGATTATCAACTCCTTTAAATACTAATATTATTCCAGATATCTTAGTTCCGATCCTGCCGCAATATATATATATATATATATATATATATATATATATATATATATATATATATATATATATATATATATTTAGGAGGAATGAAAATATATTTAGCGATTAGAAAATGTATTATTATTGGCGTCCCTGTGAGCTTAACTCAATTGGTAGATACATTACATAATTTATGTAGGGGTCAGGGTTCGAACCCCGGACACTCCACTTTTCCACATTTAAATGTGTGAGCTCCAGCCACTATGCTACTAGAAGAAGAAAAAAAGTATTATTGGCATTTATTTCAAAGGGAAAGTTTTCTTCACAATGAAAAGGATATCCAAGCAACCTGTCCTTCAACTTTGAAAAGATGACTACACTGCAAATCCAATGTAATGGTACAAGCAATAGCATCCTACTTCACCAACCTCCAAAGCATTTCTTAGTTTTAATCCAATCTAAAAAAACATCAATTCATTTGTCAAATAGAATAATAGTCAAAAACAAATTTAAATTTAAATCTGACATGGGTTAAATACTTTTAGAGTGCATTTGAAAGAGAAAATTGAAGTATAATGTATTTTCAATGAATAATTATTCAATATAAAATGTTTTGTTTGGATATGAATTTGTTGAATTTTTCAAAAAAGATTAATAATAAATAAAGAACTTTATAGATTTATTACAGGTCTGGTACATTGGTAATATCATATCAGCAAAGCAATTTGTCTTAGGCATTCAAAAATATACAAAAATTACTTGATGAAAATGTTTCATATCCTATTATTTATAAAACTAAAATTGATATTATCTCAATAAAGATTAAATCGATTGAATTTATTATCAATTGAAAAAGAAATATTATACAAAATCAATTACATTCGTTTAATAAATGATTTTGTATTTTAAAACGATAGAAAAAATAAAATTTAAACAAAAAAATTTAGTCGTTTTATTGAAATATCATCTTAAGATCCACCTTAAACTTCAATATATGTTAGGTTGGCCAAGGTATTATCTTAAGACATGGATTTAAATTCAAAGTAACATTAAAAATTAAGATTTTGAAATTTTCCGTGCACCTTATGTAGTTTAAAAACTACTAAATCGAAGAGAGGAGAGTGGTTGTTTAGAAACTAAATTGATAGTTTATTTGATTTTAAATTGTATATTTTGTGCTATTTCTGCCCCCACTTATATTAATCAAATTAAGAAATAGTTTTTTTTTACAAGGTCAAATTAAGAAATAGTTATGTTGATTTATCATCATCGTTGTTGTTATTATTATTATTATTATTATTATTATTATTATTATTATTATTATTATTATTATTATTATTATTATTATTATTATTATTATTATTGTATAATAGAAAGTTCATCATTATTTGTAATAACTAATTCACGTCTTCAATCTATCAGAGTCAGAATGGGGTGATCCGTGAGGAAAAAACATATATCATTGAAGCATTCAATCCTGATAATGATTTCAAGAGATTAACATCTCACCAAAACATATATCTTGAAAATTCAATAAATTACACCAAATTCTTTTTTGATTAGGTACGTGGATTATTGACTAGATGGTCCAAATGAATAAATTATGATATCATATGCGTGCATTTATATTGAGCTAAACCCATCTTTAAAAATCAACTTAAGAGAAAGAGTTTACACATTCTCTTTTCAACAGGCGATTTGAGTTTTTCCTATATCATGTTGTGATTTCATTGTTTGTATATTCTCACTATTCTTCCTACCTTTCTTTACATTACAAATTTACAGCATCTCCAATTTTTCTCATTCTTACTGCTCCATCCGTCTATAATTATAAAGTCATCTTTATAAAGATATTAATGGTCAAAGTTATGTGTGAAGTGATTGATTGCAACATATATTTATGAACAGAGATCATTGTTGTCAAAATCCCGACTTAAATCCAGGATTTTGCAACTTTATTCACCTTCAATGACTCAAATCCATAGCAAAATCCCAAAATACGGATAATCCTAGTAAAATCGCATCAAAATCACACAAAATTGCAGGATTTTAAAGGGTTTTGAAGGATTTTGTCCATTTTTTTAGTCATTTATGTATAAGTATTTCGTGGACTTTAAACTGAGTCATTTATGACTATATATAATTTATAACATATATTTAGCATTATTTTTGTTTTGGTAAAATCCATTGATTTTGATTACGATTTCTAATATCGATTCTACAAAAGTAGTTGAGTAAAATCCTTTGATTTTGATTGCGATTTTATGATTTTCGATTTTGCTCTTTTCTTTTGACTTGAAGCAAAATCCCTGATTTTGACAACCTTGACAGAGAGCACTAATTTATGTAATTAAAGTTACACACTAACACACATAGTGTATTTTTTTAAAAAAAAAAATTGAAGTTACACATTAACATACAAACTGTATTTTTCGAAGACCAACATACAAAATAGACGGATTAAATTCACTAACTATTTTTCTTAATATGTGAAAAAAAGACAATGATGCTTATAATAAGGGATAGATGGAGTAGTTAACTTGTTTGTTAGTGACACTATACATGGAGATGGAAGAACTTTTCACCACAACAAAAGTATTAGCCATTGAATAATGTGTCACAAATTAAGCTTTTAATTAGTTGCACAATTTAAGTGAAAAATTGATGAAGTTCTTAAAATTGATATGACATAGTATGACTCATAAAGATATTGAGAACATCTCATAGTGTTAGACCACTGAAGATGTTGATATTACAACAAAATATAATAAAATGAGGTCACAATTGCAAATGTGATGCTATCACATAGATCTCCAAAATATTTATATTGGAGCCACACTTACAGTTGTAGACACCAATTTAAAATTATAATGCAGGAACTACCAAAACGCTCACACATTCAGTGGTTATCAAACACAATAATGATAATCACCACACTGAAATTGGCATATATGAAGTTAAAATAATGAAAGCAAAAATGTAATATAGCATATGAAAATTGAAATATTCTCTGCTGACAAAACAATGCTTTTTCAAGCTTTCTTGAATTTCTCTTAGCCTCAAGAAAAAAATCAAGACTAATCTACACTCATTGCTCATGAATAGGGAGCAGCAAAGAAAAACACAAACAGAGAGAAAATAAAATAGGTTGAAAAGACAATTCATCTTAATACTATATACTACTTGATGAATTTTCTTATCTTATTCTAAAAAATGGGAGAAGAATATTTACTCCTTTGGTGCTGCAATGCGTTGAAGGAGTTCATCACCTTTTCCTATTTTATTATTCAAAAGGTAGAACCTTGGATTCACTTTCACAAGCTAAAGAAAGGAAAACCCAATTTAGCATAACTTTTTTTTTGTGTTTGTTACCTCTTCAAATATGAAAAGGGTATAGGCAAATGCTTCAAGCTTGAAATATCAAACAACTCTACAAACCTCTGATCTGAAACTCGAGCTTTCGCTGCTGCAAAGCGCTGGTACTCATCAAAAACAGATGACAAGCACCATTTTTGCAGTTTTCTATAGCATCCGACTAAACAGCCTGTTCGGTGCTGTAAACAACAAGAATGGAAGATATTACCTATTTTTACAAGAAAATACTCTTTCAGCATATAATCTAATAGTTGTGAAAAAAATATTGTTTTGTCATATCAAACTCGAATCAAATCTGTTCCTATCTAATAGAACCCTAGCTCAAATCACAAAGACACTGTTGAGAAAAATATGGCTTTCCGGGACGAGATGGTTGTTACTATCTATTCCAATAACGAATAATTGATTAGAGTTAAAAGTATCAAGCAAAATTTCACCTTGCCGCGCTTACAGTGAATTATAACTGGGTGGTTCTTTACATCTGCATTATTATTTAGATCACCAAAGGTTATTACTTGCAAAATGAGAAGTTGAAATTGCAAATAAGATTGAACTAAGTAAAGAGCTTTAAGCATACCAAGAAGAACTTTTAGTGCTTCCCGGATGGTGTCTTCTGGGATGTTTACAAAAGGCTCCTGAATCCACAATTTCATATGAGATTAGATATAATTTCATATTATTAAAAACTTGCAAGTTGTTATGTCAACATTATATAAAAATTCAATAAACACTGTATCAACTAAACTAAACTTATTGGTAAATGGTGGCTGGAGGGTGATAATACAATTTGAAGATTAATGATAAGCAATTTATCAACTGTTAGGAGGTCTTCAAGTCAAATTCAAATAAAAAGTTAAACAAAAATCAGAGATGGGCCAAAAGTCTTGAAAACAATTCCAAAATTTAGGAAATCAAACTAAGTTGGGTATCATAATCAAGGGTGACTTAGTGAAAGTATTGCTTCTTCTTGTGTTCCTTGCCATATAGAAGAAGTATTAGTACATAGTTCAATATCCAAAAATAAGCTCATGGAATAGACAGACTCAAGAATCTAATAATTTTGCAAAAAGTCTGAAGTATCTAAATAATTCAATATATATTTTATGCCCTAAGCCTAATCCACCAAAAACACATGGGTTCCATTTCCAAATAAACTAGTGCAATAGTCTCTAACTTTTAATGATCGGACTAGCCACAGTCAATCAACACACTCAGACGATTCATGCTTCAAATCTAGTAAACCGGTTTCAATATAAAATGTTGAGCAGACGATCGAGAGGCAAGTTTGTGATTAAATTCCAAATCCATCTTTTGAACTATGTTTTTCCTTAATAGTTTGCCTTCTTGGTGTTCCTAGGGTTGATCATGATTTAGATGCTACTTCTGTACTGTTACTAATTCCTTTCCCCTTTCTTTGTCATGATGGAAAATTTATGCTTATTGAACAAAATCGATTTTTGACAAATTCATAATGGGCCCATTATACATACTCTATGATCTCCTAGCCATTAAATATTCACAAAAAAACAAATTGATTGTGATTATAATTTGAGATAACCCTGGAAAAGACTTCACATGCCAGCTTAGATTCCATCAAACAGTGATTCCATATTATAAAGTTAGTACACTTTGGATATATGCACATACAGCTGAAGATCGTAGAGGATTTTAACACAGAAATGTCAAATATGCTCAAGAAAGAAAACAGTATCCAATCAGGACATAAAACAGTATTAATATGCTCAATAATAGACCAAAAAATGACATGATAACATAATAATGATATATAAAAAGCTACGATCATAAAATTTAGCAATCAATAGTTTCCAAACAATGTTTTTTATTTATTAAATAAAAAGCACTATATAAAGTTGACACATTTCAAAATGTTACATAAGAAAGTACATGTTTGGATTGATGATGATTTTAGCAAAATCACGGTGACATCGTAAATTTGTTGAAGCTTCAAAGTGTAACTTCTGTTAAAATCACGGTGAACACTATGATTCTGTCAATCTTACTCTCAATCAAAATATATGCAAATCAATCTAAAATATATGACAAGTTGACAACAACCAGCTTTACGACCCCTTTTCCCTTATATAACCTACCATAGCAATTCATTGGTTTAAACACTACAATTCATATAACGGTTCCATATCACCAAGACACAAATTATCCACACATACACCAACTTGAAGAAAATAATTGCAAACCACAGAAGATGATAAGAGAGACATGTCAATTGGATTAGATAATCATTGATCTTTGTTCAATTATCTCTTCAATTAGCCTTTATCACTTTTTGCCTTCATATAATTGATCTTTTTCATAAATTATCAATTAAACATAAAACCATCAATTAAAAAAGGTCCATAAAACATATATACACAAACCTTATGACCCTCAATTCCAAAGTGATAAAGCTTGATCCCATTTGACTTGAGAAACTCCAAGTTAGCTTCTGGATATGGTTCAGGACACAAATATCTACAAAAATGACCCATCAAACAAAAAATCAACAACATCACATAAGATAAATAATTTACTAATAAATCATCAATTGGGTAGTTAAAACCAATTTCAAAAGCTAAACACATGCACACAAAAAAAAAGTGAGTTTGATCATAGTATATAGATAGATATATGTATTTATATACATGATGGAGCGAAGGCCAAGGGTTTGAAGGAAAGAGAAGTTGGAAGGTTCAGGAAAACCAGAACGGAAAATGCCATTATCAACCATAGCAAAATTGAGAGGTGGAATGAAGAGATCCTCGCCGTCTATCTTGTCACAAACATCATCATCAACGGTTGTAGTTTGTTTGAGGTTGTTGTGATCAGAGATACTCAGTTTGATTTTCCTACACATCTGTGTTTCTTGGTTCTTTTTCTTCAGTTGGGTATGTTGAACTTCTGCTCCCACGTGTTGTTGCATATCAAAGTTTAAAATTTTACTCTTTAGGATTATAGAGAGAGATAGAGAAGAAGAAAAAACAAGAAGTGTTTGAAGTGTGTGTATGAATGTATGTATGGATATATAATATAATAATGATATATATAATAATATAATAATTAAAATAAAAAGAGGAAGAAAATAGAGAAAGGGAAAGGGGGGAAGGTTTTGGGATCAAAGGGTATATTCTTTGTAGAGATTGTTAGTTGATTGATATTTGGAGGGAGAGAGTGGGGGAGAGAGAGAGAGAGAGAGAGAGAGAGAGAGAGAGAGAGAGAGAGAGAGAGAGTGTTTGAATAGTCTTTTGTTTTGTGAGAGGTGAAAGTTTGAAAGGAGAAGAAAAATGAGTTTGTTTCCTTTGAAGAGAGGAAAGAGTGTGGTAGTTAAACAATGAAGTGGAGGTGAAAGGAGAGGTTAAGTTGTTACCTATATATATACAAATTTGAGAGAGTGGTCACCAAGAAATGTCAATGAGTGAGAGATACAATGTTTGGTTTTTCTTTTGATTTCTTGTTGTCTTTCTTTTGTTTGACAAATGAAAGGAGAAGTGTTATTAAAAAAAGGTAAAATGTTTCACTAGTGGATTTAATTTCATTTATTTTCTTAAATAGTTTCCAATAATTTTCGGCAAATGAAATGAGTGTTTAAGAGTGTTGTTTAAAAAGTCTAAAGAAACAAGTTTTTACATGCCTTTTCAAAACAAAAACAAAAAAAAAACAAGATTTTAAATTGTATTTTTATTTCCTTTAGAAGAGATGTACTTAATTTTTTTAATGATACTTTCTTTGAAAATTTTTAAAACACTTGTTAGTAAGCCTTAGGTGTGAAATATTATGATTATATATTGGGTGAATCTTATGGACCTTACTAAATACGCTTAAAATTAGTATTTTATTAAACATATATGATTTTTGAATAATAGTTTTAGTACTCTTACTCGTAGGTCGACCTTGTAATGTTCGTTGTTACGAACACGCAAAAGACGAAACATCTAAATTGATATGGTTTATCGATTTTTGGTACAAGAAGAAGGCAAAGGTGCGGGGGGCACATACACTCATATTCTTAGACATTTAACCTCTAAAAATATCATCAAATAGGATACTCTAAATACATGTAGGAGGCGTCCGGAGTCAAAAGAGCTTTGAAAAAGAAAAACTATGATTTGTTAGCTATGCGCTTTTGCTGCCTTCACGCCACATGTGTTGAAAATGAGCATGACAATCCATGTTTATCAGCTCATGTATGCGACAAATTTTAATGGGTGTGGCCACATTAAGGTTGCGTCTAACCATATCGATCACTAATTCAGAGATATGGTTCATTGATTTTTCCCATCACATAGTCATGATTTCATCTTTATTGGATCTAAGAACATCTTCAATAGAGGCATATAAATGGGTTTCATAGAATGATGAAGTGTTCCTATTTTTTTTTCATTGGAGGAACCATTAGGTGACAGTGTGAGTATTAAATCAATTTTTTAAGTTGCTTAAATACGACATTGCATCTCTAATCAAAAGTTGATTTTTCTCAAAATATCATTAAAAGTATGAGTTTTAGAAAAGTTGCTTAATTTTCATAACATTGTAACACAAAATGTTTGAATTGCTTAAGTGTGACATGATATTGTGGATGCCACTTGTGAAACCAAGTATAAATTCCTTACAAACTTGTCGTTCTAATTGCTTTTATTTTCTTTGAAACAATCCATTTGACATTCTTGCCATTTTTGTGTCATTTGCATCCGTACTATTTAGCAATGTTCTATTAGTAATTCCTCTTTTAAGTTAAGTATTGCCATCGATGCTCATAAAAATAGAGAAAAAAATGTCTATCCACGAATTATCTCCAATTTTGTAACAACCTAAGCGACAAAACACAGTCTAAATGAATGATGATCTCCATCATTGTAGATAGCAACCGTAAGGGAGAGAAACATAGAAAATGAAATAAACCATATGGATGGGTGCATTCTTTCAAGCAGCACTATTGATTGAAAACCTTAACAAAGCTAATGAGACTGAATTTTAACTCAATTGATTGTTGGGTTGATAAATATGCAATCAATTTTTTCTAAACAAAAAAAAAATATATATAAATAAAAAGAAATACAAAAGTTGAAGAGGCGTAAACCTGACCCAACAACCACATCATCAGCCCATAAAAGTTATTACAACAATGATTAAACAAAAGTGGTATAAAAACAAATGTTTCACAGACAAATACACATCTGTACAATCTAACAAACCCGACGCGGGACACGAAACCAAATTGCACAATCTAACGAACCTGACTAGACAATCAATTTCAATCTAAAACAGACTCTCTTAAAATTTCAATCTAATACACCACTAGATCCATATTGGATCCATCCAACTACGGCTGCAACATGTGCACATATGCTGCATAGGATTCCTAGAGAGTGCAAATTTATATCACATTTTCATCAAAGATAATTAAATATAAGCTACAAAAATGAGTTTAGCTCCTTTAAAAAACAATAGTTTAGCTGTGGTATAGTTTTGAAATTAACAAGTTAAAATGATTGTTAATCTAAATACTTCATAATTATTAACATTATAGTAGTATTGAATAGGTTAATGATTACTCCATTATAGATGAAATGGAACATTCCCAGGAATATGCTGGGGAATCCCTTTTGTACTTTTTTTTTTATTTTGAATGAAAAATTCCTTTTGTACTTTTGATTGATTGGAAAACGAAATAAATAAATCGAAAAATAAAAATATTGATGATGATGGTAAGTAACACGAGGGCTATGCGCCACATACATTAATGCTTTTACCACTTTCTTCGTTTTTCCTTCATCTCACTCTCACGCTAGAAAGTGCAACAAAAAGAAAGTGTAGCCAAAAGTGTACCAAAACGATTCGGTTCATGGAGTAGGACCAACACAACTTGATATTAATAAAGCATGTACACACAATAGAATAGCATTAAAATTAAAATTATGGTTGTGTCTAAGAGTTTGATCATATAAACGATTTACTTACTACGATATGTGATGGAGAGATATCAAATAAGTCATAAAGATTGGCACTTAGTTTCATTGATTTGGAGAAGGTTTATTTAGTGTCTAGAGAAATTTTGTGGAAAGCTCTAAAGAAAAAATGTGGGTTAGGAATGTTCTCTATATTCTAGCTTACAAAGATATGTATGAGGGGGTCTCGACAAGTGTGAGTAGATGTGGTAAGGCTACTAAAGATTTTATCATACAATAGAACTACTATACCAATGATCAACTTCAAACTCTTACTTTTTACTTTAGTTTTGAAAAATATTTATGAAACACATCCAAGAGCCAACATCGAGATGAGTTTTTTTTTACAGATGATATAGTCATATATGGAGAATCGAGAGAAGAATCAAATGGGAGGTCGAAGACTATGTCAGAGACAAGCCATACAAGCATATGACTGTGTCTGAGTAGAAGCAAGACACATAGCATATGAAATGCAATTTTTAGCAAAAAGAGAAACATGTCTGGCTTAGAGATGGAAGTTGAACATTGTGTCGTACCACAAGTTCAAGGTTTAAAAATCGTTGATCCATAGTACAAAACGATTGAGAAATAAAAGTTGTAAATGATCAAACTCAAGCGGGGTGGTTGAAACGGGGGAGGATCTTCAATGTTTTATTTGATACTAGGCATAACAATGGGGCGGGGGTGGGGACGGGTTTTACCTTCCCCGTCCCCATACCCTACTCCCATATACTTACCTGTTACCCTACCCATACCCAGCGGGGATGAAAAATCGAATCTCATCCCGTCCACGACGGGTTCGGGTATCCCCGCCTCATCCCTATCCCTACAGTGGATAATTTTTTTTAATAAAAATAAAAATATTTTCAACCCCGAGCGCAATGTTGTAATGCTTTATCCAACAAAGAGATGATGACGATCAATGACTATATTGAAGGAGAAGAGAGAGGCCGAGAGTGTGAGATATGAAAGGAGAAAAGAGAAAACTATGATAAGTGAGTGTCGTTTGAAAGACTGAGACTCTGACTGTGTGAGTGAAATGATTTAGGGTTTGAGTTTATATTTATATAAAAGGGGTAATAAATTGATTTTCTACATTCGGGACGGGTTTGGGTATGGGTTCGGGGTGGGTACCTATATCCCCGTTACCCGTCCCGTACCCGTGTTTTAAAATCGGGGAAAACCCAAACTCATACCCAAACCCAGTCAAAGAGGGGAAAACTCGTCAAATTGGGTTTGGTTCGGACGGGTTCCCGCGGGTATGGGTTTTATTGCCATGCCTATTTGATACAAATTTATTTCACATCTATAAAATTGACAATGGTGTATGAACAAAGTGTTGAACGGTAAAAACCCGACACGAGAATAAAATAAAGGCTAAAATGTGGTTTTGGTCCCTGCAAATATTGCCAGTTTTGGTTTTCGTCCCTGGTAAAAAAAAAAAATTGACAAACGTCCTTGCAAAATTTTTTGTTTTTTAAAATAGTCCCTGACCCCACTTTTTTGATGATTTGGCTGGTTTTTGCTTAGGTGGCAGCTGCTGACTGTAACAAATCATACACATGACAACCATGTGGCATATAACTTGTTTTAAACCCTTTATAAATTATTTTAATAAAAGTAAAATTAGTTTTTCAAAATTAAAAAAACATTTAGTTTGGCATGAACATAATGATGAGGAAATCCACTCCAGCACCATCCTCAGCTACTTCAAATCCAACGCCAACATCTTCTCATCTTTCACTTGCTGGAACTCTAATCTCACCAACTTCCATCCACGATGCTTTAACTCCACCATATTGCTAATTTTGAATTTGGGGATTTAGGGTTTATTTGTTGGGTTTCAATTTTCTGTGATGCCCAAATTAGATCTTCGATCAGATCTTTGTAACGTCGTTGCAGTAGGAATGGCTCCATTTAGCGGTGATGAAACATTAACAGGAGGGATCTATTCAGTGTTGAAGCTTTTGTGGCGTTGAGAAAGGTCCAGGTTTGAAGACACGTCGTCGTGGCCGGTGTCAACTTGGCGACGGAGATCTTGTTGTCGTCGTTGGTGTTAAAGCGAGCGAAGACACGCTTCATTTCGTCCATGTCGCCAAGGTAAATAAGGGGTTTGGTGGTAGTTTCAGCGAGTTTCAGTGTTTGGTTCGGTAACGGTGATTGGTTGCAATTGTTAGCGTTTTGGAGGAAAGAGATGAGAAAGGATAGAAATTAGAAAGAGGAATGGACGGCGATTGTGTTTAGAAACACCAAGAAGCACGCTGCTGATTTTCTTGCTAAGAATTTGGATAAGGAAGGCTATCGCGTGGCTACAATATTCCTGACACAGATGCTCAGGGTAACATTTATGTTCTACCTGAATTGGCATGACATGTAGGGTAGAGCATCGGTCGGATTCGGACGGGCTCGGGCCCAAAAATGGCATACTAGATGAAACCGAGCGCAGAAAATTATGGTCTCGAGTTAGTCGGTTTGGCGGGTTGATCGGGTGGGTTGTATCGGTTATGTGAAGAGAAAGGAATTTTGTTTTTTTCCAAAGTTGAAACCCAGAGAGAGTTTTTACTTCTTTGAGCAAGGAAAAAAAATCAGTAAATAAAAGTTAAAAAAAAAAAGAAAGGAAACAATAGAGTAGTCAATGTAGCGATGTAGAAGAGAAAACCAAAAACAGTAAGAAAAAAATGAGAATTAAAACTCATGATCAACTAAGACAAAAGAAAAGAGAGTGATGAGAAGATAATGATATTTGTAGTTCTTTATTTCCATAGAAGAGTGAAGAGAGGACGAAAAGGATTTGATCTGGGTTTTATTGAGTAGAAATCGATGGAGATTGGTTTTGGTGATTGAGTGAGTCTCATGAGTAGAGAAGGAAAGAGGAGAAATGGTGGAGTGGAGCGGCGGCTGTGAAAGATTTAGGGTTTGATATGATTTTGAGAGAAGAGATTAATAATGGGTTATTGGGTTGGGCTTAGTATGAAGCCAACATGTGCACTATACAACATATGTTATTGGGCCTTATTCTAAATTCCAAATGTTATTGGGCTAGTATACATCATATAACGGTCGGGTTCGGCCTACACGGTTTTGGATTTATAAAAACTGAGCTCGACCGTTTAAACCCACGCAGACCCAAATTTTCATCATTTTCAACCCGAGACCCGTTTTAACCCTGACCCGCAGACCCGAGGGTGACTCGGCCATTTCGGGTGGTGGGCGGGTTCGGATTCATTGCTCACCCCTAATGACATGAAGGCTATCAATGTATGAAGATAGGATGAAGATGAATAAGAGGATGAGGGAGGAAGATGAAGAAAGTTAAAAATGATTTTCTCCCTTTTTTATTTTTACTAAAATGATTTATAAAATTATTAAAAGCCATGTGGCTGCCATGTGTACGATTTGTTAAGTCAGCAGCTGCCACCTAAGCAAAAACCAGCCAAATCATCAAAAAAGTGGGGTCAGGGACTATTTTAAAAACAAAAAATTTTGCAAGGACGTTTTTCAAAAAAAAAAATTACCAGGGACGAAAACCAAAACTGGGCATATTTGCAAGGGACCAAAGTCACATTTTAGCCTAAAATAAATGACAAATATTACACGTTTTAGTTTGTCCTGCCAACGTCCAACATTGTAACTTAAGATATCAATATGTCTACGTTTGTAACATAAGGGAACACATTGTCTAATATTTGTAAATGAAAGGACCAAAAAATTTAAGGATTCAAAGTATCAAACATTTCTAACTTAACCGGCCAAAAAAAAACTTAAGAGACCAAAATAAACCATAAAAATAAAACTAAAAATGTGATCTAGCCTTGCTTATTCTTTCTCGTTTTAAAAATTCAGGTCAAAATATACATCTTTTTTAAATATTTTATTTTTCAGTATAAAAAACTGTAAACTTTCCATATATATAGTTGAAATTCTTGATATGCCTATCTTAACATCTAAAATAAGATAAATTCGTATCTTTCTAAACTTTTTGTTTATGGAAAAGATGACAAATTCAACGATCAATATTGTTTCAGCAAATTAATTAATGGTTGTAATTTTATATTCGATCTTGAATGAGTGGTTAGTGGTACTGCTATATATGCTCTCAATTTCAACGGCTGGTACATAGGTAAATCTTTCTACTTCTTTTTTGTTGCTAAAGTCATACAGAAACATGTCCTTAGTATTTGGGTGTTCTGGATTAACTAAAAAATTGGCACTCCTGTAATGATTTAAATATCATCTTTTCTGCAAATATTCTTGTAAAATTATTGATAATTAGTTCATAACTACCTTTTAACAAACCCTGTTGGTATTGACTTGGGACCTGAGTGTGTTCCTCTTCAAAGTCTTAGGTTCGATTTTCTCAAGTGCCAATTTAGGTGTGCTAATTTAACTTCTTCAAAAAAGTTTTAAAAATTACTTTTCAATTTAATAAAATAATATTTTTGTAAAAATCAAAACACTTTAATATATCATGTGACATAGTAAACAAAAATAAGATTTTAAATGTTTAAATGTACACAAGCTAGAAATAAGTAACCAAATTAACAAAATAAATGGATGGAAGGATAAATTAAACTGTCCAGTGAACCAAATTATCCATTTATCCATCTATCTTGTGATAATTGGGTGCATCTTGTAATACCAACTCAAATTCAATTTTTTTTGTACACAAAACTTAAATATTTTTATCAACGATAATATATGAAAGTAATTGAATTAGTGGTGAAGCTAGCCTTATTTTTCGAGGGCCAAATATATATTTTAGTTGTAATTTTAGATGAAATTATTTTTGCTCATTGAAAGAGTAACAAGAATATTTGTTATAGATACATTTTTTCTCCGAAATAGATCGCCAAAGCATTTTAAATTTGAGAACGCTTGGTTGGTTGAGCCTGAATTTGATTGTTTTGTTCGGCGGCGTTGGCAAACTTTTAATGCAGATGGAATTGTTGATAAACTTGACAAATTTGCAGTGGAAATGAATCAATGGAGTATAGAGAATAGTCACAATCTCATCAAAGAGAAATAGCTAGCAATGTCGAAAAAAAGCTTATTAGAGCTTGCTATTAGGTTAACACATCAAATATTAATTATTTCATTAGTTTGAGAAAATGTCTACAACACTCCTAATCAAAGATTACTCAAAAAACACTCCAAATCAAAGATGAATTGTTCTGAAAACAAAGGGCTAAAACTTGTTGGTAAAAAGCTGGTCATTTAAACACCCACTTCTTTAAATGGTGAGAGTTTTATTGCACTAGAGTTATTTTATTGAGCTTTTTCAAAAGCAACCTAGCTCTTGTGATATGATTCTCAATGTCACGACTCCCACGATATCAAATGAAGATATATAAGGACACTTTGACATTTAAAGAATTTGAAGAAACTATTTTTTCTATGCTGGCCGATAAATGCCCTTTGTTTTATCAACATTTTTGGCCTCTTTATGGTAATGAGGTATATATGCCGTGGGTTTCTCTTGGCTAGTGTTGGGTATGATGAACTTTTGGCAAGTGTACCAAGTATGTTGTCAAGTAATAATATTTATAAGTGTGTATCATATGGATTGTGCGATTTTGACTTGGCAATTTAATTGTATTTAGGATGTTAAACTAAGGGGGATGCACAGAGCATATGAGTTAGTTCAAAAGAAAAGAAATATATTGAGATAAAACCATGTTTAAAAAGGATTAGATCATTTTTTTTATTTATTTCTCTTTTGTACTTGGTAATCACGTCCAGTTACTACAATTACTCGCTAATGTGTTTGGTGATCTTATGTTCATGTTCCACAAGAAAGACAAGGTCGACCTTGGGCTTAGGATTGAGGAGCAACCGCCTAAGGCCTAGGTTTGTAGGGGGGCCAAAAAAATGATTTTACTTGGCTTTTTTTTTTTTTTTGTATTAGTGTTATAAAAATATAGGCTCTGATAATCGATTCTACAAATTGATTTTGATGTTTAATTTCAACTATTTAAAGTACAAACATATGTATTGATTCATCAATTGTTGTTCTTTGTTCTTTTGTTTTTTGTTTTATTTATTCTTTAAGTAATAGTTTAAGAATGATTGAATCTTGTTTAAAATTTCGTGTGCTTCTGGGTTTGTTTTAGTTCAACTTGTTTTATCTGATTTCTATAAAAATAATTAAATATTTGCTTTTTATTTTCGGTACCTTTTTTTTAGGGAAATTTGTGGTACCTATATGGAGTTTTTATTGAGAAATTGAGTTAAATTGTTATTTCTTTCCATAATTCTGCAGATTTTTTTGTTGATTCTGCAAAAAATAAAAATAATATAAAACAACAATTAATAATTCTTTTGTTTTGATAATTCTGTAAATTCTTTTAATTTGTTTTGATCATTTTCACAATTTGCGTACGGTCCATAAAAATCATAAACATGGTTGAAGTGTTATCACTATGAAAGGTTGAAGTGGACACCCAATCATGCATGTCCTCTAGCTGCATGAAAAATGAATTTCACGAGATTTTATAGGATTTTCTGTATCACGTTAGTTTATAGCATTTTTGTACTACATTTGCTTATGATCAAAGAACCGTACATTATGGATCAATTCATAGACCTTAAATGGCAGGCAACCTTGCCTATTTGGAAGTTCAAACCAAAGCTAAGTGAAAACTACTTGTGTGGATAATTTGTATCCTCATTCCACACTCCACCAAAGTTGGAGTGTATATTAATTAGTTGACGTGTCCAAAACACATAGTAGAATCTTACTAATTGTTTTTAATGCGTGCAAACAACATCAAGAAGCAAAACTAATAAGTCAGCCATTGTCGAAAACGAGATTCCCATTATTGTAAGTACTCATATTCTTGAGTCCGACGGTTTAAAGTCAAACGTTATTTATGTTAAACTAAAGTTACCATGTCGTTTATGCTCACGCACCTTAGCTTAGAAAAGATAAATAAGTTGAATTCAGATAAGGTAGATGGTGTTTTTTACACGACAAGGTATTGGGCAAGAGCATAATATATATTACTCCTGTGATCTAACTTTTCAAATCTGCATCTATACTGTATATAAAGAAAATAACGTCTGTTTCGGTTTTTTTGGCTGACTTTTTTTTTTCCTAAAATTATCTTCAACTTTCAATACAAATATCACATATAACAAATAGATAAGAGTAAATTCAAATATTAAAATAAAAGTGTAACAAATACGATATGAGTATATATATGTCCAGTTTTTGTTCATTTATCCTTTAAAATAAGGTATTGGGCAAGAACATAATATATATTACTCATGTGATCTAACTTTTCAATCTGCATATATACTATATATAAAGAAAATAACATATGTTTTGGTTTTTTTGAGCTGACTTTTTCTTTTTTCAAAATTACTTTCAACTTTCAATACAAATATCACATATAACAAATAGATAAGAGTAAATTCAAATATTAAAATAAAAGTGTAACAAATACAATATGAGTATATATATGTCCAGTTTTTGTTCATTTATCCTTTAAAATAAGGTATTGGGCAAGAACATAATATATATTACTTCTGTGATCTAACTTTTCAATCTGCATAGAATATAATGCTTGTGACTGTTTTCAATTTCCTTTTGCTTGCAATATAGGGAGAAAGAAGGAAAGAAAAAGACTATTTTTTTTGTCAAGTAACCTATTGGTTAGAAATTCACCTCTTAAGATAAATAAATGAGATGTCTGACGTTCGAACTTCGTCCCTGCGTATATTATGCAATTTACTAACTAAGTTAAGCTCACGGCAACAAAAAATAAAAGACATTTTAATTGCTCTAATCAACAACAATAACAACAACAACAATTTTTTTATTGTAATGAAAAAACAAGAAAACTTACATAAAAAATTAAGCGTAAGTTTAATTATTTATGCATGTTTTTTTCTTAAAAGATATTCTTTTATTACTAAAAAATAGAATCAAAAACTAAAATTAGAGAAAATTAAATTAAATATATCACTAATTCATTCATTAATTTAACAACTTTAACAACTCTAAATATTAGTATTGTTAACAAAATAATTAGGGCTAGAAATACTAATTTTCTAACATTTATTATTTTAATGGGTGAAACTCGTTAATCTCATACTTTACAAATGGATCTCACAAATTGTGGGATTCATACGAATTTTATTCCACAAGAGATTGATTTTATTGAAAAAAGAGTCATACATGATATATGTCTATCACATTACTTAATTTTTTTTATGCCGAAGATGTGGGTCGAACTCTCAACCTCTATAACTCCCCCAATTTTATATTTCATATTTCTAAACTTTATAGTTAATTAATTTTTTAGCAGTAATTATTAGTTTTATGGTCCAATATAATTTTAGTTGTTGGGCAATGCTGGTTCCCTTTCATGTTGGGCAAATTGCTTGGCTCAAAAACGAAGGACGGTTTCCGTCTTTTTTTTATTTGGGGCCATTTATTTTTATTCAATATAAAATTTTATGATTGGAATCTTTTTTTTTTCTCAAGAAAGAATCCTATTTGCATTTTATTGTTAATTAATATAAAAACTAAACCAAGTTGGTAAAGCAACGGTTTAGAATGAACTTTGTGGAATTTGACTTGTAAATATATATTGCCATTGGTCCTGTCCAACGGTGTGTGTCAATATGAATTCATAACCATTACTCATTGAGGACATTTTATACTCTTGATAGTTAGTTTCAAGCATTATTTAATAGTACATATTCAAATTAAGCTGTGGTTAAGTTAAAGGGTCTTTTCGTATAAAAATAGAAAAAGTTAAAGGGTCTTTAATTGGCCAAAATTAGACCAACCCTCTCTATAATTGGCATGATTGATGTCACAACTAGGGTAACTGAAAGAAAAAGTTCAACCAATGAAGGTGGATTTTCGTATTGAATTTTTTTAAAAAAAAGCGTTGCCTTTCGAATTATGCGATTAATGTTTTTATTTTGACCTAATTGATTCTACTTTTGATATTTTGATCAAACTGTTTCACAAATGACGATACACAATTTTATCCTTTTATATCTTTATTTATTTATTTGCAAAAATTATAAAATAATTGATATTTTGAATATATTTGTTGATATTTTGAATATATTTGACCTAATTGATTCTACTTTTGATATTTTGATCAAACTGTTTCACAAATGACGATACACAATTTTATCCTTTTATATCTTTATTTATTTATTTGCAAAAATTATAAAATAATTGATATTTTGAATATATTTGTTGAGACAAATCCAACAATTTCTTATATGTTACCATTTGTATTTATATATTAGTAGAAAATAAGGCCAAAACATCTTATGTGAATAGTACACGCAGTCAAACCGGGACACTCATTTTAGAAAGGAGGGAGTATGTGATTTTAGTTTCACTATTTTTTCATTTTGTCTATGATGTGTTAGTTTAGTGATAATAGTTTAAGTTTGTAAGTTTAAGGGGCATAACTCAAATCTCCCGAAGGATAAATGTACAATAACCCTGAATGTCACTCTTATCAATACTCCTATGCTCCAAAATAATAGATGTAGTCGACTAATTCATACAAATTAAGAAAAATGAGTGTTATGAGCACTTTTTTTTTCAATACTCTCTTTAACGCTTATTTTTATTTTATTTGGTGAAATCAATACAGATCCCACACTTTGAAAATGATCCTACTTAAAATGGTGATACCTATATAGATTTCATGCAATAAAATAGTGAGTATTGAAAAAAGAGTGTTTCCAACACTCCCCGAAAGAAAAATGTATAAACTAAATAGAGAATAATAAATTTACTTAAGTATCATTATCATGTATTGATGCTTTCACTTTTATCATACATTCAAAATAGATGATATTGAATTGAGCGTGATGAAAGTATTATAAGGATAAAATTGAAGGGAAAAAAAAAGAAGGTAATTAATGTTAAATTGAAATGAGTCAATAATTATGGGATGATTATAATTGAAATGAGTCGATATTCCACCAACACACTATTTTTGATTGGTTAAAATTCACACAGATTCCACTAAATTTATATAGAACGAACCCACATGAATTTGTTAGACTCATATAAATGTTAACCAATCAAAGAGGATATGTTAGAAAGTATCTATTGCTAACAGGTACTCTTTTGCAAATAGATCGGTTATATTCTCTCTATCCCAAATTTTATTTTAAAAAAGCTTCATATCATTTGAGCGACTTTAATCCTTCATTTTTTTTAAAAAGAATAATGCTAGTAACGTATTTTTTTTTATAACTATTATCAACACAGTTGTTTGGTTGGTTAAAATTTACAAGGACTATAGTAAACTTATAATGTCAATTTTAATCAATAAAAAGAAGTCTTTCAATACTGATTCTGTCGTGTCTCTTCCACAATCCAGTCTTCAACATTATGATTACTTTTTAAGGGGTTCTGGAGGGAGTTCTCTAATTTAGCTAGGTCCGTTTCTTAATTGGACATATTTTTTCCTAGTGCTTGTGGTTAATTAGAGCAGAATACAATTATATTTTTTGTGCCAGTAGTTGATTACACAATTGTGTAAGCCAATTGATCAAAAAAGAAAATAGTGGAAGCCAACATGTTGAATCTATAATGGAGTAGGCTTAGTAAATAAGGCACAAGTAGAGGTACAATTAGTCTATTTGTCCATTTTCTTCTTTAAATTTCTTCTTTTGTATTTGAGTTTGATATAATAAAAGAAAGTCTCTCCATCCTTTTTAGCTTTTTAAATTCTAAAATTCTGATAAACAATTAAAATTTATAAATTAAATCTATTAAATAATTTAACATAATCATTTACATAAAAAGTTGTTGGGATAAATCCACGTAGAGAAAATAAATGGACACAATCACAACACAAAAATATAATGAGAAAACAACGAAGTTAGAGAAAAACCACAATTGTTGTCTAATAACGAGATAATAACATTATATGCAAACTTTTACAACACATAGACTATTCTCACACAACCGTTGGCCTCACTCGATTCACTCACATTTTTCAAAGCAAATACCTAACTACATCTCGCAACACTCTAAAACAAGAGTATAAAAAAAAAGGTCGGAAACAAGATTAAAGTGTTTCTTTCTTATGCATCTTATAATGAAAAACTTTCATATGTATAACATTGGTCTCCTTCTTCCTTTACAATTATAAACAATATGAGACTTCTTCAACATTTTTTATCAACACTAACAAAAGTTAAAACTCATAAATTAAAACATCATAACCAATATTTTTTTTTCTCTACAAAACCTAATATTTTGAAAAATGTTTTAGCAATTTATTATAATTGTCTCACTCAATGGGATTGCGATTTGTGCAATTACGTAAACAAAGTATAATTGCATAGAAATTTTTAATTCAAACTTAAAATTTGAATCCATGCATCCGGGTGCTACAATTGAATTGCATCAATAATTAATTACTTGTACACGTGTTGTGTCCAATTAAAACACAAGATAAGTTAGTACTCCAATTCCAACCAACTATATGCAGTGTCGAGTTTATATAATTAAAAGCTTGAGGGCTTGCTTACGTAACCCACGCATGCTACGAGTTTGGATTTTTATGGAAGCTGCTTTAATTCCCTCCATGATTCACACCTGTTTGAAAGTACATTTTCAAATGGAGAAAAACACAACCAAATGATTAGGTTTGAGTCGTTAATAAGCTTCACTAAAAGACGAATCGTTTTAAAAAATTCGAATTTAATTCTTAAATGCAACAATTCTTTGTCAAATTATATTTAACTCATCACGACCAAACTCTGGATTAAACTATGCTAACATAAAAAAAAATAGAGAAGAACACAGTTTTTTCTTTTATCTTTTGGATGGATAAATTCAGATAAAATTGTGTATTTTCTATCCCAAAATGAATTTTCAACGGTGTACAAATCATAGGAATTACGAAGATAACAACCACTTTCTTTTTTTGTCACTTCTAGCTTCACTGTGGATCATGAAGCTGTTTTATGTAACTCATGACCTAAAATGATTTCTACCTTGATTTTCGGGTTAATTTTAATTTTGTGTGCATGTAAAATAAATGAATTTTAGTTTTTATCATTTTAATTATATTTTTTTTTAGTTTTCAGCTCTCTATAATATGAAAGTATTGTTTTTTTCACGACCATATGTGAGCTATGTATGTGTCTTATGAAAAAACATATAAGCTACTAGAATTAACTTATAAAAAAAATGTTATAAACTATTAAAAATAAGATATAAGCTCATAAAAAAATGATAGTTATCAAACATCTCTTTTTTAGTGTTATGTGCTTATGCAATTTCTTCAAAATTGTGTCTTACAAACAGAGTCTAAAACACTTTTTATAAGTTAGTTCAAGTAGTTTTATATAGTTTATCAATTTTTAACTTAATTTTACCTTTGTTTAATAATTAGTTAAACATATTTTATGCCGCTTCATATTTATAAGCTAGTTTAATCACTAATTTTATCGAAATTATCAATTTAATCAGTTAGATTATCCGCTAACAACTATCAGTTATCTTATCAGTTACTTCATCCAGTCTCAATTATAAACATATTATTAGTTTTTAGATTCATTCAACAAATGATGTATGTAGTTTGTTATAGATTACATACATCATTTACTGAATAAACCTAAAAAATAAAAACTTGCTTATAATTGAGACCAAAAGAAGTATATACTATAAGATCATTTGTTATAAGCTAACATATAAGTTATTCACAATTTTTTACCAAACAAAATCTTTGTGAGATGAATATAAGTTAATTTCAACTAATAGTATTATTAACCTTTCTTATTTTAAAGTTTGGCCTTTTACAATACATAAAAAAACGATTGAACACTTAACCATATGCTCAATCTCTTAAGTTTTTTAACTTGCAAAACTGATCTAGACAAGAAATATAAAGGAAATAAGGTGAATACTCTTATATTATAAATGATCATGTTAACAAGTGTTCCTATGACACTTGTTAAGATCCGGTTAAATGTCATGAGTTAACATCTAATTATTGTAGCCACGTCAGTTTCTACATTTAATTATCTTTAAAATTACAATTTTAATTAATTCCCTATAATAATGCTACTATTTTGCTTCAAAACATGAGGCAACAACTATTTTGTTGTGCTGATTAGCCTTTACTTTCTTGGTTCGACTCGTTATTTGTCGCTATCTTTTTAGAAGTAGACTGCTACGAAAATTGGGCCCAAAATTTAATTTTGGTCATTCTTCAAACATGAAACTTGCATTTAACCAAAGAAAAACATGAAAATTTAAAAATCACACTAATAAATCAATCTCTTGCAGGCTCAGCCATGACACTATCCAATCTTATTCAAACAATACAAAAATTGAAGCAGTATTGTGAATCCGTCCTTACAATAAAATATCTTATAAATGAAATATTAACACGCTTCTTTAAGACACATGGTAATATAATAGAAATTATGTATTGAAAATTGTATTAATTATTATTTTTTCATAATTATTTTCTTTCTTGATAAATATTTGTTATTTGTAGAATATCTTATGACACTTTTTTTTTAAGAAGCTAAATTAGTCCATTCAAATTGATATTGGGAGAATCAAACCTAAAACCTTGAGAAGAAGCACACTCTCACATCTTAAGTCAATACCACCTCATGACACTTGTTGACATAAACTAATGTATAAAAGTACACTAGCTAGATTAATAAAAACAAATGAAGTTAATCCATGAAGTCATGAGGTGTAATTTAGGTACGGAAACCAAGAGTATGAACATGCTTCAATAGTTCAACTGACCACGTAAAGTGCAAAGTACATCTCCTTGTCCAAATTGTTCAATAATAGAGAAAATGTTGCGCTATTCAATTATTGTTACGACATAGAGAAAATGCTGCATTATTCAATTATTGTTACGACAGTTGCAATGTCGTGTGGGTAAAATAAGAAGCAAAATTATTCAGTTTCTTTCTCTCTAAAACATGTTCAACCGCAAAATTTTAAGGAATTGATTTTTGATTGCATGGCCATTATCAAATGGTTTTCACTATGTGTCACATTATACTTAACTAATTTAATTACCCATATTTTACTCTAATTAATAGTTGAAATTTTAAGTAACTCAATTATATCCTTAATAAAAAAAACAACTCAGTTATATAAATTTTGTGATTGTACTCAACTTTTAAGTCGCTATCAAGTGGTCCTTATTAATCATACACGACAAATTACCTTTTTATATACATAATACGATATTTTATTAAAATATCTATAAAGAATTTATAAAACCCAAATAAACCCTTAGATTCCTCTAATAGAAAGAAGAAGAAAAAAAAATAAACCCTTCTAAGTACAATACAGGTGGTAAAAAACTGCATGGATATTTGATATATTAAAGGATAAGTTCGAACTTATAACTCTCTACTTCTCAAAATTCAGTGTGTCTGAGTTTCGTTGTTAGGTTTCTTAAAACCAATAAAAGGTTAAGAAATTGTTTAACAAAACTATAAAACTTAATATATGGGAGAAACGGTGCAAGAAAGGCCGGTTAGTTTGACTTGAATTGTGAAGAGCGCATGCCTTTTGAATTATTCTGCATAAAACGTACCACTCAAGGCAGCACAATGATTTGAGGATATGGATAGGTTTCTGATTAATATTTGTACTTTATGAGTTGGAATACCTTCTTTGTCAAAGCTCCAACTCACCAACAAATAATGGTGAAATTTAGAGGATTATGATTTGAGGAAGGAGAACAGTGATAGCAACTGGTAGAGAAGGAAAAATATAAAACATTTTTAAAGTTGGTGATATTAATCATTAGTTCTAAAGCCTAAATACTTTAAAATTGATGATGTATCGATATTTGATATGTATCATGCACCGCTACATGTCTGATACGCCATGATACGTATCGCAAGAGTATCCGGCAATTATATTTTATTTTATTTTAAAAAAATTGTCCGATATGTTTCAGATATGTCGGATATACGCGAGGGATACAACGGTGGAAAACCGTTATGTGCAAGATACATTTTTTTCTATTTTTTCAGTTTTTTTTTTTAAAAAAAAAAAAAAAAAAAGTGGAAAGAAATGAATATTTTATCTCAAATAACTTTTAACTCATAAGTAATGAATATTTATCTTGTTTTTGTCTCTCTTTTTGTTGTTTTGAAAATGTTGTTATTGTTGATTGTCATGTAAAGACAATTTCATTGTCGTGTCTTAGTATTGTTTTATGTCTGTTTGGTCACCATGTGAGACTAGATTTTGCACCTATTTTTTTGCTTTTGAGTTTCAGTTCATCGTTTGTATTTTAAGTTTAAATTTAATTTTTTATTAAAGTATTTCGACCGTATCATATTTTAAATTTTGAAATTTTCATGTATTGCATATTGTATCTTGGCTTCATAGATCATTAGACATTATACATCCAAATCATAGAGATACCAATTCAATTTAAAAATTAGAGAGAATCTCTTCTTGTTAGCAACACTCATGTTAATATATTCTTTTTATCATTCTATTTTATTGGATAAAAATCACGTGGATCACGTTACTTTGTTTAAGACCGAATTTTAAAATGATGGATCTAACATAACTTTTACTACTTAATACTTAATAAAAGAATGAGTGTTGCAAAGAAATTGATGTAATGTAAGTACTTTTACATAACATAGTTTTTGGTTAAAAAATTGCTTATTGTGTGTTTACTTCACCAGGCCAAAAACACACTTGAATCCTCACCTTTGAAAAAATAATTTGGCATTTTAGCAAAAAATAATGGTGATAATGATCACAAGTAAAAATTCTACATGTGGTCACATGATCCCCATTATTTTGGTAAATTTAGTAAAAAAAAACAGTTATGGTGATAATGCCACGTAGAAGTTGAACATTTTGGACATAAACAAAAAAGAGACGGTTTTCCTTAAAAAAACGAGATAATTTGGCAAAATAATATATTTTATTAAATATCATTTTAAAACTATCAGAAGGAGGACATTTTTATTAATCTATAATATATATATATATAAGAAAATCCTCATGAGCTTAGCTCAGTTGGTAGAGATATAGCATATTATATGCAGGGGCCGGAGTTCGAACTCCGAACACCCCACTTTTCTACATTTAAAATGTGTGAGCTCTAGCCACTTGGCTACTTGACAAAAAAAACCTCTTTTGGGCTGACTTTTTCTCTTTTCCAAAATACCCTCAACTTTAAATACAAATGACACATATAATAAATAGATAAGAGTAAATTCAAATATTAAAAAAAGTGTAACAAATTCAATCTTTATTATCCACAAAATATCAATTTTTTCCTTATCTTTTATTCTTTAAAAAATATAATTGATGGAGTGAATTCAAAATATAAAAAAATGTAACAAATACAATACGAAATATGTCCAATTTTTGTTCCTTTATACTTTAAAAAGTGTAACAAACTAGATCGAGTATATATAAGATTTTGGGATGACTTTTTCATTATCTCAATTAAACTCTAAAACAACTTTTTCTATAATAATGATTGTTGTTGGTGTCATTAAAAAGATAAGAATTTAGTTTTTTTTTGTTATATTGTTGGTGTCATTGAAATAGATAAACAAGGTTAGTTTGGTTTGTATACTTCAAAAAAAAAAAGGTTAGTTTGGTTTGTTATAATTTGAAAGCAACAATATTTATATTTATACCTTTTAATCAAAATCAAAATTTCATAGAAAAACACCTGCTCATAATTTTCAAACGGAAGACGGGTACGTGCACTCACGTGCCCGTCTTTTCGCTAGTTAAGATAATATTAATAGTCATTTTACAAAGGTCTTCAAGAAGATTTAAATTATGTACCTTAAAATTACAAGGTTACACCTTAACCACTGAATTAGCATCTTAAGTGTGATGTCAGTTTAAAATAGATTATTCTAATATCTATATATCCCTTAAATCTTGAAAAGAAACTAAAAATATCTTAATTTTTTTAAAAAGAATATATATTTATTTTGTTAAATAGACCAATGGCAAGAATCATAGAATATATACTTCAAAAATATTTTAACTCTTGACATGTTCATGTTCATTTTCGAATAATCTTTTTAATTTCTAGGTTGTCAATTTATTTATTCATAAATAAATTGTTTTTAATGAAAACTTTGTGATAGGAGAAAAAATGTAGAATCGTCTTTTTCAAAAAGAAATGTAGAATCGTTCTTTTTGTGGTCAAACTTCAAAGTATAGAATTGTTATAGGGTCAACAAGTTTGAAGATTTAGAAATAGAGCTTAATGTCCCGTTCAAAATATTTGTATGTAAGGCACAGGATTTTTGAGCTTGTAGACTTGGGGCTATGTTGATTTTTTATGATTGCTCAATAGACACCTTAAATTGCTTAAATTTATTGAAAAAGTTGATCGGAGATTATGATCCAATTGGTTGAGGAGCATATGAGAAATCCAAGAGGCCTATTGAATAATCGTCTTGATTTTCAAGTTCAATTGAATCAAAAACCAATGATTTTTTTTGTCGTTGAAACATCCCGCTTAAGACTTTAATATTTATCAGTATTGAGACGATGCGTCAGAGATGTTTTAAGGAAAGGGCAATTTGGTAAATTGTCAGTTAATGGATTTATTTATATGGCAAGTGTAATATTCCGTTTAGACGTAACTTTTATCGGTGATTGAGGATTAAAATGGAAGCAATGGCAAAGTTGTAATATTTCTTTTGAAAGAGATGATTTTATAAGGGGGAAAGCAAGATATTTTTCATTCCATTCCTTCCATTCTCTCTCTAAACATTTCCTTTCCTCTCCTCTCTCCCTCTAACTCACGGCCATCCCCTCCTTTGTCACTAATCCATCATTTATCTTCATCAATTCTTGGAACACAGCAAGCAAGTTCAAGTTGTGATTCTTGGGTCATTGGAGGGCAAGAAAACAAGAAAAGGAAAAGGAATTGGTATCAGAGCAGGTCGATTCAGACCGTGCCTTGGGTCATTAAAAATTCAATAAAGTAGTGGAACCATTGGGTTCCGGATGTTGTTCTAAATGTCACATCTAGTTGAGCCTGATCAACTCAATCTAGTATATGACAGATAGGATAAATGTCCAAGAGTTGAATGTGACCAAGGAGGAATGAAGTTTATGAAGGGCGAAGTTTAAGGTGACAGAATTTTAAGACGGAATTGGCGAAGAAGTATTCATGTCAAATGGTGGCCATCAAACCGCAAAGCAACGAAGCCTGTCAGTGGCAAGGTTTCAGAAACATAAGAGATATTTAAGAAGTAAGGTGAAACACCTCAACTCAATTGGACGCGTCGTTGGACGATGTCTCGTCTGCGGAAGATATAAGGATTAAGGAATTATGGGATACTCTAAGGAATGACTTGGAACCTCAGTTTGAGAAGTTAAAGTGAAATGTATTCTATGATTTTTGGATAAATGTATAAACGAGCCAACTTGTACTCATTCAGTTGTATGTATTTTATTATTGAAAATTTTAATGTATCCGGTATCAGAATAATACACATGCTAAATATTCTAGATAATTTAGTATGGGTGTTACAGTCGTCCACTTGAGCCATGTTTGGATACGATTCTTTTAGTACAATTTGATTTCATCATTTGTGTCATAGTTTAAACATAATTGTAAAATTTTATCTAGAGCTAGTAATGTTGAAATATAGGTAGTTATACTCATTTTAGTTAGTATATACGGTAGAAAGTGGATTTATTTATAATCATATGAGCTGATACCCTATGATGGTTAAACATGTTTGCTTTCTCCAAGTGATTAAGCATTGGATTGTTGCTTCTTTCAAGTGGTTAAACCTTGAGTTATGGTTTATGCATGATGGTTAAGCTTTTGTTGCTCATTTGACATTTGGTTGGTTACTCCTGAGAGTGGAGCATCTTCATTCTTTTGGAGTGAATATTGTGGAGACGCTGGAAGAAGCTTTAAGGGGTTCAAAAGTTGGTCAAAGACTTCTAGTTGTTATGCACCTCAATTGCTACCAATTTAAAGATTTTTTTTTTTTTTACTTTGATTATTTTTATTGTATCATCCCAAGTTGAAAGTGTTGTGAACACTTTCCAGCTTGCGGGTTGTTGAAATATAGGTAATTATACTCATTTTAGTTAGTTAGTATATATTACTCCGTCCCAAAATATAAGCAAAAATGAGTCAATATAAGTTGATGTATTTGGTACAAATTTTGAACCAAATACATTAACTTTTGTTGACCAATTGTTGTTTATAAGGTAGAAGGTGAATTTATTTATAACTAACAAATTCACCCGTATCATTCTCATTATTTCCAATACAACATTTCTAAATCTGCTTTTATCTCTTTAAGCTTTTATCTCCTTTTCCTCTGACATCATGATTCTAGACCAGTAGAGACCTCTATTTCTTCAAAGAACTATATACAATAATTCTAAATGTATAAATATATTTAATTGTGTCCCCACAGTTGCAAAACTGTGTGTAATTATATAGCTTGAATTACAGTAACAGAAGTCTCTATTTGAGAATGAGAAACGATTGCAATAGGCTCGTTTTGCTTTTGGTCCTTAGTAAATTTTTTTTTTAAAAACACCCTTACAAAATTTTTTGTCTTTTAAAAAAATCTCTGGCCCCACTTCAATGATGATTTGGCATGGATTTCGCCACGTGGTAGTTGCTGCCTGTGCAACTTTTGCCACGTGGCGATGACGTGGCATGCCACATAATTAAAAACTAAAAAAAAAACATTTTAAAAATAAAAAACAATTTAAAAATTCTTTTTGAAATTAAAAATTAAAAATAAAAAATCAGAAAAATATATTTAAAAATTTTAAAAACTGAAAATAAATTTCCAAATAATTTCAGATTATTTAATTTTCAAAAATTAAAATTATATAATTTGATAATTTTGGAAAAAATCCTAAAAAGTAAAAAAAAAACAATTAAAAATCCTTAAAATAATTTTTAAAATTAAAAATCTGAAAATAATTTTCAAAATCATAAAATAAATTTCCAAAAAACATTTGATTATATAATATCTGGAATTATATAATCTGAAATTTCGAAGAAAAAAATTTGAAAAAAATATGAATAAATGATCTAAAATTAAAATTAAAAATTTTGAAAAAAAATCTGAAAATTATATATTCGAAAATTTCCGAAAATTATTAATTTTCAGATTATATAATTTTTTTAAAAATTAATTTTCATATTTTAATTTTCAAATATTTATATTCAGATTTTAAAAAATTATATAATTTTCGATTTTTTTTTTAATATTTCAAAAATTTTGGTTTTTTTTTAAAGTATATATAATCGGAAATTTTTTTGAACTTTTTTCTGATTTTTTTATTTTTTTTAATTTTATTTTCATATTTTTTAATTTTCAGAATTTTAATTTTTTTAAAAAAATTTAATATTATGTGGCATGCCACGTGGCAAAAGTTGCACAGTCAGCAACTGCCACGTGACGGAAACCATGACATCTCAGCTCTTAAGTGGGGTCAGGAACTTTTTTAAAAGACAGAAAATTTTGCAAGGGTGTTTTTAAAAAAAAAAATTTTACCAAGGACCAAAAGCAAAACGAGCCCTATTTGCAGGGACTAAAAGCATATTTTAGCCATTGCAATATTAACATATTGCATGTCAATTATTCTTTTTTTTTTTTTGTGGTGCATATGTCAATTATTCAAAAAGTGAGTTAGTGCACCATAAAGATTTTTATTAAAACAATATCCAATTAACTATAATTTTCATTTTGATCAAAAGATCTGTTCCAGTCAAAATTCACATCCTCATAACCATAAATTGATAAATCAGTCCATGAGTTAAACTAGAACAACAAAAATGAAGAGATCAAATAGTTAATGAACCCAATTGATTCATCAACAATCACTGTCAAATTTCATGGTCGTCCACATTGATGTAAATACACAAAAAAGAAATCAACATCAAGAAGAGATCAACAATCTTTATTGTCAATACTCAAAGTTAAATACATCAGAATGAAAGAAGTCATGCTCTTTATCCTACATTGATGTAAATAAATAAGTAAATGCAGAATATAAACTATTCATAAAAAAAATCACTTCTTTTTCTTGAGTTGTTTGACTTTGGCATTAGGTTGGTCTCTGGATTTGCGTTTCCTGGTGAGAGCGAACTCACCAAACTTATGACCCACTTTTCCCTCGGTGATCTTACAGCGAATGAAGGTTTTCCCGTTGTAAATCTTGACATGGGAATCAACAAATTCCGGCAAGATAGTGGATCTCCGTGACCAAATGGATTTGTTCTTCAGAAGTTCTGGATTCTTTTTCATCTTGTACAGGAATGCATCTATAAAAGCTGGTTTGCGCGACACAAGAGGAGGCGATGATGTCAGCTTCTTAGCAACAGCATTTGCAGTGTCACTGGCGATTCCAAGAAACTGCTTGTTCAGAACCCTAAGCATATCTGTAGGCCTCATTCTTCCTATTCAAACACAATTCAATCAAATTAAAAGTTGTAAACTTCAGAAAATCAAACCAAAATGAGGTTACTATATGGAGCATACAGGACAAAGAGATTGCAACATTTCATTTATGAATTACTACTTAGTGGCATAACTATCACACACACACACACACACAGAAACATTTCACTCATACAAAAACAGCAGCACAAAATTATAATCCTCACATCTTGAAAGAGCCAAACACAAATTTGCAGCCACAAGTATGAACACAATCTCTGAAACCATATGAACGTTCATACCAATTTCAATTCAAAATATAGACTAAAGCAGGCCTTACAACAGGTAACTCTATGTTGTGAATCGCGGTGATTTAGCGTGCAATTGTCAAATCAGGGTATCGAGTGGAGCTGTGCTCTGCTGCGGCGTTGCCTTTTGCAGGGACGCCAATCACAGCCACAAATCGTACTAGAATTGCATTATACAGCAAATCGTGCTGAAACTATGCAACTTGAAGTAATGTCAGAAAAGAAAACTATGCAACTTGAAGTATATTGATCACGGGACAATCAACTAATAACTCAAGAACATATATTCCCCTTTCGTTCAATCCACCCTCATAGCCTCCCAATTCACAAATACCAAGCACGTACATAAATGTAAATCTCTAAAAACAATTGCATTACATCAAGTTGAAATTATTCAATCGGGTGGTGAGTACATACTTAATTTAAAATTTTAAATACAACAACTTTCTAAACTGTGTATTAACCAATATTTGAAATGCAAAAGAAATACGAGTTGAAATGATAATTTCCTAAGTATATAAAACAATACGCATAAGCATCCAGTAAATATACTTTTTACATGTTAAAGCATGATGCATTAACACCAAATCAAGATACGTAATCGATTATATATACACGAGAATATATTTTTAAATTTGATAAAAAACATGATTTAAAGATAGCTACTTAGATTAATTGATAAGCCAGCAAAAAGGAATATTATATTGGCAGGCAATAATATCTTATATATGTAACAGTTCTACTCTTTTCACCAACCTTAATGCAAAAATTTGTAAGATATGAAATGAAACTGTTTAAACCCAGTCTTTTTTCTTAGATTTAATAAAGAGCAAGTGATTCCAACCCTTCAAAGATCCAAATAACCTAATTGATTTACACGATAGAATTCTACCCCATGCTTCGACCATACCAGGGTAACACTGCAAGCCCTTTTCTTCCAACACAACCTCTAATTATCAGCAAAACATCCACCGATATACTTCACTAGCTGCATAATGCAGAACCACCCAACAGAAACCGAGGGAAAAAAGAAGTATGAGACAGAAAGCAACCAACACTAATACTAACTAGCACCCCAAGGCTACAACCTTATGATAGAGCTTATGATGAATAGCAGCCAATTGCAGGATGTGCACTTCCATTGTCAATCAAATCTACTTCTTTCTTGACCAACACTACCGGAAAAAAACATGCTGCCACCAAGACCGCCAATAAAGCACACAAAAAAACTAAGTGTACCTCACCGAACCCTGATCCCACAGCCAACAACACAGAGGAAACCTAAATTCCACTCTCAGCAAGAACACCTATCTCAAATGCTGCCATAATCGAAAAAGATCCTAAACCATTCCATTTACACCTACGTACACTTCTGTAGAATCACACTCCAAATGCAGTAAGCCCGAAACAAGCAAGAGGGTTTGCAAACCATTTTTCCCTAAAGAAGCTATTTTTTATTGAAAGAACAAGTGACATGAATGACACTGTTTAAACCAGTCCTCACCTTTTGGTCAAGGACGACTATAATGAAAGTTTTTGAAATTGTTTCGTCCGTTGTTTGACATGCATGTTTCTTTCACCAAATAGGCTAACATGTATGAAATATGTGCAGGGGACTCCAAAAAACCCCATAATATTATTGTTCCAATCCAGACTGGGCCAAGCCCAACCCGGTCAGAGAACGGGTTGCCACTCAGAAAGCAGACCATGCTATGAACACGCCCTAGAGATGCACCCAAGTAGGTCCGGGGACACAATCAAAGTCGTATGATGAGGATCATATTGATTCCCAATTAGGGTTTTTATCCTGAAGCTAAACCCCAAAAGCTAAAACTTCACACTCACGGCCCATCACTGACTTGATCGTCGGAGTGTTTGCAGATACACCACTCTTCGTGGAGCAACCGGTGCCTCTAACAACTCAACAGTCTCTCAGGCAGCTGATCTAGGTCCACTCGGGATCAATTATATATACTATCTTATCAAATCCAACTAGTTAATCAAGACAATGAAGCCAAACCCAATGGCAACGCCTAACACTGATTTTAAAACCAAATCAAGTAATATTCAGAACATAAACATAAGTGTATATTCACATTTTAATTATTCAGATTAAGGAATTAAAACAGAAACATATTGAATAAGTTGAGCAAGCTACAAACAAAACACAATAGCATATGGAAATCGCATTTGAAGGAGGAAAGGAACAGAGCAGTGATGTGAAGAAAAATCACAATGAAGCACTTACCTTTCGGGGATTGCGCGAGTGATGATGAGGATAACTGCGACCGACCGAGATTATGGAGAGGACCAAACCTTTCAGGGTTTCATACTTTTTTCTTTTTTTTTTAAATGGTCACTTTAATCTGACTTGCATCTCGCTGTCACAAAAATAAATGTGTACTTTTGTTATCAGTTTAGTCTCTGATGTTAAAAACTTATGTTAAGTGATGTGACAAATATTTTGTGCTGCCAAGGTGCATGAGGTGTCATAGGGACTAAAATGAAAGTAGAAGATGGTCACTTTAGTCCCTGAACCGAAAATCAATTTCCCCAAATTGAATCTCAAATCCCTAAATCTCATCTAATTTCCTCTTTAGTTTAAAATCAAATCTTTCATTAAACACCAAAATCGAATCGCATGATGATGAACGTTGGTGCAAACTCATCCCAACGAAGTGTTGCTCATTCGTCAGGAACTAGGTCATCTTCCTCAATGAAGTTGTCCTGAACATATAGAATAAACAAACAGAAATCATTAAAATGGTCATTAAGGTCTCTGATTGTGCATATTTATTATCAGTTAGGTCCCTGACAGTAAACACTTATTCTCACTAAGGTCCCTGACAGCATCAGAGGCACATAAAAATAATCACTACTATAAAAAGTATGTAGCTTTTGCATCATTGATTTGCATTCTTCATCCTTGCATATAGTCATGCACCTTTGTTTGTCATTTTTCAACCACTTTATATCTCTTCCACGGTATACAGTGTAGTTTCTCATAGCTTCTTTGAATATATCCAAAGTTTCAAATTTCATTCCTAGCTCCAAGTGAACCCGACAAACTTTGCATTTGAATTAAACTGAGGGAAAACTTGTCTTCCATTTCTATCACCTTCATCATCGGTACTAATAGGGCTCCTTAGTTAGGAAAATCATTCTCATCAACATTCTCTTCAACATTAATATTCTTGGTTTGTTAGAAACCTTAGTGACAGTAAGTGTTTACTGTCAGGGACCTAACTGATAGTAAATATGCACAGTCAGAGACCTTAATGACCATTTTAATGTTTTCTATTTGTTTATTATATATGCTCATGACAACTTCATTGAGGAAAATGACTCAGTTCTTGATGAATGAGCAACACTTCGTTGGGAAGAGTTTGCACCAACACTCATCATCCTGTGATTCGATTTTGGTGTTTAATGGAAGATGTGATTTTGAATAAAAGAGAGAATTAGATGAGATTTAAGGATTTGAGATTTAAAGATTTAGGGATTTGAGATTCAATTTGGGGATATTGATTTTTGGTTCAGGGACCAAAGTGACCATTTTCTACTTTCATTTTAGTCCTTGTGACACCTCATGCACCTTGTGAGCAAAAAAATATTTGTCACCTCATCAGTTAACAGAAGTTTTTAACGCCAAAGACTAAACTGATAACGGAAGTGAACATTCAGGGACTACTTTTGTATTTAATCCTGAGTCGGTGACCTTTACGACAACGAGGTGCAGGTGACCATTTACTCTTATATTTTTAGAGGATGAAGTAATTTTTTTTAGGGAAGAGGATGAAGTCCTTAAATGGCTAAATTAACAAGTAGTTTTTTTTTTTTTTTTCCGTAACACTTAGATTTTAGGCTATTTAACCGTAATAGATTAATCATTTAAGTCTAACAAGTTAGTTTTAGGTTTTTTTTACATATAATAACATTTTTAAGTTATTTAATTGTAACTTTTAAACGTTAAATAACTTATATTTGTAAGATTTGAAATTCTCTAAATTGTTATAGTTAAATAAAAACTCAAGTGGTACGAAAAAAACTTAAGACCGACTTGTAACAATTAAATAATTTTAATAAGGGTGGTAAAAAAATTTAAAAGGAATATTTCTTTGTCAATATATATATATATATATATATATATATATATATATTATATATGATGTGTTCGTAATTTTAATAAAATGACCAATGCGACAGAGTTACACTTCCAAAGATCAAAATGGTGGTATGTCAAAACATCATAAATAATTTCTAAAATATACTTAAAAAAATTGTATTGATATGGTGTCTAACGTTGGTATTAAATGCAAATGTTAAATATATGTTTTGTTCATATAACTATTTCAAACTTTCGCTTTAATTCCCCTAAAAAAAATTTCAACTTTTAATCCTTCAAAAAAAATTCGAAACCACTTTTGAGCTCTTCTTTTAAATCAATCCATGTGTATTATTTGGAATTTTGATTTTTTTTCTTGTAGTCATATTTATAATATTATAAGAATTTCTCTAAAAAAAATTAGAAATTTTTAACAAAACATGAATTAAATATATTTTTTTATTTTTTGGCACTTAAAAATTCATATTTAATTAATGGTTTGTCAAACAATTTTTTTTGAGAGATTCTCATAATATTTTAAACATTCCTAAAAAAATTTAAAGGGTACACATGGCTTAACTTTAGAGCATGGATCAGAAGTGGTGATTGAAAATTTCTAGAGACTAATGTTGAAGAAATTTTTAGGAGAGACTAAAACAAAAACTTGAAATATTTATAGGACCAAAAACATGTTTAACCTTAAGTTAAATTGGAGAGATCATGGTAGTTTAAGAATTAAAGTGAGAGTTTACTCAAATATAAAATCTAGTTGGCTTACTTTTGTTTTTGTGTCTAAACCACCAATTTGGTAATATGAAATTTTTAATGAAGGGTATGTCGACCCCATGAGTAACACTGCATAGAGTTAATCTATTTAATAATTCGTTGTCGATATTATATTTTTTCAATCCAACCGTTAAATTAGAAGTTCTTATTGAGTAGATCCATTATACAAATATTTATAGAATTTTAAAATTGTTTGATATTGTATCTAATAACTTCAATTGAACATACGCCAAACTTTTAAAAAAAAAAAAAAACTGTTGAATTTCAACAGTCAGATTACGTAGTTGTAATTGTCGATTTTTTTTTAAAATTTGTGGAGTTGATATACTAAATGAGAACTTTTAATTCAATGGTTGGATTGAAGAAATATAATGTCGATAACAAGTTAGTAAGCAGAGTAACTCTATGCCCAGGAGCCAATATTTTTTTAGGGGTCTGGAGTCAATATATCATTCCTCTTTTTTAATATGTAATACAATATACTACTTTGTCCCTAAGTATAACATATTTTTTTAAGGCTAAAATATGTTTTTAGTCCCTGCAAATAGGGCTCGTTTTGTTTTTGGTCCTTGGTAAAAAAAAAATTTTTAAAAACACCCTTGCAAAATTTTCTGTCTTTTAAAAAAGTCTCTGGCCCCACTTAAGAGCTGAGATGGCATGGTTTCCGCCACGTGGCAGTTGCTGACTGTGCAACTTTTTCCACGTGGCGATGATGTGGCATGCCACATAATATTAATTTTTTTAAAAAAAAATAGAATTCTGAAAATTAATTTTAAAAATTAAAAAATATGAAAATAAAATTAAAAAAATAAAATAATCAGAAAAAAAGTTCAAAATTTTTTTCGATTATATATACTTTAAAAAATTAATTTTTGAAATATTAAAAAAAAATTCGAAAATTATATAATTTTTTAAAATCTGAATATAAATATTTGAAAATTAAAATATGAAAATTAATTTTTAAAAAAATTATATAATCTGAAAATTAATAATTTTCGGAAATTTTGTAATATATCATTTTCAGATTTTTTTTTCAAAATTTTTTATTTTAATTTTAGATAATTTATTCAGATTTTTTTTTTTCAATTTTTTTTTTAAATTTCAGATTAAATAATTCCAGATATTATATAATCAAATTTTTTTTGGAAATTTATTTTAAGATTTTGAAAATTATTTTCAGATTTTTAATTTCAAAAAATTATTTTAAGAATTTTTAATTGTTTTTTTTACTTTTTAGGATTTTTTCCAAAATTATCAAATTATATAATTTTAATTTTTGAAAATTAAATAATCTGAAATTTTTTGGAAATTTATTTTCAGTTTTTAAAATTTTTAAATATATTTTTCTGATTTTTTATTTCTAATTTTTAATTTCGGAAAGAATTTTTAAATTGTTTTTTATTTTTAAAATGTTTTTTTTAGTTTTTATTATGTGGCATGCCACATCATCGCCATGTGGCAAAAGTTGCACATTCAGCAACTGCCACGTGGAGCAAACCATGCCAAATCATCACTGAAGTGGGGCCATGAACTTTTTTAAAAGACAGAAAATTTTGCAAGAGTGTTTTTAAAAAAAAATATTTACCTAGGACTAAAAGCAAAACAAGCCATATTTGCAGGGACTAAAAGCATATTTTAGCCTTTTTTTAAAGAGAGAACATACTACTTTTTCACTAAATAGAACATCATTTTGAAAACTATAATGATGATAACAAATTTATTTTCTATGGATAAACTTATTTTCTAAATAAATTTGAGACCGCTAATCTCATGTTTAGCGAAGGAGGTAGTAACAGTATGAATATTTCAATTTGGTCATTCATTGTTTTTAAATGTTTCCCATATTTATCCTTTAGTCAATATATCCGTAAGAGTTTGAGCATTTCAATTTAGTTTGCGACTCTATAAAATGCTTTTTAAAATCTTCTTTCTGAAAAAAGCCATTTACAAAATATTATGGATGGGGATGATGTGTTCATTATACGTCCTAGTCACGAAAAGATGAATACAATATTTGAAATTGTAAGTAAAATAAAGAGATGACAATTATTCGTCTTAGCCATACTAGTGCATTGTGCAAAAAATGTACCACTAGACAAAAAGAGATTTCATTATTGTCTTCACAAAAGTAAGAGACATTTTGGCATACAGTGATCAAACTAGATTAAAGCACTAAACACCTTATTGTTTTTACAAAAATCTTCAATGAAAGAGTGACCACCATATCAATCAAACATTATTAAATAGGAATGATGACCATTGGTATATAAAAATATATTATAATGAAAGATGAAAAGCTAACATGTACGTTTTCACCACCTCAAAGTGAACGACGAAGAAGATAAAGTGTCAACAAGGAGAAGGAAAGACACACAAGGAAGAAGCAGAAGATAAAGTCTCCTCTATATTTTATATTTTGAATAAACCATCAATTTGGTATTTAAATTATCACTTTCTTACCGATTTAGTTCATAAACTATAAAAATATACTAAGTAGTCTCTAAATTATTATTAATCCGTCAAATTAGTACATCATTTCCTTTAAAAATAAAAGAGAGAATGATAACTCAAGGACTATCGTGATGGATCAAAAATAGTTGAGACTACTTAATATAGTTTATGGACTAAATTAGTGAGAGTGGCCCTCATACGGCCAAAAACAATTTTGATGAGTCGATAATTGAGGGTTTTGTTTTTTTTATCTCAATACTTCAGGGTAGGGTTGGGAATAGGCCAGGCCGGTCTACCGGGGCCTACGGCCTGGCTTGTTTAGGCCTGTCATGACCTGTTTATGAAAAATCTTAGGCTTAGGCTTTCTAAAAAGTCTATTTAAATAAATAGGTCAGGCTTAGGCTATCAAAAAAGTCTACGAAGTCTGATAGGTCGGCTTATTTATGCATATTATTGAAACTTATTTTTTATTTATATTAAAATAGAATTTATATTAAACATAAAAAGAAGAAAAACTCAAATAATTGACTTTTTAAATAGGCTTTAAGGCCTTATAGTGAAATAGGTTTTTAAGGCCTTATAGTGATAGACAAACCTTACAATTAAATAGGCTTTAAGGCCAATTTGGCCTATTTAAAAGTAGATAAAATGGACAATTTAATAACTTTAGTTTGAAGTAAGCCTATAAATAGGCTTTCAAGCCAGACTGGACTTTTAAATAGGTCAGGCCAGGCCAAAAGAATAGGCCTACGAAAGGCCATAGGCCAGACTCAGGCTTGCAAAAAATTTTGTAGGCCAGACTCAGGCCTATCAAAGCCCGGCCTGGCCTGGCCTATTCCCACCCCTACTTCAGGATTAAAGGACCCTCGTAAGTCCACCAAAAAAGTATAATTATTGAGATTTTTAAGCATTTCACACGGCTTTTGGCCATTGATAATGTTGATTTTTCTTGTTGAATGCATATTTAAACCTAATTTTTTAATATAATTTTATTTTTTAAAAAAAATATTATAATATTAATGAATAAAATAGAAAGAGTGCAAAATAATTTTGTTTTGAGATACACACTTTCTTTGACCAAAAAGAGAGATACCAGTTCAAAGTATAAAAATGTAGTCTTAACACAAAAAATTGAGGCCCAAAGTCCTTGCCTTATGGACTTGGGCTTTGTGTCAATCCTATTTTAACCATAAGAGAATTTCTTTTTTCCACTCTATCGGTTCTCACATGCCCTCCGCTTTGAATCAAAGGAAAACGTATACAAATCGAGTGAGGATGTTTTATAGTCACTTACCTTTGCATTCAAAAGAAAATGTTGTGTATGAAGTCCCTTGATGCTTGAATTGGGCTTTGAAATCACGTTTTCGTCAAAATGTGGCCTTTTTGGAGATGTATAGAGTGGAAGGTGAGAAAAGTGGTGAGTTCCTATCAGGTTCTGAGAAACATATATATATATATATATCGGTTTTGGATTATATAGTTCGAAGGCGGGAAAACACGATCCGAATTATGTAATCTGAATTTGGATATTTGCAAAATAAATGGGTTGACATGCCTGATTAGAGGTTCGAAATGGATAACTACCCATTTTAGAATTCATAATCCAAAAATCGTTTCGATTATAAAATCTGAACGGGGTATTTTAATCAAAACCGAGGGCGCGCGAGTTAGATGAAATGAAAAATAATTGTTGAAACTCACATACACAAGTGGAGAGATCGAAGTTCAAATTCTGGTCATGACGTCTGGCATAACAACTAATCATAATCATCATAATGATTCTACTAAAGAAAAGTTAGACTAAAATTAGGTAATTTCTTATCCCACGCAAAATAGAAAAGATGAATCATGTCTTTTACAATATGCTAGATATCATTTTTGTATTTTCCTATTGAACACACTGTTGTGTGCAAGTGTGAGTTATATATCCCACATCGGATAGAAAAGTGGAGGTTGAACACTTTATAAGTAAGAGGATCCAAAAACCCAGTGCCTTAAGGTTTTGGGTAAGAGTGTGGTGTCTCTCTCACTTGTGTGGTTGTTATCCCTGGATGTGGGCAGTCCCACAGGCTCCCCTCATGACCCAACAATGGTATCAGAGCAGAGGTTCAATGAAGGGTTCGACCAACTTGAGGGGGAAATTGTTGTGTGCAAGTGTGAGTTATATGTCCCACATCGGATAGAAAAGTGGAGGTTGAACATTTTATAAGTGAGAGGATCCGAGGATCCAAAAACCCACTGCCTTAAGGTTTTGGGTAAGAGTGCGGTGTCTCTCTCACTTTTGTGGTTGTTCTGCCTGGATGTAGACGGTCCCCCCGGCTCCCCTCATGACCCAACACACACCACACATCTAGTGATCCAAATGTATCTTCTCATGCATCCCGCATTTGTTTTCTCATGCATCCACCATGGGAAGGTTTTTTTTTTTTTTAACATTAGATCAAAGAGGATCGCAGATTTTATAATGGTTTGTCCACACTATATCATCCATCAACATTCTCTCTCCTCCATTCCACCACTCATGCACCTACCCACCACCACCACCACACTATTCATCTTCTATATTGGTCTTCGTTTTCAGTTTTCAATCCAGAACACAAAAATCACTACTCAAATTTAGGCAAAATTGTTTATCCAACCACTTAAACAACTTCATTTATTCTCTTCCCCTAAAATCTCAGATCTAGAATTCAACAAGAAATTCATATTAATCAAAACAATAGAATAATGTTGAGCTGAAATGGGTCTTAATGTTTATATATGGATGGATTTCGAAAATGGGGTTGAAGAAATGTTCTTGTTTCACAAAATGGTGATTCAAGTTATTGGAATGGGAACCATGGTGGTAACTAGGTGGATTTTGATTTTGAGAGGTTGGTGTTGGTGGAGATGATGGATGAAGAGAGGAAACGAAGGAGAAAAAAATTGGTGAAAGATAGTGTTAAAAGATATAGTGTTGAGAGAGTATGATAATATTATGGTCTTCATTTCATCTAATGATAAAAAATATTTTTCCATGGGAAGAAAATTTTATCCTTTCCCATGTGAAGTGTCACCATATATTAATATAACATGCCTGTTTTAAGGAATTATTTTTGTGTGTGTTGGAAACACATGAGAAGTGTCTCATTAAGAGAAGAAGTCGACACAGTCTCATTGTGCATGTCCAAGACATGTTTACCAATGTTCACTACTACTGTTCATAGACAAATAAACACATACAAAACGTGAACGAATGTCGGTGACAAAATTTAAAGAGGTATACATGAGCTTAAAGACAGACTTAATTGTACAGCTCCGTTTAGGTAAAATTACACTAGTGGTTTTTTTTTCTTCTTCAAGTAATTTAGTGACTAAGAAGTCACTATTTAATATGAATAAGTGGGGTGTCCGAGGTACGAACTCCGACCCCTGCATATATTATGTAATGTTTCTACCAACTAAATTAAACTCATGAGGACCACTTGTCGTCCTTTAACTTAATTTCAGATAATGGTTTCGTCATTTATATTTTTTTTCTATGTCATTTTTGACATTTTGGTCCATTTACATATAAATTTTCAAACATCAAATCTAAAATTCATATGAAAACGTGAGAGAAAGACCATAAATTTGAACACTAAAAGTTCATATCGAAATAAAACCATAGATTTGAATTTTGAAAATTCATATCCAAATTGATCAAAAGACGTGAAAAAAAAAGGTGAAATCATATTTGAATATAATTTTTTTTATCGAATATTGCACAATCGACTTATATTGCTCATATTGTTGTTGACTTGTTTCTATCATAATGAAATTTAACTAATTTTTTTTTTATAAAAAATACAAAATTATTATTACAATAGTTTAAATAAAAGGTATAATTGGAAGAAAATTATGTCACTAAACTCATGTATCCTTTATATACAGGTATAATAGTTATTAAGGTGATTTGAGAATTTTGGATACAAGTTTATAGTGAATTCAATGTGATTATGTAGATGATTTGATAACAAAATACAACTTAGCTGATAAGACGCTTCACCAACACCTAAAGAGTATTGAGTTCGAGTCATGAAGGGAGGAAGTGAAGAAACAATTGATCCCCTTTAAAAATGAGGAACCCCTAAAAAAAGGTGAGACTACCAACAATGGCGAGCTGGAGGTTTTCATAGTGGGGTAAGAGCCCAATAGTAATATTGTAGGTAAGCCATCCACTGATGTATAATTCTTAGTTGGTCAAGAGCACAACATGATCCATTACGTAATTCTAATACAACATGATTCAAATCATTGGTTGAACCGTACACACAATAGGGCCATACAAGTGAACCGAATTGCAATACAAAACAAATCACACATTACATTGACACGTCGACGTTGATAAAATTTAGAAAAAATGATATAATTAAATGTAATCACAAGTTTCGGTATAGTGTTGATGTCGGACATGAGACATGCATGTCGGACACACGCCTTTCATCAGAAATGTTGATGGCAACTTTCTAATGTATGTGTGTATGCGCACACACTAGAAAGTTATGTTCTAATGTATGCTTCAGGTCATTTTTATAATTTGAAAATGAATAATGAATTTATTTCACTCATTAATATTTTTTTTATAAGCTAAAATTAAATTTATAGAATTACATAGTATACAAGGAAAATTATCAAATTAAGCACCATACAAAAATGAGATGACAGCATTAAATTGAGCATAACATTCAAAATTGCAAAGGGAATCAAATGCAAAGACCAATGTATCTACTACTCCACACACAACTCATGAAAATGTGAAAAGTAGGTCACAACTTAAGAAACAAAAGGGAAACAAAGTAACTTACCATTACGGTATCCGTAAAAATTTCTTGGTAACAAAGCAAGTACTTCTGTTTTCAGTAAAATTATAGTGACAGAAGAAGGAACTTTCATGATCATTCTAATTGGAAAAAATGGAGAATAAAATTTATATAAAAAAAAATGAGATGTTAATAGTTTTAGTTTTTGCATATTGCAACTTTTTTTAATGGTTTACAAAGAAGTCTTAATAAGGACTAATTCTCTAGTTGCAAGTAAATAATGAAACTTGAAGGGTTATCTACTTATTTACAAGCTATTGATTAGTCTATGATCAAATTTGATGAGTTTTGATAAAAAAATCTCAGAGGGAGTAATTCTACTGGTCCTGCATATTCTGCCATATAATACGGGTCTGATATTTTTAACCTATTGTTTTATGGCTTTTTTGCTTTTGGTTTGGACCATTGCAATGTACCATTCTTATGCTCATGTTCATGTTCATGTGTATATTAACTACTTTCTCCACTTTATATATATATATTTTTGTCTCAATTTAATTAGTTTTTCAATTTTAATATTTATTGTTCATCTTAATGTAGCATATACTGCATATAATCAATCATGTTCTTGTACATTGCATATTATCATCTAAAAACACACAATCTAGTGAAACCTTGCATCTAAAAGAAATCTCTTCTTTCATCAAACTCCCCAGAGCTTTAAGCTAGTCATTGAATTTTTTAGGTTGGCAAGTGATTGAACTCATTAATGTTCATCTTTTGGTATTAGCAATGCATACCCTCCAAAAAATTTGTTCTTTAGACAAAAAAATTATCAACAATAGAAAAAGCACCAATGTCCTATTGACAAGAAGTTTTCTTTTCTTATTTATATAAAATTTGAAACTAATTAGAAAATGATTAAGGTTAAAAAGTGAATATTATTCGGTAATAAAACATATATATATCCACCTTAATTTTATGTGTACAAGATTATATCACAAAACCCTTTAAAAAAAAAGATTATATCACAAAAGAAAAAACACCCAAATTAAATAAAAATAAAAATAAAAACATAAATTCAAGTTCATATGAAAAATATATTTGGGGTTGACCTAGCATGACGTTAAAATTTCATGATGATCACTTCACGAGGATATGGAATCAGACATTAAAAGGTTGTCAGTTACAGCACTCAATTTGGGAAGTATAAATAGCAATTGCCCTCACCCCACCATACACTGTCCAGAAATCCAAAATTGGTCAGTGTTTCAGTGTTACAGCCATGGTAAATATTTGATTTTCTGATGGTCCCAAGCACCAAACAATACACTACTTTTATAATGTTATTTACTTGTTCAGTGTATATATTTTTGTAAAAAAATGTAAAAGATATCATCAGAATAAAATATTTATTTTTTACAGTTCAAGCCTATACTTTTTTACCTTGACTTACTTTTTATGTTAATAGTTTCCATTTTTGGTCATGTGTCTTTGCAAGTTAATTTCTATTAAAAAAAATGTATTAGCACTTTATTAGTTACTATGTCATGTGTGACATTAAATAAGATACCCCATCTGAGATTGACCTTACACTGCAATGCAGGCCACAATTAATTAAAAGAGGATGTTATTATTACATAAGGACATGAGAATTAGGGCTTTGGGTTTTGCTTTGTGTGAATTTGGGATGTTACAGGCAAAGTGACAAAAACAACATTCAGTAAAGTAGGACTGGTGGGGAAGATCCCTTTGTAGCTAAGTTTATAGGGCTTTGTTTATGTTATTTCTTTTTCAAATCAGATTATGGTAGGGAAATAAAAACAGAACAATTTGTATATACAATAAAGTTGTGGATTTTCTATTGTTGTAACCTGCAATTAATGGCTATACTTTTCAAATGGGGAATATGACCAATTACATGTTGTGGTCCTATTCAAATTCTTAAACTTAAAGTGAGTGTTTGTATTTGAAGGATCTTTAGGATAAAAATGATGAAACCAATAAGCCTAGAAATGAAAATATATATGAACAAAAATTCTCTAATTTCTTTTTGAGATAGATGTTATATTTTTTCTATCTAAAGTTTGAAAATGATGAAAACAATAAAAACTAACAATAAAAATGAGATATTGAATAAATGTTGATAAATACCGGATGTCCTAACTATCTTTGTTATGGAAATGCTTTTTAATAAAATTTAACGAATAGTAATACTTTCTCTTGTTGTTTAAGTGTATGTTTGGTTTAGCGGTTGACAACCACTACTGTGAATTTAAATCTCTCCCAAAGCTATTTTAGAAGTTTCAATGCATAGTGTCTTATCTATTGTGATTTTCCACCGTAATTTTGGCATTTTACAAACACACAGTAAAAGGTTTTAGAATTTTGTTTCCCATTGATCAAAACTCATATTACATTGGTATATAGACTTCATCTACCATCACAAATAAAATGGTCTTGCACCATACACAAATCTCTTTTACTCCATTAAATTGATAATTCACATCATATTTCATTTGATAAAATTGTGAAATTTATTCATTCAATGTTGAAAATTAATTTGTGTATAATGCAAAACTTATCTCATTTGTCCACAATAGAGTTGAAAAGGAATATGTATTATAACTTATAAATAATCAAGTTAGTTATTGCACCAAAAACTTAAAAGAAAGAAAAACAAAGGTAAATCATAATAGGTGAAAGTAAAGTAAAAGGCTATAGCTGTGTTTTCCAAGCAGGGAAAAAATCAGCATATGGTAGAACATAGCATAAAAAGTGAAGGATTTTGGGTTGATCAGCAAAAGTCTGGTGAAACATGAGTGGGTGAAAACATTGCAGAGCAGAAATAAATTCAATATGGTCAAAAGTCAAAAGTACCTTAATTACTTAAATAATTAATTATAGTTTTCTGTCACTATACCTAGCTAAAAGCCTTGCAGTGGTGTGGCTATGACCTCAAAGCATATTTATAGGTAGCATGTTTGAAACTGCCTCTCATATCAAAACCATGTTTTTAAGACTTAATATGGTTGTGATTTTGAAAGATGTTTCATTGTTTCAAAACATGCTTATTTTATTTTTTAGAAGTGATTTAGTAGAATAGAACCATATACTTTTCAATTGGATGGGAATGACCAATTTTTATTTTTGAAATAACAGATTTAGTAGAAACATCTCCATTTAAAACATTTAACTTCAAATATACTTTTAACTAAATCAATTTTATAAAATAAAGCTATAATTTAAATCTTATTTACCTAAGCACATACTTTGGTTATTAGATGAACTTATTGCTTATGATATCATAATTTTTTGATAGCCATGGAAAACAAATGTATTAACAGGACTAGCAAAACAGAATCACAAGATGTGGTATAGAGGTTAGTTTGTTTATGGTAAAAATATCATGAGCAATTTAATGCACCATGTGCACATTTTTTTTTGGGTAGAGCCCATGTGCATGCAATAACATTACATTGTCATATATGACTATATAATATTATTTAATATTGCATATTTCCATCTTTATTTTGTTTGTGATCTCTGAAATATATATTAATTAAAGTTCTTTTCTTTTGAGTGAAAATGTACTAATTGAAGTTCTATCAAATTTGTACACTGGAAACAAAAGATGCTATTGCCTTATTGATCAAAGTTTTCCAAACCCCATGCATGAGTGTCATGTAGAATCTTCAAAGATTATCATCAGATCAATGTCACCAAGATTTTTTTTATCATGAGAACAAATGTAAGCACCTTCATTTAGCCTAAAATTAAACTGAGTGCAGTTTAATAATGACATCAATAAATTACCATGCCTACCAGGTAGACACATAAATTGTAATAGTACATAGTAGGATATTAGCTACATGATGATTAAAGAGGATATGAGAATATGCACAAAATTGTAGCAAGAGGAATATGGTACAATGCACTGAACCTGAGAGTACATAATTAATGAATCAAAGAAGCAACTCACCATTCGAAATGAAAATATTTTTACTTTATCGTCTCACAGTAACTTGTATTTCACTATTTCATGCAGATTAAAGAAAGTGATAAATGAAAGAAAAACGATATAAAATTGGTGTATGTATAACTTGGAAGTGAAGTATATACCATTAAAGGTTAAATTAAGTTTTTCGTTCCTATAAATATAGCAAATTTTGATTTTAGTTCCTAAAAAATTAAATGAGATATTTTCATCCTCACAATTTTTTTTGTTTTAGTTTTGGTCCCTAATAGATTTAATTTTAAAATCTTTTTGACATTTTTTAAACATAATATGAATATATAAAAGTTGAACATAATTAATAAACGGACATAACATGGATACATCTCGATCATAATTAAAATACTAATAATCTTGACATTCATATAAACATAAATTGGTCATTAAGGACCAAAAACAAAATAATTTTTTTTGGGAGGACGAAAACATTCTATTTTATTTTTTAGGGACTAAAATCAAAATTTGTTATATTTATAGTGACGAAAAACTAATTTAACCTTCGTATTAATTAATAATTAGTGTATGTTTAGTTTCACCGTTGAAGAATCAAATTTTAGAGGCGATGAATTGATTTTGACCTGTTTGGTTACTCTCAAATAAAATTGATTTTACCTTGAAGATAGAAATTAGAGCTTCTATTTTAGAATGGCGCCAGGCGAGGGCGCCGTTTTCAGGCCCCTTTACTCTTTTTTTAAATAAAGCGCTAGTGCCCCTAATCCTATAGAGTCCAGGCTCTTCATATTTACGTTCAAATTTATAGTTCAATTCACTTTTATATGAATGTATTCAAACATAAATTATTTATCTTCAAATCATTTTTAGTCATGTAATCAATTTTACATAATCAATTTCCGAAAAATCAAATTTTATCATCGTAGAGTCAAATACACACTTAATTAGTAGGTATAATGCTAAAAAAATAAACTCAAACTAAGTTGAAAATTTGAAAGTAACACTCTTTTTGTGGAATTAGTTTTAATAGAGGGGAAGGAGTATTTTATTTTTTGCAGATTGGTAGCAAGAATGTCAGCATGAGTAGGCCAAGAGCCTGACATCAAAATTTATGACATAAAAATTGAAGAGGGTATGCACAGAGGGTCCAAGCAGGAATAAAGGGGTACTCATTTTTTGAATCCCAAGAAAAACAAACTCTCATTATCCTTTCTGTCTTACCCTAGCTAGAAAGCGACACATCAACCCTAATTTTATGTGCAGGTAATCATCACCTATATTCACTGCCCCTGTCTTTCATGTCATTTTTTCCATTTTTATTTCCACCTTCGCTTCTCATTTTTTACATCTCTCATAAGGCTCACAAGAGTTCCTCACACTCTTGAGTTTTCATATTATATATAGTTCCAAAATTCCATTCACTCCCACACATCTCATTCATTCATGCAACTATATAACCCTCCCTCCCTCACTTAAACTTCATCAACCAGTTTCTAGGTTTTCACCATGCAGTACTGTTTCATACAAGAAATGGCCACAATGTTCTTCTCTATCATGACACCTCAAGATGATGGTTACAATATTCAAGAACAAAGGGAAGTGTGGTGATTGTCATGGCGATATCTCTCCTGAGCTTATTCTTCTTATGTCTTCCTTTTATTTTTTTCAACTTTATAAATAATTTTCAAATTTTCTTGACCTTGCAAGTCCAAGATTTATAATAATCTAGGTCAAGATTATTTGTAATAAATTTAGGAAAATATACTATGTGATAATCTTGTATATTAGTGTTTTTCAATAAATATCATGTCTTATTCTCTCATTTAAGTTTCATAGTTTATTTAGGTGTTTTTTAATTATATAGACTTTCGTAATTTGTAATGTCTTTTGTACATCAAATGTTTGTATTTATTTATTTTTTGCTCCTATGTATGAAGGAGTTATTATAAGCAAATTTTTCATAATAAAAAGTTGTTGTTTAAGGAATGGTTATGTGTTTTGTAATTGTTTCGTTTTGTAGCTTTGACCTATATCCCCTTATTTTTCTTAACTAGTATTCAACTCTGATATAAATGCTTCCTTAAAAAAAAACTGATATATATGCTATAGATTGCCACCTTTCTAAACTTTCCGAATTTTGTTGTTCTCTTTGGATTTTGTTATACGTTGCAAGTTTCAATACTAAAGGACATTTGGAAGAAGAACAAATAAAAAATAAGGAAGAAAATTAAGTTTCAAGGTTCAGAGAGATATATAGAGAATAAGGTAACTTCCATAAAAATAAAAATAAAAGGAGACGTTTTGTCAAAAAAAAATGTTGGTATTATAATCAAGATTAAGCTGATTTTCTTCGAGTCAGTAATAGATTGCAAAAAAAAAACCCATGCAGATCTGATCTAGTGTCCATGAATGAGTTAAATAACTTCAAAGGATTAAAATTGTCCTTTGGAAGTGCTTGTGAATAGTAGAACTCCTGCCCAACCATTTGAAAATTCTAATTATGTCACTTTTTGTTGAAATGGGAAATAAATAATTGTATATTTTCTCCATATTCACTAGTATATTGAGCTGCTAGTCTTTGAATATTGAGTTTTAATGGTTGTGTGCGGCGGCTCTGTGTAGATCAAATAGCTTTTTCCAAAGTTTAAAAGGTACTCAATTTAAGTTACATATAGTTTGACATGTAAACCCTACTATATCTGATCTATTATAAGCAAAATGGGTAAGAAAGCAAAAGCATTAATTTGACTTGTCATTACTTGGAGTATGTGGAACATGAGAAATGCTATTATCATTAAGGGTGGAGATATATGGAGACATTCAAAACTCAAAAGGTTATGAATTGCATCAAAACTATGTCATGGTCTTGGTATATTTGTAAGGTGAATAGAAAACTAGCGTTATTTTTGCAAATTGGCGATGTGTTTGTAAAGTGGTTAACTTTCTTGTACTATAATGAGTTTGAAGTACCCTTTGTACTTTTCTTCATGGCATTTTGCTTATTAAAAAAAACCTACAATCACGAAACAAAAGCTTTAACTTTACGATAGGGTTTAGAGCGAGATGCTTAGAAGGTATTAATACCTTTTCCAAAGTTTAAAATGTAGTATTAATTTTGACTTTGATTAGGGCTTCTTCTCCTATGGTGCTTTTTCCCCTCTTATGTGGAAGCATTCTCCATTTCATCGGGGTTTTGACCCATCATTCCCGCAAGCCATCCTCTCGCCAACTCTTTGTCACGAGCTTCCATCAATATCCACCGCATGCATTCAACCAGCCACTGCCGAGAATCTCTACAAACAGTGCAAATCTGGTGTCTTTCCGCTGTTTTCTCCCCCTTCCTCTCACGGGGTGGAGTGTCCACCCCCGAAACTACAGCCTCTATTCTTTACCTCCATGGCTGCACACCCCCACCCCCCATTTCCATGACCAAATCGTCCTCCCCCTAGCCAAAGCAACATGATAGTGGTTTGATCCTTTCAGATTAAATGTATCTAGTGTAGGCGTTCTGAATAGTGCCTCTATCTCCTCTGTTTTTATTACTCCTTTGGTGCATTTTTGTTAAATCTAGTTCTGGCCAAGCTTGTTCCTACATTACTTGGGGGTATGTCCCGAAATTGTTTGTCATTTTGGAATTGAAAATGGTGTACAAGGCTAATATGATAATAAAATCTAACCTGTATCCTTCCGAGTCAACATATGGCTTCTGGGTTGCTCAAAACTGAGACCACCTATAGTCAATTTGTACCTACATAAGTCAAAATTATGATATGTAACCGGATAGATTTAAGAAGACAGCGGTTGCTCATTTCTCCTTAACCACCAACCATTTGTGGAAGCATTTAACTTGGCTGCTTGGATTTTGATTTTGGCTTGGTATCGCCATAGTGATTTATGAACTCTGCATACTTTTGCTTAGGATTTAGTTGGCTTAGCTAACTGTTGTCGTTGGGGAATGCCCCGGCACATCTTATGTTTGTAGCAACCTTTATTTTATGTATTGAATAAAGTTGTTTAGCATAAAAAAAAAATACCAAATAAAAATCAGGACCCCCTTACTCTCTCAATAACTAGCATGCGCCCTGCCACTATCTCCAACCAAGTTAGAATCAAACCCAACTTTTAGGGAAAATAAAAACAAATTATACTTTTTTGATGTTTTGCTAATTCAATCTACTCCAATTAAAAATTAGGGTTCTTCAAATCTTGGTGTGTATTTTATTTACCCTCACGAGTAACAATATCAAGGGGGAGAAAAAGCATTACACATACAATAAAATATCCCAACCTACAGTGGAGATGCGCAAGACCTAGCCAAAAATTACGACGGAGATATGTGACGAGACGGTGGTTGCCAAAGATTCTGTGCAGGTTTGACGGTTTGTTGTTAAGTATTGATGTATGATGATGGTCTATGAGAGGAGAAGATCAGGGAAATATTTTCCGGTGATCGCGCCTAAGGCTTCACTCAAGCAAGCTTGAGAAATATAAAAATAGAAGGGAGAATTAATTGGATAAGATGATTCTATGAATAGTATATAATATGTAATACACTTTGATAAAAAAATATATATATATATAATATGTAATACATGGAAATCACCTTAATGAAAATCTAAATAAAATTCTTCTGAAGAGAACAAATGAGGGCAGAGTTTCCTATGACAACCTTATCTTAATAGACACACTTACATGAAAATTACCTGCTACAAGTTAGTCCACCTAAAGTCGCCAAAATAAAGTTATGCCACCTACACAAAATTACATAGTAATCCCTTTATCTCCAATTTCTCCAATCCTCCACCACCTATTCCTCCTTCCTTCCTTCCTCTCTTCCTTGTCTCTCTCTTCGAGTTCAACCACCTCCCAAACCACCACCATTTCATCCCTACTTTCCAACCTTTAGTTCCTTTTGACTTTGCTTAATCCTAAACTAATTTATTTTAACAAATTTGAGGTCCTTAATTGGCAAATGTTCAATTTCTTAATTGGTTTATCATCATACAGTGTCCTCAGCTAATACCTCAATAAGATCCCTAAAATATACCACAACAACAACAACCAAAGCTTTATCCCACTAAGTGGGGTGTTCCCTAAAACCTACCATATTACACTTAAATACTATGTACAATTTTAGTGGTACAACAATTGTAACATAGGAATAAGCAATACCGATTCAGCATTCTGTTCATTTTTCCTTGTGTTTAAGCAGCAAGCACCAGCACTTTGATGGTGCCTTGACTATTTGCAGTTAGTATAGTGGGGCGATCACTCTTCCAGCATACAGCACTGATGAAGTAAGATCCAGCCTCATCCTCCGCATCATCCATGTCAGGGGAACTAAATCTATGCCAAGTCAGAGGCTTGGAGATTTCCTGCAAAGGGTGATTCAGCTCTTTAGTTATTTACAAGACAAATGTGAGGGAAACACTTCGAATAATTAAACATCACAAACCTTGTGGTAGACAAATACTTCATTTGTTTCACTGCCACATGCAATGTATTCACTACTTACTGTAAGGCCGACAAAGTTTTTCTCATTTGCATGGCCTCTGAAAGTCCGGACCTGTACACATTTGAATGAAAATGAAAATATTACAATTTAATAAGTACAAAATTTCCAATTTATATATACTACAAGGTTTTAAACTGCCTTCAGTCCAATACTCCAATTTACACAATTCAAAACAAATTTTTTTTAGTCAACTTTTATTGTTTGAAAACATTTTTGACAAGTTTCAGCCAAAAATCGAATAATAAAGTGATAGCAACAAGTGTATCATACACAAATACGTATGGATATGAGCACAATAAGAAACTAGAGAATTGGTGATATTTATATCTTCACAATAAACTATTGGTAGGCAGTAGGCACATAACTTCCAGCAACGAGACTGTTATTAGACTAAGCAACAGAAATCTACAAATTAAATGCAGAATGAATGAAGGATAAATTGGACAGTAATCAAACCTAAGCAATAAACTATTTTGGTTAAGATTACTCACTGGTATGTTTTGCTTCACATCCCATAACCGCAGTGTACTGTCTGTTGATGCTGAAGCAAGTTCATCATTGGACAAAAACTTCACGTATGAAACAGCCTTCTTGTGCCCACTGAAAACATGGACTGGACGGCTGATATTTCTCAAATCATAATAATGGATGTGATGGTCTGCTGACCCAACCTGTAAAAATGTTTAACTGTATAAGACAAGCTAAAATCAAAATGGATAATGAAGATAAAAACACACCGCTATTACAGACAAGGAGCTGTAATTTTGTTGCTAATAGATTTTCTACATGCAGCCACTAGCCTAATGCTCTCTAATGGTGTATCTTTAAACAAACTATCCAGAATACATATACGAGCAGACATATATGAGCAGACAAGAAAGCTAATCATGTGGATATATACGACCTTTCATATTAACTATTAACTAACACTACAGAAGCTATTACAGAAGAACCATTTCTTGAGAATATTTTATAACAATGTAATATAAAGCATATTGCTTTGAAATGCCTAGCAAAGCAACGAGTTGGCAGATGACTGATAAATTACAAGATAATAAACAAATGGGATCAAAGTTTACGAGAACTAAGTCAAGAAATTCTCTACAAAGTACTAATTGAATGAAAAAGAACATACTGCAATATAATTCCCAGATCCAGGATTATACTTCACGCAACATATGTTTGCTTTCATGTCTATATTTAGAACACTGGCCTCCTGATTTGTGCACCAAACTTTGACCTGCTCAAAGAATATAGAAAGAAATCACAATTAGCTTAGTCACTTTCAATAATACAAAGGTTACTATTTCATTACTTGTCTACCATTAATTTCATGGTGCAGGAAATGCTAAATTGTCTTTATTAAACAAAAAGACATTATATAAGTTCATAGCAGAATATCAGAAAGAAAGTACAGACGCATTCCAGTGAAATTGGCGAAATAACTTTCAAAGAAATGTTATAGAATACCTTACAATCATCACTACCAGATACAAGCATAGAGGGATCCGTTCTTGAAAAATCAACACTCCATGCACGTTTTTCATGCTCTTCATACTCCATTAAACTCTGCCAAAGGGAAGTGATAGTCATAAGCAAAAAAAAAAACTTTGAACAAAATAGCAAGTATACAACAGGCAATATAATTTCAGTGAAATGAGATACCCGTACAGATGATACAAGAAAAACTGTTCATTTGAATTCACAATTACCTTTCGAGTGGTCACATCCCAAACAGTCACAATTCCTTCATAATCACTACTAGCTATTTGGTTCTTAGCATATTTATTCCAACTCAAGCAACTAAGTTTTGAACGTGTAGTCATCTCCACAACAGGACAAAGAGCATATGTGGGTTCATTCACAAATTGAAAAGCAATAATATACGAAATTGTCATTTTCCTTAATTTCTGGAAACATTACAAGAGTGAACCTGGTAGGGAACTAAATAACTAAAAATAAAATCAAAAACAGAATTCTAAAACTATAAACTAGAAGAACACCAGTCGGCATATTATTAAATACCCAAGGAATAATTACAGTGATTTGCAGGGCTTGGAGCTTCTACAGAGAGGATTTTCCCCCTGTCCACGCAACCATATATTGACCAAAATCTGCCCATAGGTCTGTTAGTTAGGAAACTTAGTTAGTTATGTTGAGATAGTTCGAAAAAACAAGGCATGTTACCTATAAACAAGAGGGGGTTGAAAGGGAGGTCAGTCAATTGGTGAGAATTAGAACGGGAACTAGGGAGAGGCTTGGATCCCTTGAGTACTTAAAGCAATACAGCAATTGCATCCACATAAAGTACTACTCTCCATTATCTTCTTTTGGTCTTTCAACCCATAAACCAGCATTACATCTTTTTCTAAATTAGACTCCATCAGAAACCCTAGCTTAAGGTATTACAACCGTTCAACCAATATTATGCAGTGATACAGATTGCTCCCTTTGCTTATATAGGTGCACTTATTATTAAAAAAATCCGAGATGGAAGTAAATAAAATATTATATGCTTCATTTTAAAGTAAGTGAATGTTTCTAACTCTTCACTTATATCCCATAGTTCACTTGTCTCTTGAAGGATTACTAATGTTCAGTCAAATGTTGAGAATCCAATTTTGGTAGCTTAATTAAAGATGATATAGATTGGTGAAGTTAGGATGAAAGTAAGCACTTGTAAAAAAATTGAATTCATAATTCATGAAAGTGATATATTTTATAACAAGTGATAAGAACAGTACCCATTGCCACCAAAGGAAAAGTTGAAGCACAGAATGGATTCTCTTATATTAAGATTTCTTTTTATGTAAAAATTCTGTGTCTATCTCTATTCATAAACTTCCACAAATTTTGATAAGATCCCATCTATTTAATGTCTATAATTAAAGAGATGAACACAAAAATTTCATGTTTCAAATGACAAGGCTATTTGATGTTTTAACATGAGTGGATCTATCTCATTGAAGCATTTATCGACATAATCTCTATAATAGGACAATTCCACAAATGATACCTACCCATCAAAAGAAAATAAAATAAAAATATTTAAATTAAAAAGTAAATGTCATCCATCTTACCGCAGAAAAATCAAAAACTTTAATGCGTCGGGAAACTCCAGCTGTAGCAAACAAATCGTCATCACGGTCAAACTCTATGCTGCAATACACATGGTGAATCCGTGTATTCAGTGAAAATAGTATTAATTAACAATTTAAATACTAACAACCTAACACTCATCCAGGCACCACAGTTCACCAATGCAATAAATTAATAGTACACAGACAAGCCACAGTAGGGATATTGATGCCCTGATCTACAAGAGTGTCTTAATTACAATCATGTTGGTCCTATTGCACTTCTAAGATGTCCTATTATATCTACGTACATAATGATGTAAAATTCTTATTATCCATCCACAAAAATATATGAGTGTATGAAGTCAATGGTGTACCGAAAAAAGAAATTGCTAACTAAGAGATCTGATGACGAAGAATGATGACTCTTCGTGTTAAATGAATATTCAGATCAGTGATGATGAAGAACATAACTGTTAAAAATTAATTGCAGCCATTGTATAATTGTATGCCAAAATCCCTTAGTACCAAAACCTTGCCAACATTCAATGAAAATGGTAAACAACAAAAGAAAAAGAAAATCTTTTGGCTCAGCAATCAGAAAGAATCAAATGTATCTTACAAAATAGTGAAAAAATAAAATATTACAGACTAAATACAGAACACAACCATTGTTGACCCATACTATGACTTTGAGGCCAACCATAATGCAGTCACCGACAATACGTTGCAATAAAAACATTAATTACTTTATTTCTTTAAAGTCATGACTGCAGAGGTAAATACCAGATGAATACCAAAAGTTCAATGGGCAATTTCATAAAATAACTCACCTTGAAACGATGTTGGCTGAATGAAATATATCTCCGTGTCTTATTTCTGCAATGACTCTCAATCGACTGTTTCAATAAAGCAAAAAGGATTAAAGATAACTCTATATTGCTAACTCTAGAAAATGTTTATCGTTAGGAATCCCAAATGGAAATAGAGAACGGAAAAAAATGATTTTACTGACAGATTGAAATTGAACATAATAAGAACTATCCTCCAATGGGTTTCCCTTCATAAAGCATGTTGAATTTAGTGTTTAAGATAGAGGGAATAGAAATAATAAAGACTTTGAATTATGAATATGGTTTGAAATTATCAATGATTATGATTTGATAAAAAAAAACTGTGATTTTGATATGAAAATACTTATAATATTTTGATGATATCCTAAGGTGTCTTAGATTATCTCATAGTTTAGTTTCTTATTTTTGACTATCTCTTAAGATTAGTTCCCATTTTTCTTTGTCAAAATTTGCTTCCCTATTTAATGAAGAATCGATGTCTTGTGTATTAGACATTAAACATTATAGAACAGATAAGGGTCAGTATTTATTGTATTTTGTATCAAACTATTATAACAACTAACTAACAACTAACCAGTTGGGGTTACCTATCAATCTTCACATTTCCTAGTTATTATCATGATTTGTATCCCTATCTAATTCAGATTAGGAATCTTGTGTTAGAATGAATAAGGGTTGGTATTTAGTCTTTTTATATCAAATCATAATCCTCAAATCATTATATCAAACCATATTAACAATTTGAAGTCTTTTGTTAATTCTATTCCCTTCTTAATTACCTAAAATCCGATAACTTCAACAAAGGGTTTTACATTATATAGTAGAGCATTTGCTCAATCCACACAAAATGCAATTTTTTTTTAATACATTCTTCATACTCCCATTGCCTACATTTATCAAATTGATACGCCACTAACTAATTAAGTGCACTAACTATTCCTTACAACTTTGACTCCCTATATTCTTCCACGCAATGACCCTTTTTCCCTTGGCTTAATTCCAGTTTTGCCCCCTATATTTTGCCAATTGTGCGATTTTGCACCCCATCCTTTTTTTTGAGCGATTTTGCACCCTATCATTTACCCCCTTTCTGATTTCATAGCCCCTCATGTGTTTCAGGCTGATGTGGACAATAATTAGTGACGTGGCACGCGATGACTGGGATCAAACGAGTACACATCAGCAAAAGCCACCCAAAATGACCATTTTGCCCTTAATCCTATCTTCTTCTTCCTGAGAAGAACACGACAGTGTCTTCTATCACTCACACTTCTTCTGACTCTACTTCTTTCAGCAACCCACTCAGAACACGAAAACGACACTCCAATCACCCGTTTCCAACGCTACCTTCGCATAAACACAGCACACCCAAATCCAGATTACACCTCCGCCATTTCCTACCTCATCTCCCAATCCAACTCCATCCATCACAAAACCCTAGAATTCTCACCAGGGAAGCCTCTCCTTCTCTTAACATGGCCTGGCTCCCACCCTTCTCTCCCTTCCATTCTCCTCAATTCCCATCTCGACTCCGTCCCTGCTGAACCCTCTAAATGGCTCCACCCTCCTTTCTCCGCCGTCCGCGATGCCGATGGCCGTATCTTCGCCCGCGGTGCACAGGACGATAAATGCATCGCGATGCAATACCTCGAAGCCATTCGCAATCTTCAGACCAAGGGTTTTGTTCCGGTTCGGACGGTTCATATCTCCCTGGTTTCTGACGAGGAGGTTGGTGGATTTGGCGGTTGGGGGTTGTTTGTGGAGTCTGAGGAATTTCAAAAGATGAATGTTGGATTTGCTTTGGATGAAGGACAAGCTTCGTTTGGAGATGAGTTTAGGGTTTTTTATGCGGATAGGATTGAGGATTGATGAGAGAGAGAAATGTCGGCGAGAGAGGAACGACGGACGCCTGGCCGTGAGAGAGAGAGAGAAAGAGTGAGTCAGAGAAGAGAAAGAGAGAATGGGTCGGAGAAGATAGAGAAGGGGAAAGAGGAAAAGGGGAGAGGCCAAATCCTCTACTCCACCCTTGGTACCACAACTACCGCCACCAGAACCTCCAGATGTGAGCTTCAAAGCTACGCTGGATTTAGGGGTATTTTTGTTTTTGTTTTTGGTTTTTGGTTTTTGGTTGTTTTTAGAAGAGGAAGAAGAAGATAGGGGTATTTTTGCCTTTTCACATGGATCTGAAGCCATTAAGGGCAAAATGGTCATTTTGGGTGGCTTTTGCTGATGTGTACTCGTTTGATCCCAGTCATCGCGTGCCACGTCACTAATTATTGTCCACATCAGCCTGAAACACATGAGGGGCTATGAAATCAGAAAGGGGGTAAATGATAGGGTGCAAAATCGCACAATTGGCAAAAGATAGGGGGCAAAACTGGAATTAAGCCTTTTCCCTTCTATCCCAACAATATATGAATTGATATTTCAAATAACACAAAAAGACAGATAGTAATACCTGTAGCGTGTGAAAGTTGTCAAGACTGACTGAAAATCATCAAGACCACCACTATAACCTTCTCGACTCATGAAATTTGTATCTCGTTCTTGTTGGCCATGGGGCTTATCTGCAGCATGCCGTCGTTTTTGTAGATAACATTCTTGTAGGTCATTGAACTGGACCAAGGGAAGGAAATCAGATGGGATTCATAGAGAGAGAAAATAAACCAAGTATATAGATGTAAATCCACTAATAGAAACAATAAAGGGCACCATAAACCAGAAATTTTTGTAAAATTCAAGTTGATGGGCAATAAAGAACATGTAAGTAAGAAACAAAGAAACTTAAAAACATAATCGGATTTTGAATTTGATACAAGTCTTTGCTCTTCATAAGTGATATGGTATCCTGCTACTCAGCTATGCAAGTTATATTAAAAGCATTTATGTTTCATGGTTATTTTAGCAGTTCCTAATTAGTACGATATTGTGCTAAGCTTCATTTGTGACTTCGAATCTCAAGAAATTATATGTTAGAATATCGTTTAGAATCATAGTTATATTAGAGTATCTTTTAGAATCAGTTCATATTTCTAGTTTTTCTTTTTCATTGTTTTTTCCTTATTTCATTAGGATTAAGAATATCATATTAGTACAAAAACAGATGAGTACTATGTATTTTGTAATAACTTCAAAAATATTATTCACTTAATCGATGTTACTTTATTATTCTAAGTATTCCTTCTCCTCTCTCTATACTTGAAAGACTGCACATAACATCAACAAAAGGCTATAATAAACATGAAAAAACCAATATTTTCTACTTATTTTAATGTCTATTAACTTATTTATTTGTTGCTGTCTTCCTAAGCTCTGTTAGTAAAACCAAACAGTTAGGGAGTTAAATCTAAGGCTATCCTAAGATGTGCTACAGCTACATCAATCCTTAAGCTTGTGGCAACATAAAAATAGAATTGACCACAACAAAATGTTTAGTTGACTAATAAATAACATTGTAGGTAGCATAAGTGCACATTTCAACGAGATTCATTCAAACCTAGAATTGCTACCGATGATTTAAGAAAAAATGTTCAGATAAAATCAAAAGCTAACATATATTTCCCCAGAAATGTTAAGTATGTCCTGTCATGAAACACTTTTTTGTTGGCATAAAGCTTTTCTAAACATCCATTAAAATTTCAAAAACCAGTGCACGTAAAAATAAAAAAATTCAAGCACAGAAAATTAAACCAGAAATACCTGTGTATGCACCCTCTTCTTTCTAACTAGAGCAAGGCCCGATTGATTTATATACTGTGAATCTGATCCACTGATGGGATCTCTTCTCTGGATTCCATGCCCATGGGAGCTGATTTGAGACTTTCCATCGTTTTTCTTAGTATGGCTCCCTGAAGACAAACCTCCTCGAATATTTAAAGGACTGGATGCAAGGCCACTGCTATTCTTGTCCATTGATGAATGCCATGATTTTCTTCCACCAGAATCATCAAGCATCCGCAACTTCACAGAGTACCGGTCCCGAGCACGATACAAGTCCATTCTATGCTTCTCCACAGCCCCAATGTCCTCCTTTATGAACTGGAGATCAGTTTGCACCTACGTATGAAACAAAAATTGATTGCAATAAGTAGCAATATATGTAACAAAGAAACTTGTCTAGTACAACAAAGACCGCCTCATACAAATAGGGGAAAGAAAAAATGGAAACATAACGAGTAAGGACCTATTTGGTTTGAGAAAATACATGTGCTATGTTTTAATTCCTGTTCTTATATTACAAAAAGATTTACATAGTTTTCAAAAACCAAATAGACTCATGGTTTATGAGTAATAATTTAGTCAAAAATTAATATAGATAGACTGCATCCAACGCACCTCCTTCAACTCATCAACTTTTTGCTTGCGTAAGCAATGCAAGAAATCTAACAATATTTGCATATTTCTCTCAGCTTCTTCTTGTTCCATTTTTCTTTTCTTCTCAGCAAGGAGTGACAAAAGGGTGTCGAGCTCCTTCATTGTCACTTCACAACCCTGTTTCAATATTAAAAAATTTAAAAATATATATCATGGACCAACTAAAGCATCAACAAGGATTCACAGATTACATGATACAGAAATATGTAAGTGTAACATTAGAGAAATCTTCAGTAAAAAAGTTGTCTGAACGGTAATGATAGATTTTCATTCAAAAAACTACACGGAGTTGTCAGAATGGTGAGTCTCGCATTGGTGTTCTACTTCTTGTGGTTGGGCCAAGGTGGTCTGGTTACATTAAAAAATCACGGTTATAGTAGAACATGGCTCTGCTCCAATAACCCAACCAGATTCACAATCACAAGCACAGCCACCAAGAGCCCACCACTCACATTTCAAGAGAACACCCCGTAACTATATCCACTATATTGTTTTATTTTACATTTTTTTCCTTTAGGTTTGGTCTTGTACCATCTCTGTCAATCATAAAAGAGGGTAAAGGAAAAATTATTGAAATTGTGGTATTATTAACGTTTATGAGATGTACTTTTCCATTAGAACAGAGAATGATGGACCTTGTTCTCATGGATGAAGGGGGAAAATGGTGATTTGCAGTTTTAAAAATAATATTATTCTTAAACCATCTACTTTGATCTAACGCCTTCTATTTTATTTAATCCTCTCAACAAATGAATTGATGTAAATTACTGAATCTGCTTATATTTCCTCTTACAGGCAACTGGCACTGCAGGCATTACAGTATTCCTCCAGCGCCCTTAAATTTTGGATTAGAGGCCAAGACCAGGGGAACTATTAGTATCATTCTCTTCCATTATTTTTTTCTGGAACTTTAAACTTTCTTGTAGAATTATATTCGTGATTTCATGGAATGTTATCTGGAATTTCAAACTTTTTTGTTGAATTATATTCACGGTTTAATGGAAGATGAACTGCATAATCAACAGCCTATAGTTGCAACAAATACCTCTCGTTGTTGCAAAATTAGCATGGTAAACAAAGGAATCACTGATAGTTAAAAGCTTATTCAGTTGTGTTTAATCCACCTGTGTTTAAAACCATACATACTGGTGTCTTGTACAATGAAGCACTAACACGGACACCGGATACGGCACTGTTACTGGCACATAGACAGGTAATAATTTGAAAATTGGAACTGGTTGAAATGTAACCACATGCATCGGTGTCGGATACATACACTTTTCTAACACCAGACTCTAAAGTGTAGAAGCTACATAGGTGATGTATTCCACACTGAACTCAACTAAATATTCATTTCTTGAAGTAAAACTAGAAGCAACAATGAACTATTAAGTAAAACAAAAATAAAAAATAACAAAGGTATAAGTCACCACAAAACAAACTACAATCCAAAACAAGTAGCAAGAGTACAACCAACCTTTTGTATCGCCTGCCGGAAATGCTCCACGGGGGAAGCAGTCTTTGATATTTGACGATCCGACGTTTTTTTTAGTAGCTACAAATAGGTACAGAAACCGTTTAACACTGAGCTGCATTTTGAAGTAAATCAATTCAAGATAAAAATCATGCTCAAATTCCACTCATGAAAATCCACTACCTTAAGTCAGTAACATTTGCAATTCGCAATTCGCAAAAAGCTGATAAAAAACTCAAAAGTGAAAAGATCGAGAAACCGAATTCATTCATAAAACAAGCAATTTCTTAGGTGTTAGGCTCTGTTTGGTGAAACAGTTTATTTGTAACTTATAGCACAAGCACTTATCATGATAACTGCTTATGTATAAGCTTACATAAGCTATTTCTATGGCAAAAGATAAAATAAAGTTAAAATGTTTTTGTATAAGCTATTTCCATAAGCTATATGGAGAACTTATTAAAATAAGCCGAAAAAAAGCTTATGAAAATTGCCGTAGTTGTTTTTATAAGTTCTCCAAAACATTCTCACAAACCTAATACCAGTAGAGAAGCTCAGATAAGTCAATCCAAACAGGCATAAATCTAATCTCAAACAGAATTCCAAAACCAAAATATCACAATTCAAAATGTAAAATATCAATTAATCTCTAGCAATTAAACAACAAGCATTGTGAAACCGAATTCATTCATATGTTTGGAAAACAACTTAACTTGTAGCTTATAGTATAAGTGATTATCATAATAAGTGCTTATGTATAAGTTATTTCTGCAACAAAAGATAAAATAGGATTAAATTGTTTTTGTATAAGCTATAAGTTGATTTCATAAGCTATATTGCAAAGCTTACAAAAATAAACTGAAAACAGCTTATGAACATGTCATAAGCTGTTTTCATAAGTTTCTCCAAGCAGTCTCACAAGTGCTTATGTCATTAGATAAGCTCAAATAAGTTAATCCAAACAGGCCTCAAGTAGTTTCTTAAATTTTAATCTAATCTCAAACGCAATTCCAAAACCGAAATATCACAATTCGAAACACAAAAATATCAATTAATCAAGCATTGCAAAACCGATTTCATTCATGAAACAACTAGTAGTTTCTTAAATCATAATCTCATCTAAAAACGCAATTTCATAACCAAAACATCACAATTCAAAACACAAATATCAATTAAACACTAGCAAGTAAACAAGCAGCGAAACTGAATTCATTCATAAAACATGTAGTTTCTAAAATCATAACCGTCACTATTCGAAACTCAAAAATCAATTTAACACTAGCTTCTTAAAAGCATTACTAAATCCATGGTGAAGAACACATGAAAACAAATTGCAATGCTCGAAACCCGAAAAAGTAATCGCAACAAAATTAGCTGAATTCATTCATAAAAAAAAGGGGTAGTTTCATCTTAAATCATAATCTAATCTCAAACGCGATTCCAAAACCGAAAATCACAATTTAAAACGCAAAACATCAATTAAACACTAGCAATTACTGAATTCATAGCGAAGAACACATGAACACGAATTGCGATTGCTAACCTTATCTAGTAAGAAATTCGGAAACAAATTACTATTGGTAAGGTAATGACCACAGCAAGGACAATCACTTTTATTCCGAAGATGAGTAATGATACACATGTAACAAAAGCTATGACCACAAGCTGTAAGAAACGCGTCTTTGATGATCTGCATACAAATCGGACATAGAAAGTCTTTATCTAACTCCGTCATGGTTGCGATCGGGAAATTGTCTCCGCCGGCGACGTCGCCGGTGACGGTTACAGGTGGTGGAGAGGTTTTTGGATGGTTCGGGTTTTACTGACGGCGGGAACGAGTGGTCCGACGGAGTGTTCTTCCATGGTGTAGATATGAGGTTTTGAGATGATGAATGGTTTTGATGCGTGTGGTGGTGATTTGAAGAGAGGCGGGTTTAGAGTGGAAGAAAGTGGGTCCAGGAATGTGATGTTTGTGAGGGTGATATATTTCCACGTGATTTATTTGATGCTATAAGCCACATCACAAAATGCTGGCCTCTTGTGAATTATTGCTAATTAAATGAACTAAAAAAATCTTCTTTTTTTTTTTATGTATTTTATTAATGTGATTAATCTCTATTATATTTATAGCAAATTAATATTCAAATCTTAGATGGAAGAGATGTTTGTATTTAGTGTTTAAGAATATCATCTTTGATGGGATTACTTTTCCCGAAGAAAACATGTAAGAAACAGAAGAATTTGTATAGTTTTATTTTTTACAATGAATTTGTATAGGTGATATAATCATATGCACTTGGTAATATAATGACCACCATAGAAGTAAATGAACAATATGATTTATGATATAATATTATGACGTAATTAAATCTATATAATTTATCTTATTTAATGAAATATGGTTAAGTAGATGAACATACACCAACAATATACATAACTTCGCATGTTGATATCCATTTTTTCAATTCAACGTTGTGTTTTCTCATACATAACAAATTGATGAATATATTGATACATGTCTCATATACGGATTTCGTACATAGTCTAAGTGAGTACCATATGTTCTTTCATCTAGCTAGGTTTCTCAACAAATAAAAAAAAGTCTATTAGGATCATCGTTGAAAAAATGAAACATAACTATCATTAAGTAATAAATCAAAGAGAAATATTAATACAAATAAATTGATTCTCAATAAAACAAAATAAAGTATAAATAAAATAGCGATTGTGTCTTTCTAACCTCCATACCTCAATCTTATATTTACATTGTAGACTTGCTGCTTCAACTGTTGCGAACCATAAAATAATCCGAACAAAAGAATCGTGTCTCAAAAAATTTAGTAAAAGCAACAATATAAAATAATTACAACTTTAAAATAAATTACAAAATAAAACGTGTAACCACAAAAAAATTACAACATAAAAACACTTGTGACCACATATTTAAGCAATGCAAGTTGTTTACCTCACTCCGACCACACCAATTTAATATGTCCCCAAAGATGATGTTATCTAAGATTAGAGGGGTATCTCTTCGACAAATGTGATTGAGTTTTTCCTAAGATTGATGGGTTGTTTGGTTTTTCTCTCATTATATACGAGAGGAAAACTGTGCCCCTTAGATTGTTCGCAATCACCTCAAACTTTCGAAAATACCTTCACATAAAGTTATGAATCGTTCGCGTGCAAACATAGTTAGAAATTGTTTGGAACTGGTGCAAAATCCAAACAAAATTGCACCATCTACAATTTTGTTTGCACCTTGCCCCAAAGAGGAAGTAAAATCGTTGTTTTAATCTCAAACCAAAACCCAAACCTCAACCTCCACATTAAACACAAACATTTTTTCTTCATGATTAAACCTAATCATAGCAATTGTAAAATCATAACGTTGAATTTCAATTTTAGTCTTATGATGTCAAATTTGTACGATGATTATAATCAGAAGATCGATTATGTTTATAAAGTGGTGTTGATTGGCAATTGTGTTGTTGGGAATGCTTCAAAAGCATATTTCATGAGCTATTTTAAGCATATCAATAACTTCAGACAGGCATAACAGAATTTACCTGCAAAGATATATTGCAAACGGTTCTCAACTACCGTTCACAGGTGAACGGTTCGTAACTCCTAGTGATGATATTTTTGAAAATTTGAGGCGTTTGTGAGTGATCCCAAGTGTCTAAGAGCAATTTTCTTACGAGAGAAGGCTAAATGCAGAAACTGGGCTGCTAAGGAAACACTGCGGTGGATAAGAGGGCCCATATATGTTTTTTTTTCATTTATAAATGTAAGATATTTGTGTTAAAAAAATGTCTCTTTTCATTTATATTCTTTACTAGACTTAAAAATGACTAAAACAAAAACCCTCTCTAATAGAAAAAAAAAATTCCTTAAAAAAAAATAGATAAAAAAATTGACAAAAAAATATTTATATTCAATTGACTTTTATTTGACTTAATTATATAGCGTGGACAGGAGTGGGTGCCTTTAAAAAAGAGCGGGTCCTCTAAAAATAGTGATGTAAAATATATAAATTACAGATGAAATGGCATAAAGATTTTCACAATATAATTTGATTTTCACATTTTACACAATATAATTTGATTTTCACATTACAGTAAATATTACACTGTTTTTAAATATCATTTTCAACATAAAAAATAAAAGAAAAGTCAGCTTCAGGTCTTCATATTGAGTTTTGTTAAAATCAATTTTAGAAAATTAAATACACGAAAGAGGATTAAATATTTATGACTTTTAGCTGTTTTGAACTAAAATTTTAGACATTTTTACTTGTCGGTTGATACCATAGAAAATTATTAAAATCAAAGAGGCTTTTTTTTAACATTTAGAAGTTACATCGAAATGGTTAGCTGCTTTAAAATAAAATTTTAGTTTTGATGTCTAACGTTTTTATTAAAAAAAAAAAAAAGTTTCACATTCATAAAGAAACAAAATCCTCACTTGATATTATATTACTATTGTACTGATATCTATGAGTCTGTTTGGTAAGGTACAAAAACAAGTTTATGTCTTATAGCTTATAGCTTATAGCTTATAAGCTTGTCTGACAAAAAAAGACATGTTTGTAACAATCTTTTCGTCAGGAGCTTATGGCTGTGTTTGGTAAGGACGAAAAGCTAGCTTATAGCTTATTGAATTAGCTTATAAGCTTGTTGGTTCAAAACATAACGTGTTTGGTAACAAACTTTTCTCGTGAGCTTATAGCTTTTTCTGAGATGCTATTTCAGGTAGCTTTTGAGCTTATAGCTTATAGCTTCTTATATTTTCTTTCAATTTTAACCTTATTATTTTAATTTTACTATTTTTTAATAAAAAAAACTACCCATATTCATATGTAACTACCCATTTTTTATATATATTTTTTAAAAAAAATACCCACTTCCTATATATTGGTGCAACCAACTTACGTGACTATCCATATGTATCACTCAAGTTGTAGTTTTTTTATATTTTTTTTCTTCACTTTTTTTACGTTGCTCTTATTTCATATAATATAATATATAATTTTAAATAAAATATACAGTAAATATTGAAGTCATTTTAGTTAAATAAATATTTTTTAATTGAATTCATAAAACACATTTATCATTTTGGAGATGAAAGTAATTTGAAATAAATTTAAATATTTTAAAAAAACAAATAAGTAACAAAAAATTATGTATATAATTTATGAAAAATATATTAAACAAACATGTCCTTTTATGTCATTTTATATTTATCAGTCACTTCAACAGCTAATTTTACCAAACACATTATTTTTAATAAGTGAGCTTTTCAGCTATAAGCTATCAGCTATCAGTCATCAGCTATCAACTAGCTTTTCAGCCATCAGCTAGCTTATCAGCTATCAGCTAGCTTATAGCTTATTTTTACCAAACAGAGCCTATAGCTTATTTCAGGAGCTTATAGCTTATTTTTCAGACGCTATTTCAAGTAGCGTTTGAGCTTATAGCTTATTGTTTTTTCTTCCTCTTTTACCCTTATTATTTTATTTAAAATCTTTTTTTTTACCCTTTACAATTTATTAATATAACTGCATCATAAATATCAATGTCTCTTGTGCTAATAAATATCCACTTCTTTTTCAAAACAAAAAAAATCACTTCCTTTCGTTGCTTTATACGGCATACCTTCAGTTTTTTTTTTTTTACAAATCAATATCTTTTTTTTACATGCAAATCAATATACCTTCAGTTGTGTTTAGATTTGATGAAAATATATCTTTTGTTATTTTGAACCAAATAAAATTAATTTCTATATGTACAATATACTTTATTATTATTATTATTATTATTAATGTATGTTGTTTTTGTCTTCATAAAAAATTGAATGATTTAAAAATGTCCTTTTATGTCATTTTACATCTATCAGCTAGTTGAACCGCTAATTTGACCAAACACTTCAATTAGCTTATCAGCCATAAGTCATCAGTCATCAGCTATCAGCTATCAGTCTTCAGTCATCAGTCATAAGCTTTCAGCTATCAGCTAGCTTATCAGTTATCCGCTATTTTTGCCAAACATACCCTATATATGTTTATATTAAAGTGAATTTTATAAATAAAAATTCAAGTGAAATCAAGTTTCTTTTTTTATGGAAGTGAAATCAAGTTTCTGAAATTTAATCTAAACACATTCTTAATGCACATTATGGTGAGCACCCATTCAAATTAGTTGTGATATAAGTTTAAAATGAATTTTAGTCTCCGTTGCTTTCATAGAGACTATTGTTTAACGTCAAAAGAAAAAAAGAGAGAGACTATTGTTTATTACCTATTGAGTAAAAGGACAAAAAAAACACATTTTTTATACAAAATTTGTAAAATAGAGATTAAAATTAAATAAAAGTTAAGTAAATCATAAAATTAGTTAAAAAAAATTATTTGAAAAAATATATACAGCAAAAGCAAACAATTTCTATGCCCAAACCGGCCTTTGAACACAATTTCAGGGCCATGAAAAACTTAAAAAGATTAATTTCTTAAACCCACTATCACATTGCTCATTGATAGCATTTGTTCCAAACAGTTTTTGTGGTTTGCCATAACTCCATTGATATGAGTCTAAAGTCTTTGAGACCTGAGTGGAGCCGCTTTCCATGGTACTGTAGCACTTCCTTTTCACTCGGATCAATTAACTAATGCTTTGACTTTGACCAAATTATTGATTCTGCTTTCCACTTAAATGTCAACTTTTTAGTTTGGGAGTATTATTATTGTACTTGGAGCAAATCTTATTTGATTACAAGTATAAATAAAAAATACTCAAACACACGTACAAATAAAAAAATATGATTTAGTCACATTATTTATTATTACTAGCGCAAAAACGGACACGTTGCCTCTTTTTATTGCACTAACGTTTGAAAATTATGAACGGTGTTTTTTATGGAATTTATTTTGATTAAAACTAAAAATATAAATGTTTGTTGTTTTTAAGTTATAACAAACCAAACAAACCATGTTTATCTATTTTAATGACACCAACGATATGGCAAAAAATATAATCTAAATTCGTTTTTCTTTTTTAATGACACCAACAAGAAACTTTATTATAGAAAATGTTGTTTAAGAGTATAATTTGTTACATTTTTTAAATGATAAAGGAAAAAAATTGAACATATATATACTCATATCGTGTTTGTTACATTTTGTTTAATATTTGAATTTACTTTATCTATTTGTTATATGTGTTATTTGTATTGAAAGTTGAGGATGATTTTGAAAGGAGAAAAAACCAACCTAAAAGAGTCAAAAAAGAGCTATTTTCTTTATATATAGTATATACAAATAAAAAAATATGATTTAGTCAAATTATTATTATTATTATTATTATTATTATTATTATTATTATTATTATTATATTTGTGTGTGCTAAATATTTTTTATTTGAAGTTGTGATCAAATAAGACTTATATGATACTACGGGAAAAGGGAAAAAGATGGTGAAAACTCAAAAGTTTTTTAAAAGAAAATTATTGATAACAAATTGGAATCTGAAGAGACGTACAAAATTTCTTTTTTATTAAAAGAAAATTGTGGTTGAAAATGAATGGAACACTGAAACAGGGAATCGAGTAAATGCAATGGATGTCCCTAGAAAAAGTAAATGCAATGGATAGGTGGTTAGCTTTGTGAAAAATCTAAGATGACACCGTAAAAATGTGTGTATAACGCGCAATTTCTTTGTCTGATGTTTATGCTTAGATCAGGTGTACTTGGATTAGATTGTTTTTTTTTTTTGTTACAAAGCTAGAGAGAAAGAAGTAGAAAAAAATAAAAAAGAGAAAAATTAAGCTCCACGGAACTAAGTTCCTATAGAGTCTCTAAAGAGGAGGCCCAAGATGCCGGTTGGATGGAAAAAATGGACCATAAGATCAATATTAGAAGAAGCTCCTAGTCGAGGAAGTCTGCAATCAACATTTTCTTCTTGGAGGATATGGGTGATGCAAACATGTCAATATTGGTGAAGAAGATCTTAGCATACTTGTGAAACTTTGGCGTTTGATCATGGAGTATATCAACACAATGAAGAGAATCATTGAAATAAATAATGTCATGGTAATCCAATTGCTTAGGCCAACAAAGTCTTTGATGAATAGCATGGAGCTAAGCATGAAGAATAATTAAAAGTTCCTGAAAGAAATCCCGAGAAACTAGAGATTCATATCGCAGAAGGATGATAAAGCAAACCATAAAATCCAACTCTGACACGGTTGCCAAGACACATGCAATCAACATTAAGAATGGTGCAAGAGGAATTGAAGGAATTCCATTTGATCCGTCTATGTTCTTGTCTCGTAAGCAAAGAGCTAGAAATGCAAGAGATAAAGATGGGGAACCACTTGTGTGACATTGTGGTGGGAATGTTATATAACATTGTTCAACCACAATGTGACACATAATTGTTTTGGTTTCTTCTCTCTTTTTTACATGACTTTTTTGTTTTGTTTTAACATGAGAAAGTCACATGTCACATTGTGGTTGGACAATGTTATATAACATTCCCACCACAATGTCATACAAGTAGTTTCCATAAAGATGAGTTATATTACTGGGCTTCCATAATAAGACGGTAATAAAAGATAAAAGCATTTGAGAAACACTAGCCTAAAAAGGAACAAAGTACTATAAGGTAAATATTCATTTGTATCAGAGTTTGTTTTGTTTTGTTCAAGTAGTCATTTGTATCCGAAACTTGAATCCCAACTCTTATAAATAATGTCTATGATAGCTATCAGTTGAGCTACAATTGACTGTTTCTCTAGTATTTTTCTTAACGCGCTTAAATATCCTCTTTTATTTTCTCCCGTTTTTTATGTACTTGAAACAAAGATATATATAAAAGATAACAAGTGGTTTCTTTGCCTCCTCTTCTTCTTCTTCTTTAAGAATAAATAATTATTCTTCATCAAATAACTACTCCCTCTGTCCCTTTTTATAGGAGTAGTTTACAAAAATCACGTATATTAAAAAAAATTGTTGGAGTAATAAAATTGTCTCAAATGTGTGTGACTATTATTATATTACCTTTAATTAAATATATATTTAATGTTAACTTTTCATATACCAAGATAAATTGATAGTATCAATAAAGAGTATATTTGGAAAAAGAGTAATCAATGCATCTATAAATTTGTATATAATCTTATATTTAGAGACAAAATATTTTTTTAACTATTCCTATAAATAAGGACGGAGAGACTAACAAATATTTAATTGTAATGTTGTTTATGTTCTCTTTTATTTCTCCCCATAAAACTAATCATGGTGTGATTATATTGGGCCAAAGTTAGGCCTTGGGGGGATGCCTCTGGTGCTTTATTCCATGACCTCGGTAATGTAATTAGCTATTATGGCTGTGAAAGTCAATGATTATTACTCGTCATGGTGGCGGTCTTCAATTGTGGTTTGCCAAATCTGGTTTTATTGCATACTCCCTCCATAACTTTTTATAAGCAAATTTGACCAATTCACATTTTTTAAGGAATGTGGTTTGTGTTATTTAATTTAAGTTAAATAACTTATTTTGCCCTCATTAATTGTGGTGTACAGTAGTATATTTTTAAGGTGTTGTTGTTAAACGTGTGTGCATTTAAAAAATTAAAGTAAGGGTATTTCAGGTATATTATCCTTAAATATGACAAAAAAAGTCAATTTTGCTTATAATTAGTTACAACTGAAATGGTTGAATTTTGCTTATATTTTGTCATGGAGGGAGTACAAGCTACCCCTTTTGGGATGCAGTGTTATTGTAGAGAAGGGGAATGGGGCCAAGGGGGAAAAATGGTTGTTTCGTATGGCTAGTTTTCAAGCAGCTGGTTGCATGTATATTTTGCAACTGTAATTTTCATGATGATATTATTACTTCTTGTTATTTCCTTTGTAGGGAGAGGTCCACAAACTTTGGATGTGGTTAAATTGTCTCTCCATAGCATTTCCATTGTGAGAAATTACGTATATAAAAATATTTCAGGAGGTCTAGCTAGAAATGTGTTTTATAAAACTAGTAATTAATTCGAATTAAGTTGACATTAGTAAGTACCAATATAAAGTTAGTTGAGTTTGTAATATGACTCTCAAATTCCTAGATTCACTTAGATTATTGTCTAAAAAAAATATCTACTTGCTAATTCGGAAATTTGTTTCATAACAAACCCGAAAACTCTAGTTTTATGTTGATGCTTATTTTTATAGGGAAAGAAAGGAACGTAGTGGAAATTGACATGAGTTCAAGGACCAATTTGGCATAATGTGTGATATTCAAGACGTGTGCTCTTATGCCCGTGTTGCTTTCGGGTCCCCAAAATTTTCCATTTTGCCCCCAAACATAATGTTCGGGAAATAGGAACGGAAGCGTTTGAGAGTTATCTCTCGTTCGTCGAGTTTCGGGAGTTATCTTTTGAATGGTTCAAAGTATATGACAGAACATAAACATTGCACCAGTTACGTTTTTTTGAGTTTCCAAAGGCTATAAAACATTCAACTTTTTTCTCCAAACCCATTTCTTCATCCAAATCTTGATTCCCAACAAAACATACCACATTCCTCGGATTTGTTGCCACATTTCCTCTACAACATACACTACAAGAAACATTGCCATTTCACAGGGCTTTTTAACAGGGTCTGCAACCCCTGGCAAATTTCCCAGGGCCTATGACAGGGAAACCCCTTGCAAACCATGGTTTGGATGGGGCCAACAACTTTCTAGAAACCAGGGGCTTTACCCCTCGCAAATGTCACTAAATCCCTGGCAAACAACAAGTGGGAAAATTGAATTTGAAGAAGCAGACAACATCACGTGGGTTGTCAGCTTTTTGGTTGAACTTCACACGGCCTATGCGAGGGGTAGTCCCTGGGTTCTGTGTGATTTGACCAAGCGCTGACATCTACTGCGCAAAAGCTGAAAAACGAGGGGCAAATCCCTGTCAAAATGCGCATTGACCCTGGCTTATGGTCTGCAAATATGACCGTTTACCCAGCTACTCTGCAGCTATTCTGAAGCTTGGCCTAGACTTCCATATATGCGAGAGGGATTCCCTCGTTTTTTCCATGTGTTTTTGCTGCATTATAAGTAGCCATGCACCGCTCACTTGCACCATTTCACAACACTTAGAAAATTTTCTTCTCACAACACCTTCATCAAACTTCATTTATTTGGTAAAAATCTCTTCATTTGTTATATATTTTTTCATGTTGCTATTTTTTACTACTTATTAATCTTATATATTTTCTTTGTTATTTGCAGCTGGGTCATAGTTAATTGCCTCATGTGGCTTCAACTCTTAATGATTTTGGCTTGCATTGCAGATCTGTTATTGTAACGCTTCAACAAGTTAGTGATATTTTTTCTTCATAACACTATAAATGTTATAAATGTTGATCATATGTTGTAAAATAGTAAATGTTGATCATATGTTGTAAAATACTATATTTCGAATTTATATACTATATTTATATATTTCTGTGATATATATTTCTGTTTTTTTTCAACTATAGTTTTTTTTTCGAATTTATATACTATATTTTTGTGATATACATTTCTGTTTTTTTTTTTAAGTTTAGAACTGTTTTTTTAATTCAAGAGAACCGTTTATTCAAAATTTAAATAAATAAATGTTATATAGAATGATATATGTTGATGATGTTCTTGTCAAAAAAATATATGTTGATGATGTTGGATGTTATTTACTTTATATTTCAAATTATTTATGGAATATATGCATGTTTTTTTTGTGACAAAATAGAATATATGCATGTTGTTGAATATATGATTTTTAGGTAGATTTGTTGATTATGTGTGTAGGTATAGTTACACTAGAATGACAAAAAATGTATGGTCCAACACTAAGTTTATAGTATATAATCCTTTTTTTTAATTAGAATTGATATCTATAATTTATTTACTAAAACAGTTTATTTAAAACATTTTTTTAGTTATTATAGAAAACTGGGGTTTTTTTGAAAGTAAAATTGTTTGTTAAATTAAATCGGTTTTTTTAAAAATTATTATTTGTTGAAATCTTAAAACTGTTTTTTAAATAAAAATACTTCATAAAAAAATAATATACTAAAAAGGTTTCTTGTTGGAAAACCGTTTTATAAAATAGTGTATTCAAAATCAGTTTTTTTTTTAAATTAAAACTATGTTAGAATTATTTTGTATAAAAAAAAAATAAAGCCGTTTTTTAAATAAATTGGAAACTGTTTTTAAATTAAAACAATTTATAAAAAAACAATATACTATAATAATGCCTATTGTTGGAAAAGAAGGGACTTAAAAATAGTGTAATACAAAATCAATTTTTTTTAAAAAATTAAAACTCTTATAATTAATTTTTGTTAAAATTAAATCTGTTTTTTTTAAAATTAAAACAATTCATAAAAAAAACAATATATGAATAAGACCTTTTATTGGAAATAATAATTATATGTATGCGCGTAAAATTGTTATTTGCGCGTAAAATTGTTATTCATTGTTTTCGCGTAAAATTGGTATTTGTTGTTTGCGCGTAAAATTATATGTTTGCGCGTAAAACTGTTATTTGTTCTTAACACGTAAAATTATTCTTCTCGATTGAGTAATCATTTTTTTGACGTGAAATATGTCAATGAAGTTGGTGAAGGTGCAGAAGATGGAGTATTATCAATATTAGTCTTCTCGATTGAGTAATCCTTTTTTATTATTTTAAATCAATTTTATTAATTAAAATGATTTTTCGTCCAATTAATTATATTTAAAAAAAATTGAAAAAAATATATATTTTTTATGATTTAAAATAAATTTTATTAATTAAAATGATTTTTAAAACAATTAATTATATTTCAAAAACAATTTTGAAAAAAAAACGATTTTTTTTATTATTTTAAATAATTTTTATTAATTAAAATGATTTTTAAAACAATAAATTATTTATTAAAAAAAACTTTAAAAAAAATATATACCTTTTCACAGGGGTTTACCCCTGGCAAAACCCATGGTACTGTGACCTGCATGATTTGACCTGTGTCAGTACAGCAGTGCGTCAGAAACAGTGCAGATGCGTCAATAGAAAAGACAGGGGTTAAAACATGGATTTTGACAGGGAAAAAGTAAGGGAGTTTCACAGGGCTCTGCCCCTCGTTTTTTTGCCAGGGGTGAAACCCCTCGCTTTTCCATTTGCGATGGGCGTTTTTCCCAGGGATTCATCCCCTGGCAAAATCTCTGGCAAACGTCCTTTTGCCAAGGCTTTTGGTTTTTTTTTTCAGGGAATCTGCCCCTGGCAAATGTCAATGTTTCTTGTAGTGATAGCAAGTAAGTGTTAACATCTCTCAATTTGTTTTTTTTTAATTTTAGGGTTGTATTTGTTGCTGATTGTCGCGGTGATTTTCGGAGATCAAGCTATTGATTAGCGTTGACTCACTAATTTTATTTCACGACTGAACTTTTAATTTTTTAAAAGAAAGGTGGAAAAAAGTTCTAAATTACCACGTTTTAAAAATTTAGGGTTCGGGGGTTAGTTACGTTTAAGGAAGGTATTAGCACCCTAAACGTTCGTAGTACTCTACGAGAACCTCTTGATTTTATTTATTTATTTTGGGCTATAACTTGCTTATTTTTTTTTTAAAAAGAAAGAAAAGAATGAATTAGAGTAGTGAGGAAGGAAAATAAAATGTTTTTATTTTTTTATTTTTTATGATTTGGAAGGACAGAGTCCTCTGCCTACGTACCCGTGAGGGATCAAAACCTCGTAGTTCGGGGTAAAAATAGCGTTTGATTTGTTTGGTGTTTTTTATTAGTTTTAAAAAGTTTTAAAAATAAAATAAAAGCCAAGTGGCAAAATGAGATGGGTTTGTGTTTTTTAATTTTGAAAATGATTTAAATGTTATTAAAATAGATTAATGATTGTTTAAAGAAAATAAAAGAGAAAAGACGGACACTTGATTGAAAATCAAGGTTTATTAAGAAAAGATTTTTTGTGATTTTTGATTATTTGCATGTTTTTGTTTTTTTTTGAATATGGACTAAGACTAAAAAAAAAAATATAAACGCGAGGAATTTCCGTGGTGACGTTGGATCACCACGAAATCCTTTGAAAATTAAACTAACCTAATATTTTTTTGCATTTTTTTTTATAGGGCGAAATAAAATAAAAATAAATAAAAGACATAAAGCAAAAATAAATAAAGTGAGTGTCAGTGCAAGTTCTCATTTATATTTACATTGTACCTAAATACATTCTAAGAAATGGCAAGATAATAAATATAAAAGTAAAATTGCAAATGCACTAAAAGTAAATAAATATGTTAAGAATAAAAATAAACATGAAAAAATGCATGAAATAAAAGGAAAATAATAAAAATAAAAATGAAAATGCATGATGTACTAAACATAATGGCAATGAAGTAAAATGCATGAAAATAAAAAATAAAACTGAAAATAAAATGCAAGATAAAGAAACAAAGGGAAGAAAATAAGAGAGAACAAAATAGAGGGGACATGGGGTGCAAAAGCTGGAAACGTGTGTGCCAACAGGAAAATAGGAAGAGCAGAAAAAGAGGTGTAAATGGGCCGCAGGTTTGGGTATTGGGCCTGAGGGTACTACATAAATTTTTCAGATTTTTTCTTCCCCCATTTCTTCCTCCATTCTTCTCTCTACTTCCTCCTTCTTCTCTCTTCCTTCATCCTCTCCCTTCTCTCTTTTTTCTCCTCACAGCAAATCTGAAACAGAAAACACAAACCCACCAAGAAGAAAAACGCAAGCTGGTTATGTACGTGGGTGAGGGAGGGGCGCGCGTGTTGGTTTGGGTTTGGTGGCGGTCGTGTGTTGTTAGGTTGTTGGGAAAGGGGAGGTGCGGCCGTGAGTGGAGGAGAAGGGCGGAGGGACTGGAGTGGTTTGTGGCTGATTTGTGGTGGAGGGAGGAGAGAGGCGATGGCTGGTTGTCTTGTTGGCTGAGGGTGATGTGTGGTGAGTGATGTGCGGTTGTGTAATGGTGGTGAAGGGTTGAATTGATTTTGTGTGGAGGTGTATGGTGGGGAGGAAGGCCGTGAATGGATGTGGTGATTGTGGCCGTGGCTGGTTGTTGTGTTTCGGTTTGGGTTGTGAGGTGGAGAGGGAGGTCGTACTGATTTTACTAGTTTTGTGTGAGATGAGTGTGGGTTGTTTACTGATCTGTGTGTGTTGTCACCGTGTATCCCCCCCTCCCCTGAGTTTTTGAATTGCCTCCTTTTAATCAAACAATACACTTAATGACAATCAAAACCAATGATGGACCATAAAGCAGTGTAATTGACACATTAAAACAAAAAAGTCTCTGCTCCCAAAGTCTCCTCCTCAAAGGTAATGACAAATTAAGGACCAATTAAAACTCAAGCAAAGTCAGACTAAAAAATAAATTTTAAAAAGTAACTAAAAAAAGAAATAATAAGAAAAAAAACTAAATAAAAAAATATCAATAAAAATATTTAAAAGAATAAAAATAAAGATAGAAATAAAAATAAAAACAAAAAAAAAGGACGGACCCGGACGAAACTAAAAAAAAATGAGGTATTTTAAAATACCTCTCTGTCGAAATTTCGTCTGAGACGACGAAAAATTCCGAACTAAAAAGACGAGTAAAAATAAATTTTAGGTCAAAAATTGGGGTATGACACTGATGAAATAGAATATGTTTAGGGTTTGGTTGTTTGTTTGTTGATCCAAACACTTCAACAACTGCTGCAACTATGTTCTCGAAAGTCGAACCTCTGATAGTTTTTTTGTATAGTCGTCGTGTATTGTAAACTTGTTTTGCAACCGTCAAATTGTCTTTCCTTCTATCTTTCAAAGTCGACAAAATAATTTTTTGGTTGCACGATATTCCTTGTCAAACTCTGTCTCTTCCACATTTAAACGACTGGCCAAAATATGATCTTTTAACTTTGACTCCATTTTTTGATTATGCGATCCGTAAACAATGCTAAGACTCTGTTGTTTTGATGCCTTAAAATAATCACGCAACCTAAACAGATATCCACATTTCCTTGAACTCATGTCTTCTCGTTTCAACTTCTAATTCCTTTATACTCACCACCTCTTTTACAACCCAATATAAAAAATTATTTTCTACGTCCAGAACCACTATCCAATTTATTTATTTTTATAGTAAATCTTGTCTTTCTTGCCTGACAGCAAGTCCGATTAATCAACTTTTCTCGATCTTCATATTTCTTTTGAGGGACAAAATATTTCACATTATCAATAGAGTTCAAGATCCAATTTTGAAACAATGGGAGATTCAACAATATCTACATATATATCACAAAATAAAAAATCAAATAGTTAAATACAAAAAATATCTTACAAAAATAAAAACAGTCCATAAACATAATGGTTTGGTTCGTAACTTCCGAACTCATATACATTATGGTTCGGGAGTTATCTCTCGAAGGTTATATTTAACCAGTAAAAAACAACAGAAACAAAATGTAAATGATTCTTATAAGTTTTACTTCTTATTTGATCACAAAAGAGTGGGGAATGACCCTATTTCATGGAAGGATTATGATGAAGAAACCCCAAAATCTCAATCACAAGGTTTGAGAGAGGAATGAGGTTGAGTGTAAAAGTAGAAATGAAAGTACAATCCAACTATTATGACATATAAAATGACTAGTTCGAAAGATAACTCATAAAACTCATCGGTTCGTATCTCTTGAACAATAAGACCAAAGAAAAACGGGAAATTTAGGGGGGTCCTAGAAGCAATGGCTAAAATGGTTTTGATGGGGTTATATATTGAGACTAGATTTCAAGTTGGTGGTTGGCATATGGCAGTTCGGTGGTTGGTTGCGGTGACCTTTGAGCTTTATTTGGGAGTTTGGAGAAAAGGAAAAAATAGAAAAATCTTTCTCATTTTTAAAAAGGGTATTTTTTTAAAAAAAAGGTAAATTAATGCCTATATTAATATAATTTTAATTTTAAGCATATTGTAACAACATATAATGAATTCGAAAAGTTCATATAACCCTCCAAAATCTTCCTATAATACAAATTTTAAGTTCCCTCAAATTAAGAGTATTTTTTTTGGTAAACCAAAGTATCCTCCGCACACAACTGCATAGATTAATCTCATCGAGATACTCAGACTCATTTAAGAAATTGACATCTCCCAACATATATTTTTTTTGTACACACCGGTCAAAAATCAACCTCTTAAAAAGATTCTGTATCATAATGACAAAAATCAACCTCTTAAAAGATTATGTATTTTTTTTTTTTTGAAAGAAAATTTTTATGTGTATTGTTTAGTTCAATTTTGTGCAATTTCATTTTTTTGTTAACACCACGTTCTAGTGGAAGGGGTAGTGTTGTTAATCCAAAGATCAACCATAAGATAAATGTGAATGTTCATAATAACCGTATAAACACAAAATTTTTTATATGTATGGATACTCATTTACATTTCTAACTTTTTCACAATAATTAACTTTACTTTTTTTTTTTGTGGGAATAGTTAACTTTACTTATTTTAGCAATATTTTAAAAATATTGCAATTTCAAGAAGATCTTGTTAGTCCTCTAAAAAGAAGAAGATCTAGTTGGTTTTAAATTTCTTTGTTATCTTTAAATACCGAATGAAGTAAATATATTTTTTTTTTACGATAAAACAAACTTCGTTCAAATGCTAAAATAAGAGTACAATCAAATTGAACATGAGTTGTGACATTTTTCATCCACATTTTCAAAGTCAAATACATAGTATCAATGTACATAGGAATTTCAGAAGTCAAAAGTAAATTGACAAACCAAACTCTTAATTCTAACATCCATACTAAATTCTTCTACATATGCTCAAAGATCAATAATAACGAAAGATCCACAATCTTTCATTGCATCCATGTTCGGGAAAAAATTGTTGTTGGTTCGCTCATTTCAACTATTTGTTGTCCTTAAAATGACTAATTCAATCACATGTTGACAAGTCATTTGTAGGGCTAATAGAATGTTAACATGGTGATAGGTACAATAAGCTTCTTACTCAAAATACGGTACAGACGAAAAGAATCACTTTTAAGCATTTCAACAAATATGTTGAGTACAAATTTAAAACAAATTAAAAATAACAATAAAACACAAGCAAAGAAACATAACAAAAAAATCCTAAAAACTCCATCATAATTATTAAATCTCAAACCGAAAAGCGATGGAGTGAGATAAATACAAAGTTTCAAACATAATTTGAAGTAGAGTAATAAACCGTTAGTAAAAAAAACGCTAACGAGGCAAATAGAAGTGATTTTTTTATAAATTTTAATTAAGATCTTATCATCAATAAATTTAATTAAGATTCTATTATTTATTACTTTATAAAAAAAGTAAATTCTAATTGAGATTTTATTATTCATTATTTTCTCAAGCTGTTTTTATTAATCACTTTTTTTTTAAAGAACACTTGTAAATAAATTTTATACTACATAGTGCTAAACTAAATCATATGTTTATTGATGGTGAAAAAACACATGCCAGTAAAAAAATCTGATAAATAAAATATAGTAAAAACAATTTTGCCGACAATAGAAAGCAATGGCCCACAACAGAGTTTTGCAATCAATATGGTTCGTTCTTTACCACGCGTCTTGTATCTAACCCCTATATCATTCCCTTTAACGGCGACGATTTTTCACAAAACTGATACGTCAATGCACTATCATGATTTTTTCGTCAGAACTTCTGACACTAAATAAAAGGACATTTTTGCCCTCATAACGACCATTCCTTCAAAGCTTCTTTGATTTTTCTATTATAAATATATTTTTTCTACTTTTGGTGTAGGACAGTTAGTGGGATGTATTGCAGGGTGGACGTGGGGGTCCATCAAGAGAGAGCATGTCACCTACTCTTCGCTAACATGGTAGTATTGAGACTTTGGAGTTTAACCCAACACAATTCTTAAATGGTACCATTGCATTTGCAACAATCATAGTCAAAATTCCACAATAAATAGTTGTTAATCTTTTCGTGTTTATTGATTACCAGCAAATGGCTATATATTTCATTTTATTTTTAGTTAAATTCTTATTGCCTCACTCTTTCAACGCACCCTACAAATTTTTCTTTTTGTTCCGTCTAGATTTTACTACATTCGTCTCTAATTATAAGATATTTTTAGAAAAATAACAGAAATTAAGAAAATTTGAAAGTGATAATAAATTTGTTTGTAATTGCTATTGTTTTTACAATTTTATCCTTTAAGAGAGAGGGTTAGTGTATGTTTTCAATATAATATCTAATGTGCTGATCGAAGAAAAAGATATAAAATAAATATAGGTGTGTTGGTAAAGAATTAATTAATGAACTTGAAAATACCAAAGGGGTCTTATAAAAAGAGACAATTTTTTTCTCAAAAGGGTCTTATATTTAGGGACGAAGTTAGAATAATCCCAAACTTAAAAACACGTTTTGAATTATAGAATGTGAATCATGTTAATATAAAAGACATGCACAACCTTCTTCCCTCTTTTAAAGTCTCATTTTTTGACCTAAAACCTCTCAAATTTTAATCTTGCTACATCGTGTCATATTTCAAGTTAAGTTGCTCAAATCCATCACATTTTAGATGTTTTCAAACACTAAACAAGAGGTTAGTTCACATTTAGTCAGATATTTGGTGTTTGATTTGCGTTTTTTCTTTCGGGATACTGGTTTCGCTCGGATTCTAAAATCGAAAAAGTATTGTTTAGCATTTTGGTTTTTTAAAATCTAAAATATGTTATGGGTTGCAAAAATGTTGATTTCTCTATGAATTTGTGAATATTTTAGATGTGGACACACACTATGATTGCATTTTGGTTGCATGAGGAGCATGACTGTCTCGACTAAGCAAGAACGCACAAGGTAACACAGATATATTGCGAGGTCATATATAATAAAATGTGGGACCTCTAACGCACCCCTTACGCCTAAGATTGAACATCTGGAGAGAAATAGGAGTGTTACGATAGCGAAAACCTTATAATAAGTGGCTCAATATATATTAGATAGACTATAAACATATGACTAATTATATAGTTCAATTGTGAAAAATATTGAACCGTGTTAAAAATAACGCTAATCACCTACTTTGTAATTCATGAAATCACTTTTAAAGGATTTTTCGTGAAACTTGAATAAACTTGTGAATAATGTAAAATAATACATAAAAATTATCCAAAAATTACAAGTAAGTTTCCAAAAAAATTAATATTTTAAATACTATTTAAGTAAACAAGTAAGTTTCAAAAAAATTAACTTAAAACATAGACTACCGACTGTAACCGAATCATAAGCAGTTGAATCTTAGTAAGACTCAAAGTATATTGTTTTATCATATCACATCCAATACAAACCATATAAAAAGAAATCATATTTAAACAATAAAACTATCTACGAAGATAAAGAAAGGTGCAAAAAAATGACATGACAAGAATGTTGTTCTGTAGAATATATCCAAACGTGAAACTTTAATAAAATTGTAAATAATGTAAAAGAATAAAAAAAACTATGCAAAAATCAAAAGTAAGTTTTTAAACAATTTGTAATTAATATTTTAAATGCTATTTAAGCAAACAAACCAGTTTTGAAAAAAGTTAACTAAACATAGACAAGTGATTGTAACCAAACCATAAAAGATTGAATCTTAATAAGACCCTAAATATATTGTCATATCATATCTCATTCAATATGAACAATCTAAAAAGTAATATTTAAAAGATAAAACTATCTATGTAGATAAAGAACGGTGCAAAAGATTGAGATGAAACGAATGTTCTTCTATCCATAGAAAATATCCAAAATATGTAAAACTCAAACAATATAAAATTACATACTTTGTGCCGTGTGATAATCTTATTTCTTAAAATTGGTAAAAAAATAGTTCTTAAAATAGAATTTGGCTAAATATAAAATATTGATATTAGAATATTGATATAATTGTCCAAAAATCTTATCTACTGATAAAATGTCAAAATCGTTAGGTATGTGAGTTTCCAATAACTATTGTCATTTCATCTATCTACAATTTTTTATATAACTTGTAAAAGAAGATATCTCTTTGTGTAAATATTCTTGACACAATTATATATAATAATTAAATGGCTTAAACTCAGTTTTGATCCACATATTTTGGCAAAACCGTAATTTTAGTTCCCTTATTTTTAACTCAACAATTTTAGTCCTCCATTTCAGAAATTTTGATCATCCGATTTGATGACCTGACAATATATTAGACGACCTAACATGAAAATAAAGAACATAATTGTCGAGTCTTAAAAATTAGAGTGTTAAATTAGGTTGTGATCAAGCATACAAAGCCAAAAGAAAATAAGTTGAAATGATACAAGAGACTCAGAGTGAACAATTTTTTGTCACATTGATGATGAAGCATCATATGATATTTTATGCTATGTTTTTAGCTATTTTCTTTGCATTTGATGACAAATAAGAGGTTATTTAAAGGAGTTGTCCATGATTTGAGGAACATTTTGTATTATTTTTACTCGAGTCGTTGTAATTCTTATTGATCCTAAATCATGCAAATCCATAGGTGTTTTGAGTCTTTTTTATTGTTAAATCATTTAATTTGGCAAAGCAAGACACCACATGAAGATCAAGGGACATGGAGAATGAAGATCAATGGTTCTTAGAATGTTTTTGAAGACAATACAAGTTGAGAAAAAATCATCCCAAGTTTCAAGACATTTCAAGACGGAAGAACGCTCGAAAAAGGACGAAAAACTGCAGAATTTGCACTTCGGCTACTGCCTCATGCACCCAATTCCCAAGCCATGCGCCCCTGCGCATCTGTGCAGACAGAATACAGTTTTAGCTTGTTTTCCAAGCTGGATCGGAGGGAAATGCCCAGTTCTTATTTCAATAATTAAGAAAATTGGCGGTAGAAGGCAAAGGGTCAAGCATCAGAGCTTCAAGGCAAAGGGTTTTCTCATTCTTTTGTTCTCTTTAGGATATGTTTTTATATTGTTTTGTAATAATGTCGGTTACCATGTGTAACTAAACCTTTATTGATTAGGGTTCAACAATGAACCTATACTTATTTGTTGGATTCAATTAATAAAGTTTTCTATTTAGTTTATGATTCAATTGCCTGGTTTAATTTGTATATGTTCCATTATTAATGTTTTTCAACTAGCGGTTGACATCATCTATAGGCTAAGGTATAAGACTGACTATCTTACAGGTGCCCGAACAACAACAATAGTTATAAATTGCTTATTTTTATAAATTAATCTCTTTTAATTGAACATAAGTATGATTGTTAGGGTTATAATTCATCTTTAGGAAAAGTCGCAAGTATAACTCCTGTCGAGGCACAAATACTTGAACTTCCCACCGTTACATAACGAGGTCATATCGGAACTTTCGTTTATCAAGGCAAGGTCATAACTAATAATAAACCGAGTTAATTCCAACAAAGAAGGTAGAGGGGATTCAAGATATCATAATCGTCGTTAATCACCTAAATCAAACAACCTAATCTCACACTATGGAAGACATTTCAAAACTTGCAAACCATAAACTCTTTTACTGCTTTTATAAACAAATAAATTTTGTTAATTGCTAAGTTGAACCACAATTCATGTGGAGACGATAATTTATTACTTTATTACTTGTTAAGATTTGGTGCACTTGTCAATTCGTCCAACACACGTCATCAAACTCGATGGTAAAAATCATGTATTGGTAAAAAAATTGAAATGGAGGACCAAAATTTTGCAATTAAAAATAGGAGGACCAGATTATGGTTTTTCCAAAATAGGAGGACCAAAACTGAATTTAAGTCTAATTAAATTCAATTAGTAATCAGAGAATAAATCATACACTCATGATAGGATTAATGCCATAGCATAATCCAAATTGGTAGATTCGTGGATTTAGAGAGGCCGTCATGGATGTTGGTTTGATTGTTGTTGCTTTGAAAGGTTACCCATTTACATGGTTTAAAAGTTTAGACATTAATTGACATGTAGAAAAGAAGTTAGATCGAGCATTGTCAATTGAAGACTGATTTCTTTTTGAATGAGCTGAAGACTGATATCACTTATTTCCAAATGTAAAATTGGAATGTTTGACACCTACTGCTTCTTACCTCAAAAAAAAAATTAACTATTGCTTTTGACCATTATCCTCTCTGGTTAGTGTTGAACCTACTTCTAAAGGTCATAAGACTCATAAAAAATTTCAAGTTAAAAAATGTTTGGTTAATGGATCCTGATTTTGATCAATTTGTTCAACAATGCTGGTAGGATGCTAATGATGAGGGAATTTGCAGAAAATTAGATAAATGTGGTCAATAGTTACTTCAATGGAGCAACAAAAGTTGTCACAATCTACGAAAACAAAATGAACAATGTAATAAGAAACTGAAAAAATTGAGGCATCAAGTCGATATATTTTGGAAGCAGTTCAACACTCTTATGGTCAAAGATGGTATATTTTGGAATTAAATGGCAAAAACATTATGGCTCAAAGATGATGATTTGAACACTCGCTTCTTTCATGCTCTGGCAACTTCTATAAAGAAAGTGAATGCTTCTTTAGAAAGATATAAGTGCAACATGAAAGCTTCTTTTTTCCACAAATGATAATAAGGTGGGATTTGATATTTGTATTTGTAATAATCAAGGCCAATTTATATAAGCTAAAATAGAATGTGTCCAACCGATAGTATATGTTGATGTAGGAGAAGCTTTGAGTCTCCTTCTTGCAACAGAAGTTGCAACTGGTTAATGTTGATATTGATCTAGATCCTATATGTGGTAGATAAGTTCAAAAGTAGAGGGCTAAACACCTCTAATTTAGGTGCTATTGTAAAATATTGTACGTGTATTCACACTACTTACTTTAGAAACTCCCATGTTGAGCTTACTAAGAGACAAACCAATGAAATTGCTCACACTATTGCAAAAGCAACCACATTTCTAAATAGTTTTCATATTTTCACCAATATGCCTACATGTATCCATAACATTGTTTTGAGTGAAATGCTTTAAGCCTTTATCATAAAAAAATGATGTTTCAAATGCACATTTTGTACCCTTATTTAAATTTTTCTAAAGCTTTCACAACTCTATTTTAAAAATTCAACTTTTTGGTCTCATATTTCAATTGTTTATGACTTTTAATCTTGCCGATAGGTGTTAACTCTGCCGAGACGGAGCGAGAGGTGTTAACCCTGCCGAGACGGAGCAACATGTCAGCAAACCTCAAAGTAAGAATGGTGGTATTGCAGAATCCCCCACTAATCAGGAAAATCTTGATAAGAATCATGATGATGATTCAGAATCAGTAGACACTCTTTTTCGTGAGGAGCATCATGACGAAGCTATAACATTTTCACCTCCTTCGGGGAACATTGACCAACAACTTGTAGTTTCAACAATTCATGATGTGGTCCAGCGGGATATAGAATTTCTGAGGGAATCCTGGGCTAATATGGCTCATAATGATGAAGATGTTAACATGAAGGAGTCAAATCTTGTTGATAATCAACAATTTCAACTGGTAGTTCATAAGAAAAAGAAGAACAAGCAAAAGTCGCAGACAGGAGCTAACAAAGGGAGCTACACTACCAGGCTCAGGCTAGGTGCTCCCAAAAGTGTCCAATTGAAGCTTTTATTTTTTTTTATTGTTTTCTTTCCTCGAGGGTTTTGGTTTATTTCCCCCCGCTTTTTGTACTTTTCTTTGCTTTTTATATGATTAGGGTGTTGCAGCAGGAGACATCTTTGCACCCCATCTTTTGATTAAAAAAAAAGTTTATGACTTTTAATCCCCCACCATATTTTGGTGTTAGTTTTGATGACATGTCCAAATCAACAATGAACATGTTATCAAAGTTGACCTCAAATAGGATGAAATCAAAAGTTAAAAATTAAAATAGAGGGACCAAAATTTTAAAATAAGATAAAATTCATAAAAGTGAAAATAGAATACCAAAAATGAATTTAAGGAAAAAAAATAAAATAAATCACAGCTATTCAACACTATCTCATATAATACCACCATACCATATCTTTATCTAAAATATCCAAACAAATACTATATCACCTAAATGTTACAAAAACAAAAATTATCTACCTAATAAGATTTTTTAGTCAAAATAAAGCCAGATAAGATTTTGTTTTGATAAAATCTACCTAAAAGATATAATTGACTGATTGTGTAAACCTTTAACTTTTATAATCTTTTATTAGAGAGTCATGCCACCATGTAATTATTCCAAATCTTTTATCTACCTAGGATTTGGTACAATTTATTCTTTATTAATGACATTGTTGGTCCGCGCTTGCTTATTGTATATTATTAGCATCCTACTATTATTCCTTCTTTAATTTTAATTTATGTTCATGACTTTTTACATTCGTATTTGACCTTATGTCATTGCCTTAGACAATAATGCTCTTGACTCAAATGAAGAGCATTATTGTCTAGGGTGAGTTATGGTCAGTACCACAAAAATCTCATTTGTTATTCATTACTTGAACAATATTGGTACATGTTATGCACATCATTCTTGGGTTTTATTTACATTAATTTTATCATATATTATATTTCATTGCATTTTTCATTTTCTATGTGGTTCATATACTTAAAACTAATATTGCTTCAACATATATGTTTTCATTTTCTAGAGTATGTCATGTACTTAGGTACTACAGTATGTAATGCACTTAGGTTCCCTATCTACTCTTTAGTTTTCATACTACTACAATCTATCTTCCACTTCATGTCTTGCCATACATGTCATTAATAGCTTCTTTCTAACTTTTTCTGCCTCATTCTTCGTTACTTTTTTATCATAAACACCTTACTTGAACAAATTATAGTTTCACTTTCCTATATCTATATATATGTTTACTAATCAATTCCAATTTCCATTTCCAATTCATTATCCTATAACCTAAATCAATTCAGACTAAAATAAAACAATACATTTCAACACTTATTAATTATTCTTTTACAGTTTTATTTTAATATTTCCCACCTAATACAATCCATATTCAAATTCACGATTACAATTCCTATTCATTTAATATCATTTCCAATAAAAATTCATTTTCACAAATACGCTTCCTATAAACCCATTACATCATTCTTTCAAATCACATCCAACATATTCCTCATATTAACATTTTTTCTAAACTATGTTTTTTTACATAATTTACACTAACAACAGCGAAATAGTTCAATGTTTTATCACCATTTTTATCCATTCACATTGACCACAACTATTGCCTTTCTAAACATACAATGTAAACCAATATTAACCAAAATATTATTTCTTTGCATTTTTTCCCTGTCAATCTATCCTTAAATTATTTGTATTTACTTATCATTTTATCAAACAATCTCTATTTAAATCATCACGCCCAACCGGCACCCGTGCGGACGCACGGGTTAGTTACTAGTCTTTTATTAGAGAGTCATGCCACCATGTAATTATTCCAAATCTTTTTTGACGGGGTAATTATTTCAATGTCGAACACAAGTTGAATTGTCAACTCCAAATTCTGTGACAACTATTCACAAAAATTAAAATAAAATCCAAGCACATAGATCTCATAACCTGAGAATAAAATCTACGGTTGAATTGCTACCTAACATCATTGGCATCTACTTTTCAGGCCTAAATTTTCATAAACAGTCCAAAACATGTGAAATTAAAAATAATTAAATTATATTAGTGACAAGAAATCTAATATCATGAAAAAATAATGATTGTGGTATCTTTTAACTTAACCAAATCTTTTAAATTCGAATTCAATTTTTAAAATGTAATAATGTTAAATATCTTTTGAGAGAATTGAATCCAATTCAAGAAATACAACAACACTAAATTTTTTTAGAGAAAATTTCATCATTTATTATAATCAAACTCCATTCGATAAATTATTCTAGCACTTACACGCAAAAAATAATACTGAGATAATTTAATAAAAAATAATACTAAGATAATAAATATTAGTGATTGCATTCCACGCGCCAAATATAACAGTAATAAATCTTGTCTCACGTAAACACACTGATGAGTTGCCACGTGGAGGGTAAAACCGGTACATAAAATTTTATGTTCGTACACGCGCGTAAGAACCTTACTTTATTAATGTTTTTTGTTGTTGTTAGTGTTATTGTCGGGTTTCACATTCAAAGATCCAAAATGTTGCAAAGTTTGCAGAATTTTCCATCCAATTGGAATATTATTATTATATAATCTTTTTCATAGATTTCACATTGAACAAAATTCTTCTCAATTTTATCTCTGATTCTCTCTCTTTTTTTTTTATTATTTATATTTTAATTTTCATTGGAATTTTTTTACCTTTTTAACATCTAGGTGAGTTAATTTGAGTGTTCTTAACTGATTTCATCTTAAAAGCTTAAAGGGTCATCAGGGTTTGATTGAAAAATATTTTTTTTTTATCTTTCTATTTCAACGCTATTCAGATGCCAGAAAATAGACAGGTTTTCAAGAATGCTGGTTCTAATCCATCTGGTGATAACATTGAAGGTAATTCAATGAATGATTGATTTTTCTTTGAATTTTGTATGTTTTGTGTTATGATTTGTTGTTTATGATGTTTTTCTTGTTCTGATCATCATTGTTTTGGTTGGAAATATTTTGTTTTCGTTGATGATGATGATGATGATGATGTGTTTCTATTTTTGGTAGAATGAATTTGATTTGAATGATTTCTATTGTTGTTTTGTTTATGATTGATTCATGCAATGTTGTTGTATTGTGAGGTTTGATGATTTTTTTTGAAACTATGAGTTAACTTGTGTGAGTGAAAAAGGTTTCATGAATAGAAAATTATTATTATATTATGATTCCATGTTTACTTGCCTAGAATCAAGTGTTATTATACTTGATCGCACATGGTTTTACAAAATTTGTGTACTTTGCTTTATGATGCAATAAAGGGTCGTAATCGTAATCTGCATATTGTGATTTTAAATTCTTTATGATAGTTTTGAATTTCTGATCTAGTTTAATTCTATTGTACTGTGAGTGTGGTAATTTGAGTTATTACTGCTTGAATTTGTTGGAATGTTTTTTGAGAGATTGTGCAAGATTTGTCTGATTCCTTTGTGATTTGTATTGCAGAAGCTATTCGGCGTTTGAAAATCAATAGTAATCGAGACAGAGATGCTGTGGCTCAATCAATGCCTTATCCGGATCGACCTGGTGAACCTGACTGCGTATATTATTTGAGGACTGGAATGTGTGGTTACGGGAGTAACTGCCGCTATAATCACCCTGCTAACATTTCACCTGTAATGGAGCTCTTTCTATTCTTTCCTTTTCATGAATTTCCTTCTGGATAGATAGTTTCTTAGGTCAAATATTTTATGAACATGTAGTTTGTGGATTGTAATCTTGTTTATTTTGCTCATTAGTTTTATTATTTGTAATTTAGGTATAAGTTTCTCATACTTTATTAGATTTCAGGTTACTCAATATGGTGAAGAACTTCCTGAGAGAGTTGGGCAACCTGATTGTGAGGTATGCTTATTTTTGGTAACCAAAAATGTATTTGTTGTCATTTTTTGATCCCGCGTTTTGAACAGTGCTTCATGAAACCGAATGTGGATGTGGTTTATGCAAGAACTTTAAGAGTGAATTCAAGAACAGGCCTTCTTTTGCTTTAACAAGTTTACTTTTTATGTTGTGGAAAATTCCATTAGAAGTTGTTCTATAGATACTTACATATGATATTTTACTATTTTCCTCTGGCAGAAGTTTTAGTTTCCTTTTGCACTTAATTTTTGTCCTTTTGTGGTCTCTTATTTCCATTCAACCCCTTCAATAATAGGTTTCACCTGTTTGAATTACTTGCTAATTCTTGCATGAGCACAAAATGTCTGTAGGCACTAAGACTATGCTCATACAAGGGAATTGCTCTGAAATATTTAACCTAGGGACATGTTCATTGTTAGAACACCAATACATGAAAAGGGAAGAAACTGATGTAGGTCGTAGGATACGGATACGGAATGAGGACAAAAAAATGATTAAGTTATGCTGCCAATGTGGAAAATCATCTTTGTTTCCTTCCAAACATTTAATAGATTTTTATTTTGATGGACATTATAGTGTTTGTCCTGTAGAATTTATTTACTAGATCTCTCTATGACAATAATGGCAAAGTTTCATTAGATGCCAGCCATGGCGTAATTTAAGAAGAAGAGGAAATAATGATATGAACTTTGAGTTCCACATCTATTGTACTAGAAATATCAAGTTCAGGAAATGAATAAAATCTTTAGATTTTGTGCTTTCTTAATATTAAATATTAGATACTTCATCGTTATTCTAATGCAATGAAAGTTGTTGGTAGCATATTACCTATAAACAACTTTTTTTTGAACAATACCTATAAACAACTTAATTAAGCGTTTATGGCTTAAGCGCTTATGATATAACTACTTATGTATAAGCTATTTCTATAACAAAAAGATAAAACAAAGTCAAACTGTTTTCATAAGATATCCCGGAGAGCTTATGGAAATAAGATGAAAAGATCTTCAGGGCATGTCATAAGCCGTTTCCATAAGCTATTCCAAACAGAATTTAATACTAGTAACTTGTGATCTTGTTTGAAATATGTGTTGCAGTATTTTCTTAAGACAGGAACATGTAAGTATGGATCGACATGTAAATATCATCATCCAAAAGACAGGCGAGGTGCTGCACCCGTTGTCTTCAATACTTTAGGTCTTCCCATGCGTCAGGTTTGTACATCCCTTTGAACCAAATGCTTTATTTTTTCCCACAAAGTTTACTCTTTTGATGGAAGATGTTGAAGCAATTGCGTTTTTCAATAAATTGTTGCTTTTAGGAAGAAAAATCATGTCCCTACTACATGAGAACTGGGTCTTGCAAGTTTGGAGTTGCATGCAAGTTTCATCATCCACAACAGGCAGCTTCCTTTGGAGGAGCTTATCCAGTGGCTGCATCCCCTCCCTCCACAACTGTTACTTCATCAGGTTTTCCATATGCTGGTGGGTTTCCTGCATGGTCAATGCCGAGAATGTCATATTTATCTGGACAGGCCATTCAATCTTATGTGCCTCCTTTTTTACCTTCTTCACAAGGCATTATGCCTGCGCTGAGCTGGAGCAACTACATGGTTAGTTGAAAACTGTTGAATGTCGTGTTTATAAGTTTACTGTGTTATTGAATGCTCACACACATATACTGATTAACATGGTATGGTTTAAAAGCTATCAGATATATTAGCTAAACAAATACAGGTTAGAAAATCTTACCATTTTTACTACTAGATGTCACACACATTGCATGGAACACAAATGAAGTGATTTGTGTATGGCATGATTGACAATACTTTTGTTTCATTGATTTCCAATCACATTCGGCGCTCAAATACTGATTAACATCCAAAACAGAACCAGCCTTGTCTTGTTTAGGAAATATTCCTAGCCTTTTGGGATCTTTGGCTATGTTTGATTATGTTATATTTCGTAACTACATGCATTCAATGGTTACTTACTTTTTGCTGATTCAACTAAGATGTTCTGTTTTTGACTGCTATTTTATTTGTCGAAAAAGGGAAGTATTAACCCTGCAATGCCTACTGGTTTTATTGGATCTAATCTTGTCTACGACTACATGAATCCGGCGGGAGAGACACTTTCTGGTGGACAGGTAATGAATTCATCTCTTCCAGATAGACCTGAGCAACCAGACTGTAAATACTTTATGAGCACTGGAACATGCAAATATGGATCTGATTGCAAATTCCACCACCCTAAAGAAAGGATAGGCCAAACTTTATCAATTAATCCACTTGGCCTTCCTGTTAGACCTGTAAGTGCATTTTCTTCTTAATGCTTAGGGTCCGTTTGTTCCAACTTTTTTATTGTGAAAAAAATCATTTTTTTAAATAAACAATTTTAGAAGTTTTCATCCATTTGTTATTTAAACAAAATGAGAATCTGAAAAGAATCTCAAAAAAGTAATCTCTAAACTATTGAATATCAAAATCACTTTTAGTTACTTTGAAATATTTGTTAATATTATTCTCCCCAATATTTTGTGATGATACTTTTGTAATAAGTTATCAAATTAATTTGATTTTCTGATTCCTATTTTGGTTGTCTGCAGGGGAATGCTATATGCTCTTATTACAGAATCTATGGAGTATGCAAGTTTGGTCCAACATGCAAATTTGATCATCCAGTTGTGGCTATCTCTCAGAACTATGGCTTGCCTTCGCCTACTCTATCAGTATTCGATGCATCTCTCCTTACTAATCCAAGAAGGCTTTCAACTGTCCAACCAACCGAGACATCTCCATCGAAACAATCAACTGACAAGCTTCAACAATCTGATACAAAAGCTGCAACCGAAGATTCATCTAAACAAGCTGACAGTACATCAAATTCTCGCACACCTTCGTCCGAGTCTCTACAGGAATAAACTGCTTGAAGTTTTATTTTTCTTTTGGACCTTTTTTTTTCTTTTTTCGGAGAAATATATTATACATACCATCTATTCCCCCTTTTGATCTGCAATTCTGCAGGGTTGGATAGTTTGTTCAATGGTTGTTGTGACAATCATGAGCTTGTGGGGGATAGAGGGCATTTTTTTTGTGGTGAATAAAATGCAAGTAGAAAGTTTGTGACTTTCTTTTCCCCTTTTATCTCTTGGGGTCAATTTGGTACATACACCTACAAATACTGAGTGAAATTCTCAAGTATGTAACAATTCTTGCATGAATAGAGTTTCTATTGGCTACAATCAATCAAAATATCAAGATACATTAAAATTAAAAAGGAATCAAAACTTGCATGTGTTTTTTTTAGTATTATCATAAGCTTTTGCATGAATTATTCTTCTATATATATGTGGAAGAAATACTTAACACTGAATTTTGTACCCTATTTTTAAGGGCATGGCTAATTGACAAGCCATTTAAGTCACTCTTGCCAATTTTCTATTCCTTTTTCTTTTCACTCATTATAATACCATAGCAAAATATTTTAACTAGAGATAATTTAATTTTTTGAAGAGTAAAAGTTTACTTGAGGTATTATATTTTCATTGAAGGGACATGAAAGAAAATATGAAAAAGGGGTACGTAATTTCTAATCAACTGACCATACTCCCTGTTTATATATAGACAAATGCATATAAAATATGTAATGCTAAAACTAACATAAGAAAAATAGTTATAGGGGAAAGCAAAATGTAATATATACATGAGTTTATAGACATAATAATATAATCCCCATTTACAAAAAGCAAAGGAGTCCCAAAACAAAGCTACTAGAAAACCATGTTAGTTTCAAGAAGAATCCAAAACATCAAGGTTCAAGTTCTGCTACAGAAGTTGATAATGGTCTAGGTAATTTTTGTCCATTCAACTTCATCAAGGTTTAAGTTCTGATGCTAAAAGTTGCTTTACCGCCTTATTATAGCCAACTTTGTACTGCAAAGAAATTTGATCTTTCAATTCTTCAATTTCAGCCTTCAGTTGATTCTTTTCAAAGCTTGATTCCTTGAGAGTTTTCTTCAATTTATTCCGTTCATCTTTAAGATGAATCATCAACTTTTTCAACTCAGCAATCTCTTCAACCAAAGCTTTGTATTCCTTTTCAAAATCGCCAACCATTTTCCCAATGATACGAAGAAGCAAAGTCGTGCGAATGCAATCCGCTAGATTAGTTTGTAGTGCCCTTTGTAATCCCAGCTCCTTAGCTTTTTCATTTGGCCAATGATGCATTTTCTTACGGAAATGCTTATCAACAAGATCTCCAACTGAAAACCGACATCCTAGATTAACGCGTCATCACCATCACCACTACCATTGATCTCAGTAAAAAATGATGTCCACATTTCATCCACATCTACACCTTTAGAAGAACTAGGCTGGCTCCTATTAGGAAATTGCACAAGAGATGCACTTGACGCACTTGAAACCTCCGGTTGATGGCGTTTCTTGAGGGTTTTGACTGGGGAATTATCGGTTGTAGCTTCCTGTGGTGAGTTCCTTATACGATCATCCATCCTCTTACTTTCACAAACACCGTGGTTGTTCTTCTTGAAAAAACAAATTGAAGATGTTATGCATAAACACCGTGGTTAGTATCCACTCTCTTACTTTCAGAAACACCGTGGTTAAACGTACAAAGCAAAAGACATAAAATTAATGTAGGAATGTATGAATTACAAAGCAAAAACCTTCAATGTTCAACAAACAAATTCTAACCATTTCCATGATACTTTATGCATACCACTAACTAGGAATTAAAAGGGTACACAAAGATTAAAGATGACGTTGCATTGAAAGCATACTTCCTCCTTTGACTGAAGTATTCCTCATGATTCATTTGCAATATATAACATACAGGAATTACTGGTTACAATATGATTTCAATTAAATTCCTCAACTGCTTATTAATAAAGGATTTAAACCTTAATAGAAATATTAAGTTAGTTAAAACTTAGTTAGTTAGAGTTTGTTATTAGGTTTGTAGTTAGTTGATTTCTCACAAGCTTTCTATATAGAACTTAAAATTAAATTCTGTTACTGACAGAAGGCATGGCGATTCGCAGACAGTCCACAAAATGACACCAATTTACTCTATACATACCTAAACACCAGAAACTGTAATATCCCACAAAGCCACCTTTAAATAATCACCAAACCACTTAAAAAACAGGTTCAATGCAAACAATGTTCCTTACTTTGGGATGTTAATTATTAGCAAGGTCTGGAAATGGGTCCCACCATATGGTATGTATATTGTATGCAATTTACCCTGTATTTTACATAAGAGACTGTTTCAAGGACTTGAACCCGTGACCTACAATACAGGTAAACTACAATGCAACTATAAAAAATCCTCAACTATAAAGAGTATCAATTAATACTCATATAATAACATAGATTATAATAGAAAGAAAAGAAAAAAAGGTAACAATAAAGTAAAGGAAACAAATTCGACAAACAAGTGGATCCACTAATATATTATGCAAAAAACATAAATGTGTGTGCTTTAACACTATACATTTGACCATACAAGATGCTCTTGTGAGTTATAGCAAGTCTCGTAAGGTCACAGGACCAAATGTACATTGTTTAGACGCACACACAAATGTCTCTTTGTGTGTTCCTAAACATTATAGATTTGGTCTTGTGACCATAAAAGAATAACTCAACTCAGACAAAGGTCCATTTCATCTAACTACTCCCACACCTAATTTTACACTCACATATTAAACTTCAATTTATTTAATAAAAAAAACGAGAAATTAGTCCTTTACCTGAATAATAAATAAACCACAGATACTCATCTTTCCTTTCTAATAAGCCAGTAAAATGTTTGGTGGAGTTGTTACATGCATAAAACTGATTCTTACATGCATAAATTTTTTTGAAGGGATCTTACATGCATGCATTGATCTCTAGAGAATAAATGCATAATTTCATTAGTACACATGCATGCATATAAAGCGCTATCAACTCCAGAACAAGCACATGCAAGCACATAGCTCTAATTTGAGAAGATGTTCTCACATGAAAACTAGAAATCTAAGACAAGATTAACCAAACTTGAGGGAGAAGATGATGGTGATGATTTCAAAAAACTGCACCTTAGCCTCCTTGGTTTTCTGTTTTTGACCTTTTTCTCTTATTTTTCTTTTTGCACAGCTCTAGATCTCTAGTTCAAGCCGAGCATGAGGTTATAGTGTGTATCTTTCTTTATCTTCCAGAGAGACATTGTAGAATAAAAGTGGAATATGTTAGCTGATATTTTCCCCTTTTTACCCTCGAGAGTATAATGCAATACCTACCCCTATCCTAAGGCTTCTAGTTCTAGTTAAGTCATATATTCACTATCACATATGATTGTAGCTAGAGTAGTCTACAAGATAATTTATATTTTTGGAGTTCAAAATTTCAAATTCAATAATTTATATTACAATCCTCCAAAAAAAAAAAATTTATATTACATCCAAATGCTTCTTGATTGTCTAATTTGTGCATAAAAAGAGTGGAAGTTTGGGCAATAGTTAAAATATTGGCTTAATTTTACTTTTCATCCTATATTTTATAAACTTACAAAAATAGTCTCCTCTTTTTAAAATCGAATATTCCGGTCTTTAATTTTTTTTATCATTCGATTGTCAAATTTGTTACTCTTGTTTTCATCCTTATTTGTTGCATTTGGCTCATGGTGTAATAATCTTATTGTTCTATATGAAGCAATGTCTGATACAGAACTCTATTTTTTTAAATCTAAAAAATAATTGAAATATATATAAAAATCTCGATCAATTATAAAATAATGTCGTTCAGAACACAACGAACACGACGAACACAACCTCGAATCAGGATGTAATATATGTGAGCACATTTTCTCACATGTTTTTTAAATTCATTATACTTGAGGTGTCCGAGGTATGAACCCTGACCTATGTATATATTATGCAACGTCTTTGTCAACTAAGCTAATCTCACAGGGACATTTTCACACATATTTTTACTTGTAAAAGTTCATGTGTAAGTTTTAAATATTAGACTTTTAGGGCCTATTTGGATTGAGCTTATTTTGAGCTTATGCAAATAAATAAGCTTTTATGATAATTCATAAGATCTTACTAACGAAAATTGTATATTCATAAGTTGTTTTTTCATAAACTACCTTAACAAATTTATAAATAATACATTAATGCTTCTTTATTTGCATAAGTTACATTGCATAAACTCTAAAATAAGCCAATTAATCCAAACGGCATGTAGCTCATTTATTTTAAAATTTTCGTTCATTTACTTGTAAAATTTGCAAACGTGTGTGTAATTTTTATTTGGAATAATATAGTATTTAATCGTGTGATTTTTATTTGATTGTGCGACTTTTAGCAAGTTATGCTCCCTTCATCTTTCTGATATATCAACAATTGAGGCTCCTTTTCTCAAGGAAAAAAAATGAGGCGTAATGATTTTCCATCTGAGAATCTGAAAATGTGAATAACCACTAAATCACTTAATAGTGTATAATGTATATGGATAGTTCAATTAGTTTGAGCTAAGGAATAAAAAGTTGGAGGAATTAGTTTGAACCTAGATGAAAGAATAAATATAAATTCAACAATTAATTACTACTATCATTTGCTATAAAAAAAATTGTATACAAGAACAAGCCAAGATATATCTAAGTATTGAAACTTGAATAGATATAAAAAAAAGTCTTTTTGTTGCAAAAATTAAAGTTTATTCCACAAGCTTAATGAGTTTATGATCACATAAAGTAAAGTTCTTATTTTTTTTTTCTTTATATTTGGGGCCTTAACAAAATACAATCACTGGATTAAAATATAAAAAGGATAGCTAATTCTCTTCAAGACCAAATGGGATGAGATTGGTCTTCATTGGCGGGGGTAGCAGGGAAGTGTGAGGCGCAAGGTAGTGGCGCGAATCTCTTCATCATCATCGAAATTTGGTGGAAGGGGGAAATTGAGATCTATGTTTAAAGGCTTCCGAACTGAAGAAGAAATGATAACACAATCTTCATCTTCATCATCAACAACAGAAGAAGAATCACATTCACTGTGACAACCTTCAGCAGCAACAACATGTCTAGGAGTAGCAACAGGAACCCTAGAAACAATGGTTGAAGAAGAAGCAACAACAACCCTAGATGCTTCAGCAGTACTACTCATAGCACTAGAAGCATTGTAAGGTATTGGGAAGTTTGTTATGGCATTGATCCCACGGTATGAAATGGCTGCTGCATCATAAGCTCGGGCTGCTTGTTCGGCGGTATCAAAAGTGCCTAACCATACACATGCTTTTCTCCATGGGTCTCGAATTTCTGCACCGTATCGACCATATTTCCGCTTCCTCACGCCGCGGTAACAGATTTTCTTCGTTGCACTTTTCTTCAGTTCTGCTTTCACTCGAACCATCGTTAGCTGATACAAAAAAAATGAAGAAAAAAAATAAGGTTAAGTTTATTTATATATATATAATTGAAAATGAATGATAGCTTCTGAAAGAGAGATATTTAATCTCGTTTCTTCACCATACCTTCTCTCTCAACAAAAAAAAAATCAATTTGTTTTGTTTGATTTGATTTCTACGGTACTGAATGACACTTATATAGCTATTGATGGTCAGTTAGCATATAGGAGGGGAAGGGTAAAATTGTTATTTTAAAAATTTCAATTTATTTGTTTAACATATTTGTCTATTTGCTTTTTCTGAAAAGAATAAGAGATTAAAAAAATTATATAATTATTTAAAAAATAATAATTAATGAGGATTTATATGGTAGATAAGCAATTACTGTGTTTCGGTACAATGAATCAATCATAAATAAATTATTGTTTCATAAAAAATATTTACTCTCTCCGTCCCTTTTTATAAGAGTATTTTACAAAAATCACGTGTATTAAGAAAAGTTGTTGGAGTAATAAAATTGTCTCAAATCTGTGTGACTATTACTAGATTACCCTTAATTAAATATATATTTAATGTTAACTTTTCATATACCAAGACAAATTGATAGAATTAATAAGGGGTATATTTGGAAAAAGAGTAATCAATACATCTAAGAATTTGTATATAATCTTATATTTAGAGACAAAACTTTTTTGTAAACTACTTCTATAAATAGGGACGGAGGGAGTAGTATTTTTTCATTTTAAGTATAAACAAAGAGTCAAATGTATGTAGTTTAATTTTGGACTAAATACATTTCATTTATATTTGAAACCGAAGTGATTATCTGTAACACCCATATAGAGATTGCCTAGGATCTCATACAAGTGTTAAATTTCGGGTACATAGTACAACACATGTCTGAAAAGAGCCGATACATAGTGCTACACATCATAAGTAACCGAGTACGTAACATGTCATTATACATAAGTCATAACATAATAAAACTAGCACGATCACTCGGCAGCCCTCTCCTTACCCTTGCTGCGCACTACCTGAGTACCTGAAAACAAAAGGATTGGAATGAGACATAATGTCTCAGTGAGCTCCATCTATCCTAGGCTGCATGGCAATCTCGGGGAAAACCTATGATTTGCCATATACTAATCTCAACCCATTTTGGGTTTATACAAGTTCTTGTCTGATTTTCTATGTAATCGGGGAAACTAGATTACTATCTGATAACTCAGTGATCAAGGGGAGACTAGGATCACTATCTAACTACTGACATAGTCTTATTGTATTATGTCATCTTACTGTTATTATTCAGTTAGAAAGTTAGCGTGTGACAAACAATTATTATCTTGGTTCGTTTTACGGAATGGATCCGAGTGGAGTAACCCCGGATACACTCCCTGCTACCGGTGAGACTCCTATCATATCAGGCTACCGGTGAGACTCCGATGTTAAGGTACTTCACCTTGCTCTTAAATATCTCCATTATTCCTGAAACTTGCCATCAACAGACTTCATTACTTCATTATTTAATAGCCACCATTTGGCTCTAAGCACTTCTTCGTCAATTTTTCGTCTTATAAATCTGACATCTTAACCTTCTCCCTTCTTATGCTTCATTCCTCCACGGTCTCATTCAGCTCTCAGACATTTGTCCTAACTGTCATATACCAGATTAAGTTGATCAGGTTCAACTAGATGTGACATTTAGAACAATATCCGGAACCCAACGGTCCCACTACATCTATTGAATTTTTAATGACCCAAGGCACGGTCTGAATCGACCTGCTCTGATACCAATTGTAACACCCATACTAAATTTATCTAGAATATTTAACATGCGTGTTAAATCTGATACTGGATACATTAAAATTTTCAATAACAATCATATACTGCTGAATGAATACATGCTTGCTCGTTTATACCACTAAAAGTACATATACATAAATTTACTGATGTCCTCCTGAGTTGGTACATGGCGAGCAATTGCACTCCACTCAGTATCTCCCTGATGAACTTCATCACGAAACTCTTGCTTGCGAACCACCTGCTTACCTGAAACTAAATTAAAGGGATTGGGGTGAGACTGGCGTCTCAGTGAGTTCCACCTACCCTAAGCTTCAGGCGATCTCGGGGATCCTAGGATCGCCGTCAGTCTCTACATATCTTAGCGATCAAGGGAAAACTAGGATCGCTATATGTCTCTATCAGATTCTTATCATATTCTTAATCTCATTTCATATCTCATTATTTAGTGATCGAAGGGAAAACTACGATCACTTTCTAACAACTGACATCTGCCTTGTCATATTCTCATTATATAAAAAATTCTCTGTTAACATTAAGTTAGAAAGTTAGCGTGTAACAAACAATAATTATCTTGGTTCATTTTATGGAGTGCATCCGAGTGGAGTAACCCCAGAGTACATCTTCCTGCTACCGGTGAAAATTCCTATCATATCAGGCTACCACCGGACTCCTCTTGTCGTCGTGCGGTCATCCTTGCAGAATAACTCGTCCCACTAGCGTGAACCTCCTGTGTCCCACTAGCATGAACAACAGAAGACACGACTTATCATATTCACATTATTAATCTTAACTTACGCGTGAACCTTCCGTGTCCCACTAGCTTGAACGACGAAAGACGCGACTTAACATTTTTAATTAAACTCTTATGTGCGGCTATCCTCGCGGATGGTAACTTCACCGTTCCAGCTCGCCGGAACCCCCTGTGTTCTAACTAGCGAGAAAACAGGAGACACATTTAATCTTTAATTAATTCTTAACTTTAATTAATTTCTTAACTTATACTTGGCCTTGACGTTCCAACTAACGGGAACTCCAAGTAGCACGTCTTAACTTAATCTTGTCTGAGCTTTGCACTTGAATGTTGAAAATACATTCCTTGTACCATCATACGCTTAATTGATTATATTCTTAATCTTGCTAACCTATTATAGGTTCTACACATATCGTTGTCATATGTCGTTCTTAGGGTTTACTATCTCATTGTAATAACTACCCGGCTCTTCTACTTTGCTCTTGCATCTCTAATGCATTGCCGAGTCCTTGATCATCCATTCCTTAAATGTTAAAAACCTTCCGGATATGTCAAAAATGGTGTTTTTCTTAGAAATTAAGGTTTTCATTGAAAATGGTTACCATATGCCTCGCCCGACGCGCACGCAGCTCACTGAACGAAGCACAACAGCCCTGGAGGGACTGTCATAACTCGCCCAGCGAGCTCCATCTCGCCATGGCGAGTTGGTCCAGAATTGAAATGATGAAACTCACTGCAAGCTCGCCACAAGCTCGCCGTGGCGAGTTTGACAGCACATAAAATGTTCAAAACGTGATTTTCCACCATTTTGACCTATCCAATCTTACCCAAGCATTCCAACAGTATTAGGAATGATTTTAAACTACCGATTGATGTCTTAATTCATGGATTAACAAGGATTGATATGCATTAGAGATTTAGGGCACAAATTATCAAAACTTTCTAAAATAAGGAATTTCACCCAAACTTACCCAAGGTGGGTTCTAAACTAAAGGAACTCACCTAGAAGAATTGCTTTGATTCCTTGCAAAGCTTCCTATTCAAACCCTAGCTTGAAATCTTCCTTTCCTTCCTTGCTTTCTTGGCTCCCAACAGGCTCAAGGTTCCCAAAATTGGTGCTTGCTTGCATAAGAATTGAGGGATTAAGATGAAGTTTGATGATTAATGGAAGGATGAAGGAGGGTGGTGCAAGAGAAAGAGTAGAGAGAAGGGCAAGGATTGTTGTTTAGAGAGAGAAGTGAGAAGGAATTATGAGAAATTTTGGGGGTAAATGGGCTTAAATAGCCTAAACCCTCGAATTACCAAAATGCCCTTCCTTAAAAATATCTCTGACACATCGTCTCAACACTGATAAATATTCAAGTCTTGAGCGGGATGTTACACTGTAACTTTTCCAGAAATTTCCAAAACGATCCATGACCAATTCTCAGCACCAGTAAGTTCATATATCTCAAAAATTAGGGCTTTTGGCAAGAAAAGTCATAAATATAGCATGCATTAACAAGGGGAAACTAACAATGCAAGAATTAAGCCTATTAATCCAAGTTTTCTCACCACATAAACACATCATCAACTACCCAAGGAGGGATCTAATCTATAGGAACTCACCTTATCTCTTGATTTGGTCTTTGCCAAGTTTTCTACTCAAAACCCTAGCTTTGATTCCTTCTTCCTTTCTTGGTTTCTTTAGATTCTCTTGTCTCAAAGTTCCCAAAAGTGAGCTTCCATATGGATTGAGAGATCGAGATGGAAATTTGATGAATATTGGAGGGATGAAGGAGGAAGGATGGCGTGAGGGAGGGAGTAGAGAGAAGTGGAGAGGAAAAATTCTAGAGAGAGAATGAGATGAGAATAATGAGAAAATTTGGGGTTGGTTGGCTTTATATAGCCCCAGCCCTCAATTTTACCAAAATGTCGTTTCCTTATAAATATCTCTAATACATCGTCCTGACACTGATAAATAACTAAGTCTTAAGCGGGATGTTACACTCTACCTCCCTTAAAGAAATTTCGTCCTCGAAATTTAGAATTTACCTGAGAATAGATGTGGATAGCTCTTCTGCATGTCTGATTCTATCTCCCACGTAGCTTCACCATCAGGAGAACCTTTCTACACAACCTTGACAATCAGAATCTCTTTGTTCCTCAAGGACTTGACATCACGATCAACAATCTGGTCTGGTTCAGGCTGAAATGTCAAGTCTGACCTTAAGTCTACAGTCTCCAATTCTACTTGCTAAAAAGGATCGGGAACGAATTTCCTCAATTGTGACACGTGGAACATATCATGTAACCCTGACATGGCTGGTGGTAGTGCTAACTGATACGCTGCTGGACCGATACGGCTAAGTATCTGAAATGGCCCAATAAACCTCGGACAAAGCTTCTTCATCCTAAAAACTCCACGTAAACCCAACTTAAGTGTAACTTTCAGGAATACATGATCCCCTTCTTCGAACTCTAAAGGCCTTCGCCTCTTATCTGCGTAACTTTTCTAACGGCTCTGTGCAGTTCTCATCTTATCTTGAATAGATTTAATCTTCAGGGTAGTCTCCTGAATAATCTCTGGTCCCAAGATACTCTTATCTCCAACCTCAGCCCAACATAACGGTGTCCTACACTTCCTACCATACAAGGCCTCATAAGGTGCCATCCTTATGCTGGAATGGTAACTATTGTTGTAAGAGAACTCAATCAAAGGCAAGTGATTATTCCAACTTCCTCCATCTTCTAAAATGCACGCACGTAACATATCCTCCAACGTTTGGATAATCCTTTCGGATTGACCATCCGTCTGAGGATGATGAGACGTACTCATTTTTACTCTCGTCCCCAAACCCTCTGAAAAGCCTTCCTAAAATGAAAGGTAAAGATTGGTGTGCGCACCTCGTTTTTAAAAAATGCGCAAATCCTCCGAGGACGTCCTTGAACGCTTGGAGGGCCTTTGTGAAGTCGCCACCAAAGTTTTTGTGTAAAGGGAACGTTGATAAACCCTTAAGTTTTTTTTTTGTTTAAAAGGGAAACGATAATAAAACCCTTTGACGATGAGGAAAAGGATGGTCATCGCAACCATTGTCGGGTTCGGGAGTCGATTACGCAAGGGAAAGTATTAGCACCCCTCACGTCCGTTGTACTTAACGGGAACCTTCTATTTGGCTAAAGCTTAAATTGTTTTTAAATGTTTTGCGCGCATGCTTATCTATGTCAAAAGAAAATATACTAAAAAGGGGGGAAAAGAGATAAAAACAAACGAAGGAGAAAAAAGTTTTTATTATTGCGCTTGACAAGATGTCGATCTTGCTCCTACGTATCTCCCGGTAGTCGGAGAACTCAAAGCATACGTAGTTCTTTGGTAGAAAAACGTACATATGTTGGTTGATTTTAAATGGACGATGTTTTAACCGAATTCTTGCGATTAAAACGTAGCTTGTATGCTCGCGCTCGGGAGACTTATTAAGCGTATAGCTTGTATGCTCGCGCTTGGGAGACTTATTAAGCGTTTGTTCACGAATCGCACTAGAATTGTTAAAAGGTACGTCCGTTGGGTTAAAGGGTTCGAATTGGTCGCTATGGGACCAAAAGAGGTGCAATGGACTCAAACGAGTCAATCATTGACCGAGGAGACTCCAACGAGTCGGGCGATTGTTTGATTGATCCACTGGGATCAAGAACGGGCACAATGGACTCGGACGAGTCGAACATTGACCGAGTGACTCAAACGAGTCGAGGGATTGAATCTAGTGGCCACGGGGGACCAAAAGGTTCGGATTGACCACAAGGGGCCAAGATTCGGTTTGGTTATGGTTGGATACGTTAAAAGGGAATGACGATTGTCCGAACGACGAGACATACGTCACGCATTCGTACAATCGGGGCAATGGAGAGACATACGTCACACCATCCCTTTTTCATTCAAGTTTTTGGGTAGAATTCTTTTAGAAATCCCAAGGTATATCAAAACATTTGGTTTGAAACCCAAAGTGAAGAGATTTTAGCAATTCGTTAGAAAACGCACAAGTTCGGCTCATTTTGCGAAAAGCGAACGTATTTGGCGTATGTTCATGTTTGAGTTTTGAAAATCATGAACAATGTTTATTGTTCAAGTTTTTAATTTGAAAGGATGAACATAGCTTGTTTGTTCATGCTGTTTTGAAAGTTTAGGAACATAACTTGTTTTACAAGTTATCCACAAAATGTCATACGAACTTGCGAATTTTCCAATATTGTGCAAAATCCTTGAATAGGTTTGAAAAACATGGGTTTAAAAACTCTTAGGTTCTGAGCTCCTGGGCTAGAACCTCAAAAATTGGTCATTTGGGCACCTAAACTCAGATTCTGAGTTCTGTCATGGTCGCTCTGCGACCATGACTTCGCACTGCGGAGTATGCGAATTTTTGAGTTCAGAAGCTGTTTCTGAACTTTTGTTCAGAAACAACTTCTGAACACACTCAGGACCTTTTAGGTGAGTGAAAAGCTTTGAGTTTTTGGGATGAAAAGGCCTGGACAAAACCAGTTTTGATGTTTTGAAAACCTTGGGATTTCTTTGAAATTCAAAAGGGGTTTTTTAGAACCAAAAGGTTTTGAACCAAAATTGCTATGCAAACACAAATGAAAATGCAAAACAAAAGCTTGGAAACTTACAGAGATCCTTAGCAAAGCTCCAGCTGCAATGGATTTGAATTGATTGAAGGTTCTTGCAAAAGGTTTTGAATGTTGGTAATGGTTTTGAACTTTGTAATGCTTTGTGTTTTGATTGGTTTTTTTCTGGTTGTTTGTAAGTGTTTGTAAGCTGGAATGAGTAGTGTTTCTTTGTGTGTATAATGCTCTTGAATTGCTGTTATGAGAAGTTTTTGAAGTCTTGGGCAATGCCTTCTATTTATAGGCCAAAACCAAATCAATTTCATCATTAGAAATCCCCAAAATCCAGCTGATTTGTGGGCTAGGATCAGGCTGAATCCCTTTGCATTAAATGCTAATGGATAGAGGCAACCTTGCCTTGTGCCAAGGGGCAAGACTCAGCCTGATTTCAGCCACAAATTCAAAGGTTTTAGGATAGTAATGATGATGAAATAGGGCTGAATTGCAATTGGCCAAGCTTGGGGATCAATCCTTGCAATCTCAATGGTTGATCAATAAAAACGTGCACTATGATGTGCAGAGATTGGGGGATGCAAAAGGCTATAATTGGCTGGTGTGAGAGGGTGAAAAGCTGTTGCAAAACAGGGTAGGCACTCATGGCTTTTTCAAGTGAAAAATCTAGCTAGTTTGACTGGTTTTGGGGGAGCAAGCAGGAGGAAAGTCATCAAGCAGGTGGCTGGCAACCTTGGGGTGGTTAACAGGTCACTTGGGAGGGACAAGAGCTGCCCAAGGGCAAGCCCACTTGCTTGTCACATGCTAGGTTGGAAGAAAAAGCTTCCAACCTTGGCATTAATGGCAAGTCTCTCATTTCTGGTTTTGCTTGGCCCAATTAGCCATGAATGCTGATTAAAATAAATATGGAAATGATATGCAACAAAATCTGGAATTAAATCAAAAACACCAAAAATCTGCAGAAAAATCGCAGACTTCGCAGTGCGAAGGGAGCTTCGCAGTGCGAAGTCCTCAATTTTGAAATGTTGACTTTTCTGTTGACTTTTGTTGACTTTGACCTTTTCTCCCTCTTTGATTTTTTTTGATTTTTTTTGTTTTAAAAGGCTTAGGACAAAATTGGGGTACTACAATTGGGTCTCTATCCGACACAATACTAGTAGGAACACCATGTAGCTTCACAATCTCTGCAATAAACAAGTCCGCATAGTGGGAGGCTCTGTATGTGGTCTTAACCGGCAAGAAATGAGCAGACTTGGTTAACCAGTCCACAATTATCCAAATTGAGTCATGCCCTCGCTGGGTGTGAGGTAGTCCACTCACAAAGTCCATAGTTATCTCTTCCCATTTCCACTGAGGAATCTCCAAAGGTACAAGCATCCCTGTAGGTCTTTGGTGTTCAATCTTCACTTGCTGACACACAATGCACCGTGCCACAAATTCCGCAATATCTGTTTTCACACCAGGCCACCAATAATCCTTCCTTAAGTCTTGATACATCTTAGTAGCGCCCGGATGAATGCTAAAACTACTCTTATGGGCTTCTTCCAAAATTAACCTTTTCAGATCTGCATCGTTGGGAACACAAATCCTACCTTCAAACAACAGTGTGCCGTCTGAGGCCATAGAAAACTCTGATTGTCCAACCCTCCTTTGGAGGTCCATATCCAAACTTTGGGCCTACGTGATCCTGGACCGTAGGTCACACGTGATTTCCAATCTGTGCAACCAAACACCACCATTCACTTCGGTGACGTTGAGATTGAGATCTCTAAACTTCTCATATAAGCCACAAGTGTGCATCATCACCTCTACTCTGACTAAGGCCTTCCGACTCAAGGCGTCAGCTACTACATTCGCCTTTCCCGGGTGGTATTTCAAATCAAAGTCGAAATCTTTCAGATATTCCATCCATCTTCTCTGCCTCATGTTCAGTTCTATCTGGTCAAACAAATACTTCAATCTCTTATGGTCGCTGAACAAATCAAACTGCGCTCCATATAAATGATGTCTCCACACCTTCAATGCAAAGATTATGGCTGGCAACTCAAGATCATGAGTGGGGTAATTCTCCTCATGAGTCTTAAGCTGTCTAGACGCATATGCTATCACATTATCTCCTTACATAAGTACACTACCTAGACCCTTAGCCGATGGATCGTAGAAAACGATGTATCGCTTATCAGGATCTGGTATAGCTAACACTAGTGCCTTAGTTAATTTCACCTTTAAGGCATTAAAACTCTTCTTACATTCTCCATCCCAAACAAAGGGTACATCCTTCCTGATAAGACGTGTCAAAGGTAGAGCGATCTGAGAAAACTTCATGATAAACCTCATATAATAGCTTGCTAGGCCTAAGAAACTTCTGACTTCGGCCACATTTCTGGGTCTACTCCAATTAAGAACAACTTCAACTTTAGACGGATCTACGGCCACTCCAGCCTCGGATATGACATGTCCCAAAAACTTAACTTCTGATAACCAAAACTCACACTTACTAAACTTGGCATATAACTGCTTCTCCCTGAGTACCTCCAGGACAATTCTCAAGTGTTGGGCATGTTCATGTGGGCTCTTGGAATAGATCAGAATCTCGTTGATGAAGATAACAACGAACTGGTCTAAATATGGCTGAAATACTCTTTCCATATAGTCCATGAATACCGCTGGAGCATTGGATACACCGAAAGACATAACTAGGAACTCATAATGCCCATAACGCGTTCTGAAAGTCGTTTTGGACACATCTGAATACTTGATACGGATCTGGTGATAACTCGATCTAAGATCAATGTTAGAGAATATTGTCGCTCCTTTAAGCTGATCTAGAAGATCATCAATCCTTGGGAGGGGATACTTGTTCTTGATTGTCACCTTGTTCAACTGGCGGTAGTCTATGCATAACCTCATACTACCATATTTCTTCTTGACTAGTAAAACTGGCGCTCCCCAAGGGGATACACTGGGTCTAATAAAATGTTTCTGAATCAATTCTTCTAGCTGATATTTCAACTCTTTAAGCTCTGAAGGTGACATTCGATACGGGGCCTATAATATTCCGCTTCAGACTCAGGTATTTATCAGTGGTGAGACAATGTGATAGAAATATTTTGAGGAATGACAATTTGGTAAATTTGAGGGATTAGGCTATATAAAGCCATTTTCCCCATTTTCCCCTCATAACTTCTATTCCTCTCTCTCTCTCTACAAAGTTGGAAAGCCTCTCTCTCTCTCTCTAGAAAATCAGCCCTCATCCCAGCATGCTCCAATCCATCAATCTTCTTCTTAAATTCTTGGTATTGCAAAGCAAGCAAGCTTTTGGGAAAGATTGATGCAAGATGAACTAAGGAAACCAAGTCAAGATGAGGAATTCCAAAGCTAGGGTTTTGGTAAAAGGAAGCTTGGCAAGATCAGCAAGTATTAAGTGAGTTCCTTAGAGAAGCTTAATCCTTTTGGGTTATATTTATGTGAGAATTACAACTCAATTTCTAAGATTTTAGAGAAAAAGGATAGTTTTCCCCTTTGTGATACATATGCTTAATTCTTGCTTAATCCTTGATTCCAGTATGTTTTCATAGATTAAAATGAGTCCCTGGCATGTTTCAAGGATCACTAGGCAGTTGGGTACCAAGTTTTTGAAGTTAAAACACGATTTCTGGACTCTGAGTTCTGCTACGATCACAAAGTGAACAGTACTCAGAACTTCAGACTCAGACTCACCCTTCAGACTCTAACTTCAGACTCTTCCTTCAGACTCTGACTTCAGACTCACCCTTCAGGCTCACCCTTCAGACTCTGACTTTAGACTCACCCTTCAGACTCTGACTTCAGACTCACCCTTTAGACTCTGACCTTCAGACTCTAAACCTCAGGCTCAGAACCTTCAGTCTCAGACTCAGACCCATGATGCCTTTTTCTTAACTAATAACCGTGCCATGCCATTGATCTTTGAAATGCCTTGGAACAGGGATTACTCAGAAGCCTTCAAGGATTAACCTAGGATAAATATATGTATCATACAGAGTAATGGGTAAATTATCCATAGAATTTTAGGTAAGAGGAATAGGAAATTATTACAGATGGGTTAATAAGCCCTAAGCACGACATATGATAACGATATGTCTAGATCCTATGATAGGATAGCAAGATGAATGTACACAATTTATGTACGAAAGCACAAGGAATGTTACAACATTCAAAGCTTCAGTTAAGCTTAAGGATTTAGATTTCCAACCAAGTAAGTGGCTTATGAGAACGATAAGCTTGAAACCTTATATTATAGGTTAAGTGTTACATGATTAAACACTTGATGAAAGCATTAGATATGCATATGAATAGATTAATGTATCAGATACACATATGAATTATAAAGCCAAGAATTAAAGTATAAATTTATACGTGTTCAGCAGACTCCGGATTATGCCGGATGGGACTCCTCCGAAAAGGTTGTCCACTCGTGAGATTATAAGATTATGTTAAACGTGTCCAGCAGGCTCCGGATTATGCCGGATGGGACTTCTCCGAGAGGGTTGTCCACACGTATGTTAAAAGATTACACATGTCCAGCAGGCTCCGGATTATGCCGGATGGGACTTCACCGAGAGGGTTGTCCACATGTAAGGTTTAAGTTATGTCCAGCAGGCTCCGGATTATGCCGGATGGGACTTCTCAGAGAGGGCTGTCCACATAACGATAAGAGGAGTCCGGTGTTAGCCTGATATGATAGGAATTTTCACCAGTATGATGAGAGATGTACTTCGGGGATACTCCACCCGGATGCACTCCATAAAATAAATTCAGATAATCATTGTATGTTCAACGCTAACTTTCTAACTCAATGATAAAGAAAGATATATATATATATATATATATATATATATATATATATATATATATATATATATATGTAATACAATGAGAAATGACAGAATAGTCTTCAGATATCAAGAAGTGATCATAGGATATCCCCAGATCACTACGTATGAGATTATGAATATGTTAAGTATATGATAAAGGCATATAGCGATCCCAGTTTTCCCTTGATCACAAGATATGTAGAGACTGACGGCGATCATAGGTTTCCCCGAGATTGCCAAGAGTTAGTGCATGGCGACCCTAGGTGTCCCCGAGGTTGCCAACAGTAGGTTGGGCTGGAGCTCACTGAGACATTATGTCTTATCCCAATCCTTCTGGTGCAGGTTTACAGGTAAGCAAGAGGTTCGTGATGAAGTTCTTCAGGAAGACGCTGAATGGAGTGCAGATGCTCGTCATGTACCAACTCAGGAGGTTGTCAGACAATTGTATAAGTGTGTTTTAGTGGTACTTGATCAGTTGTATAAATGAGCAAATTTGTATTCATTCAGTTGTGTGCTATTATTATTATTGAAAACTCTGATGTATCCAGTATCAGTTTAATGCACATGCTAATATTCTAGATAAAATTAGTATGGGTGTTACAATTGGTATTAGAGCCTGGTTGATTCAGATGGTGCCTTGGGTCATTAAAAAGTTCAATAAATGTAGTGGGACCATTGGGTTTCATATATTGTTCTAAAGATCACATCTAGTTGAGCCTGATCAACTTAATCTAGTATATGAAAGTTAGGACAAATGTCTGCGAGCTGAATGTGACCATGGAGGAATGAAGTGTAAGAAGAGCGAAGTTTAAGGCGACATATTTTAAGATGGAACTGGCAAAGAAGTATTCAATGCCAAGGGATGGTCACCTAGCAGTAAAGTAACTAAGCCTGTTAATGGCAAAGTTTCAGGAATATAAGAGATATTATAAGGATATTAAGAGCAAGATGAAGTACCTTAACCCAGTTGGACGCGTCGTTGGGCGATGCCTTCTCCGAGGAGACGTAAAGAGTAAGGAATCATGGAATACTCTAAGGAATGAGGAATTATCGATTGATTATCGGAACCTCTAGATTTCCAACAAGGATAGAGTGTGTAAGGATCGAAGGACTCGCGCACTCGAACCGGATGAGATTGTAATATCCAAACAGTTATGAGAATCAATTATGGATTACGGAAATCATTTGGATAGATTAAGTTTACCCCTCAAATGTGGTCTTGAGGGTGAAGCGCAAACGAGTTAACCCCATCGAATCAGCCACATCTCCCGAACCTTAAATGCCAGAATTGTGAATTAAGAAGAGAAAATGATATGCAACCTAAGAAGAAAAGATGGATGAATAAGTGGTAGTGATAAGGCCTATTGCGTGGGTAGTTATTGATAATTACCTTTCATTCCTGAGAATAAATAGTTCTCACTCTTTTAATATGAAAATAAAATGTTGAAAAGTTGTGTGTAACTTTTATCCCAAGGAATAAAGAATACCTAGGAACAAATTTTATAAACTTCTTATGTACATTCATAGATAAGAGCAGATGGCATATGTAAACCAACACTCACATTTAGAAAATTAGTTACTATATAGACTAGCGAAAAGACGGGCGCTCACGTGCTCGTCTCTCCGCTCTTTTTATTGCGTTAACTCGTGTAGATTATCAACGATATTTTATAGAAATTTTGAGTGTAAATTACAAACGATATTTTATATAAATTATTTTAAATAAATTAAAATTTTAAGTATAGATATTTGTGACATTTAAATGTAACAAACTCAACAAATCATATTTATTTTTTTCAATGACAACAATAATATAACAAATCTAGTAAAAAACAATAATATAACAAATATAACAAAAACTCTTATCTTTTTTAACAACAACAACAATATAACATTATTATAAAAAAATTTGGTTAAGGGTATAATTGAAATAACGAAAAAGCCAGCTCAAAATCTCTCAAAATTCTCCTATTCTCTTTATATATAGTATAGATAAAAACTAAAACGGACATAAAAATAGTTAGGAAATCAAATCATAATATATACACGAGTTTATAGATATGATATAATCTAAAGGAAAAAACTTAGGTACAATTCCTTAGGTGCTTTTCGTATGGTTCTTAACTAAATTCACCATGATTTCCTTAAATCCTTAATTTTCTCAAAGTTTGTTATATCCAAAAAATTTGTATTTTTAGTTAAGAACCATACGAAAAACACCTAAAGAATTGTACCTAAGTTTTGTCTCAGCTAGGTACATTCCTAAGTTATAAATCTTCTACAACAATAGTGTTTCACAGACCATCCAGTATTTCATTACCAACATATTGGGAGCACATGTGGTGCTAGGTACATGTAAATATCTTGGTCTACCTGGTTGAAAGGATTAAGAAGGCCACTTTCAGTTTTGTCCAAATAATTTCAAACCACTTCTAGCTTTCTTGCCATTAAAAGGCCGATTAGAATAGCAATTAGAGATAACAAGTTGGGAGGGGTTACCAATAGTAATTCCCAACCATCGGAAAACTGCAAAGAAAATTTCAAAAGCCACATACAAGTACACAAAACAGTTACCAATATAATTCCTCATGATTCATTTTCCATATACAACACAAAGGAATTACTCACTCCAAGATGATTTTAATTAAATTCCTCAACAGTTTATTAATAAAGGATTTAAAGCAGCTGGCAATCATCAATGAAAAACTAAAATCACCCATAAGGCCATGACAACATTTAATACTAATACATACTACTCCCTCCGTTTCAAAATACATGTCCATTTTAGAGAAATTACAGTAACCAAGGACAAGCTAGTTTGACACAAAGTTTCCTATTAACCCTGTCTTTGATTTTCTCCATTTAACATTTATTTATTCCTATCTCATAATTACTCCCAATACCAATACCAAATTAATGTAAACAAGTTCTGGGAGGAGAGGGCGATGAGTTAATTCCACTTAAAATTGGGGTCAACATTTATTCGTAGAATAATTATGTGGAGAAATCTAGAATCCCAATTAATTGGTAGGCAAGGGTAAAATAGACAAAATGTATCATTAAACTATCAAATGGACATGTATTTGAAACAAAAAATTTCTCCAAAATGGACATGTATTTTGAAACGGAGGGAGTAGTAGATTATAATAGAAAGAAGATACCAATAAAGTAAAGGAAACAAATTTGACAAATAAGTAGGCATTGCCACACAAATCATGTGTATTTTTTTGTTTTGTTGAGGAAAACATTATTATGCAGAAACCATGATTCTTAACTCCAATGGTCCAGTTCATCCAACTACTCCCACACCTAATTTTACAAACACATGAAACCTCAATTGAGTAAATAAAAACAAGCAAATCCTTTTCCTGAATAACAGATAATCCCCATCTATTCATATTCCTTTCTCATAAAGCAGTAAAATGTGAGTGGAATTACATGCATTAAAGATTAAACTGATTCTTACATGCATAAAACTGATTCTTTCATGCATTGATTTTTTTTTGAAGGGATCTTACATGCATGCATTGATCTTTAGAGAATAAATGCATAATTTCATTAGTACACATGCATGTAAGCTATCAACTCCAGAACAAGCACATAGTTCTGATTTTAGAAGATGTTCACTCATCAAAAGTAGAAATCTAAGACAAGACTCACCAAACTTAAAGGAGAAGATGATGGCTGATGATGTTGGTTTCTCTTCTTCTTTTTCTTTGCACAACTCTCTCTAATTCAAGCTGAGCATGAGGCTGTTGTGTGTCTCTTTCTTTGTTTTGCAGAGAGACATTGTTGGTGTATTTCTCGAGAGTGAGTGTGAGGGAGTAGTAGAATGAAGTGGAATATATTATATGATATTATTCCCATTTTACCCCCAAGAGTATAATGCAATATCTACCCCTAGCTTCAAGTTCTACTTAAGTCTTGGATGGTTTTCATTCTACCCTCAATAGTATTATATTATATGTTCTAGGGGTATTAACCAACCAAAACAGGTAAATTCTTATAAAAAGGTAGTGTAACTAATACTTCGTCGAAAGTAAAAACTTAAATTTTTAAGACAAAATTTATATTTGAGAATTTCTTAACCAATGTCCTAGCAAGAATCATAGTAAAATTATCTTGAAACTTGTGTAGTTATGCTTTTAAAAGTATAGAAATTTCTCTTTTCGATACAATTGTTTTCTTTGACGAGTGCCTAAAGAGATAGAATTAGCACAATCCTATTTCAAATTCAATAATTATAGGTAAAAATGCACTTTTGATCCAACAACTTTTTAAAATCTAGCGATAATGGACCCACTTATTTTAAAAATCTCACTTTTGGCCCCATAACTTTAGCCCTTTTTACAAAATTATGACCCACTTTGATTTTGACTCGATCAATGCTGATGTAACGCTTCTTTCCATGAAACATTAAATAGAAAAGTGAACATTGAGAAACACATAGATAAAACGATTCTTATATCTAATAACTTACGTTGTGTTTGGTATAGGTGAAATTGCAGAGAGAGAAATGCAAGCGAGAGAAATAGGGGAGAGATGCAGACTCTCTTATGTTTGGTTGAGGAGAGAAATACAAGAGAGTGAGAGAAGAAAGACCAAAAAGTTACTTTTTCTAGTCTCTCCTCCTATGCAAAGAAAGTCTCAAAAGTTGCCCATTTTTTTGGTGTTCCGAAAATACCCTTATCTCCAACACGCCAAACCATTGTAAAATCACTTTTGTTATTGGGTTAGCGTTGCTGCTTCAGCTTCATGTCCCTATGCAATCTCCAATGTCGTCTCCGACTCCGTTGAAGCTTGTGGCTCCGGTGAGAATATAGGAAAAACGTGGTTCCCGCTTTGCTGCCTCCACCGTCATTTCGAAGTAGCCCATATGTTGCTATTTGTTCTATCTGTATATTGGATAGTCATATTATGGTAGGAAGGTTTTGATTTTTTTTGATGAATAAGTTTTTTTTTTTGGTGAAGAGGTGGGAAGGTTCTAGACTTCTAGTATGTGTGTTTTAGTTTGATTTTTTTTTTTGTTTTCTTCATATAATTTTTTTTTTCGTAAAATTATATCAATGTTACTATTTAAATTTAAATTTTTTTTCTTATGTTTGAATAATTAATTTTTAGAACCAAAGTAAGTACTATTGTTTAAAATCTGTGATGTAATTTAATTATCTCACAATTAACTTGTATGCAGGGATATTATTGTCATTTGCAAAATAATATTAATTTTTTCTTTCTACTTTTCTATCTCTTTCTCTTGTACCAAACGACTCAAATCTATTCTATTTCTCTTTTATCTCTCTCCTCTTATATTCTTTCTCACCTCTTTCTCTCTTCTTAATTTCTCTTCACAACCAAACATAGGCTTAGGTTTTAAGGTGAAAATACTAATGAGAATTATTTAGGCAATGAAACATTATATAGACTAGCGTTGTCTGACGTGCACGTTAATTTGTCTGCTTCACCCCAATGAGACAATAGTCGACATTCATCATGACAAAATTAATCTTGAAGCGTTAGACAAAATTATATTATTTATATTTCTATTTTAATTAATAAATTTTATTCATGTGCTTGAAGTAGTAGCAGGAGTTTTATTTTATTGTATTTTTCAGTTTTTCCTGCAATCCATTTTTAGATACCCTTATTTTCAGATTTTTTTAATTTCAAAAAACAATTTTCAGAATTTAAAAAATGTTTTTTTAATTTTTTATTTCGTGGACTGCCACGTGACAAAAGTTGCACAGTCACCAACTGCCACGTGTGCAAAACCATGTCACTTCAGCGCTTTGGTGGGCCCACAGACTATTTTAAAAAACAAAATATTTTGCAATGACCTTTTTCAAATTTTTTTTACCAGGGACGAAAACTAAAACTGTGCATATTTGCAGGGACCAAAACGACATTTTAACCCAAAATATAATATATACACGAGTTTACAAACACATTATAGTTATGAGTTTATACAAAGGCAAAATATAATAATATACATGTTCAACTAGCAGAATAACTAAAACATACTTAAGAAAAATAGTGAGAGGAAAGAAAAACATAAGGAGTCCCAAAACACTAGAAAACCATGTAATTAGTTTCAAGGAGAATCCAAAACATCAAGGTTTAAGTGCAGCTACAGAAGTTGATAATGACCTTACAATTTTACTCCATTCAGCTTCATCAAGGTTTAAGTCTGGATGCACAAAATATAACTTGCTTTACCGCGTTATCAAATCCAGCTTTGTACTGCAATGAGATTTGATATTTCAATTCTTCAATTTCAGCTTTCAACCTGTTAACTGTAACCCTGTGATTATCTTCTTTGATTAGTAATTTGACACTACCCTGGGAATTTTCCACGCTTAATTTGTCCAAAGATTTCTTTAATTTATACCGTTCATCTTTAAGACTAATCACCATTTTTTTTAACTCAGCATTCTCTCCAACAAAAGCTTTGTTTTCCTTTTCAATATCGCTAAACTTCTGCCCAATGACACGAAGAAGAAAGGTCGTACGAATGCAGTCCACCAGGCTGGTTTGGAGTGCTGTTTCAAATCCCAATTCCTTAACTTTTTCATGATACTTCTCCATACTGAAGTGCTTGTCAATAAGGTCTCCAAGTGGAAAATCGTCAGCCCAGATTAACGCGGCATCACCATCACCACTACCACTGATCTCAGTAAAAAATGATGTCCACATATCATCCATGCCCACACCTCCAGAAGAACTAGGCAGACTCCTTCTAGAATATTGCACAGAAGGCACAGTTGATGCACTTGAAACCTCCGGTCGATGACGCTTGAGGGGTGTGGCCGGGGAATTGTTGGTTGGAGTTTCCTGTGGAGAGTTCCTTATAAGATCATCCATTCTCCTACTTTTTCCGTGATACGCATGTAACTCTTTCCCAGACATCTTTCACAAACACCGTGGCTGTTCTTCCTGAAAAAACAAATTGAAAGCCAAGTTAGAAGTACAATGCAGAAGACATCGATGTTCATTGTCCAACACATAAAAAAGCGTACACAAAAATTAAAGATGGCTTTGAATTGAAAGCATACTTCTTTCAATTGAAATATTCCTCATGATTCATTTTATTTAACAGCAAATTTTACTAAAACATTCAAATTTGGTACAAGGAGTACCAAGTCAAGAGCCAAGTGTTACAAAATAGCTATGGCAGTAAACACAACACTAGACTAGCCCACTCAAACTTTAAACCAACATGATACCACCATACATCCAACCCGTACCTGTAGCGAAAACAGAAGCGCCCACCCTTAAACTAAGTGACACAATGCAAACAGAGAGCACACCACTAGGGGAAAAGCTATACCAAGAGCAGCTAAAACACAACAGACCCCTACATATCGGACCCATAAATTCAGTAGGTATCACAAAGCAGAGTCTCATAGACCATATCAGCCAAAAAACAAATAACAGCACACAGAATTACAATGCAAATCACACCGGTCGACACTAAAAACCCCCGAACCGAATGTAGAAAATCGATTATAGCACGCCACCGAATTGAGATTTCGCCAGTAAAATACATTACCTCCCCCATAAACTCATTGGATCCCAAGACCATTCATAAAGTAAACATGGGCTCTTAGCCATTCTCCCTGAAACCATCGCCATGACAAAACCTTGAATTTATTCACAACTTGATCCGCCATTACGACACAATTATTGAACAATCTATCATTCCTAACTTTCCTCATCAACCAAATAGTTGTGTGCGAAATAAGTTGCAAACCACTTCTAGCTTTCTTGCCATTAAAAGTGTTTATTAGAATAGCAATTAGAGAGAACAAGTCGGGAGGGATTACCAATATAATTCCCAACCATCGGAAAACTGCAAAGCAAATGTCAAAAGCCACATCCAAGTGCATGACGACACAAAATATTTACCAATATTATTTCTCATGATTCATTTTCCAGATTTTTTTGGTAGAAGATTCATTTTCCATATACAACACAAAGGAACTACTCACTCCAAGATGGTTTTAAATAAAATCACCCATAATGCCATGTCAACATTGAACCGATAAATCATATTTAAGAATATTGTTAAATATGCACTAGATAGAACCAAAAGGGTATTAGATCTATGAATCTGGACTGAGAAAGGAAAGAAAGTTCTTTCATGGTATGGCTTAGTAAGTTGCAAACAATACGCTTATTCAATGAACTATGAAGACTATCAATTAATACTCATATAATACCCATTTAATAACATAGATTATAATAGAAAGTAAAGAAAAAAGGTAGCAATAAAGTAAAGGAAACAAATTTGACAAACAAGTAGGCATTTTGCCACACAAAAAGTGTTGTGACTTGTTACAGTCCGCTAATATATTATGCAAATCTAATTATACAAACACATGAAAACCTCATTTTAATAGATAAAAACAAGTAAATCCTTCTCCTGAATAATAAATAAACCCCATCTATTCATCTTCCTTACTCAACAACAAGTAAAATGTTTGGTGGAACTACATGCATAAACTTATTCTTACATGCATTCATTGATCTTTAGGGAATAAATGAATAATTTAATTAGTACACATGCATATAAAGCTATCAACTAACTCCACAACAAGCACATGCAAGCACATATATAGCTCTAATTGGAGAAGATGTTCTCACATCAAAAGTAAAAATCTAAGACAAGACTCACCAAACTTGATAGAGAAGATGATGGTGATGATGATTTCAAAAAATGTGAGGTGGAATTAGATGCATAAAACTGATTCTTACATGCATTGATCTTTAGAGAATAAATGCATAATTTCATTAGTACACATGCATGCATATAAAGCTATCAACTACAGAACAAGCACATAGTTCTAATTTTAGAAGATGTTCTCACATCAAAAGTAGAAATCTAAGACAGGACTCACCAAACTTAAAGGAGATGATGATGATGTGAATATATATTTTTTTCTTTTCTTTTCACAACTCTCTCTAGTTCAAGCTGAGCATGAGGCTGTTGTGTGTCTCTTTCTTTGTTTTGCAGAGAGACATTGTTGGTGTATGTCTCGAGAGTGAGTGTGAGAAAGTAGCAGAATGAGGTGGAATATATTAGACGATATTATTCCCATTCTACCCTCAAGAGTATTCTATTAATAATTTATAGAGATTTTTTTTTTATGTTAAGTTTGGTCGGAAGGTAAATAAAGCGTGATAAAAAATTATCTAACTCATGAATTGAACTCGGACTCTCTTGAATGATAGGACATTTTGTCAAACTCATTAATTAATTCAAAAAGATTTGTTGCAAAAATAGAAATTTATGCTATGAATATTCCCCGGTTCCAAAGGGGCATCAATAGCATAATATCCACTCCTCTTTAAAAATCAATAAGTTAGAGAATTTTATTTTAAAAAACAAATAAAATACAGAGGATTCTCCAAAAACAATACATTTTTATTCGTCATATTAATATTAATTGTTTTTTTTATGCAGAAAAGTTTAGGTGAGTTGAGCTTAGATGGCTCATTAGGTTCAATGCAGACCTTTGAGCGCTAACATACCATCCACCAAAGAGACCCTCACATTTGTAGAAAGAGTTGAACTCACAACCTTGCAGATGAGTCAACTCCTTACCAATTGAACCAAACTTTATTTGCAAAATATCAAATAAATTATTAAGATGGTATCAATATCTCAAATATAAATTGGAATACCACGAGTAACAGGTTTGGTACTCAAAACATACAACAATTTTTGGTACTCAACCAAACATATGACTTAATTGAAGCCAAAGACTTGATGATATGAATTAGTATTCTTATTCATCTTATTTAGAAACCAATCATAACTTGGTAAAAAAAATTCAACCATAATAATTACTCTTTGCATTCTTAAAAAAAAAAAGTAAAATGTCAAATGTATTTGATCCATGTTCAAACTAAATATATTTGACAATCTGATTATACTTAATATCAGGAAAAGTATGATGACAACTTCCAAAACCTGAACTATATATTACACATTGTTAACCCTTTATATAAACGAATATGTTTTTTTTGTAGGTTCTATCCATTGGAGATATATTCTTGTTCGAGATTTTTAGACACTAAATTGTGGACACTTAAATAATAGTCTGTGATATTTGATTCAACCTATGTTTTTAAATGAAAATATAATTCCTACATTGTTAAGAGAGAATGAAGCATTTGCAAGATATTTCATCAACATTGATAACTAAAATGTTGAAGTATTTGGACATGAATTATTGAGCAACCACTAAACCATCGAGTTTAGGACCTTTTTCATAACTTGACTTAAGGGAGTGTGTTTCCTAATTATATTCAATTTTTATACATGGCAAACAATAGTCATTCGAGACTCAAGAGTAATAATAATAAAAGGCTTCATATTTTTTGAATAACATAAACAAGAGTTGATTATATTATCATATTTCTAGATGAGTCTTTTTCCATGATAATGTCCACAAAAGTGACTATGCTCCAAAGTTCAAAACAAATCTAAAAGCTAAGGTTCATTGAATGACCCGATATATTTTTCAAATCTTATTATAAGTTGTAAGATACATGGTGAAATAAATCAAAATTCAAGCTGTGATCCATCGACAAAATGAGCACTACAATTTGCGGCAACTGAATTCAGTCAAAAAGACTCTTCCATCAGCCTAATACATTCAAACATCTACAGGATCCAAAAACAATTATGCCCATTTATGCTGATTATGGGTTTCTCTTTTTGGGCTTTAATGCTTTCATCTCCTTATTCTGACCGGAGTCAAGTATTCCGCTAAAAAGAGAAGAAAAAAGATAGATCTTATATTTTGAGTCAAATTTGACATCAAAATTTGATAATAGTTTATATGGTTAAGACCTTAGAAAATTAAATATTTGATTAATCACGCTCTGTAAATGATTGATGATTATTTTATTAACTCAACACAATTAATAATGATTCTAAAGGTTATTAACAACAATTTTAAAGTTTATCGCAGACTCGTGTTGAATTAGAAGTTTCTCTGAACATGTTATAAGTATTCGGGCATGAGAAATCAAAAGTTAAATGGCTTTTGGAGGGTGATAGAAATACTAGATACTTTTATAAGATAGAAAAAAAAAATCAAAAGCACTGCCAAATTGAATAACTCTATAGAGATGGTGCCACAATTATCAATGAGCCTAACGAAGTTACTGAGCACATGGTTAATCATTTTAATGCTTTACTTTCTACTAAATTTTTTTTGTAGGGAAATAAATTGGTGGATGAAGTCATACTGATACTCATACTCATTCATACCAAAGCTTGTTGGTGACTAGATGAACAACTTACTTTCAAATGAAGAAATGTATCATGTTGTTTTTGCTATGAATAAAGTGGTGCTCCTGACCATAATGGCTTTGGAGCCTTTTTATTTAAAGCTTACTAGGACATAATCAATAATGATTTAATCAATGTAGTGAGACAACTCTTCTCCTCATGATGGTTGATGCCAAATAGGAACTCTAATACTCCTGTTCTTATCCCAAAGGTTCCAAATAGCAACTTTTCCCTTCATTTAATCGGGTGTCCCTAAATTTAAAGGGAAACCTGAATATTGACATTTGCCTCTAGTGGTGGATAGAGTAAAGTTGAAACTTGCCTCTGGAAGCTAAGTATTTCCTTTTGCTAATAGCAAGTAGAGTTCAGCTTGTGCAATTAGTGATCCTTAGTATGAGAATGCATACAATTTCAATTTATGATTGGCCTACTAGGCATAAAAGAGTTGGAGAAGTACATCAAGAATTTTGTATCGAGTGGAGATATCCATAAAGGAAATTCAGTTATGTTGCCTTGCAATAAACTTGCAAGCTTAAATCTAGGGGGTTTGGGACCAGGTCTCTAGCTAGCATTAACAAAGGTTTTAATTTGAAGCTTTGTGGGGACATGATTAATTCATTAGAAGATTGGGCAATTTAACTCAGGGATGGAGCTTTGAAAGCTAAGAAGCCACTTTCTCATCACATTTTTTCATCTCTCTGGAGTAGTTTTAAGAGCTATTATGCATATATTGTTGATAACTCTACTTGTTTGTTAGGCAAAGGGGGGCATCGTAAATTTTTGGACAAACTCTTAGTGTGGTCAGCCTTTCACACAACTTTTACACATTCTTCAAGATTTCCATTATCATTTGTCAACAAATGTTGAAGACTTTATTTCTAATTTTCAGTAGAATATACCTCAATGTGTTCATCTTTTTTTCCCTATTATGAGAAGTCTTGTTTCTCAAGTAATTATTCCTAGGGACTAAATCAGTGATCAACTAATCTGGCATGGTACTTCTTCTAGGCATTTTATTACATTTAAAGAGGCATATCTTTATCAAGCTCCAATTGGTCAAAATATTTGTTGGGAAAAATTAATATGGTATAAGGAAATTCTACCCTTCAAAATCTTTGCTTGCTTGGAGGTTAATGCAAGGCAGACTCCCAATAGATGAAATTCTTTGTGTAAAGGCTTGAATTTTCCTTCAATGCACTCCTTGCGTCAAGCTCATCAGGAGTACTCTTCTACACACCTATTATTTTAATTTGATTATGCAACTCATATTTGACAATGGATCTCATCAGTTATAGGTGTTAATATCACATTAATTATCTCTAATATTCTGAATGTTTGTAGTAGAGGATGGTCTTTATAGTGTCAGGTGGTAATCTTGGTTGTTCTTGTTAATGTTTTTAGTAACATCTGGTAGTCCAGAAACCAATCTAGGTTCAATGAGAAAATAGTATTGGAAATCTATTATGTCCATGATAGTCTCCAAAATCTCTCTTGCTGGCAATTTCAGAAAAAAAAACTAGTCTCTAAAGGTGAGAAAAACACAACAAAGGGGGTTGAATTGTGTTGGATTTTTCAATTTTTTTCTCAGTGGTTACACTGGTCAGAGTCTGAAGCTCAAGTTCAGAGTTTGATGCAGAGTAATGAATGCAACTGTTATAAGATCAAAACAGAGAGAGAGAGAGAGCAATTTATACTAGTTCCTCTCACAAACCGAGTGTAGTGCTCAATCACACAAGAGACTTCTTGTAACAGCCCGATATTTAGCGCGCATTAGATTTATCTGTTATTATTAATTAGTATTATTTATTTAATTATATTTGTTAATTGATTATTTATATGTGATTGGTGGGTTAGTGGAATTATTAGTGCTTGAGTGGCATTTTTTGTAATTATGTTAGAACTAGTAATTTGAATTTTAGAGAATAGTGGTGTATAATTAATATTAGGGGTTTAAGTGAAGTAAAAGTGTAGAAGAAATAATTGTGAGTTAATTGTGACTAAGCCCATTAGTGGGAGTGACCCTAAACCATATTATAAATAGACTAGTAATGAGTGGTGGTGAACTAGGTTAAACATTCCAACACAAAATTTTGAGAGGCAAGTGAGAGAATAGAGAAATGAGAGACTTGGAGAAGAGGAAACTAAGAAGAGCTCAAGGGGAAGAGGGGAATTCAACTAGAAGTAGCAAGAGAAGTGAAGAATTAAGGTAAGAGGGGAGATTACTTTTACCAAATGGGTTTAATAAGCAATCAAGAGGTTTATGTGTTTTAGATTATGATTAATTGCATGTTAATTGCTGCTGATTTTGGTGAATTTAGTGCTCCTTTTTGTTGATTAAATTAAGCATGTTAAACCTTGATGAAATTGCATTTTCTTCATGTCAAAATTCATCTTTTATTATGATTAATTGATACCTTTGTGAATTTTGACGATCTTGATGATTAACATGATAATTGAATGATGTTTGTTGATTATGAGCATGAGTATTGTAACAGCCCGATTTTTAGCGTTAGATTTATCTGTTGTTTTGAATTAGCATTATTTATTTAATTATATTTGTTAATTAATTAGTTGTGTGTGATTGGTGGGTTAGTGGAATTATTAGTGCTAGAGTGGCATTTTTGTAAATATGCTAGGACTAGTAATTTGAATTTTAGAGAATAGTGGTGTATAATTAATATGTGGGGTTTAAGTGAAGTAAAAGTGTAGAGAAAATAATTGTGAGACAATTGTGACTAAGCCCAATAGTGTGAATCCCTAGAAACATATTATAAATACACTAGTAGTGAGTGGTGGTGAATTATGTTAAACATTATAACACAAAATTTTGAGAGGCAAGTGGGACAATAGAGAAGAGAAAAACTTGGAGAAGAGGAAACTAGAAGAGCTTAAGGGGAAGGAGTGGATTATACTAGAAGTAACAAGAAAAGTGAAGAATTAAGGTAAGAGGGGAGATTACTTTCATCAAGTGAGTTAAATAAGCACTTATGAGGTTTGATGTTTTATATTATGATTAAATGCATGATTAATTGCTTGCTGAATTGGTGAATTTTCGTGCTTCTTTTTAGTGATTAAATTAAGCATGTTAAACCTTGATGAAATTGCATTTTATTCATGTCAAAATTCATAGTTTAATTATGATTAGTTGATATCTTTGTGAATTTTGTTGAATTTGACTGATTAACATGATAATTGAATGATGTTTGTTGATTACGAAACTGATTATGAGTATGGGTATGTGTTTTGTTTGAGAAATCATGAAGTTATGTTGAATAAGTTGTGATTTAAGTGATTTTGAGAAAAGTGATTAATTGAGTGAATTTGCTTAAATTGCTACTGTTTTGGTTATGTTGCCGCCTTATGATGAAAATCATGATAATATATGTTGGTTGTGTGACTTTGATGAGAATTAAGTTGTTGTTGTTGATGTTTTTTTTTTTAAAATGACTTAATTAAGTGAAAATGAGTAAGTTGCTGCTTAAATGAATAAGTTGATGTTGGAATAGTTTGAATAGGTGTATATTGTGATGTTGAACCTTGATGAAATATTGTTGATGTTGTTAAACAATCTTAATTGTTAAGTTGTAGGTGAAAATGGAATTTAGAGACGAACTTTGAAATTTACCGAAAAACCATTGGAATTCATGTCAATTGATGTTTCCTTGTGTATCCATTGTTCAATTTAAGTGTATTGATCATGGGTATTGTTTGTAAAATGATTTTGGGTCAATTGGGATCAAAAATGGGATTTTTGGGTGAGTTTTGGGGTCTTCCCGTAGTGGATACCCTGTTTTCTAGTTGCTCAGGAAACATGACTTCGCTGTAGCGAGCCTGTTCTCGCTATGGCGAGGCTTTGTTGTCTGTTTTCCCACCTTTCTGCCTTAGCTCGCTGTAGCAAGCCCTGGTCTCACTGTGGCGAGATTAGCAGATACAACATGTGCTGTTCTGCGTGTTTTAGCCTTTGGGGGTCGTTTCCGGACATCCCTGGGCATTCCTTTTGTGTTGTTTTGATGGTGTTTTGACCTTTCATTGATGGGTGATGATTGCTTGCGACGAATTAATTATGAAATTTGATTTTGAGACGAACTTAGAGATTTTTTGAAATTTGATAATTGACGAAACGAACTTAATAATTAACTACAGTGGTATGAATGATGTTGAATCATGAATATAATGCAGCGTAGTAATAGGTTGAGAGAACCTTACTTAATTTATTCATGAAATGTGGATTATGTGATTTATGGTGAATAAATGCAAGCATGACGTCTTTATGATTTAACTTGGTGAAATGCTTTGATCATGAAGTGAATGATGCTGGATGTGTCTTATTGCCTTATAGTTGTGATTAAATGATGATGTGGTAATTCAAATGACGATGTGGTAATTTAAATGATGATGTGGTGATTTAAATGACGATGTGATAATTTAAATAATGATGTGGTGATTTAAATGGTGATGTGGTATTGTTATGTTTTGTGTGGAATGTATTGATTTGATAATGCAAATAAAATGGTGATGAAATGTACCATGATTTAAGATCATGATTTTCGGTGATGTGCATTGTAGAGTCTTTACGTGAACATTCCATGCATTCATAGTCAGTTATTGGTGCTTGATTTAAGATCAAGAAAAATCATTGGTGTGTGAATACAGTGCGAGGTTTTAAATCTCGAGAATTCATTAGTGTGTGAATTCAGTGCGGGGTTTTAGATCTCGAGAATTCATTAGTGTGTGAATTCAGTGCGGGGTTTTAGATCTCGAGAATTCATTGGTGAGTGATTCACGATCACAAAATTAATGTAGCCTGATTTAAGATCAGGATTGGTACCACATGCATGTAAAGTCATATTAGGCGCATTACATTCACATGAGTCGTGTTTGATAATGTTTTGGTGTGAACTTGTGCATTGATGTGGTAATTGTTAACTGTCGATGTGTGGAATTAAGGAATGTTTCATAATTGTGCGATTGGTGATTTATAGTTGAAATGATGATTTAACTGTTTATGATGAATTATGATGTGAGAATATGATTTAATTAATGATGATGAATTATGACGCGAAGTTACAATTTAATTACAATGTGGTATAATCAAGTTGGTAATTATAACGATGAAGGTATGCTATGAATTTGTGAATTATGCATGATTAGTAACCAGATTTTTTGTAGTGATGCATATTTTCGATGTTAAATGATGTTTTTGCCTGAAACTTATATGCGTTTATTGATCCTTTTGTTGAATGTATATCTTACCATCCAGTGGCTTTATTGTCGCCTCATCCGTTGGTTCAACCCTTGTGGATGTAGACTTGCAGGTTGAGGATTAGTTGCTCGATGAGTTGTGCTGAGGATGGCATCGCGCCCATTCTCCTTTTGTCGCTTTATTTTTCCGAGGACGTCTAGATTAGGTGCTCTGATCTAGGAGTCCAAGATTTATTTTTATTGTCGAATTTTTTGATGAGGTTGTATTTTATTTGAGATATTTATGTTGAGACCCGAGATGATTATTATGTTTGAAATGATTTATTTCTGCTGTGCTGTGATGATTATTGATAAGATTTTTATTATGAGAAATTGTATGAGTAATTTGGTGATTTGTTGGATTCGATTAGTCGTGTTGCATGATTTATCGCTTAATTAGTAGTCTCGGGGATCGGGGTCTTACATGTATGTGTTTTGTTTGAGAAATCATGAAGTTATGTTGAATAAGTTGTGATTTAAGTGATTTTGAGAAAATTGATTAATTAAGTGAATTTGATTAAGTTGCTACTGTTTTGACTAAGTTGCTGCCATATGATGAAAAGCATGAAAATATTACGTTGGTTGGTGGTGTTTTGCTAAAATGGCTTAATTAAGTGAAAATGAATAAGTTGCTGCTTAAATGAATAAGTTGATGTTGGAATAGTTTGAATAGGTGATTATGGTGATGTTAAACTTGATGAAATACTGTTGATGTTGTTATACAAGCTTATTTGATAAGTTGTTGATGAAAATGGAATTTTGAGATGAACTTTTAAATTAACTGAAAAACCTAGAGAATTCATGTCAATTTGATGTTTCATTGTGTATCCATTGTTCAATTTAAGTGTATTGATCATGGGTATTGTTTTTGAAATGATTTTGGGTAAATGGGATAAAAAATGGGATTTTTGGGTGGAATTTGGGGTCTTCCCGTAGTGAATACCCTGTTTTCTGGTTGCACAGAAAACAGGACTTTGTTAGTGAAGTCCCTGGTCACTGAGCGACCATGACAGATACAAACATGTGTTGTTTTGTGCGTTTTGGTCCTTGGGGGATGTGTCCGGACATCACCCGAACATTCCTTTTGTGTTGTTTTGCTGCTGTTTTGACCTTTCGTTGATAGATAACGATTGCTTGCAATGAATTGATTATAAGGTTTGATTTTGAGACGAACTTGGCGTTTTTGTGAAACTTGATAAATGTCGAAATGAACTTAATAATCAATTACAGTAGTATGAATGAAGTTGAATCATGAATATAATGTGGTGTAGTAATAGGTTGAGGTAACCTTACTTAATTTATTCATGAAATGTGGATTATGTGATTTATGGTGAATAAATGCAAGAATTGCGTGTTTATGATTAAACTTTGTGAAATGCATTAATATCAAGTGAATGATGCTGGATGTGACTTAATGATGACGTGGTGAATTAAATGATGATGTGATGATAAAATGAATTGTGTGGATGTATTGATTTGATAATGCAATTGATAGTTATGAAAGTTGTATGATTTAAGATCATGATTTAAAGTTGTGTGCATTGTCAAGTCCATACGTGAACGTCCATGCATTCATAGTCGGTCGATAGTTGCTTGATTTAAGAACAAGATTTGATAGTTGGGTGATTTAATAAGATCACTATTTGATAATTGGGTGATTTAAGATCACTATTGATAGTTGGGTGATTTAAGATCACTATGGTACCACATGCATGTAGAGTCATATTATGTGCATTACATACACATGAGTTGTGTTTGGTAATGTTTTGGTCTGAACGTGTGCATTTATGTGGTAAATGTCAATTGTTGGTGTGTGAAAATTATGGAATGATCCATAATCGTGTTGTTGGTGAATTATATTTGAAATGGTGTTTCAATTGTTGATGATGTATAATTAAGTTGGTAATTATATAACGATGAGGGTATGCTATGATTTATGAATTATGCATGAATATTGACCAGGCTTTTTGTATTGATGAATATTTGAATGATAAGTGATGTTTTTGACTGAAACTTACATGCGTTTATTATATCCTTTTGTCGAATGTATATCTTACCCTCTAGTGGCTTTATTTTCGCCTCATCTGTGGGTTCAACCCTTTTGGATGTAGACTTGCAGGTTGAGGAGTAGTGCTCAGTGAGTTGTGCTGAGGATGACGTCGCGCCTATCCTCCTTTTATGTCGCGTTTGTTTTAGAGGATGTCTAGATTAGGTGCTCTGATCTAGGAGTCCGGGATTTATTTTCTTGTCGAATTTTATGAGGATGTATTTATTTGAGATATTTCTGTTGAGACCCGAGATGATTATTATGTTGAGATGATTTATTTCCGTTGTGTTATGATGATTGTTGATGAGAATTTCATTATGAGAAATTTGTATGAGTTATTTGGCGATTTGTTTGATTCCGATTAGTTGTGTTGCATGATTTATCGCTTAATTAGTAGTCTCGGGGATCAGGGTCTTATACTTCCAATGCTTAAGCACACAAGCAAGAGACTTCTATAATCTAACTTAGTCAAATAAAAGATTGTTTGGGTTTTACACTTGATATACAATCAGAGGTGTAAGCAATACAATTCAGAATGAACTCTTAAGACTTAAGAATTTCTAAGATGTAAAGTTTGTAAGAAATTCTAAGTGTAAATGCGCTTTGATTTTGACAGAATAAGGACACTTTCAAAATATGCAGAGTCTTGTTAATTTCTTCAAGTCTTCAGCTCCTTATATAGAGAGAAATCTGAGAGGAGTTGGAGAGGTGCCAACTCATTACTTTGAGTCCTTGAGAAGTTTGATCATAGACGTTGGGATGTTTCTTGATATGGTTAATATCGTTGAAAGGTCATTTGAAATTCCTTTGCTTGAAAAGGAATTATTTGTTTCATTCCAATTGTCCTTGAAATTTTTTGTTTGTTTCTACATGTGACTAGAAGAGGACAAAACTGAACTATCTGAGTCTGATAGTGACTTCTTCATAAGATGACAAAATAGGTCAGAGTCTTCTGATGCAGACGTGGCCTTCAGAGTTTGAGTCCTTCAGAAGTTCCACTTCTTCAGAGTCTAGGTTTTCAGAGTCTGAGTCCTTCAAACGTTCCACTTCACTAGAGTCTGGTCCTAGAACTTCAGCTTCTCTTCAAAATTCAAATACTCTTAAGTGCGCTAAGAATCTTGTCTTCAAAATTCAAGTGCGCTAAGAATCTTGTTTTCTCAGGATCAAAACTTGATTTGATACTATGAATTTAATTATGTGATCATGCATACTTGAGCACACATTAGTTTATCCAATTGTTCTTTAATACTTTGTTATCATCAAAATTTTAGAGGCATTGTACAAAACTCATTTTGGTTCAACAGTCTCTTCATATTCAATGAGAAACTTTCTAAACCTTAAAGCTTTTAGGGTATGTTTGATGATTATTATAGGGAGGCAGGATATGATACACTAATCATATCCTGTTTAAATCTCATCTTTGATGCACCAAAATGATATGATAAAATAAACCATTTTTCTATCATTTCCTGACTTGTCTTTGTAATTTTTATCCTGAGTATATGCTGGGTTAGAAACTATCTTGATAAGATAAAAAATTCATTCCTTATGTATTATCATGATATTCTGTCATTTTTAAAATAATGATATCATGTATTTGTTATTATAATTAATTACATGCCATTTTAAAAATAGTTTAATTAATTATGAGAGTAATTTTTTATTTAATTATAATAAAATAATGATATATCATATTTGTTATCATGTGCTCATCAAACACATGATATGATTAATGCTTATCATGTTCATATCATATCTTGTCTCTATCCAGCTTCATATCATATCCTTTCTCTATCCTATCTTGACCTTCAAACAGACACAGTTAATGTGAATCATCCTAAACCTTAAGCTATTCTAGAAGTGATTTGGCATCCTCCTGATTATGTATGGATTAAGTACAATACAGATGGAGCTGCTTAGCAACTTTTGGGGGCATCTTCAGAAATCATCACGGTGACTAATTAGGATGTTTTGGTGACAATATGAGAGTAAGCAATGCTTTTTTCGTTGAGCTCTTTTCATCTATCAGAGCCAAGGGTTGGAATTACTTTTGACTTGAAACTGATTCCAAGTTAGTGCAAAATTTTGTAACTTTAATTATTTTTAGAGATTAAAGGATATGTACTTTTCAGGATGCCCCATATATTCACACAAAACAATTATGCATTATTAGTGTAAAATTATTTAAAATCACAACTAAAAATCTTGACAAAAAAAAAATGACAACTAAAAATGATGGAGGAAATAATATCCGTATATATGTTTCACGTTAAAAATTTTAACGTATAAATTAGTAAATATATTTAATATCACATATATTCATAAAAAATATTATATATGTTTTTAAATCACTCTTTACTCTTTTATATTCATAATAATAAAAGTAAAATTGTGAATTTAATAATGATTAAATTTATAATAAAAATATATTTCATGTTAAAAACTTAATAATGAATAATATATATATATATACACACACATAGACACACATATCCTTTTATAAATTAAAAGGGAATACTTTATTCATATTTTTTTGACAGAATCTTTATTTTAAAGGAATTATTCTTTTTTCCCCTTATTCAAAAAGTAAAACTTTATTCATTTTATATAAAAAGAATAAATGATGTATAAAAAATAACAAAACTTATAGGTTAATTTTAGGCTAAAATATGTTTTTTTATTTCTACAAATATTTCAACTTTTCGTCTTAGTTTCTCTAATTTTTTTTCCGACTTTTAGTCCTTCAAAAAAATTTCATCATCATTTTTGTCCCTGCTTCTAAGTCAATTCGCATGTATCTTCGAAGTTTTGATTTTTTTTTTCACAGTCATGTTTAGAATATTATAAGAATCTCTTCTAAACAAAATAGAATTTTTAGCAAAATATGAATTAAACATGAATTTTTATATTTTTGACGCTTCAAAATTTATATTTAATTTATGTTTTTTAAATTTTTTAATATCTTTAGGCAGATATTCTTATAATATTCTAAACATTCATCCAAAAACTTATTCTAAAATCTAAATGGTACACATGAATTGACTTAAAAGGAAGGACAAAAAAAAGGGAACGAAAAATTTTGGAGACTTAAAGTGAAGACATTTTTTAGGGGGACTAATTAAACCAAAACTTGAAATATATTTTTTTTGACAAATCATAAGGACCAAAATCATATATCCATTAATTTTAATAGAATGTTAGTGTAAAAAGTTGTACATTATCAACAAATCACAATCACTCATATATTAAACTTAGAAGTAGTTATAATAAAATTAAACATTTTTAATAATCTTAATATTACAATTTATTTGACAATATTTTTTTTGGATAAGCCAGGAGAAATGACAGACATCAAGAGAGAGCAACGACATCCCAACTAAGTTTGACTAATATTTCTTCAAAAGGACTAAACAATTTATTGACAATATAAACATCTTTACACTGATAATGCATATGATTTTTTTTTTTACGTTTATAATGCATATGAATTTAGTCAAAAATAAAAAAGATAGTGCATATGAATTAAGTTTAATTTTTATTATAATACTATAATACAATGTCTGTAATCTTGTAAAAAAATAAATAAATACAATGTCAATAATTACAAGAAGTAGATCCTCCACCCACACCTAATATCTTTCCATGTAAAACATGGAGATGCAAAGTTTTAGTGTAACTCTTTATTCTTTCAATTTTATACTTCATTTAAATTATTTATCCATAAATTTATTCTTTTTTTACCCAATTAAATAATTTACTTTAACTTTATAACCTCAACATATTATTGAGATTAATTTCTATATATACGCTTGCATTGTAATTATTTTTACATTGTCGATAAATCAAAACAACATATATGTGAGGTTTTAGAAACAATTATGATTAAAATCAAATACTTTTATGGTCACGGAAAAACATATACGTCAAAAAATAAAATAAAATTTTAAACACTACTTTTACCCTTACCCTCCTATTTTAAGATGAAACATTGACCATTATATAAGTCACTCACTACTTTAATTAAAATCATTTTATTAAAAAAATATCGATTGATTGTCTATAGGCATTATGCTAATATTTTAATTTTACAAATATTCAACAGTGACTCTTATCAGTAAGAACAAACTCTGAAATTTTAATTTTAATTTTATTTTTAGTGGAGAAATTTTTAATTGTTATTCGCTGAGACTTTTGATAAATGATATTTAATTATTATAATTTTTTAAATGATACTCACATTCACTTTAAATATAATAAAAAAACAAGATGTATTTATTCTAAATACATTTGAATTAATAATATTCAGTTATTACAATTTTTAAATGATAATCACTTCGGTTTCAATATAAATGAATTGTATTTAGTCCAAAATTAAACTACATACATTTGACTCTTTGTTTATACTTAAAATGAAAAAATACTAAATATTTTTTATGAAACAATAATTTATTTATGATTGATTCATTGTACCGAAACACATTAATTGCTTATCTACCATATAAATCCTCATTAATTATTATTTTTTTAAATAATTATATAATTTTTTTAATCTCTTATTCTTTTCAGAAAAAGCAAATAGACAAATATGTTAAACAAATAAATTGAAATTTTTAAAATAACAATTTTACCCTTCCCCTCCTATATGCTAACTGACCATCAATAGCTATATAAGTGTCATTCAGTACCGTAGAAATCAAATCAAATCAAACAAAACAAATTGATTTTTTTTTTTGTTGAGAGAGAAGGTATGGTGAAGAAACGAGATTAAATATCTCTCTTTAAGAAGCTATCATTCATTTTCAATTATATATATATAAATAAACTTAACCTTATTTTTTTTCTTCATTTTTTTGTATCAGCTAACGATGGTTCGAGTGAAAGCAGAACTGAAGAAAAGTGCAACGAAGAAAATCTGTTACCGCGGCGTGAGGAAGCGGAAATATGGTCGATACGGTGCAGAAATTCGAGACCCATGGAGAAAAGCATGTGTATGGTTAGGCACTTTTGATACCGCCGAACAAGCAGCCCGAGCTTATGATGCAGCAGCCATTTCATACCGTGGGATCAATGCCATAACAAACTTCCCAATACCTTACAATGCTTCTAGTGCTATGAGTAGTACTGCTGAAGCATCTAGGGTTGTTGTTGGTTCTTCTTCAACCATTGTTTCTAGGGTTCCTGTTGCTACTCCTAGACATGTTGTTGCTGCTGAAGGTTGTCACAGTGAATGTGATTCTTCTTCTGTTGTTGATGATGAAGATGAAGATTGTGTTATCATTTCTTCTTCAGTTCGGAAGCCTTTAAACATAGATCTCAATTTCCCCCTTCCACCAAATTTCGATGATGATGAAGAGATTCGCGCCACTACCTTGCGCCTCACACTTCCCTGCTACCCCCGCCAATGAAGACCAATCTCATCCCATTTGGTCTTAAGAGAATTAGCTATCCTTTTTATATTTTAATCTAGTGATTGTATTTTGTTAAGGCCCCAAATATAAAGAAAAAAAAAATAAGAACTTTACTTTATGTGATCATAAACTCATTAAGCTTGTGGAATAAACTTTAATTTTTGCAACAAAAAGACTTTTTTTTTTATCTATTCAAGTTTCAATACTTTGATATATATTGGCTTGTTCTTATATACAATTTTTTGATAGCAAATGATAGTAATTAATTGTTGAATTAATATATTTATTCTTTCATCTAGGTTCAAACTAATTCCTTCAACTTTTTATTCCTTAGGTTAAACTAGTTGAACTATCCATGTACATTATACACTATTAAGTGATTTTTGTGGTTATTCACATTTTTAGTTTCTCGGATGGAAAATCATTACGCCTCATTTTTTTTCCTTGACAAAAGGAGCCTCAATTGTTGATATATCAGAAAGATGAAGGAATCATAACTTGTTAAAAATCACACGATTAAATACTATATTATTCCAAATAAAAATTACACACATGTATGCAAATTTTACAAGTAAATGAACGAAAATTTTAAAATAAATGAGCTACATGCCGTTTGGATTGGCTTATTTTAGAGTTTATGCAATGTAGCTTATGCAAATAAAGAAGCATTAATGTATTATTTATAAATTTGTTAAGGTAGTTTATGAAAAAACAACTTATGAATATACAATTTTCGTTAGTAAGATCTTATGAATTATCATAAAAGCTTATTTATTTGCATAAGCTCAAAATAAGCTCAATCCAAATAGGCCCTAAAAGTCTAATATTTAAAACTTACACATGAACTTTTACAAGTAAAGATATGTGTGAAAATGTCCCTGTGAGATTAGCTTAGTTGACAGAGACGTTGCATAATATATACATAGGTCAGGGTTCAAACCTCGGACACCTCAAGTATAATGAATTTAAAAAACATGTGAGAAAATGTGCTCACATATATTACATCCTGATTCGAGGTTGTGTTCGTTGTGTTCGCCGTGTTCCGAACGACATTATTTTATAATTGATCGAGATTTTTTTATATATTTCAATTATTTTTTAGATTTAAAAAAAATAGAGTTCTGTATCAGACATTGCTTCATATAGAACAACAAGATTATTACACCATGAGCCAAATGCAATAAATAAGGATGAAAACAAGAGTAACTTGTAGTACAATTCTAGAGTAGTACTTGATAAGTGATAGTGCAATACTAACTGTATATATATACTTTGTGCTATGTTATCAATTCAATGAAATATTTTCCCCTTTCGTTCATCTTATATTATGATATCAAGGCTCACTCTAAGAGAGATAGTTACGATTTGTAACTGTTTTCTCTTCCGTTGCGTTTTCCATTCTTTTTCTTCATCATTTCTCAACAATTTCTTGCGTTTTTGTACGCATTTTCTTATTGAACTATTCGTGAATTCATCTTCATCTTTGTTGATTCTACAGTTTTTTTAAGATTTTTTTTCGTTCTCTTTGAATTTTTCGTTTTCTTGTTCTGCAAGTTTCTTCATTTGTCATCTTTCTATTGTGAATTCTGGTGTTTTTTATCCATGATTTTCTTCTTTTCCATTGAATCTTCAATCTTACGATGCCTCCTCGTTATATTCCTGCTGCATTTCAACAAGCACAAGCCAATACTGATTCAATTTTCTATGTCCATCCTAGTGAAGGTCCAAATTCTGATACGGTTACACCTCTTCTCACAGGATCCAACTACTTAGCTTGAAGTAGATCTATGCATCGTGCTCTTGGTGTGAAGAACAAGTTATCCTTCATAGACGGATCCATTCCTATTCCAGCTCTTGATGATTTGAACATAGGTGTGTGGGAACAGTGTAATCACCTTATTCATTCTTGGATTCTTAATTCAGTTCCTTTGCAAATTTCTCTAACTATAATCTTCCATGTTCATGCTATTGATGATTGGGAAGAGCTCAAAGAAAGGTTTTCCAATTCTTTAAATGTACAATTCCATATCTGGCCTATTGACTCTGGTGCTAATTAACATATTTGTTCCTCTATTCAGACTTTTATTTCATTTTATAGCATTTAACTAGTTTTTGTTAACTTACCAAATGGCCAATCTATTATTGTCAAGCATGTTGGTAATGTTCACTTTGAAAAACACAAAATATTGCCTTATTCTCTATAGCGCATCTCATGCATCTGCTAAATTTGAACTATATGATGACAAGTTATCTTACGTTATTCTTAGCATGTTTCTCAGTCATTTTCAGTTAATTTTCATCCAGAATAGAGGAGTATTAGAACAATTGCCTATGGTTTTCGGGACATTTGTCATGTTTTCTATATTGAGTCATGTAATTATAGTTTCTCCCGAAACATAGCAATTCTAGGGTGTTTTAATGTAATTCAAGAAGAAATCATGCAAATCGGCAAAACAAAATATTTGAAGGCTTGTGAAGACTTTGGGAAGACCAAGAATGAAGATTCAAGAGGCCTCGGATGACATTACAAAGGGAGAAATTTTGTTCCCAAGTCCCAGGACATCTTAGATGGAAGCAAACACCAAAAAAGACGAAGAAACAAGCGATTACGCGCAAAAATACACACTCCGGTGCCTTGAGTGTGTGTCATGCGCCTTGAGCACACAAAAAGTGCCTATGCTCCCTAACCATGAGCATGCTAGGAGCAGGTCAGAACTGCTTTTTCTACTTTTTTTAGTGGAAAAAGCCCAGTTTTTCGACCCAAACCCAATTAGAACTTGCCTATAAATACCAAACATCTCACTCATTATTTCACATTTAGAACGAAGCGGTTCAAGAGGAAGGCAAGAACTAGGAGCTTCAAGGGAGGAGTCTCTCTCCTCACTCTAAGTCTCTAGAGCATGTTTTATTTCTTTTGTAATTTGTCTTTAGTTACCATGAGTAACTAAACCTTATTAGGGTAAGGTTTTAAGATGAACCTCTATTTTTCTTGTTGGATTATTTAATTTAAGTTCTTTACTAAGTTATTTTATGAATCCTATTTAATTTTACTACTGCATAAGATTTGTCTCCTCTAAAGCGGACCACCCTGAGATAAAGGTATTTAGGAAGGTGACATACCAAACATTGGTGCAAATCTACCCGAATCAGGAAGTAACTAAGATAACAGACCACGATAATTAGAGAAACACAGTGACTTCATGACTTAAATCAATATAGTAACTTTAGTAGTACTTGATAAGTGATAGTAAAATACTAATTGTATATGTATATACTTGTTGTATTTTGTTATCAATTCAATGAAATATTTTCCCTTATCATTCATCTCATATTAAAGATATTAGTAAATTTAGTTTCAAATCTTTTCGAGTATATTAGTATTGATTGTTGTTGTTGTTTGAAGACTATTACTATTACTAGCGTTTAGAGTGGCACTCTGTGCCCGTCTATCCGCTCTTTTTTTTGCGCTAATAGGTATAAATTATGAACAGTCGTTTTTATGAAATTTTGATTAAAATTATAGGTATAGATAATATATATTTTGTACTTTCATATGTAACAAACTATGCTTATATTTTTCAATTATACCAATAATATAACAAATATAATATCTTTCAAAAAAAATATAACAAATATATATATATATATATAGTATAGATTTAATCACCATTGATAAGTATATTATCAATGGTATGTGGATCCGATTCCGTCTTGGCGGTCGATCCATTCACTAATTTTGAAACCAAATAGATGTTGACAGTGCTCACTATGTCGCTAATTTTGGTAATATGATTTCGCGACCGTACACGGATTCGCTGAGTTGTGTTCGTGATGAGTGTTTGCTGGTTAAGATTGATAAGGACTCGTCCACTTGTTAACTTATCACTTTGTATTCTCGTTTGGGTTGAACTACATTTTTTGTGGGCATACTGGGTCAAGTCTAATGTTCCTTCAGTCTCTCTAATGTTGTATTTTTATTTAATCTACTTTTCATTTCGTTTAAAAAAAGTATATTATAATCTTTTATGTGTTGATCATAAAAGTAAATAAGAAATTAATTTTGACCTTTTTTTTACTAGTAGCAAGAATTACATGTATATTTTCTAAAAGGACATAGTTTAAATCCCTCGGGGACGATTGTCAAAGGGTCATTAGTCTTAATTATTAATAAAATTTCATCCATTCACCATTTTTCTATTATTTCTTTAAAAACAAGATTTACATGTAACCCTTTGGGTTGATTTCGTGGTTTTGGCTTGAGACTTTAGATTGTGCTTCTCTCAAAGTATTTGCTTCTCCTCAATGCCAATTTTAGTGGGATAGTTTAGTTTTTTCAACAAAAAAAAAAGATTTACATGTATTGCGAATAACATTTTATAAAAAATAATTAAATACATTTGAAAAATTCTAATATTATAATAAATATGTAATAAAAAATATTATAACAATGTGTAAAATAAAAATAAGGGCGGGGGTGGTTAGGTTTGAAGGTCCTGAGTTCAAACCCGAACAAAATGATAAATATTGATCTAACAAACTAACTACTAACATATGCCATTCAAAAAATCTATTTTTTGTTAGGGGACCAAAATCGCAACTTTTAAAAATTAAGGGGTCAAAATGCATTTAAGCCTTAAAATTATTATTATAAAATAGAAATGAAATATGATATCATATATAGTCAAACTCTTTGAAATATCATGTTAAATATCAAAAGAGAGTTTAATATTATTGATGTATTAATTCATCAATCTATCTAAACATAGATCAAATTACTAAATCCATTCATATAAAACAAACTTTTAAACATAATAATATATCATTTCAGACTTTAAAAGACTAGAGTTTGACATAAAAACCACTAAAAGAGCGTGTAATAATTTGTACAAATTAAAGGCCCGTGATTGGGAGCTTTATATAGTGCTTTGGGTGACGCTTTGCTTCTTGTGGTAGCTAGGGTTGGCTAACCAACTCATATAGGTAAGGATGGGGGAATTTATTATAACCATTACGGCAATATAAATATACCATAGCCTTTTTTTTACATAAAATACACTATAGGGTGTGTTTGTTTCAAGGATTAAATTTACAATCCTGGAAATATATTCCCTGAAACATTATTCTTAGGAATCTTAATCCTATTAAAGTGTTTAGTAATTAATTTAGTGTCTCAGGAATATTTTTAAATAAATTTAATTTATAATTTATAGCAATAAAATAAAAGAGTTAAAATAGTGTGCGAGTGGGAAATTATGGGTGATTACCTCTTATTTCCATGGGAATAAAGGATTTTCATACTTTAACATGGGAGTAACATGTGAAAAAATCATGTGTAAATTTTATTCCTAGGAATAAAATGTAGCCTAGGCATAATTTATGAAAACTTGAAACAAACATGGGAACCAAGGATTCCCAATATCACATTCCTAGGAATAAATTTACAATCCATGAAACAAACACCCCCATAACCTTGTCTTTCCTTGTTTTACCGCATTTGAATAAATTTAATTTCTACTTCTGGGTGCGTTTGATTTGCTAAATAGTATGTATGGACAGAACAATACAAGACAAAACAACACAAGACAAAAAGTTGTGTTATGGTTTAGTGAGGGACAAAATTACTATCTCTTGCCTCCAGTTTGTCATGTCTTAGAAACAGTTTTATAAATCAAACACTGTACAACTGAAGATGTTATGTCATGTCCTTATTTTTTAGCAGGAGTTTATGTTAGAATATATCTCTTAGGTTCTTGGATGAACCACCATAGATTCTTATCAATCTCAAATAGTGTGGCAACTTCTTTCATTTCTATCATCTTTCCATATTTTTATTTGTCTTCCTTTCTATTATTGTTTGCTCCACTTTTGAATATATTCTTTTGTGTTGTGTTTGTGTTCGGTTGATCAAAAATGATATATCTTGATCTTTGTTCATCATCTCTAATAGAAGTTGCGCACACTTGTGGGTAAAGTTTCAACCCTAAGGATCCACTTTCATGTTTATTCTTTGATTAAAAATGACATATTTGAATTTGATTCATCTTGTGCCTTTAGATCTCATCCTTCCTTTCAATTTTATTCTCATTCATAAAACAAGAGTCAAATTAATAAGGATGATCCGTATAAACTAGATGTGTCCTCAAGGATCACATTATGAGGTATTAGAGCTCACCAACCCTAGGATCACAAGGAGTATGAGAGAAGAGGTAGATATTACGATGAAAAATCATGTAGAAATTCCATGCAAAAAGAGTTTCTCCTTTTTTTGAGCAAAAGAGTTTCTCCTTTCATGTCTATATCCATTTTGCATATAGACTGACCCAGCCCAATTTCATGTTGGCTCACTGATATAGCATCTGGTTCTTTTTACTTCTTCCCTCCTGCCAGATCTAGATCTACTTCCACTTCCAGTTCCTTCCCACCTCCACCAACGTCGCTTACGACCGTCGCCGCCACCGCCATCTTGTCTTCTGGTTCTTATTACCCTTTTCTGTTTCTCTCTTCCCTTTCCTTCTCTGTTTCATTTACTCTTTGCATCCTCACCACAAAAACCAAAACCTCCCTTCACTCTCTTCTCTCTCTCACACTATCACCATCAATGGCAGAACAAGAAGAAAATCACGAAAACTAAGAAATGAAGAAGCTATTTTACGTTTTTTTTTTTACGAAGAAAATCATGAAAAGTTTTTACGGTTTTTTTTTAAATTGATGAAGTTGTTTATTTATATTTAAAACTAATTTTTTAATCAAAAAGTATAAAAACTTTTTTAAGAAAAACAAATATTTCTATACCAATCCACACAAGAACCGTTCAGGCAGAAGAAAAAAACGGTTCAAACAGGAAAAACTGGGTTTAAATGTAAAACCGGTTCAATTAAAAAGAACCAGTTCCGAACCGGACTGAACTGAAGTGACAAAAAATCCGGTTTTTGAAGAAAGTGGTTTTATGAACCAAACTGAAACCATAAATAAGTTATGGACCATGCAGAACCCTAACTGTTCTTGTTTCACGAGACTCCTTAAAATATTTTTTTTTAAAAGAGGGAAGAGATTTTTATTAAAAATATGTTTGGTTCAAGAGTGGAGGGAGGGATTTTAATAACTAATTTGCTTTTTTTTTTTTTTATACTATGAAGATTTGTGGACAAATGTTATTGTAGAAAGGGGGAATGATGTATCATGAGCATGTGGAAGAAATTTTATAAATAATGGATTATGATGAAGAGGCACAATGACAAAATTCAATATAAATGAGGCTTAAATGCATTTGTGATCCCTTAACTTTTAAAAAGTTGCGATTTTGGACCCCTAACAAAAAAAATAACAATTTTACCCTTTAATTTTACAAAACGTTGCAAAGCTGCTAAGAAGACGCCACGTGTCCCAAAACAGGGGGCCAAAATCGCAACTTTTTGTAAAAATAAAGGGCCAGAATATCTTATTTTCCTAAAGATAGAGGAGCAAAATAACATATTTCCCTAAAGTTAGAGGGTCAAAATAACATATTTCCCTAAAGATAGAGGGCAAAATTTTTATTTTTTTTATTAGGGGGTTAAAATCGCAACGTTTTGAAACATAAAGGGGAAAAACTGCGTTTAAGCCTATAAATAAAGTGAAAGAAACATTAAACAAAGAATTTTACTCTTCTCCTTTTGGTTTTTGCTCATTCCCACCCCAAACTTCCAAAAATAATCTCAGCGTGAGTTAACTCACGTTACGTTACGTTATTATATAACAGACAACATCTCATTTCTTTCATTTCACAAAACTCAATCTCTAAAACTCTCAAATCATCCAACAATAACAAGTAAGTTTTTATAGTCCATTACCACTGACATTTTATGTTTATATTCTACATTTTTCCTCTTAAATTAGAAATGTTTTAGTTTTAGGGTTTATGTAAATTTTGATTTTTTTGGTGGGAAAATGTTTACATGTAAATGTTATGAATCCTTGTTAGACAAAATTTAAGTTGATTAAAATATTTAGATGTTTGCATGTTTATGTTTTAGTTTTTAGTTTTAGGGTTTATGTATATTTTGCACTCCAAGTGTTTGATGAAATGTTTGAATGAGTTTTTCATTTATTGTTTTTAATTTCTTATGGTGTAGTTCTAAATCAATGAATATTTATCCAGTAGATCCGAACACGTTGTTAGCTGCAATCTGCTTTAACGGTGGAAAGCCCAATTTTTTAGGGTTCAAGTCAATGTCACCTTAGTAGATCTGAAGGATCAACTGGATCAAATCAACTGATGACTCAACCACAGAGACGCATGGAGGGTGGATGACATTAGGTATCGACGTCCATCGATCGACTCAGTCGGAAGATTGCAGTTCAGCCAGATGATGCTCACGAACGACAACAACGTGAGGAGCATGCTCTCGATATTTGGTCAGCACAACATGTTCTCGACACATAAGTTGGATGTTCCGTTGCTGAGATCTTTTGAAGATATTCTCAAGAGTTTGATTCGACCAGATGAAGATTAGGTTGTATTATTATGTAGTGTCTTTATTGTGTTGGAATCAAGTTTAATTCATGGTAGTTTGCTGAGAATGTTGGCATTGAAGTGTCTTATACTTAGTGTAAAGGTTTGCAAGTCTCTTTGAAAACTCGAAAGAATTGAGAGAACACATGTTGTATTCTACCGAATCAACTATATAGGTTCTCACATCAAATTCTTTCATATAAGATGAGTGTGACAAACGGGAATACATTTCTAAGATGTTGTTTTGTGCTTGATCATTCTCCTCTGTCAATTGAAACTTGTCAGTTGGCATGACAGTAGGATTAAGTTCAAAAGAATATATTGAAATGCATTCATGTTTGTCATTACTCATCTTATATGGGGGAATTCGATGTGAGAACTATAAGACCCTGATCCCCGAGACTACTAATTAAATAATAAATCACACAATTCAACATAATAAGGATATTACAAATCATCATTTAACTCATACAATTTCTCATAATAAAAATCTCATCAACAATAATCACAAGCACAATGGAAAATAATTCATCTCGACAAAATATCATCTCGGGTCCCAACATAAAAATCTCAGATAAATACATCAAAATGAATAATCCAAAACAAAACAAAATAAAATCCTCAGACTCCTAGATCAGAACACCTAATCTAGACATCTGCAAAACAACATAAAAGGAGTAGGCGTAACGCCATCCTCATCACAACTCACCAAGCAACTACTCCTCAACCTGCAAGTCTACATCACGAGGGTGAGGCAACAACAAAGCCACTGGAGGGTAAGATATACGTTCAACAAAAGGATATAATAAACGCATGTAAGTTTCCGGCAAAACAACGACAATATAAAAGCATTCAACATAAATAGTCTGGTTATCAACTCACGTATAACTCATTCATCATTATTAGTAACTTAAAAGCATCATCATTCAAAAACATGATTCATAAATCATAGCATATTCTCGTCAATGTATAATTGCCAACTTAAATATACATCATCAACGATTAATCATTATCTCACTATAAATCATCATCAACACAATTATGAGTCATTCATAATTTCAACACATCAAAAGTTTGACATTTACCACATAAATGCACAAGTTCACACCAAAAACATTACCAAACACGACTCAAGTGTATGCAATGCGCCTAACACGACTCTACATGCATGTGGTACCATCGTGACCTTAAAGTCACGCCCCCATAAATAGTGATCTTAAATCACCCACCTATAAATCTTGATCTTAAATCAAGCACCGATCGACTGACAATAAATGTATGGATGTTCACGTATGGACTTGACAATGCACACATCTATAAATCATGATCTTAAATCATGCGGCTATCACGACTATCAATTGCATTATCAAACCAATACATCCACATATTCATGTTATCACCACATCATCATTTATTCACAACTTTAATACATAAAGCCACAACATTCATCATTTCATCATATTAATGCATTCCACAAGTTTAATCATCATCATATCATAAACACTTCAACATCTTACTTTCATTCATTATAATTCACATAATTCACATTTCATGATTTAATGTCGCAATTACATCAAGCAATCATCATTCCACTTCTTAAATCATGCTACAACACTATTCATATCATCATAAACATTTGGCATACTTGCATGTATTTTACGGCTCAAAATAAATCTCCAAGTTTATTTCATAATTTATCATTTTCGTCTCAAAATAAACAGTTCAACTCATTTTAATGCAAGCAATCAATACCCATCAAAATAGCATCAAAACAACACAAAAGGAATGTCCAGATATATCTAGAAACATCCCTAAAGGACCAAAACGCACAGAACAACAATGTTGTTACTGCACGACTTCGCTCAGCGAAGTCTATGGTCGCTCAGCGAAGTCCTGTTTTCTATGCACAACTTCTCCCTTACCTTGATTCTTCACAAATTAAGCTCTTATAAGTGATTCCTCTCTTCCCCTTGTGCTCTTGAGCTTTTCCCTCCAACTTTCTCTTCAAGCCTCTTCTTTCTCTATTTTCTTTCTCTTGCCTCTCAAAATTTTGTGACAAATGGTTAACCTAGTTCACCAACACTCACTACTACTCTTTATATAATATGGGTTAGGGTCACTCACACTAGGCTTAGTCACATCCAACTCTCATGATTATTTTCTCTACACTTTTACTTCATTTAAACCTCCCATATTACTTATACACCACTATTCTCTAAAATTCAAATTTTTGGTTCTAACATAATTACAAAAATGCCACTCATACCAAAACGACTAAAATACCATCCACCACTTAAAATTTCTCTAACCCACCAATCACACACCAAATAATCAATTATCAAATATAATAAATAATAATAATAATAATAATAATAATAATAATAATAATAATAATAATAATAAATAAATCTAATTCTAAAAATCGGGCTGTTACAAGAACCTATATAGTTGATTTGGTAGAATACAAAATGTGTTCTCTTCATTCTTTTGAGTTTTCAAAGAGACTTGCAAATTTTTACACTAAGTATAAGACACTTTAATGCCAACATTTTGAGCAAACAACCATGAATTTAATTTTAATTTAACATCATGATGATACAACATCCTTAGGGAGAATGTAATGTAACGCAACACTTCGTTTATTGTCCGATTTGAACGGAGATGAAATTAAAACTAAATAAATTTGGTGTATTCTATTGTTTTGGAATTGATTTTGCATACTTGTGTATTTTTAGTTAGGATTTATTTCGGAAATGAATGCATTGATCTTTCTAAGACATGCTTACCATTGAGCAAATGAATGTTTTTAAAAAATGTAGTGAATGATTGGGAATTAAAAAATGAACATAAGGTATTGTGAATGAATGAATTTGGTAAATGAATTGAGTGATAACTCACGCTGGGTACCAGCGCTTGTTAACTCACGATGGGTACCAACGAAAGTTAACTCACACCGGATACGGAACGTGAGTTATCTTCCATTGGAGTTATTTAGAGAAAATCGAGGTGGAAATGAGCAAAACTGAAAAGAAAAAAGCAATTTTCTTAAACAAATAAACTCATACACTTAAGTCCAACCATGAAAAATCAAACTCCAAATGGATCGAGATCCTTCGAGTTGCTGAAGATCCCATTGCGGAGATATAAACTATTTGATTTTAGCATTTTATTTTATGAAGACTATTTTAATTATTAGTTTGATTAATTCGTAATAAGTGCCAATTTACTTGGATTAATTGGTGCAAATAACACTATAAGAGGGTGCAACTTGTACATATGTGTGAAGGCCAATGATGAGGGATGGCATATAGTGCCTAGGGAGCCAATTTGCTTCTTGTGGAAGCTAGGGATACTCAAATAGGAAATGATAGGGAAAATTTATGACTATTATGATTATTAATAACCTTTGAATAAAATTGAATTTGTACTCATTTACGATTTTGTGTGAGCATAGCTATCTTAGGTTTATAGTTTATAGATACTCAAGCTGTTTAGAGAAGGAAATCTTACATGACCTAATTAATACACTTACTAGATTTTGTTCATCAACATTGTAATATATGTGAGATTTTAGAAACAACTATGATTAAAATTAAATATTTTTATGATAAAATAAGTTACGATTGATTGAAATTGTAAAAATCTTTTACATATTTTTATAAATTAGATCTTATTTTTATAAAAAAAAACCGGACAAACAGATACGTCAAAAACTAAAATCACACAAATTTTAAACACCAATTTTACCCTTACCCTCCTATTTCAAGATGAAACATTTGACAATTATATAAGTCATTCGGTACTTTAAGTAAAATGAGTTTATTAAAAAATATTGTTTCATTGTCTATAAGCATTATGCTAATATTATAATTTTAAAAATATTCAAATATAAATATTATTAGTAAGAACAAACTTTGGATTGTAATCTTCCTTTGTAAACTCTAAATTCTTTTATTAATTATTACAATTAAGTTTTCATTTATTTCTTCTTTATTTTCCATTTTTGTGTTTAAGCTCATAATGAGCTAAACGGGTTAGAATCCTCTCCATTTGACAAAATAAATGGAGTATACAATTTGGAGAGAGATAGACATAAAAAATAGATAGTGGGTCCTATCATTAAGTAGGTCTCACTATCATAATCATTTTTTTTCAAACTGTTTGTGTCTTTATCTCTCCAAATGAAATAAATGGAGAGGATGATAAATGAAGAGAATCTTCCGGTTCAAACATGATGAAGTTATGATAATGTTTGCATAAGTTTAGTTTGTTGCATTCTTAAGCTTCCTTTAAACAAATCGTATAAACTCTAATCCTTAAAGTAAAACCTGATCACTTTTATCTTTATTGCCAAATTCTTTGAGCTCAAAAGAGGATGAGAATGGAACTATTTGTTTAATATGAGTTACGTTTTATGCTTTGAAAAAATAAATACCTTGAAGGATGCTTGAATGTCTATCTAGATTTCTTATCATAGGAAAAGACTCAACTTTTCCAATAAGGAAAGTGCTTGAGACCTGACCTTAATAATGTTGCATGATAAGCATGATAGTTGTTAACCTCATAAGAGTAGTACCCCACGTTTACCATGATGGTTATGTTGGAAAACCCCCAAGGCCACTTGGTCTCCAAGAAGATGTACAAAGCTGCAGATCTCTACATCTTTGTGAACCATTGTTGATAACTGATCGATAGTTCTTAACTATGCTTTGTCATTTGAGATCTTTTAAGAAGTGTTTTGCTGTTTTCTCATCTTGTATTGTTTCCAACTTTATTTTAATTGTTGTTACTTTGAATGATTTATTTTATTTTTATGCAAACAAATTTACGAATTGAAAAGCTGCGTAAACCTACATTGCTTCAATCCTTGTAGGTCCGATCTTTTATATTATTACTTGAAACAATATATACATGCACTATTAAAACTCTGAAAATATAATAGTGTTTTCAGTGCTACCAATTTTTTATTTTTATGATAGAAATTTTTAAATATTATTCGCTAAGACTTTTAATAAATGATATTTAATCATTATAATTTTTTAAATGATATTCACTTCTGCTTTAAATATATGAAAAGAAATTTATTTATTCTAAATACATTTGACTTAATTTTTTTTGAAAGAAAATACATTTGACTTAATATTGTTCCATTATTACAATTTTTTAAATGATACTCGCTTCGGTTTCAAATATAACAAAAAAGTATTTAGTCCAAAATAAAACTATATACATTTGACTCTTTGTTTATATTTAAAATATAATAAATATTTTTTATGATATAATAGTTTATTTAAAATTGATTCATTGTACCGAAACACGTTGATTGTTTATGTAACATAGAAATTCTCATTAATTAATATATATTTTTTAAAATAATTATATAAAATTGTAAATTTTAAATAACAATTTTACCCTTCGCCTCCTATATGTAACTGAACATCAACGTCTATATAAATGACATTCGATACCGTAGAAATCAAATCAAACAAGAGAAAGCAAAAGAAGAGAAAATATAAATTGATATTCTTTTTGTTGACAGAGAAGGTATTGTGTGAAACGAGATTAAATATCTCTATTTCAGAAGCGATCATTCATTTTCAATTATATATAAAAAACTTAACATTATTTATTTTTTTCATTTGTTTATTTGTATCAGCCAACGATGGTTCGAGTGAAAGCAAAACCGGTGAAAAGTGCAAGGAAGGAAATCCATTACCGCGGTGTGAGGAAGCCAAAATATGGCCGATACGGTGCAGAAATTCGAGACCCATGGAGAAAAGCAAATGTATGGTTAGGTACTTATGATACGGCTGAACAAGCAGCCCGAGCTTACGATACAGCAGCCATTTCATACCGTGGGAACAATGCCATAACAAACTTCCCAATACCTTACAATGCCGCAAACAGTGTTGTTGAAGCGTCTAGGGTTGTTGTTGGTTCTTCTTCAACCGTTGTTTCTAGGGTTCCTGTTGCTGCTCCTATACCTGTTGTTGTAGGTGAAGATCGTCACAATGATTTTGATTCTTCCTCTGGTGTTGTTGATGATGAAGAAGAAGATTGTGTTATCATTTCTTCTTCAGTTCGGAAGCCTTTAAACATTGATCTCAATTTTCCCCCTCCGCCAAATTTCAATGATGATGAAGAGATTCGCGCCACTACCTTGTGCCTCTCACTTCCCGCTGCTACCCCCGCCAATGAAGATTAATCTCATCTCATTTGTTCTTGAAGAGAAATAACTATCTTTTTTTATCTTTTAATTTAATGATTGTATTTTGTTAAGGCCCCGAAAATAAAGAAAAAAAAACTTTACTTTATGTGATCATAAACTCATTAAGCTTGTGGAATAAACTTTACTTTTTGCAACAAAAAGACTTTTTTTTTATCTATTCAAATTTCAATACTTCTTAGATATATCTCAGCTTGTTCTTATATATATTCTTTTTAATGGCAAATGATAGTAATTAGTTTTGTTTTTATCAAAATGATAATAATTAGTTGTTTGATTAATATTTACTATTTTATCAGGATTTGAACTCATTATCTCTAGCTTTTTTTTTTGGTACAATTATCTCTAACTTTTTATCTCTTAGTTTAAATTTGTTGAGTACCTCGTAACTCAAACTAGTTGAGTTGTCAATATACATTATAGACTATTCGCTGATTCCATGGTTATTCACATTTTCAAATTCTCAAATGAAAAATCATCACGCCTCAATTTTTGATATATAGGAAAGATGAAGGAAGCATAACTTGCTAAACGTCGCACAATCAAATAAAAATCACACGATTAAGTACTATTATTCCAAATAAAACATTACACACATGTATGCAAATTTTACAAGTAAATGAATTAAAAGTTTTAAAATAAATGAGGAATCATTAAAGTGTAACATTTAAAACTTACACGAGAATGAACTTTTACGAGTAAAACATATGAGAAAATGAGCTCACATATATTACATCCTGATTTGATGTTGAGTTGGTCGTGTTGTGAACAACATTATTTTCTAATTTGACAAAGACCTTTTTTATATATTTCAATTATTTTTTATTTACTTTTATAAAAAGAGTTCCCGTATCACACATTGCTTCATAGAACAATAAGATATCAGTAAATTTAGTTTCAAATTATCATCATCATCATCATCATCATCATCATCATCATCATCATGATCATTATCATCATTGATAATCCTTCACAAAAAAATCACCATTGATAGGTATACCAATGATAAGTGGATCCGGTTCAGCGTTGGTGGTCAATCTGTCCATCAGATTTGAAACTTCATTGATGTTGACAAAAGTTCACTATTAATTAATATTATTTTTGTAATCTGGTTTTATGTTCGTACGCGTGTTCGTTGGGTTTTGCTCGTCACGGTGTTCGTTTGTTAGGATCAATTAGGATTGGTCCACTAGTTGATTTATCGCTTTGTATTTCTGTTTGGGTTGAACTAAATTTTTGTGTGCATATACTGAATCATGTCTAATGCCCCCTCTGTCTCTGTAACTTTATTTTATTTAATCTAAATTTCATTTCGTTTAAAAAAAAGGTTTATTATAATCTTTTATGTGTCGATTGTAAAAGTAAATAAGCAATTAATTAATTTTAAATAAAAAACTTTTGTACTGGTAGGAAAAATTACATGTATATTATTCTAAAAGGATATAGTTTAAATCCCCCTAAAATAAGAGGCTAATAAAAAAAAGAAAATGGAGAGAGAGGCGGTGGTCCTAGGCACCGCTTAGGGCAACCGCGCCGGTTTTCTTTTTCGCCGGAGGTGAGGAACATCAGGGGGGAAGGGGTCCAAGCAGGGTGCCATAAACGGGGGGGATAGGGGAGATTGGATTGATGTGAGACCGTTGGAAATCACGGCGACAGGAGGATTATGGACAGGACAGACAGCGGGATGGCTGGAGGCATGGAGGAGGTGCGGTTTCGAATACAAGGCAGTCTAGGGACATGGCTTCTATGTGGGACAAGTCTCATCACAGAGAGCGATATCAGTCAGAGGTTGGGAGGTTTCAGTTTGACACGGTAGGGTTAGAGGAATTTTAGCATTAGATTTATCTGCTATTATTAATTAGTATTATTTATTTTATTATATTTGTTAATTGATTATTTATGTGTGATTGGTGGGTTAGAGGAATTTTAAGTGATGGAGGGTATTTTAGTCATTTTATGGGTGAGTGGCATGTTTGTAAATATGTTAGAACTAGAAATTTGAATTTTAGAGAATAGTGGTGTATAATTAATATGGGGGGTTTAAGTGAAGTAAAAGTGTAGAGAAAATAATTGTGAGTTAGTTGTGACTAAGCTCATTAGTGGGAGTAACCCTAAAACCATATTATAAATAGACTAGTAGTGAGTGGTGGTGATTAGGTTAAGCATTATAACACACAATTTTGAGAGGCAAGTGAGAGAAGAGGCTTGGAGAAGAGGAAACTAAAAGAGCTCAAGGGGAAGAAGGGAATTCTACTAGAAGTAGCAAGAGAAGTGAAGAATTAAGGTAAGAGGAGAGATTACTTTCATCAAGTGGGTAAAATAAGCACTTATGAGGTTTGAGTGTTTTAGATTATGATTAATTGCATGATAATTGTTGCTGTTTTTGGTGAATTTCGTGCTCCTTTTCGTTGATTAAATTAAGCATGTTAAACTTTGATGAAATTGCATTTTCTTCATGTCAAAATTCATGTTTTATTATGATTAATTGATGCCTTTGTGAATTTTGATGATCTTGATAATTAACATGATAATGGAATGACGTTTGTTGATTGTGAATTTGATTATGAGCATGAATATGTGTTTTGTTTGAGAAATCATGAAGTTATGTTGAATAAGTTACAATTTAAGTGATTTTGAGAAAATTGATTAATTGAGTGAATTTGCTTAAGTTGCTACTATTTTGATTATGTTGCTGCCATATGATGAAAATCATGTAAATGTTATGCTGGGGGTGTAGCTTTGATGAGAATTAAGTTGTTGTTGTTGTTGGTGTTTTGCTAAAATAGCTTAATTAAGTGAAAATGAGTAAGTTGTTGCTTAATTGGATAAGTTGTTGTCATTATGATTAAGTTAACTGATTATGGACATGTGTAACAAGGAAGAAATACTGTTGCTTTTGATAATCCAAGTTTGTTGATGTTTTGTTGGTGAAAATGTGAAATTGAGACAAAGTTTGATTTTAAGTGAAAAACGTAATAATAATTCATGAGAAGTGGTTATGATTAAGTTGTTTATGTTGTGATTACGGTATATTTGAGTGAGTATTGATGGGTAAATGATTTGAATTAAGTTTGGTGCGTTTGGGATCGAAAGGTGTTAAAACATGATTTTCTGCGCGAAAACGCGAAAAAAATCAATTTTTATTGTACTGAGAGGGTGGCACAACCGTGTGCCCTACCGCATGGACCGTGCGTGACTCTCGACGTAGGGGAGCACGAAACCTCATTTTTCGTATTTTTAAAGGTTCCTAAGCCATGTGTTGGGTCCCAAACCCCTAAACTTGATCAATGCGTGTTTAATTATGATGTACAAGGTTGATTAACATGATGCACGATTAAAGATAACTTAGGATTGGAAAGTTTTGAATTAAACTTGAAAATATATCTTTAATTGAGCCGTGAAATGTTTTGTGATCATGATAGTTGGTTAAAGAAGTGTGAATGATGTTGTACCATGATTATAAAGTGAATTAATGATAGATTAATGTAACTTGTTTGAGTTAATCATGAAATGCATACTATGTGAATGTTGAAGAATGTAAGTATGTTGTTTACGTTATGACAATGATTAAACTTGTTGAATGCATTAATATGATGTGATGATCATAGTTGTGGCTTAATGCATAATAGTTGTGATTTAAATGACGATGTGATGAATTAAATGATGATGTGATGATAACGTGAATTGTGTGAATGTATTGATTTGATAATGCAATTGATAGTTGTGAAAGTTGCATGATTTAAGATCATGATTTATAGTTGTGTGCATTGTCAAGTCCATACGTGAACATCCATGCATTCAAAGTCGATCGATAGTTGCTTGATTTAAGATCAAGATTTGATAGTTGGGCGGTTTAAGATCACTATTTGATAGTTGGGTGATTTAAGATCACTATTGATAGTTGGGTGATTTAAGATCACTATAGTACCACATGCATGTAGAGTCGTATTAGGCGCATTACATTCACATGAGTCGTGTTTCGTAATGTTTTGGTGTGAACTTGTGCATTTACGTGGTAAATGTTAATTGTTGAATTGTGGAAACTAAGAATGATTCAAAATCATGTTGTTGAGGAATTATAGTTGAGATTCTGATTTAATTGTTGATGATGTATAATCAAGTTGGTATTTATATAATGATGAAAATATACTATGATTTATGAATTATGCGTGAGTAATAACCAGACTTTTTGTATTGATGAGTATTTGAATGTTGAGTGATGTTTTTGCCTGAAACTTATGTGTGTTTATTATACTCCTTTGTTGAATGTATATCTTACCCTCTATTGGCTTTATTGTCGCCTCATCCGTGGGTTCAACCCTTATGGATGTAGACTTTCAGGTTGAGGAGTAGCGCTCGGTGAGTTGTGTTGAGGTTGGTGTCACGCCTATTCTCCGTTTATGTCGCTTTTATATTCCGAGGATGTCTAGATTAGGTGCTCTGATCTAGGAGTCCAGGATTTATTTTCTTGTTGAATTTTATGAGGATTGTATTTATTTGAGATATTTATGTTGAGACCCGAGATGATATTTATGTTGAGATGATTTATTTCTGTTGTGCTGTAATATTTGTTGATGAGATTTTCTTTTTGAGGAATTTGTATGAGTTATTGGAGATTTGTTAGATTCCAATTAATTGTGTTGCATGATTTATCGCTTAATTAGTAGTCTTGGGGATCGGGGTCTTACATACAAGTGCAGGGTTCGATCACGCGATTGATGGTGATACTCCAATCCATCGATGACGCGAGTCTGACGATGGCGCAACGGAGGATTTTTCTGGTTCTGAGTTCAAACGGTACGTTACTTTCTATTTTACAAATTTCCCAGAACAAATTCCGCACTTTCATTTGAGGAAGAGCTTTGAAGTGTGGGGGATTCTTGAGCATGTTTTTGAGGCTAATAAGCGTAATATGTATGGGGAAGTGTATTGTTTTGTGCGTTTTTTGAAAGTTAGAGATGTCAATAAGTTGTTGCATGTGTTGAATGGTGTTTGTTTTGGACAATTTCGTGTGCAGACTAAGGTAGCAAGGTTTGATAGGTCTGCTTCATTTGAGGGAAAGAGGGAGCGTGTGGTGAAGGGTGAACGCAAAAAGGGTAGGGTTGAAGTCGTGCATGAGGGAGAGGGAGAAAAAAATTGTGAGCTTGGGAATGATGGTTGGTGGTGGAGGAGGTAAGATGTCATCTTTGGTGAGGGAGAAAAAGTTGTGAGCTTGGGAAGGATGGTTGGTGGTGGAGGAGGTAAGATGTCATCTTTGGTGAGGGAGGGGGGCGACAAAGGGGAGGGAGTGAGGGTGGGTGAGGTGTTGGTTCGGATAAGAGGGAAGAAGAGGAAGGATGTTTTCGGTGATTTGGTGAGGGTGAGGTACGTGGTGCAACAAAGGTTTCGAAGGATCCTATGAACTCGGGTAACAATGGGAAGCGAGCTTAGTTATAAAAGTTGGCGCATATGTATAGGTCACATGTGAATGATCTGCAATATGCACAAAATGGACTGGTGGCTATGCTGATTAATGGGGAAGCTATTCCGGTGGTTCAAAACAGAATAGAGGATGTTATGACAATACTTGACGGGGAAAAGGAGTTTTTCAATCATTTTTTATCTAGTTTTGTGTGGTGGCACAAGCAGACATAAGGTATACCTTTACATGCGTGGAATGAGAAATTTTTCAAGCTTTGTACTTTGGATTGCGGTCGCTTTTTACGGACGGATGGTTTCTCTTTAGATAAAGGTTTGATTATGCTCGTGTTTTGATAGCTACGTCCTCTTTAAAGGTTGTTAATATTACTGATAAACTGTTGATAGATGGTGTAATGGTAGAGGTTAAAATTATGGAGGAATGGAGTTTTAATTTAGGCGAGGACGCTTGTTTGTTTAAGGATGATAATGACTCCAAGGTTCCTCAGTCTGATCATATAGAGGTACAAGAGGATCCTGAAATTAATAATAATGTTGATTTGTTGGTCGAGAATTTGATGGAGGAGATGGCTGAAGAGGAGAGGCTTACCATGCAAAATTTGGAGGGAAACCACAATGCTTCCAAGAGTATGGTACAAGCCGAAGCAACTGGTTTGGGTCCAGAACAGTAAGGGTGTCTAGGTAATTGTTGTTTGGATTCACATACGGTTTCTTCTAGTCTGTGTGTGGGTTAGGCATCTGAGCAGGAGATCCAAGTTGTTGAACATGTTGTTACAAACCAGCCGCTTGACATACAGGTTACAACTGTAAAAAAGAAAACGAACACTTTCTTGTCCTCCAGATGTTGATCGTTCTATTTTGTCTGGGCCGTGGAGTATGGAGTGGTTGAATGATCATAACCATGGCAACGTAGGGTTATTTTTTCTTTAAAAAAGAAGATTAAGAAAAAGGCGCGGCCATGTGATAGTCAAAGTAAGGATTCTGCTCAAGTTCAAAAGAAAAGAAAATAAGGTGGTTTACTTTGACATTCTATTGTTAATCTTAAAAAAGTGGTGTGGTTACCAAGCAAGGATCGTGTAGTACCCTAATTTTGTCCTACGCATTTTAAAACAAAAATCAAAAAAAATCAAAGAGGGGAAAAGGTCAAAAGTCAACAAAAGTCAACAGAAAAGTCAACTTTTCAAAATTAAGGACTTCGCAATGCGAAGCTCACTTCGCACTGCGAAGTCTGCGATTTTTCTGCAGATTTTTGGTTTCTTGGATTTAATTCCAGATTTTGTTGCACATCACTTCCATAATTATTTTAAGTAGCATTCATGGCCAATTGGGCCAAGCAAAGCCAGAGTTGAAAGACTTGCCATTAATGCCAAGGTTAGAAGCTTTTTCTTCCAACCTAGCATGTGACAAGCAAGTGGGCTTGCCCTTGGGCAGCTCTAGCCCCTCCCAGGTGACCTGCTAACCACCACAAGGTTGCCAGCCACCTGCTTGAGGACTTTCCTCCTGCTTGCTGCCCCAAAAACCAGTCAAACCAGCTGGATTTTCTCACTTGAAAAGCCATGAGTGCCTACTCTGTTTTTGCAGCAGCTTTTCACCCTCTCACACCAGCCAATTTTAGCCTTTTCATCCCTCAATCTCTGCACAATACAGTGCACGTTTTTATTGACCAACCATTGAGATTGCAAGGATTGATCCCCAAGCATTAGCCATTTGCAAATCAGCTTTGTTCTTCATCATTACCTTCTAGAATAAGTTGAATTTGTGGCTGAAATCAAGCTGGAACTTGCCCCTTGGCACAAGGCAGGGTTGCCTCTATCCATTAGCATTTAATGCAAAGGGATTCAGCTTGATCTTGGCCACAAATCAGCTGAATCAAGGGATTGTGTAATGATGACAAAGATTTGATTTTGGCCTATAAATACAAGGCAATGCCCAAGGTTACAAACACTCACAATTAGACAGAAAACACAACATTCAAAGAGCAGAAACTCTACTCATTTCAACCTACAAATCTCCACAAATAACCAGAAACAATCCATCCACACAAAGCTTTCAAAAGTTCAAGTTCATCACAAATCTTCAAACCTTTGTGAAAGCCTTCAACCAAATCAAGCCAAGTGCAGCTGGAGCTTTGCTAAGGAGTCCTGTAAGTTACTAAGCTCTTTATCTTGCATTTCTAATTGTGTTTGCATAGCTATTTTGGCTCAAAACCTTTTGGTCCTAAAAAACCCCTTTTGAATTTCAAAGAAATCCCAAGGTTTTCAAAACATCAAATTTGGTTTGTACAACCTTTTTCATCATAAAAACTCAAAGCTTTTCACCCATATATAAGGTCTTGAGTGTGTTCAGAAGTTGTTTCTGAACAAATGTTCAGAAACAGCTTCTGAACCCAAAATTTCGCATGCTTCGCAGTGCGAAGTCATGGTCGCAGTGCGACCATGACAGAACTCAGAACCTGAGTTTTGGTGTCAAAACAACCAATTTTTGAGGTTCTAGCCCCAGAGCTCAGAACCTAAGAGTTTTTAAACCCATGTTCTTCAAATCATAACAAGGTTTTTTGCTTAATTTTGGCAAATCACAAGTTCGTATAACCATTTTGTGGATAACTTGCAAAGCAAGTTATGTTCCCAAATTTTCAAAACCACATGAACCAACAAGCTATGTTCAGCTTTTCAATCTAAACTTGAGCAATAAATATTGTTCATGATGTTCAAAACTCAAAAATGAACATACACCGGTAATGTGCGCATTTTCGCAAAATGAGACGAACTTGCGCGTTTTCTAGCAAATTTGCTAAACCTTCCCATTTTGGGTTTTCAAACCAAATGTTTTGACTTACCTTGGGATTTCTAAAGAATTCAATCCAAAAACATGAATGAAAAAGGGATGGTGTGACGTATGTCTCTCCATCGCCCCGATTGTACGAATGCGTGACGTATGTCTCGTCGCTCGGACAATCGTCATTCCCTTTTAATGTGTACAACCCTAACCAAACCAAATCTTGGCCCTTTGTGGTCAATCCAAGCCTTTTGGTCCCCCGTTGGCCATTAGACTCAACCCCTCGACTCGTTAGAGTCCACTCGGTCAATGTTCGACTCGTCCGAGTCCATTGTACCCGTTCTTGATCTCAGTGGATCAATCGAACAATCACCCGACTCTTCGGAGTCCACTCGGTCAATGTTTGACTTGTATGAGTCCATTGTACCTCCCTTGGTCCCATAGCGGCCAATTCAACCCTCTACCCTAATGGACGTACCTTTTAACAATTCTAATGTGATTCGTGAACGAACGCTTAATAAGTCTCCAAGTGCGAGCATACAAGCAACGTTTAATCACAAGAATTCGGTTAAAACATCGTCCAATTAAAATTAACCAACACACATACGTTTTTCTACCAAAGAACTACGTATGCTTTGAATTCTCCGACTACCGGGAGATACGTAGGAGCAAGATCGACATCTTGTCAAGCACAATAATAAAAAACCTTTTTTCTTTTCTTTCGTTTGTTTTTATCTCTTTTTCCCCCCTTATTATATTTTAGCATAAATGAACATGAACGCAAAGTATTAAAAAGCAATTCAAGTCTTAACCAAATAGAAGGTTCCCGTTGAGTACAACGGACGTGAGGGGTGCTAATACCTTCCCCTCGCGTAACCGACTCCCGAACCCGACAATGGTTGCGACGACCAAATCCTTATCCTCATCGTCAAAAAGGGTTTTATTATCGTTTCCCTTTACAAACAAAAAAAACTTAAGGGTTTATCAACGTTCCCTTTACACAAAAACTTTGGTGGCGGCTTCACAAAGGCACTCTCCGAGCGTCCGAGGACGACCTCGGAGGATCTGCGCGTCTTTTCCCCGAGGGAAAAAACGAGGTGCGCACAGCTGGCGACTTCACTGGGGACCCTGTTCTCACTAGTGAGTCAAGCCTAACCTATTTGGGTTAAAGACAATTGCTTTATTTTCTTTGCGTGCCATGTTTATTTATTTTATTCATACATGTTATATTATGTTTATATTTGCTTTATTTGCTTTATATTCATATTATGTATATCAAAATGTGGGGGTTACTTGAGTGATGTTACTCCACATTGTTCGGATTAATACCGGACGTGTGAGGCTCTCTACCCGAGCTTGAGAAAAAACACTAAGTTAGAAGGAGGTTGTGTGCGGAAGCCCGCGTTGACGTATGTCCGTGAGGTGGGATGTCCAACCCCGCTTAGATGAGATTTTCACGTGGAATTAATTGAAGTCATGTCGACGTATGTCCATAGACAACCCTAATTCCATGTGAGGTCTATGACTCTAAGGACCTCATCTTAGGATATTTCACAATTTAGAGCCTACATGTGAGGATGGGGGAAAAATTCCGAGCCTCCACACATTACCCATTCACACTCACTCGTGTTTGCTACATTATGTTTTATTTTATCAGGGGCAATCAGCTTTAGTTGTTTATTACTTGTTTTTATGCATAATCATAATTAGGGATATGAATGACCAATGGTTGAGGGGTAGCCTTTTTTTTCAAAAAAAATTCAAGTACTTCGCAGTGCGAAGGTACTTCGCAGTGCGAAGTACGCGAATTTTGTCAGCCCAGCTGACCTTTCATTTACTCCCTCTCAACCACTTTTTTCCACTATCTTTTTGTTTTATTATTCCAAACGTTTTTTCCTTTAACTTTTAAAACAAAAAGCTTTTTCCCATAACTTCAAAAAAAAACTCCCAAATCTAAGAGAAGAGTGTACCCATTTTTCTTGAATCTTCCCTCCATTAATTTCGCATCTTTTTCAGAATCAACAACCAGGTATGAACTCTTTCTTCTTTCCCTCTGTTCATCTTTGATTCGTATTGCAACTGTTTAGGGGTTTTAGGGTTTATGATCTTAAAGTTCCCATGTTAGGATTCAAGTTCATAATAAGTTACATTTAGGCTTTAGTTTACTGTATTAAGTTGGATTTTAGCAAGCATGCATCATGGGTATCTGCAACTGGCCTTTTTCTTTCAAAATTCCAAATTGTTTTATTAAAGACCCATTTACGAAAATTTAAAGAAAAAGAGCTGTTAAAGGGTTCTTTTTGATACCCATTCGTTGATTTTGAGGTCGTTTAGTAGCATGCATTGTATGTTAGAAGCTTAAGCCAAGAGGTGCAGGTTCAGATTTCTGGGTTTTTGCTGTCATGGTCGCAGAGCAAAGTTCAACTTCGCACTGCGACCTTTTTCTGGGCAGCCCAGAAATCTTCAAGTACCTTCGCACTGCGAACCTACCTTCGCAGTGCGACTGTAGCAGAAACAGAACCTCTGTTTCCCACTGTTTTTTCTCCAAATCCCCTCAATTCCACCCCATATCACTTACAATCATGAACCTTGTATACTGACTTTATCTTTTTCCTTGCAGATGGCACCAAGACCAGTAGGAAAGCGCTCGAGGGGTGAGGCATCCGGATCGAGACCACCAGGGGGTTTTGACGCCTCTCGCTTCCTAAGTCTTCGGAACCAGGAAAGATATGAAGAGCTTCTTGGCAGGACCTTCTGGCCGGAGAGGCAATTCATCATAAGTGACAGGGGCCCTTGGAGGGAGTTGGCCCGATTAATAAACCATCGCCAATGGGGAGTTTTGGTAAACCCTCCCCTTAACCTCAACTACGACATAATCCGGGAGTTCTATGCAAATGCCATTCCCGTGGATCCAGAGGGGGAGTTTACATACCAGACCATGGTGCGTGGTCGGATCATTCGATTCGATCGCGACGCCATCAATACCTATCTCCGAAACCCTTTTCAATTGGAAAATGATGAGTTGTGTGCTTTCCATAAGCACCAGAATCGTGGTAATTGGAACCACGATCTCTATGCTCAAACCATTTTCCAATCCGGAAAGAGTTATGAGCTTAATGCAGCAGGGCAGCCCACCAAGGCCCTCAGGGGCAACCTCACCACCTATGCCCAGGTCATTTTCCACCTTATCGTCCACAACATAAAACCCAAAAGCCATACCTCTTCCACCACCATGGATGTCACCCCCCTAATCTACTATATCCTCACCGGTAAACAAGTAGATGTGGCCAGGGCCATTTGCCAGGAGATTAAGATAGTGGTCGAGAGTGGCATCAAGCCACCGGCCAAGAAGATGTGTCCACTTGCTTTCCCGGGTCTTATCATGGGACTCTGCCGGGACGCCCGCGTAGTTATCCCTCCCCAGGTGTCCGAAACTATTAAGAACCCCATTACGGACGAGTACATCTCCAGACATTGCACGGGGAGGAGAGCGAGGGCGCAGCAGCCACGGCCTAGGCCTCCACCAGCATCAGGGGACTGTCGCACTTGCACTTTCATATTGGAGCAGAATGCCTCCTCCCATCGATACATGACTATGATGCATGATTCCATGTATCGTCTTCAGAGGCAGCTAGGGAGGCCGACGGATCCTGATGATCAGATACCGACCCCCCAGATGTTCGCGGCTCACGGTCGTTGGCCCGGGGATAGGCCAGAGCATGCAGAGGCTGGAGGTAGTGGTACAGCGGCCGGAGGCCAGGGAGGAGATGATGAGGAGGACGAGGACGAGGAGGACGAGGATGAGGAGACCGAGGATGATGAGGCTTTCACTCCTTGAGTGACCTTTTTTATGACTTCTCATATTTTGTTGTTCATGTTTATGTCATTTTTCTCGTACACTGTTAGAGTTTCCGTTTTGTTTGGTACTTTGTAGCTATGTTGATACTCTCGCTTTATTATTCGAGTACTTTTGTTTTTATTACCTAGCGTTTGCATCATAATCATGCCTATTTATTTTTAATATGTGTGAATGTTGAAATTTTTTGTTATCTATCATTGGTAATGCAAATTCGACAAAACTTTCCGCAGCGGATTTAGGCCAAAGTTTTAACCATAGGCAAATGGTAATGATGAATATGATTAATTTTCGCAAAGCTAAAATGCATGTTTCCTATTTCTTTCCCTGATTAAAATTTGAAAGGGAAATGTATATTCCATACTAAATTACACCATACAATTCACGTTTTTAATATGCTTGTTCTATGAACCATTTTTAGAACCAGCCAGATGTGAGGAATCCCCAAAGTTATCATAATACATACGCAGGAGATCGACATTTTTGTTTAACTCGATCTTTTTATGTTAAATCTGAATTTTTTTTAAATTACGTAAAAGTATTGACATGATCAAGGCATTTGTTTGAAAACGAGAGAAAACAATCAACCACAAATAGCCCACCCTGTGAGAAGTGAGTATTTGTTAAACCCCTTCGAGCCTAACAAATCAGAATTTTTAACTATGGACTGCCAACTTTCATAAGCTCAACTGCTTAATGAGATTGCCGGAGTTTGTAAAAAATATTTTCAGTCCATAGTTAAAACATCACTAAATTCTGATATTTTCCTTTCGATTTTTGAACCCTTAAAACATCATGATTAATGTCCCTTGCCAAGAGAGGAGGGAACATTCAAATAGGGTATCGTACTGAAACGAGTTGAAAAAAGGGGAAGGATGTGAAAGTCGAGCAATGTTGAATTTCTTAAATTGATCTTGACGACCAAGAAAAGAAAGAATGAAAGAAAAGCAAAGCAAACCAAGAAAAAGAAGAAAAAGAGAAAAGAGAAAAGAAGACCGATAAAATCCAGGAGTTTGTCGAGATCAAGGAGAAAAGCATTTGTGACTCACCAAGACTGTTTTTGAACCAGAAAAGGGGTAAGTTAGAGAGAATGTTCCCTCTTGCTTGGCCATTTGAATTCAATTTCCCCACATATGACATTTCTTTTGTAGCCCAGCCAAATTACAACCCTTAAAGACCTTTTGATCAATGCTTTCATGTTTTTAAGAAACAATAATTGGATGGACATATAACTCGATTGGAATGTTAGCAAAATTGCCGGATGAGTGTTCATAACCCCTCACCATTAATATTCAATTTGTTTACTTACTTAAATGAGTGATAGATTGGTTCATTAATAAGCATGTTATTAATTTGAAACTGTACGATATGATTTTTGTGTGGTATTTATTTCGATTTTTTCAGTACAATCTCGGAATAATAAGGGGCATATAATTGCGTGCGCAAATTTCATATGAATCAACCAAAATCAAAAAGCCCGACCTCGCTCGGCAACCAAAATCAAAAAGCCCGACCTCGCTCGGCAACCAAAATCAAAAAGCCCGACCTCACTCGGCAACCAAAATCAAAAAGCCCGACCTCGCTCGGCAACCAAAATCAAAAAGCCCGACCTCGCTCGGCAACCAAAATCAAAAAGCCCGACCTCGCGGCAACCAAAATCAAAAAGCCCGACCTCGCTCGGCAACCAAAATCAAAAAGCCCGACCTCGCTCGGCAACCAAAATCAAAAAGCCCGACCTCGCTCGGCAACCAACAAATAAAGCACAATCTCCACCACACATTTTAAACCAAAACCTGTTTGCACCCGGTGCACAAATCATTCAGAGTCCAACCATATTTGGTACTCTCCCGCAGCTCACAAAAGGTCCAATTGCCTTTTACGTTCCTCAAACATTCAACCAAAGGGCCCAATCGGGATGCATCAGCAAACTAAACACCCTTGGGGCAAGTTACTTCCCCATTAACGAAATTCTTCCCAAGCGAAATCTTTTACTTTTGTCAAAATTTCCATCTATGATAGTGTATATTTCCAAACAAAAATTACGTGGAATCTTTTATGTTTTGAATAAGTAATACCAAGCCCATTTTCTCTGAATTGTGAATACTTAAAAAAAAAAACGTGCATAAAGCAGATAAGTCTCGCAGGCCAAGCATGTTTAATTGCTAAAGGGATTTCTGGAATATCCCCATCGAATCAAGAGCCTGAAGGGACGATTCAAGCGAGGATGACCGACCAGAGCACAAGCATCCCCAGCAGAACTATCGGTTACGCTCCTCAAGCAGTCTAACACGATTTACACATCGGGTTAACAATCCCCACGAGGTATTTATTCCTTATCAATTATTGCGGTATTACCCTGTCCGTATGTGAATATTTCCCCTGAGAGTTTATCTCTGTAAGGATTACCGAATGTTAGTACCGGTCCACTTTTTACCTGGCCGACCTAATCTTGTTTCATCAACCCCAAGGGTCAAGCGGAACAAAATTCCCCAATAAACGCCCTGAACATCCAAACACCAACAAAGGCTGGATATCGATCATGCTTCCAAAATGATCCTTTATCCCCAAAAGCCAAACCTCATTGATACTCCCCAGGGAGTCTCAACCCCAAACAAAAGTCCAATCATTATTGGCAAAAACACAAATTTTCGGGCTTAGGCTCGAACTACACCGGTTTTGATCCCATTTGGGTATGTAGGCAAAGGACCCTGTCCTTCCAAACCGACCAACCAAAAAAACAAAAAAAAGAAAGCCCAATTATCATGAACACACCCACAAACAAAGACCGACTCTGCTCGGCACCCAACTAACATTATTCATGCATGCATATTTTAAAACCATTCATACACATGCATTTCATTTCATAAAACCTGCAACAAGGATCCTCCAGTGAGTATCACATATTCACCAACATCCATTAACATTCAACCAGGGGCACCTATTTAGGGTAAGACCGCAGCTCGTTAGGAATCGATATTCAGAAGCAGTTCCTGAATAAGATCACCTAGCTTAGGTATCAACCTCTAGAAGCAATTCCTAGAATAGATCACCTACCTCATTGTTCGACCTCTAGAAGCGATTCCTAGAGTAGATCACCCTCCCCCAGTGTATCGACCTTCAGTGTTAGCGCTGAATAAGATCACCGCTCGTTAGGAATCGATATTCAGAGCAGTACCTGAATAAGATACCTAGCTTAGGTATTGACCTCTAGAAGCAATTCATAGAGTAGATCACCTCCATCACTGTTCCACCTCTAGTGACAGTGCCTAGAGTAACCACTACCCTTAGGTATCGAGCATCTAGTGACAGTGCCTAGAGTCGATCGCCGCCATCAATGTTCAACCTCTAGTGACAGCAATCCTAGAGTAGATCACCTACATCAATGTTCCACCTCTAGTGACAGTGCCTAGAGTAAATCACCACCCTCAGGAATCGACCTCTAGTGACAGTGCCTAGATAAGACTTACCTTCATCCCCCAGTGGATCTACCTCCAGTGTTAGCGGCTGGATACGATCAAACCCCTACAACCATTGCATTTGCATTTCGCGAAGGACAAAATTCGGGTCCTTCTTTTTCTTTTTACTTATTGATCTCCGCAAAGAGTTCATGAGATGCCCTCGGCACTCACGTACTCTATGCGAAGACACAATTAAGTAGGGGCAGCTGTAGTACCCTAATTTTGTCCTACGCATTTTAAAACAAAAATCAAAAAAAATCAAAGAGGGGAAAAGGTCAAAAGTCAACAAAAGTCAACAGAAAAGTCAACTTTTCAAAATTAAGGACTTCGCAATGCGAAGCTCACTTCGCACTGCGAAGTCTGCGATTTTTCTGCAGATTTTTGGTTTCTTGGATTTAATTCCAGATTTTGTTGCACATCACTTCCATAATTATTTTAAGTAGCATTCATGGCCAATTGGGCCAAGCAAAGCCAGAGTTGAAAGACTTGCCATTAATGCCAAGGTTAGAAGCTTTTTCTTCCAACCTAGCATGTGACAAGCAAGTGGGCTTGCCCTTGGGCAGCTCTAGCCCCTCCCAGGTGACCTGCTAACCACCACAAGGTTGCCAGCCACCTGCTTGAGGACTTTCCTCCTGCTTGCTGCCCCAAAAACCAGTCAAACCAGCTGGATTTTCTCACTTGAAAAGCCATGAGTGCCTACTCTGTTTTTGCAGCAGCTTTTCACCCTCTCACACCAGCCAATTTTAGCCTTTTCATCCCTCAATCTCTGCACAATACAGTGCACGTTTTTATTGACCAACCATTGAGATTGCAAGGATTGATCCCCAAGCATTAGCCATTTGCAAATCAGCTTTGTTCTTCATCATTACCTTCTAGAATAAGTTGAATTTGTGGCTGAAATCAAGCTGGAACTTGCCCCTTGGCACAAGGCAGGGTTGCCTCTATCCATTAGCATTTAATGCAAAGGGATTCAGCTTGATCTTGGCCACAAATCAGCTGAATCAAGGGATTGTGTAATGATGACAAAGATTTGATTTTGGCCTATAAATACAAGGCAATGCCCAAGGTTACAAACACTCACAATTAGACAGAAAACACAACATTCAAAGAGCAGAAACTCTACTCATTTCAACCTACAAATCTCCACAAATAACCAGAAACAATCCATCCACACAAAGCTTTCAAAAGTTCAAGTTCATCACAAATCTTCAAACCTTTGTGAAAGCCTTCAACCAAATCAAGCCAAGTGCAGCTGGAGCTTTGCTAAGGAGTCCTGTAAGTTACTAAGCTCTTTATCTTGCATTTCTAATTGTGTTTGCATAGCTATTTTGGCTCAAAACCTTTTGGTCCTAAAAAACCCCTTTTGAATTTCAAAGAAATCCCAAGGTTTTCAAAACATCAAATTTGGTTTGTACAACCTTTTTCATCATAAAAACTCAAAGCTTTTCACCCATATATAAGGTCTTGAGTGTGTTCAGAAGTTGTTTCTGAACAAATGTTCAGAAACAGCTTCTGAACCCAAAATTTCGCATGCTTCGCAGTGCGAAGTCATGGTCGCAGTGCGACCATGACAGAACTCAGAACCTGAGTTTTTGTGTCAAAACAACCAATTTTTGAGGTTCTAGCCCCAGAGCTCAGAACCTAAGAGTTTTTAAACCCATGTTCTTCAAATCATAACAAGGTTTTTTGCTTAATTTTGGCAAATCACAAGTTCGTATAACCATTTTGTGGATAACTTGCAAAGCAAGTTATGTTCCCAAATTTTCAAAACCACATGAACCAACAAGCTATGTTCAGCTTTTCAATCTAAACTTGAGCAATAAATATTGTTCATGATGTTCAAAACTCAAAAATGAACATACACCGGTAATGTGCGCATTTTCGCAAAATGAGACGAACTTGCGCGTTTTCTAGCAAATTTGCTAAACCTTCCCATTTTGGGTTTTCAAACCAAATGTTTTGACTTACCTTGGGATTTCTAAAGAATTCAATCCAAAAACATGAATGAAAAAGGGATGGTGTGACGTATGTCTCTCCATCGCCCCGATTGTACGAATGCGTGACGTATGTCTCGTCGCTCGGACAATCGTCATTCCCTTTTAATGTGTACAACCCTAACCAAACCAAATCTTGGCCCTTTGTGGTCAATCCAAGCCTTTTGGTCCCCCGTTGGCCATTAGACTCAACCCCTCGACTCGTTAGAGTCCACTCGGTCAATGTTCGACTCGTCCGAGTCCATTGTACCCGTTCTTGATCTCAGTGGATCAATCGAACAATCACCCGACTCTTCGGAGTCCACTCGGTCAATGTTTGACTTGTATGAGTCCATTGTACCTCCCTTGGTCCCATAGCGGCCAATTCAACCCTCTACCCTAATGGACGTACCTTTTAACAATTCTAATGTGATTCGTGAACGAACGCTTAATAAGTCTCCAAGTGCGAGCATACAAGCAACGTTTAATCACAAGAATTCGGTTAAAACATCGTCCAATTAAAATTAACCAACACACATACGTTTTTCTACCAAAGAACTACGTATGCTTTGAATTCTCCGACTACCGGGAGATACGTAGGAGCAAGATCGACATCTTGTCAAGCACAATAATAAAAAACCTTTTTTCTTTTCTTTCGTTTGTTTTTATCTCTTTTTCCCCCCTTATTATATTTTAGCATAAATGAACATGAACGCAAAGTATTAAAAAGCAATTCAAAGTCTTAACCAAATAGAAGGTTCCCGTTGAGTACAACGGACGTGAGGGTGCTAATACCTTCCCCTCGCGTAACCGACTCCCGAACCCGATAATGGTTGCGATGACCTAATCCTTATCCTCATCGTCAAAAAGGGTTTTATTATCGTTTCCCTTTACAAACAAAAAAAAACTTAAGGGTTTATCAACGTTCCCTTTACACAAAAACTTTGGTGGCGGCTTCACAAAGGCACCCTCCGAGCGTTCCGAGGACGACCTCGGAGGAATCTGCGCGTCTTTTTCCCCGAGGAAAAAAAACGAGGTGCGCACAGATCGTAGAGAGGTGTTAAAGATTTTAAAACAGAAAGTTCGAAAGCATAGTGGAAGGGATGTTGTGGATAACCCTGCCTTTTCCCTTGTGTTGTTGTGTTTTGGGTGGGTGGGGAGGGGGGTTGTGACTATGTGGGATTCTTCGGAGGTGGAGGTGTGGTCGTCGATAAGTTTTGATCATGTGTTGATGATTCATGGTAGGTTCATTCAGTCAAATGAGGTGTTTCACTTGGTTAATGTTTATGCACCTTGTGATCACGGAGCGAAGCAATTGTTGTGGGATTCTTTATCTAATCGACTTCAGTCGGTGGTGGGGGAGAAGGTGTGTGTGTGGGGGGTATTTTAATGCAGTTCGTTGTGTGGAGGAAAGACGGTTGGCTAGAACAGTTTTTCGGTCTTTGGATCATATTCAGTTTAATTAGTTCATTGATGACAATGGTTTGGTTGATTTACCTTTGTGCGGTCATAATTATACTTGGTATAAAGGTGATGGTCTTTCTATGAGTCGTCTGGATATGTTTTTGCTTTCTAGAGAATGGTGTTTGGTTTTGCCGAATTGTGTGCAGGTGGCTAATCTGAGGGGTTTGCCTGATCTAAAATTCTGGCACATAGTGGCCAGATGTCCTACGAGATGTCCGGGACACCAGGAATGTCCTGGACACTAGATATAGCTGTGCGCACCTCGTTTTTTCCCTCGGGGAAAAGACGCGCAGATTCCTCCGAGGTCGTCCTCGGACGCTCGGAGGGTGCCTTTGTGAAGCCGCCACCAAAGTTTTTGTGTAAAGGGAACGTTGATAAACCCTTAAATTTTTTTTTGTTGTAAAGGGAAACGATAATAAAACCCTTTTGACGATGAGGATAAGGATTAGGTCATCGCAACCATTGTCGGGTTCGGGAGTCGGTTACGCAAGGGGAAGGTATTAGCACCCCTCACGTCCGTTGTACTCAACGGGAACCTTCTATTTGGTTAAGACTTGAATTGCTTTTTAATACTTTGCGTTCATGTTCATTTATGCTAAAATATAATAAGGGGGGGGAAAAGAGATAAAAACAAACGAAAGAAAAGAAAAAAAGGTTTTTTTTATTATTGTGCTTGACAAGATGTCGATCTTGCTCCTACGTATCTCCCGGTAGTCGGAGAATTCAAAGCATACGTAGTTCTTTGGTAGAAAAACGTATGTGTGTTGGTTGATTTTAATTGGACGATGTTTTAAACCGAATTCTTGCGATTAAACGTAGCTTGTATGCTCGCACTTGGAGACTTATTAAGCGTTCGTTCGCGAATCACATTAGAATTGTTAAAAGTTACGTCCGTTAGGGTAGAGGGTTGAATTGGTCGCTATGGGACCAAGAGAGGTACAATGGACTCATACAAGTCAAACATTGACCGAGTGGACTCCGAAGAGTCGGGCGATTGTTCGATTGATCCACTGAGATCAAGAACGGGTACAATGGACTCGGACGAGTCGAACATTGACCGAGCGGACTCTAACGAGTCGAGGGGTTGAGTCTAATGGCCAACGGGGGACCAAAAGGCTTGGATTGACCACAAGGGGCCAAGATTTGGTTTGGTTAGGGTTGTACATATTAAAAGGGAATGACGATTGTCCGAGCGACGAGACATACGTCACGCATTCGTACAATCGGGGCGATGGAGAGACATACGTCACACCATCCCTTTTTCATTCATGTTTTTGGATTGAATTCTTTAGAAATCCCAAGGTAAGTCAAAACATTTGGTTTGAAAACCCAAAATGGGAAGGTTTAGCAAATTTGCTAGAAAACGCGCAAGTTCGTCTCATTTTGCGAAAATGCGCACATTACCGGTGTATGTTCATTTTTGAGTTTTGAACATCATGAACAATATTTATTGCTCGAGTTTAGATTGAAAAGCTGAACATAGCTTGTTGGTTCATGTGGTTTTGAAAATTTGGGAACATAACTTGCTTTGCAAGTTATCCACAAAATGGTTATACGAACTTGTGATTTGCCAAAATTAAGCAAAAACCTTGTTATGACTTGAAGAACATGGGTTTAAAAACTCTTTGGTTCTGAGCTCTGGGGCTAGAACCTCAAAAATTGGTTGTTTTGACACAAAAACTCAGGTTCTGAGTTCTGTCATGGTCGCACTGCGACCATGACTTCGCACTGCGAAGCATGCGAAATTTTGAGTTCAGAAGCTGTTTCTGAACATTTGTTCAGAAACAACTTCTGAACACACTCAAGACCTTATATATGGGTGAAAAGCTTTGAGTTTTTGGGATGAAAAAGGTTGTACAAACCAAATTTGATGTTTTGAAAACCTTGGGATTTCTTTGAAATTCAAAAGGGGTTTTTTAGGACCAAAAGGTTTTGAGCCAAAATAGCTATGCAAACACAATTAGAAATGCAAGATAAAGAGCTTAGTAACTTACAGAACTCCTTAGCAAAGCTCCTGCTGCACTTGGCTTGATTTGGTTGAAGGCTTTCACAAAGGTTTGAAGATTTGTGATGAACTTGAACTTTTGAAAGCTTTGTGTGGATGGATTGTTTCTGGTTATTTGTGGAGATTTGTAGGTTGAAATGAGTAGAGTTTCTGCTCTTTTGAATGTTGTGTTTTCTGTCTAATTGTGTGTGTTTGTAACCTTGGGCATTGCCTTGTATTTATAGGCCAAAATCAAATCTTTGTCATCATTACACAATCCCTTGATTCAGCTGATTTGTGGCCAAGATCAAGCTGAATCCCTTTGCATTAAATGCTAATGGATAGAGGCAACCCTGCCTTGTGCCAAGGGGCAAGTTCCAGCTTGATTTCAGCCACAAATTCAACTTATTCTAGAAGGTAATGATGAAGAACAAAGCTGATTTGCAAATGGCTAATGCTTGGGGATCAATCCTTGCAATCTCAATGGTTGGTCAATAAAAACGTGCACTGTATTGTGCAGAGATTGAGGGATGAAAAGGCTAAAATTGGCTGGTGTGAGAGGGTGAAAAGCTGCTGCAAAACAGAGTAGGCACTCATGGCTTTTCAAGTGAGAAAATCCAGCTGGTTTGACTGGTTTTTGGGGCAGCAAGCAGGAGGAAAGTCCTCAAGCAGGTGGCTGGCAACCTTGTGGTGGTTAGCAGGTCACCTGGGAGGGGCTAGAGCTGCCCAAGGGCAAGCCCACTTGCTTGTCACATGCTAGGTTGGAAGAAAAAGCTTCTAACCTTGGCATTAATGGCAAGTCTTTCAACTCTGGCTTTGCTTGGCCCAATTGGCCATGAATGCTACTTAAAATAATTATGGAAATGATGTGCAACAAAATCTGGAATTAAATCCAAGAAACCAAAAATCTGCAGAAAAATCGCAGACTTCGCAGTGCGAAGTGAGCTTCGCATTGCGAAGTCCTTAATTTTGAAAAGTTGACTTTTCTGTTGACTTTTGTTGACTTTTGACTTTTTCCCCTCTTTGATTTTTTTTGATTTTTGTTTTAAAATGCGTAGGACAAAATTAGGGTACTACAGCTGCCCCTACTTAATTGTGTCTTCGCATAGAGTACGTGAGTGCCGAGGGCATCTCATGAACTCTTTGCGGAGATCAATTAAGTAAAAAGAAAAAGAAGGACCCGAATTTTGTCCTTCGCGAAATGCAAATGCAATGGTTGGTAGGGTTTGATCGTATCCAGCCGCTAACACTGGAGGTAGATCCACTGGGGGGATGAAGGTAATCTTATCTAGGCACTGTCACTAGAGGTCGATTCCTGAGGGTGGTGATTTACTCTAGGCACTGTCACTAGAGGTGGAACATTGATGGAGGTGATCTTATCTAGGTACTGCTTCTAGATGTCGATACCTAAGCTAGGTAATCTTATTCAGGTACTGCTTCTGAATATCGATTCCTAACGAGCTGTGATCTTATTCAGCCGCTAACACTGAAGGTCGATACACGGGGGGAGGTGATCTACTCTAGGTATTGCTTCTAGAGGTCGAACAATGAGGTAGGTGATCTATTCTAGGAATTGCTTCTAGAGGTTGATACCTAAGCTAGGTGATCTTATTCAGGAACTGCTTCTGAATATCGATTCCTAACGAGCTGCGGTCTTACCCTAAATAGGTGCCCCTGGTTGAATGTTAATGGATGTTGGTGAATAAGTGATACTCACTGGAGGATCCTTGTTGCAGGTTTTATGAAATGAAATGCATGTGTATGAATGGTTTTAAAATATGCATGCATGAATAATGTTAGTTGGGTGCCGAGCAGAGTCGGTCTTTGTTTGTGGGTGTGTTCATGATAATTGGGCTTTCTTTTTTTTGTTTTTTGGTTGGTCGGTTTGGAAGGACAGGGTCCTTTGCCTACATACCCAAATGGGATCAAAACCGGTGTAGTTCGAGCCTAAGCCCGAAAATTTGTGTTTTTGCCAATAATGATTGGACTTTTGTTTGGGGTTGAGACTCCCTGGGGAGTATCAATGAGGTTTGGCTTTTGGGGATAAAGGATCATTTTGGAAGCATGATCGATATCCAACCTTGTTTGGTGTTTGGATGCTCAGGGTGTTTGTTGGGGAATTTTGTTCCGCCTGACCCTTGGGGTTCTTGCGCTCCGCGTGCCGCGAGTTATGCACTTGCCTTAGCTAAGTAGCATAGGTCCCTTGGTGCAATATTTTGGTAGGAATTACCGCAATTCTTTCAGAATTCACGAGGATTCAAAATAAAGCAAAGTTTGTTTGTTTTTTCTCTTTTTTTGGAAGAAAATTCTTTTGTTTATTTCCCATGTTTTAAGACATTTTCATCATGAATAAAACAAAATTTTATGCGCTACTGAGAACATAAAATAACAAAAAAAGGGAATTTATTCAATGCAGATTTGACCTCTTGAATGGGTAAAAATACACAAAGTGAGAAGTGAGATAGAGAAAGACAAGAAAAAGCAAAAAGAAAATATTGGTTTTGGCACAACACATGCTATTTCCTTATGACTTCGATATTTTCGTTTGTTGGAAGATGCTGACGAGACCGATTCCTCTCCTCTTGAATCTTGTCCGGAGCTTGGATGCTGCAGTCATTGCCTTTCTTCTTTTTTCTTGTTAACCCCTAACTTTTGCCTGGATTGCTCTTTCGAGTTTTTCAATCCACCGGGGTGTATTTCCTTTTTTGATGTCCTTAATTTTTGCCTAGACCGCCTTTTCAGGTTTTCAATCTAGCAGGACGCTCTCTATTGCCTAAACCGCCCTTTCAGGTTTTTGATTTAGCGAGCTTTTTTCCTCTTTTTTTCTTTAGGCATAATACCTCTTGACTGCATCGGAGTTTATTGATAGTGGGAACTCCTCTCCGTCCATAGTGGTGATGATCAGGGCTCCGCCTGAGAAAGCTCTCTTTACTACGTACGGCCCATCATAGCTGGGAGTCCACTTCCCTCGGGGATCTTTGTGGATAGGTAATATCTTCTTGAGCACTAGGTCTCCTTCTTTGAACTCTCGAGGACGGACCTTCTTGTCGAATGCTCTCTTGAGCCTCCTTTGATAGAGTTGTCCGTGACATATTGCCGTCAGACGCTTCTCCTCTATGAGATTCAGTTGGTCGAACCTTGTTTGGACCCATTCAGCTTCTTCTAGCTTGGTTTCCATCAAGACCCTTAGCGAAGGAATTTCCACTTCTACGGGGAGAACAGCTTCCATACCGTATACTAAGGAGAAGGGGGTTGCCCCAGTTGAAGTGCGAATGGCTGTTCTGTAGCCATGTAGCGCAAAGGGAAGCATCTCATGCCAATCCTTATATGTTGTCACCATCTTCTGGATGATCTTCTTTATGTTCTTATTGGCTGCTTCTACCGCACCGTTCATCTTTGGTCGGTAAGGGGAGGAATTATGGTGCTCAATCTTGAAATCTTTGCACAACTCCTTCATTGTCTTGTTGTTTAGGTTTGCCCCATTATCGGTGATGATCTTGTGGGGAGTACCATAACGGCAAATGATTTCCTTCTTGATGAAATCGGGCTACCACTTGTTTGGTTACGTTTGCATACGAAGCTGCTTCTACCCATTTGGTGAAGTAATCGATGGCAACGAGGATGAAGCGATGTCCATTTGACGCTTTGGGCTCGATCATTCCAATCATGTCTATGCCCCACATAGAGAAAGGCCAAGGTGAAGTCATGACATTCAGTGGAGTTGGTGGCACATGCACTTTGTCGGCGTAAATCTGGCACTTGTGACAAGTCTTGGCATAGTGGAAACAATCAGCTTCCATGGTTAACCAAAAGTAGCCCGCCCTTAAGATTTTCTTTGCCATTGCATGCCCATTAGCATGGGTTCCAAAAGATCCCTCGTGGATTTCTTTGATGAGCATGTCCGCTTCATGTTTATCCACACATCTGAGCAGGACCATGTCATAATTTCTTTTGTAGAGGGTATTTCCACTGAGGAAGAACTGGGATGCCAATCTTCTGAGGGTCCTCTTGTCGGTGTGCGAGACATTTTTTGGATACTCTTGCTCTTCGAGGTATCGCTTGATGTCGTAGAACCAAGGTTTGTCGTCAAGTCCTTCTTCGACTGATGCGCATACAACTGGTTTGTCTCTACGATCCATCCTTATGATTGGTGTCTCGTTGTAGGAATTTACTTGGTACATTGATGATAATGTAGCCAAAGCATCTGCTACCTGATTTTCTTCTCGAGGTATGTGGTGGAAATTGATCTCCTCAAAATGCTTGATCAATTCTACAACCCGGGCTTGGTAGGGAATTAAATTGGGATGTCTTGTTTCCCATTCTCCTTTGACTTGATAGATGACCAAGGCTGAGTCACCGTATACTTCAAGGTTTTTGATCCTTAGATCAATTGCTGCTTCGAGGCCTAGGATACATGCTTCATATTCTGCCATGTTATTGGTGCAGTCAAAGCACAACCTTGCTGTGAAGGGCTGGTATCCATTTCTTGGGGAGATTAAAACTGCTCCGATACCGTGTCCCATGGCATTCGAGGCGCCGTCGAAAGCGAGCTTCCATTGAGCTCCTGGTTCTGGTCCTTCATCATCGCTTGTGACTTCTTTGTCATTCAAAGCTACGACATCTTCGTCTGGGAAGTCAAATTGTATGGGCTGATAATCCTCCAATGGTTGGTGAGCAAGGTGCTCGGATAAAACACTCCCTTTGATGGCTTTTTGAGCAACATATTGGATGTCATACTCAGACAGCAGCATTTGCCAACGGGCTATCTTCCCTGTGAGGGCAGGCTTTTCGAAGATGTACTTGATGGGATCCATCTTCGATATCAACCAAGTTGTATGGGTTAACATGTATTGCCTTAGACGGCGAGCAGCCCATGCTAAAGCGCAGCAAGTCTTTTCAAGTGAAGTATACCTTGTTTCACAGTCGGTAAACTTCTTGCTTAAGTAGTAGATTGCATGCTCTTTCCTTCCCGTTTCATCTTGTTGTCCTAACACACAACCCATTGATCCTTCAAGTACGGTTAGGTATAAGATGAGGGGTTTACCCGGAACCGGAGGTATTAAGATCGGTGGTTCTTGCAGGTATTGTTTGATCTTGTCAAACGCCTCTTGGCAATCCTCGTTCCAATGAACGGCTTGGTTTTTCCTTAGCAGCTTGAAGATTGGTTCGCAGGTAGCTGTCATGTGTGAGATGAACCTAGCGATGTAGTTCAATCTTCCTAAGAAACCCCGGACTTCTTTCTCGGTATTTGGCGCTGGCATTTCTTGGAATGGCCTTTACCTTATCGGGATCTACTTCAATACCTCTTTGGCTGACGATGAAGCCCAATAACTTTCCGGATCTAACGCCAAATGTGCACTTGTTAGGATTTAAGCGCAGCTTGAATTTTCTTAGGCGTTCGAAAAGCTTTTGTAGATGGACTAGATGATCCTCCTCCGTTTGGGATTTGGCAATCATATCGTCGACGTAGACCTCAATTTCCTTATGGATCATGTCATGGAAAAGAGTCACCATTGCTCTTTGGTATGTTGCCCCGGCATTTGTTAATCCGAAAGGCATTACCTTATAGCAGAATGTTCCCCATGGGGTGATGAATGTAGTTTTCTCCATGTCCTCTGGAGCCATCTTGATTTGGTTATATCCCGAGAAGCCATCCATAAAGGAAAAGACTGAGAATTGGGCTGTGTTGTCCACCAATATGTCGATGTGTGGCAGCGGGAAATCATCCTTTGGGCTTGCTCTATTCAAGTCCCGATAATCCACACACATTCTCACCTTGCCATCCTTCTTCGGAACTGGCACAATGTTGGCAACCCATGTTGGATACTTGGTTACGGCTAAGAAGCCGGCATCGAACTGCTTTTTGACCTCCTCTCTGATCTTGAGAGCCATATCGGGTCGAGTTCTTCTCAATTTTTGCTTCACTGGCGGGCATTCCGGCTTGAGTGGCAGCTTGTGTACAACGATGCTAGGGTCTAAACCCGGCATGTCTTGATACGACCAAGCGAATACGTTCACGTACTCTTGCAGAAGCTTGATCAACTTTCCTTTCACATCCTCGTGCAGGGAGGCTCCTATCTTGACCTCTTTCTTATCCTCTTCGGTCCCCAAGTTGACCTTTTCAACTGATTCTTGGTGAGGTTGTATTACCCTATCCCTTGATTTGCAAGTCTAGACAATTCTTCAGGCGGTTCATAATCGTCCTCCTCATCATCTTCCGTTTGATTAATCGGGCAATCGAAGTCATAAGGGTTTAAGGTAGTGTTGTTTTTGGAGGGTGGATTTATAGATCTGCATGAGTATGATTTTTTTTTAGGCTTTTTGTAAAAAAAATTTTTAAAACAAATGCAAAAAAAGAAAAAGACTCAAATGAACATAAAAGATTGCTTTTATTCATGATTGTAAATAACTTATAAAAACATGGGGGCCCCACACGACTAATCATTTGCCTTGGGCAGAGCTAAATGATTTTTTTTATTTAAAAGTAAAAACAAACAAACATGGTTTATTACTTGATCCTGGTAATGATCTCGGGAATCGCGATAGCCCTCCAATTGTTCAAAGCTTCATCCGAAGCACAACGGTACACCAACTCGGGCACATCTTCGTCTACGTCTTCAAGTAGAGCCACTTGATCTTCATGGATAAACCCCGCACTGATGAATGTTTCCGAGACGGGGAGGATCCCTTGCTTTGGCGGCTTTGAGAAAGTTTCGGTTGATGGATGATACCCCAACCCGAAGCGATTTTTCTTCTCCGGTATGTCCACTAATTTGCCCCATCCGGTGGGTCGGCTTTCTTCTAGGGCCTCTCTTATCGCCCTCCATGATGACATGGCTGTCCTAGCCTCTTCCTTGGGCTTCGAGCTCAATGTCACGACATTTGCCACTTCCAAAGATTGGAATGGGACGTCCACAGCTTCTTCATCCGCTTCTATATAACGGAAAGACGAGAGATGGCTTACCATCATGTCCTCTTGCCCGGAAACTACAATCATTTGGTTATCAATGATGAACTTCAGTTTCTGGTGCAAGGTAGAGGTAATGGCTCCGGCCGCATGTATCCATGGTCGTCCGAGAAGACAACTGTATGTTGGATTAATGTCCATGACTTGGAAGGTTATGGTGAAAACCTTGGGTCCGATTTGGACCGGTAAGTCGATCTCTCCTATAACGGCTCTTCTTGACCCATCGAAAGCTTTTACGACCAAGGCACTGGGCTTCATTACGGTCCCTTCACATGAGAGTTTGAGGAGGGTAGTCTTGGGCATGACATTCAATGATGACCCCGTGTCCACTAGCACTCTTGAGAGGATATGGTCCATGCATTTCACGGAGATATGTAAGGCGCGGTTATGAATGTGCCCCTCGTCGGGTAGCTCATCGCCATTGAAACCCAAGTACCTACTTGAGGTAATATTTCCGACTATCCCGTCGAATTGGTCCACCGGAATGTCCTTAGTGACATGTGCCTCACTGAGGATCCGTAGTAGTGCTTCCCGGTGTGCTTCCGAGCTGAGTAGTAAGGATAGCATGGAGATCTTGGAGGGAGTTTGACCTAGCTGGTCAATGATCTTGTACTCGCTCTTTTGGATTATCCTTAGGAACTCTTCGGCCTCTTTTTGCGGGATTGACTTTTGAGAAGGCCCCGCTTGGTTCTCTTTTTCCTCCACGCTCTTTTCTTTGAGCGGCTCCTTTGGTAGTACAGCTGGTGTCTTCCCGAGTTCTTTCGGAGCGAAGACTCTACCACTTCTAGTCATTCCTCCAACACCGGTAATGTTAGTGATGCTGGGCTCGATTTTGGCTAGTGGTTTTCCTTCCACATAGGCCACAGGTTGGTAATTCCATGGTACCCTCTTTGTGCTTTCAAAAGAGAAGGGTGCAGGTACGTGGAATGTTATGGGTTGTATTGGCATTGGTACCTCTCTCCTTTGGTATGGGATCTCGAGAGGTTTTGGGCCGTTAGACTCTAAGGTAGCAATGTCCGTGCCCTCTTTTATGTAGCCAATTTGGATCCAACCTTGGTCCATTAACTTTTGAAGACAGTTCTTCAACTCTTCGCATTCATCCGGGTTGACCTTGCAGGCTTCACAGTTGGCGTGCACTTTCTCGAATAATCCGAAGCCGGTTAAGCGCTCCCTTATGGTTGACAGGGGAGTCCTAACATTGGCTACCCTTTTGACTGGACCGAAGTCCTCTTGTTCCTCCACCGCGTTTACAGAGGGACCCGCGTGCCCCGGCAATGGGTTGTTCTTCACATTGGGGCTTTCCTCTTTGAAGGATAACAGCTTCTTGTCAATAAGATCCTGCACCTTGTGTTTGAAAACCCTACAGTTTTCGATATTGTGCCCCACGGATCCTGCGTGGAAATCACATTTGGCATTTGCGTCGTACCACTGTGGATATGGTGGCGACATTGGTGGTAGCAGTCTTGTCTCGACCATACCCTTTTGGATTAGGTATGGCAAGATCTGACCATAAGACATGGGTACAGGATCAAACTGCCTAGTATAATAACTGTTCCTTGAGCTCGTCTGATTCCTTGGTGGGTACCCGCCTTGTTGCTGTTGCTGTTGATTTTGCTGCGGCAACACTACTGGTTGTCGAGGTGGATTTGCGGGAATCACTTGAGGTGAGTAACGCCCTTGAGTCGTTGCTGCTGCCACATAAGGATAGTGGTAGTGAGGCATTTGACTTGGTGGCGGGTAGGATGGTCCCATTAGAACGGCATTTGTCTCCCCCTCTTTCTTTTTGTGAAAGTTGCTGGGGGGCTTTCTAGCTCCACCTTGAGCTTCTGAAGGGCCTTGGATTTTTCCTCTCTTCACTCCATCCTCTATTCTTTCACCGACCATGACTAGATCGGAGAAACCGGCAGACGTACTTCCGATCATCTTGTCGTAATATGGGCCTTGAAGTGTGCCCATAAAGGTGTCGACAAGTTCTCTCTCCAATAGTGGTGGTTGTACACGAGAAGCTAGTTCTCTCCACCGCTGAGCGTACTCCTTGAAGGACTCGTTGCTTCTTTGCAGGAGGTTTTGTAGTTGCATCCTATTTGGAGCCATGTCCAAATTATATTTGTATTGCTTTAGGAAGGCATCGGCTAGATCCTTCCAAGTTTGGACATGGGTACGCTCGAGCTGCATGTACCAATCCAAGGACGCTCCGCTTAAACTATCTTGAAACACATGCACCATGAGTTTCTCGTTCATTGCGTAAGCTGCCATCTTCCTACAGAACATCCTTAGATGATTCCGAGGGCATTGAATTCCTTTGTACTTCTCGAAGTCCGGTACTTTGAACTTCGGAGGAATTACCACGTCGGGCACTAGGCACATATCCAAGGCATTGTGGGCACCGTATGAGCTGAAACCCTCGACAGCTTTCAACCTCTCTTCCAAAACTCGATACATTTGGGTGGTATCATTGTCTTGGTGGGTGGTGTCGGGAGCAGATTGCCTTAGCTGGCTATTCTCCACATCGTGGGGAATTACTTCATGCTGAGTAGTGGAGGTTCCTTGAGGACGACGCTCTTCATTCCTTACGGGGATTGTGAGCGGTGGTGGAGGTGGTCCTTGACCTTCATTCTCAAAGGGTGGGGTATAACCCACAGGTAAACCATAAGGAGGCCATTGCACATTGGATGCATCCGTGGTTGGGCGAGGGTGGCTTTCTCGTGCCGACAGAGCTTGCATTAACTCTAGCATCTGATCCATTTTTCCTTTCATTCCATCAACTTCCTCTCTCAAAGCCGCTTGAGTTTGTTCCAAATTGTCCATGATCCTTTGTTTGTTAGCTCGTGTTCCGTACGAGTGTTGAATATCTGGTTCTTGGACCGAGGGCTTTCGGGGTTTTCGGGCTATGATTGCTTTGAACTGTTTGAATGGGAATGAATGAGTTTTTTTTGAAAAAATGCATGAAGATGCATGTGGATGTATGTATGAGTATGCAAAATATGCGTGTTTTTTTTTATTTTGCTTTATGGAGTTTAAAGGTGCACGATTAATATTTAGCAAATTCGAAATATTAAAGACCGGGAAATTGATTATACTTCAAAATATATTTGATTAAATAACATTTGTTTACAAAGTGTAACTAATGCTATTACAAATCAAACAGCCGCTCGCTTCTCGGCTTTGCTCATCTCCTCCCTATAGAAATCTATGGTGTCCTTGCAGAACTTCATAAACTCCCGGATCTCCATAGGGATGACAAAGTAGGGCATGACCATCTCGGCCTCCGCTAGCTTCTTTGGAAGTTGGGTGATCACCAAATTTGAGAATGCAACCAATTTAGTGAAATCCTCACTTAATCGGGTGGCGTCTTGCCATACATACTCAATCACTTCCTTGCGCTGGTCTAGCTTGACTCTTGCACTTCTAATCTCATCGTGTAGTTGTGCAATGTGGTCCCCATGAGCTCTTGCAATCTTGTCGAAGTACTCTTCGAATTTCTTGATGTCTTCCTCGAGAAGATTGCACTTTAGCCTCTCTTGATGAGAGAGACTCTCATGTCTTTGCCGCTGGACGCGTTCGGCTTGAAGCTGCTCTTTGTAGTCTTTCACTACTTCTTGGAGCTGTTGATTTTTCTCTTGGAATTTCAACCTCCATTTTCGTTGAGCTTCGATGGCTAGTTCGCCAAACTTCTTGAGCTCTTGGTTGGAATGTAGAATTCTTTCCAACTCTTCGTCCTTGGCAACAAGGTTGGCATCCGCACTAACCAAGCCGCCTCCTATCCAATCCCTTTTCCCTTCGGAGGTTCTTAGCCGTTTTTGGCATACTAGGAGAGAATGTGACACTTCATCACGATCTCTCTTCGTCCTAGTAATCTCTCCTAAAGCTTGGAGGTGCTTCAATTCTAAGTCTCCGTTTTTGTTTTGGAGTTCTTGAACTTTAGCCTTGAGGTCCTCCACTTCTTTGTTGGGAATGATTGCAATAGGTTTAGGTGTAGAAGGTTTTGGAGGGTTTGTGACCACGAAGGGTAACTTGATTACTTTGACCCTCTCCTTCACCCATTGAGTATAAAGGGGTTTGGCGACACAGTTTCTCTTGCCGACCCTTCCCTTGCGTACTTGGCTCCATGCTCCCCGGATTCTCTCTAGCAATGCCGGGTCTTGATCGCCTTCCCTTAAGTAGAAAGCTTCCAACAAAAGGTCGTTAGGTTTATCTTCCATTGAAAAACCTAGTTGTCGGAGAGAGAGGACCGGATTGTAATTAATACATCCCTTAGTACCAATGAGGGGTACGTTAGGGAAGTCCCCGCAGCTGAGGATAATTTCCGGGTCATCTAAGTTTGGTGAAAACCAATGGATGTCCTTCTCGGCGAGAGTTGTCATCCGTTGCGACCATTTGAGCTTGGCCCGGTTTTCCACAAAGTCTCGGTTTCTTGGCATGTGGGACATCATCCAAATTTGCACCACGGGAGTGCAACAAGTAATTTTGCGTCCCCTTGCTTGTTCATGCCTTGAGTAGAGGGTATGATAAAAATCCGCTAAGATTGTAGGAACTGGATTTTTAGTCATAAACACCTCTAGAGCCGGAAAGTCTACGAAATCATCCATGTTGGGGAATAAGACAATCCCGTAGACTAAGAGGGCTAAGATGGCGTTGAAGGCCATTACCTCTTTGTTGGCTAGTAAATCCCGAGCTTTGGCTTCCAAAAACTTTCTTGAAAATCCCTTAAGGTTCCCTCTAACTTCCAAGTTAGATACCACTTCTTGGGTGTCGAGGTATAGGGATTCGGCGATGGCTTCAAATGTAGGATCCTTTCCCGGACCGAGATAGAGTTCATGACCTTTCATGCTACAACCCAAAATCTTCTCAAACTCTTCCAAAGTTGGCGCTAGTTGGAAGTCTTGAAATGTGAAACACCGTAGAGGCGGGTCGAAGAATTGCGCCAAAGTGGTTAAGGCGGTTGAATCTATTCTTACGGGTAAAAGATCAAGGATTAGCCCATAGCTTGCCTCGAAGATGTTCTTGTGGACCGAAGAGAGCCTCTTGCTTAGAGCTAATAAACTTTCCACCCTAGGAGCTTTAATTTTGAAGGCGAGCGTATTCTTATTCCCGGAATCCATATTTCTCTTTTGCTAATATTTGTTCGTTCTTTTTAAACTCCTATAAAGCAAAACGATGCGAAAATTACTTTCATGAATGCAAATGTTATGCAAGGGTATGGTTTATGAAGGTTCGGAATTTCCCCCATCCTCACATGTAGGCTCTAAATTGTGAAATATCCTAAGAAGAGGTCCTTAGAGTCATAGACCTCACATGGAATTAGGGTTGTCTATGGACATACGTCGACATGACTTCAATTAATTCCACGTGAAAATCTCATCTAAGCGGGGTTGGACATCCCACCTCACGGACATACGTCAACGCGGGCTTCCGCACACAACCTCCTTCTAACTTAGTGTTTTTCTCAAGCTCGGGTAGAGAGCCTCACACGTCCGGCATTAACCCGAACAATGTGGAGTAACATCACTCAAGTAACCCCCACATTTGAGATATAATATGAATATAAAGCAAATAAAGCAAATATAAACATAAAGCATAAATATAACATGCATGAATAAAATAAATAAACATGACACGCAAAGAAAATAAAGCAATTGTCTTTAACCCAAATAGGTTAGGCTTGACTTGCTAGTGGGAACAGGGTCCCCAGTGAAGTCGCCAGCTGTGCGCACCTCGTTTTTTCCCTCGGGGAAAAGACGCGCAGATTCCTCCGAGGTCGTCCTCGGACGCTCGGAGGGTGCCTTTGTGAAGCCGCCACCAAAGTTTTTGTGTAAAGGGAACGTTGATAAACCCTTAAATTTTTTTTTGTTGTAAAGGGAAACGATAATAAAACCCTTTTGACGATGAGGATAAGGATTAGGTCATCGCAACCATTGTCGGGTTCGGGAGTCGGTTACGCAAGGGGAAGGTATTAGCACCCCTCACGTCCGTTGTACTCAACGGGAACCTTCTATTTGGTTAAGACTTGAATTGCTTTTTAATACTTTGCGTTCATGTTCATTTATGCTAAAATATAATAAGGGGGGGGAAAAGAGATAAAAACAAACGAAAGAAAAGAAAAAAAGGTTTTTTTTATTATTGTGCTTGACAAGATGTCGATCTTGCTCCTACGTATCTCCCGGTAGTCGGAGAATTCAAAGCATACGTAGTTCTTTGGTAGAAAAACGTATGTGTGTTGGTTGATTTTAATTGGACGATGTTTTAAACCGAATTCTTGCGATTAAACGTAGCTTGTATGCTCGCACTTGGAGACTTATTAAGCGTTCGTTCGCGAATCACATTAGAATTGTTAAAAGTTACGTCCGTTAGGGTAGAGGGTTGAATTGGTCGCTATGGGACCAAGAGAGGTACAATGGACTCATACAAGTCAAACATTGACCGAGTGGACTCCGAAGAGTCGGGCGATTGTTCGATTGATCCACTGAGATCAAGAACGGGTACAATGGACTCGGACGAGTCGAACATTGACCGAGCGGACTCTAACGAGTCGAGGGGTTGAGTCTAATGGCCAACGGGGGACCAAAAGGCTTGGATTGACCACAAGGGGCCAAGATTTGGTTTGGTTAGGGTTGTACATATTAAAAGGGAATGACGATTGTCCGAGCGACGAGACATACGTCACGCATTCGTACAATCGGGGCGATGGAGAGACATACGTCACACCATCCCTTTTTCATTCATGTTTTTGGATTGAATTCTTTAGAAATCCCAAGGTAAGTCAAAACATTTGGTTTGAAAACCCAAAATGGGAAGGTTTAGCAAATTTGCTAGAAAACGCGCAAGTTCGTCTCATTTTGCGAAAATGCGCACATTACCGGTGTATGTTCATTTTTGAGTTTTGAACATCATGAACAATATTTATTGCTCGAGTTTAGATTGAAAAGCTGAACATAGCTTGTTGGTTCATGTGGTTTTGAAAATTTGGGAACATAACTTGCTTTGCAAGTTATCCACAAAATGGTTATACGAACTTGTGATTTGCCAAAATTAAGCAAAAACCTTGTTATGACTTGAAGAACATGGGTTTAAAAACTCTTTGGTTCTGAGCTCTGGGGCTAGAACCTCAAAAATTGGTTGTTTTGACACAAAAACTCAGGTTCTGAGTTCTGTCATGGTCGCACTGCGACCATGACTTCGCACTGCGAAGCATGCGAAATTTTGAGTTCAGAAGCTGTTTCTGAACATTTGTTCAGAAACAACTTCTGAACACACTCAAGACCTTATATATGGGTGAAAAGCTTTGAGTTTTTGGGATGAAAAAGGTTGTACAAACCAAATTTGATGTTTTGAAAACCTTGGGATTTCTTTGAAATTCAAAAGGGGTTTTTTAGGACCAAAAGGTTTTGAGCCAAAATAGCTATGCAAACACAATTAGAAATGCAAGATAAAGAGCTTAGTAACTTACAGAACTCCTTAGCAAAGCTCCTGCTGCACTTGGCTTGATTTGGTTGAAGGCTTTCACAAAGGTTTGAAGATTTGTGATGAACTTGAACTTTTGAAAGCTTTGTGTGGATGGATTGTTTCTGGTTATTTGTGGAGATTTGTAGGTTGAAATGAGTAGAGTTTCTGCTCTTTTGAATGTTGTGTTTTCTGTCTAATTGTGTGTGTTTGTAACCTTGGGCATTGCCTTGTATTTATAGGCCAAAATCAAATCTTTGTCATCATTACACAATCCCTTGATTCAGCTGATTTGTGGCCAAGATCAAGCTGAATCCCTTTGCATTAAATGCTAATGGATAGAGGCAACCCTGCCTTGTGCCAAGGGGCAAGTTCCAGCTTGATTTCAGCCACAAATTCAACTTATTCTAGAAGGTAATGATGAAGAACAAAGCTGATTTGCAAATGGCTAATGCTTGGGGATCAATCCTTGCAATCTCAATGGTTGGTCAATAAAAACGTGCACTGTATTGTGCAGAGATTGAGGGATGAAAAGGCTAAAATTGGCTGGTGTGAGAGGGTGAAAAGCTGCTGCAAAACAGAGTAGGCACTCATGGCTTTTCAAGTGAGAAAATCCAGCTGGTTTGACTGGTTTTTGGGGCAGCAAGCAGGAGGAAAGTCCTCAAGCAGGTGGCTGGCAACCTTGTGGTGGTTAGCAGGTCACCTGGGAGGGGCTAGAGCTGCCCAAGGGCAAGCCCACTTGCTTGTCACATGCTAGGTTGGAAGAAAAAGCTTCTAACCTTGGCATTAATGGCAAGTCTTTCAACTCTGGCTTTGCTTGGCCCAATTGGCCATGAATGCTACTTAAAATAATTATGGAAATGATGTGCAACAAAATCTGGAATTAAATCCAAGAAACCAAAAATCTGCAGAAAAATCGCAGACTTCGCAGTGCGAAGTGAGCTTCGCATTGCGAAGTCCTTAATTTTGAAAAGTTGACTTTTCTGTTGACTTTTGTTGACTTTTGACTTTTTCCCCTCTTTGATTTTTTTGATTTTTGTTTTAAAATGCGTAGGACAAAATTAGGGTACTACAATAGCAACATATCATAATAAACAATAATAAAGTAAAGTGCAAGGAAGGGAGAACACAAAATATTTGGTAACCCAGTTTGGTGCAACGTCACCTACGTATGGGGGCATCCATGCCAAGAAAGGAAATCCAATATAATAGCTTTGGTTCATATTCTTATGTAAACAAACCTTGTTCACTGCCTTGACACCTAAACACTACCCGTGAATTTTTATCTAAGATCTCATCTCACTTTCTCTCAATCACACAACCCATGATTTCAACAATGATTACAATCAAATAGGAGCAACACTCCAATAAACAAAATCTACTCTTGCTAGAAGCACTAGATCAGTTTACAAATAACAAAATATAACTCACCTAAACCATCTATGTGCTTTGATAATCAATGGCAACACACAAAGAGGTATACAAAATAAAGCAAGAGGCTTAACAAAGACACGAAACCCTAAAAGACACTATTTTAAAAATGACAGCTTCGATAATCTTCAATAGGTTTGAGTCTTCCTTTATATAGCCAGAGAATACATGGGCTTGATCTTCAATCGGGCTAAACAAGTCAGCAGGCCAAAACGTATATATGGTCTTTACAATCTTCTAGGAGCAAATGTATTGTTTCTTAAAATGTTTAGGACATTTGACTTAGGAAATACGGCAAAGCATAATCGTTCTATGCATCTTCTAGAAACACACGCCTCTTGGAGCACAAGCTACATGAATCAAATCTTCAATCAAATCTTCTTTGATCTCACGCTAAAACACAATCTTCCAAGATGCGAAACAAAGCACTTCACCTTAAGCTAAGATGACGTACTTACATGTCTAGGACATATGGTAAAACATCTTGATAAAACATATTTTTTTTAACAAAATGCAGCCAACACAATATAAAAAGCCAACATGATCATTGTCCTTTGATGTTGTCGGTTGATGAAGAAAATTGGGGTCCTAGGCCCTCCCGTATGTTGAAGTGCTGGCAAGATATCCCTGGGTACTAACAGTTTATGATTAATAAATGGAACTCTCCTCAGATTAACGGTTGGGGAGATTTTGTTTCATAAGAGAAATTAAAGTTAATCAAAGGGGCTTTGAAGGAGTGGCATGTTTCTCATACTAAGAATTTACCAAGCAAGGTTGATGCTTTAAAAGTCCGCCTTTCAGCCTTGGATTGTAAAGGGGAAGATGAGGTTTTGTCAGATATCAAAATTAAGGAGATGCATAGTATTACTTCGAACATTCACTCCTTGTCGCGTATTAATATAAGCATTTGTTGGTTGCAGTCCATATTACTTTGGCTCAGAGAAGATGATGTGAACTCTAAGTACGTTCACTCAGTTTTGTCTAGCCGGTGGCGTAGAAATGCAATTTCGTCGATCCTGGTGGAGGGTGTGGTTGTAGAGGGCGTACAACCCATTCGTTAGGCAGTTGTATCTCATTTCACGTCTCACTTCAGGGCGTAGAATGTCGTTAGGCCGGGTGTGGATAATCTTCAGTTTCGGAAGTTGTCTTTTTCAGAAGGTGGTGGTTTGATCAAACCTTTTTCCTAGGAGGAAGTCAAGATGGCAGTGTGGAATTATGACAGTTACAAAAGCCCGGGTCCAGATGGTATAAATTTTGGATTTATCAAGGAGTTTTGGGTTGAGCTGAAGGATGACATAATGTGATTTATTTCAGAGTTTCACCGAAACGTCAAGTTAAATAAAGGTATTAATAACACTTTCATAGCTCTTATACCTAAAGTTGATAGGCCCCAAAAATTAAATGATTTTCGGCCTATTTCACTAGTGGGGAGTATGCATAAAATTCGGGCAAAACTGTTATCTTATAAATTGTGATTGGTTGTCGAAAGTGTAATTTCTGAGTCGCAGTCTGCGTTTGTGAAAGATAGGCAGATTCTTGATGATATTCTTATAGAAAATGATGTTGTGGATGAGGCCCGTAAGTGCAAAAAGGAGTTATTGTTATTTAAAGTTGATTTTGAAAAAGCTTATGATTCGGTTGATTGGGGATACCTAGATGCCTTAATGGAAAGAATGTATATTCCGACTTTGTTGAGGAAGTGGATTAAGGAGTGTTTTTGTACAGCTATGGCATCAGTGTTAGTTAATGGTAGTCCAACAGAAGAATTTCCTTTAGAAAGGGGATTACGTCAAGGCAATCCCTTGTCACCTTTCCTATTTTTATTGGCTATAAAGGGTCTGAATGTCCTAATGAGATCTATGGTTGAGGCTAACATCTTTACTGGGTACAATATTGGGGCGCATAATCCTACTATTATTTCTCATCTTCAGTTTGTTGATGATACGCTACTTTTGGGAGTAAAAAGTTGGCCAAATGTCTATGCTTTACGGGTTGTTCTTGTGCTTTTCGAGTTAATGTCGGGTTTGAAAGTGAATTTTCATAAGAGTTTGTTGGGGTCAATGTTTCAAATTCCTGGTTGAATGAAGCGGTGTCAGTGTGGAACTAGTAGAGTGGGCAAAGTCCCCTTTTGTATCTTAGTTTGCCTATTGGTGGTGATCCAAGGCGTTCATTGTTTTGGGAACCAATTTTGTTTCGCATTAAAAATAGATTGTCTGGGTGGAGGAGTAGATTCCTTTCTTTTGGTGGCCGTTTGGTTCTCCTTAAGTCTGTCTTGTCCTCTCTGCCTGTCTATGCTCTTTCCTTCTTAAAAGCTCCATCAAGTATTATCTCTTCTATTGAATCTTTATTGATAAAAATTTTTGGGGAAGGAGTGAGGATCTAGGAAAATTTCTTGGATTGGTTGGCATAATATTTGTTTGAGTAAGAAGTCTGGAGGTTTGGGGTTTAGGAAGATGAGGGAGTTTAACATTGCTTTGTTAGGAAACTGGTGTTGGAGGATGATAGTGGATATAGGGGGATTACGTTGGAACAAAATGTATGAACAACTCTCTTTTGGATAAAGGGGGAGATTGTTGGAACAATTTGTATGAACATCTCTCTTTAAGGTTTTGATGATAACAAAGTGTTAAAAAGAAAATTGGTAATTGCTAATGCTTTGTTCAAGTTGTGCAGAACCATGTTCTCAGTGTTGGTTAATTAATATTGGTTATGGAAGAACAAGCTAAGAGCAAGAAGGAAAGCTTAGAAGCAATGTTGCAAAGCTGAAGGAAAACTGGGTCTGAAGGGTGAGTCTGAAGCCTGTGTCTGAAGGCAGCGTCTGAAGGCTGAGTCTGAGGGTCAACGAAAGTCAACGTCTGAAGGGAGCGTCTGATGAACAGTGCTTCTGAAGTCTGAGTCTGAAGAACAGCTTCTGAAGTACTGTTCACGAAGAAGCTTCTGAAGTCTGACGTGGAAAGTTTCCTTCAGCATTTAATGCCTGCAGTGTCAGAACAACTCCAATGGAACAGTTGTCTCCCTGACTCAAACATTCCCCAGCTTTTAAGGAAAGCAAATTCAAAAATGGCTGCTGCTCTGGTTTTCTGTTGAGTTTAGCTCGCAATTTCAACCTGGCCTAGTTCTCTGCTTGCAACGGCTCTTTGCTTAAATCCTGCAATCTTCAAACAGCTCTATTTTCCTCTATATAAGGAAGAAGAATTGAAGAAGAAAATTGCTAATACTCTTGAAACAAAACAACTAAACTTGTGCTCTGTTTTTCTTTCCAGAATTCGTAGTTCACAAAACTCTTAGAAATTCTTTCAATCCAAGTGAACACCTTTGATATTTGATCAAGTGTTCAACCCAAACTTACTTTCGTTGTAATTCAGTTTGGTTCAAGTCTCAGTCTGCGTACTGAGCATCATAAGCCTCATTACTTAGTGTTCTAAGCAAGTTAGAAGTCTCATTCCTTTGTGGTCTGAGCAGGGAAGTCTCATTCCTTTGTGGTCTGAGCAGGGAGTCTCATTACTTAGTGTTCTGAGCATTAGAAGTCTCTTCCTTTGTGGTTGAGCAACTGGAAGTATCTTCCTTTGTGGTTGAGCAATTGTAATCAATCTGATTATAGTTAAAATCTCTTGTTAGTAACAAGGGGACTAGATTACTTCCAACTTGTGGAAGGAACTAGTATAAAAATATTGTGTGTCTCTCTTCCCTTCTCTATTTACTTTTCATAACCGCTGCATAACTCTGAGAAAATAGTTCAGAACTGATTCATATCAGATTCTGAACTTAACTTAAGTTTTTGAGAAGAATAGAAACCAGTTTTTGAGTCCACACAATTCAACCCCCCCTTCTTGTGTGTTTTTCTCACCTTCAGTTGGTATCAGAGCTCCGGTTCTGATATTAAGTGTGTGAGTAAGATCTTGAGAAAAACATGTCATCTAGTGGTTCCCCTCCACCTCCACCTCCTCCTCCTGGTAGACATACTTATGTATCATATGACTATGGTACAGATGATAGAAAATCCAGGTCACACAATAAACCCCCAATGTTTACTGGTGACCCAGAAAAGTTCTCATGGTGGAAGAGCAAAATGTACAGTCATATAATTGGTATTGATGATTCACTATGGGACATTATAGAAGATGGAATCACAATTCCAGTTGATGAAGAAGGTGTTGCTGTCAACAGAAGAAGCTTGAGTGATGTAGAAAGAAAGATATATAGAAAGCATCACAATGTCAGAGGTATCATTGTGGATTCATTACCTCACACTGAGTATCAGAAGCTTAGTGACAAGTCAACAACCAAAGCCATATTCACATCCCTCTGCTCTAACTATAAAGGTAACAAAAAGGTTAGAGAAGCTAAGGCTAATATTCTTGTTCAGCAATATGAGCTGTTCAGAATGAAAGAGGATGAAAATATTGAGACAATGTTCTCAAGATTTCAGACTCTGGTTTCTGGACTTCAGATTCTGAAGAAGAGTTATACCACAATTGATCATGTGAATAAAATCCTAAGAAGTCTGCCATCTAAATGGAGACCCAAGGCGACTGCTATTAAGGAAGCTAAGGATCTAAATACTCTAAGTATTGAAGATCTTATAAGCTCCCTCAAGGTGCATGAACTGGGACTTAATGAGGATGAGTCTGTTAGAGAACCAAAATCAATAGCTCTGAAATCTAAAAGAAAGCCTGTTAAAGCTCTGAAAGCTATTGAATCTGAAGAAGAATTTCCTGAGGGAAATTCTGAAGAAGATTCAGATGCTGATGAGCTTGCAATGCTTTCTAAAAGAATTCAGTATCTAATGAATAGAAAGAAGAAATTCTCTAATAGAAGCAGTAACTTTAGAGGATCTGGTTCAAAGAGGGAAAACCAGAAGGAATGCTACAACTGCAAGAAACCTGGCCACTTCATTGCTGAATGTCCTGATCTTCAAAAGGACAAATCAAAGGAAAAAGCAAAGAAGACCAGCTCAAAGTCTAGTAACTTCATAAACAAACTTAAAAAGGGTCTCATGGCAACATGGGATGATCTGAACAATGAGTCTGAGTCTGATGAAGAGGAAGCAAACCTGGCCTTGATGGCAACTGCATTTTCTGATGCATAATCTTGTTCAGACTCAGATGATGAAGATGAGGTATATTCTGAATTCACTAGATCTGAATTAATTGAAACAGTTAAAGATCTTATGAGTCATCTCAAAAGCAAGTTAGGAGAAATAAAATCTTTGAAAAATAAAACTAACTTGTTGTCTGAAGAAAATCTCAAACTTCAGAATCAAATAATTGAGTTTGATGAAGAAGTTAGAGAACTCAGAGATGAGGCTCATAAGAAACCTGCAGAAATTCCTAATGAACATGAAATTGCTCTTCAGGACTTTATTTTAACTGGAATTAATAGAAGTAAGGTTGCTTCTATGATTTATAGTATTTACAGAAACAAAGGTGAAGGTATTGGATTTAACAATGATTCATTCAATCTTTCAAATGAATCAAACACACCTTCTTGTTCTGAAAATATTATGAAAGGCAATGGGATATGCTTTGTGCCTGCTTCTGATAATTCTGAGAAACAGAAATTAACAGAAACTGAGACTACTGAGTCTGAAGTTCTGAACTGCTCAGACTCTAAAGCTTCTGAACCTAAGGGTAAGATGAAGGCAGATGTTAAAACATTGCCTAAATCTAAGCCAAAAGGTCCTAAGCCTAAGAGTAAGAGAAAATCAGACTCTAAACCTGAAAATGTTCAGAGTCTGACGAGTTCAGAACCTGAAACTAGTAAGTCTCAGAGTCTGAATAATTCAAATTCAAATTTTACAAAGACTGGGTTTATGAAAACTTCAAAAACTATTAAACCAGTCAATTCAAAACATTTTCAATCTCAGAATGTTAGACAAAGCAAGCAAAAGAAAGCTAATCTGCCACATGTGTCTGATTGTTTTAAGAAAGGTAAAACTGAAGCTTGCCTTGTGTCTGAAGCTAACAAAATTAGAGTTCTAAAGAAATCAGAACCAAAGTATTCAATGGTTCAGATTCTAAACAACTCAGAACCAAAGACCTATAAGTCTCAGGTTCTGAAGAAATCTGAGTCAAAACCATTGAGAACTCAGGTTCTGAAGAACTCAGTTTCTACAACCCAGACTTATTCAAGATTTAAGGATTCATATGCAAAGTATCTGAACAAGTCTGAGTTCTATAACTTCAGACACAAGATGAAAAAGCCAAAACCTTTCAGGACTAACCATAAAGGACCCATGAAAATCTGGGTACCTAAGTCTGAGATCATTTCTATTGCAGATATGCTTATCATCCAGATAAAAGGAAAGGTCCTGGTACCTGGACAGTGGATGCTCGCATCATATGACAGGAGACAAGTCTATGTTCCAAACCCTGACTCAGAAAGAGGGAGGAACTAGTGGGGTTTGGAGGAAGTCAGAAAGGAAAGATCATTGGTACTAGTAAGATAGGTAATTCTTCCCTGTACATTGATGATGTTTGGTTGGTAGATGGACTTAGACATAATTTACTTAGCATAAGTCAATTATGTGATAGTAATTATGAGGTCTTGTTTAAGAAGAACACATCTATTGTAATCAATATCAATGATAAATCTGTTGTGTTCAAAGGAAACAGGAAAAACAATGTTTATAAAATCAATTTTTCTGAACTGGTTCAGCAGAAGGTAGTTTGCCTTCTGTCTGTGAGTGATGAGAAATGGGTATGGCACAAAAGGTTGGGACATGCTAACTGGAGACTCATCTCTAAGCTTAGCAAGTTGCAACTGGTCAGAGGCCTGCCTAAAATTGACTATCACTCAGATGCTCTGTGTAGTGCATGCCAAATTGGAAAATTTTCTAAAACTTCTTTTAAGTCTAAAAACATTGTTTCCACCTCAAAACCTTTAGAACTCCTTCACATTGATTTGTTTGGTCCTGTTGGAACAACTTCAATCAATGGGAAGAAGTATGGGCTTGTAATTGTTGATGATTATAGTAGGTGGACTTGGGTTAAGTTCCTTAGAACTAAAAATGAAACATATGATGTGTTTTACAAATTCTGCAAACAAGTACAAAATGAAACTGACTTGAAAATTTTAAAAGTCAGAAGTGATCATGGTGGGGAATTTGAAAATGAACCTTTTGAAAATTTTTGTGAAGATCATGGAATTCTCCATGAGTTCTCATCTCCTAGAACTCCACAACAAAATGGAGTTGTAGAGAGAAAGAACAGATCTTTGCAAGAAATTGCCAGAACCATGATCCAAGAATCCAAAATTGCTAAGTACTTTTGGGCAGAAGCTGTTAACACAACATGTTATATTCAGAACAAGATCTATATCAGACCTATTCTGAATAAAACAGCATATGAACATTTTAAAGGAAGAAAACCAAGCATTTCTTATTTTCATCAGTTTGGTTGTACTTGTTACATACTAAACAATAAGATCTACCTAAAGAAATTTGATGTTAAGGCTCAAAAGGGTACCTTTTTAGGATACTCAGAGAGATCTAAAGCATACAGAGTGTATAATTCTGAAACACATGTTGTTGAAGAAGCTATACATATTAGATTTGATGATAAGAAGCCTGGTAATGAAATACCAGAGCTGGTTGAGAGTTTTGCAGATTTCAGACTCTCGGAAGAACCTTCAGAACCTGAACCTAGTTCAGAGTCTGAAGAAAGTTCAGAAGCTGGAAATGATGAAGAATCTGAGAAACTCTCTGATAATGACACTACTCCTGAAGCAAATCAAGACCAGCATGGTTCTAAACAAGTCCCTGATGGTTCTTCAGAAGCTAATCCACCCAGAACCTCATTCAAATACAAGTCTTCACATCTTGAGGAGCTGATCATTGGAAACAAGAACAGTCCAAGGAAAACAAGATCAGCATTCAGTCAGAATGAGTCTATGCTTGGCCTGCTATCCATGATTGAGCCCACAACAGCTGATGAAGCACTTGCAGATGATGGTTGGATTGTAGCTATGCAGGAAGAACTGAACCAGTTTCAAAGGAATGATGTCTGGGATCTAGTTGCAAGACCTGATCATAAGAACATCATTGAAACAAAATGGGTGTTCAGAAACAAGCTTAATGAACAAGGAGAAGTGATCAGAAACAAGGCAAGACTGGTAGCTCAAGGCTACAGCCAGCAGGAAAGAATAGACTACACTAAAACTTTTGCTCCAGTTGCAAGACTGGAAGCAATTAGGTTACTTCTTTCCTATGCTGTTAATCATGATATCATCTTGTACCAAATGGATGTTAAGAGTGCTTTCTTAAATGGTGTTATTTCTGAAGAAGTTTATGTTAAACAACCTCCTGGTTTTGAAGATGTTAAAAATCCAGATTTTGTTTTTTAAACTTAAGAAATCCTTGTATGGTCTGAAACAAGCTCCTAGAGCTTGGTATGAACGACTAAGCAATTTCTTGATTAAAAATGATTTTGTAAGAGGTCAAGTTGACAATACACTCTTTAGAAAAACTCTTAAGAAAGACATCTTAATTGTACAAATATATGTTGATGATATCATATTTAGTTCTACTAATGCCTCTCTTTGCAAAGAATTTTCTAAGTTAATGCAGGATGAATTTGAAATGACCATGATGGGAGAGTTGAAATTCTTTTTGGGAATTCAAATCAACCAATGCAAAGATGGTGTCTATGTTCATCAGTCCAAAAACACAACGGAGCTTCTGAAGAAGTTCCAGCTTGATGACTGTAAGCTGATGACAACACCAATGCATCCAACCTGCACCTTAAGCAAAGACGACAATGGCTCAAAAGTATATCAGAAGCTGTACAGAGGTATGATAGGTTCTCTTTTATACTTAACTGCTTCTAGGCCAGATATTTTGTTTAGTGTCTGTCTGTGTGCTAGATTCCAGTCAGATCCTAGAGAATCTCATATGACTGCTGTCAAGAGAATCTTTATGTATTTGAAAGGAACAACTAATCTGGGACTTCTGTATAAGAAATCCTTGGATTATAAGCTAGTTGGATTCTGTGATGCTGATTATGCTGGGGACAGGATTGAAAGAAAGTCCACCAGTGGAAACTGTCAGTGTCTGGGTGAAAATCTAATATCCTGGGCCAGCAAGAGACAAGCAACTATTGTTTTGTCAACAGCAGAAGCAGAATACATCTCAGCTGCAAGTTGTAGCACACAACTGCTCTGGATGAAACATCAATTAGAGGATTATCAGATTCATGCAGATAGCATTCCTATTTATTGTGATAATACTGCTGCAATATGTCTGTCTAAAAATCCAATTCTGCATTCTAGAGCCAAGCATATAGAAATAATGTTGGAACAAAATGTGTTTAACAAGTCTCTCATATAATAAGGGGGAGATTGTTGAAACATTTATGTGTAAACATATCTCTTTATGGTTTTGATGATAACTAGGTATTAAAGAGAAAATTGGTTATATGCTAATGCTTTGTTCAAGTGTTTCAGAACCACATGCTTATCAAGTATTGATTAATAATGGTTATGAAGAACAAGCTAAAAGAGCAAGAAGGAAAGCCAAGAAGCAAGGTTGCAAGGCTAAGAAGAAACTGGTCCTGAAGAAGTGCTCCTGAAGAAAGAGCTTCTGAAGAGGTCCTGAAGAATTGCAGCTTCTGAAGTCTGGGTGCCTCTGAAGAAGTCAACGCAAGTCAACTCCTGAAGACCAGCTTCTGATCCGTACAACTGAAGCAGCTTCTGATCACTGTTCACTCAGAAGCTTCTGAAGTTGATGTGGCATGGATTCTGATCAGTACTGTGCGCATTTAATGCTTGAAAATGTCAGAACAACTCAATGGAACAGTTGTTCCCCTGAACCAAACATTCTCCAGTTTTTATGGTAGGCCAATTCAAAAGTGGCACCTGCCCTGTTCTGACAGAAAAAGTGCAGCACACATTTGCAGCAACCTAGTCCAATTGCAACGGCTAAATTCCTGATTTCCAGCAAATCTCCAACAGCTCTATTTTCATCTATAAAAGGAGGGAGATTTGAAGAAGAAAATGTTGAAGACTCTTTGAAACGCATAAGCTGAAACTCTGCTCTGTTTTCTGTGTAAAACTGTCATAGTTCAAACTCTTAGAAATTCTTCAGTCTTTGTAACTTAGGAATTTCTTAAGGTTAAGAGTCTTAACCTGTGTTGTATTTAGAGAACACCTCTGATATTTGATCAAGTGTTCATCCCAAACTTCTTTACTTGTAAACCAGTTTGGTCCCCAAAGTCTTAGTCTGAATACTAAGCAATTGTAACCTCATTCCTTTGTGGTCTGAGTCAGAAGCCTCTTGTCTTTGTGACTTGAGCATTGAGAAGTCTCTTGTCTTAGTGACTTGAGCATTGGAAGCCTCTTCCTTGGTGGTTGAGCATAGAAGTCTCTTTCTTTGTGATTGAGCAACTGGAAGTCTCTTTCTTAGTGATTGAGCAGTTGTAATCAGAACTTGATTATAGTGAAACTCTCTTGTTGGACACAAGGGGACAGGACTACTTCTCACATTGAGAAGGAACCTGTATAATTTCTGTGTGTTTCTCTTCCCTTATCTCTTTTCATTATTGTATCCGCTGCATAACTTCTGATAAGCTGTTCAGAACTGACTCTAATCAGCTTCTGAACCTGACTTAAGTTTTGAAAAGAAAAAGGAACAAGTTTTTAGAAACACACAATTCAACCCCCCCCTTTCTTGTGTGTTTGTTTTTCTCACCTTCAGTTGGTATCAGAGCTCCGGTTCTGATATTAACACTTAACAGTGTGTCAGTAGGATCCTGAGAAAAACATGGCCTCAACAAGTGAGTCACCTCCACCCTCTCCCAGAAATCAAAGAAATGTCCATTATGACTATAACACTGAAGAAAAGAAATCTAGGTCACACAATAAACCTCCTATGTTTACTGGTGACCCAGAAAAATTCTCTTGGTGGAAGAGCAAAATGTATAGTCACATTATTGGGATTGATGATACTCTATGGGATATCATTGAAGATGGAATCACTATCCCAGTAGATGAAGAAGGTGTTGCTGTCAACAGAAGAACTCTAAGTGATGCAGAAAGAAAGATCTATAGGAAGCATCATCATGTGAGAGGAATCATTGTAGATTCATTACCTCATACTGAGTATCAGAAGCTGAGTGACAAGTCAACAGCCAAAGCAATATTCACATCCCTCTGCTCTAACTATGAAGGTAATCAGAAGGTTAGAGAAGCTAAGGCAAACATACTTGTTCAGCAATATGAATTGTTCAGAATGAAAGAGGATGAAAATATTGAGACTATGTTCTCAAGATTTCAGACTCTGGTTTCTGGACTTCAGATTCTGAAGAAGAGTTATACCACAGCTGATCATGTGAATAAAATTCTTAGAAGTCTGCCATCCAAATGGAGACCAAAAGTGACTGCCATTGAGGAAGCTAAGGATCTGAATACTTTAAGTATTGAAGATCTTATAAGCTCCCTCAAAGTGCATGAACTGGGACTCAATGAGGATGAGCCTGTTAGAGAACCAAAAACATTGGCTCTGAAGTCTAAAAGAAAACCTGCTAAAGCTTTGAAAGCAATTGAATCTGAAGAAGAGTTTCCTGAGGGAAATTCTGATGAAGATTCAGATGCTGATGAGCTTGCAATGATTTCTAAAAGACTTCAGTATCTGATGAACAGAAAGAAAAAGTTCTCTAACAGAAGCAGTAACTTCAGAGGATCTGGCTCTAGTTCTAAAAGGGATATCCAGAAGGAAAGCTGCTACAACTGCAAAAAGCCTGGCCACTTCATTGCTGATTGTCCTGATCTTCAGAAGGAAAAATCAAAGGAAAAAGCAAAGAAGTCCAGCTCAAAGTCCAGCAACTTCAGGAATAAGCTCAAAAAGAGTCTCATGGCAACATGGGATGATCTGGATAATGAGTCAGAATCTGATGAGGAAGAAGCAAACCTGTCCCTGATGGCAATTGCATCTTCTGATGCAGAATCATGTTCAGATTCTGATGAAGAAGATGAGGTATATTCTGAACTCTCTAGATCTGATTTAATTGAAACAGTTAATGATCTTATGAGTCATCTTAAAAGCAAGATTAAAGAAATTAAATCTTTGAAAAATCAAAACAACTTGCTATCTGAGGAAAACCTTAAACTTCAGAATCAAATTTTTGAATATGATGAAGAAGTTGAGGAACTCAGAAAAGAGGCTCATAAGAAATCTGAAGAGATTCCTAATGAACAGGAAATAGCTCTTCAGGATTTTATGTTAACTGGATTCAATAGAACTAAAATTGCCTCCATGATGTATAATATGATCAGAAATAAAGGTGAAGGCATTGGCTATGATTTATTCAAACCTTCAAATGATTTAAACTCACCTTCATGTTCTGATGATATTTTAAAAGGCAATGGTATATGCTTTGTGCCTGCTTCTGATAATTCTGAGAAACTGAAAGTATCAGAATCTGAGGCTAAGTCTAAAGCTCTGAACAACTCAGACTCTGAAGCCTCTGAACCTAAGGGTAAGATGAAGGCAACTGTTAAAACTTTGCCTAAATCTAAGCCAAAAGGTCCTAAGTCTAAGAGTAAGAGGAAATCAGACTCTGAACCTAAACCTGTTCAGAATCTGAAATGTTCAGAACCTGAAACTAGCAAGTCTCAGAATCTGAATAAATATGATTCAAATTTTTCTAAGACTGAGTTTATTAAAACTTCAAAATCTGTTAAACCAGTCAATGCTAAAAATTTTCAAACTCAGAATATCAGGCAAAGCAAGCCAAAGCAAACCAATCAGTTTTATGCTTCAAACTGTTTTAAGAAAGGCAAAACTGAAGCTTGCTTTGTGCCTGAAGTAAGCAAGGTCAGAATTCTGAAGAGATCAGAATCAAAGTACTCAAAAGGTCAGACTCTGAACAAATCAGAACCAAAGACCTTCAAGTCTCAGGTTCTGAAGAAGTCTGAGTCTAAACCTTTGAGAACTCAGGTTCTGAAGCACTCAGGTTCTGAAAGTCAGACTTATTCTAAATACAAGGAGTCATGTCCAAAGTATCAGAACAAGTCTGAATACCATAACTTCAGACACAAGAAGCCAAAACCTTTCAAGACTAACCCCAAAGGACCCATGAAAATCTGGGTACCTAAGTCTGAAATTATGTCAATTGCAGATATGCTTGTCATCCAAAGAAAAGGAAAGGTCCTGGTACCTGGACAGTGGATGCTCGCATCATATGACAGGAGACAAGTCTATGTTCCAAACCCTGACTCTGAAAGAGGGAGGAACTGTGGGATTTGGAGGAAGTCAGAAAGGAAAGATCATTGGTACTGGTAAGATAGGTAATTCTTCCCTGTACATTGATAATGTTTGGCTGGTAGATGGACTTAGACATAATTTACTTAGCATAAGTCAATTATGTGATAGTAATTATGAAGTCCTGTTTAATAAGAACACTTGCACTGTAATCAGTAGCAAAGACAAGTCTGTAGTGTTCAGAGGCAGCAGGAAAAACAATGTTTATAAAATTAATTTTTCTGAATTGGTTCAGCAGAAGGTAGTTTGCCTTCTGTCTGTGAGTGATGAGAAATGGGTCTGGCACAAAAGGCTGGGACATGCTAACTGGAGACTCATCTCCAAGCTTAGCAAGTTACAGCTGGTCAGAGGCTTGCCCCAAATTGATTATCACTCAGAAGCACTGTGCAGTGCATGCCAAATTGGAAAGTTTTCTAAAACTTCTTTTAAACCAAAGAACATTGTTTCCACCTCTAAACCTCTAGAACTCCTTCACATTGATTTGTTTGGCCCTGTTGGAACTGCTTCAATCAATGGGAAGAAGTATGGACTTGTGATTGTTGATGATTATAGTAGGTGGACTTGGGTTAAATTCCTCAGAACCAAAAATGAAACATATGATGTATTTTTCAAATTCTGCAAACAAGTACAAACAGAAACTGATTTGAAAATTTTAAAAATCAGAAGTGATCATGGTGGTGAATTTGAAAATGAACCTTTTGAAAACTTTTGTGAAGATCATGGAATTTTCCATGAGTTCTCATCTCCTAGAACTCCACAACAAAATGGAGTTGTAGAGAGAAAGAACAGATCTTTACAAGAGATGGCCAGAACCATGATCCATGAATCAAAAATTGCTAAGTACTTTTGGGCAGAAGCTGTAAACACAACATGTTATATTCAGAACAGGATCTATATCAGACCAATTCTGAATAAAACTTCATATGAATTATTTAAAGGAAGAAAACCAAGTATTTCTTATTTTCATCAGTTTGGTTGTACATGTTACATACTGAACAATAAGGTCTACCTAAAGAAATTTGATGCCAAGGCTCAAAAGGGTACCTTTTTAGGATACTCAGAGATATCTAAGGCATACAGAGTGTATAATTCTGAAACACATGTTGTTGAAGAAGCTATACACATTAGGTTTGATGATAAGAAGCCTGGTAGTGAAATACCAGAGCTGGTTGAGAGTTTTGCAGATGTCAGAATCTCAGAAGAACCTTCAGAAGCTGAACCCAGTTCAGGTTCTGATGAAGGTTCAGAAGCTGAAAACAATGAAGACTCTGAGAAACTCTCCAGCAATGACACTACTCCTGATGCTAATCAAGATCAGCATGGTTCTGAACAAATCCCTGGTGGCCCTTCAGAAGCTAATCCACCCAGAACCTCATTCAAGTACAAGTCTTCACATCCTGAGGAGTTGATCATTGGAAACAAGAACAGTCCAAGGAAGACAAGATCTGCATTCACTCAGAATGAGTCCATGCTTGGCCTGCTATCCATGATTGAACCCACAACTACTGATGAAGCACTTGCTGATGATGGTTGGATTGTAGCAATGCAAGAAGAGCTGAACCAGTTCCAAAGGAATGATGTATGGGATCTTGTGGCAAGACCTGATCAGAAGAACATCATTGGAACAAAATGGGTGTTCAGAAACAAGCTCAATGAACAAGGAGAAGTGATCAGAAACAAGGCTAGATTAGTAGCTCAAGGGTACAGCCAGCAAGAAGGAATTGACTACACTGAGACATTTGCTCCAGTAGCTAGACTGGAAGCAATCAGGATACTTCTTTCTTATGCTATTAATCATGATATCATCTTATATCAAATGGATGTTAAGAGTGCTTTTTTAAATGGTGTAATTTCTGAAGAAGTATATGTCAAACAACCTCCTGGTTTTGAAGATGTAAAATATCCAAACCATGTTCTTAAACTTAAGAAGTCCTTGTATGGTCTGAAACAAGCTCCCAGAGCTTGGTATGAAAGACTAAGCAACTTCTTAACTCAAAATGGTTTTGTAAGAGGTCAAGTTGACAATACACTCTTTAGAAAAACTGTTAAGAAAGAAATCTTAATTGTACAAATCTATGTTGATGATATCATATTTGGTTCTACTAATGCCTCCCTTTGCAAGGAATTTTCTAAGTTAATGCAGGATGAATTTGAAATGAGCATGATGGGTGAACTGAAATTCTTCTTGGGAATTCAAATCAACCAATGTAAAGAAGGTGTGTATGTTCATCAGTCCAAATACACCAAGGAGCTTCTGAAGAAGTTCCAGTTGGATGATTGCAAGCTGATGACAACACCAATGCATCCCACCTGCACTTTAAGCAAAGAGGACAATGGCACTAAGGTAGATCAGAAGCTGTACAGAGGTATGATAGGTTCTCTCCTATACTTAACTGCTTCTAGGCCAGATATTTTATTTAGTGTATGTCTGTGTGCTAGATTCCAATCAGATCCTAGAGAATCTCATATGACTGCTGTCAAGAGAATCTTCAGGTATCTGAAAGGAACAACTAATTTGGGACTTCTGTATAAGAAATCTCTAAATTATAAGCTAGTTGGATTCTGTGATGCTGACTATGCTGGGGACAGGATTGAAAGAAAATCCACCAGTGGAAACTGTCAGTTTCTTGGTGAGAATCTGATATCCTGGGCCAGCAAGAGACAAGCAACCATTGCTTTGTCAACAGCAGAAGCAGAATACATCTCAGCTGCAAGTTGTAGCACACAACTGCTCTGGATGAAACATCAATTAGAGGATTATCAGATTCATGCAGACAATATTCCTATTTATTGTGATAATACTGCTGCTATATGTCTGTCTAAAAATCCAATTCTGCATTCTAGAGCCAAGCACATAGAAATAAAACATCATTTTATAAGAGACTATGTTCAGAAGGGTGTTTTGGATATTCAATTCATTGATACTGATCATCAATGGGCTGACATATTCACAAAACCCCTAACAGAAGATAGATTCAATTTTATTAAAAAGAATCTGAACATGCATTTTGTCTCATGAAAAATGTGCTTGAATCTGAATGTATTCCTTGATTCTGAGTTTATCATAAGCTAAGACTTATCAAACACTCACCTTCTGAGAGTTTGACTAAAGTTAAGCCTGAAAAACTTCAGAGTCTGAAGGATCAGAACCTGGATTTTCTGACCTCTGAATCTGATAAAAATCTAATGTTGGTCAGAATCTGATAAGTATAGCTATGGGCAATGATGATTAAAGCTTTGAAAGTTTATACCATAATCCTCCCAAAGTCATCAAGTAAAAATGTGTTTTTATGCTCTGATACTCATTGTTAAAATTGCTTAACAAACAATTTTCAGTTGGTATCAGTTTATTTTCAAAATGTTTGGCACAGACACATTTTAAAAGCCCAAAGTGTTTCAGACATGTTCAGTTTCTAGAACTCTTTTCATCTTGGTATCAGTCTTTAGAAATGTTTTCATTTGGTATCAGACTCTGAATTAAAACCTTTTTTTTGCTGGTATCAGACTCTGAGATAAATCCTCAATTGGTATCAGATTCTGATATATTTCTTTAAAGCGAACTCAGAATTGCTCTGATACTGAACACTTCTTGAAAAGCTTTTGCTCTGATACTGAACACAACTGGTTGTTTTGCTCTGATGCTGAACCAGTGTGTACTGAACAAGTAATGTCTGAACACAGAATGACCTGATCAGAAGCTCCAAACTTTTTCTGCTTCTGAACAGCATTCTATTTTTATTGCAAGTCATATACTCATTGTAAATCAAGTAAGCTCTGATGATTATCATTGCTACTTGGTTATCCATATGATTGCACAAATATCTCACAATCTTGGTCAGTTCAACCCTCCCAAATTCTGCATCCTCTTTGAAAATTTTGTCAAACTTGGTGTCAGAACTGCTTTCAAACTCTGTTAAAAAGGGGAATCTGAACTGCTTTGATAACTGTTTTCAAACTCTTTTCAAATCCATTTCTGCTCTGATACAGATACTTTCCAACTCTCTTGACAAAGGGGGAGAAATTTTTCTGTCTTAAGAGGAGAAAGTGCTACTTTTTGTTGATGACAAAAGGGGGAGAAAAGTAAAACAAGTATTAAAGCACCTGAGCTCAAATAAGTTAAAATTGTCAGATGCTAAGCATATTAAAGCTCTGATACAATTGTTAAGCTAGCTCTGATACTGATCAGTAAAGCTAAGTTAAGCTCTGATACATTTCTGACTAGCTCTGATACATTTAACTTATGAGAACTGCTTTGAAGTAAAATTCTAGCTCTGATATATTCTGTGAGATATATAACTCTTAGTGAGTAAAAAGAATTTAAAATAACTTGGATAAGACTCAGGGAGCTTACAAAACTCATCCTGTGGATTATCAGACTTAGGGGGAGAGCTTACAAACCTCAGAACCTGAAGTCAACAAGTCATTTTGAATTCTGAGTGTAAATTTCACCATATTGTTTTAAGTTAAGATTAATTAACATGGATAAGAATCAAGGGGAGCTTACAAACCTAACCTTGAGGATTGTCAGACCTAAGGGAGCTTAAAAACCTCTCCTGAAGTCAGATTGTTAATTACATTTAACAACAATTCTGAAATTTTCACATTTGTGTTTTTAACTGAACTTAATTAACTTGGATCAGACTCAGGGGGAGCTTACAAACCTCACCCTGCAGTTAACTTGTTAATTAAGTTAACAACAATTTTCTGTTTTAATACTTATGTTTGTCATCATCAAAAAGGGGGAGATTGTTGGAACAAAATGTGTTTAACAAGTCTCTCATATAATAAGGGGGAGATTGTTGAAACATTTATGTGTAAACATATCTCTTTATGGTTTTGATGATAACTAGGTATTAAAGAGAAAATTGGTTATATGCTAATGCTTTGTTCAAGTGTTTCAGAACCACATGCTTATCAAGTATTGATTAATAATGGTTATGAAGAACAAGCTAAAAGAGCAAGAAGGAAAGCCAAGAAGCAAGGTTGCAAGGCTAAGAAGAAACTGGTCCTGAAGAAGTGCTCCTGAAGAAAGAGCTTCTGAAGAGGTCCTGAAGAATTGCAGCTTCTGAAGTCTGGGTGCCTCTGAAGAAGTCAACGCAAGTCAACTCCTGAAGACCAGCTTCTGATCCGTACAACTGAAGCAGCTTCTGATCACTGTTCACTCAGAAGCTTCTGAAGTTGATGTGGCATGGATTCTGATCAGTACTGTGCGCATTTAATGCTTGAAAATGTCAGAACAACTCAATGGAACAGTTGTTCCCCTGAACCAAACATTCTCCAGTTTTTATGGTAGGCCAATTCAAAAGTGGCACCTGCCCTGTTCTGACAGAAAAAGTGCAGCACACATTTGCAGCAACCTAGTCCAATTGCAACGGCTAAATTCCTGATTTCCAGCAAATCTCCAACAGCTCTATTTTCATCTATAAAAGGAGGGAGATTTGAAGAAGAAAATGTTGAAGACTCTTTGAAACGCATAAGCTGAAACTCTGCTCTGTTTTCTGTGTAAAACTGTCATAGTTCAAACTCTTAGAAATTCTTCAGTCTTTGTAACTTAGGAATTTCTTAAGGTTAAGAGTCTTAACCTGTGTTGTATTTAGAGAACACCTCTGATATTTGATCAAGTGTTCATCCCAAACTTCTTTACTTGTAAACCAGTTTGGTCCCCAAAGTCTTAGTCTGAATACTAAGCAATTGTAACCTCATTCCTTTGTGGTCTGAGTCAGAAGCCTCTTGTCTTTGTGACTTGAGCATTGAGAAGTCTCTTGTCTTAGTGACTTGAGCATTGGAAGCCTCTTCCTTGGTGGTTGAGCATAGAAGTCTCTTTCTTTGTGATTGAGCAACTGGAAGTCTCTTTCTTAGTGATTGAGCAGTTGTAATCAGAACTTGATTATAGTGAAACTCTCTTGTTGGACACAAGGGGACAGGACTACTTCTCACATTGAGAAGGAACCTGTATAATTTCTGTGTGTTTCTCTTCCCTTATCTCTTTTCATTATTGTATCCGCTGCATAACTTCTGATAAGCTGTTCAGAACTGACTCTAATCAGCTTCTGAACCTGACTTAAGTTTTGAAAAGAAAAAGGAACAAGTTTTTAGAAACACACAATTCAATCCCCCCCCTTTCTTGTGTGTTTGTTTTTCTCACCTTCAAATAAAACATCATTTTATAAGAGATTATGTTCAGAAGGGTGTTTTGGATATCCAGTTTATTGATACTGATCATCAATGGGCTGACATATTCACAAAACCCCTAACAGAAGACAGATTTAATTTTATCAAAAAGAATCTGAACATGCATTTTATGTCTTGAAAAATATGCTTGAATCTGAATGAAATCTAAGATTCTGAGTTCATCAGAAGCTAAGACTTATCAGACATTCATTTTTGAAAGTCTGAAGAAAGTTAAGCCCTGAAAACTTCAGAGTCTGAAGGTTCAGAACCTGGATTTTCTGACTTCTGAATCTGATAGTTATCTAATTTTTTGTCAGAATCTGATAAGTATAACCCTGGGCAATGATGATTTAAAGCTTTGAAAGTTATACTTTATCCCTCCTAAAGTCATCAATATGAAAATGTGGTTTTCTGTTTTTTGGTATCAAATGCTCAAAATGTTTTAACACAGATGCTCAATTTATATCAGACATGTTCAGTCTTTCAGAACTTATTTAAAAAATTGGTATCAGTTTGGTCTGAAATAATTCAGCAGCACTGAACCAAATGCTATATCTTGGTATCAGCACTGAACCAAATTTGGTATCAGGTTCTGATATAAGTTCAAGAGTGCTAAAACCTTCAAGTTGGTATATGATCTGAACAATTTTGCCTAAAATAGTTCAGTGATACTGCACAAGATATACTGAACATCTGTGTCTGAACAAAGAATGCTCTGCTCAGAAGCTCTGAACTATCTTTTATGCTTCTGAACATCATTCTATTTTTAAATGCAATGTCATATACTCATGTATGATCAAGCCTACTCTGATTCTCATCTTTGCTGCTTGATTACTTATATGATTGCATGATTATCTCACATGTTTTTCAAACTCTCTCATAATTCTGAAATTTTTTTTATGAAACTTTCTTTTTGTTGATGACAAAAGGGGGAGAAGAGGTAAACAAGTATTAAGGCTCCTGAGCTCAAAAACATAAGTTAAATTTTGTCAGTAATTAACTTATGAAAGGGGAGAAAAAGGCATTAAGGCCTGAGCTCTGAACATAAGTTAAGTTCTTATAGAATTTTAACTTATGAGAACTGTTTTTTTTAATCTCTAGCCTCTGAATTTAATTTCTGTGAGATACATAACTCTTAGTGAGTTAAAATGAATTTAAAATAACAAGGATAAGACTCAGGGAGCTTACAAAACTCATTCATGTGGATTATCAGACTTAGGGGGAGAGCTTACAAACCTCAGAACCTGAAGTCAGCTTGTTATTTATAATTCTGAGTGATAATTTTACTTGATTGTTTTAAGTTGAGTTTAATTAACTTGGATAAGAATCAAGGGGAGCTTACAAACCTAACCTTGAGGATTATCAGACCTAGGGGGAGCTTACAAACCTCTCCTGAAGTCAGCTTGTTAATTAAACTTAACAACAATTCTGAAATTTTCACATTTGTGATTTAAACTGAATTTAATTAACCTGGATCAGACTCAGGGGGAGCTTACAAACCTCATACCCTACAGTCAACTTGTTAATTAAATTAACAACAATTTTCTGATTAATACTTATGTTTGTCATCATCAAAAAGGGGGAGATTATTGGAACAAAATGTATGAACAACTCTCTTTTGGATAAAGGGGGAGATTGTTGGAACAATTTGTATGAACATCTCTCTTTAAGGTTTTGATGATACCAAAGTGTTAAAAAGAAAATTGGTCATTGCTAATGCTTTGTTCAAGTTGTGCAGAACCATGTTCTCAATGTTGGTTAATTAATATTGGTTATGGAAGAACAAGCTAAGAGCAAGAAGGAAAGCTTAGAAGCAATGTTGCAAAGCTGAAGGAAAACTGGGTCTGAAGGGTGAGTCTGAAGCCTGCGTCTGAAGGCAGCGTCTGAAGGCTGAGTCTGAGGGTCAACGAAAGTCAACGTCTGAAGGGAGCGTCTGATGAACAGTGCGTCTGATGAACAGTGCGTTTGAAGGTCAACAAAAGTCAACGTCTGAAGACCAGAGTCTGATGAACAGTGCTTCTGAAGTCTGAGTCTGAAGAACAGCTTCTGAAGTACTGTTCACGAAGAAGCTTCTGAAGTCTGACGTGGAAAGTTTCCTTCAGCATTTAATGCCTGCAGTGTCAAAACAACTCCAATGGAACAGTTGTCTCCCTGACTCAAACATTCCCCAGCTTTTAAGGAAAACAAATTCAAAAATGGCTGCTGCTCTGGTTTTCTGTTGAGTTTAGCTCGCAATTTCAGCCTGGCCTAGTTCTCTACTTGCAACGGCTCTTTGCTTAAATCCTGCAATCTTCAAACAGCTCTATTTTCCTCTATATAAGGAAGAAGAATTGAAGAAGAAAATTGCTAATACTCTTGAAACAAAACAACTAAACTTGTGCTCTGTTTTTCTGTCCAGAATTCGTAGTTCACAAAACTCTTAGAAATTCTTTCAATCCTTGTATCTTAGAATTTCTTAAGGTTAAGAGTCTTAACCTGTGTTGTATTAAGTGAACACCTCTGATATTTGATCAAGTGTTCAACCCAAACTTACTTTCTTTGTAATTCAGTTTGGTTCAAGTCTCAGTCTGCGTACTGAGCATCATAAGCCTCATTACTTAGTGTTCTGAGCAAGTTAGAAGTCTCATTCCTTTGTGGTCTGAGCAGGGAAGTCTCATTCCTTTGTGGTCTGAGCAGGGAGTCTCATTACTTAGTGTTCTGAGCATTAGAAGTCTCTTCCTTTGTGGTTGAGCAACTGGAAGTCTCTTCCTTTGTGGTTGAGCAATTGTAATCAATATGATTATAGTTAAAATCTCTTGTTAGTAACTAGGGGACTAGACTACTTCCAACTTGTGGAAGGAACTAGTATAAAATATTGTGTGTCTCTCTTCCCTTCTCTATTTACTTTTCATAACCGCTGCATAACTCTGAGAAAATAGTTCAGAACAGATTCATATCAGATTCTGAACTTAACTTAAGTTTTTGAGAAGAAAAGAAACCAGTTTTTGAGTCCACACAATTCAACCCCCCCCTTTCTTGTGTGTTTTTCTCATCTTCAGATTATGGTATAGGGTGTTGGTAGCTCGTTATGGTGAGGTGAATGGGAGGTTGGAGGTTGGGGACCGGAGTGGTTCTTCTTGGTGGCGGGAGGTAACGAAAATCCGTGATGGTGAAGGTGTGAACGGAGGTCGGTGGTTTGAGGAGTGTATCGGGAGGATGGTTGGCAGTGGGACAAATACGTTCTTTTGGACTGATCCGTGGTTAGGAGGGCCCCCTTGTGTGTGCGGTTTAGGCATTTTTCGTTTTGGTTGAGAACAAGTCGATTTTAGTGGCGGATATGTGTGGTTTAGTGTGGGAGAAAGGAGGGGGGGGGGTATAAAACCCTCGATCCCCGAGACTACTATTTAAATAATAAATCATACATTTCAACAATCATCGGGATATTATAATTCATCAAGCATCTCATATTAAATTCTCATAATAAAAATTTTATCATAAATATCTTCAAGTCACAGCGGAATAATCATCTCAGGTCACATCCTAAATCTCAAACATAAATACATCAACAGTGTGATCATCAAGATCCATCAACAATAATCCAACAAGTAAAATAATACAATCCCCAAAACTACTAGATCAGAGTACCTAATCTAGACATCCTCAAAAAGCAACATAAAAGTAGTAGGCATGACGCCATCCTCAACACAACTCATCAAGCAAACTACTCCTCAACCTTCAAATCTACACCATGAGGATGCAGACGACAACAAAGTCACTGGAGGGTAAGACATACGTTCAACAAAAAGGATTAATAAATGCATGTAAGTTTCAGGCAACAACAACAACATATAAGCATTTACCATAATAAGCCTAGTTAACATCTTACCACATTCATAACTCATTCGTAAATCATTAACAACTTAGTTTCAACAACAATCCAAATAAGGTTCATATTCCATACATAACATATTCACCTCAACGGATAATTATCAACTCAATTATGCATCAACAACAATAATCAAGAACCTAGTTTAAGTCATCAACAGACAATTATCCACTCATCTTTATCTCATTCACGTTTCATCATCAATTTAATTATAAGGTATTCACATCTCATCAATAACATCAATTATACATTTACCACATAAATGCACAAGTTCACACCAAAACATTGTCACATACGACTCATCATGTTCATGCAATGCGTCTAACACAACACTAAATGCATGTGGTACCAAAGTTTGGATATCAGAGGTCTATTACTGAGTGATCCCACGGCATGTTGGATTATCAAATCCCTCGGCATGTTGGCTTGTTCAAAAGTATGTTATCAGAGGTCTCGACTCGACAGACCATGTATGCATGGACACCACGTATAGACTCGACAATGCACTCATCATGTTGTTATATAATTCATTCCATCATATTACATGTCTCTACTATTCACATTATCAAATAAATACATTCCATACATCATAAGTCATGTTATCATCACAACATCATTCATCATGTTTATTCATCACATCATAATCATAGTAACATCGTGCTTTCATTTAATATTAATCACATAGTTCACAAACCACGATTATTCATTTTACAAGGTTCCATTACCCTATCACTAACTATCTCATCATCATCACATACATTTAATCGTGATTCATCATCCTTCATGCAAAATCAGTCAACTAACAAGTTCACATACGACTTACGTCTCAATTAAAGATAATTCACAAGTTTATTTCACCTCTTTCCATTCCTAAGTTATCTTTAATCATACACCAAGGTAATCAACCATATACATCATAATTAAACACATGCTAATCAAGTTTAGGGGTTTGGGAACCATTCATGTGCATTGGATACCTCAAAAAGTCGGAAAAATTGGAGTTTCTTAACAGCACAGGAGCGCACGGTCGTGCTCACAGGACGCCTAGTCGTGCTGCCTAAGTACGAGAGGTACACACGGTTCGTGCCACAGGGGCGCACGGTCGTGCATCCTCACCAGGACAGAATTCTCCGATTTTTCACGTTTTCGCGAAAACACCATTTTTAACATCGTTTTTCAATCCAATTCTCACCAAAATCGTCTGAAAGCCTTAAACCAATTATATCCAACTATTAACACTTCAAACACAACTTAAAAAACTTATTCATAATCACTTTTCATCAATAATTACCATGTTTTCCAATTAATTCAAACATCGTTTCAAAAGTTCATTTTCATCAACAACTTATCAAAATCAATTATCTCAACAACTTATCAAAATCAATTATATCAATTATATCAACAACTTATCAAAATCAATTATATCAATTATACACATAATCAAAATCAATTATATCAATTATTATAACAACAACTTATTCAATTTAACAACAACTTAATCATTTTCATCCAATTAAGCATATTCACCAAAACACAACAACAACAACAACAACAACAACAACTTAAATCACAACTTATTCAACATAACTTCATGAATTCACAAGCTAACACATACACATGCTCAAAATCAACTTAATAAACCTCAAACATCATACAATTATCATGTTCTACACCAAATTCATCAAAATTCACAAAGTTACCAATTCACTATAACCAAACATGAATTTTGAAATAAACAAAACATGATTTCATCAATTTTAACATATTCAATTTAACCATGATAATAAGAGCACAAATTTCAAATAATCAGCGACAAACATCATAAAATTAAGCATAAGCTAAAACACCCAAACTACACATTCGCTTATTAACTCTAATTGGTGAAAATAATCTTCCCCCTTACCTCAATCTTCACTTCTCTAAGCTCTCCTAAGCTGAATTCCTCTTCCCCTTTGTGTTCTTGAGCCTTCCCCTCTACTTCCTCTCCAAGCCTCTTCTTTCGCTATTCTCTCTCCCTTGCCTCTCTCAAAATTTTGTGTGAAATGATATAACCTAGTTCACTAACACACACACTTCTCTTTAAATATAATGGGTTAGGGTCACTTACACTAATGAGCTTAGTCACATCCAACTCTCATAATATTTCTCTACACTTTTACTTCACTTAAACCTCTCATTTTACTTACACACAACTATTCTCTAAAATTCAAATTTCTAATTCTAACATAATTACAAAAATACCACTCACTCTAAAATGACTATAATACCCTTAATCACTAAAAATCCACTAATCCACCAATCACACACAAAATAAACAATTAACAAATATAAATACATAAATAATAAATATAACGATTATTAAATAAATCTAATTCTAAAAATCAGGCTGTTACAGGCGGCCTAGCAGTGGCGTCGTCGGTTGTGGGCGTGGGAGGAGGAGCTGTTAGGGGAGTGTACGATTTTACTTCATGATATTTCTTTGCAGAATAATTCTTCAGATCATTGGCAGTGGAGGCTTGATCCTAGCGGTGGTTATTCGGTTCGGGGCGTTTACCAGAAGCTTACTAGTCAGGAGTTTCCTAGCTTTGATGCTACTTCATATTTCATTTGGCACAAACAGGTTCCCTTAAAGGTTTCTATTTTGGCTTGGCGTTTCTTCAAAATCGGTTGCCGATGAATGATAATTTGGTGGTGCGCGGCATTATTTCTCACAAAAATCAGTTATGCGTGACTGGGTGTGGAGGCATCGAGACTGCTCAACATTTATTTCTATCTTGCCCCTGTTTCAATTCCCTGTGGAGTCTTGTTTGGTCGTGGTTTGGCATCTCATCAGTTGATCCATATCATTTACATGACCATGTTATTCAGTTTGTTTATTTATCAGGAGGTTCGCGAGTTCGGTGTTCATTTTTGCAGCTTGTTTGGTTATTTTGTGTTTGGGTTTTGTGGAATGAAAGAAATAATAGAATTTTCAAGAACAAGGAAATATCCATTCACCAACTGTTAGATAAAGTCAAGTTACATTCCTTTTGGTGGATGAAGACAACTAATATTAATGTTCGTCTACATTCTCATATGTGGTGGTCGAACCCATTTGTCTGTATGGGCATCGACTAATTTGTTTTGGATTTGCTTTCTTTGTGACTTGTTCGGTTGTATACTTTTGAGGTCTTTTCTGGCACACCATGTGCTATTATGGAGTCTCTTTTGATAGTAATATATATTCCATTTTTTATTGTTAAAAAAAAGTTTAATTCCCCCTCGGAGACAATTGTAAAGGCTCATTAGTCTCAATTATTAATAAAAATGTATCCCTTCACCATTTAAAAAAATATATATTTCTTTAAAAACAAGATTCATATGTACTGTCAATGATATTTTAAAAAAATAATTAAATATATTTGAAAAAACATCTAATATATTCTAATAAATTTAATACTTTTATCGGAGAGCTAATATCTTATCTCAAAGGTTAGTTTTAAAAAACTAATCTAATATTCTAATAAATTTAATACTTTTTATCGGAGAGTTGATATCTTCTCTCCAAAGTTAGTTTTATATTATGAAAATTTGTTCAAAAACACACACAAACACACACAGAGATATATAGTGTATATAATATTATTTTACTTACTGTTTTATCCTTTAATAATACTATTTATCCTTTAATATTATTATTTTAAATTTTAATTAAAAAATAATATCTCATTAGAATAGTAGATATTCTACTACAATAGAAACAATATTATATGTATTATACATGAAGGGATATAGATTTTAGGCTGAATTTTTTATAATTTCAAATATATCCTTAAACAAAATTTTCTCTAATAATATCATATTGTTGGTGGTATTAAAACAGATAAGGATTTATATTATATTTGTTCAATTATAGTTGTCATTGAAAAATATAAACATAGTTCTTTGGGTTTGTTATAATTTAAAATTCACAAATATTTGTACTTATAATTTTAATCAAAATCAAAATTTCATATAAAATATCGTTCATAATTTACACGCGTTAGTGTAATAGAAAGAGGGGAAAAGTGGGCACGTGAGTGCCCATCTTTTCCCTAGTATATATAAAAAAAATCAATTTTTTAATTGAACAACAAAAGAAGAGATAAGGGGCGCGTGAACCGTACCAAAAGAAAACGAGGCGCGTGAACTAAAAAGGATAATTAAGTTGCCCTAGCACTTTAGGAAATAACAAAATAGAGTGTGCTGCCTTGTGAAATTGTTAAGCTTTAGATTATACTCCCTCCGTCCCAAAATATAAGTAAAAATTAGTCAACATAAATTGATGTATTTGGTACAAATTTTGAACCAAGTACGTTAACTTTTGTTGACTAATTTTTGCTTATATTTTGGGACGGAGTAGTATTTTTCATAAATATTTGCGCAAATTTCTATCTCTTCAATTCCTTGTTGTCTTATTTGCATTATTTGAGCAGTCCTTTTCTCTCTTAGCTTTTCTTGCTTATCTTTTAAATTCGGTTGAAGTTTTGCCTATAGTTTTGGTTCTTTCTTTGGGCTTCTGAGTGATTAAATCTTGTGACGACCTTCATATTTGTAAGATTCTTGATACATGAGTGGTTTATTTAAGAAATCAAAGAGGACATGAGAGGTGAGATGTAAAAGGCAAGAATATGTCCACTATAGAAAAAAAAAAAAAACTACATTGAGTGAAACACGAGAGACATATATATTCAAGAGTATAACTGAGTGGAGATGTCCTTTTTGTTTTCTTGTTTTTTTATAAATTGTTTCAAAAGTATGGAATGAACGAAAGGAGGTATACAAATGAGATATGGCATATATCTTAATGAGAGGAGGTAGAGAGAGAAAAAGAGAGAAGGTATGAAGATTGTGGCATGTAGGAAAGGAACTACAAATATGAAACAAGGAGAGTGAGAGAAGAGGTAGATATTACGATAAAAAATCATGTAGAAATTCCAAGCAAAAAGAGTTTCTCTCCTTTCATGTTTTAATGAGGTTGTGCATAATTTTATGGATTCTTTCGAGAAATTGTTGTTTAGTGAGTTTAAAGGGAGGGACAAAGAGAGAGAAGCCTTGAGAGGAAAAAAAAAAGAAACCAAAGAGAAAGAAGAGAACGTTGATACAAAAATAAGAGGAAAGCTATGAGATGAAAAGGAGAGAGGGAGAGACTTAAGAGAAGAAAAAAAAAACAGAGGAAAGCGAAGAGAAAAATAAAGTTTGTGCTAGTAAAAATGAAAGATTTGAAAGGAATGGGGAGAAAGGCTTCAAACTTGAAAAAGAATATATGTGAAAAACATAAAGAAGAATTTGTATCAGATTTTTTTTTTTTTTTACATGGATTTGTATTAGATGATGCGTTCAATTATGGTGCAGGTTTAGATGAAAACATGGAAAATCATGGAAAACTTGAACATATTGTTGGAAAAATTGACATAGAATTAATTAATAAATAGCAGTAATAATCAAGAAATATAGCAGCAATTATAAATACAATTCTCAGTAAAATAAAGAAGGATGGAAGAACTTATCGGTCGTTGGCTGAGGCGTGCAAATGCACTGGGCTTAAGAGCATTTCGCCACCACAAGTCAATCACCTGATCAATGGCAGAGCCACACAAAAAAGTTTGGGGTGGCCGCCATCAAATTAACACTAACAATACACAAAATCTGAGCATCACAAATTCAATTTTACACCAACACAAATCAATCATATAAACAAAATAACACCAACTGTACACAACATATCAAATATGGGCATCTCAGTTTCAAGTTGGTCGGCGGTGCTAATAGAAAGGACATCCTGCAATGGATGATGCTCCAAAACTAAGTACCAATTTATTATCCACAAGGGAAAAAGTGGTATTGGTGATTTTCATAGTAACTTAAAGGCAATATGGTAATTTCCAGCATATAATTTTTTTTTTAAAAAATGGGGTGGCTGTGGCTCCCCCTTGCCTACTGCTCCGCCACTGCACCTGATGCAGTTGGCCTCAAAGCTAGTGCTCTCCAGAATACAACAGTCACTCCTCACTAACACTGCACGTGAACTAGCAAGGGCATAGGACCAACTATTGGATGCTCAAAGGAATAATAACCCAACTCTCAAATATATGTGTGTATATGACTTAATAAGGGGATGTTTCTGTGTGTGATGAAATAGTGAAATTGCTTCTTCGTATATGCCATACACCGCTCTTCTATATATATGACTCAGGTAGCAATTTTACCGTTGCAATCTTTCCCAACTGATACAACCTTAAAAGCTAAAAAATATGATTGACCAAGTATTGGATTAATTGCAACGTGCCAAAATAGTGTAACGGGGAGCCACAAGGAAGTAACGGCATTGACCAAGCAAGAGGCAAATATCACTTTATTAATAAATTAATGTTAAAAAAATAATATTATAACTTTAAAATAAATTATATCAAAAATATAACACATATATGAAAAATCACAACTTCAGGTTATGTTCGAGCTTCCATTGGTCTTGTTCCGAGAGATTCCTTAAAATATTTTTGTAATCCTATAATATTTCTAAGATATTCAATAATTTAGATGTTAAATCTCATAGTAAGGTTTGTCGGGAAAAAAAAATCTCATAGTAAGGGGAAAGACCAATGAAGTTGGGATCTTCTTCCATATTTTTATTTGATTTATTTGTCTTTCCTTTTATTATTGTTTGTTCCACTTTTGGATATTCTTTTGTGTTATGTTTGCGTGTCATTGATTAAAACTGACAAAACTTAATCTTTGTTCACCTTCTCCAAATAGAAGTTGTGAACACTTGTAGGTAAAGGTTCACTCCTAAAGACCCCTTTTCAAATTTTATTTTTAAACCTTTATTTTACTTTCATTCATCTTGTATCTTTAGTTCTCGTTCTTCCTTCGAATATTATTCTCATCCATAAAAAATAGTCAATTTGAGAACAATCCATAAAAACTAAATATGCCCTCAAGACTTCTTTTTGTCGATCTAGACGGTGAAAATGAAGAACCAGGTATTGTGAACCGACTCTCCAACAATGAGATGATCCAACGATTAACAAATCTGCAATCAATATTTTACTAAGACATATTTGAGAAAAACGGGTTTTGCTTTCACTATTCTTTTCTCTCTTAGGTGGTTATTTTCTCACCCAAAAAAAAAAACACTCTCCTGACAACCCTAATGTGACTCTTCTCCACTTATATAATTGAGACATAATGGACTAACAATTTTGCGTCTCTCTCCAAATTGGAAGGGAGCCCACTACCCAACACACATAAGTTTGTTAGATTATGTTGATAGATTACTATGATTATAACAATGTTGCATAATTTTAAAATAGGGCATGGACATCTATGTTATTTTATGTGATAAGTGAAGGATTATTTAACTTGGATAGTTTACGTCTTTGTTGTTAGTTATTTGGATCTTGTCATATAGCATTGGAATGGAATGGCATGGGACCTTACTTGATCTGATCTTTTGAGAGTTCTTCTTCCGTTCTCAATCTCTCTCTTAAGTTTTTTTTTTTAATTCATGTGTACAAAAATTATGGCAGTTAGAGGATAGAATGAATTTACATTTACTTGTAGGTTGATGATCTTAGCATTTTTTTTAAGTCTACATTGCATATTTTTTTTTTGTGAAAGGTACATTGCATTGTTATTGAGTATTGCAATTATGTTATAATATCTTACGGACTTTTTGGGGGAAAATATCTTATGGACTTTTTGGGGTAAGAATGAACCTGGTTATTAGTATCTTAAGATATGTTGCTTGTACTTGATATAATCTAGTTGCATCTCGATTTCAATCAAAAATGAATTCAATCACTGCATCTCGATTTTGGATTTATTCTTATAATATCTTAAGATGTGTTGTGTTGGATTCAGAGATGAATCCCAACACTGATCTCGATTCATTGCAGCATATACTGATATAAATTACGATTTATAATAAGAGTTGATTTAAGATTTGGAAAATATACTAGGTCATTGATCATGTTGAGAATATGGATTCACAATTTAGTTTTTTCAATTAATAACCTTTTAGATTTGGTTTTGTTCCTTTAAAATTTTGATGTGTGCCTAAAGGGTTCGAAGTTCGGAGCATGGTCCCTTCTTTGCACATCATCATGGAAAATGGATAACTCAATAGATATGATATTAGATTTGATTCCCTTAAAATAATGATATTAGATATGATTATCTAGTCAACCTTTTGTTTATGTTCAAAATATACAAAGCCTTTGTTTTTTCTACTCTCGAGACTCGGATGACTATTGCTGACAATGTAGAGAATTTTAATAAGATTTTTTTTAACATTCAAATAAACTTCATTGCCCAAATAAAGAGAATACAATAAGGGTAATGACGATCATGAGAGAATCTAGAGAGAATCTAGAGAGAGAAACTCTGGCTGGGGGTGGGGCAAATAGGGACACAGATTGTGAACGAGAGAGGTTGAGGCCATGAATTCGTCTGGATTCCGTCCGAATCATAGACAAGGTGACAACTCCGTTTTACTTCACGGATTTTCCGGATTCGGCGAGAACATCGGAGCTTTGGCGGTATTTTGCACGATTCGGCAAGGTGGGTGAAGTTTTTATCCCCAAGAAACTCGATCAAAGGGGTAAAAGATTCGGTTTTGTGAAATTTAAGGATGTTTCAGATGCTGGTTTGCTGGAGGAGAAGTTACCGTTAGTGCAGTTCGGCGAGCATGCTCTCAAAGTGAATCTAGCGCGTTTTGGAAGAGCAGATTCGAAGCAGGGGAAGATGGGCTTGGAGAAGAGGTCTGAAGGTTCTGCAGCAAAAGTTGTGGCTGGAATCTCCTTCAAGGAGATTTTGTCAAATAACAATGTTTTGAGAAAGGGGGCTACAGAGGTCTTAGAGGCTGAAAAAGGGGTGGGTATAAGGTAGCGTTTCCGAGCATTGAGGTCAATCCGTCGGAGGAGGTGCTGGATCTTTTGAGCAGGAGCTATGTGGCTTCTCTTCACTATCCTAGAGATGTAAGGATGGTGCAAACTGGTTTGTTTATGGAAGGATGGAGGGGAATTAAAGTCATTAGTATGGGAGTTCTGGTGTTGTTATGTTGTGCGAAGGAAGGGGAGGTGGAGAGAGCTAAAGCTGAGAATATGGAGTGGTGGTCTAGAAATTTTAAGAAGGTGCAAAAATGGTCTCCTCAACTTATTGCAACTAAGAGAAGGGTTTGGCTCAAGTTGTATGGTGTACCTTTGCATGTTTGGGAAGAATCCTTTTTCAAGAAGGTTGGAGCTGTGTTTGGAGACTTTATTGACTTTGATGAAGATACAGTAGAAAGAAACAGATTGGATGTGGCAAGAATTTTGATCTCTACTCATAGATGGGGTTTTATTGATGAATGGGTAAAGATTAAAGTGATGGGGGCTGGGTTTAACTTGTGGGTGGTGGAGGATGCAGAGAAGCAGGCGGAGGAGATACAGTAAACGGTGGGGGAGAGTGAGAGAGGTTCTGTTTCAACTTCCGGCGAGTTTGGGAGGGAGGTGGCAGATTCTGATGAATTTTCCGGTGAGAATTCAAACTCACAAAGTTCAGATGAAGATGTTCAAAGCGGGGCCCACAGATGTGATGAGGTGGAAACGGTTGACTTGGGAAGAGAAGTGGGAGAGTGTGATAGGGGGCTTGGGGGGAGTCAGAATGCTTTTGCTGGGATTGAGGAAAATGCAGAAAGTTATTCATTGGAAGAGAGACAAGTGGCTTTGTTGGTACATCCCCAACATCCTAGGATGGGGACAGCTGCAGAAGTAGGAGAGGATGTGATTGGTGAGGGGCAGGCGCGTGTGGCAGAGGAGGAATGGGAACGGGAACACACACGCGTGTGGCAGGAGGTGAGTAGATTGGACCTGCGTATGCGCGTCAGGCTGGAGGGGCCCATATGGGCACGTGGCTGCAGAGTGGGGAGAGAGAGAAGGCGCGTCAGCAGAATGAGGGGAGAGATTATGGTTTTCAGGCGCGTGAGGTACAAGGTATGAGGGAGGGTACGTGGGACCTACGATGATGTGATGCAATCTGATGGGTTGGAGGTTTTGGCCCATGGGTATATGGAGCAGGTTGTGGGGCAGGAGGATATTAATGGGCCTGGTTGCAATTTAAGATCCAATTTTAATGGGTTGGGCCAGGAATTTTCTAATATTTCTGAACCAACAGATGTAGTGGCGACAGGTGTGGGGGGTGTAAGTAAGAAAAAGTCTTATAAGGGGAAAAATTACAAAAAGGTGTGGGGGGGGGGGGGGGGGGGGGGGGTCTACTTTTATGAAGGTGTTTGGAGGTAATAAGAGAGGAAAGGGGAGTTTGTTGAAGCATTCACATACAAAAGGTCAAGGGGAGGTGGCGAGAGGAAGCTCGGGGGATGTAGTGGTAGGTGCGGGTGCGTTGGAAGAGGTTGAAGAATGTCGTTTGGGGTGGTCTTGCCGGCTTGTCCACTAACGCCGGCATCGGGTATGCAATTTTTTATGGAAGAAATGGGGTCAGTTGTCCCGAAAACACCTCTTTCGCTTGCGATGAATGAGAAGCGAAAGGAATTAGATGCGGCACGACTTTATGAATTAAAAAAAGTGCGGGTGTTTCCTTTAAAATGGGAAGTGAGAGTGTGATAAAGAAACTTGTGGAGATGGAAGAAGTTGATGTCACAAAGAAGGAGATTAGGGAGAGAAAGGAAGGTAATCAATGATAGTTCTATCTTTTAATGTTAGAGGCTTGGGTGGTGTGTTGAAGCGGAAGAAGGTGAAGGAGTTGTTGTGTGAAAATAGGGTGGATTTTTTGGTAATCCAAGAAACTAAAATGGAGGTTATTTCAGAGAGGCTTTGTTATAGCCTATGGGGGGATGAAGATTGCGATTGGGTGTTTCTCCCGTCGGTCGGTAATAGTGGTGGAATCCTTTCTATTTGGAGAAAATTGAATTCTAATTTAATTTTCTCTTTTGTGGGGGAGGGCTTTGTTGGTGTGTGTATAGAGTGGGGAGTCCTTCGTAAAAGATGTGTTATGGTTAACGTATATTCAAAATGTGATTTGGTGTCAAAGAGGAGGATGTGGGATAGTATTGTGATGTTGAGAAATGCTTTGGGGGAAGGTGGTTGGTGTCTTCCTACACCCGAACAAAGGTTAGACATGAATCACTTTAATAACTTTGTTGGTAATATGGAGGTCGATGATGTTAATCTTTTGGGGAGAAAGTATACTTGGTATCATCTTAATGGGAGAGCGATGAGTAGGCTTGATAGGGCGTTTATTTCGGAGGAATGGAGAGATTATTGGGGAAGTGTGGTTCTTTGGGCGTTACCTAGAGATGTGTCCGACCATTGTCCGATTGTGCTTAGGACGGCGGGTCATGATTGGGGCCCAAAACCTTTTTGCTTTAATAATTTTTGGCTTGATAACCAAAAATCAAGAAAGTGGTAGAGGAGGCGTGGGGAGAGGAATACGGTGAACGGGTGGATGGGGTTTGTCCTAAAGTCGAAATTAAAGGGGTTGAAGTTGGATCTTAAAAAGTGGAGTAGGGGTGAGTATGGGGATATGGATAGTAAATTGGCTAGGTTGAAGGATGAAATTGGCGCTCTGGATGAACGGAGTGAAAGGGGTGGTTTGACTCAAGAAGAGGTGGATAGGAGGAAGAGGAAATTTGATGAATTATGGTGTTTACTTAAGAGTAAAGAAAGAATGGTATTCCAAAGGTCTAGATCTAAATGGCTTAAGGAAGGTGATGCTAATTCGAAGTTTTTCCATCGATGTATTAGGAAGCGAACCTTCCGGAATGCGATTAAGGCCTTGAAGGTAGATGGAGAATATAATTCTATTTGAACATAGAACCAGGTGGATAACGCAGAGTTCTAGTTAAACATAGAACCAGGTGGATAACGCAGAGTTCTAGTTAAACATAGAACCAGGTGGATCACGCGGAGTTCTAGTTAACTATAGAACCAGGTGGATAACACAGAGTTCTAGTTAACCATAGAACCAGGTGGATCACGCAGAATTCTAGTTAATCATAGAACCAGGTGGATCACGCAGAAGTTGTAGTTTTGGGTAGCGCCTGACTTAAAAAGTGAGTGGTTGAATTGGCTCAAAGAACCAAAGATGAGGTATTTTTAAAGACATATATATATATATATATATATATATATATATATATATATATATATATATATATATTGAATCTTAGGTCAAAATATGATTGACAAAATTAGGGTACAACAGCCTCTATATTCAAAACAAAAAATTATAATGAAATAAGAAGTACGTAAGAAGTGTTTAGGTTGGTGATTTTTTGTTTAGTGAGGAGTGGTGATGAGAGGGAAGGTGTTCGAACCATGGTTCGAACACCTTCGCACCCATCACCACACATCTTATAAGCTTTAGATGCGTTGAGTATGGATTATGAAAACAACACTGCCTATATATAGAACTTTCTGTGGGTTTTGGACCACAGAAAGTGTAGGTGGAACCCCATCCACACAAAATAAAGTGCATAGGCCGCTAACTGCCGCCAGTTTCCTTCCCATCGCAGTTAGCTGCCGCCGAATTTCTTCCCATCGACAGTTAACTGCCGCTGCGCCCCTGAGCCTTTGCAGTGGCAGAACTTGCTGTTACAACCTGTTTATATGAGTATAAACACCTTTTTTACACATTATATTCATAAGCTAACCAAAATATCAATGTTTCCAACTATTGAAGCCAAATAAACAGAAATCACCATACTGCGTTAAAATTGTACCAACATCAATTAAAATTAAAATACGATAATATGTCATCATTATACAAAAACTAACAAATGTCATGAAAATATGAAAAATAAAAGCAAGTCCTAAACATCAATATCCTACTCCTGCTCCTAGTTCTACTGCTGCCTCCTCGGCCTCCTACGTCTTCTGGTCAATACTGGTGCCATCATGTCCCTGATATCACGCAAGGCCTGATACAACTTCTCAGTGCTCATCCCCTCCCTATTTAATGTGGGCTCTAAAATTACTATCCGAGTCCGGCCATGTACGGGCTACGTGCTAAACTAATCGGTCCATATTTATTTTCATTTTGGGAAACAATATTAAAAGTCCTACAAAATTTCTTATAAGCATTGACTTTTCATTAGAAAAAAAGACAAAAAAAAAAAATAAAACAGTAAATAAAAAATGAATGTTTTTGATGGCGCAACCCCATTCAAGTTTACCAATCTTACCGTCTTTTCAAGTTTTACGATTCATAAAAACTTGAACTTTTTTTAAAAAAAAATGGACATAGGAATATGTGCAAAAACTAAAATCACATAAATTTTAAACACCAATTATACCATTTCCCTTTTATTTCAAGACGAAACATGAATTTTTTTTTTGTCTATAAGTATTTTATTTTTTCTTTCTAAACAAAAGTATTTTATTTTTAAAAATGTTAGACCATCACTATTTTTTTTACAAAATAGACCATCACTATTATTTATTGGTAAGAATGAAATATGAATTTTCAAATATTATTTTTTTTGTTACAAGACTAATCAAAACAAAAAGAAAAGGACAAGAAAAAACAGCAACTACTCTCTAGAAGAGAAGGTTCCCACTGCATCAGTCTTGAGAAAGGGTATTAAATGATATTTAGTTATTATTTTTTTTTCAAAATAATACTCATTTCAGTTTTAAATATAAGTAAAAAGTAAAATGTATTTAGTCAAGAATTAAGCTGCAGACATTTGACTGTTTTATATTTAAAATTCGAGAAAGTATTAAATAATTTTTATTAAATAATAATTTATTTAACTATAGTGATTCAAAGCTTTTGATAAAGGGTATTAAATGCTATTTAGTTATTAATTTTCATAAAAAATAATAGTCATTTCGGTTTTAAATATAAGTAAAATGTAAAATGTGTTTATTCTAAAATTAAGCTACATACATTTGACTGTTTTATATTTAAAATCCGAGAAAGTATTAAATAATTTTTATTAAATAATAATTTTTATAACTATTGATTCAAAGATTAATTGAACTCAGACCTAGGAGTGTGCTCCTTCTCAAAGTCATGGGTTCGATTATCTCTGATGTCAATTTGGCTGGATTAGTTTAACTTTTTTTATAAAAAAAAAAAAAAAGATTAATTGAAGAGTTTTTCTAATGGAAAAGCCAAAGAAACTGAATTAAATTGATAAGAGCTTATTTCTGACATAAGAAGTTCACAAAGCATAAGTCAATCAAAATACACGGTTCACGAGAATTACATCACCACAACCAAAGACAAAGAAACACAACTTCAAAAGAGCAAAATGCAAGAACCTCATAAGGAGTCACAATTTAATATAAAGTAAAACGACTTTACACCGACAACGTATATCATGTAATCTTTTTGATTTTTATCATTAAAATCAAATAGACAAATATGTTTTTTATTTAAAAAAATAGATAAATATGTTAAAAAATTAAATTCACAAAATTTGAATACCAATTTTACCCTTCTCTTCTGTAACACCCATACTAAATTTATCTAGAATATTTAGCATGCGTATTAAAACTTGATACTTGATACATTAAAAAATTTCAATACTAGTAAGATACTACTAAATGAATACAAATCTGCTCATTTTATACAACTGATACAGTACCACAACGTGTACATGTATACATATATGCTGACAAAATCCTGAACTGGTACACGACGAGCAATTGCATTCCACACAGCTTCTCTCTGATAACTTCATCACGAACCGCTAGCATACCTGAAACTAAATCAAAAGGATTGGGATGAGACATAATGTCTCAGTGAGCTCCACCTATCCTAGGTTGTATGGCAATCTCGGGGAAACATTCGATTGCCATATTCTAAACTCAACTCATTCTGGGTTTATACAAGTTCTTGTTTGATTCTCTGCGTAATCGAGAAACTAGATTACTATGTACGTAGCTTAGTAATCGAGGGGAAAACTAGGATCATTATCTGATAACTGTCATATCCTCATAGTATTATAATCATCTTTCTGTTATTATTAAGTTAGAGGGTTAGTGTGGAACAAATAATTATTATATGGGTTCATTTTATGGAATGCATCCGAGTGGAGTAATCTCGGAGTACATCCCCTGCTGATAACCGGTGAAAACTCATATCTGAGGCTAGTCACCGGACTCCTCTTGCTTTGTGCGGCTATCCTCGCAGATGGTAACTACACCGTTCCAGCTGTATCCGGAACCCCCGTGCTCTAACTGGCAAGAACATCGGAGACACAATTTTATCTTTTTAATTATTCTCTTAACTTAAACGCGACCCTCAATGTTTCAACTGGGAGGAACAACAAGAGGCACGTCTTAGTATAGTCTTATCATTATATATATACATATATGTATGATTCATCATGAAGGTTCCCTGGCGGGCTGACCTATCTAGAGTGAATCTGGAGCGTACCTAAGCCACGACTCGTCAATATATATATATATATATGCATGTTAATCTTAACTTAATTCATGTGATATAATTCTTGTTGTACTAGGTATTCTTAACCTATAGTTAAAAGTGTAGTAATCCTTCTTAAACTATAACTTATTTCCCGGGTCAGTAATCTACCCGCGTAAATATCATTGAGTTCGTATCATATATCACTCATAAGTTACTGCACAATCCATTTAAGACCTTTCCTCCCATTAGCGTGTGTGTATAGACATTCTGGTGTTGCGAGAGCGGTTCCTGGCCATAAAACAACATTTTTAAAAGGGGGTGCCACACTGTTATTTTTGTGGCACGAGGGACCTCTGTTGTGCCACGATAATGTCCAGGAAATTATGATCGTGGCACGAGACACCCTCATCGTGCCACGATGAAGCCCAAAAAGCTATGATCGTGGCACGATGCAGTATCATCATGGCACGAAAACTCCAGTATAGGCAGACCCTGCAATTTCCAAAAACTTACCAAAACGGCCAACAACCATTTCTAAGTACCAGAAGGTCCGTACATGTTAAAAATTAAGGTTTTTGGCAAGGAATATCATAAATGTATCATGAAATAACATGGGGGAAACTCACATGCAAAGAATTCAAATCTACTAATCAAGATTATATATCTCATGATATAAACACACCAAACCAAAAAGGTGGGTTCTATCTAGGGAACTCACCTCTATTGCAAGCAAAAAGGAGGAATTGATGAAATGATGAGGCTTCAAGGCTTTCCCCAATCCCAAGCTAAATCTCTTGCTCCAAGCTCAAGTTCTTTTACCCACTCCAAATTGAAGTTTCCCATCAGTTCAATTCGATGATTGGAGGTGGAATCTCACCATACAAGCTTCAATTGATGACTTTGGAAGAAGTTAGGATTAGGGTTTGAAAGAGGGATTTGGCCAAAGGATGAAAATGGAGAAAAATAGACTTGTTGAATGAGATTAAGTGATGCAATGATCATGCTTAAGTGATTGCATGTTGAATTGATTTTGGTGTGGAGTGAAAATGGAGATTGAGGGAGAAAGGGGGTGAGGGGCGAGTGAGAGAGTGTAGAGAGAAGGGAGAGGAAAATTCTAGAGAGAGAAGTGAGAAGGAAAAATGAGGAAATTGGGGTTGGTTGGCTTTATATAGCCTCAGCCCTCAATTTTACCAAAATGTCCTTCATTTAAAATATCTCTGGTACATCATCTCAACACTGATAAATATATAATTTTTAAGCGGGATGTTACACCTTCCGAAAACAAATGGATAAACATGTAAAAAAAAGTGATTCAAAGCTTTTGATAAAGGGTATTAAATGATATTTAGTTATTAATTTTTTTTAATAGTACTCATTTCGGTTTTAAATATACGTAAAAAGTAAAATGTATTTAGTAAAAAATTAAGCTATTGATATTTGACTGTTTTATATTTAAAATCCAAAAAAGTATTAAATAATTTTTATTAAATAATAATTTGTATAACTATTGATTCAAAGATTAATTGAACTGGGACCTAAGAGTGTGCTTCTTCTCAAGGTCATAGATTCGATTATCTTCGATGTCAATTTGGCTGGACTAGTTTAACTTCTAAAAAAAATTAATTGAAGAGTTTTTTAACGGAAAACCCAAAGAAACTAAATTAAATTGATAAGAACTTATTTCCGACAAAAGAAGTTCACAAAACTTACGCCAATCAAAATACACAGTTCGCGAGAATTACATCACCGCAACTAAAGACAAGGAAACACAACTTCAAAAGAGCAAAATGCAAGAACCTCATAAGGAGTCACAATTTAATATAAAGTCAAACGACTTTACACCAACAACGTATATCACGTAATCTTTTGGATTTTTATCATTAAAATCAAATAGACAAATATGTTTTTTATTTAAAAAAAATAGATATATATGTTAAAAAATTAAATTCACAAAATTTGAATTGCAATTTTACCCTTCCCATCCAAAAACAAATGGATAAACATGTAAAAAATAGTGATTCAAAACTTTTGATAAAGGGTATTAAATACTATTTAGTTATAAATTTTTATAAAATAATACTCATTTCGGTTTTAAATATAAGTAAAAAGTAAAATGTATTTAGTTTAAAATTAAGCTACATACATTTGACTGTTTTATATTTAAAATCCGAGAAAGTATTATATAATTTTTATTAAATAATAATATTTATAACTATTGATTCAAAGATTAATTGAACTGAGACCTAGGAGTGTACTCCTTCTCAAGGTCATGGGTTCGATTATCTCCGATGTCAATTTGGCTGGACTAGTTTAACTTCTTAAAAAAAAAAGATTAATTGAAGAGTTTTTCTAATGGAAAAGTCAAAGAAACTGAATTAAATTGATAAGACTTTATTTCTGACACAAGAAGTTCAAAAAACATAAGCCACTCAAAATACACCGTTCACGAGAATTACATCACCGCGAGAATTACATCACCGCAACCAAAGATAAGGAAACACAACTTCAAAAGAGCAAACTTCTGATCGCTCTGCGACTGTAGCAGGACTTAGAATTTTCTGAAAAACATGTTTCAATCTTAAAAACCTTGGTACCCAACTGCCCAGAGATCTTTGAAAACATGTCAGGGACTCATTTTGAACTATAAAACATACTGTAATCAAGGATTAAACAGGAATCAAGCATAAGTATCAAAAAGGGGAAAACTATCCTTTTCTCCAAAATTCCTAAGAATTGAGTTGCAATCCTCACACAATATAACCCACAAAGAATATTGCTACTCTAAGGAACTCACTTAGAATTTGATGGTCTTTGACAAGCTTCCTTTACCAAAACCCTAGCTTGGTCTTACTCTTTCCTTAAGCTTCCACTTACTTCAAACTTTCCCAAAACTTGCTTGCTTTCAGTTCAAGAAATCAGGAAAGAAAAACTGGTAGATCAAGGTTGTTGCTGATGCAAACCGAATTCTAGAGAGAGAGGGAGAGAAAATATGATCTTTAGTGAGAGAAGGTAATGAGGAATATGAAGAAATATTCAATCTTATCCCTATTAATACCCCTTCCTCTCATAATTACAATTTTGTCCCTACTCACTCGTAATTCCTCTGTTACTGATAAAAGTTACGCCTACGCGGGATATTACACTTTACCCCCCTTAAAGAAATTTCGTCCTCGAAATTTAGAATTTACCTGAAAATAGATGCGGATAGTTCCTTTGCATCTCCGATTCTAGCTCCCAAGTGGCTTCACCGTCGGGAGAACCTTTCCATACAACCTTGACAATTGGAATCTCTTTGTTCCTCATGGACTTGACATCACGATCAACAATCCGCTCTGGTTCTGGCTGAAACGTTAAATCTGATCTCAAGTCGATAGCTTCCAACTCTACTGGTTGAAAAGGATCTGGAATGAACTTCCTTAGCTGAGAGACATGAAAAACATCATGCAATCCTTGTTGGTGTAAGCCCTAGAGGCCAATAGTTTATGTTAAACTTTTCACATGTATCATGACTTTTATTATTAATAAAATATGGCGTTCTTTATTACACTTGATATAAGATTAATAAAGTCCCTAGAATAGTTGGTTCATGTGATGGAATATTAAGTGTGACTTAATCATGAGATTACATCAACAGAAAGAACACTATTCTTAAAAGTATCCGTAGTCAAGCTTTAATATGAACTGGGATAATAATAAAGCATGGAGACTATTATCTATGTAGACTGATGACCATATCTCATGGGTCATGAATATGAGATATTAAGTCTATACATAGGCATGAGTATTAGGAGTAATATTTATACTGGATTGACCCATCGTGAGAATACTACATAGTATGTTATGAAATCGTCATAAGTTATTCTCATAATGATAATAGTGTATATCACTCTTAGACCTGAAACCACTGTGATCCCTAGATGTGGACTCAAGTGTTTTATTGCCATTCAAACGTTATCTGTAACAAGATAACTATAACGTTGGTTAATGGGCACTCGACGAATCATGCTGAGGGACATGAGTGTCCTAGATGGGATTTGTCCCTCCTTCATAACAGGAGATATATCTTTAGGCCTCTTGATGAAATATGACTAGAAAAATGCATGGCCATGCCGAATTAAGTCAATATGAGATATTGGACTTATTCGTTATTCAGTATATTTCAGAATCAAGAAATATAAATATTGAGCTAAACAAGGGTGACGTAATCTATGCCTTGTGTTCAATAAAGATATTAGGACAAAGGAGTAATCGTACACATAGACATTATCGTGGAAAAGGTTTCGTCAGATCACTTGACATTCTTGTCACATGGGTAGCAGTGATGTGTTGCTAGATACCGCTCACTGTTTGTAATGTTAAATATAAGATTTAATATTATTGCCAACTTTACAAGAACCTATAGGGTCACACACAATAGAACGGTCAAAAGGAGAAATATAAGTAATACTTATATGATGGGGTGCGTTTAGCAATTGACGCTAATTAGTTAGCGGAAGCTAATGGGTTAATGGGCTTATGGAAGCTCAACATGATGGCTGATTTTCGTGTAGCAATGAGCTCTATAAATAGAGCTCTAATGCTGAAATCAGTAGTGCTTTTTCGTGTAACCCTAAAAGGCTAAACCGAAATCCTTACATCTCTCCCTAACCTCTGATCGCTTGGCTAGCACCGGGAACCAGAGGAAACCGTTCGTGTGGACGAGTAGAGGCTTTGCTTGCTTGCTTAGCTGTGATCAAAGAAACTGTTTCTTCACTACAAGAGGTAACAATTCTATCACTGATTCATGTGATATTCGTAATGATCCAAGGAAAGAAAAATCGAAAAATTTTAAACTTCCGCTGCCTTTTGTACGTCGATTTTCCTTCAATCCTGACATAGCCGGTGGCAGAGCCAATTGATAAGCTGCCGGACCGACACGTTTAAGTATATGAAATGGCCCAATAAATCTTGGACACAATTTCTTTGTCCTGAAAACACCTCGTAATCCCAACTTAGGTGTAACCTTCAGGAATACGTGATCTCCCACTTCAAACTCTAAAGGCCTTCGCCTCTTGTCCGCATAACTTTTCTGGCGACTCTGAGCAGTTCTCATTTTATCCTGAATAGATTTAATTTTCAGAGTGGTCTCCTGAATAATTTCGGGTCCCAGAATACTCTTATATCCAACCTCTGCCCAACAAAGTGGTGTCCTACACTTTCTGCCATACAATGCCTCATAAGGGGCCATCCCTATACTGGAGTGATAACTATTATTGTAAGAGAATTCAATCAAAGGCAGATGATTATTCCAACTTCCTCCATCTTCTAAGATGCATGCACGTAGCATATCCTCTAATGTCTAAATAGTTCTCTCGGATTGACCATCTGTTTGAGGATGATGGGACGTACTCATCTTTAACCTCGTTCCTAAAGCCCTCTGAAAAGCTTTCCAAAAGTGAGAGGTAAAGATTGGATCTCTATCTGAGACAATACTAGTCAGAACACCATGCAGTTTCACAATCTCCGCAATAAACAACTCTGCATATTGAGAAGCCTTGAATGTAGTCTTAACTGGCAAAAAGTGAGCAGACTTGGTCAACCGATCTACAACTACCCAAATTGAATCATGTCCTCGCTGAGTTCGAGGTAAACCACTTACAAAATCCATAGATATCTCTTCCCATTTCCACTGAGGAATTTCCAATGGTACTAGCATCCCTGCTGGCCTTTGATGTTCAATCTTTACCTGTTGACACACTATACAGTGTGATACAAATTCCGCAATGTCGGTCTTCATACCAGGCCACCAATAGTCTCTTTTCAAGTCCTGATACATCTTAGTGGTGCCCGGATGAATACTGAAACTACTCTTATGGGCTTCTTCCAGAATCAGCCTCCTCAATTCTGCATCGTTTGGAACACAGATCCTACCATCAAATAGCAGTGTGCCATCTGATGCCCTTGAAAACTCTGATTGACTGACCCTTCTCTGGAGGTCCATATCCAATCCCTAAGCTTGTGCGATTCTGGACTGCAAATCACAAGTGATCTCTAGTTTATGCAACATAATGCCATTATCTACCTCAGTAACGCTGAGATTAAGATCTCTGAACTTTTCATACAGACCACAAGTATGCATCATCACCTCTGCTCTAACCAAGGACTTCCTGCTCAAGGCGTCAGCAACTACGTTCGCCTTTCCTGGGTGGTACTTTAAATCAAAATCAAAATCCTTCAAGTATTCCATCCATCTCCTCTGCCTCATGTTCAATTCCAGTTGATCAAACAAATACTTTAAGCTTTTACGGTCACTGAACAAGTCGAACTGCGCACCATATAAATGATGCCTCCACACTTTCAAAGCAAAAACTATAGCTGCTAGCTCAAGGTCATGAGTGGGGTAATTCTCCTCATGAGATTTAAGTTGTCGTGAAGCATAGGCTATTACATTCCCTTCTTACACGAGCAAACTACCTAGTCCTTCTGATCGCTCTGTGACTGTAGCAGGACTTAGAATTTTCTGAATAACGTGTTTCAATCTTAAAAACCTTGGTACCCAACTGCCCAGTGATCTTTGAAAACATGTCAGGGACTCATTTTGAACTATAAAACATACTATAATCAAGGATCAAACAGGAATCAAGCATAAGTATCAAAAAGGGGAAAACTATACTTTTCTCTAAAATTCCTAAGAATTGAGTTGCAATCCTCACACAATATAACCCACAAAGGATATTGCTACTCTAAGGAACTCACTTAGAATTTGCTGGTCTTTGACAAGCTTCCTTTACCAAAACCCTAGCTTAGTCTTACTCTTTCCTTAAGCTTCCACTTACTTCAAACTTTCCCAAAACTTGCTTGCTTTCAGTTCAAGAAATCAGGGAAGAAAAACTGGTAGATCAAGGTTGCTGCTGATTCAAACTGAATTCTAGAGAGAGAGGGAGAGAAAATCTGATCTTTAGTGAGAGAAGGTAATGAGGAATATGAAGAAATATTCAATCTTATCCCTATTAATACCCCTTCCTATCATAATTACAATTTTGTCCCTACTCACTCGTAATTCCTCTGTTACTGATAAAAGTTACGCCTACGCGGGATATTACAAGAGAAAAATGCAAGAACTTCATAAGGAGTTGTGATTTAATATAAAGTAAAACGACTTTACACCGACAACATATATCACATAATCTCTTTAATTGAAAAGTCGCAATTTAGTATAAAGTACAACGACTTTACACCGACAACATATATCACGTAATCTCTTTAATTTTTATCATTAAAATCAAATAGCCAAATATATTTTTTATTTTAAAAAAATAGATAAATATGTTAAAAAAATTAGATTCACAAAAATTTAAATATCAATTTTACCCTTACCTTCCGAAAACAAATGGATAAACATGTAAAAAAAAGTGATTCAAAGCTTTTGATAAATGGTATTAAATGATATTTAGTTATTAATTTTTTATAAAATAATATTCATTTCGGTTTTAAATATAAGTGAAATGTAAAATGTATTTAGTCTAAAATTAAGCTACATACATTTGACTGTTTTATATTTAAAATCCGAGAAAGTATTAAATAATTTTTATTAAATAATAATTTTTATAACTATTGATTCAAAGATTAATTGAACTGAGACCTAAGAGTGTGCTTCTTCTCAAGGTCATGGGTTCGATTATCTTCGATATCAATTTGGCTGGACTAGTTTAACTTCTAAAAAAAATTAATTGAAGAATTTTTTAACGGAAAAGCCAAAGAAACTAAATTAAATTGATAAGAACTTATTTCCGACAAAAGAAGTTCACAAAACTTAAGCCAATCAAAATACACAGTTCGCGAGAATTTGTAACACTCATATATAGATTGCCTAGGATCTTATACAAGTGTTAAAATTTTGTACTGGACTTGTATAAGATCCTATACAATCTATATATGGGTGTTACAGAATTACATCACCGCAACAAAAGACAAGGAAACACAACTTCAAAAGAACAAAATGCAAGAACCTCATAAGGAGTCATGATTTAATATAAAGTCAAACGACTTTACACCAACAACGTATATCACGTAATCTTTTGGATTTTTATCATTAAAATCAAATAGACAAATATGTTTTTTATTTAAAAAAAGTAGATAAATATGTTAAAAAATTAAATTCATAAAATTTGAATACCAATTTTACCCTTCCCTTCCGAATACAAATGGATAAACATGTAAAAAAAAGTGATTCAAAGCTTTTGATAAAGGGTATTAAATGATATTTAGTTATTAATTTTTTATACAATAATACTCATTTCGGTTTGAAATATAAGTAAAAAGTAAAATGTATTTAGTCTAAAATTAAGCTACATACATTTGACTGTTTTATATTTAAAATCCGAGAAAGTGTTAAATAATTTTTATTAAATAATAATTTTTATAACTATTGATTCAAAGATTAATTGAACTGAGACCTAGGATTGTGCTCCTTCTCAAGGACATGGGTTCGATTATCTTCGATGACAATTTGGCTGGACTAGTTTAACTTCTTAGAAAAAAGATTAATTGCATAGTTTTTCTATTGGAAAAGTCAAAGAAACCGAATTAAATTGATAAGACCTTATTTGCGACACAAGAAGTTCACAAAACATAAGCCAATCAAAATACACTGTTCACGAGAATTACATGACCGCAACCAAAGACAAGGAAACACAACTTCAAAAGAGCAAATGCAAGAGTCTCGATTTAATATAAAGTAAAACGACAACATATATCACATAATCTTTTTTATTTTTATCATTAAAATCAAATAGAAAAATATGTTTTTTTATTTAAAAAATAGATAAATATGTTAAAAAATTAAATTCACAAAATTTGAATACCAATTTGACCCTTCCCTTCCAAAAACAAATGGATAAACATGTAAAAAAAAGTGATTTAATTATTAATTTTTTATAAAATAATATTCATTTTGGTTTTAAATATAAATAAAAAGCTACATACATTTGACTGTTTTATATTTAAAATACGAGAAAGTATTAAATAATTTTTATTAAATATAATTTTTATAACTATTGATTCAAAAATTAATTGAATTGAGACTTATGAGTATACTCCTTCTCAAGGTCACGGGTTCTTTCATCTCTGATGTCAATTTGTCTGGACTAATTTAACTTCTTAAAAAAAAGATTAATTGAAGAGTTTTTTAATGGAAAAGCCAAAGAAACTGAATTAAATGGATAAGACCTTATTTCCGACGGAAGAAGTTCACAAAACATGAGCCAATCAAAATACACAGTTCACGAGAATTACATCACCGCAATCAAAGACAATGAAACACAATTTCAAAAGAGCAAAATGCAAGAACTTCATAAGGAGCCGCAATTTAATATAAAGTAAAACGACTTTACACCTGACAACATATATCACCTAATCTCTTTAATTTTTATCATTAAAATCAAATAGACAAATATATTTTTTATTTTAAAAAATAGATGAATATGTTAAAAAATTAAATTCAAATTTAAATACCAATTTTACCCTTCCCTTACTAAAGCAAATGGATAAACATGTAAAAATAATAATATCATCAATTCTAAATACCAATTTTACCCTTACCCTCTTATATGGTAACTGACCATCTAACGGTTATATAAGAGTCATTTGGGACAGGTAGAAATCACATCAAAAAAACCAAATGGGTCCCTAAAACAAAAAAACTCTCTGATTTGAGAGGGAAAAAAAATTGTTTTTTTTTTTTGCTGTCAAGAGAGAAATAGAGGTATGTTGAAGAAAATTTGTTTCAGAATCGATTATTCATTATTCATATTTTCAATTCTCAAATAAAAAAAAACTTAATTTTTTTTCTTCTTTTTTTTTTTTTTGCAGCGATGGTTCGAGTGAAAGGAAGAGATTATATGCCAAGGAAGAAAATCGTGAATTTGCCAGTGGTTGCCCGTTACGCCGCGGGATCTACGGCGGCAACAAAGGCAAAAGCGGCAGAACCGATGAAAAGCACGGTGACAGGGGCGGTGAAGGAAATCCGCTACCGCGGCGTGAGGAAGCGACCATGGGGTCGATTCGCTGCTGAAATTCGAGATCCATGGAAGAAAAGTCGTGTCTGGTTAGGGACTTATGATACCGCTGAACAAGCCGCACATGCTTATGATTCAGCCGCGATTAAATTTCGCGCCTCCAAAGCAAAAACTAATTTCCCTATCCCTGAACATATTCTTGCGGCCGCGGTTGAGACTGCAACCGCGGCCGCTCAAAATCCTCGGCCTCCGGTTGCTGTTGTTAACCGTGCTGCCGAGGTTTTGAAATTTGTTGAGCCTGAGGTTGTTCAGGTTAATTGGTCGACTTCAAGCGGTATGAGTAGTACTGTTGAGTCTTTTAGTGGGCCTAAGGTTGTTCAGGTTGTTGGTTCTTCGTCTTCATCTGCTGTTTCCAGGGTTCCTGCTGCTGTTGTGCTGGTGCTGGTGCTCGTGCTGGTGAAGATTTTCATAGTGGCTGTGATTCATCTTCATCTGTTGTTGATGATGACGAAGATTGTGTTATTCTCAGTTCTTCTGCTGCATCAGTGAGGAAGCCTCTGGCCCAGGCTCATGCTCCGGCTCAAGCTCAGGCTCATGCTCCGGCTCAAGCTCAGGTTCCTGCTCCGGCTCCGGTTCAGGCTCAGCCTCAGGCTCAGGTGTTTGATATTGATCTGAATTTACCTCCACCAATGGATGATGAAGAAGTGATCCGTGTCACCGCCCTGTGTCTCTGACTCCCCGCCGCCGCTGCTCACCAATCTGCCGAAGAGATCTTGTTTATGTTTTAATTTTATGAATGTAGTTTATTGAGGCTGGAACTAAATAAGAGAACTTTATTGTTAGATTATTAAGATTATTATGAGTATGATTATGATTATGATGATAATGTTGTTGTAGATTATTGAAATAGAGCAGGGCCATCTTTGTTATGTGATAAGTGATAAGGTTTATGATCAACTTGGATGGTTATGTCTTTGTTGTTGTAAGTTTATTTGGATCCTGTCATATAACATTGGAATGGAATGGCATTGAATCTTATTTGATCTGAAATCTTTTTAGTGTTCTTTCTCTGTTATATTTTTCTTTGTTATTTCCTGTGTACAAAAATTATGGCAAACAGATGATAGAATGAATTTATACAGATTACCTATACTTTGCTTGTTGATCTTAATATTTGTTTAATCTACATTGCATTCCCAGTGAGTGTTGTAATTCTGTTATGATACATGTTACTTGTACTTTGTAAAATCTAGTTGTATCTCTCGATTTGAAACAAAAATGAATTCAATTATTGCAAATTGTTATGCAAATCTATTCTGGATTTAGAGATGAATAGCAACACTGATATTTGATTCATTGCAGTATGTATTCTTATGATTTAGAATAAGATTTGATTTAAGATTTGGAAAATATAATAGCTCATTAACCATGTTTCAGATCTGGATTCACAATTTAGCCTTTTAGATTGGTTTTGTTCCTGCAAAATCTTTGATGAGTGTATAAAGGGTTTGAACTTTGGAGCATGGTCACTTCTTCTTTGTACTTCATTATGGAAAATGGGTACATTCATAGATATGACATTAGATATGGTAATCTATTCAATCATTGTTTATGTTATTCAAAAAAATTTAGTCTTCGTTTATTGCTACTGTCGAGTCTCAAATCACTTATTGCTGGCAATGTAGAGAAATTGGATTGGATTGGATTGGATAAAGTTAATTGAATAAAAGTAGGAGACACGCTCCCTCAAATCAAGCCATGGAAAATATCCTAAACTTAATTGTTGTTGAATATTTTAGGTCCAAATACCTCAACATTTTAGTTCTCATTTTTTAGAAAATCTCTTGCAAATGCTTCTCTCTTAATAAAATATGGGTCTCATTTCACTCAATAATAGAATGAGCGTTGGAAGAGAGTATTTTTTTTTTTTTTGAGAGGGAAAAGAGAGTATTTATAATTGTGTTTACAGCTTAGTGTCCGCAATGTCTCAAATAAAAATATATATCTCCGATAAATGGAACTTATGAAAAAAAAAAAAAGGTATCTTCATCTATATGAAGGGTTATAAATGTGTAATATATCATGTTAGGGAACTATCATTATATTGTAATCAAAATGTCAAATGTATTATGTTAAAATATGGACCAAATACATTTTACATTTTACTTTTTTTTAGACGGCTTTTTTTAATTGTAGATGATATTTTTTTGGGCTAGATATGAAATGATTTTTAGAAAATGAAAAATATCATCCACAACAGTTATTTACAATCTTAAAAAAAGTAAAATGTAATATGTATTTGGTTCATATTTTAATTAAATACATTTGACATTTTGATTACAATTAAGTACTCTCTCTATTTCTTTTTAAGTGTCGTTTTAGAATAGTATCCTTAAATTAAAGAAGTGAATTTTTTTGAGTGATTTTTTCTTGTTTTAATTCAGCAATAAATTCCTATTTTCTAACGCACTCTCTTTTTAATAAATTTGATTCCCTATCTTTCTCTCATAACAAACAAGTGTTATAATCCCTCTCTCTCCAATAACAAACAATTTTTTACATCGGTTGGATGCGACCTCTAATTGGTTGGGTTAAGCTTAATTGTGATGGTGTTTGGAAGGGATCTGGTACTCTTGCAGGGTGTGGAGGGCTTCTTCGGGACTCTGATGGCAGATGGATCAAAGGCTACTTCAAGAAGATTGGAATGTGTGATGCTTTTCATGCTGAAATATGGGGCATGTACCTTGGTTTGGACATGGCGTGGAGGGAGAACACCACTCATTTTATAGTGGAGTGACTCAAAGATCTTGGTCGACATGATTATTGAAAATTGCAATTTTCATGGAACGACTCCTACTTTGTTCAAGCGGATTCGAAAGCTTTTGAATTTGAGTTGGACTGTCAAAATTACCCATACTTGGCGTGAAGGCAACAGAAGTGCAGATTGGCTTGCTAATTTCATCATTTCGATGGATTTTCTAGATTTTCATATTTTAGAGACTCCTCCTAGTGAGCTTCAGAGTCTTTTGTTTGATGATATTTCCGAGGCTTGCATGCCTAGGAACGTCCGTTTAATTTCTTAGTTTTCTTTCTTTTTAGGCTTTGCCCTCTTCTGTACAAAAAAAAAACAAATTTTTTAATAATTGTAAAGCAAAATAATTTTTTTTTCTGCTTCACATTAATCAAAATAAAACTACGTTATTCAACTTCCCTCCAACTCCTTTAATCAAAATTTAGACTTCAACTGTGACTTAAAATTTTCGCCAATTTGCATTTAAACTTTTTCCATCATAATTGTTCTTCTAATTTGTACTCAAATTTTTTTAAAATGTTCCAATCTTATCTTATTTATAAAATTTCTACTCTTCATGAATCCATTAGTATAGGTAAAAAGTTTTTGTTTAAAAAAAAATCGAATTCTCCAACTACATAGCATTAATTAGTTTTATTGGAAAAGAGTAAGTATGAGTAATTAAGAAAATGTATAATTGAAAAATTGTACACTTAAAAGATTATAACGACAATTAAATAGAAACGCAAAATCAAGCATCAAACGACACTTAAAAAGAAACTAATAAGTTATGTTTTTGGAGTATCCAAGCTAATTGTGTGTTTTAATATCAAGGAGAAACTTAGACAACAAGGAAAGTGTGTTTAAATCATCTACATTATTAATTTCTAAAGAGAGACTGGATACTATGCAATTGCTACCGTTTTGTAAACGATGTCAATATTTATAGTATATAAAGTTCTACTTTTACAGAAAATCTGTTTTGTAAACGGTGTCAATATTTATAGTATAAAGTTCCACTTTTACAGAAAATCTTTTTGAATTAATAGGGCAATCAGTTGAAATGAATTTTCTAAATCATTTTTTATATAGTACTCCTATGTTCCATTTTATTTTCCATTTTAAGATTATTTAACCATATCAAGACAATCAATAAATTTTAACAATCAATAAATAGTTAAAAGAACCTCTCAAAAAAAAACAGTTAAAAGAAATAACAAAAAAATTCTTTAAAAAAAATCAAAGAATTAATATATTAAAAAATCTATGCGAGCACAAAACATGTCCATAATAAAAAAGCAAAAGTTACATTACAACTATCAATAAAGCCACATAAAGAATGGCTAAACAACGCAAAAAATACCAAGTACCGTAAACCCAAAACAACTTGGTGGATTCATCAACAATAGATTCAAATCATGCTTGAAGTTTTTGTTCTTTGATTTAATCCACAACTAAGCTTGAATTTTGACACCATCACTAATTTGTGATGTTATTGATTCTTTGTGACCAAATAGTCTATTATTGTGTTCTTTCCACAAAATCCAAGCAGAAACCAACCAAATGGCATGAAAGCTATCTCGTGACTCTTGTTAAATGAATGAAGTACATGAATAGGTAAGCATGCATAATATTATTAGAGAAAGCACTTGAAAAGCCTAACCGTAAGATCCTGATCCCCAAGACTACTAATTAAGAGATAAATCATGCAACACGACTAATCGGAATCCAACAAATCACCAAATAATTTATACAATTTCTCATAATAAAAATCTCATCGATAATCATCACATCACAGCGGAAATAAAACATCTCAACATTATATAATCATCTCGGGTCTCAACATAAAAATCTCAAATAAAATACAACCTCATAAAAATTCGACAAGAAAATAAATCCCGGACTCCTAGATCAGAGCACCTAATCTAGCCATCCTCGGAAAAAAAATAAAGCGACAAAAGGAGAATGAGCGTGATGTCATCCTCAGCACTACTCACCGAGCAACTAAAGTCTACATCCACAAGGGTTTGAACCCACGGATGAGGCGACAATAAAGCCACTGGAGGGTAAGATATACATTCAACAAAAGGATCAATAAACGCATATAAGTCTTAGACAAAACATCATTTAACATTGAAATATTCATCACTACAAAAGGTCTGGTTACTAATCATGTATAATTCACAAATTCATAGCATACCCTCATCGTTATAATTACCAACTCAATTATACCACTTTGTAATTAAATTGTAACTTCACGTCATAATTCATCATCATTAATTAAATCATATTCTCGCATCATAATTCATCACAAACAGTTAAATCATCATTTCAACTATAAATCACCAATTGGACAATTATAAATCATTCCATAATTTCAACACATCGACAATTAACATTTACCACATAAATGCACAAGTTCACACCAAAACATTATCAAACACGACTCATGTGAATGTAATGCGCCTAATACGACTCTACATGCATGTGGTACCAATCCTGATCTTAAATCAAGCTACATTAATTTTGTGATCGTGAATCACTCACCAATGAATTCTCGAGATCTAAAACCCCACACTGAATTCACACACTAATGAATTCTCGAGATCTAAAACCCCGCACTGAATTCACACACTAATAAATTCTCGGGTTCTAAAACCCCGCACTGAATTCACACATCAACGATTTTTTTTATCTTAAATCAAGCACCAATAACTGAGTATGAATGCATGGAATGTTCACGTAAAGACTCGACAATGCACATCACCAAAAATCATGATCTTAAATCATGCTACATTTCATCACCATTTTATTTGCATTCTCAAATCAATACATTCCACACAAAACATAACAACACCACATCAGCATTTAAATCACCACATCATTATTTAAATTATCACATCGTCATTTAAATTACCACATCATCATTTAAATTACCACATTGTCATTTAAATTACCACATCAATATCATGTGTAAACATCAACACATCACAACCATTACAACATCAAGTATTTACAATCTTCAACATTCTCATAATTCAAGTTTCATGATTTAATCACACAAACCACACCAATCATCATTAATTCACTTCTTAAATCATGTTACAACACCATTTATATCATCATAGACATTTAACAATCTTGCATACATTTTTATGACTCAAAATAGGTTTTCCATGTTTATTTCAAAACTTCACATTTTCGCCTCAAAATTAACAATTCAATTCATTTCAATGCAAGCCATCAAAGCCTATGGTTAATTCATCAAAACAACATCAAAACAGCACAAAATGAATGTCCGGGGATGTTCGGAAACATCCCTTAAGGACCAAAACGCACAAAACAGCACATGTTGTTGTTGTCTTGGTCGCTACGGCCACGACATTCAGAACAGGTTTTCCCTGTTGTTGTCATAGTCACTACAGCGAGCCTGTGGTCGCTACAACCACGACAACCAGAACAGGTTTTCCCTGTTACGGGAAGACCTCCAAAAATTCCCAAAAATCCCATTTTTCATCTCAATCAACCCAAAATCAGTATACAAACAATACCCATGATCATTACATTTTAATTGAACAATGGTTACTGTAACATCCCGCTTCAGACTTAAATATTTATCAGTGTCGAGACGATATATCAGCGATATTTTAAGGAAGGGCATTTTAGTAATTTTGAGGGTTTAGGCTATAAAAGCCATTTATCCCCAAAATTTCCTCATAATCTTCATTCCTTTCTCTCTCTAAACATTTCTCTCCAACCTCTCTCTATTCCTTTCTCAATTTCCCTCATTCAATCATTCCAACTATCAACACTATCCATCAATTTCCATCCCAATCTCTTAGCTTCCACTTGCAAGCACCTCTTTTTGGAATTTTCAAGACAAGAGAAGATTGAGGAAGCAAGAAAGGAAGAAGAAGCAAGCTAGGGTTTTGATGTAGAAGCTTGGCAAGGAATCAAAACAAGTGATTCAGGTGAGTTCCTTAGAATTAGAACCCACCTTATGTGAGTTTTGAATGAAATCCTTTATTTAGAAAAGATTTGATATTTTGTGCCCTAAATCTCTAATGCATACCAATCCTTGTTAATCCATGAATTAAGTCATCAATTGATAGTTTAAAATCATTCCTAATGTTGTTGGGATGCTTGGGTAAGATTGGATAAGTCAAAATGGTGAAAAATATGTTTTTGAACAATTTCTGAACTGTCAAGCTCGCTACAGCGCGCTGGAGCTCGCTGCAGGGAGCAGGCCATTTTCTGGTTCTGGACTAGCTCGCTACAGCGCGCTTGGCAGAATCAACTTTTTCTGCTGAGCTGTGTTAAGTGAGTTGACGCGCTTGGGCGAGGCGTTTTGCAACCGTTTTCAACGAAAACCCTAATTTCTAAGAAAACACCATTTTAGCATATCCGAAAGGCTTCCAACGGATGAAAGTTTAAGGGATCAAGGATTAGGTAATGCTTAGAGGTACGAGAGTTAAGTTAGATGAACAAGGAAGTTACCGCAATTAAGATAATAAATCCCCTAAGTACGACATATGACAACGATATGTCTAGAACCTATAATAGGTTAACAAGAATAGAGAGAATAATCAATTAAGCGTACGATGGTATGATGAATGTATTTTCAACATTCAAGTACGAGTTCAGACAAGACTAAGTTAAGACGTGCCACTTGGAGTTCCCGCTAGTTGGAACGTCAAGGCCACATATAAGTTAAGACATTAATTAAAGTTAAGAATTAATTAAAGATTAAATGTGTCTCCTGTTTTCTCGCTAGTTAGAATATTGTAACACCCATACTAATCTTATCTAGAATATTAGCATGTGTATTAAACTGATACTGGATACATCAAAAAATTTCAATAATAATAATACTAATACAACTGAATGAGTACAAATTGGCACGTTGATACAATTATCCAAATACCATTAAATACACTTATACAATTTTCTGACAGCCTCCTGAGCTGGTACATGACGAGCATCTGCACTCCATTCAATGTCTCCCTGAAGAACTTCATCACGAACCTCTTGCTTACCTGAAAACCTGCACCAGAAGGATTGGGACGAGATATAATGTCTCAATGAGCTCCACCCAACCTACTGTTGGCAACCTCGGGGAAACCTAGGGTCGCCATGCACTAACTCTTGGCAATCTCGGGGAAACCTACGATCGCTGTCAGTCTCTATATATCCTAGCGATCAAGGGAAAACTAGGATCACTATAAGCATCTTTCACATTCTTATATGTTCATAATCTCATAATAATAGACTCATACCTCATTATCTAGTGATCGAGGGGAAAACTATGATCACTTTCTTTTATCTGATGACTACTTGGTCATATACTCATTGTATTGTATACATATACATCTTTCTTTATCATTAAGTTAGAAAGTTAGCGTTGAACATACAATAATTATCTTGGTTCATTTTATGGAGTGCATCCAGGTGGAGTAACTCCGGAATACATCTCCCTGCTACCGGTGAAAATTCATATCATATCAGGCTAACACCGGACTCCTCTTACTTTTGTGCGGCTATCCTCGCGAATGGTAACTCCACCGTTCCAGCTTTATCCGGAACCCCCTGTATTCTAACTAGCGAGAAGACAGGAGACACAATTTAACATTTTAATTAACTCTTATGTGTGGCTATCCTCGTGGATGGTAACTCCACCATTCCAGCTTTATCTGGAACCCCCTGTATTCTAACTAGCGAGAAGACAGGAGACACATCTTATCTTTAAGTTAACTTGTTCTTATTATTCTTTTATATATATATATATATAACCTGGAATCTTACGTGTGGACAACCCTTTCGGAGAAGTCCCATCCGGCATAATCTGGAGCCTACTGGACACGTTAAAATAGACTTATAATCTTACGTGTGGACAACCCTTTCGGAGAAGTCCCATCCGGCATAATCCGAAGTCTGCTGAACACGTATACTCTTTTAATCTGATCCTTATCTTAAGTTATTCATGTGTATATCTGATACATCATTCTAATCATATGCATATCTAATGCATTCCTCAAGTACTTAAACATGAGTTTCTTAACCTATAATAAGGTTTAAGCTTATCGTTCTCATAAGCCGCTTAATTGATTGTTGGGAAACTAAGCCCCTTATCTTACCTGATACTTATGGATAATTCTACCCATCCGTCATAAGTGACATTGATTCTTATTGAGATTAATCCTCATTGGTAATTGAAATATCGTTCCCCACTCTCATGTTAATACAAGATAAGTCTATGACCTTTTCTTCCATTACTGAATGTACAAAGACGTTCTGGCGCTGTGTGAATGGTTTTCTGGCCATAAAACACATTTCAAAAGTAGGGAGGCATACTGCCTTTGTCGTGGCACGAGGTGTGCTTGTCATGGCACGATGGTGCCCAGATATTTATGATCATGGCACGATGGGTTCTGTCGTGGCACGACAAACCCAGTGTTGCCAGGCCCTGTAGCTTTTCCAGAAAGTTCCAAAACGAATTTTAACAAAATCACAGCACCAACAAGTCTTTATACATCAAGAATAAGGGTTTTTAACTAGGAAGATCATAGTATGTCATGTATTAACAAAGGGAAACTAACAATCAAGGAATTATACCTAATCATTCAAGTTTTTCTTTCTTCTCTAAAAACCTCAAAATTATCCCAAAAAGGGTACTAAACATAGGGAGCTCACCTTGTTCTCTTGATTAATGTTTTGCCAAGCTTCCTAATCCAAGCCCTAGCTTGATTCCTCTTCTTTCCTTAATTCCTTGCCAAAACCCTAGCTTTAATCTTTATTTCCTTCCTTATTCACTTCCTTTTTTTTTTGGCTCCAATATCACAAAGTTGTGCTTGTAAGTGGATAAGGCAAAAGGAATGATGATTAGATGAAGGTTGGAGTGGGAAGAGGGAGATTGGCGTGAGAGAGTAGAGAGAAAGGAGAGGGTTTGCTTTCTAGAGAGAGAAAGTGAGAAAGATTGTGAGGAAATTTTGGGGTAAATGGCTTTTATAGCCTAAACCCTCAAATTACAAAAAATGCCATTCCTTAAAATATCTTTGATACCTCGTCTCAACTCTGTTAAATATTTAAGTCTGAAGCGGGATATTACAAACACAGGGGGTTCCGGCGAGCTGGAACGGCGAAGTTACCATCCGCGAGGATAGCCACACATAAGAGTTTGATTAAAATGTTAAGTCGCGTCTTTCGTTGTTCACGCTAGTGGGACACGAAAGGTTCACGCGTAAGTTAAGACTAATAATGTAAGTATGATAAGTCGCGTCTTATGTTGTTCACGCTAGTGGGACACAGGAGGCTCACGCTAGTGGGACGAGTTATTCCGCAAGGATGACCGCACGACGATAAGAGGAGTCCGGTGACTAGCCTTAGATAGGAATTTTCACCGGTAGTAGGGAGATGTATTCCGGGGTTACTCCACTCGGATGCACTCCGTAAAATGAACCAAGATAATTATTTTTTGTTACACTCTAACTTACTAACAGTTCAATATCAGGAAAATACTTTAATATTATCAGGCAGATATCAGTTATCAGAAAGTGATCATAGTTTCCCCCTCGATCACTAAATAATGAGATGTGAATAACATGAATATGAGATTATGAATATGATAAGAATATAATAGAGACATATTGTGATCCTAGTTTTCCCTTGATCTCTAAGATATGTAGAGACTGACGGCGATCCTAGGATCCCCGAGATCGCCTGAAGCTTAGGGTAGGTGGAACTCACTGAGACGCCCGTCTCACCCCAATCCCTTTAATTTAGTTTCAGGTAAGCAGGTGGTTCACAAACAAGGATTTGTGATGATGTTTATCAAGGAGAAAGCTGAGTGGAGTGCAATTGCTCGTCATGTACCAGCTCAGGAGGATATCAACAATTTTGTATATGTATATTAATGGTACTTTATGGTTGTATAAACGAGCAAAATTTGTATTCATTTAGTATAATCTATTTGTTATTGAAAATTTTAATGTATCCAGTATCAGATTTAATACTGCATGCTAAATATTCTAGATAAATTTAGTATAAGTGTTACAGTTACACAACACAACATCAAATTGACATGAATTCTCATGGTTTTTCGGTCAAATTCAAAGTTCGTTTCAAAAACTCATTTTCACCAAAAACTTAACAAACAAACATACCCAGCTCAAGTAAATTCATTTTATCAAGTTCAACATCACCATATACACCTATTCAAATTATTCCAACAACAACTTATTCATTTAAGCAGCAACTTACTCATTTTCACTTAATTAAGTTATTTTAGCAAAACACCAACAACAACAACTTAATTCTCATCAAAGCTACACAACCAACATATATTAGCATGCTTTTCATCATAAGGCAACAACATAATCAAAACAGTAGCAACTTAAGCAAATTTACTCAATTAATCACTTTTCTCAAAATCACTTAACTCACAACTTATTCAACATAACTTCATGATTTCTCAAACAAAACACATACTCATACTCATAATCAGTTTCATAAACAACAAACATCATTCAATTATCATGTTGATCATCAAATTCATCAAAATTCACAAAGGTATCAATTAATCATAATTAAACATGAATTTTGACATGAACAAAATGCAATTTCATCAAGGTTTGACATGCTTAATTTAATCAACAAAAAGGAGCACGAAAATTCATCAAATCAACAACAATTAATCATGCAATTAATTATAATCTAAAACACTCAAACCCCATAAGTGCTTATTTAACCCACTTGATGAAAGTAATCTCCCCTCTTACCTTAATTCTTCATTTTCTTGCTACTTCTAGTATAATCCACTCCTTCCCCTTAAACTCTTCTAGTTTCCTCTTCTCCAAGCTTCTTCTCTCATCTGCCTCTCAAAATTTTGTGTTATAATGTTTAACCTAATTCACCACCACTCACTACTAGTGTATTTATAATATGTTTCTAGGGTTATTTCCACTAATTGGCTTAGTCACAATTGTCTCACAATTATTTTCTCTACACTTTTACTTCACTTAAACCCCCCATATTAATTATACGCCACCATTCCCTAAAATTCAAATTACTAGTCCTTGCGTATTTACAAAAATGCCACTCTAGCACTAATAATCCCACTAACCCACCAATCACACACAAATAATCAATCAACAAATATAATTAAATAAATAACGCTAATTAATAATAACATATAAATCTAACGCTAAAAATCGGGTTGTTACACTAACGAGTTCAACACACCATTCCATACACTCCTAAGAAAACCAATTTCAAACAATTGATGTTGATCAACATTCCTCCTTTACCCTAACTGCATAAGCATAAAAGAGATTATGTAATAATAATATCACATGGAGCTAAATTATGCTCATGAAAAGTTTATTCTTTAACAAACGCCAAGCAAATAAGGACACATCTAAAGAGACTACGTTATTCCACTCTAAGTTGTTGAAAGTCATTGCATCCTCTGTCACGTTTTGAGGTAGCATATGATAAAACGTCATCCAACAAATAACAACAGTCTAAAACAACCTCTCACTCCCAAACAAACAAATGCAATCTTCAACACCAGTTTTCCAAGCCTCCAATACCATTTTCTATAAAAAGAGAAATATTAAATTTCCTTACAAGTCGCACTCATAGATCACCATTACACCAATCTAGACAAACACCATTTCGATGAACTCAATGAATCTTGCGAGATTACTCACTACCCCCACAAAACATATTAAACTGAGATTCAATTTTTAGAGATAATACTTGAGCAAACTTTGAAGAAGGAAAGAAAGTAAATCGATAGAGAAGACAAGACAAATTTGAGTAAAACAAGACGATCACTCATTGATATGTTGTGATTTCGTCCAAGCAGAAGGCCTCTTTTTAATCCTTTCATTCATAGGAAACCAAAATTAACGATTAGTATTGCATTGATCTGCTTAAAATGATAAATAAATTAGAACAGATTTTTCCTTCAAAAGCGACAAATTTAAAAATGAACCGAGATAGTTTTTGGTTAAAGGAGAAGGAAGCACCACATATGCTTTATTCTGAAAGGAGCAATAGGAATACTTGTTTTCTTAGGGGGCGTTTGTTTCGGTGACTGACAAAATATATCCTGGAATAACTTACCCGGAAACAAAAATATGAAAATTTGATTCCTAGGTATTTTTTAAAAAAAAGTGTTTGGCAAATAGGTTGACATTCCTGGGAAAATTGGAAGTTACAAATTTTTTTAAAAAAAAATCTATGTAGGATTTCATGGGAATGCACATTCCCACCTTCTCATATGAGAATAAATTCATGGGAATAAGGGAAGTTATGGGAAGTTATTTCATTCCCAGGAATCTTTATACTCAGGAATATTTTTTCTCAACCTTATAACAAACTATGGGCATAATCATTCCCTAGTCATGTATTCCCTGGAAGTTATTTATGTTCTTATTATTTTGAAGCCAACCATTTTTTGTTTATAATCGATGAGGATGTGATTCATATTTCACGAATGATTATATTTTTTTCTTAGAATGTGGCCTAGCTCTAAAAAATCTAAGATGCAATTCACCTAATTTGTATTTCTAAAAACATTTTTTTTAAAGAATAAATAAAATAATAATTTTTAAAAAAATAAAAAGGCTAGAAAGATATTGAAATGGGATTTTTCTCTCTGTTGGCATGGATATTGTTATCTTTCTCTTTTATCTCTTAACCAAAAGAACCCAACTTTGTAATAATGGTATAATAACGGAATATCCTTCCACATACTGGTTGATATATTTTTAAACAAATACACATATCTGAGAATAAAAACAAGAAAGAGCCAACAAAAATGAACCTACTTGTTAAAAATATACTAACAAGACCAGGGAAAAAATAGAAAGAAAGAAAGAAAAAAAACATATCACAATTGTGTCAAGAAAATGAAGCATGCATATTTCCATTAATATTTTTGCAAGAACTTCTACATCTATATATGCAGTTCTCTCATCACCTTATTTCAAAAAACTTTTTTGGGTACATCTTGCTATATAGCTTTAACTGCTCTAACTTGATTTTTTTTTTTCAATCACGGAATATATCAAATAGACACGTATTAAAAACGTGGTTAAGGCAGACTTTATATAAAATAATATCTATCTATTAATCACAACTTTGATCGCATCTCTAGCTAGTGTCACATTATATGTTATTTTTTACATAGCTTGTTACAATAAATAATTTTACAATTGTATTCACCCACAAAAACGCATTTATACATGAAATATATTATCTTTATCTTTAGTGAAGGGGTAGATAAGAAGGTGGGGAACGGAAGAAAACGAGCTTTTGGACACATGGATGGATTGGAGCTTCCCCTCTATTTGTGAGGTTCTCAAGGCTTTTTTTTTGTTGTCTTCCTAACAAAGTTGTTGTGTAGCGTATATGGGTGGGGTGGACGGGGGACAATGGAGATGGGTGTTGGTGTTTTCGTGGCAATATGGCAATGTGCATTGTGCAATATATAATCTTTTTGAGAAGAGAGATCATTCTAGCATATGGCAATGTTACTTAATTCAGGCAGTAACAAAGTGGTGTGAAATTTGATTTGACATGCAACAATTTAGATATTGAGGAGCAGTGGAAATGGTAAACTTTAAAATTTAGTATCAAGGCATTGTTTTGTCTCTAACTGAGTGTTCTACAATTTATGGATATTTAACGTATTGAATTTGAAGTGTCTAGTAAAGTTTAAAATAAAATAAAATAAATGATAAGCTTCGTTCTCTATATATTTGAAAATGTAAAGCTTCATTCTTTCTGGTGGTTGAAATCGAAATATGTCACATTCGATTTTGCTTACGATTATACGTTTCACCATTTTCATTGTTTAAACGTTGTATCTTAATTTTTCTGTTTTTTGCTCTCTTTTGTTTTCGGATCATTGTTGGTTTATGTTGTAACTCTAACTGCTCTTTCTGACACGTCTTGTGTTGGAAAGACTATTTTAGTTGGTTAATATATATTTCATTTCAACCTCTTCAAAAAAATAATAAATATAAATTACTATAAAATTATTTCTTTAAGGATTTAGATTTAATCGTTTAAATAATAAAAGTAAAATTGAGAAAAAAATTATATGTTATATATAAGCTTGACAATACTTGAAGTTAGGGATGATAATAAGTATCCACGGGCAAGAATAGTATAACATATGTTATCGGTCTTATTGGATAAAAATGAAATTTGTATCTGCCCTTCATATGTGTGGATATCTGTTAGATGTATATTTTAGCGGTCGAGCGCATAATTACTATAGAGACAAGTAATAATTCTTTTGTCTTTCTCATTTCTACTAATTTTTTGCAAATAGACTTATTATTTAAATATAAAAAATAAACTACCTTATTGAAAAAAATTAAAAAGAGGGTAGCCAAGGCTATCCCGTAGACACGCTACCTGTAATATCCCGCTTATAAGTATCAGTTATCATTATTATAAGCTATTAAGAAGCATGTCAATTTTGTAATATGAGGCAATGGCAAAATGGAAATTATTTGAAATGAGAAGATTATTTAAAAAGAGGGGGAAGATATTTTCTATCATTCTTATCTCTCCCTTCTCTCTCTAAAAATCAGAATTCTCACCTTCTCCTCCCTCAACCTCACGCCTCCTCACTCTAGCCTTCAACCATCAAGCCTCCATCCTCAATCTTGTGAGATTTATGCAAGAAGGCTTAGGTTTTGGAAGTTTGGAACAAGAAGAATAAGAAGAGAAGCAAGGAAGAACCAAGAGGTTTGGAATTCATAAGTTGCAAGCACCAATCAAGGCTTAGGTGAGCTCCCTAGGGTTTTATAACCCGTTTGAGAGTTGTTTACTCATAGAGCAAATTTTATGAAAAGTGCCCTAAATTATGTTATGTGCTAATTCCTTGTTCCAGCCATGTTTAAATGATTTATAAGCTTAAGAAACTCCTTTTTATACCTTTGGGGAAGCTTGGGTGTGTTGGGATGGTTTGGAATGATGAAAAATACCATTTTTTAGATTTCTGGACCTGTCATGGTTGCTACAGCGAGCTGGAGCTCGCTACAGCGACCAGGTAGAATTTTGTTCTGCCTACCGTCGCTACAAGCGACCAGGCTGTCGCTTCAAGCGACCAAGCCCAGAACAGCCATGACAGCTTAGCTGTTTTGGATGTTCTGGGGCGCGTAGGCATGGTTTTTTGCATCCGTTTTCTCCGTAAACATTTTAGAAACAATAACTACCATTCCAACTCATCCAAGAGGTTCCCAAAAAGGATGGATATGTAAGGAACAAGGATTGAGCAATGATTTAGAATAGTTCAAGATTAAAGGGCAAAGCCTAGACGAATGCAGGAACTTCATTACAATGTTTAAGTAAGCCCTAAGAACGACATATGAGAACGATATGTCTAGAACCTTAAATAGGTTAACAGGAATAGAATTACATTCAGGTAAGTTAAGGGTAATTTATCAGGATCCCCTTAACCAGGCAGATTATAGCGTACCTTAGTCAGTGGTACCTAGTTCCCTCAGTTCAAGCATAGTTACGAGTATATCAGGACGTGCCTCAGTTGTTCACGCCAGAGTGACACTGGGGGGTACACGTATCAGTTTTTATTAGGATATGTATATTCATATAACAGGAATAATAATTAATAATCAGGACAAACTTTGTGTCTTCTGTGCTCTCGACCAGTTAGAGAGGACAGGGGGTTTCAGCATTGCTGAAACGGGCAGGAACTTTCCGCGAGGATAACCACACAGAGTTATAGTGTGTCTCATGTGCTCTCGACCAGTTAGAGAGGACGGGGGGTTCTGGATACAGCTGGAACGGGCAGGAACTTTCCGCGAGGATAACCACACACTTAGACAAGAGGAGTCCGGTGTTAGCCTGATATGATAAGAATTTTCACCGGTTATCAGGGGAATGTGCTTCGGGGTTACTCCACCCGGGGGCATTCCGTAAAATGAACTCAGATAATATTGCTTGTTCAACGCTAACAGCTAACATAAAGACATTTATCAGTTAATATTTTATTATGTTATCAGGCAGGTATCAGTTATCAGGCGGTGATCCTAGGTTTCCCCTCGATCACCCAGTTATCAGGTTATAGTCTAGATCTCATGACTATTCAGTATTAGGCTCAGTCAGTGATCCTAGGATTCCCCTTGACCACTAGTTTAGCAGGATGTAGTCCAGTTTGCGACTACACAATTTATCAGGAACAGACAGGTATAACCCTTATGGGAAGAGTTAGAGCTTGGCGATCATAGGAAATCCCCAAGATTGCCAAAAGTAGGCACGGCGACCCTAGGTTTCCCCCGTGGTTGGCAACAGTGGGTTGGGCTGGAGCTCACTGAGACATTATGTCTCATCCCAATCCTTCTGGTGCAGGTTAGCAGGTTGTTCGTGATGAAGTTCTTCATGGAGACGCTGAATGGAGTGCAGTTGCTCGTCAAGTATCAGCACAGGAGTTTAATAGATTTTGTATAAGTATATATATATATATATATATATATATATATATATATATATATCATGGTACTTGATCAGTTGTGTAACGAGAAGATTGTACTCATTCAGTTGTATGTATTATTATTATTATTGAAAATTTTAATGTATCCGATATCAGGTTAATACACATGCTAAATATTCTAGATAATTTAGTATGGGTGTTACACTACCCTCCACCCCCGTCCATATGTATCATTTGAGAATTTGACTCTAACCATATGTTGTTTTGATATTCAAATTATAGAACTTTTTGGTTTAAATTAAATCGATATGAGAAACCGTTCATTACTTGCATGTTCAAACTCATGCACAAAATACTAACATAAATATCACTAGGATTTTATTTTTATAATTTTTATGTAAAAGTAATAATTACATGGCCAACAAAATACAACTAATTATATGTTACTATATTTAAAAAATTGAAGCTTTTTTTTTACTTAAAAAAATGAAGTGTTGTAAATATAGTATATAACAAAAATTGGAGTATAAACAACATGGTATGATGTTAATATAACTTTGACCATTTTGTTGCCTTGGGGTGCTCTCACTTATAAAGTGTTCAACACATATAGCTCACACTTGCACACAACACTCCCCCTAAGTGTATCATTTCATCATGCTTCCCCCTCGAGCGGAAGCTCTTGCTTGTACCACCGTTGTTGTCGGTCCTTGCACCATGAAGGATCATCTCACTTATAAAATGTTCAATTTTCATTTTTTTATTCGATGTGGGACATATATAACTCACACTTGCACACAACACTCCCCCTCAAGTGTATCAATTCATCATGCTCCTCCCTCAAGCGGAAACCTTCACTTTTCTATTCGATGTGGGACATATATAACTCACACTTGCACACAACACTCCCCTCAAGTGTATCAATTCATCATGCTCCCCCCTCAAGCGGAAGCTCTTACTTTCTTGTGTCACTGTTGTTGTCGGTCGTATCCTTCGTTGAAGGGGGCTCTGATACCAATATTGGGTCATGAGGGGAGCCAGGGGGACCGCCCACATCGAGGCTAGAGCCACCACACAAGCGAGAGAGACGCCACACTCTTACCCAAAACCTTAAGGCAATGGGTTTATGGGTTCTCTCACTTATAAAGTGTCCAACCTCCACTTTTCTATCCGATGTGGAACATATAACTCACACTTCACGCAACAGGAAGCACTTATCCTCCAAACATGTATAAGTTATAACCCAAGTTTTCCTTCAACACTCATGCTGAGGAAACACAATGGTTATTGTTGAAATATATATTACTTCCTTTAATTATTATTCTATTTTAATGGTTGTTTATTTTTCATTATGTCACTGCTTAATTAAAGAGTTGATTAGTTGTATTCTCTCCTATAAAAGGAGCACCATTCTCATTGAAATAAAGAACTCTCAAGTTATAGAGTAATTTCTACATGGCATCAGAGCCCCCGATTTTTGGGGGCCTTGCTTCCGCATAAACACTAGCCGCCATCATTACGGCTCCTTTTTCTTTTCTGGTTTTTTATATCCAGCAAACATTGTTCACCGAAGTACTGTTCATACCGCGGCACTGTTCACGCATCTACTTTTAATATTTCTGGTATTGTTCATACCGTGGTTACTGTTCACGTGCGTACTATTCACAGCGACGGTACTGTTCACTACCGCGGTTACTGTTTACGAGAAGAAAAAAACTCAGAATCGTAGCTTGCAGTGTCTGAGTCGGATCAAAAAGTGAAAATTCAAAGGGGATGAATAAATCTAAGGCCAGAAGAGAGAAGGCGCGGCAAAGGGTGATGATGAGTAAGACAATTTTCAACTCGTCAACTGAAGGTCGTGCACTCCAAGATACTTCTGATCATGGGCAGCAGTTTTCCTCAAACTCACTTCCGTCCACTAATGAACAATTGTACAAGATTCTTGAGTCTCAAACAACTTCTCGTATGTTTTCTTTCGGTTCCATTGCCCAAAAAGGTAATTTTTTAGAGTCAGCCCTCCTTAATGTCAAACCAAGTCGTACCTGGATTGTTGATTCAGGTGCTACTGATCATATGACAGGAGAGTCTAGTATGTTTTCTTCATATAGTCCTTGTGCAGGTAATTTAAAAATTAAGATTGTCGATGGTTCTCTTTCAGCTGTGGCAGGAAAAGGTTCTGTCATTATTTCTCCATTATTAACTCTTCAGAATGTTTTACATGTCCCCAATCTGTCGTGTAACCTATTGTCTGTCAGTAAATTAACCCGAGATAAAAGGTGTCAAACTCATTTTTTTGAAACTCATTGTTTGTTTCAGGATTCAATCTCGGGGAAGACGATTGACAGTGCTAAGCAGAATGGAGGACTCTACTACCTTGAAGATGAACTTGAAACTAGACATCAACTTGGACAAATAAGTTCTTTCTCTGAATCTTTTTTTGTTTCAAATAATAAGGATGATGTTATGTTGTGGCATTTAAGATTGGGTCACCCAAGTTTCAAATATTTAAAAACTGTATTTCCGAAATTGTTTGTTAATAAAGATTTCTCTTCTTTTCAATGTGAAATTTGTGAACTTGCAAAACATCACCGAAGCTCTTTTCCTGCCCAAACATATAAACCTTCAAAACCTTTTTCTATTATTCATAGTGATGTTTGGGGGCCTAATAGGATTAATCATTTATCCAACAAAAGATGGTTTATCACCTTTACTGATGATCATACTAGACTTTGTTGGGTATATTTATTAAAAGAAAAATCAGAGGTAGGACAAATTGTCAAAAGTTTTATTAAATTGGTGCAGACTCAGTTTAATTCCACTATACAAGTTTTCAGAACAAACAATGAAACTGAATATTTTAACACAGTTTTGGGAATTTTTTTTATGGAAAATGGGATAGTTCATCAAAGTACATGTGTTAACTCACCCCAACAAAATGGAATTGCAGAGAGGAAAAATAGGCACCTTCTTGAAGTGGCTAGAGCCTTACTTTTTTCCACTAAAGTTCCAAAATACTTATGGGGTGAGGTTGTTTTAACCGCTGCACATTTGATAAACCGCATGCCATCTCGTGTTTTAAACCTTAAGACTCCTCTCGAAACATTTTTAAAATTCTTTCCCATTGCCTCTATTTCAGCCGATTTGCCTCTAAAAATATTTGGATGCACTGCATTTGTCCATGAACACAAACAAATAGGCAAACTTGAACCTCGTGCTATTAAATGTGTCTTTGTTGGATATTCCCCCACTCAAAAAGGGTATAAATGTTTTGATCCCAGTTCTAAACGGTTGCTGGTAACTATGGATGTTACTTTTTTTGAAAATAAACCTTTTTTTGAGAGCAATCATCTTCAAGGGGGGAAATCAAATGAAGATTCATCTTATTTTTTTGAGAATTTAATTCTATCAGAAAATATGTTTATATCACATAGTTCTAGGCCGTTTGCACCTAAAGAAAATGCCCCAGATAATGTAAGTGAACCTACTCCTTTCATGAGTGAGGATGTCACAGAATCAGGGGCAACAAACCAAAATTTTAACAAAGACTCTTTGGAACCTAAGGATAATCAAGAATTAAGTCAAATGTCACTACATGAACATCCTTATAATGAAACAGAAAGAAACTTTGGAGAAGGTGAAGGAACTTGGAAAGGAGTAATTTATGAAAGAAGGAACCATGATAAGGTAGTAGAAGACTTGATTCCTCAGTACAGTCATGGATCTGAACCGAGGGAGAATCAACCTACAAATATAAAGAAAGGTAAAATTGCTCCTGATATTCATGATCCTATTCTTGATGTTCCAATAGCTCATAGGAAACCAGTTAGAGCTTGCACTAAGCACCCCATGTCTAGGTTCGTATCATATTCAAATTTATCCTCCTCTTTTTCTGCATTTACCTCTCACTTGTCTTGTATAGAAATTCCTAAGAATGTACATGAAGCTCTAAATGTTCCAAAGTGGAAGGAAGCTGTGTTTGAGGAAATGAGAGCACTTGAGAAGAATAACACTTGGAGTGTTATGACTTTACCAGCCGGAAAGAAAACCGTGGGTTGTAAGTGGGTGTTTACAGTAAAATACAACTCTGATGGTTCAGTAGAAAGATATAAGGCAAGGCTGGTTGCTAAAGGGTTTACTCAGACCTATGGCATGAACTACTCAGAAACTTTTGCTCCTGTTGCAAAGTTGAACACTGTTAGGATCCTCTTATCTCTTGCTGCGAATATGGATTGGCCTCTACATCAATTAGATGTAAAAAATGTGTTTCTCAATGGTGATCTAGAAAAAGAAGTGTGCATGGATGGCCCTCCAGGCTTTGAAGAAAAATTTGGGTCAAAGGTGTGCAAATTGAAAAAATCTCTTTATGGTTTAAAGCAGTCTCCAAGAGCATGATTTGAAAAGTTTACTCAATCAGTAAAGAAACACGGATACACTCAAGGGGAATCAGATCACACTCTATTTATAAAGTACAATCCTAGTGGAAAAATTACTATTTTAATTGTTTATGTCGATGATATTGTTCTTACTGGAGATGATGTGACAGAAATGGAAAGACTAAAGAGCAACCTCGCAACAGAGTTTGAAATCTAAGACTTGGGATCCCTAAAGTACTTCTTTGGCATGGAAGTAGCTAGATCAAAGAAAGGAATAATGGTGTCTCAACGAAAGTATGTTCTCGATCTCTTAAAAGAAACAGGTATGAGTGGATGTAGACCTGCAGATACTCCCATGGACCCAAATGCAAAACTTTGGGAAAAAGAGGACACACCTGTCGACACAGGAAGATACCAAAGGTTAGTTGGGAAATTGATTTACTTGGCACATACACGGCCTGACATTGCTTTCCCTGTTAGTGTTGTTAGTCAATTTATGCATGCCCCTTATGAAGAACACCTTGACGCCGTCTATAAAATTTTGAGATATTTGAAGGCTGCCCCCGGAAAAGGCCTATTCTTTGGAAAAACTAGTGATAGGAATGTGGCTATTTTTACTGATGCTGATTGGGCAGGATCCATTACAGATAGAAAGTCGACTTCAGGTTATTGTACCTATGTGTGGGGAAACTTAGTAACATGGAGAAGTAGAAGCAAGGTGTGGTTGCTAGAAGCAGTGCAGAGGCTGAGTTTAGAGCAATGGCCCAAGGGAATTTGTGAGGGTCTTTGGATTCATCGAGTTCTAAAGGAGCTAAAGATGACAGTAGAACTTCCATTGAAATTATATTGCGACAACAAGGCCGCAATAAGTATAGCCCATAATCCAGTTCAACATGATCGAACAAAGCATATTGAAATTGATCGTCACTTTATAAAAGAGAAAATAGATTCTGGAATTCTTTCTCTACCTTTTGTGCCTTCAAATCAACAAACAACTGATATTTTGACCAAGAGCTTAGCAAAGACAAATTTTGAGCATCTCATAAGCAAGCTGACATGATTGATATCTACGCACCAACTTGAGGGGAGGTGTTGAAATATATATTACTTCCTTTAATTATTATTCTATTATAATGGTTGTTTATTTTTCATTATATCACTGCTTAATTAAAGAGTTGACTAGTTGTATTCTCTCTTATAAAAGGAGCACCATTCTCATTGAAATAAAGAACTCTCAAGTTATAGAGTAATTTCTACAGTTATTCATGAGGAGGTGGAAATTGGATCTCTGCTCTTTCTTGTGTTTGATTCGAAGGGTTAATCTGCATGTGTTGTGGTTCATCATAGTTAGCACAAGCTTTCTTTCCTCATAACCCTCACATTGATGAAATTTCTAGAGTCTCCATTGCACACATAGAAAATCTAATCTAGAATCACACTTGTTGGGATGGTGGAGCTTTTCCTTCCTTTTAGGGGCTTCAGGAGCATTCTACCATTGTTGCCCAATGTTGTATCGCACATCCAAACTCTTCAGTTTTGATTTCTCTATAGGCGCCCTCTAGGATGCGCGACTTAAACATATTGCGTACGGTACACGAGTGAAAATAAGCCGGTTTCATTGTACACCTATATGCACCAAATCAATCTCTCCTCTCTCTCATCTCTCATCTCTCATCCTTTCTTCCCTCTATCTCCATCCCTTCTCTGCAACAACCCATAACCACCAAATATTCTGTGATTTTAAAGCAAATTTTCAGTGGGTATCTGATTGATGATTTCGATCTTCTTTAATTAAAAAATTGCAAATTGTACATTTCATTTTTTTGTATAAAAACGGTAGATTATTTTTTCTTTTGCTTGTAAACAACCATACGTGGCTATGGGTAGTACCCACAAAGTAATTGTTGCTTTTAATTTCGATTTAGTGGGGTTATTCTCCGACGGAGAAGAGGGCGCCGACGGAGGAGGGTTAATCTTCCGCAGACACATGATGAGCATTAAGTTCAAGTGTTCAACTGACCCATGACCCAAATGGGTTGTTTATGCTTGTTAGGTTACTTTTATGGGCGGCGGCAATGGCTGTACATCAATATAACAGTATGGAATGATGAACTTCTGGGGTGAAAGTTTATTGGATGGTGAAAAATTGGGGCTGAAATTGTATAAATTATTGGATGAATCTTAGATTTGGGAGATTGATTTGTTTTGTTCAGCCTGAATTTGGTTTTCAATAGGGTTTTGAATTTATGTGTAATTGTGTACAATCTGGAGATTCAGTTAACATGCAATTGTATAAAAGTTTAAAGATAGTTGCATGTTTTGTTTTCAGATGAGAGAACGTGAGAGAGAAAGAGGAGAGTCAAGTGAAATAATCAAGTGTTTGAAGGTGCATGATAAAGATTGTATCCAATGGTTGGTCAATGCTTGCCTACCGTGCGAGACCTACCTTACTCGCGCACCATAGACTTTGCCTTCTCTATATACCTCGAAACTTAACTGGTTGGGAAGTTTCTTTCCACCTTTTTGTCCTTTGACAAAATAATAATCCTTTTTAATGTAAAATTACTCCTTTATGTATCAATCCAACACATTGTAACTCTGTCGAATTAAAGAAGTTTATGTTTACATATTTTCCTTGTTCCATAATTACTTTGCATTTAGGAAACATGTATGGTTTTGAATATGTGTCGTTGGCAACTTTTAACAATATTAAACCAATACTAACATAAAGAGGATGATGATGAAGTGATTCGCGTCACCGCCTTGTGTCTCGAACTCCCCGCCATAACTGCCAGTGTCATCTCTTTGTTGTTGAAGATATCTTTTTACCTTTTAATTTATGATGATAGTTTGTTGAGTCTCACCGCAAGAATTCCCCAAATTACTAACCAATTTAAAATTGTGTTGCTAAGAGATTTAGACCGTCAGTAATTATTAGCGGTAGAGATATCAAATAGGCTGGCCCGGCCCAGTCCGAGTGTATAAATGGGTCAGTCCGGCCCAGCCTATTTATAATTGAGTCACATATTCTAGAGTTCGGACCGGCCTGTGTGGGTCATGGGTCATCCCAGCCGACCCGTTTTAGTTTTTTTTTTAATTTATTCACTATTTTTTATATATTAGTTACTCAGAATTATCTTTTTGCTAAAACATGATTGGATGGACATAGAATTGTAAATAATTTTTACATTAACATTGAATATTAATTAAATTTTAGATTATTCCTTCAATTGAATCAAATTAATAATTTATAAACTTTAGAATTTTAAAACTTTGAGCTAAATTCATTCATTTTTATTAATAAATTTTAAATTAGTTGATAATTTTTTCAAAAAATATAGTGTTTTTAAACAAAAATCAAATGGAAAAATAGATAATGGGTCGGCCCGAAGTCCGATGGGCCAGCCCAGCTCGGCCCCATTTTTATATGGGTCAAATGGGCTAGGGCCAAAAAAGCCCGAGTGCATTTTGGGCTAGCTTTTTGAGGTCCAGACAGACCCCAATATGTGGGCTAATGGGCCGACCCATTAGCCCGGCGCATTTTTTACATCTCTAACTGGCGGAATAAACCTTCGGTAACATAAAAAAAAACCCTCAATAACGTTATTGACGGAAAAAACCCTCAATAATTCAGAGACTTGCATTATCAATAATGAACCTGTCATTATTTACTGGCGGAAATTTTTCGCCAATAATGATAATGCTGGACAGCCACACATGCCTTTACATTACTGGCGGATATAAATCTGTCAGTAATGTAACAAATCCGCTAGTAACTATAGATATCCACCAGTAATAATGTGACTTAACTATCCGTCAAAAATACAACAAATCCTACATTCAATGTGTATGTATCGTGTCAGGTTTTGTGTCGTAGTACGTGCTTTATAGATTTAAGGAGACACTGCCTGAAGTCTCAAGTGTACGAAAAAGATCCTACATTCAATGATGTAATGAATATTGAATATTTCATGTTCAAATACCTCAACATTTGAGTTTTCATTTTTGAGAAAACTTGCAATTCCTTCGTTCTCTCCTAGAAATTAATATAGGACTAATGATTTTCATTTAAAAAAGATGGGTTGGATTAAATTATCTTTGGCTATTTTTTATAGGTTAAATTACACAAAAGGTCCTTTAAGTTATTTAATTGTAATAAATTGGTCTTTTAAGTTTCTTTCGTACCACTTAGGTCCTTTATGTTAATTAATTGTAACAAGTTGGTCATTTAAGTTTTTTTCGTACCAATTAAGTCATTTAGGTTATTTAACTGTAACAACTTGGTGTATTTTAGATCTTAAAAATGTAAGTTATTCGGGGCCTAAAAGTTAAAATTATATAACTTAAAGGACCTAAGTGTTACAAAAAATACTTAAAAGACCAACTTGTTATAATTAAATAACTTAAAGGACGTAAGTGGTACGAAAAAAACTTAAAAAACCAATTTGTTACAATTAAATAACTTAAATGACTTCTGGTGTAATTTAGCCTTTTTTATATGTTCACAATTTAGTGTCTAGCAATGATTCAAATCAGAATAAGAATATATATGTGGTGGACGAAACCTATTAAAAAGTACATTCATTTATATTAAGAGTTATAAATGTGTAGTACTTTAGGTTTGGGAAGTTATCGTCATACTCTCTTTGGCCTTAATTATAATCAAAATTGTCAAATGTATTCAGTTTAAATATAGACTAAATACATTTGACATTTTACTTATATTTAAAAGTGAAAAGAGTAATTGTTATGGTTGATTTCTTTTGACTAGAAATACACATTTTTATAGACAAATTTGTTTAAATGTGTAATTGAAAGAATGAAAAAGTCAACCTAGAATATCATATCACATTTATATATTGTTAAGGAATACAATTACAATAACATGAAAACTCACTTGGGTTGGCCTGATAGTGTTGCCTTAAAACCATGAAGAGTGTTCCTCTCAAGGTCTCATATTTAATTCTCTTCGATATCAACTTTGATGGACTAGTTTGACTTCTTAAAATAAAAACATGAAGTGTTACTTGAAAATGACTTAAATGGGAACCACTTTTGTATTTCTTTTCTTCCCTTATATCAATTATTTGTATCACACGGTTGCCAGCTAAGCGCATTACTTTGGTGCTTTGAACCTAGACTATTATTCTAAAAAAAAAAAAAAAAATATCATCATACCATATTTGTTGGCTTTAATTTATATTATTTGTAGAATAAAAATATTAGGAGTAGTTGTTTTATTATTAAAATGAGATGTTATATAAATTCAATCCACTCACTCTATTTTCAAACTCAAAAAAATAAATTTAGGGTTTAGAATTTTTATCTTTTGAAAAGGGGAAGAACAAAATCATGTCATCGAGGAGGAAGATCACCCTGAAGAGTTCCGACGGTGAGACCTTTGAAATCGATGAGGCAGTGGCATTGGAATCACAAACGATCAAACATTTAATTGAGGATGATTGTGTCGACTATAGTGGAATCCCTCTTTCAAACGTAACTAGCAACATCTTGGCAAAGGTTATTGAGTATTGTAAAAAGCATGTTGAAGTTAGGAGTTCCGATGAAAAACCCTTGAAGGATGATCTCAGGGCTTGGGAAACTGAATTTTTCAAGGTTGATCAAGATACACTCCTCGATCTGATCTTGGCTGCAAACTATTTGAACATCAAGAGCTTGTTGGATCTTACATGTAAGACTGTAGGAGAGATGATGAAGAAAACAACACCAGATGAGATTCTCAAGACTTTCAGTAGTGTGAATGATTATAGTTCTAAGGAAGAAGAGGATGTTCATTGGAAAAATCAATGGGCTTTAGAATGATTGTAGAATAAATCAGTCAATTTAATATAGTTTGGCACAACCTGCCATCAAATACACCTTGTGCTTGCATTGTTATTTCAATATAGTTTTATTGTCTTTACTTTTTTACATTCTCTTTATTTTATTTATTTAAGCTCATTATTATGACGAGTGAGTAGTTTTTCTAAGTCTTGGGGTCATGGAAGGTAGTCTTATGACAAAAATTCTAAAATCCCCATTTTCTTTCTTTCACTTAGGAAATGTATTCACCTAATTTAACCTTATTGATTTTCAAATAGAATTATGGCGTGGTTGTTAGAACTTGGTTGGCCACGATAGATTTGGTTTAAGCACAACAAGATCTAACAATCATTTGTAGATATTATCAACGAAGGAATGATAGTTGGAGTTGATAATTAGAAGATTGAAAGATCCTAGACGCCATAATTCACTAAAATCTTGGGAAACCTTATGATAAATGAAAATGAAGGTAGGTTGATGGAAATATAAGGTTAAACAAAATGTTTGAATCATGAGAATAAACTAAGACTTTTTGGGATGTAAAAATGGATATTCAGACTTAATTGTCTTTGTCAATTAGGTTAGATATGATAATAGGTAACCTTATTGGATCGTTCGTTATTACGATAAACTCCAATGATTATGACGCACTTTCCCTCATTGCGTGTTTTCACAACAAACATCACATTGTTTTCCAATCATCTTGCATCCTTTATAAAAATACAAAAAGAAAATCTTTATTTGCATACTTAGGAGAGAAAAATGCTACATTTAGATTCACAAGCCCCTGTGGGATCAATTCTTTATTACAACGATAAAATTGTGCACTTGCGTGATATCAAAGTCGAAATTTGGAAACTCCTTAAAATAGAGATAGTATTGTTTCCCAAGATTTGGGGTCTCTGGCTTGCTCCTTGTTCATAGATATAGGTGTTGCATCATGTATTGGTTTGATACTTGGGTGTTGGATTTGTCTCTGGCGGCGACGTTGTTCATCGTAAACTTCGTTTTTGTCATCGGTTCGTTTGTTGTTTCCAACATGGGTTATTGTCTTTGACATCTCCCTCAATGTGTTTCTTTGGTTTCTCAACAGCGGTGGTCGGCGTTGTTGTCGCTAATGGTGCTGCTTTTGATGGATCTATATCCAATATTTTGATGGCCTTCCTCGACCAGTCACAACTCGTAGTGGCTGTTTCAGTTTTCCTTATTCTGGTGGTGGTTGTGTGATTTTTGGTTCCCTCCACCACACATGTTGACTTGGATTGTTTGGCTAGAAATGGTCGTGATAGCTTGTTGTTGTTCATCACAATGAGTCATTGTTTGTGGATTTGTTATCATGATAGTGGTCAGGTTCACTATTAGCTTTCAAGGGTTCGAGTTTGTTTGGACTTGTCTCTAGTTTGTTGCTCGTGATCATTCGTGGACCACTCTTTTTTTGCATTTTGGTTTTGAATCAGAATGCGGGTTCGTTAGATTGTACATGTGGTGTGTGTATGTTTACATGTTGTTAAGGTTGATCAAGCTATGCTCTTCGGTCTTGCCTCGGCTGAAAACTATTTGAACATTAAGAGCTTGATGGATTTTACATGTAAGAATTGCAAAGATGCTGCAGAGTAAGTTACTAGAGGAGATTCATAGGACTTTCAACATTGTTAATGATTATATAGTCCAGAGAAAGAGGAGGAAGTTCATTGGAAAAATCAATGAGCATGTGAATGATTATAGAATGAATTTGTCAATTAGTCTCTAGTGTCTTAATAACTAGGACTAAATTGACAGATTCTACTTTATGGACTATATATATTATATCTAGATAGTTAAGAGACTAATAATAAATCGTCCTATTTGACTCAGTCAAAAATCTCATGTGAGTTTTATGTTATGCTTTATTTCATTAATGAAAAAACTACAAAGTGAATTTGGTGGAATAACTTAGTTTGATGAGTATTAAATTTTATTATGGTGATTTGATATTTTTTTTATATAATTAAGTTGAGAGTTTGTATTCAAATAATAAAATTTTAATATTTTTTGTCTATGTGGCAACTTCTGTTTGTCCAGGCAACAAAATTCGACAACAGGGACTAATTTTGATAACGGGGAAAAAATGTGGGGATTTTAAAAACATTTTTGAAATGTAGGGACTATTCTTCGAAGTCTCTCACAATATAGGGACCAAAAACATATTTAACCCAAAAATAAATGACAATTCATTTTGTTGGAACAAAATGTATGAACAACTCTCTTTTGGGTTTTGATGATAACAAAGTGTTAAAAAGAAAATTGGAATTGCTAATGCTTGATTCTAAGTGTGTAGAACCATGTACTTAAAGTTTGGTATCTAACATTGGTTATGAAAGAACAAGTTAAGAGCAAGAAGGAAAGTGTCATACCCCATTTTTTGACTCATATTTTTCTTTGTTTTAATATTTTATTATTTCATCATTTATGACTTTTTATTATTACTTTTTGTTATTATATTTTATTTTACACTTTTCACCACTTTTATTACTATCTTTTTTTATTAAATATTATTAGTATCATCATCATTATTATTAATATTATTGTTATTCTATTTTCATTAATAATATCATTATTATCTTTTACTATTATTAAGGTTTTATTAATTAATAATATTAAGCTTTTCATCATTTTATTATTATTATCATCATTTTCATTCTCATTACTTTTTTATTTTATTTTGCATTATCATTTTGATTATCATTATTGCCATTATCCTTATTATTATTATTTATTCATCTTTACCTTTTATTTTATTTTAAAATACAAAAATTCCAAAAAAAGGGAAGTTTGCAGTGCGAAGTGACCTTCGCACTGCGACCTCTGCGATTTTTCTGCAGATTTTTATTTTCTTTGATTTATCTGTTTTGTTTTCATTTGTAGTTATTATTATTAGTATTATTATTATTGTTATTGCCATTTGTGACTGAAATGATGCAGCAAGGCAAGAGTTAATGTGTGACATTAAAGGTAAAAGGAAAGAAGGATTTTCATCCAACCTAACATGTGCTCAATCAAATTGGCTGCCCTTGGTCAGCTCTTGTCCCTCCCAATTGACCTATCATCCAACCTGAGCTTGTCAGCCAGCTACTTGATCCCTTTCCTTCCCTTTTTCTTCACCAAAACCAGTCAAACTCAAGTGGTTTTTGCTTGTAAAAAGTTGTTTGTGCTGCCCTGTTTTGAGCTGGATTTCTCCTCCCACACACCAGCCCACATGCTCATTTTGCTTCCCCCAATCTCCCTGTACATGGCAGTACATGTTTTCTGTTGAGTCTTTTGGTGTTGGCTGCATGTTTTGGCAAAACCAAAGTATTGAATAGAAGTATCTCCATATTTGAAACATTTCTTCAGTTGCAAGTTTTGTGTTTTGAAGCCATTCAGAAGCTGAAAATTTCATCAGAAGCTGAATGCACTGTAGCACTTCAGAAGCTGAATTCAGGTTCTGATGCCAGCGTTGACTTATGTTGACTTCATCAGAAGCTGGTTATTTTCAAGGTTTTTCTATGCGAATCTTTGCAAGATTTATTGAAGATTTATCCACGAATATGGCTTCTAGAATGTTGATTTATTTGGAGAAGATTTTATTGAAGATTTGGTTCAAAGATATGAAATTCATATTTTCCTGTTATAATCTTTAAAAGATTCAGTACAGGTTTATTTGTTACATTATTGGACCAATCTTATTTCAGTAACAAATCAAATCAGAAGATTAGTTTGTTATTTTATTCTGCAAGACTGAAGGCTATAAATAGAGGAGGGCTGCTGCTATTCAGGAGATACGATTTAGAGAGTTAGAAAATCAGAAAATTGAGTCTGTGTTTTAACTTAGAGTTTATTGTGCACCACTCATATGTTTTGAGTTGGTTTAGAGTTTTATAGAGTTGTGATTCATTCTAAGCCTTTAGGTACGAATGAAGTCTTTGTGTTTTTGAAGTTTTCTGAAAAACAGAGTGTCTTTGATTAAGGGTTTCAGTAACTGGGTTTAGTTGCTTGAATAGGAAGATAGTGGATTCTATTACTCAGAGTTGGGTAGAAGTCTGACTAGGAGGAGTTTAATTGCTAAGGCTGGGAACTGGGAGTCAGTGTCTTGAGTCTTTGGGTTAAATCCTATAGTGGATTTCCTTCCTGGATTGGTATCCCCCAGAGTAGGAGGTGTTTACTCCGAACTGGGTTAACAAACCTTGTGTGTTTTTTTTTGCTTTCCTGCACTTTATATTCCTGCTGATTATTTGCTTTTATAATTGTGCTAAGTACTGATCAGAACCTGCTAAGTTTTTAATCAGAACCAGAACCTGTTAAGTATCTTTGCCTGGCCAGAATTTCAATTGGCATCAGAGCAGGCACCCTGCCTGTATTTTGGGTGAGATCCAAAGGACTTAATATCTGGCAAGCATGGATAGAGAAGGAGGCTATGTCAATAGACCACCCCTACTAGATGGCACAAACTATGAGTATTGGAAGTCAAGGATGTGTGCGTTTCTAAAGTCTATTGACAGCAGGACTTGGAAAGCTGTGATCAAAGGCTGGGATCATCCTGTGTATACAGACAAAGATGGTAACAAGACTGAGGTTCTAAAGCCTGAGGAGGAATGGACCAAAGCTGAAGATGATCTGTCACTGGGAAATTCTAAAGCTTTGAATGCTATCTTTAATGGTGTTGATCAGAACATGTTCAGACTTATCAAACAATGCACTGTTGCAAAGGAGGCCTGGGAAATCTTGAAGACAACTCATGAAGGAACTTCTAAGGTGAAGATGTCCAGATTACAGTTGCTGACCACCAAGTTTGAGAACCTGAAGATGAAGGAGGATGAATCCATTCAGGATTTTTACATGAATGTGCTGGATATGGCCAATTCCTTTGACTCTCTTGGTGAAAAGATGTCTGATGAGAAGTTAGTCAGAAAAATCCTCAGGTCTCTGCCCATAAGGTTTGATATGAAGGTCACTGCAATTGAGGAGGCTCATGATATTTCTGCTATGAAGCTTGAGGAGCTGATTGGGTCATTGCTCAATTTTGAAACTGCCTTTTGTAAACAGACTGAGAAGAAAGGAAAAGGTGTGGCTTTTAGTGTGAATTCTGAAGCTGATGATCAACAAGAGTCTGAGGAGGATGACTTATCAGAAGCTCTTGTGTTGCTGGGAAAACAATTCAACAAGATTCTGAAGAATGTTAACAGAAAAGCCAAAGCCAAAGGTCAGAACTTCAGATTCAATAACAAGAAGCAACAGACTGATGAGAAGAAGGCCAAGTCTGAAGAGAAAAGCAACCAAGCCAAAGGTGTGCAGTGCTATGAGTGTGAGGGCTATGGGCATATCAAATCTGAATGTCCTACTTTTCTTAAGAAGCAGAAGAAAAGCCTAGCTATTTCATGGTCTGATGATGGTTCTGAAGATGATGATGTTAGTGAATCTGATATGTGTGATACTGGTCTGGTTGTAAGGTCAGGAGCTATCTTGAAGAATGAAGCTATCTTAGAGTCTGAGACCTTTTCAGAGTCTGACTCAGAGTCTGAAGCCTCATCTGTGTCTGAAGCTGCTAAAACCTCATATGATGAACTAGCTGATAACTACAAGAAGCTGTATACCAGAAGTGCTGAGGTTTGCAAACAAGTTTTAGATCAGAAGGAGACTATTCTACAACTAGAGGCTGAAAAAGGTGAACTGTTAGTGCAGAATTCAGATTTAAAAGAAGAAGTGAACCAACTGAACTCCCAACTTGATCAAATGAAGAAGCAAGTGAAGATGTTGAACTCTGCTACTGATAAGTTGGAGGACATTTTGGGGAATCAGCAACAAGGAAAAATTGGCTTAGGTTTTGTTGATCAGACTCAGATTCCTAAACAGATGAATTTTGTTCCTGCTACTCAAACTCATGATTCTATGGATGGAACATCAAAGAGGAGACCTCAGAAACAAACCCAGATGCCAGCTCAGAAGCAAGCTCAGAAGAGACCTCAGATGCAAGGTCAGAAGTATGTTCAGATGCAAGGTCAGAAGCATGGTCAGATGCTACCTCAGAAGCAACCCCAGAAATCTTTCAGAAACAGAAGGAGGAGAAATCATCCATGGGTCTGTCATCATTGTGGAAAGAAAGGGCATATCAAACCATTCTGCTTTAAATTGTATGGTTACCCTGAACACTTCCAATATAGAAGAGTGCAACCAGCTGCAACCAGACACTGTGTTCAGAAGGTGTGGAAACCTAAGGTTCAGAATGTAGGCCTGATTGCTCATACTTCACTGAGAGCCACTTCAAAAGAAGACTGGTATTTTGATAGTGGGTGTTCAAGGCACATGACTGGTGTGAAGAAGCTGCTGAGCAATATCAGGTCATACTCCAGAAGTTATGTGACATTTGGAGATGGTGTAAAAGGTCAGATTCTGGGTATTGGTGATTTGATCAGAGAAGGGTTGCCCAGACTTAATGATGTGCTACTGGTGGAAGGATTAACTTCAAATCTGATCAGTATTAGCCAACTTTGTGATCAGGACTTGAAGGTTAATTTTAACAAACTAGAATGTATTGTTACTGATCAGGAAGATAAGATTCAGATGAGAGGCTGCAGATCCAAAGACAATTGTTATTTGTGGGTTTCTGAAGAAGAAAGAAGTTTGACTTCTTGTCTTATGAGCTCAGAAGAGGAAGTCAAGCTCTGGCACCAGAAGTTAGGTCATCTGCATCTGAAAGGCATGAAGAAAATCCTAAGTACTGAAGCTATCAGAGGTGTACCAAATCTGAAGATAAATGAGGACAATGTTTGTGGTGATTGTCAAATTGGGAAACAAACAAGAAAGTCTCATCCCAGATTAGTTCACCAGGTAACTACTAAAGTACTAGAACTTGTTCATATGGATTTAATGGGGCCTATGCAAGTAGAAAGTATTGGAGGGAAGAGGTATGCTTTTGTAATGGTAGATGACTACTCAAGATTCACATGGATCAACTTTGTTAGAGAGAAGTCTGATACTTTTGAAGTATTTAAAGACTTATGCATTCAACTACAAAGAGAAAAAGACTGTGGCATAGTCAGAATCAGAAGTGACCATGGCAAAGAATTTGAAAACAAGAGTTTTTCAGAATTATGTGCTACTGAAGGTATAAAGCATGAGTTTTCTGCACCTATCACACCTCAGCAAAATGGTGTAGTTGAGAGGAAGAATAGGACATTAGCAGAATGTGCAAGAGTTATGCTGCATGCAAAGAAGCTGCCATATATGTTCTGGGCTGAAGCAATGAACACTGCATGTTATATTCATAACAGAGTTACTTTGAAGAAGGGAACCACTTGTACCTTGTATGAATTATGGAAAGGAAGAAAGCCAACTGTGAAGTATTTCCATGTTTTTGGGAGCAGATGCTATATTTTGGCTGATAGAGAAAATAGGAGAAAGCTGGATCCTAAGTCTGATGAGGGCATATTCCTGGGTTATTCAGTGAACAGCAGAGCTTACAGGGTGTTTAATTCCAGAACCAAGGTTGTGATGGAGTCCATTAATGTGGTAATTGATGATCTGACTGCTGAGAAAGATAGAAGTGAGCCTGAAGTTGTTCCAGAGTCTGAAGCTTCAGAAGAACAAACTTCAGAAGCAGAAAAGCATTCAGAGTCTGAAGAAGCAGAAGATCAACCAGATCAAGTTCCTAATGGTAAAGGACCATCAATTAGAGTTCAGAAAGATCATCCTAAAGACTTAATCATTGGAAGCTTAGATCAAGGTGTCAGAACCAGGAGATCAGAACCAGCTGCTACTGATTCTTGCTTTGTGTCAAAGGTTGAGCCTAAAAATGTGAAAGAAGCCCTAACTGATGAATTTTGGATTGAAGCAATGCAAGATGAGTTGAATCAATTCAAAAGGAGTGAAGTGTGGGATCTTGTTCCAAGACCAGAAGGGCTGAATGTAATTGGCACTAAGTGGATATTCAAGAATAAAACAGATGAAAATGGTACTGTGGTCAGAAACAAGGCTAGGTTGGTTGCTCAGGGCTATACTCAAGTAGAAGGATTGGATTTTGATGAAACCTTTGCACCTGTGGCCAGACTAGAGTGCATAAGACTACTGTTGGGTGTATCCTGCATTCTCAAGTTCAAATTATTCCAGATGGATGTGAAGAGTGCATTTCTGAATGGATATCTGCAAGAAGAGGTATATGTTGAACAGCCTAAGGGTTTTGTGGATCCTAAGTTTCCAGAACACGTGTACAAGTTAAAGAAGGCTTTGTATGGATTGAAACAAGCACCAAGAACATGGTATGATAGGCTGACTCAGTTTCTTGTGGCTCAAGGTTACAGAAAAGGAGGTTCTGATAAGACTCTGTTTGTGAAAGATGAAAATGGGAGTCTGATGATAGCTCAGATTTATGTGGATGACATAGTGTTTGGAGGGATGTCTCAGAAGATGGTCAAACTGTTTGTTCAGCAAATGCAATCAGAGTTTGAAATGAGTTTGGTTGGAGAGCTGACTTACTTTCTTGGGTTACAAGTCAAACAAATGGAAGATACAATCTTCATTTCTCAAAGTAAGTATGCCAAGAACATAGTGAAGAAGTTTGGAATGGAATCTGCTGCTCACAAGAGGACACCAGCTGCTACTCACCTGAAGTTAACTAAGGATGAAGATGGAGTTTCAGTAGACCAAAGTCAGTACAGAAGCATGATTGGGAGCCTATTGTACTTAACTGCAAGCAGGCCTGATATCACATTTGCTATAGGAGTTTGTGCAAGATATCAAGCTGATCCTAAGATGAGTCATCTGACACAAGTTAAAAGGATCCTGAAGTATGTGAATAGCACAAGTGACTATGGAATCATGTATTCTCATAGTTCAAGTTCTGAACTGATGGGATATTGTGATGTTGACTGGGCTGGAAGTGCTGATGACAGGAAGAGCACCTCAGGAGGTTGTTTCTTTTTGGGAAATAACTTAATTTCATGGTTTAGCAAGAAGCAAAACTGTGTGTCATTGTCAACTGCTGAAGCTGAGTACATTGCTGCTGGGAGTAGTTGCTCACAATTGGTGTGGATGAAACAAATGCTGGAGGAGTACAACATTGAACAAGGAACTATGACATTGTTTTGTGACAATTTGAGTGCCATCAACATCTCTAAGAATCCAATTCAGCACAGCAGAACCAAACACATAGACATCAGACATCATTTTATCAGAAACCTTGTGGAGGACAAGATTATTCAGCTGGAGCATGTAGCTACTGAAGAACAAGTTGCTGACATTTTCACAAAAGCTTTGGATGCTAAGCAGTTTGAAAACTTAAGGAGCAAGTTAGGAGTGTGTTTGCATGAAGAGTTATAGCAATTACTGCAAACTGGATGTGAGGAAGATAGAGTACCTGCCAGTTGTGCCTATGCTAAGTGTGATCCTGAACCTGAGTCTGAATCTAACAAGTTTTCAAGGATATGTGCTACCTGTTTTGATTATATTCCCTATTTAAAGATTATGATTTGTCAGAATTTTATGGCTAAAAAGGGGGAGAAAACCCTATGCAATGTGTTGGCTCTGATACCAAAAATTAGAAGATGTATTGCTGCATTTCAGATGTGTGTGTCTTTGATTCAGAAGGTGACTAATTTTGCTCTGATACCAAGCATTATATGTCCAGATATGATCAAGGGGGAATATGTGTCTCAGGGGGAGTACAAGCTTGTTATATACCTGAGTGATGATGTGGTCCTGAAGTGTAGAAGGGTAGTGGTCCTGAAGAACATTAATGTTAAGCTCCTGAAGTGTGGTTCTGAAGAACAACTGTACTTTGGTTTGTGCTCTGATACCATTTATCACTGCAATTCAGTAGTAAGGGGGAGTGTTGTGAAACTGGAGTGTTTGGTTATATGTTTGTGAAGCTTCAGGGAGAGTTGATTAATAGCTCTGATACCATGTTTGTGATGATCAGAAGTTGATCAGTAGCATGTGTGTGCTTCAGTAGCTGTTATGTTGTGTAGAGCCTGAAGCTGGTTTGTGTCCGCTGCTTATGTTTATGCTATGATATGTTATTGTGGAGTTCTTCATTGCTGAGTTGATTTTAAGGGAGTTTGAAGAAATTGGATGGTTTTAGCCAAAAATTTGCCAAAGGGGGAGATTGTTGAGTCTTTTGGTGTTGGCTGCATGTTTTGGCAAAACCAAAGTATTGAATAGAAGTATCTCCATATTTGAAACATTTCTTCAGTTGCAAGTTTTGTGTTTTGAAGCCATTCAGAAGCTGAAAATTTCATCAGAAGCTGAATGCACTGTAGCACTTCAGAAGCTGAATTCAGGTTCTGATGCCAGCGTTGACTTATGTTGACTTCATCAGAAGCTGGTTATTTTCAAGGTTTTTCTATGCGAATCTTTGCAAGATTTATTGAAGATTTATCCACGAATATGGCTTCTAGAATGTTGATTTATTTGGAGAAGATTTTATTGAAGATTTGGTTCAAAGATATGAAATTCATATTTTCCTGTTATAATCTTTAAAAGATTCAGTACAGGTTTATTTGTTACATTATTGGACCAATCTTATTTCAGTAACAAATCAAATCAGAAGATTAGTTTGTTATTTTATTCTGCAAGACTGAAGGCTATAAATAGAGGAGGGCTGCTGCTATTCAGGAGATACGATTTAGAGAGTTAGAAAATCAGAAAATTGAGTCTGTGTTTTAACTTAGAGTTTATTGTGCACCACTCATATGTTTTGAGTTGGTTTAGAGTTTTATAGAGTTGTGATTCATTCTAAGCCTTTAGGTACGAATGAAGTCTTTGTGTTTTTGAAGTTTTCTGAAAAACAGAGTGTCTTTGATTAAGGGTTTCAGTAACTGGGTTTAGTTGCTTGAATAGGAAGATAGTGGATTCTATTACTCAGAGTTGGGTAGAAGTCTGACTAGGAGGAGTTTAATTGCTAAGGCTGGGAACTGGGAGTCAGTGTCTTGAGTCTTTGGGTTAAATCCTATAGTGGATTTCCTTCCTGGATTGGTATCCCCCAGAGTAGGAGGTGTTTACTCCGAACTGGGTTAACAAACCTTGTGTGTTTTTTTTTGCTTTCCTGCACTTTATATTCCTGCTGATTATTTGCTTTTATAATTGTGCTAAGTACTGATCAGAACCTGCTAAGTTTTTAATCAGAACCAGAACCTGTTAAGTATCTTTGCCTGGCCAGAATTTCATTTTCATTGCTTGGCCTTCCAAGATTGCAAGGATTGATCCCAAGAATCACCCAATCTCAAGCTGCCCTGTTTTTCAGCTTTTTCTCATCATTACCTTCTAGAATCAGTTGCATTTGTGGCTGAGATCATTCAAGGTATTGCCCCTTGGCACAAGGCAAAGCAACTTCTATCCATTAGCATTGAATGCAAAGTGATTTAGCCTGGATTTAGCCCCAAATCAGCTAGGTTCTAGGATTTTGTTCATCATTGCATAGATTTGCATTTTGGCCTATAAAAGGAATGCCAAGGCCCAAGGATTTCACACAATCAATAGACCAGAAAAACAGCCTTACACTCACACAACACACACGAAATTCACACCAAAATCCATCACATTGCAGCATCAAAACAGTTCATACACAAACCAAAGCAAATTAGAGTTCATTGTTCATAACCTCTAACCAATCAAGCAAGCCACTTCCAACCTATTGCTCAAGCATTGCTAGGAGTTCTGTAAGTCTCCTATAATCTTTCTCTTTCATTTTGTTTGCTGTTTGCATCATTTGCTTTGTTCAATTTCATTTTGTGCACAAAAACCCCTTTTGAAACTCAAAAGGGATCTCAAAGGGGCCAAGCCTTAAAACTGAGTTTTTACACTCCATTTTCTTCAATTTTGCAAAGCTTTTTAACCCCCTTTAGGTTCTGAAACTTGCTTAGAAGCAGTTTCTGAACTTCTGTTCAGAAACAGCTTCTGAGTTCAAAATTTCGTATACTTCGCACAGCAAAGTATTGTTCGCACTGCGAACACATCAGAACCTGACTTCGCAGAGCCAAGTTCTGGTTGCTCTGCGAAGTATGTGAAATAATTCAGAACATGAATCAGGCATCCAAATGCCAAATTTTTGGGGTTCCAGCCCTTGATTCAGAACCTAAAGAGGGTTAAAATCATTTTTGTCCAAACCCTATTCATAATCATGCACAACTTTGAAAATTTTACAAGTTCGTGCGATAAATTTTGAGTAACTTGTGAAACAAGTTATGTTCTTCAATTTTCAAAACCAAGTTTGAGCGATAAGCTAAGTTCGTTTATTTTCAAACCAAACTTGAACAACCATGTTGTTCATGATTTTTAATCCAAACGCGAACTTAAGCCAAGCTTGCTCATTTTTAAAACCAAGCTCGAATTGAGCCGAACTTGTGAGCTTTCCAAATTTGTGTATGTTTTATGATTCTTGTTCATCATTCAAACTTGAACTACGCTTGTTCTTAAGTTTCAATAGCTTAAGCAACAAGTAATGTTCATGATTTTTAATAAACTCGAACAACAAATTTGTTCGTGATTTCCTTTTTACAACTTTCCTTTTAAAATGTTTTGTTTCCCTTTGAGATTTCTCCGAGTAACAAAACCAAACTTGAATGAAACGGGAATGGCTTGACGTATGTCTCCCCAAACCTCGGTTGCAAGAATGCGTGACGTATGTCTCGTCGCTCGGGCAATCGTCATTCCACCTTTGACGCGTCTCGCACGCTCAACCTTCCCTTGGCCCCCTCGTGGCCATTTTTAACCTTTTCTTGGCCCTCGTGGTCAATCCGAACCCTTCGCACCTTTGCGCGTTTATCTTTAAAACATTTACGCCTTGCGCGAGTTTATCGCCTTAGCGTTTGTCTTCATCATTTAAAACTTTTTACGCCTTCGTGTGTTTTAAAACCTTTGTTCACGTCCGGGTGCAAATCCCTTTTATCAAATCATTTACCTTTATGCATTGTCGTCAATGGCCAGTTCGGCAACAACCCGAACAGTTGACATTTACTTTCATTACTTTCTCTTATTTTTTCAAACTTTTTTCGCTCGGACGCGATCAAATCTTTTTTAACTAAAACGAACCAACATACAAACTTTTTCTACCCAAAGAACTACATACGCTTTGAATTCTCCGACTACCGGGAGATACGTAGGAGCAAGATCGACATCTTGTCAAGCCCATTAATAAAAAACCTTTTTCCCCTGTCGTTTGTTTTTATCTCTTTCTTCACTTCACATTATGTTTTTATATTTCCTTTTTATATGTTTAAACACGCAAGTAAAACATCGAAACATTTTAAGCCTAAGCCGACTAAGAGGTTCCCGTTGAGTACAACGGATGTGAGGGGTGCTAATACCTTCCCCTCGCATAATCGACTTTTGAACCTAAAATCTTTTTCAAAGGGTAATTTCGAACTTTTTTCCTTTTCTCCCCGAAAAATTAAAAGTTCAGTCGTGATTTAAAATTAGTGATTCAACGCTTCCCAATAGCTTGATATCCGAAATTCGACGCGACAGAAAGCATAGAAGCTTGTGTTGCAAGTATGAAGCAAATCAGTGTCTGAAGCAGCTACTGAAGGCAGCTTCTGAAGGTGCGTCTGAAGGCAGCTTCTGAAGGCAGCGTCTGAAGGGTGCGTCTAATGAAGGCTGCGTCTGATGAACAGTGCATCTGAAGGGTGCGTCTGATGAACAGTGCGCCTGAAGTCTGCTTCTGAAGAACTGCGTCTGATGAACAGTATCTGATGACCAGCTTCTGAAGTACTGTGTCTGAAGGGAGCTTCTGATGAACAGTTCCTGAAGCCAGCTTCTGAAGAAAAGCTTCTGAAGTCTGAGTTTTAAGGAAAAGCAACTGTCACTGTCAACAGTAAAGCACTGTACAGTCAGAACAGCTCAATGGAACAGTTGCCTCCTTAGAAGAAACACGCAGCCAGCTTTTGAGGAAACAATTCAAAATTTGTGTGCTCTGTTCTCTGCTTTTTCGCACACAATGTCAGGCAGAAACTAAGCTGGACATAGCTTCTAATTGCAACGGCTCTTTGGTGAAAAGTGGTGATTCTCAACAGCTCTTTAATTCCCTGTAAAGGATTGAAGATTTGAAGAAGAAAATCTAAGACTCAAGAAACTCAAAGACTGAAACTCTGTGCTCTGCTTTGCTGAACACAAAAACTGTCAAATTCGAAAGTCACCAAAAACAACTTAGAAATTCTTCAAACTTCTTATCTTAGAATTTCTTAAGTTTAGAGTCTTAAACTTGTGTTGTATTTTGTGAACACCACTGATTGTATATCAAGTGTTCAAACTCAAACTCATTTCTTTGTAAAATTTGTTTGATTCAAAGTCTTAGACTGTGTGTCTGAGCAAAGAAGTCTCTTACTTAGTGTTTGAGCAATAGGAAGTCTCTTACTTAGTGTTTTAGCAAAAGAAGTCTCTTACTTTGTGTTTGAGCAATAGGAAGTCTCTTGCTTTGTGCTTGAGCAATTGTAATCGTTTGATTATAGTGGAAAATCTATTGTAAGTAACAAGGGGACTGGACTACTTCCGGGTTGTGGAAGGAACCAGGATAATCTGTTGTGTCTATCTCTCTTTCCCTCTCTCATTTACTTTACCCGCTGCTAAATAACTCTGAAAAAGTTTCAGAATCTGATTCTGAACTTAACCAAAGTTTTTGAGAAAGAAAAGAAATAGCCCACACAATTCAACCCCCCTTCTTGTGTGTTTTTCTCACCTTAAGTTGGTATCAGAGCTCCGGTTCTGTTATTCAATCACCTAACAGTGAGTAAGTAAATATCCTGAGAAAAACATGGCTTCTAGCAGTTCCCCTCCACCCTCTCCCAGAAATCATACTTCTGTATCATTTGACTATGGTACAGATGAAAGGAAATCTCGTTCACACCATAAACCTCCTATGTTTACTGGTGATCCTGAGAAATTCTCATGGTGGAAAAGCAAGATGTACAGCCACATCATTGAAATTGTTGACTCCTTATGGGATATCATAGAAGATGGAATATCTATTCCAGTTGATGAAGAAGGAGTGGCTATTAACAGAAGAGGTCTGTTTGATGCTGAAAGAAAGATCTACAGAAAGCATCACAATGTTAGAGGTATCATTTTGGATTCTCTACCTCACAGTGAGTATCAAAAGCTGAGTGATAAATCAACAGCCAAAGCCATCTTCACCTCCCTCTGCTCTAACTAAGAAGGTAACAAGAAGGTTAGAGAAGCAAAAGCAAATATTCTGGTTCAGCAGTATGAGCTGTTCAGAATGAAGGAGGATGAAAATATTGAGACTATGTTCTCGAGATTTCAGACTCTGGTTTCTGGACTTCAGATTCTGAAGAAAAGCTATACTACTGCTGATCATGTGAATAAAATCCTCAGAAGTCTACCATCTAAATGGAGACCCAAAGTGACTGCTATTGAGGAAGCTAAAGATCTAAATACTCTAAGTGTTGAAGATCTTATAAGCTCACTCAAAGTGCATGAACTGGGACTCAATGAAGATGAATCTGTTAGAGAGTCTAAGTCTATAGCACTGAAATCCAAAAGAAAGTCTGTAAAAGCTCTAAAAGCTATTGAATCTGATGAAGAATTTCCTGAGGGAAATTCTGAAGAAGATTCAGATGCTGAGGAGCTTGCAATGCTTTCCAAAAGATTTCAGTACTTAATGAAAAGACAAAATAAATTTTCTAACAGAAGCAGCAACTTCAAAGGATCTGGTTCCAACAGGGAAGATCAGAAGGGTTGCTACAATTGCAAGAAGCCTGGTCATTTCATTGCTGATTGTCCTGAACTTCAGAAGGACAAGTCAAAGGAGAAATCAAAGAAGACCAGCTCTAAATCAAGCAACTTCAGAAACAAACTCAAGAAGAGTCTTATGGCAACATGGGATGATCTTGACAATGATTCTGAATCTGACAAAGATGATGAAGAGGAAGCAAATCTGGCTTTAATGGCAACAACATTCTCTGATGCAGAATCATGTTCAGACTCTGATAATGAAGATGAGGTATATTCTGAACTTACACGTTCTGAACTTATTGAAACAGTTAAAGATCTTATGAACCACCTCAAAAGCAAGTTAAGTCAACTAAAATCTTTGAAAAATAAACATAACTTGCTGACTGAGGAGAATCTCAAACTTCAGAATCACATCAATGAGATTGATGAAGAAGTTAGAGAACTCAGAGAAGTGGCTCATAAGAAACCTGAAGAAATTCCAAATGAACAAGAAATTGCTCTTCAGGATTTTATTTTAACTGGAATCAATAGAAGTAAGGTTGCTTCTATGATTTATAACATTAACAGAAACAGAGGTGAAGGTATTGGTTTCAATAATGATTCATTCAATCATTCAAATGAATCAAAAATACCATCATGTTCTGAAAATATTATGAAAGGCACTGAGGTGTGCTTTGTGCCTGCATCTGACAATTCTGAGAAACAGAATTTAACAGAAACTGAGACTGCTAAGGGAAAGATGAAGGCAGAATCTAAAACTTTGCCAAAGTTTAAACCAAAAGGTCATAAGTCTAAGACTATGAGGAAAACAGACTTTAAATCTGAAAAGGTTCAAAGTCTGAAGAGTTCAGAACCTAAGACAAGCAAGTCTCAGTCTCTGAAAACTTCAAAATCACATTTTCAAAAGACTGTGTTTGTAAAACCTTCAAGGAATACTAAACCAGTTTATACAAAACCTTTCAAACCTCAAAATGTTAGACCAAAGGTGCAAAAGAAGCGTTATCCTTTCAAGACTAAGCAAAGAGGACCCATAAAGATATGGGTACCTAAGTCTGAAATAATTTCTGTTGCAGATATGCTTAACTTCCAAAGAAAAGGAAAAGTCTTGGTACCTGGACAGTGGCTGCTCGCGTCACATGACAGGAGAAAGGTCTATGTTCCTAACCCTGACCATGAAAGAGGGAGGAACTGTGGGTTTTGGAGGAAATCAGAAAGGCAAGATCATTGGTACTGGTAAGATAGGTAATTCTTCCCTTTCCATTGATAATGTCTGGTTGGTAGATGGACTAAGACATAACCTACTTAGCATAAGTCAATTATGTGATAGTGGTTATGATGTTCTGTTTAATAAGAACACTTGCACTGTATTCAACAACAAAGATAAATCTGTTGTGTTCAAAGGAAAGAGGAAAAACAATGTTTATAAAATTAATTTTTTAGAACTGGTTGATCAGAAGGTATTTTGTCTTCTGTCAGTGAGTGATGAGAAATGGGTATGACACAAAAGGTTGGGACATGCTAACTGGAGACTCATCTCTAAGCTTAGCAAGTTGCAACTGGTCAGAGGCCTACCAAATATTGACTATCACTCAGATGCTCTCTGTGGAGCATGCCAGATAGGAAAAATTGCTAAAACTTCTTTTAAATCCAAAAACATTGTTTCTACCTCCAGACCCTTAGAACTGCTTCACATTGATCTGTTTGGTCCTGTTGGAACAACTTCAATCAATGGGAAGAAGTATGGGTTAATAATTGTTGATGATTACAGTAGGTGGAATTGGATTAAATTCCTTAGAACCAAAAATGAAACATATGATATGTTTAACAAATTCTGCAAACAGGTACAAAATGAAAATGATTTGAACATTTTAAAAGTCAGAAGTGATCATGGTGGTGAATTTGAAAATGAACCATTTGAAATTTTTTGTGAAGATCATGGAATTCTCCATGAGTTCTCTTCTCCTAGAACTCCACAACAAAATGGAGTTGTAGAGAGAAAGAACAGATCTTTGCAAGAAATGGCCAGAACCATGATCCATGAATCTAAAATTGCAAAGTACTTTTGGGCAGAAGCTGTTAACACATCATGTTATATTCAGAACAGAATCTATATAAGACCAATTCTGAATAAAACAGCATATGAATTATTTAAAGGAAGAAAGCCAAGCATTTCTTATTTTCATTAGTTTGGTTGCACTTGTTACATTCTGAACAATAAGATCTACCTAAAGAAATTTGATGCTAAGGCTCAAAAGGGTATCTTTTTAGGATACTCAAAGAGATCTAAAGCATACAGAGTGTATAATTCTGAAACACATGTTGTTGAAGAATCAATACACATTAGATTTGATGATAAGAAGCCTGGTAATAAAATACCAGAGCTGGTTGAGAGTTTTGCAGATATAAGGCTCTCAGAGGACCCTTCAGAATCTGAACAGAGTTCTGAGTCTGAAGAAAGTCCAGAAGCTGAAAAACTCTCAGATGTTGACACTCCTCCTGAAGCCAGTCAAGATCAAAATGGTTCTGAACAAGCCCTTGATGATTCTTCAGAAGCAAATCCACCCAGAACCTCATTTAAATACAAGTCTTCACATCCTGAGGAGCTGATCATTGGAAACAAGAACAGTCCAAGAAAGACGAGATCAGCATTCTGTCAGAATGAATCTTTGGTTGGACTACTGTCAATGATTGAACCCACAACAACTGATGAAGCACTTGCAGATGATGGATGGATTGTAGCTATGCAAGAAGAACTGAACCAGTTTCAAAGAAATGATGTCTGGGATTTAGTTGCAAAACCAAATCACAAGAACATTATTGGAACAAAATGGGTGTTCAGAAACAAGCTTAATGAACAAGGAGAAGTGATCAGAAACAAAGCTAGACTGGTTGCTCAAGGCTACAATCAGCAGGAAGGAATAGACTACACTGAAACATTTGCTCCAGTTGCAAGACTGGAAGCAATCAGGTTACTTCTTTCCTATGTAGTTAATCATAATATCATCTTATATCAAATGAATGTTAAGAGTGCTTTTTTAAATGGAGTAATTTCTGAAGAAGTTTATGTCAAACAACCTCCTGGTTTTGAAGATGTAAAACATCCAAATTTTGTTTTTAAACTTAAGAAATCTTTATATGGTCTGAAACAAGCTCCCAGAGCTTGGTATGAAAGACTAAGTAATTTCTTACTTAAAAATGATTTTGTAAGAGGACAAGTTGACAATACACTCTTTAGAAAGACTCTTAAGAAAGACATCTTAATTGTGCAAATCTATGTTGATGATATTATATTTGGTTCTACTAATGCCACTCTTTGCAAAGAATTTTCTAAGTTAATGCAGGATGAATTTGAAATGAGCATGATGGGAGAATTAAAGTTCTTTCTTGGAATTCAAATCAACCAATGCAAAGATGGAGTGTATGTTCATCAATCTAAGTATACAAAGGAGCTTCTGAAGAAGTTCCAGCTTGAAGATTGTAAATTGATGACAACACCAATGCATCCAACCTGCACTTTAAGCAAAGAGGACACTGGCTCAAAGGTAGATCAGAAGCTCTACAGAGGTATGATTGGTTCTCTGTTATACTTAACAGCTTCTAGGCCAGATATTTTATTTAGTGTATGCTTGTGTGCAAGATTCCAATCAGATCCTAGAGAATCTCATAAGACTGCTGTCAAGAGAATCTTCAGGTATCTGAAGGGAACAACTAATCTGGGACTTCTGTATAAGAAATCCTTAAATTATAAGCTAGTTGGATTCTGTGATGCTGATTATGCTGGGGACAGGATTGAAAGAAAATCCACCAGTGGAAATTGTCAATTTCTTGGTGAGAATCTGATATCTTGGGCCAGCAAAAAACAAGCAACTATTGCTTTGTCAACAGCAGAGGCAGAATACATCTCAGCTGCAAGTTGTTGCACACAACTGCTCTGGATGAAACATCATTTGGAAGACTATCAGATTCATGAAAACAACATTCCTATCTTTTGTGATAATACTGCTGCAATCTGTTTGTCTAAAAATCCAATTCTACATTCTAGAGCCAAGCATATAGAAATTAAATATCATTTTATAAGAGATTATGTTCAGAAGGGTGTTTTGGATATTCAATTCATTGATACTGATCATCAATGGGCTGGCATATTTACAAAACCCCTCACAGAAGACAGATTTAATTTTATTAAAAAGAATCTGAACATGCATTTCATCTCTTGAAAAATTTGCTTGACTCTGAATAGAAACTGAGATTCTAAAGTTCATACGAAGCTAAGACTTATCAGACACTCACTATGAGAGTCTGAAGAAAGTTAAGCCTCTGAAAAACTTCAGAGTCTGAGTTTCAGAATCTGAATTTTTGACTTCTGAATCTGCACAGTTGTCTAACTTTTGGTCAGAATTTGATAAGTTATAACTCTGGGCTATGATGAATTAAGCCTTGAAAGCTGTGCTTTGCACCCTCCTAAAGTCATCAATGTGCAGTGTGTTTAAATGGTTTTCTGTTTCTGAAAAGTTTTAATCAAACAAACTCAAAACACATTTTTCAATTTTCATCCTCTATGTTCAGTTCTCAGACACAGTTTTAAAAACTCTCAAACAATTATGTCTGAAACAGTTCAGCAGTACTGAACAAAATGTTCTGAACAATTGGTTCTGTAACAGTTCAGTGGTTCTGAACAAAAATGCTCTGAACATTTTATCTCACATTTTCACTCTCTTAAAATTCTTGAATTTTCTTTTTGTTGATGACAAAAGGGGGAGTAAAAGTAACAAGTATTTCAGGCTCTGAGCTCAGAATATAAGTTAATTACTCATAATTAATTAACTTATGAGAACAACTTTTAATCTCTTAGCCTCTGTTTTGAAATTCTGTGAGATAAATTACTCTTTATTGAGTTAAATTGAATTTAAATAACTTGGATAAGACTCAGGGAGCTTACAAACCTCATCCCGTGAATTATCAGACTTAGGGGGAGCTTACAAACCTCATACCCTGAAGTCAGCTTGTTATTTATAATTCTGAGGGATAATTTCACCTTATTGTTTTAAGTTGAATTTAATTAACTTGGATAAGAATCAAGGGGAGCTTGCAAACCTCACCTTGTGGATTATCAGACTCAGGGGGAGCTTGCAAACCTCATACCCTGAAGTCAACTTGTTAATTAAAGTTAACAACAATTCTGAAATTCTCACCTTTTTGATCTAAACTGAATTTAATTAACCTGGATCAGACTCAGGGGGAGCTTGCAAACCTCATACCCTGTAGTCAACTTGTTAATTAAATTAACAACAATTTTCTATTAATACTTGTGTTTGTCATCATCAAAAAGGGGGAGATTGTTGGAACAAAATGTATGAACAACTCTCTTTTGGGTTTTGATGATAACAAAGTGTTAAAAAGAAAATTGGAATTGCTAATGTTTGATTCTAAGTGTGTAGAACCATGTACTTAAAGTTTGGTATCTAACATTGGTTATGAAAGAACAAGTTAAGAGCAAGAAGGAAAGCATAGAAGCTTGTGTTGCAAGTATGAAGCAAATCAGTGTCTGAAGCAGCTACTGAAGGCAGCTTCTGAAGGTGCGTCTGAAGGCAGCGTCTGAAGGATGCGTCTGATGAACAGTGCGTTTGAAGGGTGCGTCTGATGAACAGTGCATCTGAAGGGTGCGTCTGATGAACAATATCTGATGACCAGCTTCTGAAGTACTGTGTCTGAAGGGAGCTTCTGATGAACAGTTCCTGAAACCAGCTTCTGAAGAGAAGCTTCTGAAGTCTGAGTTTTAAGGAAAAGCAACTGTCACTGTCAACAGTAAAGCACTGTACAGTCAGAACAGCTCAATGGAACAGTTGCCTCCTTAGAAGAAACACGCAGCCAGCTTTTGAGGAAACAATTCAAAATTTGTGTGCTCTGTTCTCTGCTTTTTCGCACACAATGTCAGGCAGAAATTAAGCTGGACATAGCTTCTAATTGCAACGGCTCTTTGGTGAAAAGTGGTGATTCTCAACAGCTCTTTAATTCCCTATAAATGATTGAAGATTTGAAGAAGAAAATCTAAGACTCAAGAAACTCAAAGACTGAAACTTTGTGCTCTGTTTTGCTGAACACAAAAACTGTCAAATTCGAAAGTCACCAAAAACAACTTAGAAATTCTTCAAACTTCTTATCTTAGAATTTCATAAGTTTAAAGTCTTAAACTTGTGTTGTATTTTGTGAACACCACTGATTGTATATCAAGTGTTCAAACTCAAACTCATTTCTTTGTAAAATTTGTTTGATTCAAAGTCTTAGACTGTGTGTCTGAGCAAAGAAGTCTCTTACTTAGTGTTTGAGCAATAAGAAGTCTCTTACTTAGTGTTTGAGCAAAAGAAGTCTCTTACTTTGTGTTTGAGCAATAGGAAGTCTCTTGCTTTGTGCTTGAGCAATTGTAATCGTTTGATTATAGTGGAAAATCTCTTGTAAGTAACAAGGGGACTGGACTACTTCCGGGTTGTGGAAGGAACCAGGATAATCTGCTGTGTCTATCTCTCTTTCCCTCTCTCATTTACTTTACCCGCTGCTAAATAACTCTGAAAAAGTTTCAGAATCTGATTCTGAACTTAACCAAAGTTTTTGAGAAAGAAAAGAAATAGCCCACACAATTCAACCCCCCTTCTTGTGTGTTTTTCTCACCTTCACATTTTTTATATGAAAAAATTGAAATTAAAATTTTTTAAAAAATAATCAAAATTAACTAGTCAGATTATAAATGATATTCGATTTTATTTTAATCAAATCCTTTTTTGACCAATAATAAACAAATAAATAAAAAATTACTTATTTTTTGGAAAAAATAATAAAAAGTAAATCCTTATTTTTTACCAAAGAAATACTGAAAAGGGATTTTGTTTTTTTATTTATTTTTTGGGTCAAAAAAAATATTTTTTTAACAAAAAATAAAAGGGAAGTTTTTATTTTTATTTTTACTAAAGGAATTTTATTAAAAGGTTTTTTATTTGTTACAAAAACAAGTAATTGTCAAATGAAGTTTTTTTTGAAAGGTTGACTAAAGGAAATTTGTTATTTACATTTTATTTTCTCTTTTTTCTCATTATTTTTTTTTTCTGTTATCGTTGGCTAAGCACATTAGTTTCATGCATTTAAGTAGATTTTCTTATATAATTTATTCTAAGATTTATTTATTTAGAAAGCTAAAAAATAAATCAAAATTAATTATCTGTGTTAAAAGAATTTAATTAAAATTATATAAAAAGAATCATAATTAGTCGTTAAGATTAGAAATGATATTTTGTCAAAAAAAAAATTAGAAACGATATCTACAAATGAGTTGTTATTTACTTCTTTATTTTCCCTTATTTCTTAGTATTTCTTCTTTGTTGATAATATATGTCTCATAAGTTTTTGAATCATTGACTAAAAACATTGATTTAGCCCATTGGAATAATTTCTTTTAATATAACTTATTTATTTAGAAAGCTACAAAAATAAATGACAATTCATTTTTTATATGAAAAAAGTTAAAATTAAGATTTAATAAAAAAATATTCAAAATTAACTAGTAAGATTAAAAATGATATTCGATTTTATTTTAATTAAATCCTTTTTTGACCAAAAATAAACATATAAATAAAAATTTGTTTATTTTTTAGTCAAAAATAATAAAGAGTAAATCCATATTTTTGACCAAAGAAATACTGAAAAGGGATATTGTTTTTTTTTTATTTATATTTTGGGTCAAAAAAGGATTTTTTTTAACAACACATAAAATGGAAGTTGTTATTTATTTTTTTGACTAAAGGAAATTTTTTTTATGACTAAAGCAAATTGTTATTTACTTTTTCTATTTTCCCTTATTTCTTGTATTTACTTTTCTATTCTTTTTTTTTATTACTATCTGGAGCTTTTTGAGATTCAAATGGACGATAAACTCTCGTTAATAATTTTAATGAAGTTGAATCTCTAAACTCGAATTCAAACTCGAGGCTTTGATTAAACTAGAACATATACATGTCATTTTATCTAAGTATTTTTGGGTATTTACTAATTACCTTAATATGTCCGGTAAACACAACTCAGTTGGTAGCTGGAAGGACAATAGTATTATGCAGGGGCTGAGGTTCAAACCCCAAACTTCCCACTTCTTCGCATTTAAAATGTGTGAGCCCTAACCACTAGGTCATTTGTAAAAAAAAATCAATTAATATATTACATTAGTGTACAATTATTTTACAGATACATCCAATGACATACGTTTTCATATTTATTAATTTGACTGATTTTTTCAACAAAAAATTCATTAGTTGACCGACAACACATTATTGTACGTATCTGTAAAATAATTGTACACTGAAAACTTATCACATAGTCACTAATATTAATTATCCTACTTTACACTTTTACACCGACAGTGTATAAATGAAATCCTATCCTTATATAAATGGTTACAGATGTAAATGAAAATTGAAAACTTCAAAAATTTAGACAAGTGTGTATCAGAATTTAGAAGCTGAATTCTATAGTGAAAGAGTAAGTGCTTATTTTCAACCGTGTTTTCTCTTTCTCTTTCTCCTTCTCCATTTCACGTTCTTCTTTTTTAATATACTTTATTATAAGATTTATTGTCTAAAAATATATTTATTTATTCGAAATCTTAAAAATAAATCACAATAAATTGTTTACGTAAAACTAATCACAATTAATTCTTAATATTATAAATGATATCGGATTTTATTTTAAATTTACAATATTGCACTAATTAGTGAAATACACTATAAACACGGTATAATTTTTATTTAAAATTAAAAAGAGCATGAAGTGTTATTTGGAAATGGCTTGACAGGGAATCGTTGTTATCTATTTTTCTATTTTTTTTCCCTTATTACAGGGAATCGTTGTTACTTTGGTGCATTGAACTAAGATCATTAACCTAGTCTATATAATTTGGATGAGAATCAACTTTTTTTTATAAGGGGAGGGGGAATGAACTATTAATCTCAAAAAACTGAATAATTATTATTGTACTATATTTGTTGGATTTATTTTATACTATTTGTAGAATAAAAAGATAGAGAGTAGTTATTGTATTATTAGAATGAGATGTTGTATAAATTTAGTTCTATCACTCTATTCTCAAACTCACAAAAATAAATTTAGGGTTTTTTCCTTTCAAAAAGGGGAAGAACAAAATCATGTCATCAGCGAGGAAGATTACCCTGACGAGTTCCGACGGTGAGACCTTTGAAATTGATGAGGTTGTGGCATTGGAATCGCAAACGATCAAACATATGATCAAAAATGATTGTGCCAACGACAATGGAGTCCATCTTCTGAACGTAACTAGCAACATCTTGGCGAAGATTATTGAATATTGTAAGAAGCATGTTGAGGCTACGAGTTCTGTAGAAAAACCCTCTGATGATGTTCTTGAGGCTTGGGACGCTGAATTTGTCAAGGTTGATGAAGCTATGCTCTTCGATCTTGCCTCGGCTGCAAACTATTTGAACATCAAGAGCTTGATGGATCTTACATGTAAGACTATTGCAAAGATGCTGCAGAGTAAGTTACCAGATGATATTCGAAGGACTTTCAAGATTGTTAGTGATTATAGTCCAGAGGAAGAGGAGGAAGTTCAATGGGAAAATAAATGGGCTTGGGAATGATTATAGAATGAATTTGTCAATTAGTCTCTGGTGTCTTAATAACCAAGACTAAATTGGCATATTCTACTTTAGGGACTATATATTATATCTAGACAGTTAAGAGACTAATAATAAATCGCCCTATTTGACTCGGTCAAAAATCTCATGTGGGTTTTATGTTATGCTTTATTTCATTAATGAAAAAACTACAATGTGAATTTGGTGGGATAACTTAGTTTGATGAGTATGAAATTTTATTATGGTGATTTGATATATTTTTTTATATATTAAGTTGAGAGTTTGTATTAAAATAATAATTTAATACCATCTATTTATTTTACTATTTATTTTTTTACATGAAAAATGATCCTAAACAAAAGGCAAACTCTCTTACCAAAATATATTAGATTGTGCATAAAAATATTTTAGCAAAATATTTTTTTTCATAAATTTCTTTCAAAAGAAAAGTTAGGGTTAGTCATTAGGGTTGTCAAGACTACCTAACATTTATATATATAAAGATTATTTTACATATGACATACGTTTTCATATTTATTAATTGACTGATTTTTTCAACAAAAATTTCATTAGTTGACCGACAACATATTATTGAATTATCTTTAAAATAATTGTACACCGACATATGATAGTATTTAAGCTGATCACATAGTCACTAGTATTAATTATCCTACTTTACACTGACGGTGTATAAATGAAATCCTATCCTTATATAATAAATGGTTACAAATGTATATGAAAATTGAAAACTTCAAAAATTTAGACAAGTGTGTATCAGAATTCAGAAGCTAACAGTGAAAGAGTACGTATTTTCTACCTGTGTTTTCTCTCTCTCTTTTTCCATTTCACGTTCTTCTTTTCGAACTCAAAACACCTTTCACAAATTTTCATCTTCATTCTCTTCTCTGTAATGCTTCTTTTCGTTCATTTTTCTTCAAATTTTCAGAATCAAAATGGAAAATTCAGATCACGACGAACCAGACAAGAAGAAGCCTCATCTTCTCACTCCCGTTTCTTCCCGCGTCTCACGAAATTCAACCAACCATTCTCCTAACACTAAAAATGTAATTTTTTTAATCTCTTTTTTTTGTTATTAATTGTTGTTTAATCTTGTTTTGTTATTGATTAATTATGTTATGAATTGGGTTATTGATTAATTGATTATATTGTTTTTAATTTTGGTGTTAATGTGATTTTTAGAGCTGATTGGTTTTGTGGGCACCTGCTGAATTGGGTTTTTAGTTAATTGTGAGTTGAATTTTTGGTAAAAATTTGATTTTGAAAGAAGGGGTGAGGTGGGGTGGTTGTTTGGTTTTGCTTAGTTAAGCGCTTATAGTGTAAGTGCTTATCATATAAGTAAAACTGTTTTCATATAAAATATAGTTTGTTTTTATAAGACACACTGATGAGCTTATGAAAATAAGCTGAAAATTTTGATTTTTAAAACAAGGGGGTGATGGGGTGGCTGTTTGATTCTGCTTAGTGCTCACTAACTAGGGTTTTGTTTGGATAAACAACTTAATTACCCGCTTATAGTATAAATGGTTATTATATAAGTCAAACTGTTTTTCATATAAACTATAAGTTGTTTTCATAAAATATTCTGGTGAGCATATGAAAATAAGCTGAAAACATTTTATGGACATATTGTTAGCTGTTTCTGTAAGTTCTTTCAAATGGTTTTTGCAAGTGTTTATGCTAGAAGATAAGTTTAAATAAGTCGATCCAAACAGACTTTAGGGATGTGAAGAGTAGAAAGGATACATTATGTTATTATGTATGCTACTTGTTGTGTGCTTAATATTTTTGAAAGGGGATGTTTTTTCATGTCAATGAAAATCCTTTATTTTTACAACGTGGTATATGTTTTTTTTAAACGGGAAAAGATGTGAATGGGCAAGGGTTTTTCGTAAGTTCTCTCAAAAGTTTTAATGTTTATTATCCGAAACAAGCTGGCTGTATCAGTGTGTGGTTGCAACAAGTAATTTTTTAATAATGACTTCTTTATATGTTTTACTTACGTAATAACTCGAGATGCTTCCTCCAGGCTGATGCAGGTGTCTTACAGCTCCAGAATCAGCAGCTTGTTCAGAAGACAGAAGTCCAGAAACAGGCTATACAAGATCTTGAAGAAAAAACTAAAGGATTAAAAGAAAGACAAAATTCTTACGATGACATATTAATTGCAATCAACCAACACTGGGATCAGGTTATTGTTTATTATCATGCTCCGGTTTTTGTCGATTCTGCTCTCTATTCATTTTGTTATGTTCTCTTTCAAATGTAAATGGCCATTAGTAGTGCATGTTCTGGTGACCCAGTTGGCTAGATAATTGTCATATTCTTGAACGACGTGCACATTGGTTTGACTTATTTTCTTTTGTAGTTGGTTGATGATATGGCTCTTCTCGGGATACAAGCTGGGAGAGGCAAAGATTCTTTGAAAACTTTGGATTACCTTGATAATCCTCAAGGTACTTTAACACGCGCGCACACACACACTCACACACACAAGTTCTTTTATGTAGTATTAAGGAAAAACAATAGACTGACTTTACTTTCTTTCTAGGTTCCTTTCCTTCGTGTCCTCCGGATGATCTACTTCTATGTAGATTAATCCAGAAAGATTCTTTGGAGGGAGGCAGTAATGACGAGATTACTAATTATGTTGAGGAAGCCCTTGCTTTGCGTCGGTTATCTACTAGGGAGTTGTTGAAACTCATTCAAGATACTGTTGATGATCATATGGAAAGAATTGAGGATATAGGTCAGGTTTTACACGAAGATTTATCCACGGAAGGTATATTACATATGAGATACTATGCAATGATTGTATTGAATTGATAGTTTTCTACCATATATCACAGATGTTGTATTGCTTAAGGAAATATGTATAATTGATCTTTTGTTTTTACTTATACTTCGGTTTGTAGATGTTATCATCAAAATGTCTAAGATTGATGATATGACGAAAAAGGAGGCCGACAATTTTCGTGAAGTGATTGATACTCTCCATGCAAAACACAAGGAGTATACTGTTGGTATTCAGAATTATATAGACGAGTGCTCACGAGATCAATCTGACATAAAACACCTTACAGGTATTTGAAATGTTACTTTTTTTCTTTGTTGCTTTAACAACTTCAGTTATTATGAAGTTTAGAATAGCTCAGTATGAATTTAAAAGATATTGATTATCATATAATGTGGGTTTTAAATGGTTAGCAGCATGGTTTAGTAAAAGGAAGGTTTCCCATTGTTTGATTATATTTGTTAGTTATAACTATAAGTGGCAATATTATATATGGTGTGTGTGTAAATCTCCAATTTGATCCTTAAAAGATTTTTTTGAACATCAATTTGACCTTGGAAATATTAACTAGGATGATTTTTGGTCACTACATGACATCAATTTGGCCCGTGTAAGCAATAACTTTTGTTAAAATATCATCTGACCAAATTTATATAATAATCTTTTGAGGGCCAGATTTAATGTTTTGAAAATCTTTCGAGTATCAAAATGGGGTTTACCATAAAATTATGTTGGGGCATCTCTGGCTGCTATAATTGTACAAAGAACTTCTTCGGCACGATGTTCATTTCTTGTTATTTTGATGATGTTAGAATAATATGGAAGGATCTCATGAAATTAATATTTTCGTATCTTAAAACAAAGGTGATCTCTGAGGATTGATTTCCATAATTCCTTATATTTCATGATCTGTTTCCTCATTTAATCAGGACTGAGCGTCCAGTTAAAGTTTAAATAAGGATTGGTAGTTTGTCTCTTGTAAATCTCGTATCAAGTAATATTTAATTTTAGGGCATTTCTTATCTCTTTTTTCTCCATGTTTAGATGAAAAGAAAAGGGACAATTAGAGAAGCTAGTTGGAATATATTCAATAGTAGGAGCAATTAGAGAAGTTGGTTAATTGGAGGGCATATCAGTTAGATAATTGGAAGTATGTTTGAAATTTATGTAACTATGCAAAAAACATCACATACTCAAATTATCTAGATAAGTTTTTGTAAAACACCTATCACATAGTAGGTGAGAAAGAAAGTGAGAATAGCCTTCCCCCTCAATTTCGCTCTTAGTGAAACTGCTTTCTCACGCAATGATACAACTTCAAGAGCTACATCTTTCCATCACTTCAACTGATCTTCCGTCATCCCAATTTTTTTTAGATAATGATATGATCATCACACGTAACTCAACTTTGATACCTTTTATCCTTTAAACATGCAATACTGTAAGAAACTAGGAGATTCAAACATAGACACTTCATATCTAAATAGATAAAATGTGATATGCAGACCAGTATCTTGTTTGGCCTTTTCCATCTTAATTTCCAGATCATTCCTTTTAATAATACATTTCCACACTTGTAGCTTGAGCTCATCGGTCCCAGTCAGAATTGTCAAGGATACAACTTGCATCATCACCAAACTTCAATTTCAAATTCAGTTCGTTCTCCCATTTTGCGACGTTAGCCTTACCAGCCTAAATTGTATTTAAAGAGAATATGTAAAAGAATATTATAAAGAAGGAAAAAAATCATTGTTAACATGCGGAGACTCCTCCAATATTTTATATCGATCCAATTCAGCGATCCAATGTTAACAATGAACATCAATGGGAAGTAGAATGTAACAATTGTAAAAATTCTACAATAGGGAAGAAGAATGTAACAATTAAAATTGCAATTATAAAAATTTTGATCATACAATTTTAAACAAGTTTTATGTAAAACAACTTCATGTTAGGGAGCATATGTGAACTTGCCGTGACGTTTTTGATCCCCAGGGTTATCCCATACGAGCGTCTGCAGTTTAGGAGGCATATGGGTGTTGAACTCCTAGGCATGATAATGTGATTGTAGGGCTGTCTGCAATTGATGATACTTTTGGTGCAGTTGTATTTTGCGCTGGTTCGACAATTGACGATGCACATGTTTCCATTGGCAAACTCTGTTTGTGATTGTTAGTTGTTTGATTAATGTATTCGGTGTTTTGTAGATACCTTGGTCTACGAGAATTTGGGTGTTGTCTACCCCGATATCTCCACCTTGGGATCACTGCCTCGTTTTCTCTTCTTTCTGGATGCTTGTTCGACCTATTAGGCCTTCTTCCTAACCTCTTCCTCTTCCTCAACCATTTCCTAGCTTATTTGCTGGTAGAGCGCATACTGCTATTCTATTTTGAGCTTTCGAGTCACTTTCTGCATCACTTGTTTCTGCTTAGTTTACACTTTGATTGAAATTTCTAAAATTGTATTGCATCTTCTTGGGATTGTTATAACCGGAAGTTTTATAGATTTGGTCAAACAATGTGAATCTAATGTACTGATATAGAGGTGCGTGTCACGTCTATTTTGAATACATTATGTTGACATTGTTTGACAAAATTTCTAAAACTTCTAGTCATAACCACCGAAGAAGACGACATACAATTTTAAGAATCGTAGTCAAAGTGTAAACTACATAGAAACAAGTGGTCCAGAAAGTGATTCAAATGTTGAAAATAGAATAATAGAATGTGCTCTACCAGCAACTTAGCTAGGAATTGGTTGTGGAAGAGGTAGAGGAAGAGAAAGAAGGCCTAATAGGCTGAACGAGCATCTGGAACGAAGATAAATAGAGATAGTGGTCCCAAGGTGGGGATATTGCGGTAGACGACACCCACATTCTCGTAGATCAAGATATATACAAAACACCGAACACATGAATCAAACAAGTAATAATCACGAACAAAGTTTGACGATGGAAAAGTCCATTGTCAGCTGTCGAACCAGTGCAAAAAACAAGTGCAACAGAAACATCATCTATCGCGGTCAACCCTACAATCACATCATCCTGCCCAGTAGTTTGACATCCATATGCCTACTAAATTGCATGATTCTCGCCTGGGATAATCCTGAGGAACAAAAATACCACACCACGTTCACATATGTTCCCAAACATGACACTGTTTTGCATAAAACTTGTTTAAATTTGTATTATTAGAATTTTTACAATTGTAATTTTAATTGTTACATTGTACTTCCCCATTGTCACATTCTACTTTCCATTGATGTCATTGTTAACATTGGATCGCTGAATTGAATCCATATAAAATATTGGCGGAGTCTCCAAAGGTTAATGATGATTTTTTCTTCTTCTTTTATAATTGGTTGCTTCTACTTTTCCTTCTTTTATTGTTTACACTGTTAAAGAGGATTCTTTCTCAAGTTGAGAGTTACATTAATACTTCTTGGGTACATATTTGTAAGACTTATTGTCATTATTTATACAGGTTTGAATGTGAGTTCATCACTCTTACTGAGTTGAGGATGACACTGATTTTAGGATAGAATATTTTATTATTTTCTTTCTTCTTCTGTACTTATCGCCATAGTAGTGTGTGATTATGAAGATAAATTTTACTTCCTCTTTTTCTGATTATAATTTAGCATTTTTGTGTATAGCTGTCTTAAAGCTTGTGCTTTCAAATCACCAGGCACAATATTCAGTTTTCTCCATAGTTTTAACTTCCATGTATTTATAATTGTAATTTTTTATTTGGAAAATTATGGAACTGAATTTTGTTCTATGGAAATATACAATGTAGGAGTTAATTTGATTTTGAAAACCTTTAGATTTTAGCTTTTTATTAAATAAAAATCTATGCAAATTTGGTTAATTTGAATTGATTTGATTTTCAAATCTGAAGTTTTTTATGATGAGTTCCAAACATAATTTATGTATAAAATCAAATTAACTACAATTTTAAATTTTCCAACATAAACCGTGCAGTAATTTGAATATTTAGGCAAATAGGATAATGCACAATTAAATTGTTTTTATGATATTTATCTGATTTTTCGACGAATGGAATCATAATGAAAGCTATTGGGAGATATAATATAATGCAAAAGTAACATTGGCCTCGGTGGAGGACACAGTTTTGGAGTCGTATGATCAGTAGGGAGAGATAATGCTACTGAATTTTTCTGTAATTAAGATTATCAACCCTTAAAATAAAAGTAAATTATCAAGAGTTACAGGGAGTAAAATTAGTCTGGTTAATTAGGAAAACAGTGTTTTAAAAAATAGACTGAACTGGTTACATTGCAGTCTGGTTGAACCGCGATTGGTTTGACCAATTTTTTATTTACATTTTTGTATGCACTTCATTTATTTTTTCAATACTTTCTTATTCATCTATTTATCTTTTGATTCAACCTTGGTTAAACCGATTGAACCAAGTGAACCAATTACCTTGAGGTTTCGCCGGTTCAACATCCACTCCGGTTTATAAAACATCGGAATAGATATGACCAGAGGTAACACATATTTATGCACAGATATTTTTCTATGATTCTAGAGATCTTATTGGCTCTTATAAATTTGGTTGATGGCGTTAAAATAATTGTCTCTTGAGAGTTTATTTTTTTTATTAATTAAAGGAGAGTTTGACGAGATCGTGGCCGAACTTGAAGAGAGTAGAAGAAAACTAGTCAGTCTGAAAATGCAAAAGGATGCAGCTATGGGAATGAATTCATCCAATGCTGATGCAGTGAACGGAAAATTGTCTCCTGAGAAGCCTGCAGAGAGAGCTATGGGTTTGTCCGAGTTGAAGAATTCAATTGAGGAAGCCAAGGTTTTATTTTTGTGATTTCTTTCCTTCTGTCATTCATTTGTCGATTCTCTGTCTAAGATTTATGCTTGCTGATGTCATAGATAGTGAATGCTGATCGTCTTTCTGAGCTTCAAGATGCACGGGAAGAAAATCAAATATTGACAAAGCAATTTGAGGAACTTCAGGTTTGTAAATTTGAACTATCTGCAATGGTTTTGTCATTATTTCTTGAGTAATTGAGATGCATTGACTGAGGGTTCCATGTAAAAGTATCTTTTCATGTATGTTTATTTCCAGAATGAACTAAATGATGATAAGTATGTACGCACTTCCCGAGTATACTCTTTGGCAAATGATCAACTTCAACATTGGATCGCTGAATTGGATAGATTTAAATCATTGACTGAGTCTCTGCAGGTTAGCAGTGATTTCTTCTTTCTTCCTTGATAATTGATATTTTTTTTTGGTGTTAACAGTGATTTCTTGTTTCTTCTTTGATAATTTTTTTTTAATTTATTTTTTGGTTGCTTTCCCTTTTACATATTCTTTTCAAATACAATTTTAGGCTAGCAGGACTAACGTCGCAAAACGGGAGAAGGAGTTGAATTCTAAATTGGAGTCTGCGGTTAATGCAAGGCATATCCATGACATTTCTGACTCTAGGACTGATGAGCTCAAGATTCAGTTGCAAAGGTGTATTAATGAAAGGAATGATCTTGAAATCAAGATGGAAGAGGCCAAACAAGATACTGGTCTGTATATCACATTTTCTCTATTTAGATTTGCAGTGTGTATGTTTGGATCTCCTCATCCTCATTTCTTACAATATTAAATGTTTCAGGGAGAAAAGATATCAAGGCTGAGTTTGGTGTGATGTCTTCAGCCTTATCTAAAGAAATGGGGATGATGGAAACACAGTTGAAGCGATGGAAAGATGCAGCTCTTGAAGTTGTATCATTGCGTGAGAAAGCACATTCGCTAAGAGAGAAATTGAGTGGGAAGGTTATTCACACAAACTGCCATTTCATTTTCTTTCTCACCTACTTTGTGATAGGTCTTTTACAGAAAGTTATCTAGATAATTTGAGTCTGCAATGATCTTGTATAGTTACTTTTACGTAGTATAGAGGTTGGAAGTGCAAGTCTTATAAGCTGTCTTAATTATTGTTAATTTTTAAGAAATGGTTCACTCAAATGATAGTGGTTTGGAAAAAGTCACAATAAATGTTAGTGGCATCAAAGCCTATCTAAGATTTGTCGCCCCCCGCTATTGGGTCGCTCTAACCACACTCTAGATGTCCAGTCCTGTGTGTGTTTGAGAGTCTAATGTTGGATGCGATATGGTCTGAAAACATATTTATAATTGGTGGGAAGTCATCACTCATCACCCTACAAGCCGGTTTTGTAAGGGTTGAGTTAATTTTGAAGTTACCTACTAAACTAGAATACATTTTGTCGATTTACACCTCTTTGAATTTAACGACTTCACAAATTACGTTGGCTGAATTATACTGCCAGAGGTTATAGGCGTGTTCGTGTCCTTGAATTAATACCATTTAAGCATTAAGGTTTATTGATTCCTTTGTGTTGAAGCAGACAAGCGAACTCAAGAGCCTTGCAAACAAATGTGTTGAACAGGTTTCAGAAATAAAGTCGTCAAAAGCAATGGTAAGTTTACCTTGGTGTTTTTCTTTATCTGTAGGTACAACGCCTCTTATATTTTACCTTCTAAATCTTAGAGCATGTCTCTGACTGAATCAGATTTGATTGCATTGTTTTTCTTTTCCTTTGTTAGTTGTGTTTTGCATGTGTATCTGCAACTATACTTTCCATGATTCTCAAACATTATCTGTATTCTGATTTAAGAGGCCTTCAAGATTGTCTCTAATTTCAAACAACTCATTAAGGTGTTTTGTTACAGATTGAAAAGTTACAGGAGGAGAATCAGGAGTTAGAATTTGTTCTGGATATGTATGGTCTGGAGGATTATCAGAAAAGGTATGCTGATCGGAAGTTGTTCAGTAGTGGCAGAGTTTAGTCTAGCTAATGTAATTATTGGACTCGTTATTCTATGTTGTGTTTGGGATGTTATACCGAATTAATTTGTTTGAATAAGTAATGAAAAGAAGCACCTGCCTGTGTTTAGATGTTAATAAAAAAATATTTTTTTCTTTGCTACAAGATGTTAAAATTTTTGCTTTTTAACAGAATGCAGATAATGTCATACTAGTTCCAATCTCCATAATGTTTTTTATTTCCCTCTTTTTTCCCCTTGCACATGTTTAAAAGCTGATGATTGTCCCTGACCTCCTGTATTCAAGTTTTGGTGGATTCTGGATGAAGAAACTTGCTTTGTTTGTGGTCTATCTTCAATGCTTTGCCTTATTATTTTATGTACCGCTTGCTGATTTTAATGATGTGCATGAATGGTTCCACTGTTCCTTTCAAATTCATTTATTTTTTCAAGAACTTAATTATAGAAAGCCTCAAATTTTGTCCGCCTATGGTTCTAGCACTTTCTTTTACAAATCTTATTTTCATATTCTAATCTATTCTCCCTTAGAGGATGGCAAATACATACTTCAAATGGGTTGATTCTTGAGCAAGAAAATGCTGGTAGAGAATTATTTCTCTAGATACTATCATTTATGGTGCCCAACTTCTTACGGTTTAACTATCCAATTGAACTTATGATAAATGTTTTATTGCATTTGGTAATTGACTTGAGGTTTTGTTTCACATTCAAAACAAAATGTTGTTCTTTTCTGTCTACTTGGATGATTCATTCTGAACATGCTAAAATCTTGATTCCAGCTTGCCAGAAGTTAGAGAATCTGAAAGTAAAGCTTGCTCTCAAGCTGATATGCTGAAAAAAGCCTTAGATGAACATGGGCTAGAGTTGAGAGTCGGAGCTGCTAATGAAGCTGAAGCTGCTTGTGAACAAAGGCTTTCTGCTGCAGAAGCTGAAATAGAAGAGTTAAGGGCCCAGCTTGATGCAAATGAAAGGTTTGTGTTTATGCACACTACTACACTGATTATGGATTTGCTGCATTGACAAACTGGTAGAGAAAATTTATTTTTTTCATTCGCTTTTAGTTCCATATTTGTGGTTTTTTATGGTGATGAGGAGTGAAAGGTAGATGAGTTAAAAGTTTATGTAGAATTCAAGGACTTTGTTCTTTGGCCGATATATTATGCTCCTTTAGATAGCATCTTCATGGTTTTTTGTTTTTTATTTTTTAGCAACAGTTTTCTGATGCAGGTGCTCATCACGCATGCTAATATTGCTTTGTCTGACAGAAGCAATGTTTTTCATTTTTTTTACCATTATGTTTCTTTTTTCAAATTGGTTGTCTTCATATGAATGGAATAAACGATTGTAAAAACTGCCTCTGCTTATCAATTTGTTGATACATTCTTTGACCATGTTTTATCTGCGCTACTATTCAGAAAAAATTTGGAGATGACCGAGGCTATTAAAACTAAAGAGGCTGAGGCAGAAATCTATATATCTGAAATCGAGGTTTACTTTTCTTCATGCTCAAACTATATAAACTGCTGTTAGTTGATGGGTTTGCTCTAACTGTCTTTTCTTGTAATACGATTAAATGCTTTCTTGTAGACTATTGGTCAAGCATATGAAGATATGCAGACACAGCACCAACATCTATTACAGCAAGTGGCTGAGAGGGATGACTGTAATATCAAGGTATGTCTTCTTATCACTAGTAAATGTAAATGCTACCTTGCTGCGTTCTTCACCATTTTTCCATGCCCAACTCCTGCAATGTCTAGGTTATTGTCTAGGCTTTTGCTAACCTGGTTGATGTAAATTAATGCTTCATATTTGTAACTAATATATTAATTGTTGAAAAACTGGTTTTGTATAAAATGATTTTGAAAATATTTGGGCCTATTTACTTTGCAAATTTTTTTTTTCATTTTAATTACAAAAACGTTATAATTTTTTTTACTCCGTTTCTTTGTTTTTTTCATAGGTTTTTATAGGAAACTGTGAAAACAATAAAAAGTTATTTGCAAGGTACTTTTAAAACAGAATACAATTGCCAAACTACCAAAGAAGATTTATATAATAAATAAACTATAATAAATGACACATGATAGAATTCATGTTACCATATCTGCGAGAATCAACTTTGGACCAGCCAGCTGATAATTTATTTTGGTGAGGTACCTTGACAAATCTATTTTCTCAGTCCTGGTTGATTTTTACTTTTAGAAAGGATAAAATCTTGTTCTAAACATAAACTTAATATGCATAGAAAATCATGATATTTTCTAAATTATTTATACTTCTCTGTAAATAAATAATTCCATTTGGTGTTGTGAGACCTTGTTTTTATCATATTGCAAACTTTATGCAGCTTGTATCAGAAAGCGTGAAGGCAAAACAATTACATAGCACTTTATTGTCTGAAAAGCAAGCCTTAGCTGATCAACTTCAAAAGATTAATTCTTTGATAGAAAATTCAAAGAAGAAGATTGCAAATAGTGAAGAACAGGTACTATTTCCCCTGCTACTTAGCCCCCTACTAATATATCTTATTTTGCTAAACTGTGCTGCTGCTCACTGTTTTAAACAATTATTTGAACTGAGCAGATCAAACGCATTCTATCAGATGCTGCTAAATGTACTCAAGATGAAGAACACCTCGCAGCCGCCTTAGAGTTTGCCAGGTGGGAATTGGCAGATGCTGAGAAGGAGTTGAAGTTGCTCAAGTCTGTTGCTTCAGCTTCAGAGAAAGAGTACGAGCAAATTCAGAAAGATGTGGAAGCTTTTGAAAAGGAATTGGATAGTGAAAGGTATTTTTCTCTTAGTCATTCAATCAAGTCTGGATCCGGAACAGATTTTTAAACTACCCTCCACTAAGTGAGGTTTAGTGTGTTTATACAGTTTTAATTCTAATGATGTTCCTAGAGCCTCCATAAGTTTGTGTAAACTGAGGGGGATCAATAATAATCTTGGAGCTTAAGAGCCTTTGTAGTTGGTATATGGTTCAATTCTGGTGTCGGCTTACTTTCTCATGGTTGATTAGTTTGTATAAAATCATATTTTATAAAACTCAACAAGTTTTCGCACTTAGGTTTTTCAAAAACATAAAGAAAGTAGAGTTTGGTTAAACATCTAGATTTTAAGATGGCATATTTTTGCAGACCCAAAATATCAAACTGATCCATCTTTTGAGATATATCTCTTTACTCGAGGTGAAATGCAAGTGCTATAGTACGAGTACGCTATGTTTTGTTCTGTGTCTGGATTCTGGAAAGTTTGGTGCAGAATTTGTACTTCATGAGATCTGTGTTGATGTTATGCATCCATGAAATGGTTGATTTTGGAAAATGATTATCTCATATGAAATGCCCTCTCAATCGGCTCAAACATACTCATCCAATTATATCATGCAGGAGTTCACGGAAGAAGCTTGAGGAAGAACTAATGGAAGTGAATAACCAAATTGCTGAGCTGAATTCTGAAGCCAAAGAAACTGCAGTACAACAACTTGAAGAAGAAATGAGAGTTTGCAAAAACATGATCAAGTGTACTGTCTGTTCTGACCGTCCAAAGGAGGTAAAAACAAGTCAACTTATCTACTACAGTTCTTATTATTATGGTAGTCAAATTAACTTGATAGTGCTTATTTTAACTTATCTCACATCTTAAGCAGTTTTTAATTTATTTTTTATTTGGATGCATTTTTAAAAATAACTTATGACCTATTCAAATGTTGTTTTTAGCTTATTTAAATAAATTCTTCATTGTAGCTTACAAACAAGAGCTATATTATGTGCTCCCTAGTAGAGTTTATTGAATATAAGCGCTCAATTAAGCTATTTTCCCAAATGAACACTTGTTGTCTTTTGCATTATCTAAGAGTTTAATATGGTATTTGGCAGGTTGTGATTGTCAAGTGCTATCATCTGTTCTGCAATCCATGCATACAAAGAAATCTTGAACTCCGTCACCGCAAATGTCCTGCCTGTGGAACAGCATTTGGACAGAGTGATGTTCGCTTTGTTAAAATATAAGACCGAGTCACCACTCATGTAATGGTAATTGTTCGATAATAAGTTAATAAGTTATTGGGCCTATTCTATCGGGCATTTAGGTTTTTAAGTCAGTAGTCTAGTACATTTGGTTTTACTATATATTTGTAAACTTTATTATGTTATGTCATTGTAATCTTATGGAACCCTAACCGTCACCTTTGTTATTTTCTATAAAACCTTAGATTGTTAACAATGACCTTGTGTTGTTTAATGTTTTGGATCCTTTTTCGTTGTTGTTTCTTTGCCCTTGATAATACTCTTCGACAGGCGTTCTTATCCAATAAGCAATCAATTTTTAGCTAGATTATAGACATTGTTGGTACCATTAATTCACTTTCAGGTAGCATGGTTTTACCTAGTTTAATAAGTTTTGACTCATGATATATCTATTATCTAATTATAGCATTTCAGTCTGTGAATTGCATTAACTTTTGTTATCCTATATTGATGTTCAAATAATATTTCTGTTTAATTTAGGATTTCTTGACCCATGATTTTTTGACACTAGACCCTTGATTTATTATTCATGTTCGTTTTTTTAAGAATTAAACTTTAGAAAAGGTACTCTGAAATCAAAATCACTTTGAACACCTTGCAGGCTCATCACTAGTAAGGATACTACATTAAATCAAATATTGTACTCCTTTCCTCTTTTGCTAGTACACTCCATCAAACCTTGCAGTCATCATTGTAAATTAAATTGGACTCACCACTGTCATACTCATTCTATACCGCAAACAACACCCTCCTGAACTCATGCTCAACCTTGTTAGATTAAATGCAATGTTGACGACTCTATTAAAATTGCTCTTCTCACAAAGAAAAATGCTCCCCCACATACGAAGTATCCAAAATATCCCTACGTGACTTAAGTTACGCTCGGTATATACCAACGTGACTTAAGTCACGTTGCGTTCTGTTAAAGAAACAGAAAACCAGAAACACATAACCAATGTCTTATGTGTTTCAAAGCAAAAAGTTGAATTTTCTCCCTCCAAGTTCGATTTCAACCATTCTTGAGCCAATCAACGCCAATTTCTACCCCAAAATCAAGTAAGTGTTTATTATCCTATTCCATTGGCCTTTTATGGTTTAATTTTTTTTTTTTTTGGAGAAATTTAACATTTTTAGGTTTTTAGAAATTTGGTGTGCATGTTAGTTTTTAGGATTGTTAATGATGAATTAAGTTAGGAATTGTAGTTTAGATGTTGTTTAGAGTAAGTTTGACTCCAATGTGATAGTTTAGGGTTTATAAATTGTTAAATTTTATGTTGATTGAATGTTGCACTCTAGGTGTTTGATAAAATGTCTCAATGAAAATTTGTTTGATTTTTGCCTTGTTAATGATGAAAATAGTTAGAAATTGGATTGTTAATGTTGATTATAGTGAGTTTGAGTTCAATGTGGTAGGTTAGAGATTGAAATGACACTGCCGAAATTGAACTGTTGTTGTTGATTATTTAGAAATGATTGATTGAAATGTCCCTATGAAAATCACTGATTTTTGCTTTTATAAATGTTGTGTAGATATGTCTGAGAGACCAGACAGATTGAGAGCAGGCAAGGAGAGCATGACCAGGAGTGCACGGGCCGAAAAGGCGGCTGCGCACCCTCCTACTCGAAGTTGTGTTTATAAGATGAAAATACGTTTATGCAAATATGCTGAAAATTTTGATTCTGCTTAGTGCTCACTAACTAGGGTTTTGTTTGGATAAACAACATAATTAAGCACTTATGGTATAAATGGTTATTATACAAGTTAAACTGTTTTCCATATAAACTATAAGTTGTTTTTATAAGATATTATGGAGAGCTTATGAGAATAAGCTGAAAACGTTTTATGGACATATTGTAAGCTGTTTTCGTAAGTTTTTTCAAGTGTTTATGCTAGTAGATAAGTTTAAATAAGTCAATCCAAATGGACTCTAGGGTTGTGAAGAGTAGAAAGGATGCATCTAATGTCTTGTGATTCTATACGCTATGTTATTATTATGGATGCATTTAATGGACTCTAGATTTGTCGTGTGCTTAATATTTATGAAAGAGGGCGTCTTTTCATGTCATTGAAAATACTTCATTTTAAAAAACTGGTGCATGTGTTTTTGAAACAGAAAGAAAAGTATGAGCAATGGTTTTACCGGCTTTGAAATTCATTAAAACTATCTGTGTTTGGTTGTCATCAAGTCATTTTCTAACGATGATTTGTTTATAAGTTTTATGTTTTTCTTGCATGACTGGTGATGCTCCTTCCATGCTGATGCTGGTGTCTTACAGCTCCAGAATCAGTAGCTTGTTTAGCAGTCAGAAGTCCAGAAATAGGCTATATGGACGATGACATATTAATTGCAACCAACGAACACTGGGACCAGGTTGTTCTTTATTATCATGCTCTGTTTTTTGTTGATTCTGCTCTCTATTCTTTTTGTTATTTCCTCTTTCAAATGTAAATTGGCCATTAGTAGTACATGTTCTGGTATTGAATTGAAAATACATATGAGATACTATGCAATGATTGTATTGAATTGATAGTTTTCTACCATATATCATAGATGTTGTATTGCTTAAGGAAATATGTATAATTGATCTTTTGTTTTTACTTGTACTGGGTTTGCAGATGTTATCATCCAAATGTATAATATTCATAATATGACAAAAAAGGAGTCCGACAATTTTTGTGAAGTGATTGATACTTCATGCAAACCACTAAGAGTATACTGTTGGTATTCAGAATTATATAAACGAGTGCTCACAAGATCAATCTGACATAAGTTGCCTTACAGGTATTTCAAATGTTACTTTATTTCTTTATTGTTTTAACCACTTCAGTTATTATGAAGTTTAGAATAACTCGGTATGAATTTTAAAGATATTGATTATCATATAATGTGGGTTTTAAATTGTTAGCAGCACGGTTTAGTAAAAGGAAGGTTTCCTGTTGCTTAATTATATTAGTTAGGTATAACTATAAGTGGCAATATTATATATGGTGTATCTGTAAATCTCTAATTTGATCCTTAAAAGATTTTTCTGAACATTAATTTGACCTTGGAAATATTAACAAGGATGATTTTCGGTCACTACATGACATCAATTAGGCCCCTATAAGCAGTAACTATTGTTAAAATCTTCTTAAAAAAAAAGTAATATTTGTTAAAATATCATTGGACCAAATTTATATAATACTCTTGAGAGCCAGATTCAATGTTTTGAAAATCTTTCTGAGTATCAAAATGGGGTTTACCATAAAATTATGTTGGGGCATCTCTTGCTTCTATAATTGTACAGAGAACATCTTTGGCACATTGTTCGTTTCTTGTTATTTTGATGATTGGTTAATGTTAGAATAATATGGAAGTATCTCATGAAATTAATATTTTCGTATCTTAAAACAGGTGATCTCTGAGGCTTGATTTTTATCTGTTTCCTCATTTAATTAGGACTGAGAGTCCAATTAAAGTATAAATAAGGATTGGTTGTTTGTCGCTTGTAAATCTCGTATCAAGTAAATATTAATTTTAGGGCATTTATTATCTCTTTTTTCTCCATGTTTAGATGAAAAGAAAAGGGACAAGTAGAGAAGCTAGTTAGAATATATTCAATTAAGTATGAACAGTTAGAGAAGTTGGTTAATTGGAAGGCATATCAGTTAGATAATTGGAAGTATGTTTGAAATTTATGTAACTATGCACAAAGTAGGTGAGAAAGAAGTGAGAAGGAAGGAATAAATATAATATAGTTGTATGTATATGAATGCAGAGCCTGCTACGACGGTAAGGAATCTCGATTTCACGAGGAAACTTTTCCATTTTGGATAGGATGGTTGGCATTTATTCAGGAGCTTGTTCGCAATGGAACTGCCTTAGAAGAAAATAACAGACCAATCCTTAAAGAAAGTTATCTTTTCTTTTACTTTTTGAGAAGGATGTGAAATTGATAGATAAATTTGCAAAATCATCACGATCACTGTTAAAAAGAAAAAGAAATCAATTCTTCCATCAAATCAATTCCAATATTTAACTTTGGTTGATTGTTCTGGTCCGGAGGAGGAGCTGTTTTTTGAGATTCTGCAGTGAACTTTGACATTGGGTTAGAACAAAGAAATGCAAACACTGTTATAGTAATCCATTGCAAACAAGCTCCCAACCATCCTATCCAAAATGGAAAAGCTTCCTCGTGAAATCGAGATTCCTTACCGTTGTAGCAGGCTCTGCATTCATATGCATACAGTTAAATGGTTAACATCATGGTTTAGTAAAAGGAAGGTTTCCTGTTGATTAATTATATTTGTTAGTTATAACTATAAGTGGCAATGTCATATATGGTGTATGTGTAAATCTCCAATTTGATCCTTAAAAGATTGTTTTGAACATCAATTTGACCTTGGAAATATTAACAAGGATGATTTTTGGTCACTACATGACATCAATTTGTCCCCTGTAAGCATTAATATTTGTTAAAATATCATTGGATCAAATTTATGTAATAATCTTTTGAGGGCAGATTGAATGTTTTGAAAATCTTGCGTATCAAAATGGGGTTTACCATAAAATTATGTTGGGGCATCTCTGGCTGCTATAATCGCATAGGAAACATCTTTAACACGATGTTCATTTCTTGTTATTTTGATTTGATGATTGGTTAATGTTAGAATAATATGGAAGTATCTCATCAAATTAATATTTTCGGATCTTAAAAGAAAGGTGATATCTAAGGATTGATTTCCATAATTCCTTATATTTCATGATCTGTTTCCTCATTTAATTAGGACTGAGAGTCCAATTAAAGTATAAATAAGGATGGTAGTTTGTCTCTTGTAAATCTCGTATCAAGTAAATATTAATTTTAGGGCATTTATTATCTCCTTTTTCTCCATATTTAGATGAAAAGAAAGGGACAATTAGAGAAGCTAGTTAGAATATATTCAATTAAGAAGTAGGAACAGTTGGTGAAGTTGGTTAATCGGAGGGCATATCAGTTAGATAATTGGAAGTATGTTTGAAATTTATGTAACTATGCAAAGAACATGACATACTCAAATTATCTAGATAAGTTTCTGTAAAAGACCTATCACATAGTAGGTTAGAAAGAAAGTGAGAATAGCCTTCCCACTCAATTTCGCACTTAGTGAGTCTGCTTTCTCACGCAATGATACAACTTCAAGAGCTACATCCTTCCATCACTTCGTCCAATCTTCCATTATCTCCTTTTTTATTTTAGATAAAGCTTTGATCATCACACATAACTCAACTTTGATACCTTTTCTCTTTTAAACATGCAATATTGTAAGATACTAGGAGATTCAAACATACACACTGCAAATCTACATTCAAAAAATGTGATATGCAGACCAGTATCTTGTTTGGTCTTTTCCATCTCAATTTCAAGATCATTCCTTTCAATAATACATTTCTGCAATTGAAGCTCGAGCTTATCGGTCCTAGTCAGAATTGTCAAGGATACGACTTGCATTATCACCAAACTCCAATTTCAAATTCAATTCCTTCTCCCATTTTGTGATGTTAGCCTTGCCGGCCTAAAATTGTATTTAAAAGGAATATGTAAAAGGAGAAGCAATCAATAAATTGAAGCTCGAGCTTATCGGTCCTAGTCAGAATTGTCAAGGATACGACTTGCATTATCACCAAACTCCAATTTCAAATTCAATTCCTTCTCCCATTTTGTGATGTTAGCCTTGCCGGCCTAAAATTGTATTTAAAAGGAATATGTAAAAGGAGAAGCAATCAATAAATTATCAATTATAAAAGAAGGAAAAAAAATCGTTAACATGCGGAGACTCTGCCAATATTTTTATGTCGATCCAATTCAGCGATCCAATGTTAACAATGAAAATCAATGACAAGTAGAATGTAGCAATTGTAAAAATTCTACAATAGGGAAGTAGAATTTAACAATTAAAATTTCAAATGTAAAAATTCTGATCATACAATTGTAAACAAGTTTTATTCAAACAACTTCATCTTTGGGAGCATATGTGAACGTGGCGTGACGTTTTTGATCCCCAGGGTTATCCCATGCGGGCGTCTGAAATGTCGGAGGCATATGGATGTCGAACTTCTAGGCATGATAATGTGATCGTAGGGCTGTCTACAATTGATGATGTTTCCGTTGCAGTTGTATTTTGCACTAGTTCGACAATTGACAATGTACATGTTTCCATTGCCAAACTCTGTTTGTGATTATTACATGTTTAATTAATTTATTCGATGTTTTGTAGATATCTTGGTCTACGAGAATTTGAGTTTTGTCTACTCTGATATCCCTTCCTTGGGATCACTACCTCGTTTTCTCTTTTCGGATGCTCGTTTGGCCTATTAAGCCTTCTTCCTCTTCCTTTACCTCTTCCTCTTTCACAACCATTTCCTAGCTCAGTTCCTAGTAGAGCGCATACTGCTATTCTATTTTTAGCGTTCGAGTCACTTTCTGGATCACTTGTTTCTGTGTAGTTTTCACTTTGATTGACATTTTTAAAATTGTATGTCATCTTCTTGGGGTGGTTATCACTGGAAGTTTGATAAATTTGGTCAAACAATGTGAATCTAATGTACTAAAATAGAGGTGAGTGTCACGTCTATTTTGAATACATTATGTTGACATTGTTTGACAAAATTTCTGAAACTTCTGGTGATAACCACCCAATAAGCCGACATACAACTTTAGAAATCGCAGTCAAATTGTAAACTACGCAAAAATAAGTGATCCGGAAAGCGACTTCAATGTTGAAAATAGAATAATAGTACGCGCTCTACTAGCAAATGAGATAGGAAATGGTTGTGGAAGAGGAAGAGGTAGAGGAAGAGAAAGAAGGCCGAATGGGCATCCGAAAAGAAGATAAAAAGAGATAGTCGTCCCAAGGTGGGGATATCGCGGTAGACGGCGCCCAAATTCTCGTAGATCAAAATACGCACAAAACACCGAACACATGAATCAAGCAAGTAATAATCACGAACGTAGTTTGACGATGGAAACAAGTCCATTGTCAACTGCCAAACCAGTGCAATAGAAACATCATCAATCACAGGCAACCTTACAATCACATCATCCTGCCTAGGAGTTTGACATGCATATGCCCACTAAACTCTATAATGCTCGCCTGGGATAATCCTGAGGAACAAAAACGCCACGCCACGCTCATATATGTTCCCAAACATGACACTGTTTTGCATAAAACTTGTTTAAAATTGTATTATTAGAATTGTCACATTCTACTTTCCATTGACGTCGGAATATGGACAAAACGCTGAATTGGATACATATAAAATATTGGCGGAGTCTCCAAAGGTTAACAATGATTTTTTTTTCCTTTCTTTTATAATTGATTTGATTGGTTGCTTCTCCTTTTACATATTTTTTTTAAAAAGAATTTTAGGTTGGTAGGGCTAATGCTGCAAAATGGGAGAAGGAATTGAATTTTAAATTGGCGTTTGTGGATAATGAAGGTGTATCTTAGACAATTTTGACTAGGACCGATGAATTCGAGCTTTAGTTGCAGAAGTATATTATTGAAAGGAGTGATCTTGAAATAAAGATAGAAAAGGCCAAACAAGGTATTGGTCTGCATATCACATTTTCTGTATTCAGATTTGCAGTGTGTATGTTTGATACCCGTAGTTTCTAACAATATTTGCATGTTTTAAGGAGAAAAGATATCAAAGTTGAGTTACATGTGATGACCTTAGCTCTATCTAAAGAAATGGAAATATGATGGAAGAGTAGTTGCATTTAGTTTTCTCTATAATTTCTTGTTTACACTGTTATAGATGATTCTTTCTCTGGTTGAGAGTTACATTAGTACTTCTTAAGTACATATTTGTAAGACTTATTGTCATTATTTATACAGGTTTGAATGTGAATTCGTCACTCTTACTGAGTTGAGGGTGACACTGATTTTAGGATAGAATATTTCATTATTTTCTTTCTTCTCTACTTATCGCCATAGTAGTGTGTGATTATGAAGATAAATTTTACTTCCTCTTTTTCTGATTATAATTCAGGATTTTTGTGTATAACTGTATTAAAACTTGTGCTTTCAAATCACCAGACACAATATTCAGTTTTCTCCATAGTTTTAACTTCCATGTTTTTATAATTGTAATTTTTTATTTGGAAAATTATGGAACTGAATTTCTGTTGTATAGAAATATATAATGTAGGAATTGATTTGATTTTGAAATCCTTTAGATTTTAGCTTTTTATTAAATAAAAATCTACGCAAATTTGGTTAATTTGAATGGATTTGATTTTCAAATCTGACGTTTTTTATGATGAGTTCCTAACACGATAATTAATTTATGGATAAAATCAAATTAACTACAATTTTAAATTTTCCAATATAAACCTTGCAGTAATCTTGAATAATATTTAGGCAAATAGGCTAATGCACAATTAAATTGCTTTTATGATATTCATCTGATTTTTCGACGAATGGAATCATAATGAAAACTATTGTGAGATTTAAAATAATGCAAAAGTAACATCGGCCTCGGTGGAGGATGCAGTTTTGGAGTTTTATGCCGAATAGGGAGAGATAATGCTACTGAAATTTTCAGTAATTAAGTAAATTATCAACCATTAAAAAAACGTAAATTATAGTTACAGGGAGTAAAATTAATTAGTCTGGTTGATTAGGCAAGCAGTGTTTTGAAAATTAGACTGAACTGGCCGGTTTGATCCGTTGATTTGAGAACCAAACAATTTACCGGTTAGTTTGATCTCGGTTACATTGCAGTCTGGTTGAACCGATTGGTTTAACCAATTTTTTTATTTACATTTTTTTATGCACTTCATTTATTATTTCAATGCTTTTTTATTTATCTATTTGTCTTTTGATTCAACCATGGTTAAACCGATTGAACCAAGTGAACCAATGACCTGGAGGTCTCGCCGGTTCAACATCCACTCCGGTATATAAGACATAGGAATAGATATGACCAGAGGTAAAACCCGGATATTTATGCAAAGATATTTTTCTATGATTCTAGAGATCTTATTGGCTCTTATAAATTTGGCCAATGACATTTAAATAATTGTCTCGAGAGTTTATTTTTTCAATAATTAAAGGAGAGTTTGACGAGATCGTGGCTGAACTTGAAGAGAGTAGAAGAAAACTAGTCAGTCTGAAAATGCAAAAGGATGCAGCTATGGGAATGAATTCCTCCAATGCTGATGCAATGAATGGACACTCGTCTCCTGAGAAGCCTGCAGAGAGAGCTATGGGATTGTCCGAGTAATTCAATTGGGATTGTCCAATGCTGATGCAATGAATGGACATTCATTTGTTGATTCTCTGTGTAAGATATGTGCTTGGCTGTTGTCATAGATAGTGAATGCTGGTCGTCTTTCTGAGCTTCAAGATGCACGCGAAGGAAATCAAATATTGACAAAGCAATTTGAGGAACGTCAGGTTTGTAAATTTGAACTATCTGCAATGGTTTAGTCATTATTTCTCGAGTAATTGAGATGTATTTACTCTAGGGTTCCATGTAAAAGTATTTTTTCATGTATGTTTATTTCCAGAATGAACTAAATGATGATAAGTATGTACGCACTTCCCGAGTATACTCTTTGGCAAATGATCAACTTCAACATTGGATCGCTGAATTGGATAGATTTAAATCATTGACAGAGTCTCTGCAGGTTAACAGTGATTTCTTCTTTCTTCTTTGATAATTGATTTTTTTATTGTTTTTTTTTTTGTGTTAACAGTGATTTCTTCTTTGATATTCGATTTTTATTTTTATTTATTTTTTGGTTGCTTCTCCTTTTACATACTCCTTTCAAAATACAATTTTAGGCTGGCAGGATTAACGTTGCAAAACGGGAGAAGGAATTGAATTCAAAATTGGAGTCAGCTGTGAATGCAAGGCATATCCATGACAATTCTGACTCTTGGACTGATGAGCTCAAGCTTCAGTTGCAAAAGTGTATTATTGAAAAGAATAACCTTGAAATCAAGATGGAAGAGGCCAAACAAGATACTGGTCTGTATGTCACATTTTCTCTATTTAGATTTGCAGTGTGTATGTTTGGATCTCCTCATTTCTTACAATGTTAAATGTTTCAGGGAGAAAAGATATCAAAGCTGAGTTTCGTGTGATGTCTTCAGCTTTATCCAAAGAAATGGGGATGATGGAAACACAGTTGAAGCGATGGAAAGATGCAGCTCTTGAAGCTGTATCATTGCGTGAGAAAGCACATTCGCTAAGAGCGAAATTGAGTGGGAAGGTTATTCACACAAATTGTCATTTCATTTTCTTTCTCACCTACTTTGTGATAGGTCTTTTACAGAAATTTATCCAGATATTTTGAGTCTGATCTTATATAGCTACTTTTACACAGTATATAGAGGTTGGAAGCGCAAGTCTTATAAGCTGTCTTAATTATTGTTGTTAATTTTTAAGAAATGGTTCACTCAAATGTTAGTGGTTTGGAAAAAGGCACAATAAATGTTAGTGGCATCAAAGCCTATCTAAGATTTGTTGCCCCCCGTTATCTAGATGTCCAGTCCTGGGTGTGTTTTGAGAGTCTAAAGTTGGATGAGATATGGTCTGAAAACATATTTTTAGTTTCCAGAATCTAGACACAGAACAAGACATAGCGTACTCGTACTATTGCACTTGCATTTCACCTAGACGAGTAAAGAGATATCTCTCAAAAAGATGGATCAGTTTGATATTGTGTCTACAAAAATATGCCATCTTAAAATCTACATGTTTAACCAAACTCTACTTTCTTTCTCTTTTTGAAAAATCTAATTGCGAAAACTTGAAGAGTTTTATAAATGATGATTTTATACAAACTAAGCAACCATGGGAAAGTAAGCCGACGCTAGAATTGAACATTATACCAAGGTTCTTGAGCTCCAAGACTATTTCTGATCCCCCCAGTTTATTCAACCCCGAACCAATATCACTAATTCATCGATTACACAAACTTACGGAGGCATTAGGATTATCATTAGAATTAAAACCATATAAACACACTAAACCTCACTTAGTGAAGGGTAGTTTGAACCCTGATGTGAATACATACACCTGTTTAAAAATCTGTTCCGTATCCAGACTTGATCGAATAACTAAGAGAAAAATATCTTTCACTATCCAATTCCTTTTTAAAAGCTTCCACATCTTTCTGAATTTGGTCGTACTCTTTCTCTGAAGCTGAAGCAACAGACTTGAGCAACTTCAACTCCTTCTCAGCATCAGCCAATTCCCACCTGGCAAACTCTAAGGCGGCTGTGAGGTGTTTTTCATCTTGAATACATTTAGCAGCTTCTGATAGAATGCGTTCAATCTGCTCAGTTCATAAAATTGTTTAAAACAGTGAGCAGCAGCACAGTTGTTTGGCAAAATAATATATATATAAAAGTAGGGGGCTAAACAGCAGGGGAAATAGTACCTGTTCTTCACTATTTGCAATCTTCTTTGAATTCTCTATCAAAGAATTAATCTGTTGAAGTTGATCAGCTAAGGCTTGCCTTTTAGACAGTAAAACGGTATGTAATTGTTTTGCCTTCACGCTTTCTGATACAAGCTGCATAAAGTTTGCAATATGATAAAAACAAGGTCTCACCAACACCAAAGGGAATTATTTATGTAGAGAGAAGTATAAATTTTTTAGAAAATAGAATGATTTTCTATGCATATTAAGTTTCTGTTTAGAACGAGATTTTATCCTTTCAAACTGAGAAAATTGATTCGTCAGGGTACCTCGCCAAAACAAATTATCAGCTGGCTTCTTCAAAAAAAAAAATAATCAGCTGGCTGGTCCAATGTTTATTCTAGCAGATATGGTAACATTAATTCTATCATGCATCATTTGTTATTGTTTTTTTGAAAGGGGTGTCATTAATTATTGTTTATTTATTATATAAATCTTCTTTGGTAGTTTGGCATTGGAAACCTTAAAAATAACATTGCTTCTGTCAAACAAGGCAATATTAGCATGTGTGATGAGAACCTGCATCAGACAACTGTTACAAAAAAATCAAAAACAAAAAACTATAAAGACGCTATCTAAAGGAGCATAATATATCGGCCAAAGAACAAAGTCCTTGAACTCTACATAAACTTTTAACTCATCTCCCTTTCACTCCTCATCACTAGAAAATTCAATCCCAAATAAAAAACCACAAATATGGATCTAAAATCGAATGAAAAAAAATAGATTTTCTCTACCAGTTTGTCCATACTGCAAATCCATAATCAGTGTAGTAGTGTGCATAATCACAAACCTTTCATTTGAATCAAGCTGGGCTTTTAACTCCTCTATTTCAGCTTCTGCGGCAAAAAGCCTTTGTTCATAAGCAGCTTCAGCTTCATTAGAAGCTCTTACTCTCAACTCTAGACCATGTTCAGCTTGAGAGCGAGCTTTACTTTCAGATTCTCTAACTTCTGGCAAGCTGGAATCAAGTTTTTAGCATGTTTAGAATGAATCATCCAAGTAGACAGAAAAGAACAACATTGTGTTTTGAATGTGAAACAAAACTTCAAGTCACTTACCAAATGCAATAAAACATTTATCGCAAGTTCAATTTGATAGTTAAAACTTACGAAGTTGGGCACCATAAATGAAAGTATCTACAGAAATAATTCTCTACCAGCATTTTTTTGATCAAGAATCAACCCATTTGAAGTATGTATTTGCCATCCTCCAAGGGAGAATAGATTTGAAAATGAAAATAAGTCTTGCAAAAGAACAGTGGAACCAATCCATGCACATCATTAAAATCAGCAAGCGGTATGACACTAATAAAATAATAAGGCAAAGCAATGAAAAAAGACCACAATGGCGTGAGCAAGGGGGAAAAAGAGGGAAACAAAAAACATTATGGAGATTGGAACTAGTATGACACTATCTGCATTTTGTTAAAAAGCAAAAAAATTTAACATCTTGTAGCAAAGAAAAAAAGGCTTTTTTATTAACACCTAACATAAAATTTGGCAGGTGCTTCTTTTCATTACTTATTCCAACAAATTAATTCGGTATATCATACCAAACACATCATAGAATAACGAGTCCAATAAATTAACTAGACTAAATTCTGCCACTACTGAACAACCTCAGATCAGCATACCTTTTCTGATAATCCTCCAGACCATACATATCCAGAACAAATTCTAACTCCTGTAACTTTTCAATCTGTAACAACAAAACACCTTAATGAGTCGTTTGAAATTAGAGACAATCTTGAAGGCCTCTAAAATCACAATGCAGATAATGTTTGAGAATCTTGGAAAGTATAGTTGCAGATACACATGCAAAACACAACAAAACAAAGGAAAAGAAAAACAATGCAATCAAATCTGATTCAGTCAGAGACATGCTCTAAGATTTAGAAGGTCAAATATAAGAGACACACTCAATTAAATTTAATCTCAAAATGAGGAAAATGGCAATTATTATTATTTGCTGTACAAAAGAGGCATTGAAAAACTAAATACCTACAGATAACGAAAATCACTTGAAACTTTTCCTGAATCACTTAGTGACTGTGAATCACTTGAAACTTTTCCTGAACTTGAGGTGACTATGGAAAATCTAGAAGTCCTCATATTAGACAAAACAGCAATAAAAGAACTACCTTCATCCTTCCACCATTTGGTCGGGCTTGTAGAATTGAGCTTGCGAAATTGCACAAAGCTTAAGATCATTCCATCTTCCATTGGAAACCTCAGCAAACTCATCAAGTTAGACCTTACTAACTGTGAATCACTTGAAACTTTTCCTGAACTCGAGGTGACTATGGAAAATCTAGAAGTGCTCATCTTAGACAAAACAACAATAAAAGAACTAACTACCTTCATCCTTCCACCATTTGGTCGGGCTTGAAGAATTGAGCTTGCAAAATTGCACAAAGCTTAAGAGCATTCCATCTTCCATTGGAAACCTCAGCAAACTCATCAAGTTAGACCTTACTAACTGTGAATCACTTGAAACTTTTCCTGAACTCGAGGTGACTATGGAAAATCTAGAAGTACTCATATTAGACAAAACAACAATAAAAGAACTACCTTCATCCTTGCACCATTTGGTTGGGCTTGAAGAATTGAGCTTGCAAAGTTACACAAAGCTTAAGACTATTCCATCTTGCATTGGAAACCTCAGCAACCTCATCAGGTTAGACCTTAGTGACTGTGAATCACTTGAAACTTTTCCTGAACTCGAGGTGACTATGGAAAATCTAGAAGTCCTCATCTAAAAGTGCTCATCCTAGATAAGCATTTTAAATCAACGGTGAAAGAATGTGGAATACATCCTCTGTATTCCAAAGAAAATAGAGTTATTGGTGGTAAGTAATCCGTCTTTTGTGAATAAACTGCCTTATCACCAATACTTTTCTTTTGCTGGATTTTGAAGTTTGCTGTATCATCATGCATATGTTAATTGAACTCCGTCACCGCAAATGTCCTGCCTGTGGAACAGCATTTGGACAGAGTGATGTTCGCTTTGTTAAAATATGAGACCGAGTCATAACTCATGTAATGGTAACCTTGTGCTGTTTAATGTATTGGACCATTTTTCATTGGTGTTTGTTTGTCCTTGATAGTACTTTGTAGACAGGCATTCTTATCCAATAAGCAATCAATTTTCAGATTATAGACATTGTTGGTATTTCTTGCACTTGTTTTGTGTAAGCTATTGGTAGCATAAATTCACTTTTACGTGAGGCGCCATGGTTTTACCTCCTACAAAGGTTACTTTCATTTACAGAAATGTTATTTGAAAATAATTTGGGACAACAAAATTTGACAATATTTTGAAAGATTAAAGTTCACACGTGTGGTCAACACTTTTCAATTAGTGGTTAATGGATATATCAAGATTGGATAACTCATTAACCATAAATTAAATTAATTAACACGGATTTGAACATTATTGACATGAAAATCAAGGTTGATCACATTTAAATTTGTGGCTAATAAAATTCAGTAATTGGTTCCTACAAAAAAAAAAAGTTCAGAAAATGGTTAATAAGTTGTGACTCATGATATATTTATAATCTAATTCTAGCACTTCATTATGTGTGAATTGCATTAACTGTTTTAAAAGTTGTCAAAATTTTGTAATTCTAAATTGATGTTCAAATAACATTTTTGTTTAATTTAGGATTCCTTGACCTATGATTTTTTTTTTTTTTCCAATGCATCTCCTCCAAACGTTATCCATCCCCCTTCATCACCAATTATCATTGCACACATTTTCCCTCCTTACTAATTAGAGCACCATAACCAATCTTGTTTTGTTATCTGCTTTTGATGTAGGATGCTTTAGGGGTTGAATTACATGTAGAGTTAAAGTTTGGCTTTTGTTTGTTGAGAACCTATTTTCCCCTCCTAAAAAAAACTAATTCAAGTTAGTATATACACACAAAGATAGAAGTTTAAATGCACTTTTAGTCCCTCAATATGTAGTGACGTGACAATTTTTTTTTTATCCATGAAGTGTCCACTTTATCATCTTTTAGTTGAAAATTTCCCCTCCCTTCCCTCTTGATTTTATTCTTCGTTTCATTTTAAAAGTGTTTAGAGTTCTCATATTCATAATTTCATATTTTTTACGTTTGCCACATCAATACGATGTCAACTAAAAACTTGTTGCCACCAGTTTTGAGGCCAAAGTTGGAGTTGTGAACAAAACTGCAACAAGTATAATATACGAGCACAAAAAAAAAATCAATTTAAAAAAGGAGACTATGCTCATGAGTTTGAGAATGATCGTTAAAGAGAATTTAAGTTCAATTTATTGTTGGAATTTTTTTTATTAGACTTTACTTTATCTCCCAACCAAACTTCTAATTACGAGTATCACATTCCTTTAAAAACCACAAGATTAACCTTAAAAAATGTCATTTTAGATTTGTATACTCCATCCGTTTCAGAATAAGTGAGTCTTTTGTAAAAAAAATATTGTCCTAAAATAACTGACCCATTTCACTTTTCAATACAATATTAATTACTTTTTTTTTTCCAATTATAACTCTAATTAATACTATTTTCATCACTCACAATTCAATATATTCCACTTTACATTTATGATAGTGGAGAATGCAGCAATACTTAACAAGAGCACTTAAAATCATTTTTCTCTCCCTTTCATTTATACATTTTTCTAAATATATGTGAAATGAGCAAATAACTCATTTAATCTAGGACAGAGGGAGTATAAGAGAAAGAATTGATGTATTTGGTCAAAATTTTGACCAAATATTATTATTTTTTATTTTGAAAACTCCAAATCGTAACTTTTTTTTTTATATATAATACCGGATTAGTAGTAATTTTTACGACAGATACTACTCACACCCCAAAAAACCCAAGTTACACCCCAAAGTGACCAATATACCCTTTAAACTATGTAAACTCAATTTACGTTGTTAATGTAAACTGAGTTTACATTTTAAGTAAACTAAGTTTACGTGTGTGTATGTATAAATCTGTTCATGCGCACTCTACTTAAGTTGTACATGTAACAACCCGATTTTTAGGATTTATTTAATTAATTGTTTATGTGTGTTTAATTGTTTATTTTGGTGATTTATTGAATTTTGGGTGATTAAGTGTATTTTGGTAATTTGAGAGTTAGTGGCATAATTGAAAGATGTTAGAATTTTAGAATTTGAAAATAGTGGTGTATAAGTAATAAGGGGTTCAAGTGAAGTAAAAGTGTAGAGAAAATAATTGTGAGTTAATTATGACTAAGTCCATTAGTGGGAGTAACCCTATAAACCTATTATAAATACACTAGTTAGTGGTGGTGAATTAGATTATTCATTATTCACAAAACTTTTGAGAGGCAAGAGAGAGATAGAGAGAAGAGACCTGGAGAAGAGGAAAGCTAGAGAATCAAAGGGGAAGGAGAGGATTGCACTAGAAGTAGCAAGCGAAGTGAAGAAACTAAGGTAAGAGAGGAGATAATGATTAACATATGGGTTTAAGAAACAATTGGGTGTTTGGGAGCTTTTAGCTTATAGCTTAATTTTATGAATTATGATTAATTGTGTTGATTTTCGTGCTCTTTGTTGATGACTGAATTGAATATGTGTTAAGTTATTGATTTCATGTTTTTACTTCATCAAAACTCATGTTTGATTTTGTTATTTGTGAACTTGGTGAAATTTGGTGAATTTGATGAATTTTGATGAGAAACATGATATTTGATGATGTTTATGTTTAATTGAATTGATTATGAGTATGATTATGTGTTTGGGTTAGGAAATTATGAAGTTAGGTCGTTTGGGTTAAGTTGGGGTTGTGGTTGCTGTTGTTTATGTGAAAATTGCTTAAATTGGTGAATTTGAGTGAATTGTCGATATAATTGATTTTAGGTTGATTCATGTTGTTAATTAAGTGATTATGAACATGTTGATATGATTAGGAAGTTGGAATTGTTGCTGTAAAATTTTGTTTGGAATTTTAAGTCGTTATGGGAAAAAACATGTTTTTAAGACGAACTTTGATTTAATCTGATTTAGTGGAGTTTAAGTGATTAAGATTAAGTTGTTTTAAGCCATAATAAGTGGTAGGTGATAGGGTATATCTTGTTTAAGGTGTTGGGATGAATTTGGTGCGATTTGGATCGAAAACGATATTGAAAAACAATATTTTTGTGAAAAACGGAACGAAGAAAAATCTGTCAATCCTGACCTGCATGATGAGCACGACCATGCGCCTATATGGCACAACCGTGCGTGACCTTGCTGCCTGGGAGGGCACGACCGTGCTGTTTTTGGCATGACCGTGCCATCCTGCCTGAGTTCCGAAACCCTATTTTTATGACTTTTTGAGGTATCCAAGGACCCTAAAATGGTTCCCAAACCTTTAAACTTGATTAGCAAGAGTGTAATAAAGATGTTTATGATTGATTAACGTGGATGTAAGTATAAGGAGACTTAGAGGTTAATTAATTACAATTGGACTTGTGAATTGTCTTGAAATTGAGCTATGATGAAACTATTGACTTAGTAAACAAGTAATGAGTTAAGGTTAATGAGGATGAAGATGAATAGTGCTATTGATGATGCTAGTGATGATATTGAATGATGTGTGATAATGATACATGTTATGTATTAAGTGACGATGTTTGATTAAATGATGATGATGTTTAATTACTTGACTTGATGTGTGGCCTTAGTGATTTGATAATGCGTTAGGTGATGATTTGGTGATGATATGTTATATGACGGAGTGAATTGTATAACAAATGGTGAGTGTATTTGGTGTCGAGTCTCTTTGTGGGTTCATGCATTCATATGTCAGTTCGGGGTGGTGTATGGTGATTTCATGGTGGGGTTTAAGCCTCGGGGATTTCATCGGTGCTTGTATGGTGAATTCATTGCGGGGTTTTAGATCTCGGGGAGTTCATCGGTGGCGGTACCGTAAAACATGTAGGGTCGTGCTAGGTGCATTACATTTATAGAAGTCGTGTATGGTAATGTTTTGGCGTGAATTCGTGCATTAAGGTGGTAAATGCTAATTGGTGTTTGTATATGATTGAATCTCGAATGGTAAATGAATTGATGATACTTGATGAATCTTGAGTGTTTGATATATGATTGAAGATTGTGATTAAGATTATAATTGAAATTGATGATGATATGTATGTTGAGTTATGTAACCAGACTTGTTTGTTTAAATGTATATGTAATGTTGCTTGTTTGACATACATGCGTTTATTATTCCCTTATGTTGAGCATATAACTTACCCTCCAGTGACTTTATTGTCGCCTCATCCTTGGGTTAATCCCTCATGAATGTAGACTTGCAGGTCGAGGAGTAGCTTATTCGTGAGTATGTCGAGGATGACGTTTGCCTACTCGAGTCTATCTGTTTTGGAGTCTAGCTTAGGAGCTCTGATTAGGACTTGGGGTTTTAATTATGTTATGAGAACTTTGGATCAAACTTTGTTGAGATACTATGTTGATTTATATCTTATGACCGAGACATGACATTCACTTTGATGTTAATTTTGTTTTATTCCGCTATGTTATAATAAGTTGATGAAATTTTTATAAAGACTATTTGATATGAGACGTATATTGAATTAGTAAAGTTCTAATGTAGGATAAATGCATGCTTTGTCTTTATATTTATGTTCTCTGGGATTGGTGCTTTACAGTACATACGTAAACTGAATTTACACTAACCTCTCATAATGAGTAATTGTACATACTTAAACTGAATTTACACTAACCTCTCAGAGTGTAATTGTACATACGTAAACTGAATTTACACTAACATCTCATAGTGAGTAATTGTACATACGTAAACTGAATTTACACTAACCTCTCATAATGTAATTGTACATACGTAAATTGAATTTACACTAACATCTCATAATGAGTAATTGTACATACGTAAACTAAATTTACACTAACCTCTCATAGTGAGTAATTGTACATAACCTCTCATAGTGTAATTCTACATATGTAAACTGAATTTACACTAACCTCTCATAGTGAGTAATTGTACATAAGTAAACTTAATTTACACTAACCTCACACAGTGAGTAATAGTGCCTACGTAAAATCAAATTACGTTTACCTTAATAATTGATACGTAATCTTAAATAACGTCTAAATTCACATCTACCGAAATAATACCTACTTAATCTAATTTCACTTCTACCTTATATGTCGCCCACATATGCAATCTCATAACAAAACAAGAAATACACAACGAATAAGAAATAAACAGTAACTCTTCGATAATAAAATTCACTAACCTTTATGAATAGAGTACCGATCAATGAAAAAGATGTGTATTCAATCTTCGATCTTGCTTTCACATCTATGGTGGTTTGTGGGTGAAAGGGGTTGAAGGTTCAGAATGATCATGAAAAAGGGTTTTTTAGAATTTTACATAGAGAGGACAATTTTGGTATTATTGTAAAATTTTAAGTAAATTTAGGTGTAAATAGAATTATACGAGGTGAGACTAGAAAAGTCAATTTTTACTTAAAATATTAGTTAGACTTTTTTGAATGTTTCATTTCATGCCATATATTTCTCCTCATAGTGGATGAGAAGAAGTAAAAATAAAAAAAACTGAAAAACCTTGTTTTGGTTTGAAGAACACAACGCAAGTATCTTGAATATTGTAGTATGCGATAATAAGAATGCAGCGATTAAGGAATTTGAGATCAAGCTCAAATTCATTCTCCGTTGCAAACATTAAACGTAAATATCTCAATTCATGTGCTGCTATTCAAGATACTTTTCATTCCACTAAGGTTCGCTCCTTCTCTCTCTCTCTCTCTCTCTCTCTCTCATCAATTCTTTCTCTCTCATTAATTTCTGTTACAGGATACTTTTGAGAGACACCGCGTTGTTTTCACCGTCGGAACTTCCATTGCATCCGTCGCTACTGCTTTCATCGGTTTGTTTTTTCATTCTTTTTACCAATGCAAAAAATGAAACATGATTGTCCTCGACTTTGTAGGACGCTCTCAAATAGGTCCTTAAGATTATGAATATTTTTAAAATGTATCTGATTCTCTCAAATTTTACTCATAATAGTCCTTCACGGACTATGTTAGGGACTAAGTTGATAGTTAGCAATTAAATATACATATATAATAGAGTTAGAGTGGGAGACCTTTTTGAAATATTTTTAATTTCAGGGACCTATTTGAGAAGTGAGGGACTGATTTGGTGGTTATTCACAAATAAAGATCATGATTTTGATGAAGTTGGGTAACTTGGTCCTTCTGTTAACTTGTAAGCACTAATTTGAGAATAAGTAATAAGATTCAGGGACTAAATTGCTAATAAGTGATATAATTAATGGAGTAATTTGAGGATGATTTTGGTGACAAGTTATCCGAAGGACTAAGTTGTTCGACATAATTCAAAATCAGGGTCATTTTTACCTATTCGCATAACTCAGGGGTATAAATGTCGGACCCCTATAATTTCAGGGGTTGGATTGGTGATTTACTTCAACCTGATTTGATTATTATGCTTATATTTGTATATTTGAATATTTTTTTTTTTTGGTTTAAAATTTTAGGGTATTCGTTGCGGCATGTACATGAAACAAGAGTTAATGAAAGGCTTCAATCCATTGAACAAGCTGTATATATCTATGTCTATTTCGTTTGATTCTGTTTTTACTGTTTTTGGTTTTAGTTGCTTTCATTTAATTATGCTTTGTTTCTGTATATTGCTAGATGAAAAACAATGTAAATCTTCGACATTCTGAAATCAAAGATATTGTTGGTCGTCCTGGAGGGGTTAGTATTCCTGCTTGTGCAGCCACTGCCGGGACCACCTTACTTATCGGGTTTGTTTCATTTCACTTGAGTGTTTCCTATTATTAACTTCTTTTTATAGCCAAATTGGTAGTGGTTAATTTCTTAGGGGGAGGGGGATTCGTTAGTCGGAGGGATCGAACCCTGAATGTCCTATATAACACAACTTCGGTGTCTTAGGCCTAATTACCACTGAGCTACTCCTTCTGGGACTCTGTCAATTTATAGTTAACTTCATCTCACTGTTGAGGATTACAAGTTACAACCATATATTTCTTTTGTTGTTTTTCAATGCCTGTTGTGATTTTAATATGGTATCATTTAGTTTTATTATTAGGGCGGTTGAAAAGTATAAGAGAAAGAGTGTTGACTATTGATTGCATTTTTATGGAACACATACAAGTATCAATATTTACGAATAATTGAATATCATTGACAAATATTGAGTGTGACTTGCAGAAACATGGAAAACTGTAGCATGGTTGTTGTTGTTTATTATAAAAGATTGCTGACAGTTGTACTTGTTTAATTTACTTGGTGGTTTTCATTATTGTAGTGGGAAAATGGATTTGGTGGGTTTTCATTATTGTATAATTAACATTTTTGATAATGAGCTCGAAAGCTTCAGCAAATTACTAAAGAATGGGGTTTACTTATCTATATTCAATTCAAAACTAACATGCTAATTATGTATGTTATTACAGTTGAAAGTTCCACCTTGGGCTACTCATTTACTTGATCTGTTATTCAAATTATTTTGAATCTTTTATCTCGCAGTTTAGTTGGATTAAATTAGGTTGCATGGTACTTATGAGTGTTAGCTCCTACCAAAGTTTGCATACAATTACCTGCAAATTATAGAGGGACTAAACTCATAAATCATACTGTGTTGTTTTGGAAGAGAGTGTTGTGCAGAGAGTGAAGCCAGGCTCCACATCACAAAATATCAATTTAGTTTATGGATGCTATGTACTTTCCCGAAACACTGATGGAGATATATAGGAATGAGAAAGACCTACACATGGTTTTATCGATTTAAAACAGACGTATGATAGAGAGTACCAAGAGAAATGTTGTGGAAGGCTTTAGAAAAGGAAGAAGTTTGCATTGCTTATATTTGAGCAATCAAAAGTATGTCTTAAGGGGTCATGACTAGTGTGTAAAAATACAAGTAGATTACGCTATAACTATAAGTATGCACTGAGAGTCAATTTTAAGCATTTACCTATCTTTTCATCTTGGCTCGAAGACTTGGTTAAAAAACATATAAAAGAGACAATACCACAATGCACGTTTTTTACAAATGATTGTGAGTTGTGTGAAGAAATGAAGGGAAGGTTCAGGAATACAGTGGTTGGCCTTAGAAATACACGATTTTTGCTTTACGTAAGAGTAAGGCAACATATATGAAAGGCATAGTTGGCAGTAGATAACAAACATTATAGCTTAAAGATAGAAATTGGAGAACATGCAATACTCGAAGTCTGATGCTTTCAAGTAATATGAAAAGAGATAGCAATGTATAGTACACTACGGAACTTAATGATTAGTTATAAAGAGCTAACAACAAAGTAAACTCAATTTTATAGAGATGAAAATGTATGGACGAGTGGGCGAAGAAGAGAAGATAGGATTAGCCGATTAGGAATACAGTCTCTAGGATGAAATTTGAGGTCGCTTCTGTTGTATAAAAGATAGTAGAATCTCGACTTAGCTGATATGGAAAATATGTGGAAAAGCTCTTATAAGCTCTGGTAAGAAGGGTTGACCTAATAGAGAACTGTTCAATAATTAGGAGGGGTTGCAGGAGAACGAAAGAAACGTTAGACCAAACCATTAAGAGAGATTTAGAAGTAAACTGACTATCTTTGAACTTAATGTTTTCTGATCTATGTAGTCAAACCTACCTAGCTTGATAAGGTTTGGTCGTTGTTGTTTTTACTTATGATAGTGCAGTATATAGTTTGCCTTACTAACCACTTATTTGGTTCAAATTTCCAACCACTACCACTCATTGAGGAAATGAAAAACAGAGATAAAAGAAAATTAAATTTTGAAAGTTGGATACAGATTAAACATTTCTTCAAATCGGCTTCTTAGTAACCTAAATTTCAGTTGTGAGCCTTGTGATGTGATTGAATTTACTATTCTGACAACATTCAAGTGATTCCGCTGACCCTTGATTTTTGTGTTCTTCACACCTAAATTTGAATATCGACCCAGCCAGTCATAGCTGAAGATGATTACTGCCAAATTTTTCTGGATTTGTTTTGGTTTTGTTTTATTTATGTAATAAGGAAATGTATTCACTAGGTAACACTGCAGGAGAAATGTGGGAAAATAAACTAAAAGGGTACAAAAACAGTTTCTTGAAGTCCAAATTCTTTTCTCAATATGATAATGGTGTCCTGAACATAAATTTGATCCTCCTTGGACAACATAAACAATCAATGTGGTGATGATTTATTTTGGCTTTAATTTCACTAATATAGAAGGACTGGGAGTGGGAGGAAAATGGGGCCTCGTGTGGGAGGGGGTAGGTCACTCTACATTCTCACAGTCCATTTATTTTCTTTGTTTCCTCTATACTTGGACATATAAATATAATAGCCTTGCTTCTGAATTGGAAATACAGAACCGGTTAGGTTTCAAACTTATTCATTACATATTGGGTTAGTGTACCCAAGGTCCTCTGTTAATGTGTTAGTTCTTCACAAGTGAAGCATACCAAATGCACAATCAGTAAAGGAAATGTTTTCAAATTATATATAAAATACTAGAGTCACGTATAAAATACTATCACATTTGCCCTGTTTTGAGAGTATTGAGTGTTGGTGTTTTGCAATCAATGAATTCAAACGTTTTAACTTCATTTTAGTCTTAATTTTGAACTTTAGCTTATATATGCAGGTATGGCTTGGGATGGCGAGGTGGAAGCTGGTACACAACCAAGAAGTTCAAAAAGGAGCAGATGAAATTGCTAGGACAGATTAAACCTAGAAGATGGCAAATGCTTGGGAACATAAAACCTAAAGGGTGGCAATTCAAGTTCCCTAGAAGATCCAAAGTGCCAGATACTGCAGTGAAAACATCTGAAACAATAATAAAGGATGCATCTTCGTCACATATTTCTGGAAAATCCCATTAGAATCATTACTACAAATAAAACAGTTCATTCAAGCACATAGCTGCAGGTATTGGATTAGTCTTCATATCAGATAAACAGAGGAGCAATGTAGTTATAACCAATAATAGTCAGATTTTGTATTGGTATTATATTAATTTTTTGCCTGCAGTTCCTCACCCTTAGCTTCATATTCTTCATCCTTCATGCTGCTACCGGAAAATTATTCTTCATCCTTCATGTTGCTTATAATAATAGTGTGATCGGATGGAGTACTTTAGTAAAAAAAAACTAGATAGTTTTTGTATCGGTTTCAGTTCAGTTTCAAACAGGTTTGTATTTATGAACCGGATTCATATTACAAACTGTTTTGAAATCAAAATCGGTTTATTTTGAAACTAGTTTAATATTATCCCGCTCACTCCCTCCATCCTTCCCCCCTCTCCCTCTCCCATTAGTTTTTGTGTGAACATAACATTTTCGATGTTAACGAAGGTTATGTTTTAAAAAAAATTAAGGTTTAATTAATCTTTGAACCATTTGAAATTTTTTTAAATAGGTCATTGAATTAAAAAAAAATTGTAATCAACTCCCTAAACTATTTTTTTTTTCACTAACGTCCTTCCATTATAGGAATGTTAATCAACAATTAGTTAAATGAACGTGGACTTGGACATATCAACTAATTTTACACATCATCATCCACTTAATATAAATAAATCGCTAAAATAATTTATCTTTTGCAAATAGGTCCCTGAATTAATTTATAGAAGCTTATGAAGAAGAAAAAAAAAAGTCTCGATAAGAGATATAGGTCCCGTTTGGTTTGAACTTATGAAAAATAGCTTATGTAAATAAATTATCATTTATTTTAATTTACAAGCTCTCACTAACGAAAATTGTATCTTTATAATCTGTTTTTTGATAAACCACCTTAAAAACTTATAAATAATAATATATAAAAACTTATTTATTTGCATAAACTGTTTTATATAAACTCTAAAATAAGCTAATCCAAACGGACCTCTAGTACAGTCAATGAAAAGACATTCAAAAGCGAAGCCTGAAGATATGACAAAAGTAAATGCCTATTGATAGAAACTGGAAAGCCATTTCATCGGAATATCAAAAATATTGGAAATTGAATTTAAATTAATTTCAACTACATAAATTTGGAATACCAGTACTATTAAACAGAGTAATGGTACTTGAATTATACTTATATCACTATCAGTTCTGCAATTTTTGTATTTATATTCGAGACCGGAGAGAGTGTAATTGTTTATGCACTTGAAAGATCAAGATGTCTAGTGTTTGTGGTACTGTTCCGGATCTTGATTTGAATGTGTGGGAAAATGGAACAATAGGCATTGGTGAGAAAAATATTGTTCAAGGTTTGATGTTGCCAGACAACTTCATTCTACCTGGAATGGACTGTATCTAGAATCCTCATGTTTGGCAAAGCACAAAGATAAACCGCTGGAGAAAGAAAGTCTTAGTCACGAGTTCATTATGACCGAAAGCTATCTCATGAAACGCTCCATTCAGTTAGAGGCTTCATCTGTGATTGTGTCAAGGTCTGGAATGAAGACACGCGAAACCATCGAATATCTGTACAAGAAATTGATGAGTGTAAGTGAGTTGTATGAGGCTGAATTGACTTACATACATCAGCGTCTCCTCGCTAAAACCGACATGAAACATGTGTTCCTCAAGGGATATCTCATGGTTATGAGTTATAGCTTGGCGGTTGCGTCTAATGTGGTGGAGTATGGACACAATGATATAACTTGTGTGAAGGTAAATACAAGAACTTTGTTGATAAGGTGGACTACTTGATGAAGAATAGCGTTGTTGTTGATTCTTGTCACTTTACCAACGAGGAGATGTGGGTGTTGGTTGAAATGTGTGATGAGTATCCAAAAAAGCGTTTTGGCGAAGCCAGCATTTATAACAATCTGATATTGGCTAAGGATGATCTTGTCGTCTTTAGTAACGAAGAAAATGCCAGTTTGGTCGGCTCGCAGCCCGTGTATGGCAACCCGGAAAGGTTATGGAATAACATAATTAATATAGCCATCAAAATGGGTGCTGTTGATGATTTGGCTGAGGTTGTGGCTGCAATGAGGGGTGTGCCTTATTTTTTGCGTGAGATGAACGAGCTCACTGGAGAAAATAGTTTCATTATGGATTTTACACTGAGTTACTTGATCACCCTTGGTATGGAGCGCTTGTTAAATTTACCCTCCACACCAAGAATTGTTGGTAGGCATAGTGGTTACCATGCTACTAGCAAATCCTTGGTTGCTGATCTTCAGCTCGGACAGATGATGTTGATGAGCGTGTATAACATTGTTGAGAATCTGGGTGTGTTTGGAATTGTCGGATAGTAATGTAAGGAAGTTTGGGCTAAGGTGTGAAGCTGAACGAGATAATACTGTTCTGCACGAATGGAAAGGATTCAGGGGTGTTCCTTTTTTCCTTACTATGATGGGTAATCTAAAAAATGTAGCTGTCGCCTTGGCGGGTGAGATACGAGATGGGGTGTACAGCAGTTTGAGGCCGCAACTTTTACACGCCCTACCGTTCTCTAGGTGTCACTATACAACTTGGGGCATCTTAAGAGGACACAAGGATCCAGAGTTTGAGTTTCCTAAACAAGAGAAAGTGAAAGCCTTTGCTTGGGTGATGGGCTTGACCAAGAAAGTGCCCTTGGTGGGGTTCAATGCCGTTGGCCAACTTTTCAATGAGAGTCTGAGCACTGAAGAGTTGAAGTTCATCGTTTTGGCGGATGGCACATACGATTTGTGTTTGGTGACACACAAAATTAATAGTCATGTGTTGCAAGCTATTAAATTCTTCTAGGGATGTCCACAAAACAGAAACCTATATTGGAATTTCATTCAGTAACAATATATCTTCTGTATGTTTACAAACTGAAATTTCTGTACTATGAATTTCTTTGATATGGCAACAGTAATTTCAAAAATTTCTACTGTATGTTCTTTAGATATGATTGAAGCTTAAAGAAGGTTCATATACATCTTGTTTAGCATTTTGTGCCATAACATAATCTGAATGAGCATAATCATTTCTATACTGCACTACAAGCTTATATGCGTCATGATCTTGAAGACTTTAACAGAAGCTGCATATCTTTAACCTCAGAAAGAGCACCAACACCTCCATTACTATGGAAAAGAGGAAGTTCATTTGTAAGTCTTGTCATGTCATATATTGTTGGAGTTGATTGTCCCCTATTCAAACATTACATGAGAGAGAAAATGAAGTGATTAAACCAATAATAAACTCATGATTAATGAGCATCGCAAGATTAGTCATATACTCTCTCCGTCCCTATTTATATGAATAGTTTAAAAAAAAAATTGTCTCTAAATATAAGACTATATACAAATTCTTAGATGCATTGATTACTTTTTTTTTCCAAGTATACCCCTTATTAATACTATCAATTTGTCTTGGTATATGAAAAGTTAACATTAAATATATATTTAATTAAGGGTAATCTAGTAATACTCACACACATTTGAGACAACTTTATTACTCCAACAATTTTTCTTAATACACGTGATTTTTGTAAATTACTCCTATAAAAAGGAACGGAGGGAGTAGTTGCTTAATGTGTGACATGGAAATATTAATCCAACTTCACATTGAATACAAAATACATTCTGGTTCTAATCTAATTCCAGTCACCTGGAATTTTGAGGGATTTCATCTATTTTCATACAATAAGAAAAAAAAATAGGATTTGGATTGCTTGCGTTGATCAGTCTTATGTATTCACACAGTTAGCACATCGATAGTTGTTGGTTCAAGATATGATGGTCCAAATTTTAAGCTCGGTAATCTGAACAAAATTTTCGGGGTTGACAAATAGATCTATCAATTTTAACTTTTGATTATTCAACTTTCATAAATTTTAAAATTGTTCAAATGACATTTATGTGTTCGTTTGGAATGACCAAATGCTAAAGATTGCAATATTTAACTACAATCCTTCGTTTGCTTGGGTGACCATGTCTTATACCAGCTCTCATGTTTTCCAGTATTTTCCTTATATGTATAAGTTCTTATAGTATGAATGAAATGCAATGATTCTTCTTTGGTAAAAGAAAAATAGTCGGTGTCACTCATTTTAGTAGCTTCTAAAGTGAAATGTTCGTTTCAGAAGAGCGGGATTGAAACGTTACAAATAAATTTATTTTGAATAATTTTATTATTAGATTTTGTTCAAGACAATCATTGGATTTGATGATATTATGTTTCCAATAATCTAACTCAAATCAATTAAAATGATTCGGACTAGTGTGTGCATGAAGTTTTATTTTGGGAAAATTGCTCTTCTCCCAACCAATATTGCCCACTCCCATACAAACAGACGAAAATACCCCCAGCGTGACTTAAGTTTTGCAGGTTATACACCAGCGTGACTTAAGTCAAGTTCGGTAGATGTCAGCGTGACTTAAGTCAAGTTTGGTAGATGTCAGCGTGACTTAAGTCACACTGCGTTATTTTTATAACCCAGACAGAAACTCACTTCTCCATTTCACTTCCTTTCACTTCTCAAATCTCTAAAAAATCTCCCAAATCATTCAACCTCAAATTTCTTCAACTTCAAATCACTCACCACTCCAACAACAAGTAAGTTTTCTTAATCAAGTATCATTGTCATTTTATGTTTATATGTTACATTTTTACTCTTAAATTAGAAATTTTTAAGTTTTAGGGGTTGTTTAAATTTTATTTTTTTTGGCAAGAAATGATAGAATGTTTACATGTTAATGACTTATGTTGCTTAAATGTTTAGATGTTTGCATGTTTATGTTGTAGTTTTTACTTTTAGGGTTTTATGTATAATTTGCACTCCAAGTGTTTGATGAAATGTTTGAATGAGTTTTTCATTGATTGTTTTTAATTTCTTATGGTGTAGATCTGAAACAATGGCTCAAGTATACGTTCGTTTTTTCAAGGTTCGAGACGATGTCACGTTAAAAGAATTGAAGGATCAACTTCATGAAATCAACCAATGACTCAACCACGTAGACACAAGGAGGGTGGAATACGTTTGGTACCATAGTCCATCGTTTGACTCAGAGGGGAATTTGTCGTTCACTCGGCCGGAGTTAACGAATGACGACATGAGAAGCATGTTCTTGATATTTGCTCAACACAACATGATCCCCATCGAGATGGATGCTACGTTGCTGAGGTCGCCTGAAGATATTCTCAAGAGTTTGATTCGGCTGGATGAAGATGTTTAGGTAGTATTATTATGTTGTGTCATTATTTTGTTGGATTTTAGTTTAATTTTTTGTTAGTTTGCTGAAGATGTTGACATTTAAGTGTCTTTTACTTAGCGTAAAGGCTTGCAAATCTCTTTGGAAACTCAAAAGAATGAAGATAACACAACATGTATTCTGCCGAATCAACTATATAGGTTCTCACATCGAATTCCTTCGTATAGTTGATTCGGTAGAATACATGTGTTGTGTTATCTTCATTCTTTTGAGTTTTCAAAGAGACTTGCAAATTTTTACACTAAGTATAAGACACTTCAATGCCAACATTTTCCGTAAACTTTCAAGAATTTAATTTAAATCCAACATCATGATGATACAACATCCTTAGGGATTAATGTAATGTAATGTAACGTAACACTTCATTTATTTGAACGGGGATGAAATTATAACTAAATAAATTTTTCGTATTCTATTAATTTAGGAATTTATTACGCGTACTTGTGTATTTTCATTCCTCCATTCATTATTCCATTTTTCCTCCATTCAATCAATAATTCAATCATTTAAAGTTAAAATATGCAAATTCAATCAAAGTTAAAATACGCAAAAATTAAACCAAAAATGTTAAAAAAATGCCATAATAATTCGCAAAGGCGCAAGTGTAAATATAATACCGGAATGTCATAAAAATATAACTAAAAATATACAAAACTATATCAGCCACAAGACCCAACTTCGCTGGACTATGGCTCCCAGTCCTCCTCTGGGGAACCCACTGCTCCTGCAAGATGAGATACTCCGACTGGATGCCCTGCAACACACCGATAAAGTATGCATGATGCTCATGATACTCAAATGCTGGCTCCACTCTACGTCTGATGTTCTCAATGATCTGCAATGGGTTGGGAACCTGTCTGGCATACTACTGCTCAACAATAACCTCCTCGTAAGGAGGACATCAGGGGGGTCTTCTGCAACGATAGCAGGGTCAATCATGATGAGATTAGATACCATGTAGAACCATCTAATGTACCCCTCCTGACACCTCCACAGTCGAGCCTCTGGTGTCTGCCGACCCCGAAGTGCCTGTGGAAGTACATGGAGCAGAAAACCTTGAAAGGCCACAACAACCACCGCAGCTTGAAGAGCCTGATGATCGGTAGGAGATCTGGGGACCGTCTGCACGTGATCGTACTTCCAGAGAACCCGCACTAGCAAGTGAAGGTGCATAATCTGACTGCCGACCATGATCCAACTAGAGTACCAGAAAACGTCCTGGAAAGCGATGATCTCCCGCCGGTCCTCGTACGACATCTAGGTGAATCAACATTGACCATCAAATCAATGAGGCCACAATAGTGTGCAGGATCAACATGACCCCTGGGTGGTCTCCAGCTAGCTGCAAGCGGAGCGCCAACCTGATACCCCAGACTCGGACACCTCTTATACATATTCCTAAAATGGGCCAAAATCCATCCCTACAAACAAATATTTCATCATCATAAACCCATAAACATACACAATAATATCGTAAGTCATTTAAAAAATGTTATAGTAAAAAGAAAAGAAATGCTACCATAAGTAGAGTCGAGTAACCGCCAATGACTTTCATCTTCGGGACCGTAACATGAGAAAGCTCGTGGTAGAGGTAAACAAGTGTAATTTTCCCCATGACCACTGTCCCAACGTGTCCAAATCCATGAACATCTCCATCCACAACATATGAACGCTTATGCTGTTCCTGTTGGCAAAAATGGTGATGCCAACCAAGTACAACAAAAACACCCTGGTGCACTGCGCCCTCACCGTCACCTGCTCCTCAGCCTCCTCATCATCAGCAGGAGGATGCTCCAACTCATTGCACCTATGCAAGAGTGTGTCGTAATTCATCCTCAAGTTAGTGATGCTGATGTAAGCACCCCACTGTGTCTTTGTCTCCTCATCAACATCTGCATGCGTCATACCCAAACCGACCTCCAGAAGCTCCACACCTCTATCATATCCTACATCAGCAGGCCTCAACTCCAGGAGCCTCCCATGTATGGGGATGTGTAGAAGACACGCCACATCATCGAGTGTGACAGTCATCTCCCCAACAGGCAGACTGAAGCTGCTGGTCTCCTCGTGCCATCTCTCTGAGAAGGCAGTAATGAGGGCATAACCGATGTTCTCGTATCCAGTGAGAAGGAGGCGTAGAAGTCTGGATGCATCTACCCGGTTCCAGAACCAAGCCTGATCGTGAGTCGGGAGTGGGATCTTCCAAACTTTCTTCCTGTGAGAAACAACGTTGTATTTACGCGTCCTCTACAACTGAAATACAAAAAATTAAACGAATAATAAACCGTTAAAAATATAAACATTTCAATAACTAAAAAAGACATAACAATTTAATCGTAAAAAAACAAGCGCAAATTTAATTACGCGCACCAATTAAATAAAGCGTGTTAATTTAATTACGCGCGCCAATTAAATTATGCGCGCCAATTTAATTAAGCGAGCCAATTAATTAAGTGCGTTAATTAAATTACGCGCGCCAATTAAATTAAGCGCGTTAATTTAATTAGGCGCACCAATTAAATTAAGTGTGTTAATTAAATTACGCGCGTTAATTTAATTGACTCGTGTCATTCACATATTTTAACATAAAAAATAAATCGTAAAGTTGACATGCCACTAAATAAAATAAATTGTAATTGACGCGTAATTAAATAAAATTAAACAATTATACTTACTTGAGCATCGCTCCAAAGCTGACATGTCATGTGTCTACCGAAACCTGGTAGGAGTGACAAATTAGCAGGCCCCTCTGGAAAACCCTCCGGTCCGGCCTCCTCCTCAGCCTGATGCTGGGCCTCACCATCCTGCTGGTGAGCCGCCTGCTCGTACTGAGGTTGCTGCTGATACTGACTAAGGTCCACTATCTGGGACGCACCCGCCTGAAACGACGAACCCACATGCTCCTGTGTTTTCTGGCTTTCTGTTTTTATAACAGAACTCAGCGTGACTTAAGTCACGCAGATGCTGCCGTGCGTGCCTTAAGTCACGCAGGGGTAGTTTCATCTTTTTCTTTGGGAGTGAACAATATTGGTTGGGGGAAGAGCAATTTTCTTATTTTGGTCCTTCACAATTTTTCATGGGTCCAATTTAGTTTGGACAAAATAATATTCAAATTTGTATCTAACATTTTTATACCAAGGGCAAACTAATCTCTCTCTTACAAGTTCAAGACTACCTTATCCTCTATATAAAAATAAATGTCAAAGACTAATTTGATATTATTTTTTGTCAAAGAGTAAAATGAGCCGCGAAAATTTTTTGAGATACCAAAATAAATCTTCATTCTTCAATTTATTTCATCTCAAACTTGAGATAATTGACTAAGGGTTTATGATTTTTGTTTTTACTAATTTGGAAACCTTACCATTTTTCCAATGTTTGAACCTTTTTTCTTACATGAATATTTCGTTTTTTAAACTTTTAAATTTAGATTGGTTTGGTTTAATTTAGATTTTTAAAAATGTTCTAAATCAAACTATGTGAATTCAATTCACCTATTGAACTCAAATTCAATTTAATACATTATTTTGTTATCTAAAAAATTAATTATTAAATATGGTTGATTCAAGTTTTATTTCATCCCAAATTCATATCAACCCATCTCATAAATATCTCCTATATAAAACACTTGCTCAATAATTAAAACAAGAAAAAGAAACAAATTACCATAAGTAGAAAACATAGCCTAATAATAAAGAATGTTCAGCAAATATTTGTTGAGTATAAAACTTTCTGAATAGAGGCTATCAATTGCATGACATTTGGAGTTTATTTGTTAATCTTAAGCCATAGTACATGTATAAACTCCATGCTTCTATTATAAGTTCTAAGTTTCCATCGCCTTATTTGGAAGCTAGGCTTTGTTTGTTTTGTGAGACAAAAAGGAGAACTATTACACAACATTTTCTTCAAGACACATGTTTTGGCTTTTTATATACACTACATTGGTCTGGTCATGGGTCCCCTCTGAAATTAATAACCATCCATACATTTCATGTTAAGCTAAGGAATCATGTCAATAAAGTCCAAAACTCTATAATATTTTAACAAAAAATGCTAAGAAAACACACACACTTCTTAGTAAACTTTGAAATTTAATTTGTATACACTTTTAAGGCTGGAAGTTTTACATTATCAACAAATCACAATTAATCTAAGAGAGTTACATGTTTTTAATGAACTTATGATTGATTGATGATGTAAAATATTTTTACATTGACAATATATACAAATTAAATTCATATACTTTTTATATTAGTTGAAATTTATATAGGGCATACAAAATTAATGTGAGAGTGGGAGCTACACAAATTAATGAGACTAGCTTGAATTTTTTTAATAAAAAGAGTGTATTCAAAAGTGTATGTTGGAGATTATATTGCTAACCATGTCAACCAACATTTCAAATTGAAGGTGGTGTGTTCGATGTCTAACGTGGTACAAAATATATAGTTACATTTTATAAAATTATTACTAGTACCTAGGTATCAACATCGTGTGCGGTGTTTGGAGTAACTCACTTTATTTTGCCAGCAATAGCATTCTACATAGTTTAATATGGTACCAATGTAGACCCCACATTAGCATTTTTTAACCCACTAGGTCCAATCTATTGACAAAAGGGTGGTTCAGAAGCTATCATGTGAATAACTTTTTAATCTTTATTTTTATTTTTTTCCTTCCTGTGTTTTTATTCCGTTTTCTGTTCATATAAATAATGCCTGAATTAAGAAGATTAATGCATTAGAAAATACAAGATGGCAAAGTCATCACTCTCATTAACACTTGTGATTCTCTTCTGTGGTTTAACTCTTGCATCAAGAACAAAAATCCTACCCTTAAGCACTATTACTGCATTGGCACCAGAACTCAATGATGGTGTTTGTTCATCACTAGTCAAGACACAAGGCTATGCTTGTGAAGAACACTTGGTACTGTGCATTGCTTTCATATGTTTCTGTTTTTTATTAGAAATCAGCAACATTTGCAAAAAGTGGCTTCTATGTATATAATTGTTTTTAGAACAAGCAATAGCTTCTAACTAGCTTCTATGTGTATGCAATTGTTTTTAGGTGACAACAAAAGATGGTTATGTTCTTAACATGCAAAGAATTCTACCAAGGGGGAAACCTGGAAATAGCATACCAGTTGTGCTACAGCATGGACTATTCATGGTTGGTTACTATTACTATAGGCCGGATTGATTTATTTGAGTTTATATACTGACATAAACATGTGTGATACTGTTTGAGAGAGCTTATAAAAATAGCTAATGACATGGCCATAAGTTGTTTTCATCTTATTTTCATAAACTCTCATGTACTGGCTGTGAGTACAATATAGGAAAACTAGGGTTTTCAGAGTCTGTTTAGGTCATGCCCTGGGAATGATCCCAAGGTTACTATTTGTAGCCTTGGTTTGGGCCTATCCGATCATGGTTTTGGGCCCAAATCGTATAGGACCAAAACTATGACTAGGACGCCCTCAAAGGCTGCTGAGGGCGCCCCCAGAGGATCTCTTTTTAGGAAAGTTCCCTAAGGTTATATATGGCTGTCAGGTGGGCCTTGTGCCCTTCTGGAGGGCGCTCAGCCTGACTCTAAGGGTTCAAGCCCTTGTTTGTAGGGCCTAAAGGCTTAAATGGTAAGATCTACAGTCCACAGCCCAACAAGCACGAGTTTTGGAACAAGGCGAAGTGATTAAACTGTTGCCGGGGAATTTGTCTATGACTTCTTGCCTAGCAAGTGAGACTTACTGGTTGTGAAACTATGTGAAAATTTTGAATTACGGGGTGTATGAAATATTAGAAGTTTTGTGGGTGTTAGCCCAACATGGACGCTAGCCCAACATGGGTGTTTTTTGTGGGTGCTAGCCCAATATGGGCGCTAGCCCAACATGGGTGCTAGCTCCATGTTTTTGTCTTGGGGCCTTGCTGGGTGCTAGCCCAACAAGAGTATCCATAGCCCTACAAGCACGAGCTTTGGGACGAGGCGAAGTGATTTAAACTGTGTAAAAAGGTGACCTTATTGAGTGGCTTAGATCGCCAATCCAGAACTAGCCCACCATGGGGAGTGATCCTCTTTGGGATCTAGATTTAGGGCGCGCCCTAGTGAGAAAGAGATTAAAGGAGCCAAAGAGGCGATGAAGCTTGAATGTGATGAGCGCATCAATGATCTGAAGATCGAACATGACGCTGAATTGGCTGGGAAGGACACGGTGATTACGTAGCTGAAGGACGAGGTTGCCTCTGGCGTTGAGAGGGAGATGGCGCTGAAGGTTGAAATCTCAGAAGCCAAGGACGAGCTGGTTATGTCTTTTGAAAATGAGTTTGACCGTGCCAAAGAACAGGTCGCCTTTCTACATCTCGGCATCGATCTCTCCTCTCTAGATTCTTTTACGGTTGTTCTAGATGGCGCCCTAGTGGACGAACCATAATCTTTCTGTTGTAATTTTTAATTTTGCTCTGAACTTAGTGAACTCTTTAAATTCATAATGATGCATTATTCACATTTGTTGTTTAGCCGTTCTTCTATTATTTAGCTTCAAATTTCTTCTTTTTTAATGGCGATGCTAAAAATGCCTCCTGGGCGATGAACATTACTTGTGCTTATTTCGCGACTTGTTAAAAATTGTCAAACCGTTTTATTCTCAACGTTATTGTTTTGTTGGGGCACCTTTTTGTGTGGACCCTTCTATTTTCGCGACGTCTTAAAGCCTTCTTTGGGGTTAAGGAATTAGGTGGCAACCCTCGCTGGGGTTAAGTGACGATCTCTTTTTAGCACACGACGTCTTAGAGCCCTTTTTAGGGTTAAGGAATTAGGTGGCAACCCTCGTTGGAGTTTGGCGATCTCTTTTTAGCACACGACGTCTTAGAGCCCTTTTTAGGGTTAAAGAATTAGGTGGCAACCCTCGCTGGGGTTTGGAGATCTCTTTTTAGCACACGACGTCTTAGAGCCCTTTTTAGGGTTAAGGAATTAGGTGGCAACCCTCGCTGGGGTTTGCCGAACTCTTTTTAGCACACGACATCTTAGAGCCCTTTTTAGGGTTAAGGAATTAGGTGGCAACCCTCGCTGGGGTTTGGCGATCTCTTTTTAGTACACGACGTCTTAGAGCCCTTTTTAGGGTTAAGAAATTAGGTGGCAACCCTCGCTGGGGTTTGGCGATCTCTTTTTAGCACACGACGTCTTAGAGCCCTTTTTAGGGTTAAGGAATTAGGTGGCAACCCTCGCTGAGGTTTGGCGATCTCTTTTTAGCACACGACGTCTTATAGCCCTTTTTAGGGTTAAGGAATTAGGTGGCAACCCTCGCTGGGGTTTGGCGATCTCTTTTTAGCACACGACGTCTTAGAGCCGTTTTTAGTGTTAAGGAATTAGGTGGCAACCCTCGCTGGGGTTTAGCGATTTCTTTTTAGCACACGACGTCTTAGAGCCCTTTTTAGGGTTAAGGAATTAGGTGGCAACCCTCGCTGGGGTTTGGCGATCTCTTTTTCTTGGCGTTGTTGATCTGTTGCGGGCGGTGTCTGCAATACAAAATAGATGATATAGATATAATTTAATAAGAAAGCGGGGTGCCTCATTAAAAACCTCCGCTACTGCGGGGGAAAAGAGTGCTCCCTGCTTTTTACATTAAACAAAAGGTACATGAAACTAAAACAAGATAACCAGTGTGACGGCTTCACGAGCTTCTGAGATCGCCCTTCGGATTGTCATGGCGAGTGTCTCTCTGTTGGCTGCAAAGTCTGGGACGTGGGCGAGTTTGTGTAGTTCTTAAATTGAGTTCGCTCCATGCGGTGGGCATGTCTCACTAGCTTTCTTTGTGAAACTACCATGACGCCAGGTTGGCGTGTTGACCGGCTTGAATCCTGGATCTACAGCTAGGCGATGACACACTTCGGCGGGGTTGACGCTGAGCATATCTGTCTTCCACTATTGTTTAGGTTGAAAGCTGGGCGGCCTATTATGATGTTGTAAGAACAAGGCGAGTTGACCACTAAATATTTAACTCTGATGGTTTTGACACTGTTACTCATTCGATCCTTGACAGACGTTGATGAGGCTGGTGGATGATACTTTGCGGTGGCGCCTTGCTGAAAACTGGTGCGTCAATTTGCGTGTCATGTCTGGGTAGTTGATGATGGAAAAACGGGGTAGGTTCATATACCATCTGAGGGCGGCGTCTTTGAGTGTTCCTGCCAACAGCTTGCACTTGAGCGAGTCAGCGGTGCTGATGATGGCCGTTTGAGTGTTGAAAGCTGTCACATGCTCCACCGGGTCGCTCTTTCCATCGAAAGGTGAAAGAGAGGGTGGCTTGAAGTTTTCTGGGACTGGTGCGTTCCATACTTCGGCGGAAAGTGGTTGCGGATCTGGATCTATTGATTCGTCTTTTTGGGATTCGTTCCCTTCAGCGTGTTGTTGCTGGATTGTCTCCATTGTCGGTTGCAGGGCTTCGTTGTGGTCGCGAAGCTGCTGAATCTGTTGTAGTAGAGCTTCCAAGGCCGCTGGGTCCGCCATCACTGGTGGCGATGGCGGTTGTTTGAGTCGGTATGGAGGTTGACGGTTGGAGATTAACGATTGGGCTCGCGAATCTCAGGGTTTGGATCGGTTCTTCGAACAAAAAACGGGTTGAACGTTTGATTAGAATCAGGGTTTATCGGGAAAAGGATGGATTTAGGGTTGAATCGCGGCGGATTCGGAGGTTTTCGGGTTGTTCTGAAAGATACGGTGGATTCACGGTGTTCTGGTAATGTTCGGAGGCCGCGAATCGACTGCTCTTGTTTCAGTGATGGTGGCTAGGTCAGTTTTACCGTAGCCCCACGATGGGCGCCAAATGTACTGGCTGTGAGTACAATATAGAAAACTAGGGTTTTTAGAGTCTGTTTAGGTCATGCCTTGGGAATGATCCCAAGGTTACTATTTGTAGCCTCGGTTTGGGCCTATCCGATCATGGTTTTGGGCCCAAATTGTATAAGGCCAAAACTATGACTAGGACGCCCTCATAGGCTGCTGAGGGCGCCCCCAGAGGATCTCTTTTTAGGAAAGTTCTCTAAGGTTATATATGGCTGTCAGGTGGGCCTTGTGCCCTTCTGAAGGGCGCTCAGCCTGACTCTAAGGGTTCAAACCCTTGTTTGTAGGGCCTAAAGGCCTAAATGGTAAGATCTGCATTCCATCTCACGAAAACAGTTTGCCTTTAGTTTATCTTATGTTATAAAAACAGCATATACGCAAGCATTTATATGAATGGTGGGTTTTTGTAGGATGGTGTGACATGGTTGTTGCTACCTCCAAGTCAATCTCTTGCATTTCTGTTGGCAGATAATGGATTTGATGTTTGGATTGCTAACACACGAGGAACCAAATATAGTCATCAACATACATCATTTTCTAATAACAGCTCGGTTAGTTTTTTTTTTTTTTTTTTTACTATATTAGATGGTTTTAAGTTGCGGTTACACTACAAACCTTTATATTGTGGAAAAAATCAGTCATTGTGGTCGAAATTGCAGTTGCAGTGCCATTGTGAAGATCTGAAAATCCTTTATGTTGTGGCCGCAATTGCCGTTGCAGACCACAATTTAAAAGAATATGTTGCTGCATTTCTCTGGTCATGAAATTTGATTCAATTGAATGACCAAAATCATCCATGGAATTATAGGACGCTCTCAACTTAGTCTCTGGAATTTTTAATATTTCAAAATAGTCCTTGAAATTGAAAATCTCGGATCATGTTAGTACTTTTTAAGTAGTCCAATTTGATTCCATTGCTAATATCAGGTTTCCAATGTTTAGGATTATTGGAATTGGTCATGGGATGAACTAGTAGCATATGATCTTCCAGCAACATTCCAGTATGTGCATGATCAAACTGGACAAAAACTAAACTACGTTGGTCATTCACAGGTGATTAATTGGTGAATTTTTTGTAAGTTTTCACCTCTTCATATATATAATTCAATGTGATGAGTAATGAAGATTGTTGAATTCTTTTTTGTAGGGAACTTTGGTTGCTTTGGCAGCTTTTTCCAAAGATCAACAACTAGACAAATTGAGATCAGCTGCCTTGCTTTGTCCAATTGCTTATGTTGGTCAGATGACCTCGCCAGTGGCGAAAAATGCCGCTGACCATTTCATTGCAGAGGTAACACTTGTTGATAAATGCATTGTTTTTTTTCCCACCAATTGAAATAAAATAGATATAATTGTTGTTCATAATTCAAATATTAACATTGAAAATTTGTATTACTTCTTAACAGTCACTGTACAAATTGGGAATTTTCGAATTTAGCCTTAAAGGGTAAGTAGTTCTTATCATCTTTTTTATGTTTGTATCTGTCATTCATTAATTTGTATATGGTTAAGAAGGCCGTTACCTTACTACTTCCTTATAGCTCAAAATTTTGGATTTGGATTGCCTATAGTCACAAATCTCACGCATTCATGCAATAGTACATCCGTAGTTGTTGAATTGAGATTGGACGATCCATTTTTTATTTTTAAATTTACCGAGCTTGAAATTTGGACCATAAGATCTAGATCCAACAGTTACTGATGTTCTGACTGTAGGCTATGCAAATCCCAACTTTTTCTTGTTGTAAGACATTAGATGAAATTTCTCAAAATTCTACGTGTGTAACAAGAACAGAATCAGATTCCATCCTGATGTATAACTTTACTTTGTATTGAATGTGAAGTTGAACTAATATTTCCATGTGACACATTAATCAAGCATATAACTAATCTTGTGATGCTGATTAATCATGAGTTCATAATTGGTTTCATATTGTATCTCATGTTTGATTAGGGGATCTGTTGTGAAGTTTCTTAAGGACATGTGCAAGGGCACATCCATTGACTGCACCAACTTGTTTACATCTTTCACAGGTTTTATTCATGTTCCAATTTAGCAATAAATCCTCATACCCAATTACCACCAGAAAATGTCTATTTTTACTGTAATCACTACACTGATATTATTATCATGCTTTCAGGTCCAAATTGCTGCGTAAACCCTTCGATAATGAATACTTTTTTGGATCATGAGCCTCAGCCAACAGCAACAAAGAACATGATCCATCTATCTCAGAGTAAGTGGTCCTGTTTTCCTAATTCAAATATCATGTATGACAACAGTTTATATCTTATATAGTTCATGTTAAAAAGGAAGTACGAATATTGAAAATCCAAGTGAAATCTATTGTTAATAATAGAAGAATGAGTTTAATTTTGATACAGTGTCAACATAAAAAAAATTACATTGTCAACAAATCACAACCACTGCTATGTGTGACTTAAATAGCAGCTATGATTAAAGTTGAATGTTTTTGTTGATCTGACAATTATGATTGATTGACAATAAAATATATTTTTTTACATTGGTGGTGTATATTAATTAAGTTTGAATTATAATCATATGGATATGGCAGTGATCAGAGAAGGAACAATAGCAATGTTTGATTATGAAAACAATGATGAGAATACAAGACACTATGGACAATCCACTCCACCAATATATGACATGACAAGACTTCCAAATGACCTTCCACTCTTCGTTAGTTATGGAGGTGCTGATGCTCTTTCTGATGTTAAAGATGTTCAACTTCTGTTAGAAAGTCTCAAAGATCATGATGCAGATAAGCTTGTAGTGCAGTATAGAAATGATTATGCTCATGCAGATTATGTTATGGCTCAAAATGCTAAACAAGATGTATATGAACCTCTTATATCTTTCTTTAAGCTTCAATGATAGTTAAAGAACAACATATAGTACACCTTATAGAAAATTTTCAATTACTTTGTTTCCATATCAAAGAAGTTCATAGTACATAAATTTCATAATGTAAGCATACAAAAGATAATGTTAAATTAAAATCCTATATACTCTTCTGTTTTGTGGATGTCTCTAGTAGAATTTCACTTCCCTGGTAGAATTACATAACTTACAATACTTGACCAATTATCTTGTGATTCACCAACCACAAATCGTACGTGCCATTGGCTAAAACAATGAACTTCAACTATTCCTCGCTCATACTCTCACTGAAAAGTTGGCCAACAGCATTCAACCCCACCATGGGCACTTTCTTGGTCAAGCCCATCACCGAAGCAAAGGCTTTCAACAAAGATGTCTGGTTCACCTTCTCTTGTTTAATAGGCATAGAAACAACTCTGGAATCTTGTGTCCTCTTATGAAGCCCCAAGTTGTATTGCGACACCTAGAGAACGGTAGGGTGTGTAACAGCTGTGGCCTCAAACTGCTGCACACCCCATCTTGTATCTCACCTGCCAAGGCGACAGCAACATTTTTCAGATTACCCATCATAGCAAGGAAAAAGGGTACACCCCTGAATCCTTTCCATTCGTGCAGAACACTATTATCATCTTCTTCTTCGCTCCTAAGCCCCGAGTTGCTTAAATTACTGTTGAAATAGGGGTCAGTTCTCACACTTCCACTAGGTATGCCGAAATGCCAAACGCACCCAGATTCTCAACGACGTTAAACACACTCATCAGCATCATCTGTCCAAGCTGAAGATCAGCAACCAAGCATTTGCTAGTAGCATAGTAACCACTATGACCAACAATTATAGGTGCTGAGGGTAAATTTATTATTCCCTCCATGCCAAGGTTGATCGAGTAACTCAATGGAAAGTCCAACATGAAACAATCTTCTCCGGTGAGCTCGTTCGTCTCACGCAAAAAGTAAGGCACACCTCTCATTGCAGCAACAACTTCAGTCAAATCTTCAATAGCCCTCATTTTGATGGCTATATTAATTATGTTATTTCACAACCTCTCGGGGCTGCCATACGCAGGCTGTGAGCCCACAAGATCATTCTCTTCATTGGTAATAAATACGACGAGATCATCCTTAGCCAATACCAGATTGTTATAAACGTTGGTTTTGCAAAAACGCTTTTTTGGATACTCATCACACATTTCCTCATCGGTAAAGTGACAAGAATCAACAACAATTCCATTCTCCATCAGGTAGTCCACCTTATCAACAGAGTTCTTGTATTTAACCTTCACACAAGTAATGTCATTGCGTCGATACTGTTGGAATATTTTATTATTTAATTATATTCCGATATTATTATGTGGGCAAATATCGTAATAATAATTATATTAGCTATTTATCAATTTGGAGCCTTAATTGATTAGTGATCAATTTAAGTAATAAGACTAATTAGATTTCTATTTAGATAATTAATTAATTGATATGAACTCAATATGGGTGGATGTCCGGATGGCCCATTAACGGAATAATGGGAAACCCTAATGGTCATCCAATATAAAAGAGGCTATAGTCCCCAATACACCGTACACGGCAAACTCTCTCTTCTCCCCATCTGAAGAGAACTTGAGGCATAAAGGTACCGGTTGAGGAAGAACCAAATAAGCCGTCGCTAACCCTGTTTGTTTCAGATCACCTCCTTTCTATGTTATCGTTGTTGAGAGGGCTGCCATCAAAGCTTAATCCAGGTATTCCTAATCACTAATTTGTATCCTTAATAAATCAAACATGTCGTAGATCCTATCATAATCATGTTCAAATTTTTTGTTTGCTTCCGCTATTGATTCATAATTATTGAACATGTTTTATGTAATCTGATTGTTAAGACCTAAATTTCCAACAAGTGGTATCAGAGCAAGTCTTCATGTTTGATCTATTGAGGTTTTATGTTGAAATATATTCGATTGATATATTTTTTTCAAATCATTATTTTGTTATCGATGTCTTTAATCTTGTGATTGATACCAACAAGTGGTGTTCCATTTTTATTTATTTTTGAATCGGTCTTAAAATATTGAGAAATATTGAGCTTTTTTTCTTGTTATCGATGCATCTAATCTTCTGACAATTATAATTCCTTTTCCTCGGTCAATATTTATCAAAGCCTATTCTGTTCATGTGGATTATTCACCTTTTTTGGTTGTTGACCGAAAATTGTCCCTTGATTAATTGCATGAGACATCTTCATGCCAAATTGCATATGTTTTTCTGTGTGTTGATTCATCTTATTTCAGTTTTGAATTTGAATCAACTTTTATGAATCGTTTTTTTTCTTTCTAATTCAATAGAAAGCAACGTCGTACTAAGCTATTTGGTTTTGGTTAGCTTGAATGAATTTAAAGTTTATTGTTACCTTTCCGGTTGATTGAATTAAAAGTTTTTTTTTTAATCATGCATGTCTTCAATTATATTTGTTATGCAAAGATTGCTTATTCTTTGGAAAATTTGTTTTCCAATGGTTGGATAGTTTAACCGAATATCACTTGAGTAATTGAGTGATTTTCAATTTTCAAATCAAATATTTAGGTTTGACTTATTTATAAAGTTTATTGTATTGTTATATCTATTCGGTCTTTGATATATCAAATACAAATATATTGTTAATAAATAAGTATTTGGATTTGATTTGTTTTAAAAATTTCACTACAAGAATTCTCATTATTACTAACAAATTTAAAATTGCATTACTGACGGATTTAGACCTTCAGTAATTACTGGCGGAATAAACCTTCAGTAATATAGAAAAAACCCTCAATAACATTATTGACGAAAAAAACCCTCAATAATTCAGACATTTACGTTACTGACGGATAAATCCGCCAGTAATGTTAATGACAAACCTGCCTCTAATTATTGGCGGAAATTTTCCGTCAATAATGATAATGCAGGACAGCTGCACATACCTTTGTATTACTGACGGATATAAATCTATCAATAATGTTATGACAAATTAAATAATCCGCCAGTTAATGCTTAATATCCGCCAATAATAATGTGCATTAAAAATTCGTCAATAACTCAAAATATCCGTCGGTAATTAGAAAGGAAAATCCGTCAGTATTCAAAAAAATCCGCCGGCAATGACAAACATATTAATTCAATTAAAAAAAACAAAATAAGAAAAACACACATCTAGGTTAGTTTTCCCTTCATCTCGTTTCAGAAAATCACACATCCAGAAAAACATATGTATTTTGTTTTCCCTTTGCTTCATCTCAATCGTTTTCCTTCATCTTGTTTGTCGTCCAATCGTTCAAGGAGTAAAGGGCTCGTGTTGAAGAAGGAGTAAAGGGTAGAACTTGGTGAACCCACACACTTGATCAAAATCTTGAGGGTTCTCCACTAATTGAGGTGAGTTTCTTAAATTAGGTTCTAATTATAGCAGAAGGGAACTGGAATTAGCAATTAGGATTAGGGAAATTGACATGCAATAGAATGAGAATTGAAACCCTAGTTGATTTTCCCTTTTTGTTATTGTGTTGTTACATGTGTGGATTTTCCCTTTTTGTTTAGTTAGGCTTGAAATCTTTATGTGAGATCAATGGGTATTGTGATATAGAGTGAGTTCTTGTTTCAGTCATACTTTTATGCTGTAATACATTGTCCACTTTTACAGATTTGAGAATGGAAATTAATTATTTACTCACAAGTTGTTTGTTTTGTAGTTTGGCTCTGTTTGGATAAATATTTTAAGTACTAATTAAGGAAGATAAATGTATGCTTCTGTTAAGGAAGATAATTGTAGTTTGTTTTGTGTTTGGCTCAATTGTGATTGGCTCTGTTCAGGTTCAGAATTAGAATGTAGAAATTTTAGTTTTATTTAGGAAGATAAATGTAACATAAACACTAATTAAGTACTAACTAAGACCATTTAAAATGGCTTCTAGCTGAACAAGAAGTACAAAGTAGGCCCTATGATTTGGAAGCCTTATTACCTTAAATTTTTCTTTTAGTCTTGCCATGCTTAACCTTACTCTCTTTTGCTACCTGTAGAAGTTGTTTTGGCTAAAATGCTTGATATTTGGGGTTTAATTAAGCAAAGATAGATGAATGATGATGTTCTCTCATTAAATATGAGATAGTTATCAATGCCTTAACTTAATTTGTGTTTGCAGTCTATTTGTGTGATTATGTGAATTATTAACTCAAGTTGTTCTTTACATCTCTATTTCTGTGATTGTGTTTATTTATAAAATATAGAATGAAACATATTGCACAAAAAATGGAGTTTCTGTAAAGTCTTGATTTTCTATGATATATATATATATATATATATATATATTTGTATGATACAAAAGTAAAATTTGAATGCACAAACCATCTTGCACGGGTATTTGAAATCAAAGGGCTAATTTAAATTAATTTTGTTGTTTACTGAATTTGATCTTTAGATTCCCACTTTGATTTCTAGACATTTACCAAGACTAGTAGAGCATTCTATACATATACCTCTTATGAGATCTGTAAATTCTTTCCGGAAACTTACCCAACCAGATAAAATTACTGAATGTTCGAATCATATTTTGCCAAGGTGTTCCCATTCATCTTCTGGTCTTAAGCACATTTTTAAGGCTGTCATTTTTTTAGCTACATTCAGTCCCTTTTCAAAGATTAGTTCCTCAGTTAATTGATTGTATTTCTCAAATGCCTCAAACTGCAACAGAGTAATCACATTATTCAGATCTTCTATATGTTTCTGCTGCAAATTTGAGTTGTTTGAAACAGTTAGAGAACCATGTTCCTTTCATAGCCAGATTAAATTTTTAATGCTACATGCTATATTAATGTTTAAGTTTAGCAAGTTTGTATGCTTCTGTTCATGTGAAATAGTGCAAATTGACTGTCTTGTTGATTGGAGGTCAAGTTCACTTTGTCAATCTTGAAGAATTAAACATACATATAGTAGATAGACAATTATCTCTTGGCTAGATTTAAACATGTTTTAATTCAACTAAACATAATACATGTTTCTTTGCGTTTGCTATATATACATGTTTTTAATTTATACATGCTTTTAATTCAGGGGGGGTCTGTAAATGCTGGTGCATCTAGTTTCAGATACAAGGCACAAGAAAATCCCCAAAATACAGGGAGAGGAGGAAATATTAGCGGGAGATCATCAGGAGGGAGACCAGGATCAAATTTGCCCGAATATTATGATAATTAGTTTATTCTGTTAGTTTTCTAAATTGTACGAATATTATTAAAATATTTATGATTTTGTACGAAAACTATTTATGGATTGTACGAATATTATGATGATATATCATTTAATTAAGTTGTGTGTTATTAAATTTAAATTTTATTTCTTTAATTTATTTAATTTATTTGTGTTGAATTAATTTTATTTCTTTAATTAAAATTAAAAAGTAGGAAGGGATCACCAAAAAAAAAAGTGTGCAGTGCATTACTGGCGGAAATTTCCATCAGTAATGTAGATCTGTCTAAACATTACTGAGGGATTATTCCGCCAGTAATAATGTGACGAATCTGATAAGTACATTACTGAGGGATTATTCCGTCAGTAACTACTGACGGACTTTTCTGCCAGTAATTACTGAGGGAATAATCCCTCAGTAATGTTTTGTCAGAACTACTTCACCATTACTGAGGGAAAATTCCGCCAGTAACATTACTGACGCCAGTATTACTGAGGGATTTTTTTTGTCACCAATCTGCCAGTAATAAGTATTACTGAGGGATATTTTACATTACTGAGGGTTTATTTCCCCCAATAAAAGCCAAAATTCTTGTAGTGTTTAATTTGAGATGATTTTCAAATATCATTATCATATCTTACAATTTAATTTCTATTTGAAATTAGTTTTGATTCACGAAGATTTTGTACATAAAGTTTGTTTTGAGAAGTAGGCAAATAAAGATTAAAATATATTTTTGATATATTTGTTGCCTTTTAATAATGAATCTCAAAATATTATGGACAATTTTTATTTTTTGTATAGAAAATAAAGTTTTTGATTCTTTAAATTTTGGAAAATATTGATTCTAGTTTTGTTTGTTTATTTATAAACATATAAAGTTTGTTTCCTTATTTGAGAAATAATTAAGTTTAGAGTTATTCATTATTTTATTTAAAGAATCATTACTATATGTGAATCAATTGTGGCATGAATATTTTTGGCATATAAAAATTCAATTTTTTTTTATTTGATTTGAAATTGAATATTTGGTTTATAGCATGATTGTGATGTTTGAGATTATTGTTATTAAGTTTCTACAATAACATCATTTTTTTTCCTCCAATCATGCATTTTTTGACATATTTCATGCTATTTATGTTTTCGCTTTTATGCGATACCTGTAAATGTATTGTCATACACACATTGGTGTGATTTATGACTTGCATCTTCTTTCAAATTCTTGTGAACTTGTCTTCACACTTAAGGGTTGATGAGTGGCCTTATGGTCACTTAGCGATATAATGGACTAATTCGGCCTACATTATGTTAGTAGTGCTTTATAAATTTAAAGACCATTCCCATTTAAAACATTTAATTTATTGTGAAATGTCTAGTAATTGCAGTTGTTTTGGTTGAAGCAACATGTTGCCAAAGTAACCTCTGTTGCGTAGATTTAATTCAACTGAACTTACAAAAGACGTAGCATGCAATTATTCATGCGAGTTGTCGTCGGCCCCAAGGAAGGTACAACTTGGCCGGATAATTACATGCATGTGATAGTAAATGTATGGTGATTATAAAGTAATTTTCCATGTAAATAATAGGATACCCTAAGGTGACTATTATTTGACATGATTTATCACCCCATTTAATATATATTAAAATTATCTAGTAATTGCGGTTGAGTCGGTTGAAACAATAATGTTGCCCAAGTAACCTCTGTTGCGTAGATTCGACTCAACTGAAGTTACAAAAGATGTAGTGTGTAATTATTTATGCGAGTTGTCGTCGGCCCCAAGGAAGGCACAACTTGGCCGGATAGTTACATACATGTGGTGGTAAATATATGGTGGTTATAAAGTATTTTTCCATGTGGATAATAGGATGCCCGAAGGTGACTATTATTTGACGGGACTTATCACCAATGTTTGATCATTGCGTTGAGAGTATCGCTTGCAGTTAATTTTTACAATCCGAAGATTGAGAATTAATGTTGCGCTTGATATCTTGTTAAGGTCTTTTATTTACAAATAAAGATGCACGTTTCTATAATATTTTATTGACATGTGTGATAATGTTGTGTGAGTGTAAACTTATTTATACATTTAAGAGTTTACATTCACACGAATATAATGGTAAACATATGACAATTATAAGAATTTATTCTTTGTCAAAGTAAATTGTCATTGTTTGATCATTGCTGTAAAATACCACTAGCAATTGATATTATTGTTTAAAGACTTGATATTAGTGGTGCATTAGGTATTTTTGTGAGTGTTTTTTTTTTGCTTCTCTTGTTCTCTTTAAGCTAATACACTTTATGTATCTGTTAATTTGAGTTAAATTTTTAACTCTTAAAAGTTTTAACTTTTAGGAATTAAAGAATAATATTAACATTGTTCTTGGATCTAGACCTTATATAAGGGTGGTGAAACTCGCATTCTCTTGCAAATTCAGTATCTAATGTGAGAATCAAGTTTGACAAGTGAGTATACACCAAATCTTATAGGTCTTATGTGATCATAAAGTTAAAAGATCAGAAATCTTATCAGTGTTATTTAAGTTGACAATTTTTGTCATATTTTCTTTGCTTAAACTAAGGTGCTTTTAAAGCAATATAGAGAAAGACAATCTCTCATTGGAGAGTGATATTTCATTAAGATTATTAGGCAAAGAAAATATTGAGCACATTATGTAAATATTTAATCTTGCTTAGACATTATAATTTCGACTATCAGATGACTTGTTCGAAAATTCAGTAATTTCGACTATCATATGACTTGTTCGAAAATTCAGCATTTAATATTCTCTTTGCACAATTAAGTTTATAACTGTTAAAGTTAGAAATGATCCTTTAAAGGATCAATTCATAAAGTGTGCAAATAAAGAAAAGTTGAAGCAAGGGAAAATAAAATAGTGCTCATTCGGAAAATACATCAAGATAAGGGCAAATAAAGAAATGTAATCTTGACTGACTTATGTCCAATGATGTTGAAAGATATACCAATTTAGAATAGACAAAGTCGATAAAGATTGTTTTATTAATTTTTAAACTAATTTTAGATTGTCGTTACTAGCTTATTTTTGTATTTAAAAGACAATTTGGTGAATCATTATTTGAATTAATTTTTGTTTTAATTTCTCTTTGACTAAATCAAGATATTTTGAGTTTTATTTTCAAATGATGATTCAATGTGTCTTTTAAGTTTAGTTATTAGAGTCAATTCAGTTATGACTTATGACATTCTATAATTGTTTAAGGGTTTAAAAACTATAAATTTTTCGTCCCACAAATTAAAGAAATTTTGAGACATAAATTGTTATGTTTTCTTGAGGATATTGAGTTTGGGGGAGAGATATGGTAATAGAACAAAATTGAATGAGGAAGACTTAGTTCTAAACTAATTCATATAGTTACTATTATTATAGTATATTTGGATCCTCATGAGGACATTATTGTTCTTCCTCTCCATCAAGTTAAGAAGTTAATTCATATAGATCAAACTCAACACCCTCAAGAACTAGGACATCTGGTGTCATAAAGAATTGACTAATAGGAGAAATTCTATTTAGTATATTTGAAAAACTCTATTAAGACAGTCATGATACTAGTTTGCTTATTATAATTTTGGAGCTGCATAAGATGGATTTCAATATAGTGTTTCTTAATGGTGACATTAAGGATATAATATGGTGCAACAGAATAAAGCTTTTGTGTCAATTGATACAAAGTAGATAGTTTGCAAAGTCATGAAATCCACTTATAAGTTAAGAAATTTGTCTCTTTAGTGTTACCACAAATTCTCATAAAGTAATCGTCTCATTTGGTTTTGAGATAATATTAAGTAGAGTTGTGGATTTAGTAAGCTCAGTGGGAGTAAATTTATATTCCTATTTTAATGTGTCAATTTTATTTTATTTAGTCAACTATGATATATGTTAGTAATGTGAAACCAAGGAAATCTCTAACAAAAGTTAGTGATGAAAGATCCTGGGGACACCTCTTTTGTATTAGGCATTTCAATACTTAGAGATTCTTCTCAAGGTATTATTCGGATATCACAAAAGAGTTATATCATTAAAGTTGAAAATAAATTGAAATTAAAGTTAATAAATTTTTGGATGACCTCAATCATCGAGAGACTTTTCAGTCTCAAATATTGCCCATTAGGAAATTTATGAATTCAGAAATTTAAGTATTTTCCTACACTTTTCCTATAGGATTTTTATGTTTGATTTTATTATACGCATTTGGAAATAGCGTATATAATAAGGTTGTTTGGCAGATATTTGAGCAATTCAAAGTTTGAATTGTTGAAAATGCGACCATAAGGATTCTTTAAAGAGAACAAGAGAGCTTATTCTCACATCATGGATCTGACAATTTGGAGATCATTAGTGTGTTAGACTCTGACTTTTGGATGTGTGTATATAATACACATCCTAACCCAGAAAATGACTGTAAGTATTTATGTCACTTGGTTGCATAGTAAAAAGGTATTGAAAAACCATTTAAGTTATATAGTGACATAATGTAGTCATATAATGTTTTAATAACAAAGTTTATAAGGTTCATCCCCTTATAAATTATGGTTGTTAATTGATAGAACATTAGAGACAAACTTTATGCTAGGTGACCCACTAATCAAAGACATGACACATAAAGTCTTTCATATGGTTGTTGTCATTAAGGATGTCTTAGATTAGTGGGAGTCTCTTCTATTCTATGTTCTATACTTCTGTTTTGATATCGATACAGACTTTATGTTATGATTTTCTGCAGAAATAAAGTTTATGAGGTTATTTTGGTTATAACCATTTCTGTATCATTTTGTGCAAATATTGAATTTGCAAACTTCAGTTTGATCTCACTAAAGTTTTCAGTTGGACCAGTTGGAAATATACATGATTTAGAGATCACATCACATGAAATTTCCATGCCACTCATCCATATCGATCTATGTCATCAAGTGCATTGATATGGTGGTCGTCGGGGTTCCGTCACATTATACGTCAGTGACGACAGCCGCGGTGGTCCCATTATTAATGTATGAGGTGGACCAGATTGTAAAGTTGAAATCTAAAGATAAATAGCATTCAGACGCGCGCCTAAAGAATTCTGGTATAATTATTAAGATATGTAGCCCAAGTGGGAGATTGTTGGAATATTTTATTATTTAATTATATTCTGATATCATTATGTGGGCAAATATCGTAATAATAATTATATTAGCTATTTATCAATTTGGAGCCTTAATTGATTAGTGATCAATTTAAGTAATAAGGCTAATTAGATTTCTATTTAGATAATTAATTAATTGATATGGACTCAATATGGGTGGATGTCCGGATGGCCCATTAACGGAATAATGGGAAACCCTAATGGTCATCCAATATAAAAGAGGCTATGGTCCCCAATACACCGTACACGGCAAACTCTCTCTTCTCCCCATCTGAAGAGAACTTGAGGCATAAAGGTACCGGTTGAGGAAGAACCAAATAAGCCGCCGCTAACCCTGTTTGTTTCAGATCACCTCATCTCTATGTTATCGTTGTTGAGAGGGCTGCCATCAAAGCTTAATCCAGGTATTCCTAATCACTAATTTGTATCCTTAATAAATCAAACATGTCGTAGATCCTATCATAATCATGTTCAATTTTTTTGTTTGCTTACGCTATTGATTCATAATTATTGAACATGTTTTATGTAATCTGATTGTTAAGACCTAAATTTCCAACATATACTTCACCACATTAGACGTCACTGCCAATTAGGCATTTACTATTTCTCATCGAGACTTTTCAAAAAAAATAATAATTACAGTGCAGTGTTTGTTCTTAGGAGTACGTGAAGTACAAGAATTTAAAAGAATGTCAAAGGATGCAAATTCCTTATTTTGGCTAGCTTGAGAACTATCACAACTGCGTAATTTAGATATAATATTGAAGTGTTTAATAAATTGCTTCATCTTTATGTTAGAAATTAGAATATCAACATAAACATCATTAAAATGTAACCAAAAATGAGAAACATCATTAAAATGTAACTAGTTTATTATAAAAAGTAAAAGTTATTATTAAAATGACAACTATATAAAAATATGGTCTCAAGCAACTTTTCGGTTATCAAAATAATTTCTCTCATAAAAGAACTCAATTATCATCGTCCGTTAGACATATGACTTTTTAAGATGGTCCATCAATAGATAACTCTACTCATTCAAGAAGTTTAATGTCATCTTGAATTGAATCATGTGTCTCATGTCCACTTAATTCTCTAAACCTTATCTTACCTTTTTATACATTTCATCATTTGTAGGATACTCTAAACCTTATTTCACCTTTTTATACATTTCATCTTTTGTAGGATACGTATCTCGTGTATCTCTATGTATTCATGAATCATCTTATAAGTATTCGATAAAAAAAGAGTAGCCCTGGCACTTCTAGAGTGCATATCCAAAAAATATTTGCGAAATATCGGTATCTGATATGATAATGCCTCTATTTTTAGAGTATCCAAACTTCATAGATAATGACTAATCCAACAAACACAACATAGAAGAACAACTTCATTTCGCGATCTCACTCTTTACACAAAAATGCAACTTGTGTGTTTCTATTATCATAACTAGCCTCCAGACAAACACAATGTTTGCGTCTTTTCATTTTTATCTATAAAAATAATAAAAGTCATAAAATGTTATCCAATTATTTAAAAAGTTAAGTTATTTGATTGGTAAGAAATAATACAATTGTAAACAAAAAGTATAATTGAATGGTAAAATTCGAATACACCAAAAAAAAGAGTGGTAAAATTCGAAGAGAAATGTTACACCAAAGTTTCTCTTTTTTACATAAATGATTAAATATTTGAAACATTTTACGAATTTAGACCTACATAATTTGGTGGTACCTACATAAATTTTAACTATTTTTCCTTGGTCAAAGTAATCTAATAGCTATAATTCACTTTTTAAGATGATTAAGTGAAAACCCACTTGAGTTGACTTGGTGGTATTGGATTGGGAACTGAGAGTGTGTTTAGTCCATATCAACTGAGATATGCTCACGAGAACTACATGAATTTTAACTATTAAAAGTGAGTGTGTTGAAAAATATGTGTGACTAAATATTAAATCAATTAAAAATGAATTATTTTTATAAAATAACCAAATAAAGGATTAAAAAAACAAAGAAAAAAAAAACGTTTCATGAGTGCGCCAAATGGAATGGCAATCTCTTATTACACCCCATCAAGAGTGCCCTCTTTTAAAGGCCACGTTCGTACCATTACCGCCTAATCCAAACTGAGATAGTTCGGCTTGTATATAATTAACTATTTATTACTCTCTATTTTTTCAATTCTTTATTTTTTTCTTTTTTATACCACTAATAAATAATAATTTTATAAACGCTAAATTATACAAAAGATCTTTTAAGTTATTTAATTGTAATAAATTGGTCATTTAAATTTTTTTTAGTATCCCTTAGGTTCTTTTTGTTAATTAATTATAATAAATTAGTCCTTTAAGTTTTTTTCGTGCCAATTAGGTACTTTAAGTTATTTAACCGTAATAATTTGGGGTATTTTAGATCTTAAAAATGTAAGTTATGCAGAGCCTAAAAGTTACAATTAAATAACTTAAAGACCTAAGCGTTACAAAAAATACTTAAAAGAATAACTTGTTACAATTAAATAACTTAAAAGACGTAAGTGGTACCAAAAAAACTTTTAGTACCAATTTGTTACAATTAAATAACTTAAAAGATTTCTGGTGTAATTTAACCTTTTATAAAATACCTCTTAATTTCTTTTTCACATACAACATTAATTATGTTTTTTATTTATATGAAATAATCAAAACAATTTATAGGCACATCTTACAAATTGAGGTGTACTGGTACTCTTGCTTCATAAATTAATATATTAAGGATTATTTTATAAAATAAAGAGCTATTTGTCAATATTTATATTTTAGAAAACATCATTTCATAAGAAAAAAACATCATTTCATTGTTTATAAGAATCATATTAAATTTTTAACATTTTCTCATAAAAAAATAATCAATATTCTTTGTTATGAGTAATAAAAATTCAAAAAAAGTATATTTTATTTCGTCGACGTTTTTGGGAAATAACATTTAATTATTATAATTGTCAATGATAGAAAATAATTATTTTTCTTAAAAAACAACTCATTTAATTATTAATTTAACGATTTGGTATATCAGTACACTCAAATTTTGGAGAGTACGAATTTGCCTATAACCTAACTTTTCCTTGTAAAACAAGAATAATGTAACATTTCCTAAAAACAAGAATAGTGTAACATAATTTAATTTATATATTTTTTTAGGGATAATTTATATTTTTTTTATTCAAAAAAAATTAATTTATATTTTTCTGTTTCAAGATTTATGAGACCACCCACAAAGTTTTTGTCCAATGAGATTAAAATGTTTTCAATTTTTAACAAATATTTACACACGAGAGATGACGTGGCAACCTTTTATTGGATGACACACGTTGCAAGAGTTCATTCCTTCTTCATAAAACAACGCCATATTCATCCTCCGCAGATTCATTCATCAATCTACCTACGCTTCTTCAACAATGGCGAAACTCTCATTCATTGCTATAACTATCTTCCTCTTCAACAATCTTATCCTTTCTCACGCTCTCTACGGTTCTTCCTCACCCGTTCTTCAACTCACTCCTAACAACTTCAAGTCCAAGGTTTAATCTTTTTTTCAATTTTTCATTGACCCAGTTCGTGATCCCACTTTTTTAGCTTGTTTTTTCAAATGGGTATTGCGTAAAATCGTTAAATTTTGTATCTTTTTGCTTGAAAACTATCTGGGTGTTTTGCATTGGAATTTTGCCATGTTTCTGTATTGTCATGTTTCTGTTTATGTTGATTGTAGTGTAGTGTGTGAATATGGTTGGTTTTATGATTCTGGGTTTTGTGGAGATACAAATTTTTGATTTGTGTGATATATATTGTAACAAATCTGTTGATTCATACCACTGTGCAAGTATGTTTTAATGTTGTGTTTTATCATCTGAAAAAAATTAATAGGTTTTAATTCATATAAACTCTTATAAAGATCTTTTAATTCATGAGTTAATATTATGCTTTGAAGCACTGACGCCCTTTGGATTAGGCGTGTCCGGGTGTCATACATGCGTCTCTGTCCGACACGACATTGGCACCGACACATTTGTTTACATGGAATTATGTCATTTTCTAAAATTAATATCGGTTTCCACGTGTCAGTGTCCATGTCGTATCATGTGTCTATGCTTCATAGATGTTGTGTATGTTTCGTTATGTGCTGAGAAAAATTGATTTTGAAAGAATTGATTCTGTGAACTTGATTAGCACTAAAATTTAGTTGAAGGTTAAGTGATTTTATGTTTTGATAGGTTCGTGTAAAAGTGAGTTGAACAATAAGTTTGAGTGTAAAAAACAATTCTAGAATTAGAAGCTACAATTTCCAGCTTCAAGTAGAATCTATTTTGGAGGCAAAATCAATTCTAGTCTAGGTGAACCAAACATGTAAAAATTAGTTCTACACCTCTAGAGTCAATTTTGGCTCCTCTAAAGTGAAACCAAACATACACATAATATTTTAATCATTAAGAATGTTTCGATTTAATCATAACTACTTCTAAAGTCACACATGATTGCATGTGATTCATTGCTGGAAATATTTTTATACTAATTAAACTGAAATTAAGGTCTGTTTGGGTTGTCTTATTTGAACTTATCTATTTACATAAGCACTTAGAAGACTGTTTGAGAGAATTTACGAAAATTGCTTATGACGTGTCCATAAGTTGTTTTCCCCTTATTTTCATAAGCTCTTCAAGATAGCTTATGAAAACAGTCTATAACTTGTATGAAAACATTTTTGATTTTATTTTATCTTTTGTTATAAAGATAAATTATACATATGCACTTAATTAAGTTGTTTATTCAAACAGTCTTTTAATATTATTGTATTATGATTGGATTTTGATATGATGAAATACGAGCCCCTCCCCAAGAAAATATGAATAATTTTTATGAGCTAGCTTTTTCTTTGCTTTATCTAGTTTGTAATGCATCAGGTTTTTATGGGTGCTATTTTGAATAATGACAGGTTCTGAATTCAAATGGAGTTGTTCTTGTTGAATTCTTTGCTCCATGGTGCGGGCACTGTAAGGCTCTGACTCCTATATGGGAGAAGGCAGCAACTGTGTTAAAGGGCGTAGTTACTGTAGCAGCACTTGATGCTGATGCTCACCAATCTCTGGCTCAGGTTTACCATTGTTCATTTCTTCATTCCTCAGATTCAATATTTAAATTTTAATGACATATATTAAAGGAAGACTATGCTGCATGTGTTGTTTTCATCTTACATTTAACCTTTATGAATATGTGTTGTAAATAATGAAGTTTTACTATTATTATTAGTAATTTGTAATTGGCCCATTAGTCATTAGTCAGGTCCATTAGGTTAGAATAGCCTATATAAACACATTAGTGGTTGTACATTATTTATCTCTGAAATAATATAATATTCAGTTTTCACATGGTATCAGAGCCTATCCTAGATCTATTGTTGGGCTTCCTGCATCGTCCATGGCTCCACGCTTCAGGCCCATTGGGCCGAGCTGAAGCGTGAGGGGGTGTGTTGGAAATTCCGCCTTAATTGCGGTCCGCCCCTAGTCGCCTAAATTGCGACCTTTGGTTAGCCTTCATTGCAGCCTCCAACACCTTCATTGTGTTGGCTTTGAGGGGGTAGATTTAGTCCCACATCGGATTGATAACATTCTTGAGAAGAGTTTATAAAGAGGAGACACTCCTCACCTTACAAACTGGTTTGTAAGGATGAGTTAGGCCCCAAATTTCAACATGGTATCAGAGCCTATCCTAGATCTATCGTTGGGCTTCCCGCATCGTCCACGCTTTAGGCCCATTGGGCCGAGCTGAAGCATGAGGGGGTGTGTTGGAAATTCCTCACCTTACAAGCCAGTTTTGTAGGATGAGGTAGGCCCCAAATTTCAACAATATGAATATGTGTTATTATATGCTTCACACTTCTGTACAATGTACACTAGAAATACATACCTTTGATGGACCACGCACGATGCAACACATGGTATTGAACCTGTTTAGATTGGTTTATTCGAGTTAACTATTGACATAAGTACCTGGTAGACTGTTAGGGAAAGTTTATGAAAACTGTGTATGACACGTTCATAAGCTTTTTTCAGCTTATTTCCATAAGCTCTCTAGGATAACTTATGAAAACAGCTTGTAGCTTATATGAAAAACAGGTCGAATTTGTTTTCTCTTTTGTTATAGAAATAGTTTATACATGTTAAACACCTATATGATACGTGCTTAATTAAGTTGTTTATCCAAATAGGGTCAAGTGTCCTCCTGTAACTATTTTAAATATGTGGCATATGATTAATTCGACGTCATCATTTTGATCATTTTAGATATAAAATTGTTTGATGTTTTAAGGCATGTCCAAGATCCTACCATGCTCGACATATTGTATATCATTATATGTAAAGTTTTTCCTTCCTTACATTCCTAGTCTTCCCTTTCTATGTAAAGCAACCAAAGAATATATTACATTAACGAATAAGAATATTTTTGTTGAGATTATTTATTTTCCTGTCTCTTACGTGACATTTGTTATTGTTTGCATGATGAAATATTTATTCATCTAATGCTTGTAACTTTCTCCTGTTATGATTTACATGTTCGGCTATTTTCTTCATTTATTTTATTATAACGTAAATTGCAAAATTTGAAAAAATCATTTAAATTTTTGTGTCTTTTCTTAATTCCCTTCAGGAATATGGTATTAGAGGATTTCCAACTATAAAGGTGTTTGCACCTGGAAAACCACCAGTTGATTACCAAGGAGCCAGAGATGTTAAACCAATCGCAGAATTTGCACTTCAACAGGTTTGTCTCTTCTTGGATGTTTTAACATTCTCCCCCCCCCAACGTTTCAATCAAATATTTCCAACATGTGTAGTGTTACAATTTGGATTTTGGATAGAGTAGATAGATGTCTTCTTTTTTTTGGAAAACAACTTTTTTTTTACTGAATTAAGAGTGTAATGACATCAAAGCAGCTGTAAGACATCCCAACTAGGTTGGCACCCCTTAGAACCTCTAATCCTATGCCAAGCACTCATATATATTATTAAAAAAAGGGAAAACAAATATACAAAATTACTACAAATAAAGGAGAATTTGATCAATAACTTGAAAGGGAAACTTTCTTGCAACATCACTTGGTAGTGTAAAAAGTTTCAGCAGAGTGAGGATATCAATGTATTGGGATTAGGGTTGACTGTTCAGTGACTACTACTTGTAATATTGTGTGATTATAGTTTATTTGCATGTACAGGTAAAGTCTCTTTTGAAGGAACGGTTAAATGGAAAAGCAACAGGTGGATCAAATGAAAAAAAAGAAACCACCGCTTCTTCTTCGGTAGAACTAAACTCTAGTAACTTCGATGAATTGGTTATCAAAAGCAAAGAACTTTGGATTGTAGAATTTTTCGCACCTTGGTGAGTACTTCCTATATTTCAATTATTTATTACCTGACTGAACATGTAATTCTACTTTCAGTTTCAGATTTGCAGTTCTAAATCTAATAACAACTTTTGTCTTTTTTTATTCCTCAAAGGTGTGGCCATTGTAAAAAATTAGCTCCTGAGTGGAAAAGAGCATCCAATAATTTGAAAGGAAAGGTTAAACTGGGTCATGTTGACTGTGATGCTGACAAGGTAAGCTTATGGAGTATATTGATAAAAATTATAATCAGTTTTGTCAAATAGCGGCTATAGCGTAACAGAATTTTAACAAACTGCTATTGTTCGGTGATATACAATTTAGTAGAAAGTGTTGTCAAATAGCCAGCTATAGAAGCGCTATAGTACTGTAGTGTAGTGGAATTTTAACAAACCGCTATTTTTTGCTCTCTGCAATTGACAAAACTGATTAGTACTCGAAAATCCATTTGGCTGTGTGATCAAGATGATCTCTACCTTTCTTTTCAATTTATTTATTATTATTATTAGTGTTCAATATTAACCTTTTTATTCTGCCTTTCAGTTTATATTATTCTGACAGGATATGTTTTTGTCAGTCTCTAATGAGCAGGTTCAATGTTCAAGGATTCCCAACAATCTTGGTATTTGGAGCCGATAAAGATACTCCAATTCCTTATGAGGGTGCTAGAACTGCATCAGCCATCGAATCATTCGCACTAGAGCAGCTGGAAACAAATGTTGCTCCTCCAGAAGTGACAGAGCTTCATAGTCCAGTGAGTGTTTGTTCTCCTGCAAACTTTACTTGATTGTACACTGATTTGAAAGAAAGAATATAAGATATAAACATAAGTGTTGTCTATAGGATGTTTTGGAAGAGAAATGTGGTTCTGCTGCTATCTGTTTTGTTTCCTTCCTTCCCGACATTTTGGATTCCAAGGCTGAGGGGAGAAACAGATACCTTCAGCAGTTATTAACAGTTGCAGAGAAGTTCAAAAGGAGTCCTTACAGGCAAGTAGAAAAACATTTTGCTTACAGTTCATAGTTCATAGTTCATACTTTAACATCACCCTATGAGACTAGGACTCTGAGTTAATCTTTCAAATTTAACTTTTTTGGTTTATACTATTGATTTTGTAAATGCTTTACAAACATGTTTAAATCAAGATAAAAGGCAACATGCATTGTCAGTGTGAACTAGTTTTACACTGACGTTCAATGTGAATCCTGCATGTTGCTGTTATTTTTAAATTGCGGTTGCAAAGTGTACTTATATGGAAATATAATGGGTTCTCGTTGGATATCAGTGTAAAACTATTTTACACCAACAATGCATATGCATCTTCATCAAACTCTTAAATCAGTCTTTGCTGACGAATGCATAACAGTTTTTTGTTTGAATTTGTGTCTTGAACAGCTATGTATGGGCAGCTGCCGGTAAGCAGCCAGATCTTGAGCAGAAAGTTGGTGTTGGTGGGTATGGTTATCCAGCACTAGTAGCCTTGAACGTTAAGAAAGGTGTTTATGCTCCACTCAAGAGTGCTTTTGAACTTGACCAAATTATGTAAGTCTATTTTTCTAATTTTATGCTAAATAGTACGCACTTTACTGAAATGAACAAGTACTTGAACATTATTGATTTGTTTTCTTCAGAGAATTTGTGAAAGAAGCTGGACGTGGTGGCAAAGGTAACTTGCCCCTAGACAACACTCCTACCATTGTAAAGACAGAACCATGGGATGGAAAAGATGGAGAAATAATCGAGGAGGATGAATTTTCTCTTGAAGAACTCATGGGAGAAGATGCCTCAACCAAAGATGAACTATAATGAAACGTGCAAACGAAGTGTTACAAAATTAGTCTTGAAGCCATTACCAGTTTTATGCTATAGGAGATGATAGTATGTAGAATATTAAAGGGAAATGTGTGGTCTTAAAGATAATTGTCTTCACAATTTTTCAGTTTTTTCTTGTTCGGAATTAAAGACTAGTGTAGTGATGAGTGATCTTTCGAGGAGCTTCCTGTCATTCATTGGTACAACATACCTCAGGAAAATGTTGGCATGTTGTTATTTTCATTTTTCCCATTAATGAACAATTGAAGATTAGTACGTTAAGACTTGGTTCTTTGGATCATTCCTCATTGATCATAGCCGGTTGTGAGGGATACCCTTCAAGTCTTTAATGGCAAAAAATTATTTACAATGTGTGCAACCTACCACTTTTTTAAACTACACTCCTGTTTCTTCATTATTTTTTTTCCTTCAAGCATCATAATGGCTAGAAATTCGATTAAAATGAATAAGGAGAATCCGGAGGTTGAATCTCAACCCCTTTATATTGTAACGTGCCAATCAACTTAGTTATGCTCACAGATTTTTCTTTGTTTTTTCAAAATTGATGATTTAGATTTTTGGTCTCCTTCCTCTCTCTAGCTCGTTTGCTCTCTCCTCTCTCTACAAACTTCACAAAGCCACTGCCTTCCTCCTCCCTTTCAAATCCAAATCTACCACCTTGAAAATGTAGATCCCAAGCATGGTGGTGCGACGAGAGCACTTCTCCGCACCACTGCCGCTTCCTCCTTCCTCCGGCGCCCTCATCAGCATGTTCCGTTGTCGCTAGATCTGGTTTGAGTTTGCAAGTTCCGGTCTTTGTTTCATGGTTTCGTGCCTCGCCGGAAGATTGAGGTTTGTGTGTCTCGCTTCTGCCTCTTTGGTGGTTGTTTTCTTTTTTTGTTCCTTTTTTCCTTGTTGTTAGTTTCTTTGTATTTTCCCTTTGTTATTGCTTTTTTTGTTGTGTCGCCTGTTTGTTGTCGGCGTCGTCGGTTTTGCTGCTGGCAGGTTGCTTGTTTGTGGGTCTTCGGCTACTTGTTTGCTTTTTTGTGGTTCTGTTGTTCTGATCAGAGATTGGTGGTTTTGGATCTGTCGCCTTTTGATGTGGTTCAGTTTCAATAACCCGAAAGGGTTTGTGTCAACAATTTCAAAAACCCGAAAGGGTTGGTCGATTTCAAATACCCGAAAGGGTCTGTTACAAAGCCCGAAAGGGTCTGGTTCGTTTAACCCGAAAGGGTCTGGTTACTGACGTATTGGACTCATCCCTTGATACAAGTTCTTACGCGTTGTTTGCTCGAAAGAGCTTTTATGCTTGCTGTTGTTCAGGGAGCTGTTGACACTTGGATGATACCGTGTTGGTTGTCGATCCATTCGCCATAATTACACTCTAACTATTTTCTATAGATGTTCACTTTTCATTCTTTTTTGTAACCTGGTTTCGCGCCCGTACGCAGGTTCTCTGGGTTGCGCCTGTGATTAGTGAATTTTTGTTAGGATAGATTAGAGTAGATTCACTTAGGCTGATTTATCACGATGTATTCCTGTTGGGTTTTCCTAGGTCAGGTCTTATGTCCCCTAGTCTTTGTATCTTTTTCTTTTTATTTAATATATTTTTTGTTTGCTTAAAATAAATTATGCTCAAAGGAAATCTATTTCTTGAAATTTATATAAATAGTATCAAACTTATGTGCAACCTACATGCTTTAGTAAAGTGTTTACAAGTCTATATAAATAATAATCGACTTGCTAAAATAAACATATGTTTGATGAAGTAACTTTTGACCATTATTAGGCAACATAACCACACAAATGGATTGTTTGCACTAATATACAAAAATAGTCGAGTTCAATTAAAAGTTAAGTCCCGTAAATACATGTGACATGGTAAAAGGTTGCTTGAATTTTTAATATGTTGGAGCGGAAATTTGAACATGTAATTCCTCACTTCTCAACACATAAGTTTGAGTTTCGCCTCTAGGCTCCTTTGAGAAAAAAAAAATGAAGAGCAAAAACTTCTAGGTAGGTTTATACCAAACCTAACAAATACTACTCTCTAGTATTTTATTACAAGTCATTTTAAAAAAAAATGTTTTGGTTTTATTATAAGTCGCTTTACAATACCAATTTATCATAAATGATTTTTTTTCTATCATACCATTTACCATTTATTACTTTCTCTTCTTTCCATTATTTTAACCTTTTTTCCCATATTATTAATAGGGGATAATTTTGTAAAATCACTCATAATTTCTCTTTCCAATACAAAATTAACCACATTTCTTAATATGTGTGAAAATATAAAAACAACTCATAATAAAATACATAATAGTATAAACTGATAATCGACTTGCTAAAATAAACATTTTCTGCTCACCCGTTCGCAAAAGTGGGTACCCCAAGGACCCACCCTTGGAGGTCACCCCCCACTTATATAAACACTATTAGTGAGTATGTCCTATCTAATGTATGTCATTTTCAACTCATATCAACACTAGCTCTTTCCTAAGAGACATGTGTTTGTTCTTTCCAACTTTCACTGAAATTCGACTGGTGTAGCAACACAAACTTTATCCACTTTCTTTTGTAGACAACATTAGTTGCCGTTATAATTACGGAAAAACAAGATTCAGTAGAGAGAGAGGCTCTCCCTTCTCTCTAGAAAATGCCCCCCCAAATCTTAGGGTTTGGTGGCCGCTGCCCATCTACATGGTGGGTTTCTTCCCCCACCTCTTTGGTGGTACTTCCCTCCTCTTGTAGGAGCATCCTCCTTTTCCCTCAACTATCTCTTCATCTTTTTCCAGAATCTTTCTCACTCACCAGAGATCTCCTTTCTCCACCACGAGCCTCCGCTATGCCTTCTCTTCCGCTGATGCGACCACCACCTGAGCCACCACCACAAAACAATGAAATGGTTGTCACGGGTGTTTCCCCCAACTCAAATCGGAAAACAGTGCTTCAGTCTCTCTCCCTCATGGCTGCTCCCCCATCTTCATGGTTGGCACCCATCCGCCCCCCACCAAAACCACCATGGCTAGGATACGATCTAGATTTCATGCTTGCTGATGGTTCTCTGTTCCACTGTTTTAATGTTTTGTTTTGTGTTTTATTTTTATGTTTATTTTGTTTTAAGCATGTCTTCATGGTGTTTGAAGAAATGTCCCAAGAGAGCTTAACTTGCTGGAACAGATTTTTGAGTGCAAAACTACTTGTGGCACCCACCTACCTCAACATCCTCACCACCCAACAAATTGATTCTGGGCATGTGGATTTTTTGGACAAATTCGAGACCATTTATAGTCGAACCGTGCTTGCAGAAGTCAAAGAAATGATCCGTAACTGGATAGATTTAAAGACTGTGGACCCTCTTTTCAACTTTGCCATAGATCATATGTGAAAGAATTTGTCATGGTTGTTTGGATCTAAGGATGAGATAGGATATGCCTCCTTGTATTTGTGTTTTGTGTATCAAATCTTGGTTGACTTAGTTTCCATGATTAGCTTTAGTGTGTGGATGGGGTATGTCCCAACACATTTGTTTTCAACTTGGTTGTATCCTTTATTTTCTCTTTGAATGAAATGGTTTCCATGATTAGCTTTAGTGTGTGGATGGGGTTTGCCGTAACTATCTGCCATTACTTTACTTTTACAACCCAAACAAAAGTAGAGATCAATATTCAAAAACATCACAACTCCGAAAATCATTATCTCAACTTTTATCTAAATACTATCCTTTTGCTGGTAGGATTAAAGATAGAATTACCATTGAATGCAATGATCAAGGCGTGTTGTTTTTGGTTACAAAGATAAAAAAACAAACTTTCGGAGATTCTCCAAAATCCCACTGAAAAATTGTTGAACCCTTTGTTCCCTGATGAATTACAATGGAAAGAAATGGATTGGAATGCAACTTTTATAGCCATTCAAATAAATTGGTTTACATGTGGAGGAATGGTAATAAGTATTTGCATTAGTCACAAAATTGTTGATGCTGCAACCATTTTCAACTTCATGAATGATTGGGCCATTATCAACCAAAAGTTTGAGGAAGATGAAAAAGATTTATTAGTATCACCCTTAAGTTTACTTGATGCAGGAGCAACAATTTTTCCACAAAGGGATTTGCCTATTTTCCCAGAAAATGTGTTAAAGAGAGAAAACAATGTGGTGTTTAAAAGGTTTGTTTTTCAACCTGCAATAATTAAGTCTCTTAAGGCAATGGTAACTTCTAGTTCCATGCATTCTCCCACACGTGTACAAGTTGTAATTGCATGGATTTATAAGCATGCAGTTTCAATAATGGGGTTAAATTTCCAGACTGCATCATTTTGCATGACTGTGTGAATCTTCGCAAAAGAATGGTTCCTCCATTGTCTGAAAAATGTGTAGGGAACATAGTTTGGTTTTCGTCTATGTTGGCCGATAAGAAGGAAATGCAATTAGGGGATTTGGTCTGCAAAATAAAAGAAGGGTTATCTGAGTGTTGTGACGTTTATCCAAAAATATTTAGAGACAAAGGGAAGGATAATTTGTCAGTGATATCTGAGTGCTTGAAGCAAGTTACAAAGCCTCAACCAGATAATAAAAATCTGTTTACTTTTAGTAGTTGGTGTAGGTTTCCGATATATGAAGCGGATTTTGGATGGGGAAAACCAACATGGATCACCAGTACTTCTTGTTGTTCTTCAACAAAATTAATAGTTCTGATGGATACAAGAGATGGAAATGGGATTGAAGCGATTGTGAACATGGAAGAGAATCATATGACCAAGTTTGAACATGACTTTGAGCTTCTTCAATGTGCCTCTCTTAATCCATACAATGTTCAACATGATGATTGTCTGCTCCGTTCTTGAGCTCTCTCAGCTCCTTCTTTAATATATGGATCCATATATGTAATGTTTAAGTTCTTCAATAAGTATCAAATTTTTTCTTGTTTCTTGACAGCGGAAGTTAAATATATAGTCTTGTGGATGAGTCAACTTTATACCAATTTTCATCGGCGTGATTGTTTGTTTTTTGACCAAAGAAAATAGTATAAATAGAGTTGAATGGTTTATTGATTTACTTTACAAAGAATTAGTACACCATATGTATAGATGGCAACATATTTGTTGTAGAAGAGAATCATGTGCATAAAATTAGCCTAAACATTTTTTTTGCATAAATCATGTATCATCTGCACGCAACTGCATAGACTAATCTTTCGAGCCTTGTGGAACCCAAATGGCCCCAAGAGTTTTAACGTTGTCGTATGTTCAAGGCTGGATTCGAACATATGACCTTGGTTAAATTAAAAGAGACTCGCGTCATCTCATCTAAGTACTCTTAGGCTATGACAGTTGACACTATTTTTTTTAATTATAGTTGGCACTATTTATTGATATATTCAAATCAAGTTATATTTAAATCAAGTCACTTTAGTGACCATTTTCTTTAAAAAAAACATGTAATCAAAATAGGGTTAAGATGGTAGTTCATTAGTTCAATTAATTTTTGGCCAAGTTATACGAGTTATCATATACTCAAAGAACGGTTACCGTAATACTTAAAAATCACTTACTAAAGAGATCCTCGTACACTAGAAGTTGAATTCTCGACTTTATTAGTAAGTCAACTTTTGTTTGTTTTTTTGACCCGAAGATAATAGTATAAAATAGAGTTGAATGGTTTACTACTCTACTTTACAAAGAATCAATACACGTATATATAACAACACATTTGCTGTACAAGAGTCAAGTGCATACCCCCCTAAAAAAAACAAGTGCATAAAATAGCCTAAACATTAAGCTATGACGGTCGGCATTATTTTATTTTTTTTAAGAACAGTTGACATTATTTATTACTATCAAAAAGAATGATACGATATATAATACTTCCTCTCGTTCTATTTATAAAAGACATTTTAATCAATAAAAGTTGATATATCTTGTTCAAAATTTAAATCAGATATATCAATTATAAATAGGATTTGAGGGACTAAATATGAATAACGTGGTCGGTTGTTTTCGAGATTTGTCATATATCCATCCTCTTTTTCGGTGATGGGAATCAAATATCCATCCATGTACGTTTATTTTTATTTTTAACGTGACTATTCGTTTATATTTTCCTAAAATAATAACACTTTGGTCAACGGTGATAGATGTCGCATACTAGTTAAATTTTTGGATCTTACTAATAAATGTCTGCGGGACACTGTTTAAGGATACTAAATTTATTTATAAATTATTCTTTAAAAAAGTTAAACACCTCAAATTTCAATGCATTGAATACATATATTTTTTATAAAAATCTACCATTTAAAAAGTCATTAATCGGTGTCCTTTAACATATTATTGCTTGACTCATAAACTAAGGACGGTTTCCGTCTATTCTTTATTTGGGGCCATTTACAGTTTACTCAATATAAAATTTGATCATTGGAATCCGTTTTTCTATATACAAAAATAATCCTATTTGCATATTATTGTAACCTATAAACTAAACCCAGTTGCTAGAGTAACGGTTTAGAATCAACTTTGTGAAATTTGACTTATAATTATATATTGTTGTTGGTCCCCTCCAACGGTGTGAACCATTATGAAGCCATAACCATTATTGAGGATACTTTAAACTCTTGCTAGTTAGTTTCAATCATTATTTAGAACAAATTAATAAAAAAAGAAGTTATACAAACCCTCTCTGTAATTGGCATTATTGATGTCACAACTAGGGTCACTGAAAGACAAAGTTCCACATGTGTTGATACTTCATACTAGTCTTGATCTTATAATTCATGCATTATATAACCACTTGTGCTATAGTTATGTCAATACATTCAATCAATATACGAGTCATAGCATAAATTGTACTAGTTAGAATATTGAAGTAAGTCATCAGTTGGAGAGGCAATTAATTACCATGGAAATAGAATTACTTTCAAGAGAAACCATCAAACCTTCATCACCAACTCCTTCTCACCTCAAAATTTATCCACTTTCTTTCATAGACAACATTATATGCCGTAACTATCTGCCATTACTTTACTTTTACAACCCAAATAGAAGTAGAGATCAAAGTTCAAAAACATCACAACTCCGAAAATCATTATCTCAACTTCTATCTAAATACTATCCTTTTGCTGGTAGGATTAAAGATAAAATTACCATTGAATGTAATGACCAAGGGGTGTTGTTTTTGGTCACAAAGATAAAAAAACAAACTTTCAGAGATTCTCCAAAATCCCACTGAAAAATTGTTGAACCCTTTGTTCCCTGATGAATTACAATGGAAAGAAATGGATTGTAATGCAACTTTTATCGCCATTCAAATAAATTGGTTTACATGTGGAGGAATGTTAATAAGTATTTGCATTAGTCACAAAATTGGTGATGCTGCAACCATTTTCAACTTCATGAATGATTGGGCCATTATCAACCAAAAGTTTGAGGAAGATGAAAAAGATTTATTAGTATCACCCTTAAGTTTACTTGATGCAGGAGCAACAATTTTTCCACAAAGGGATTTGCCTATTTTCCCAGAAAATGTGTTAAAGAGAGAAAACAATGTGGAGTTTAAAAGGTTTGTTTTTCAACCTGCAATAATTAAGTCTCTTAAGGCAATGGTAACTTCTAGTTCCATGCATTCACCCACACGTGTACAAGTTGTAATTGCATGGATTTATAAGCATGCAGTTTCAATAATGGGGTTAAATTTCCAGACGGCGTCATTTTGCATGGCTGTGAATCTTCGCAAAAGAATGGATCCTCCATTGTCTGAAAAATGTGTAGGGAACATACTTTGGTTTTCGTCTATGATGACAAATAAGAAGGAAATGGAGCTAGAGGATTTAGTCTGCAAAATAAAAGAAGGGTTATCTGAGTGTTGTGACGTTTATCCTAAAATGTTTAGAGAGATAGGAAAAAACAATTTGTTGATATCTGAGTGCTTGAAGCAAGCTACAGAGCCTCACTCCGAGAATAAAAATGTGTTTGGTTTTAGTAGTTGGTGTAGGTTTCCAATGTATGAAGCAGATTTTGGATGGGGAAAACCAATATGGGTCACTACTACTGGTTGTTCTTCAAGGAATAATATTGGTCTAATGGATACAAGAGATGGAGATGGCATTGAAGCTGTTGTGAACATGGAAGAGAAATATATGGCTAAATTTGAACATGATTTTGAGCTTCTTCAATATGCCTCTCTTAATCCAAACAATGTTGGAAATGATGACTGTGTGCTCCGTTCTTGAGCTCTCTCAACCTCTCTAAATGTTGATCCATGTATGTAAAGTGTGGGTGTGACTTAAAGTTCTTCAATAAGCATCGAATTGTGAATGTGTTAAGAGATTTGAAATTAAAACATGCAAGATTTATTCTTATTTCTTATATATTTCTTTTAATTATATTAGTTATAAATGTTTTTTTAGTGAAAGTTTGCTCAAGATTGATACATGGCACTTGAGACATTTGTTTCCAATATATTTTAGTCTTATAATTTCGATCAAGTCATTATTTTCTGGTCTTTAATTTGTTTTTTACTTTCAATGTATTCATTCATTTTTGCCTTGATAAAAAAAAAAGTATTCATTTTTGTTAATTTACTTTGCTTGCCTTTTTTTAAAGACAAATTCAATGTATCCATCAAAAGTAATAGCCAAGGCCCCTGCGCCTGATTATAAATTTACAATCTCTTGCATTTGCAAGGAACACATGGTTACAACTGCAAAGACTAACAGCTAATGAAAACATATTATATATGTATGTATGTTTGAAACCAATTGTTCTTGAATTTATTTTCGAAGAAACCCACACGTATAATCCACCATGATGAAATTAATGATTTCCGAAACTTGGTTTTGGGTAAAAAAAAATTGCAACTGAGCTAGAACTTATGGACAAGTAATTTCTTTCTAGTTGGTACAAATTCTAAACATATATACCTCTTAATCCTTCCTCATTTGTCTTCTGAACTAAAGAAATAATGAGTGACATTATATTGTATTATATAGTCTCACTGGTAGGCATTATATATATAATTTATATCCTAATATGCTTTGCCATTAGTAGATGACAAATTAGCGTGTAGCAGAAACTAAGCTCAAATAAGCACCAATCCCATCCCCATGTTTGCTCTAAACAGTAAAGGAAAAAATAAAATAAAAGAGACACTTATGAGCATTGATCTACGACAACAAAATCGTCATGGGGGAAGCCTCCATGTCAGAAAATTATCAGCAGAATTTTGCACCAAAAACTAACTTTCCACTACCTCGAATATTTGGGGAACTAGCTCAAACTAACATGTTTTTGCCTCGGAGGGACCATCATCTGATTTTTTTAATCCCCACCTGAGTGTTTTAAGATTTAAGTATCATGTAGGAAGTTAGATGTATATTAAAACCTCATATTTTGTATCCTCCGTAAACAATCTTTTCTTAAAGGCGAGTCTGCAAATATAGCTTTTATGAAATCTTCCACCTGCAATGAGATCAAAAAAAGATATGTAAGAAACATATGTGAGGAGAATGCATGTGAAGAAAAGGTTCATTAAGTACGGTTACGATATTTTTAATCATGCATAACATTATATCAGAATCTTTGGTAATATGGCCGGATAAACAATGATTTAAAATCAGAAACCCACAGTTATAAAGCCATTGATAACCAAATGATACCTCCGATATAGTAAAGCCACAACTGATCAATTCCTTATTCTCCCAAGATCCTGTAATGGATTTTAAAGGCATGTCTAATAATTCTGCAGCAGAAGGATTATGGACAGGTTAATAGTCAATATATGAGTAAATATAATCCAACCAACAGTTTCTTCATAAAAATTGAGTAAATAATAAAACATGCCTGATAGTTTGCGGATTTTATGTAAAGATGGGATAAGATCTTCAAGAGACTCTGCAGGGAACTCACTCAAATTTGGATCACCAGTGACCAAGGACTCAAATAAAGACGATAGGTTTTCCAGCATTAAATGGATTAGTCTTTGTAGCTGGAAATAAGAGTGGAATGCATTAGACGAAAGTCTTAACTAAAATGGTATTACAAGCATTAATTAGCTAACTTATTGTATAGACTTACCTGTAAAGTCTCTTCTGCAGCTATGTCATCTAGAAGAAGTATATCTCTTGCAATCCTAGAGAAAACTGACTCTAATACTGTACACATGCTTTTCTTGTAAGTTAAAGGAAGCAAAAGTGGCTCCCATATGATATGCACTTTTTCCAGACTGAAGACAACCTGATCAAGTAAATTTTAGCTTATGTCATTCGTCAAACTAAAAGGGCGTCAACTACCATTCTTTATTGTAAGTTGTAATAAATGCCCCCACATTGTAGCTTGCATTCAGAAAGAAAAAAAAAATACAGGAAATAGGAGATAAAGCAAACTATGGGACAACAAATGGTAAAGCGCACACATTATATTAATCACTAGCGAAAAGACGGGCACTCACGTGTCTGTCTTTCCGCTCTTTTTATTGCGCTAACGTTTGAAAATTATGAACAATATATTTTATTAAATTTTTATTTTGATTAAAACTAAAAATATAAATGTTTATTGTTTTCAAGTTATAACAAACCAAACTAACCATGATTATCTATTTCAATGATACCAACAATATAACAAAAAATATATAATCTAAATTCTTATTTTTTTTAATGACACCAACAACAATCTTTATTGTAGAAAAAATTGTTTAAAAGTATAATTGGGATAATGAAAAAGTAAGTATAAATATATTCATCTAGTTTGATACACTTTTTAAATAATAAAAAAAAAAAACTAGGCATATATATACTCATATCGTGTTTGTTACACTTTTATTTTAATATTTGAATTTACTCTTATCTATTTGTTATATGTTTTATTTGTATTGAAAGTTGAGGGTAATTTTGGAAAGAGAAAAAGCCAACCCAAAAGAGCCGAAACATGCTATTTTCTTTATATATAGTATAGATTAACAAGAAAATAACCTGATCAATGCTGAATTTAGCTGACTCAAATTCTTGCATCTGATGAGTATTCTGAAATCCATCAGCACTATCTATAGCCTATAAAACATGGGGGGATATGGAAATTACCAGGTCAGAAAGGCAAGTGTCAACCAAAACCAAAGTCATATCCTACAGGTGCTGCATGCATTTTAACAAAGGCAGTACCTCCTTCAAGTTATAAATAACAAGGTGAACTTGTCTCTGCAATATATCTTCTGCCAAAAGCTGGAATCTTGGAGCCAAATCAGCAAACACAGCATGCTCCTTCATCGAACTTGGAAAATCTGTTCGATACTGAAGCAATAGCATCCAAATGTGCGAGACAAGGGGAAAAAATATAAAACAAACAAGGTTTATATTGAATATTTTGCTTGTAGAAAAATATAACATTAAATACCCCATGCTAAAGAAGATATCAGGTAGAAAGAAAAAAAAAACAGAATTTATACCTGAAATGCGAATCCAAGTATCTCTTGGGAAAGATAAAGACAGTCATTATGCATCAGAACAGCTACTTGATTGATGCCACCAAGCTGCCTTTCTAGCTTCACAAGTCAAAAACAGAAGTAATTACGCTAAGCTGAAAGCATGTACATAGACAAGAATAAACAATCAAATACAGTGTTCACTTTGACGGAGACAATAACATCATGATAAGGATAATTTCTCATCTCATCCAAAGATCAGAAAAAGTATAAAAAACAGCGAAAGGACATTATTCTAGAATAGATGTTGGTGATAAGCTTGTTTTACTTCATTATATTTACCCCCTAAAGTCGATCCTAGATGAAAGAAATACTAAAAAGGGTTTTCCAATATGTCACCGTCTTGCATGGACTAACCTTGACAGGGACTACTACTTCATAAAGAAGTATAGCATCTCTAGCTGCATGATAAAATTCCATAGCAACTCTTGTAGATGACAGGCAGACATCCTGCACAATTTATTTATCCATTTATAAAGATCAGTTTCACTGTTAAGAAGAAGAAAAAAGGTATCGTATGGCTATTAAAATAACAGTTATATTTGTACATATGTCGGTTTAGTGGCCAATTATATGGTTAGTTGTACATATAGTTGGTAAATGTAATAAGTGACAACGTATTATGCTGACCCAGCACGTTCAGTTAACTGTTATAACAAAATCCACTTTAGCATCTGAACTCTTGATCCCTACATAAGCAATCATGTATTTTACCAAATCAATCAATATATCATTTTGTTGTCAAATTCAATATTGAGATCTCAGATTTTATCTGCCCAAACACTTTTTCAGTTTCGTTCAAATCTAACAAGGTCAATTAACCGAAAATATTTATGTGAATGTTAATTAAAATAATAGTATCAAGAGTATATTCAAGAAGCAAACGGTTACTCTTACAGTATTACTATTAGTGACATGAAAGAAGGGGAAACCCTAAGCTTAGACAATGTAACTTCAATCAAGTAAAATCCTAAGCATAGACAATGTAACTTCAATACCATACAACCAGACAATATCTCACACATTTATTTATTTTCACTTTCTCCTGAACTTCATAAGTAAAGCCCAACTTCCTTTCTACTATATTATTAACTATACTTCATTTAACCATATTTTTTTGTTTGAAAATCATATTCAATTTACTTATACTAAACACTCCTTCCGGAATGAAATATAAGCAAAAATGGACTATATTACGCATATTAAGAAATGTAATTGAACACAATTAATATGTACAATCTCAATAAAAAAAATTGAGTCAATTGTCTAAGTTACCCTCCATGACTAATACTAGATTGGTTCATTGAAAATACAAATAGTTAAATTAAATGAGGATTACTCTTGAGATACTATCATTAAATCGGAGAGAAGTTGTTGATATTTGCTTATATTTCATTCCAAGAGTATTTAATAAATAATTCATATTTTAGCCAATGAGATAATTGGTCATATCATAAATTAAATAATATATATAGTTGATGGAAAGAATAGCGAGCTTACAGGAAATGACATCATATATATCATTAAAGAACCTAATCTCAAAATAACTATGTCCAGTCTTCATATTTGAAAATGACATCATTACAGGAAATGACATGTGAGCTTGTAAGGTGAATAATATGGTCCGAGCAGCAGTTTCATGCTAATGCAAAAACAGTATAAATCTCTAATTATAGAAAATGTTAAATCCAATTGTAATGATAGTTGGACCGCCATAATAAGAAGTAAGTCACTTAATCATTTTGCCCTTACAGGCCTCGTGCTTGGGGGGCTGTGGACTGTCATAATAAATTTAGCCCAATATTCCAGAGTCACATGAGAGACACGTGGCAGCTTGAATGAAGATAGACGAACTGGCAACGTGCTCGGCACGTGGGCGAGCTGAGTATGTTAAAAGGGGATCTCGGTAAAGGGTCATTGGCAGCGGGTTTCAGCTACCCTTATCCAATGAAGAATTATGGTACACGTTGCACTTAGACTAAGTCTCCATATGAAACACATGTGCTTTTGACTAGGTCACAAGGGAGTAGGTGCGAAGGAGGGGGAGCTCGGATAAAGACCACCTGCCACGATCCCGGGAAAAGGGGGATCTGGCAGCCCACGTCCGAGGTTAATCCCAGAGCCGTTGCACTTCTTACTAGGTCAAAAGTTAGTGTAAATAGGAGAATCAAAGTCAGGCTAAATATCATCACGTTCAAAAATGACCACAATTAAGGCCTCTGCTTGGTATATCACCGGCAGGGTGCATACTATTGTACTCACTGCAAGTACAATATTATTTTTTCATCACATTGGTGTCTACCATTCACAGATCTTTGTCAACGACCACTACCTCAAGATTCCAATTCAACAAGTGTTATAACTAATAGGTTAAAAAAATGCTAATTCTTTCTTCTACATTCCTTTTGAATTTTTCAGTTGTATAACAAGTAGAAATATTTAAAGTTGGGCCAAATTGAGAATTTCATCTATAGGAAAAAACTGGATTGCAATTGGGTGTTGTAAATATTCATTATTCTGGATCGTATACCTGCAGTGTTTGATGAATTAGTTCCATCAATTGTTTGGCTGCTTTGGATACCAAACACCTTTCTGATAAGAAAATCAAATCTACCACATGGCTGGATGACAGGATAGAAGTCCCGTCGTTCTTACAAATAGAACCATCCCTTGTATACTCCTGCAGCAAATTCTTCATCAACAACTACAAATACTAACAGCAACAGAAGAATTTTTCCAGTCTGAAAAGTGAAAACTCACTTGAGGAATGGAAAAGTCACATTCTAGGAGCAGATTTCTAGCTTTAGCCAAGATCTCTGTCTTTTTCTTAAATGCAAAGTGAACCTCGACATTTTCAGCAAAATTGCTCAGCCTGTTATCCTTGTCATCTGATGGCGAAATGAACATAAGCTCTTTTAAATCCGTTTCAAAATCAGATGTACATTTGATAATTTTCTGAAAGTCAGGTAGTTTTGATGCATCTGTTGGAACAACCTGAAATCAGACATCTTGAGTGACTATATGGATATGCGATTGTAAAATACTCAGTTTCTTTCTGGTTTCTAGACAGAGTAACTAGCCACCAAGTAATTCTCCTAGATTATAACATTGTCAGGGATTGACTAATCCAACAAGAACTTATTTTGTTGGTGGAGATTGAAGAATACATGTAAGCTTGCATATTATTAGTTACAGTAGCATTTAATTAAAATTCAACTGAAATCAATGAAACATCATTTTTGTGGTTAAATATTCTTAGACTTGTTTCGAAGCACAGGATGCAATGCATGGACACAGTCTTTGTATAACCATGTTTGTGATAGCATAGAACTTCAAACAAACCTTTGAAAGAAAGCTTGATATTATTAGCTCTGATATCCTAGGCCATGTCAAACGTCCAAAACATCGGATCCAAGAACTGTTCTGGAAGCAAATACTTTTATAGATAAATTTGATAAGGAGCACTATCCCTGGATACAGAAGCTCTCCATCCAAATACTCAGGCTGCAAAATGAAAATCAGATATTTAGGAACAAAATAGCAGCAAAATGACAATGATTCCTAGGTGACCTCAGAAAACCTCTCAACAAAAAGAACTGATAATATCTACGAAGAGGATTTGGCTACTTCAAATGCAACATTCACTTTGGAGGGTAAAATACAGAGTAATAAACCAAATCAATGGTTGATATTGTAATAAAAATGCATGCACCTATACAACAAATAATGAAACTGTTGTAATCTAACTGTTAATTTTCAAATCAACATTCATAATTCTGCTCTTTTTATAGAAGCCAAAACCCAAAGAATAAGATCAATAACACATACAAGCAATAAAACCTTCCTAGGGGTGGTCTGTGTCATAAAACAGTGAAGCATGGCAAAATAAATTGATTACAAGACCCTAACACATTACATTCACCTTACTATCTGGTGATGGAACTATCTTCAGTACGGCTGAACCTTGATTTGATTCTTCTAGAAATGAAAGAGGTTGTCCACGATTAATGAAAGGAGTGATGACATACTTGATCATTAAATCAGCAACTTTAGCAAGCCCATACTCTAGAATACCAACCACCTAAAAAGTCAACTATTAGAAGAAATGCAAATAAATACATCTGAATTCACAATTTTCTAAATTTACAACATCACGGTTGTAAAGTTGTGATAAACTAACTTACCTCCATTGCTTCCAAAACCATTTGTAACTGAATCCCACTCAAATTATGAACTTCTAATTGATACTTGACTTCTATTTGATTCAAGTCCCCGTCAAATCGCACAGCTTTTTCCATAAACTTCACGAGGACCTCTTGAATCTACAAACCCAAATCGAATTCCTCTAAAAACAATCACAAACTCAATAAAAACCACAAATTATCCCTTCATCATTTCTATGGCACAACTCATATGCATTGATTGTATTGTTACACATATCGGCAAAAATATAATTCAACAATCATCATTAAAGCAATTGTGGGCCAATTGTTTGGAAAATACATCACGCCAGAACTTCAGGGGAGAAGGTAGATTGATGGTTAAGAGGACTCCAGCCCTGCTGGTATTTTTTGCATACCCCAGCCTCATGTTTCCTTATGTTACAATTACACATTTATTAAAACCTTTTGTTGATGATGCGTCATATGCTTTGAAGAGGGAGAAAGATATGACTTTAACATTTTTGTTTGGGAAGCAAAGTGCTGCTGGCTCTACCCCTGCACGAGTTCCCTACACAGTTGATTATCATATAACTACTACTAATTAAAATACTTAAGGAATGATTGTGCAGATGAGTTGGCTTCTTTTGGGGTTCAATCCAGTGTTCTCGATGGCGAATGGCGTTCCATTTTGGAGAACCGAAATACTGCCATACAGGCCACTTTGTGACGCCATCCTATCGGATTATGGTGGAAATTCTCGCCATATCGGCCGAAATTGGGTGTGGCAGAGAGCCCAAAAACCACCACAGATATCCGCCATCTATGAAGCACGGACACCTCTAGGATTAGGCGTGTCGCGGTGTCCGACACTCCTATGACACTCGTACGACATGTGTCGGACAAGTGTCCTAAACATGTTTTCATCTTTACTTTGCCACTCTTTGGACCGGTGTCCGACACCTATATAAACTTATATAAGGCGTGTCGGACAACTCAGACAAATGTCTGAATTTATTTCTTGGCTTCCACACGCAATAGATTCGAGAGTTAAAGATGTGTGGGAAATGTTGATCAACGAGGGGTTATAGACATTAAAGTTGATTACAACGTTTTTAAATATTTCGATAGTAGATGGATAAATAAAGGCTAAATACTATTGAATCTTGTTAAAGAACTTTTTTTAATGAAATAAATTGCTCAAGTTAGATGCATATGTATGTATTTTGATTCTCAATTTATAACTTTTATAAATAAATTAATATATAGATAGTGGTGTGTCCTATGTTTTTTACATTAGCGGTGTCGACGTGTCCGTGTCAGTGTCGTGTCAGGTGTCCGTGTCGGAGTCTGTGCTTCATAGTTCGCCATAGCAGATATTTGACAACACTGCTCAATTCAAGGGTTAAACTTAGCGGGGTTCTATTCTTAGATTTATTGCGGAAGATTTCTATCGTGATTGGTAAGGTCATCTGAGCTACCGGTTCAAATATTCTTGGCATGGGTTTTTGCTTAGTCCCCATGCTTGTTCTTTTTCTATTTATTCAAATAAATTAGGTATGCTGCAAATGGCTGGTAGTGATTGAGGTGCCTACTTAGTTGGCTTCTTTTCACCTATACCTCAATGCTTTTTAAGAAAATACTTGGATGAATTCTAACCAAACAAAAGATTCAGAGATCAAAAGAACTCCCAGATCAACAGCAAAGAGAAAGTTCAGCCATCTACACATGATAAAGAAAGAACAGTATCCATAGGGGTATTAGCATTTTGTTTCCAAATAACTCAGTACTTAGCCTCTGTTTGAAGCGATAACAGACTACAAAATGAAAAATAAAGTCCCAAGCTATTAATCTTTTCTCTGTTCATTGTACCAACCCTAAATGCAATTCCTTCCATTTCAAACAAATTCAAAATCTCCTTTAACCATTCCAGTGCATAATCCCAATCATATAATTTTATTCAATACGAACAAAAAACTCTACAGACAAATTGTCACCAATACCAATTTCAGTTTCATCTTTCACATTTAAATCATAAACGCTTCAATTCAATTCCTACATACATTGCAATGAAACTACAAACTAAATGCATTAAATCCTCTGTAGCACCGACACTTCTGATCAAAGGAGTGTCCAGTATCCAACATCAACACATGTGATTACATTCAATTATGTCATTTTCTTAACTACTACCAGTGTCAACGTGTAAGAGTGTTGTGCCTGGTGTCTGTGTCAGTGCTTCATAGATTAAAAAAAATAGTACCTCTTCAAAGCACTGAGACCATTCATTTCTCAACAACCCATACACCAACGGCTCTCGATCATCTTCTTCCCCAATTCTCAACGCCACCTTCAACTCCTTCAACCCTTCCGCAGCAACCTTCAACTTCCCACTCTTCAACTCTTCCTTCACACTCTCCAACCTCTCATTCAACCCTACAATCACTCCCACCAACCCTAACAACTCTCTCTTCACCTTCAACTCCTCACTCTTCTCCTTCATCTCCTCCACAACCTCCCTCACCTCCACATCCGCCGGCCGCTCCGATACCTGATAGAGTTTTTAGTTGCAAAAATTATATGAGATATATTTTATATTGAAAGGTCTCATTCTAAACTTTTATTCATGACTTTTGTATAGAGCTAAATTGTAATTCAAAAAATATACATATATCTTTGGGATTTAATTGATATGCACGGATAGTGTAAATCTTTTTTACACATGCATCCAATCAAATCACTCCATCATGTCACTTTTTTAGGTTAGTTGCTAAAATATCTCTACAAAACCTATTTGACATTTTTTATTGTTGCATGTGTAAATATTGTACACAGTCAGTTCATAAAAATTAATCTCATAGTGTTAATATCTAAATCTAAACTAGATTTTAATTACAATACAGTGTTGTCAATGAATATGACAAATGTGTAAGATAAATTCTTAAATCTAAATCTCTAAAAGTATTTAGTGATAGTATTCTCAAACAATACCAGCCTTAGGACGGAGGCAAGGTCATCGGAGACTTTAAGGGTCTGCGAAACGGCGTCGTTGCAGAGGGAGAAGAGATTTGCGAAATCATCGTGGTGAGAGGCGAGGTAAGATTGGACTTGGGATCGGATCTGGTGGGAGTGGGAGTCGACGCGGTCGATGAGGAGGCGGAGATCGGGGGCGGAGAGAGGGGAGTTTTGGTCGGAGAGATCTTGTGCGGAGAGAAGATCGCGAATGTTGAGTGCGTTGAAGAGAGATTCCATGGAGCGACGGTGGTGATGGTGAAGAGTGATCGAGTGTGGTGGTTTTTGTTTGGACTTGGTTATGGACTTTTCACTTTTAGATTATCTTTGGAACCCGACCCGGATAAAAACTCCAAAAAGTAAAATCACATAAATGAACTCTATTACAAACCCCCCCCATTTTCTCTCTCACACCAAAACCCCAAAACCCTGCAAAACAAGAGACCCTCGTCTTCTTCTTCTTCTTCTTCTTCCAACGTTTGTTCCCAATGGGAACTCTTTCACTTTCACTGCATAATCTCAACCTCTTCTTTCTCTTCAACCCTAATACCACACCCCAAAACCCCAATTTCTTGCACCAAAACCCATCTTCTTCCATTTCTTTCAAAAATTCAATCTTGAACTGTTCAAAATCCACCCAAATTCCCTCTCTTTCTCCACCAGTTCACATCAAATACGCCACGAAAATCCAAGCACAACGTGCTTTATTTGAATACCTTCACTACACACAAAACTACACTTTCTCAGACGCTGAATTCATCTCCAAAAAGTCTCCACATTTCATCAATTTCCTTATCTCCAAAATCAACATCCCTGATGACGGCAACGTTTTTCGTGCTCTCAGTAGGTATCTTATGTATCACCCCATTAACGAATTTGAACCCTTTTTAGAGAGTTTAGGAATTAATCACATGGAATTGGAAAATTTTCTACCTAAAGGTTGTTATTTTCTTTGTGATGATAGTGTTTTAGTTGATAATTTTCACGTATTGTGTTATCATGGGGTTCCGAGGAATCGAATGGCGAAGATTTATACAGAAGCAAGAGAAATTTTTGGGTATGGAAATGGAGTTTTGGCAAAAAAAATTCAAGATTATGAAGATTTGGGTTTGAGCAAATCATCTCTTATCAAGCTTTTTGTTTGTTGTCCTTTGCTTTTGGTTGGTGATGTTGATTCTGAGTTTGTTGTTGTTCTTGATTGGTTGAAAAGAATTGGGATTGAGAGTAAATGGTTTGTGAATTGTATGTCTAGTTCAAACACTTATAGCTGGAAAAGAATGATTGAGACTTTAGAGTTTTTTCATCAAGTGGGTTATTCTGAGAAACATATGTATGATTTGTTCAAGGCGGATCCGAATTTGTTGTTGGAAGGTTTAGTGAAGAAGCTATACTTGTTTTTAGGTCGGTTTATTAAGTCGGGTGTTGACGTGAATGTTGTCTGTTCTTGTTTCATAGAGCATTCCGATATGTTGTCGAGTAAGTGTGTGGAAAATTTGATGAGCGTTATTTCTTTTTTGTATAATATTCGAATGGAACAAGATGATATTGCATATGTTTTGTCTAACTACATGCATATCTTGAGCAAACATTCGATAAAAGGTTATAGAACGGTTTGTAAGGAGTTAGGAGTTCCAAAAGCTGATTTATGCAGAATCATAAACGATGATCCATTGGAGCTTATTAATTTCGCCTCTAAACAGAAACATAAGAGGAGTGGAGGGCAATCCTATTGTGACCCGCTTAGTAATTTGGAGAAAACGGCTTTCTTGCTGAAACTAGGGTATATGGAAAACTCTGAGGAGATGGAAGAAGCAGTAAAATTGTTTCGAGGGAGAGGTAATCAGTTACAGGAGAGATTGGATTGCCTGGTAGAAGCTGGTTTGGATTGTAGCACTGCGATTAGAATGATAAAGCAAAATCCTAAGATTTTAATCCTGAAGAGAAATGTAATTCAAAAGAAGATTGATTTCTTAAAATACACTTTAGGTTACCCGATAGAAAGTCTTGTGAAATTCCCAACCTACCTTTGCCGCGACTTGGACCGCATGAATGCAAGAGTTTCAATGTATGAGTGGTTGAAGGAAAGGAATGCAGTAAGTCATCCGTTAGCCTTGAGTACCATAGTTTTATATGATGAAAAACGGTTTGTAAAATTATTGGTGAATATGCATCCTGAAGGTCCAACAATCTGGCAACATATACAAAGTTTATCAAACAAAGATAAGAATTAACAGCTCCTTACATGATATCAAATTTTGTTGAGATGTATATACATACACGCCTTGCTAAACCTTGTACTTACTTTTTAAAGGTAAGAAATGCCTTTCAAAGAAATAAGCTGTCTTTGGTGCATGTTTAATTTCTGTTGTTGATATTGTTATCTGCTCCAAATTCCATTGCTTGCCCCTTGTTACATGCTGTCTTAGTTTTTCTTCTTTCAAACTCAGGAGAATAACTAGAAATGCTGTCTTATTGAAATGCTTCCAATAATCAATAGTAATAGTCAATCCATTGTTATCCTTCATCTATTGAGTGGCTGTTTGAACTGTCGTTTGTAAACCTGAGCTAGGATCAATTTAATATTGCACAGTTTTAGTCAAAGATCTGAGTTACTTTGAGTTGATTTTCATTTACATATTTTTCTCCTAGGAGTTTGACAATATGATAGGTATTTGATTTAACACATAAATAACTTCAACTTAAGGGAGAAACAAAAAAAAAATCTTTTTCGGGTTAGACATCAAAATTTAGATTATATATGCTTAGGCGTGGTGGGGGAAGCGTAATCAGGAGTTTGCGGAAGGAAAGAGAGGTAATGGCTGTGGGGTTTGCAGTAAAGGGGTGTATAATTGGGAAGTGTTTGCTAGTTGAGTCCTTGGTGGTTCGGGAGGAAAGTTAGTATGGGTCGATTGAGTGTCACAGTTTTTGTTTGCGGATTGATCATGTTCAATCCATTTGTACACGAGGCACGAGTGTAGCTGGTTGCTTGTCATTGCAGGTGCAGATATGCCATTGGATCATCTGTGCAGAAATTGCAGTTGCAGTGTCGACTTTTTTTTGAGTTCGAGGCAGGAGTGCAAGGTTTGTTCGTTGCAATTTCATAGGTGGGCTGAAGGAGAGGATTTGTTACAGGCTGGGAGCTTCAGAGTTGGTGGGTAGGAGCAAGTTTTGTTGCAGTACGTAGGGAAGGACCATTGAAAGAAGTGTTGTTTGGGTACTAGTGCTGGGTTTCGTGCATTTTGTAGGAGGTATGTTAGTGTCGGGTGGGGGAGTGTGGCTTGGGGCGTTTTGGAATGTCTATTTTGGCGATGGAGGCTGTAAGGATCAAAGGGGAAGATAGAGTCAAATTTGTTGGCAACTTTCTGTGAGGCTGGTTTTTGCTTCAGAGTGGTTTGAGCTTCTGCCAGATGCAGGGCGTTTGTTTGTTGTAGTGACCTTTTCATCAGATTTTTTCAATTAAGAGCAGATGTGTGGTTAGGGAATAGTATTATTGCAGGCCGGTCTCAAAAGTCAAAATGGCTCGGGTTGGTATCGTTTTGTCGGCAGTTTTTGCGGTTTGTCTGTTAATGTATTTCTGCTGTGTTTGTCAGGTGTGTTGCTTTCTGATGCTTGTTTGAAGCATAGTTCTGTGGTTCTGCTGGATGTTCTAGGCTGTGGTGATTCATGCGGGATTAGTTGATTGGCAGAGTTGCTTTCTATAGAGTTAGATTTATGAAGTGGTACATATCTTTTTTTATCTGTTTGCTAACTTTGGCATTTGGAATGGTTTCTCTATTGTGCTTTTGTTGTTATGTGGCATTTTGTATTATCTCAGACATAGCACATCTTGTGCTTCCTCTTTTGGTAATAAATTCTTTTTGCCAGTTCAAAAAAAAACAGATTATGTACGTATGTAGAGGAATATTTTCGCCCTCCCAAACATGGCTTAGAGTTAGATCTATATAAACTTGAACACAACATGCTGCCCAAATAATAGAACAAATATTTGAAGATGAATCACAAAGGAAAACTTATATATTAGTCCAAACAAAATGACTTATATTCTAAATATCAGCACACTTTATGATAAAAGTGCTGTATTAACATTCTGACATATATAAATATATCTATACACACACATCGACATGCAACCACATATAGAAAGCCTTTATGGTGAATGTGCAAAAGTGGTGAGATTACAAATATATAAAATTCCACAAGTAGTAGTACTATTTATTCTAAAAATTGAGCCAACACATGCTCCACCACATACTTTGCAACAATATTATTTGTTTTCTCTGTGGGATGGAAAGAGTCCCAAAACACAAACTTTGAAGCATCTGAGCAACTGAACATGCTGCCCCTGCTGCATGCATAACCCATCTCAAACATTCCAGTAGCACAACATGCCACCGAAGCTGATTCAAACCCTGTGAACAAAAGAAAAATATTTAAATTTATAATGTGCTTCATAATGGTAATTTATATAGAAAAATATTAAATTATATTATCTGTTGCAGTAACATACCATAGAGGTCAGGTTTTCTTATGATGTGCAACATAATGTAATAGGGATTTGAAAACACCAATTTCATGTCAGGGAGCTCCTGATTGAGCTTAGTGGTTATATTCTTGAGCTTATCATTGAACTCAAGTGCTATGTTATTATACCTGGCAACACAACCATTCTGACCCATAAAATTTGTAGTTCTCTCCAATGGCAAACATCCCATGGGTGGTAACCCTCCCAGGGATATCTTCCTAGCACCAAGAGCATATAGATTCCTTATGAAATTCTCAGCTATTCCAGCAAGAAAAGTTTGGTACTGTTGAGGTGTGTACTGTGATGCCCTGCCAGGCATGGTATAGTAATTCTCTAGGAAATCGTTTGTTCCCATACTCATAAGGTGTACTGATTCGGATATGGTCTCTTTTGCTTTGGTTTCACCAAGATATGAGCTTAGATTCTTTTGGTAGTCCTTGTAGTACTCTAATTGCTTCCATAATGGTATCACAGACTGCATCAAAAATCATATAGTTTGCATTATTATATATGTTAAATCAGTATAATATGAACATAAAGTAGCGATTAGGGACAAGAAATGAAACGGGAAATTTTGCGAGGGTGAAAACATTCTGTTTGATTTTTAAGAGCCTGGAATCAAAATTCACGAAAAAATTATTTAAGCCATTTATTTATTTTGAATCAACTATACATATATTTTTTATACAAATTAATTAAAAGGAAATGGACTGGCTAGTAAAATGAAAATTAAGAACGTATAGTAAGATCTAAGCTTTTTGCTATAGTAGAAACATAGTTGAATCCCAAATTAGTTTTCATAAATATTTAAAGATATTGGTGTGATGGATGAAATGTACTTTTATGTCTATTTTTTACATTTCCATATTTGTGGAAAATCTAACAGAAAATTGTCTTTAATAAAGCGATACTTGAGATTGTTTGAGAAATTCTGTTATAAAATAAAATACAAAAAATATTTTGAGATTTTTTTAAAGATAAAATGTCCTTTCTTTTCAATTTTTGTACAAAATTCGAAAAAGTTACCATCATAATTTTATTTTCCCAAATTTTGATTTTTTAAAACTAAAAAATCAATAATTTTATGACTAATTAAAAACAAAACAATTTTTTTAAACTCATTTTGGTGATATTGAAAAATTAAAAATATAGGAACAAGATTATTGCCTAGAGAAAACAATAACAAGAGAGTGATTATTGAAAAAGTAAGATCTTTTGTTTTCTTTTGATATTCCCTTTAGATTTCTTGTTTTCAGTTTCACTTGGAAAATTTTCACATTTCTTGTAAAGTAAAATTAAAATTTTCCAAAATCTCGTCTAAAAAAAAAGTGAAGTAAGTCGAAAATTTTAATTTTACATTACAAATAGAAAGTAAAAAGTTTTTAGTATTTCCAACCAAAAAAATTCCTAAAACCAGACATGTATTGTATGCACTTGAACTCTCATATTTCACTAGTTTGGGTATTAAGAGAAGATGGACTTACAAGTACATCTGAAGTTGCATTATCATAACCGGTAGCAGCAGAAGCAAAACTGACCCCAGTTGCAAAATCTGAAATATTATACATGGGATCCAAGTAAGGAGGCACAAATTCTTTTATACCAAAAGATTCTGATATGAAATCAGTTGGTATTCTCCCATTTGAGAATCTTCCGGTTGCTTTTCCGCCTTGAAAGTCACGTCCATAAGGCTGAAAATTGCTCCGTGCAACCGTCGGAATGAAGTTGTTGTTTCCAGCATCAACGGAGGAATCTCCGAACACGATTATTGCCGGAACCTTTGCACTTACCTTGTTCAAATGAAACAATAGGAGGCACAAAATGTGCATGGAGCATACTGCAAGTAGCTTTGATTGAAATTCCATGTTCTGTTAATTTTTTAGTCTACGTACGTGAGTATGGAGTGTGTGTTAAAGGGATGGACTTATGAAGAAATAAATATTGGTTAGGAGTATACTTATTTATGGAAGTTTGATCTTTTGAAATTCGGGTGAATAAGTTGTTGGGAACCATAAATTGCATAGACAATACTAGCACAACTATTATTGATGGGACAAGAATTCAACAAACCGTTTTGCGGTGGGAATGGAAGTTTTCTCTTAGCCAAAGGTGACATTAGTTGATTTGAATTAGAGCAACCTTAACTTAATGTGCAATTCGGTTGCTTATTTGAATTTCACCATGTAATCAACACCAATTTTAAACAATTCACTTATGCTTTAATTCAAAAAGGGTCATGCTAACCGGTGCCTCCGGCGCACTGGTTAAGGAAGCCAAAATAAGAGTTTTAATTTAAAAATAACACCTTTTAAACTTTTGCGGAGGTGGCTGCACAAGTTTCAATGCAATATTATTATATTTGTTTCCTTAACCAGTGCCCCAGGGGCACCGATTAACATTTCTCATTCAAAAAATAGACGGAACAACTTGTTTATAACTCACCTAAACAATAAAAACAAACATACGAATGTAATTTAAGGGTTTGTTTAAGAGTTTTTAATTTGAGAGACACAAAAATGTAATTTGGATACATGTGGGGCGGGTTATGGATGGATATAAGTGTTCCTATTACCCGCCCCGTATAGCCTTTTGAAATCGGAGTAAACTCAAACTCAATCTCACTCAATTTGAGTTCTTCTTGTTAAAGTTGGGGCGAGATCGGTCAGGTATTAACATGTACCAATTTTGTTATCATGTCTACTCTCAAACCCTAATGTGCAACGTTAAAACTTAGGCCTTTTATATGTTATTCATAGGCCAATTGAGTCCGATTCAACCATTATGATCTGCAAAGTATATTAAAAATATATTCAAGAAAGCAAAGCTGAATGTGATTTTATTTCAATTGTATTAGTTTTGTTATCTTTCTCTTCAAATTCTATGGTATAGTTTACCAAAAACAAAATTTATGTAGTTGCTCTCACTTTGGTAAGTGAAACTACATTTATTATTATCTTTCAAATTTGTAATGATGTTATCATTTGGATTGTTGATCCGGTTGGGTATGAGAAGATGACTTGTTGAGTTCAGATTCGTTGTGTAGAGAGATTGAGCTTTCGTCATCTGTTGCGGGCCACCTTGAGTCCTTCTCCACTAGAGAGGGTGGTGTATTTGCATGTGCTCTGACGTCTAAGTTAGTAAGAGGTTCAAGAAATAGAGTGCGACTTAAAATAGGGTAAGAAAGTGATACTTGACTCAATGTTAAGCAGGGTATATATAGTAGATAAGTAGGGTTTTGGCTGTCAAGCCTTCACTTGGATGATTATCCCTGAGGGACACGTGTGACCATTTCAGTGGTCCTCTTGCATTAGATTCGAACTGGATGGTCAGGATCTTTTGGTCTAGACATTTATCCAGTGGAATTTAGGACATACCTATTGCATGATGTCGAAAAATTGTTCTTCCCCCAACGAAAATTGTTCACTCCCATACAAACAGACGAAAATACCCCAGCGTGACTTAAGTCACGCAGGTTATACACATGCGTGACTTAAGCCACACTCGATATATATCAACGTGACTTAAGTCACGCTGGTGTATAACCTGCGTGACTTAAGTCACGCTGCGTTCATTTATAACACAGACAAAACCTCACTTCTCCATTTCACTTCTCAAATCTCTAAAAAATCTCTCAAATCATTCAACCTCAAATTTCTTCAACTTCAAATCACCCACCACTCCAACAACAAGTAAGTTTTCTTAATCAAGTACCATTGTCATTTTATGTTTATATGTTACATTTTTCCTCTTAAATTAGAAATTTTTAAGTTTTAGGGCTTGTTTAAATTTTGATTTTTTTTGGCAAGAAATGATAGAATGTTTACATGTTAATGACTTATGTTGCTTAAATGTTTAGATGTTTGCATGTTTATGTTATAGTTTTTAGTTTTAGGGTTTATGTATAATTTGCACTTCAAATGTTTGATGAAATGTTTGAATGAGTTTTTCATTGATTATTTTTAATTTCTTATGGTGTAGATCTGAAACAAACAATTTGTTCAACGCTCAAGTATGCTTCAACGGGGGAAACCATAATTTTTTCAAGGTTCGGGACGATGTCACGTTAAAAGATCTGAAGGATCAACTGAATGAAATCAACCAACGACTCAACCACGGAGACACAAGGAGGGTGAAATACGTTTGGTATAAACGTCCAACAATGTTAACGTTAAGCCGGACGGAGTTAACGAACGACGACGACGTGAGGAGCATGTTCTCGTTATATCGCCAGAACAACATGTTGTTTCCGAGGATCGAGATGGATGCTACGTTGCTGAGCTCGCCTGAAGATATTCTCAAGAGTTTGATTCGGCCGGATGAAGATGTTTAGGTCGTATTATTATGTAATGTAATGTAACGCTTCATTTATTTGAACGAAGATGAAATTATAACTAAATAAATTTGTCGTATTCTATTAATTTTTGAATTTATTACGCGTACTTGTGTATTTTCATTCATCCATTCATTATTCCATTTTCATCCATTCAATCATTCAAACATAAAATACTTAAATTCAATCAAAGTTAAAATACGCAAAAATTAAACCAAAAATGTACCAAACTGTCATAATAATACGCAAAGGCGCGAGTGTAAATATAATATAGGAATGTCATAAAAATATAACTAAAAATAGACAAATATTCAAACGTCACAAGACCCTACTCCGCTGGACTATGGCTCTTAGTCCTCCTCCGGGGAACCCCTGCTCCTGCAATATGAGATAATCCGACTGGATGCCCTGCAACACACTGAATAAGTCATGATGCTCAGGATGCTCCAATGCTGGCTCCACCCTGCGTCTGATGTTATCAATGATCTGCAGTGGGTCAGGAATTCGGGCATACTGCTGCTGAACCTCACAAGGAGGGACAGGAAGGGCGTCCTCTGCAACGTAGGGTCGATCATGATGGGATGGGATACGTTGTAGAACCATCTAATGTACCCATCATGACACCTCCACAGTCGAGCCTCTGATGTCCGCCGACCCCGAAGTGTCTGTGGAAGTACATGTAGCAGAAAGTTCTGAAAGGCCATAACAACCCCTGCAGCCTCAAGACCCTGATGATTAGTATGAGATCTGGGGACCGTCTGCACGTGACCGTAATGCTGGAGAACCCGCTCTGGCAATTTAAGGTGCATAATCTAACTGCCAGCCATGATACAAAAACTCAAAACAACATCTAAACTACAATTCTTAACTTAATTCATCATTAACAATCCTAAAAACTCAAACCCTAAAATCCTAAAATTGTGAAATTTCTCCAAAAAACCAAAATTTAAACCATAAAAAGCCAATGTAATAGGATAATAAACACTTACTTGATTTTGGGTAGAAGTTGATGTTGATTGACACAAGAAAGGTTGAAATCGCAAAAAGGGGGAGGAAATTCGATTTTTTTTAGCAAGAACACAGTGGTTCTGTGTTCTGGTTGTGTTGTTCTTATAACATAACTCAGCGTGACTTAAGTTACGCTGGTTTGTAGCGAGCGTGAGTTAAGTCACGCTGTCGCAACATGACTTAAGTCACGCGGATGCTACCGAGCGTGAGTTAACTCACACAGGGGTGGTTTCGTCTTTTTCTTTGAGAGTGAGCAATATTGATTGGGGGAAGAGCATTTTTCATGATGTCGCCTGCACCCAGGTCCTAGATCAGACCCAAGTCCATACTGAATGGACCTTGGCCCAGTTCAAAACACTTGTGATTTTAACTATTAACGTTACAAAACTAGATATTTAATGTTAAAAAATATATAATACTGCTTCTATATATATATATGATTTTTTATTTCAAAAGCAAAAGGTAATGCATTAATAAACCACAAACAAGCACAAGACGTTTTTACTGCATGAAACATTATTATATAATAATAACACAGGAAGTTTGTATAGAATGCATGAAATTTCTTTTTTTAGAGGAAAAAGCTATATTATCTTGTAATTAAAATAAATCTAAATTTTATTCTATATAGCTTGATATGTATTTTTATAAAATTTGATTGGATATCGAACCTGTGAAACATCCAAATCATAATTCAATTGGTTCAATCCGTTCCAGTGTGAAACATCCTTACGATTGAATTAGATGACTAATAAAAAGTGAGTCTCCGGAATCAACTCACATAAATTTCTTTTGCATGAAAATAATAATCTCTGTTCATTGGTGATACTAATAATCAAAATTAAGACCTAGAGTCATGGCCCAAAGCAAGATGTAATAATTAATTAATCGTAATATACAAAATGTTCTCCAATTTAGAAGAGGAATTAATACAAGACATTTACTGTATTTATCATTTATCGTGGTCCTATTATATATATATTTATAATAACTACAACATTAAGTATATAATGTTTAAATAATATCCATAAGCAAAAAAGAATGTTTATCATCAAGAGGAAAAAAAAAGAATGTTTATTATTTATATTTTTTGGTACAATAGAATGTTTATTTAAATAATAAGTGAATAATTTGTCGTGCATATATTATATGAAATATGTACTTTTCTTTGCACTCCTTACGTGTAAAGCTGAAGATGACTCACCGTGAAAAACCATGAATAAATTCGTGAGTAGCCACCTACTTCCATTGCATGAAATGAACAAAGTCAAGCTTCTAGATTCACATTCAAACCAAATTCGTACTACATGCATTAATTGATTAGGAGCTGGATATATCATCTACAAAGATCTAGTATACTATAGTGGGTTGAGATTTTGAGTGCTCAATACAAAATTAATGTAGTTACCCACATCGAGAGGTTGGAAACTAAGAAATCTGAAAGAAAAAAAAAAGGTTAACTAGTTAATTAATGTTGTGTAATTTGGACGTGCGGTTAGATGATCGTTCTGAAAATGGAAGCAAACCTAACATAAACTGAGTCATGCTGTAATTAAGAATGGTGTTAAGCCTAGTTTTAGGTGCTGATATGTCATGAAATATAGACTAGATGTTTTTCTTATGCTAGCTTAAATATCTATTGATGCTTGCTGAAAAATAATACTCCTATTACTCTATAAAACTACTTTTTATTTTCAACAAAATTAATAGCGGAACTCACGTATTCAAAATACTGAAAAGTGAAAAATTGCATGTTCGACTTAACATATCAAAAACCTTTCATCATCTAAATAAAAGCTTTTTATAATCTAAGTGAAATTTTTTGAAGTTTATTCTAACGTTTTTTCTAGGTCACCTTAAAAGAATTGTGATAACTTACCCAACGACCAATGATACCCACAAATTAATTTTTACTCCACTTACAAATTTAGTAGGCCTAGGTGTCACCTTTTTTTAATTATAATTTTACTTATACCTCCTCTCAATAATCATATATTCGAAGCGTGTTAGATACTAAATGAGAGTAATTTCTTCCGTTGAGATTCGAACTTTAATTCAGCATGTCGTGGAAGTCTAAAATCTTCCCCTAGACCCAATAAATTTAATTATAAGAAAAACAATAAATTAGGTCTATGAGTCTAAAATAGAAACAAATTAACTAATCTGAACTTAGTTATTTTAACTTATATTTAATCTGGAGAGAGTAAGTGGATTTTTCCACACCAACTAACTACCAGAAAGGATGAACTGGGTGAAAGAGAGGTGGCACGATGTATATATTAATTAGGCAGTCATGCAGTTGCAACCGCCCAAAGAAGGGACAATATCCTTAGCTTATGGCCTAAAGCCCTAAACCAATGAAACCATTAAATAATTGAATTGAATGAATGTTTTCTCAACCGAAAAGGAGGTGATGTGATTTATGTCTACTACTGTTGCCCAATAAATTATGATTTATGAGACACTATTGTCACACAAGGACCCAACAAGTTAGTGTGAAACATTACACAACCATGATCTTTTCTTCAGTTTTTAACTTCTCCCTACGAGTATTTATTCCTCGGTCTCATGCATGGTTTAATTTATTACTCATTTTAGTAGGTGTTATAGATAATAAAAGAACCATATTAATATAGAATTTTTAAAAAGAAATGTGGGTCATGTATTGTCTACCCAATTAAAATAGAAGTATTTGATGTCGTGATGCTGATTTGAGGATTAATCCTATACCGAATTTAAGAATATAAATTGTGTAAATATCTTGTAGCGTCTATTTAATGTCAAAGATCCTAATTACAACTGATTCTACTAAGAGTTGATGTGTCTGCCCTGCCAAGCCTATATGAACTCTTGGGTTGCTATTAAAGTATAACATGCCTTTTTGGTCCATAACTTAGTTGTTTCGGTATATATATGTGTGTGTGAATTTTAAAAGTTGATCAAGTTAAGAACGTGCATGAAGGTCTATTTCTTAAAAATATAAATGTGGATTGGAGAACATGGTCATCAGCTGATATAGAAGTTACTTAAAAAAAGAAAGAAAAAGAAGCTGATATAGAAGTCAATAGCTCATGTGACTAAGCAATTTTTGGTTACATCTCACTTGATTGAGTAGTTGATTACTTATACTTTGTTGTTAGCTATGATCTTTATTTTTGGAATAAAAATTCTATTATTTACTATGTTAGTTTTATGTTGTGGGAGATGATAAAATCCCCAACCTCCTCATCACTCGATTCCTTAAGATACTTTTTTACCCGAACTATCAATCTAAACTTATAGCTATGATCATCATATATAAAAGTAGGTAGTAGGTCGAAAACGTTTCAAAAAGAGTTAGCGTAGGACTTCTAGATAGTCTAATTTTGTAATACTAGCTGTAAATATTATTTTTAATATACACAATCATCAAACAAGTCTTTACACTTAATGTATTGTTTTCCTAATTTCTAAGGAGAAGAATCTAATTCTAATTTCTTCTAATTCAAAATCGAGGTTTGAATTTTTCTGATATGAATTGGGGTCTCTCCTATGATTTGGCCGGTATTTTATATTGGCAAATGATATTAAGTGTCCTAAAGATAAATAATAAATTTACTATTAAAATATTTTGGAAGTGGTGTAAAAAGTATCTTAGAAGTTTAAGCATTGTCCTTTTTCACACAAAACTTCTCTTTTTATTTTTTTTAATTTTTTTTTTTAAACAAGTGTAAAGACTTGTTTTGGAGTAGCATAGAGATTTCTTAATAATAAAATATTGCTTTGGAGTGGCACATGAGATCTTGGTTTTCATAGATTTCGTCAAAGTTGCATATTTAAGATACCTTAATAGTGAGTTCGATATGATTTTTTTTTTCTTTTGACAAAATGAGTTCCATATGATTATAATATTAATTTTATGCATTTGAAAGTGTAAAAGTGGGAGAGAGACATATGATATTTATGAGTTAAACAACTTAGGAATGAAAATTTTCATTGAAGTAAAAAAAATGTATGAGTTCCTTAAAATTCTACCGTGGGAGATGCTCAAAGGCACATGTTATCGATACCAACATTCATGGGTGCAAGACCCTTTTAATTTGTCAATAATATTCATTTATTTCCAAAATTATCCTTCAGTTTTGGAAAAAATAGTTGATCAGTTTTTTTTTTAATTAGGTGCATTTTTGTGAAAAAGTAACTAACACATCTTATAACTTGAAGAGGGACCTATAAAAATGGACACAAAAATTTTATACGAGGAGATGGATATTTTAAGTAGACAAGTAGGTATCGGGATTAAGTTTTCTTAGTTAGATTTGATTGTTGCTTTTTGATCCCCTATTTGCTCTTTATCTGGAAAACAACATTCAGGAGTCTTTCAAAACACAAAAAATGTCATTTGAGAGTTATTTTTTGAATGATTTGTACATTTGTGAGGGGTCAAAAAGGCACCGTTAGTGAGATTTTATACTTCTTTTTTGAGATAGATTTATGTATCAGAAGCAAACTTTCCTTGAGTTTGATTATGCTTTGAAGATTTTCCTTTTTTTCTTATTGGGCTTGGGTTATATCGAGCCTTGTGTGTGTTTATAGCTTGTGGAGTTGGAAACATAATGGGACAGGGAGGGTGGTTTGCGACTATAGACAACCTGAAACGCAGACAAACCTTTGGCAGAGTGACTAGCTGTATTGTAGTGCCACTCGGCCCAATGTAAGTATCGCCCCCAGAGTTTAGGATTGTCGTGCACAAAACACACTAGGTACTGCTGAAGCGTTTTGTTGACGATTTCCAATAGCTTGGGCTATTTCTATTTTAACCACAATCATGCAAACAAGAAGAAGAAGATTGCTCTTGAGGCACCTATCAATACTCACAAACAGTTATTACCGTTTACTAAATGACAATTAACTAAACGGTAGTTAGTTAAAATTCAACATTTTTTAAATCGGTGTAACAGATTTAAAATGTATCACAAACGGTAATTAATTGTTGTTGGGGGTGTATTTTAGGTAATTTAAGGTGTCTGTGAGTAGTCAACCGATGCTTAAAGAGCAATTTTCCAACAAGAAAAGGTTGTAAAGTAGATTATGACCAAATAATATATCTAATGAAAAGTTACATCACTCTGTTATTTGATGAAATCAACGTGACTTCCACATTTTGAAAATGAATTCACTTAAAGTGGTTGGACCTACATTGATTTCATTTAATAAGAGAGTGAATGTTAGAGAAAATGTCGAAAAGAGGATGTTTGGCAATGGGGCGGAGTGATGACGGGTTTTACCTTTCCAATCCTCGTCACTGATTCCCATACACTTACATGTTACCCTATCCATATCCAATGGAGATGAAAAATTGAATCTCATTCTCATCCCGAACGGGTTCGGGTATCCCCACAGTGAATAAAAAAATTAATGCAAAAAGAGAGAAACTGAGGGTATGAAATGTGGAAGGAGAATAGAGAATTTGAGTGAGTGTAGACACAAATTGACATCTTGACTGACCGTCTGAGTGAAATAGTTTAGGATTTGGGTTTTTATTTATATAAAAGGAGTAATAAAGTAATTTTCAACATTCGTGGACAAGTTTATGTATGGATTCAGGGTGAATACTTATATTCCTGTTATCCATTCCGTACCTGTGTTTTAAAATAAGAAAAAAAAAACTCAAACTCATACCCAAACCCAAACCCAATCAAAGCAGATAAGATACATCAAATTGGAGTGGGTTCAGGCAGATAATCGTGGGTACGGATTTTGCTGTCATGCATTCACTTCTCATCTAATGAATAATATATCTAAAGTTATTTAAACTATAAAAAGCTGAAATTAACACATTTTGTCTACGGAACAATCAATGATTGGCCTCCACAAAAAAAAAAAAACTACTACCTATTCTGCACACACAAAAAGTGGAACTGTAACTACAAGTCTGCTATAGTTTATTACCGTCAATTGCAGCTCCATCATAACTCAAGTCCATCCATCACATGGAATTGTAGTTTTGATGAAATGCTATTACACGGCCATCATCAAAGTATGGAATTGCATTTGTGTGGCCATATTGAGTGTATTTAGCACTCCTAATTTTATACTCCCTCAATCTAATATTAAGGCTCTGTTTGGTAAAAACAGCTGAAGACTAATGACTGATAGCTTATAGTTGATAGTTTATAACTGATAACTGATAAATTAGTTGAAGTGTTTGATAAAATTAACGGTTTAATTAGCTGATAAATGTAAAATGACATAAAAGGGTAATCTTAATTCATAATACATCTTTTTATATTATAAATTAAATTTTATTCACTAAGATTTTATTATGTTTATTTTCATTTAAGTGTCTATATTTTATAAAACAAATACATCTTTTATATTATAAATTAAATTTTATTCACTAAAATTTTATTTTATGTTTATTCATATAATTGTCTATATTTTATAAAACAATTAAACGTAAAAATTTCATTAAAAAAATTAAATGTAACAATTGAAGGTTACAAAAATGTATTATTATTATTATTATTATTATTAACAATAATTGATAGTTTTTTTTTTAAGAATTAAAACTATCTCACCGAAAATGGCACACAATAATGGATAATGGATTGTACCGTTGATAATATTTCTCCTTAAACAATTTTTTATTGAATATTATATGCATTATTAAATATACGTAAAATAATTTTTTTAGAGGTATTAATAAAAAAAATTAGAGGTATATAGTTCAAAACCTGGAAGGTATATTTTCATTAAATAAAAAACATAAAGTTTATATTCTATACATAAATAAATTATAAAATAAAAATAAAGTGGAAGGAAAATATATGTTAACGAGACAATTTTTTTCATCGCACGAGGCATTTATTACAGTAATTATGTGTTATTTTTAATTATAGGAGTAATAAATTATAATTGGTAAAAATGGATTTTAGATAAAATAATAAGGGTATAAATGGAAGAAAAGATGATAAGTTATAAACTATAAGATCAAAATAGCGTCTAGAAAATAACTTATAAACTCGTGAAATAAGTTATAAGCTCGTTGTGAAAAAGTTGTTACCAAACATAGCTTTCTTTGTCAGACAAGCTTATAAGCTATCTATTATAAGCTATAAGCTAGCTTCTTGGCATTGTCAAATAGAGTCTAAGTGACACAGTTGACTCTGTCACGTATATCAATGCATAATTTTGATCTTAAATATCATGAATAATATTTAAGAAAAAATTATGAAAATTTGATATCTTGAAAATATTCATTGAGACAAATCCAACAACATCTTATATGCTATAATTTATCTTTGTATATTAGTAGAAAATTTTGGTCAAAACATGTTATGTGTATAATACACATTTTCAAATTAAGTTATTTAAAATGGGACCAAGGGAATATTGTATATGTTAACCAGAACTACGACATGTTTTTATTGATTTATTTGAATTTATTTATATACATAAATACTTATGAGATTGTTTGCGAGAGTTATGAAAACAACTTATGACATGTCTATTAGTTATTTTTAACTTATTTTCATAAACTCTCTAAAATAACTTTTATAGATAGCTTGTAGTTTATATAAAAACAATTTGGCTTTATCTTATTCCTTAAAAAAAATTGACTTTATCTTATCTTTTTTATTATAGAAATAGCTTTACATAAAAACAATAGATAGTAAAGGAAATGAATGGATCACCCAAAAGCTGCTAGAAGTTTGGGGATTAAATAATTTGAGATAATGCGATTTGTCTTCTCAGTAGGATGAAAGGCATCCCAAAACATGTATTTGCTTGCATCTTTGCATGTCATTAGATTCATTTTATTGCATAAGTAGCTCATCTCAATTGTTCCAGTGGAACAACATGCCTTCTCTACCTCCTCAATTCCTACAAATTATATAGTCCATATTATCAATGTCATGATTTTTTTGTGTTTTTTTTTGTACTATTTTAAAATTCAACTAGTCCAATAATTTCATACAAAGAACAACTAAGAGCAACAGAAAAGTCATATAAACGATTGGTTTGCCAATAAAAAACTTAAAGGAGATGAATGGGAAGTTGCTTGGTTAACCTATATTTTTGGGTTAATCAAGTAAATAATCCTTATAAATATTTAGAATTTCGTTTTTAATCCTTATAAAATAAAATCACACTTTTGTATAAGACCAAATTAAATGTGACATTTTCCTCTTTGAACAAATAAAGAAAACATACCATAGAAGGAAGGTCTTGTAATGATATCATTGAAAAGGTCATATACATTTGCTGACAAGGCCTTCAATTGTGGGAGATCCTTATTTAGCTTTGATATCATATTCTCCAATTTGACATTAAATTCCAAAGCCACTATATTGTATTTTTCATAGCAACGATGAAAGCCACCAAAAATATTTATAGCCCTCTCTAATGGGAGACACCCCATAGAAATAAGACCAGTTATGGATAATTTCCTAGCACCAAGTGAGTATAATTGCCTAATGAAATTCTCAGCAATACCAATTAGATAATCTTGATATTGTGATATGGTGTAACGGAATCTTAGTGTTGTGAAACCATAGTAGTTACCAAGGAAATCATTGGTTCCTAAACTTATTATGTACAATGCTTCACTTATGATTTCATTTGCTTTCTCTTCACCTACATGGGATTTCAATTTGCCTTGATATTCTTTGTAGAATTGTACTTCCTTCCATAGTGGTATCACATTCTGTGAGATGTTGTCAACCCATGATCATTGAATAATGTGTTTTATAATGAATGTTTCATGGTCCATAATTAGACTCTTGTCAAATGAGGTCACAATCTTAGACGGAAAATTAAAAATATTACTTGATTTAGATGTATCTTGATGAATCAACGATATAATTTATATTTTAGTAAATATTCAAGTTGATCCTTGAAGTTTTATGATTGTATCAATCCATCCCCGCATTTAGATCTATATATCTACATGTATATTATTTATTTATAGTTTATAAAGAATATATTTACCAATCCATTTTGTAACTAAACAAATACAAAGATAAAATTTCAAACGAGAAACAAACAAAACGATGAGTTTGAAATGAAAGGAGAATGGTGAATAGTGAACATAATTTTACTGATTCTGATATGACCAATCAAACCAATATGCAAAAACGAATATGCAGATCATTTGATATATTTTTTTAATATCTAATTGATAATCTATAAATATATATAAGGCCTAGTCTATTCTTTTTAATTTCAAATAATTTATGAAATTCATTTATTTATTACATATAATTTTTTTTTTTGCTAATAGAAATTTAGGATGAGGGAATGGTGTATCGATCTAAGACAGAGAAGACATTCAAACTCAGAGTATTTATATTTATTTCCTTTAAATGCACTAAGAATGCCTAAATGTTATGTGACTTTCGGGTCTAAAGTTTGCCATTTTTACTATTAGACCAAACTTTTAAAGCTTATTAGATATTGTATTTAACTAGCAACTACAAGCAACTCAAATCGATGGGAGGTCAAAATTTTAAAATATTATATTTAATTTTATACTCTTAACCATTAATATCACTTTTCTTATAATTTGTCTCCATCACCTTGCCCTGTCTAAAGGTGGCACTCAAAAGAGTGTTCTACCAAATATTGAGACATCTTATATCAATGAAAAAATGTGTGATCAAAAGATCATTAGGCCTATCACAAATTATATGGCCTTGTTAAACTATCATTGAGATTTGAGCTTAATGTTGAAGGAACTTTCGTCTGAGTTTATTATAAGTTTGGATTGAGTTGAGTTCTAGTTGAAAAAAAAATTCATGACAAATTCGATTGAGTTGAATTTTAAGATGAATTAATTTTTATTGAATTGAATTAAACTGAACCAAGTTCAATCCAACTTGACTTATTAATTTCCGGCCCTAGGGGAGGACTTCGGGTTTCGGAGGATTTTGAAAATTTGAATTCATTATTCTCAAAACTAAAAAAATTACTCACAAGTAATTCTATCACATTCCTTTCAAAACTATTCTCCAGAAATTGCCATATTTTGAAAGACTAAAAAATATACTTCAACACAATTGGTTTGAAAAAAAAAAACTTACTAGTAAAGCAGAAGTTGCATTATCATATCCAGTTCCAGCAGAGGCAAAGCAAACACCAGTGACAAAATCATCAATAGTATAAGCAGGATCCAAATATGCTGGTATAAGACTCTTAATACCAAAAGCCTCAGAAATGAAATCTGGTGGAATACGTCCGTTAGAAAACCGTCCGGTGGGGCGGCCACCATCGATGTCACGGCCGTAAGGTCTAAAATTGCTCTTTAGAAATGTTGATATCCTATTGTTGTTTCCAGAATCCACAGAGGAGTCACCAAACACAATTACTGCTGGTACATAATTTCCAATCTTGCAAGTCACCATGATAATTTGAGTTATCAATATTAGCCATACGATGCATATGTGCCCCATAATGATACGATTGTGTAATTCTTTGGTTTACTTCATTTCTTTTTTGGTTGATTCTTTGGTTTTAATTCTTTTGGAGAAGTTTATATATATATATATATATATAGTCGGTCCGATAATCTTTAAAAGTAAGTGAGACCTAAATCAAAATTCAATATATATATGGTCTCTTTTGTCGACATGTGAGACTTTTTTATTTATAAAATCTAATAAAAAATAATTTTTTTGTTGGTAGACCTAAATTGAAGGCTTTAATTGCTTTATCTTTGGACCAACTCTTAGTTTTTTTTATGATCATCAGTATGTATATGGCTTTTAACGTTTCTGAGTATACATACAAATATTTTAATTTCTTGACAATGGTTTCATGGCCCTTGACCAACTTTTTAAGGTGAAAAATGTTATTAAATATTAGTTAAATGGACATGCATAAATTAATTTTAAACTGCTTGTGAGAGATTCATGTTTTTCTATGTTATATCATCAATTTTAAAATAGAAAATTGCTCTTCCCCCAAACACAATTGCTCACTCTCATACAAACTGACGAAAATACCTTCAGTGTGACTTAAGTCACGTAGGTTATGCACCAACGTGACTTAAGTAACGCTCGGTATATTAACGTGAGTTAAGTCACGTTGGTGTATAACCTGCGTGACTTAAGTCACGCTTGTTTTAGGTAAGTTATCTTTTCACCAATTTTGCACAAAGATAATATTTTTTGAAGACCCCAAACATATGATATGTTATGTTCATTTTTTAAAAGCATGTCATGACTTAGAAACAACAATAACAACAATTCAATCATGATCCAAAATAAATCATAACTAAAAATACACAATTACGCGTAATAAATTCCAAAATTAATAGAATACGACCACTTTATTTAGTTATAATTGCATCCCCGTTCAAATAAACGAAGTGTTACGTTACACTACATTACATTACATTAAATTTCTAAGGGTGTTGTATCATCATGATGTTGGATTAAAATTAAATTCATAAATGTTTGCCGAAAATGTTGTCATTGAAGTGTCTTATACTTAGTGTAAAAATTTGCAAGTCTCTTTGAAAACTCAAAAGAATGAAGAGAACACAACACATCTATTCTACCAAATCAACTATATAAGTTATCACATCGAATCCATTCATATAGGATGAGTCATGACAAAAAGGAATGCATTCCAATAATTTGATATATACCAAACATGACTTAAGTCACACAAAAATATTTTGGTCATTTTCTTTGAAAATAAGCATTTTTGTATGGGGGAAGAGCAATTTCCTTTAAAATATAGTTACAGAAGTAGAACGATTTGAACTCCAAAGATTTGAATTAGTGTTAAAAAGCACCTTGGGCTTTTTCTCTTGTTGGATTTTTCTTTAGGTTTTACTTTTCTCACCCTATCTGCTTCTTACGTGTCCTATAATTTTTTACAAAAACATCCATGAGATTTTGGATTATAAAATCTGAACACATTTAAACTCTGTTTGGATTTTATAATCTGAAATATGTTTATATATAATCATCAATCAGAATCTCTCTCATTTCAGCAGTTTTGAATTTTGCTTTTAAAAACAACCAAAAAACAAAGTAAAAAATGATAAAAACCTGTCAAATAAAATCATCAAAATACCACCAAAAAATTTTAAAAATCAAATAAAGCTAATGCAAATTTTTTCGGATTTTTCTGAGAATATGAAAAATTTTAAAAAATGAAAAATAGGTCTAAACGATGGAATTTTGGATTTTGAGGGGCGGAGTCCCGTAAGAAGTCTCTTCTAGGGGGTCGTGATCCTTGATTTTTTTTCTAATTTTCTAGGGAAGTTTCAGAGCAATCTGATCAAGTATCCCGAAAACCAGATTTTTGACTAAGAACAGCTTACAATGACCTAAAACAGAATGATGACAGTTAGGAAGATTAATATGGTTCTTAATCTGGTTATCCATGTTACAAACAGACTGATAATTTGTGCTGATATAGTTCGGATTATATAATCCGAACTGTTTTTCCCCTGAAAAAGGGTGCTTGGAGGTGTTCGAATTCTATAACGAAAAAAGGAAGGAACGCGCCCTCTTTTTTTGAGGTTTTCGGATTATAAAATCCAAATTGGTGAAAAACTCATTTTTTTCACCCCATAATAAAGAAAAAACTCAATTCGGATTCTAGAAATCCGAAAATCACATGGACATTTTCATAAAAAAAAAAAGGGTACAGAAGAAATGGGTAGGGTAAAAAAAGTAATAGCGTTTTTCTTTTGCTAATTTGTGGGCACAAACATCTGGGTCAATTTATTTTTTCATCTGTATCCAGGCATATTAATATTAATATAAGATAATGGAGGGTTTTAGAAGTTTTTTTAACTGTTTTGGAGGGTTTTTTAACGTGTTTTACGTTTTCAGATTATATAATCTAAAATTTATAGGGCGCGCGTGTAATATCCCGCTCAGACATGACTTTTAACAGTAATAGAGGAATGAAACGTATGGAATGGCATTATAGTAATTATGAGAGGAAAGGGGTTTGTAAAGTGATAAACATGAAATTTTCTTCATATCTATCATCTCTCTCTCTCTCTCTAAGAGTTGATCTTTCTTCTCCCTCTCTCTCTAGCAACTCGGCCTCCATCAATCCTCACCACCATCCATCAAATTGCAACAAAATCTTGTGGGAATCTTGGCTAGCAAGCTAAAGTTGGAAGAATAGAACAAGAGGAAGTTGAGAAGAAATCATGGAGGGATTAAAAACCAAGCTAGGGTTTTGAAGTTAAGGTTAAGCCAGCACCAAACCAGTTTTAAGGTGAGCTCCCTAGGGGTTTTAGAACCCACTTTGAGAGATTTATTGTGTATTTCATCATATGCAAAGTTTTATAGTTTTTACCCTAATCCCTTTGCTTGCTAATTCCTTGCTCATATATGTTTAAAACTATCATTTTGTAATAGAAAATCATTCCTAGCATGATTGGGGAGCTTGGGTAACTTGGGTTGAGCAAAAATGGTGGAAAAACATGATTTTTTTAACAAGTTCTGTACTGTCATGGTCGCTACAACGACCAGCCGTCGCTATAGCGACCAGAAAACAATTTAGAATCTGGTCACCGTCGCTTGTAGCGACCAGCCATCGCTTGTAGCGACCAAACAGAACAGCTCATGACAGTTGAGCTGTCTTGGGTGTTCTGGTGCGCGTAGGCGTGACTTTTTGCAACTGTTTTCTCCTAAAACATTTTAGAAACATTATCCACCATTTTAACTCATCCAAAAGGCTTCCAATGGTGGAGATATTATAAGAGCAAGGAATACGCAAGGCGTGGGAAATGCTAGAACAATGGTTTAAGGAATAGATAAGCCCTGAGAACGGCATATGATAACGATATGTCGAAACCTTTGATAGGAAAACAAGATTTATGAGTATGAGGGTAAGGATTAGATGGATAATCCATTACATGTGAGTGGATAACTCTTAAGGAAGCCATACGACTTGATAAGTCAAGAACCTATATTAGGTAAATAAGACTATAGAAGTATTCAGTTTAGAATACAAGAGTAATAGGAATGTTTCGACATCAAAGTTTCAGATAAGCTTATAGTGTTGGTTCTCCAACAAGTAATAGGTGGCTTATGATAACGATAAGCCAAGAATCATAAGTTATAGGTTAAATGTTTTATGATTATTATTATATGATTAAAAGTTAAAGAATTATATGTCACAGTTAAAGGCGTGTTCAACACGTTTCATAGTCATAGGCATGTTCAGCAGACTCCAGGTTACGCCGGATGAGACTTCACCGAGAGGGTTGTCCACATGCAAATTCATAGAGGAGTCCGGTGTTAGCCTGATATGATAGGAATTTCACCGGGTCATAGGGAGATGTACTTCGGGGTTACTCCACCTGGACTGCACTCCGTAAAATGAACTCAGATAATAATGTTTGTTCAACGCTAACAGCTAACATAAAACTGTTATATGTATTATGTTTCATAGTTATAGTCAAAGTTATAGTTACAGGAAATTTACAGTTATAGTTATAGACAGTTATCAGAAAGTGGTCCTAGGTTTCCCCTCGATCACTAAGTTATAGTTACAGGCAGAATTATAGTTATAGGCAGTTACAGTTATAGATATAGTCAGAGTTATAGTTACAGACAGACTTATAGTCATAGGCAGATTTATACCCCTTTGTGGATAAAAGATAAGACTTGGCGATCATAGGAAATCCCCAAGATTGCCAAGGTAGGCATGGCGACCCTAGGTTCCCTGAGGTTGCCAACAGTTGGTTGGGCTGGAGCTCACTGAGACATTATGTCTCATCCCATTCCTTCTGGTGCAGGTGTTTAGGTAAGTCAGAGGTTCGTGATGGAGTTCTTCAGTGAGATACTGGATGGAGTACAGTTGCTCGTCGTGTACCAGCTCAGGAGCTTATTGGACATTGGTATAAGTATTGTATTTGTAATGGATTATTTGTACAACGAGTAAACTTGTATTCATTCAGATGTGTTGTAATATTTTATTGAAAATTTTAAATGTATCCAGTATCAGTTTAACGCACATGCTAATATTCTAGATTAAATTAGTATGGGTGTTACAATTGGTATCAGAGCAGGTCGATTCAGACCGTGCCATGGGTCATTAAAAATTCAATAAAAAGTAGTGGAATCATTGGGTTCCGGATATTGTTCTAAAGGTCACATCTAGTTGAGCCTGATCAACTCAATCTAGTATATGACAGTTAGGACAAATATCCGAGAGCTGAATGTGACCAAGGAGGAAAGAAGTGTGCGAAGGGTGAAGGCTAAGGCGTCATATTTTAAGACGGAAATTGGCAAGGTATTTAATGCCAAAGGATGATTCTCTAAAAGTGAAGTAACTGAGTCTGTTAATCGCAAAGTCTCAGGAATGTAAGAGGTATTTAAGAGTAAGGTCAAGTACCTTAATTAGTTGGACGTATCATGGAGCGATGCCTTCTCCGAGGAGATGTGTAGAGTAAAGAATTATGGAATACTCTAAGGAATGATTTGGAATCTTAACGGGAACCGTAATTTGAAAAGTTAAAGTGAGTTGCAGAATAGAGTTTTAATTCCGGGTACAGAGGTAAAGAATTTCGGTACCAAACCCAGCGACTTGGAATAAGGAATGATCAGCTAATTATTGGAAGCTCTGGACTTCCAGTAAGGAAATAGTGCGTAAGGATGGAAGGACTTGCGCACTTGGACCGGATGAGATTTTAATATCCGACAGGTAAGAGACTTATTTATGGATTAAGCGAAATATTGGACAGATGAAACAAATTACCTCCCTTTTATTACGGGTCATCAAGATGCTTTGTATGAGGAACGCAAACTTAGAGATAAGTAAAGGAAACCCCTGGTAAGGGTATGAAGTAAAGATTGAATCTTATGTTGTCAGATTATAGCAGACCGGTTTCGAGGATTAAGCAGGAATTAGCCAAGAACTATTGTGAGGCTCTAGCAGCAGGAAGATCGTCACTAACGTACAAGTTATAGTTAAAGTTATGGTTAATGTTAAGGAATTCTATGTTTTCTTTGATGGGTTCCTTACACAAGTATTCGGGTAAGCCGACGAAGATCACCTTATGTTGGTATGTGTTAAAGATGGTGGAAATACAGACCTCAGATTGCTCGAAACCATATGAAGAGGGCCAGGGATGAAAAGACCTATGGAGAATTACTCAGATAATAAGATAGATGTGAATTGTCGATACAGTAATAAGTTACAGGAAGGATCTAATAGGAAATGATAAGTGTTGAAGTTTAAGATTAATTAATCGGGTACTCGAAGAGGCGTAACATGTGTTTGGGCTTACAGGAGATCCGGTAAAAGTCGAGTCTTATCCAGACGGATTATTTCCGGAGAAACCCGAGGAGTAACCAAGAGATATGATAGAGTTATGTGGACCTAAGTTGTATTGGAAAAAGGTTGTGGATGTGAAATCCTTACGGATAATTATAGAACGGAACTCGATTCAGTATATGAAAGATGAGAATTTCCAGAAGTCATGAAATGCTTCTAGAAGTTACCACAAGTAAATAATGTATGAACTTAAGTTGCTTCAGGTACACATGAATATACATGCTGAGCCAACCATGAGATGATTATAGAATTCATAATATGAAGAGTAAAGCTAGAACTAGTGTATAAGTTGTTTTAACAGGAGCATTGTTGGGCTCGTGATTATTGTTAAAGACTGTTTACAGGTTTCGTCGTATTTTTCGTGAAAGTAAGTTTATAGTTTATGTCTGAAAGGAAACACAAAGTCAGATGACGAACAATCAATAAGTTGAGCAGGTGGTTTGAGCCATTAAGGAATGAGTTTAACGAGAAGATCTAATTTGGTAATAGTGGTGTATTACTTCTATCCCAAGGTGAATTGTTTAAATCAGAGTTGCGCAGCGGAGAAGCAATCCAAGAATGAGTTAACGGACAATTCAAAGCTGAAGCTTAGAGAAAAATGATGTTTGTAAAATCCTTGCCGGATGAATTACAGGAAAGGTGTTCAGTGATTAGTTCTCAAGCTACAGAATATTAGTAAGTAGTGATGACTTGAACCTATCATCAGTTCTAACAGGAAATTTTAAGAGATAAGTCGAGGAATGCTTCAGACCTCGAAACTCATGAGGAATGAGAATCGAAGCAGTTTAAAAATTCAAAGGATGTGTTTCTAGCACAATAAGTACATAGCGAAGAAAGCCACATCTAATACGGTAATCTAGCTGTTTAGCTCAGTAACTTTAAGTTGATTTGAATAGTAAGTTTAACCAAAGAGGAATTATGCCGTGTCATGCAGTTATTCCACATCGTACCCACGTTATGCTAGCATGTCGCATGTAACAGGCATGTAACAGGTTATGATTAGTATTATGTATACTGACCAGGCAAAGTTTATGCTACTTAGATAGTAGCGTAACATTTATTTACAGTCATGTGACATGTATCGGCAACCGTGGTACGCAGTCAGTAATGTTTAACAGGAAAGCAGAACATGTTTGTTGTTACCGAACAAATCTTAGTTGAGGAGTTCAGAAATTCTTGAACTCAATGTTCACAGTTAGAGGAAGGAAATGTCTTACACAGAACAGAAGATTACTCATAGTTTACAGTAAAGGGCTACGTGAATTCAAGTTATGAAATAAAGGATTCAGAGTTTAAGAGTGCTATTTTGATAGCGATCAGAATAGAGTTTTCTTTTCGAAAACAGAGAATGTCTTTTGACAAAATAAGTTTATAACGCCAATGGAATGTAACCATAATTTACGTTATGGGATTGTGGATACTCAAAGAATACAAGCATGAGTTAAGAGCAAGAAGAGTGACCTTAGTTGGCGTGGCATTGTCTCGAGTATGTTTTGACTAAGTATGATGTCCCATTAGTTGGACAATGATGATGCGGCGTACTGTGTACCCGATAGTAGTGTACACGTACTCGATCATGTATGGAAGCTATGTGCTATGGACTGTATTATGTGATGATATGTGAGACGACTTATGCCACACGTCACTTGTACTAAACTTTCATGAGTCTGAAATTATTGGTAAAGAAAGTATTAATCCCATGAGTAAGGAATATCTATGTAAAGAATGTTACGAATGTAACGGTGAAATGTCGTCTTATGAGGCGAAAGTCAAAGACAAGAATTCTTTTGAATTAAAAGTAATGTAATAGATTCCTCGGAAAGTTGGAATAATTGAGGAAAATCAGATCGACCAGACGTCTTCAGGATAATATTGAACGGTCAATGAAAGAAGAACTGGTAGAATTCAGTAAGGAAATCCAAGACTTAATAATTTTAAATTGGATTTATAAGGAATATGTCGAACAGAGAACATAGTCAGATAAGATGGATATGTTGGTTCAGATAACCATACGTCCTAACAGGTAAGAGTTATGTAACATGCATCAGACCTTTCGGCTGGAAAGAGATTGTCATATGTTTTGACTTACAGAGATGGAAATCATGGCTAAAGAACAAGTTTTAACCAGTATGGTTTAATCGAGGTGCGTGATTAATCTACATGTCAGACCCTAGAGTTGCCATGGAATTCCAATAAGCAAAAAGAATTGGAAATTTTCATAGTAGAGAAAGAGGTAGAAAGGATTTACCTTTTCAGGATCTCAGAAGGATTTTCTAAATTTCGAGGACGAAATTTCTTTTAAGGGGGGGTAGAGTGTAATATCCCGCTCAGGCATGACTTTTAACAGTAATAGAGGAATGAAACGTATGGAATGGCATTATAGTAATTATGAGAGGAAAGGGGTTTGTAAAGTGATAAACATGAAATTTTCTTCATATCTATCATCTCTCTCTCTCTCTCTCTAAGAGTTGATCTTTCTTCTCCCTCTCTCTCTAGCAACTCGGCCTCCATCAATCCTCACCACCATCCATCAAATTGCAACAAAATCTTGTGGGAATCTTGGCTAGCAAGCTAAAGTTGGAAGAGTAGAACAAGAGGAAGTTGAGAAGAAATCATGGAGGGATTAAAAACCAAGCTGAGGTTTTGAAGTTAAGGTTAAGCCAGCACCAAACCAGTTTTAAGGTGAGCTTCCTAGGGGTTTTAGAACCCACTTTGAGAGATTTATTGTGTATTTCATCATATGCAAAGTTTTATAGTTTTTACCCTAATCCCTTTGCTTGCTAATTCCTTGCTCATATATGTTTAAAACTATCATTTTGTAATAGAAAATCATTCCTAGCATGATTGGGGAGCTTGGGTAACTTGGGTTGAGCAAAAATGGTGGAAAAACATGATTTTTTTAACAAGTTCTGTACTGTCATGGTCGCTACAGCGACCAGCCGTCGCTATAGCGACCAGACAGCAATTTTGAATCTGGTCACCGTCGCTTGTAGCGACCAGCCATCGCTTGTAGCGACCAGCCATCGCTTGTAGCGACCAAACCAGAACAGCTCATGACAGTTGAGCTGTCTTGGGTGTTCTGGTGCGCGTAGGCGTGGCTTTTTGCAACTGTTTTCTCCTAAAACATTTTAGAAACATTATCCACCATTTTAACTCATCCAAAAGGCTTCCAATGGTTGAGATATTATAGGAGCAAGGAATACGCAAGGTGTGGGAAATGCTAGAACAATGGTTTAAGGAATAGATAAGCCCTAAGAACGGCATATGATAACGATATGTCGAAACCTTTGATAGGAAAACAAGATTTATGAGTATGATGGTAAGGATTAGATGGATAATCCATTACATGTGAGTTGATAACTCTTAAGGAAGCCATACGACTTAATAAGTCAAGAACCTATATTAGGTAAATAAGACTATAGATATATTCAGTTTAGAATACAAGAGTAATAGGAATGTTTCGACATCAAAGTTTCAGATAAGCTTATAGTGTTGGTTCTCCAACAAGTAATAGGTGGCTTATGAGAACGATAAGCCAAGAATCATAAGTTATAGGTTAAATGTTTTATGATTATTATTATATGATTAAAAGTTAAAGAATTATATGTCACAGTTAAAGGCGTGTTCAACACGTTTCATAGTCATAGGCATGTTCAACAGACTCCGGGTGACGCCGGATGGGACTTCACCGAGAGGGTTGTCCACATGCAAATTCATAGAGGAGTCCGGTGTTAGCCTGATATGATAGGAATTTCACCGGGTCATAGAGAGATGTACTTCGGGGTTACTCCACCTGGACTGCACTCCGTAAAATGAACTCAGAGAATAATGTTTGTTCAACGCTAACAGCTAACATAAAACTGTTATATGTATTATGTTTCATAGTTATAGTCAAAGTTATAATTACAGGAAATTTACAGTTATAGTTATAGACAGTTATCAGAAAGTGGTCCTAGGTTTCCCCTCGATCACTAAGTTATAGTTACAGGCAGAATTATAGTTATAGGCAGTTACAGTTATAGATATAGTCAGAGTTATAGTTACAGACAGACTTATAGTCATAGGCAGATTTATACCCCTTTGTGGATAAAAGATAAGACTTGGCGATCATAGGAAATCCCCAAGATTGCCAAGGTAGGCATGGCGACCCTAGGTTCCCTGAGGTTGCCAACAGTTGGTTGGGCTGGAGCTCACTGAGACATTATGTCTCATCCCATTCCTTCTGGTGCAGGTGTTCAGGTAAGTCAGAGGTTCGTGATGGAGTTCTTCAGTGAGATACTGGATGGAGTACAGTTGCTCGTCGTGTACCAGCTCAGGAGCTTATTGGACATTGGTATAAGTATTGTATTAGTAATGGATTATTTGTACAACGAGTAAACTTGTATGCATTCAGATGTGTTGTAATATTTTATTGAAAATTTTAAATGTATCCAGTATCAGTTTAACGCACATACTAATATTCTAGATTAAATTAGTATGGGTGTTACAGCGCGAGAATCCAGTTGAGTGAAAAAATAAATGGTCTTAATATAAGGGTCATGCTAACATAATGCCAATTTGATTCAAGCTCTATTGGAAGTGTGTTTAGAAAACACAATTTTTAAAATAAGAAAAGAATTGGGGAATTTTATCATCTTCTCCATTCTTTTTTTAAATGTGGGCGACAGTGAGAGAAAAGGGAATTTAGAGAGTGAGAAAAATTGGGGAAACACCATTATTGAGAGAAAAGAATAAGAGGAAAATTCAATGCTAAAAGCCACCCAACCATGCATATTAGTGGTAGCAATCTCAAGCACATGCTTCTGTTATTAAATAGAAAGATCAAATGTGGTCTAAGACTAGATGGTTCACAATTAAGTTGTTTTTTTGTAACAACAATTTAATCATAATAATATAGATGTCGACCAAATATATATTAAATGTCCGAATTAATTCAAAGGAAATGGATGGATCATCTAAAAGCTGCTAAAAGTTTAGGGATTAAATAATTTGAAGCTATGAGGTTTGTCTTCTCGGTAGGATGAAATGCATCCCAAAACACATATTTGCTTGCATCTTTGCATGTTAGTGGATTCTTCTCACTGCATAAGTAGCTCATCTCAAATGTACCTGTGGAACAACATGCCTTCTCTACCACCTCAAATCCTGCAAAAATATATATTGTCCATATTATCAATGATTCAATGCCATATTTTTATGTGTTTTTCTTGAACTAATTTGAAACTCAACTACTAATCCAATTTCATATAACTTACAATTTAGAGCAACAAGAAAAGTTATATAAAATTACTTTTGGTTTGACAATAAAATGTTTACTTGAATCGCCATTGACAAATTATATAGACCAATACATGAAAATTGTTTGAAATTCTAAGGATGACAAGCATCAGCTGCCAAAAGTAGAAGCACACATACAACCCTCCTTTTTGTAACATAACAAGAGAAAATAAATAAGAACGCCTCAAAACTCAACTCATATTTATTTTTCTTTGATTTGCCAAACTGGTACTGATTAGGTAACCATCTAGGTTGTGAGATAAGGGTTGAGAACTTTTATTTTTTCGAGCAATGTTAGACGATGTTCACATTTTGACCAAATTTTAAATATCAATCCACCACTGACCACCTATCATGGTGGTCCATTAAGGTGGTCCACCGTAACACTTGCCTGATAGCTACTAACCTTTTTTGTGAGGTGGCTACTAACCATTTTTTACCATGAGAGAGTAGTTACAAGTTAGAGCATCTTATATGACTATTTTTTAATGAGTCATGCTAACAAGTGCTCTAAGTGCATTGTTTAAGCAACCCATAAAAAAAATATTTTAGAAATACAAGTTAAACACTTGCAAAAGTAATAATAACACAATTTTCTATGTAGAAGTTTATTCTTTTGATTCCTTAAACAATGTCTTAAGGTCACTTGTTAGCATTTTCTTTTTCTTTTTGGGGTTAATACACCACAACCAAATAGTCCCCACAATGTCAGGTCATACTTACGCAACTCATACATATTTTACTCAAATAGTAAACAATTATGCAATAATATATTAAGCAACTCACACTTTCATTATAAGAGGAGTACTAAAAACATTCTCTTTTCAACATTCTTTTAAACACTCACTCATTTATTGAGTGAAATCAATGTAGATATTACACTTTAAAAATAAATCCTACATAATATTGTAGGACCCACATAATATTAGAGTGATGAGTGTTAAAATTCATTATAATGTTTAAAAATATATTAACCCCCACCTGATAATGTATTGGTTGTTGGAGGTTGAGGAAAGGAAACAAATTTTCATTCCATTAGCATCATATCTTAATTAAGATATTTCAACAAGTCATGTGCAACACACTTTACCACATCTTATTCTTAAGAAAATATAAGGTACAAGTTCATCAATGTTATATAACTATATAATACCAAATTGGAGATGCTCTTAGGATTAGGATGCATGCTAAAAGAGTGTTCACCTCACTTTTTTTTCTTCTTTTTCTTCTTCTTGTAAATGATTAGGATGCTAATAGTTCTTAGATTTTGAACCTAATTCAACTTGACAAATTTGACAATGTAACGATTATATCCTATTTATAGATCTAACACTCCCTTCGTGCCTAGGAGGTATAAAACTTTGTGACTCAAGTGATTCAATAATAAGCAATCCAACGTAGATTTGAGATCATATACACCATTTGTTCACTATTATAAGTAAAATTTCACTTTTTAGATACATTAATTATTCAATGTATCTAAAAAGTAAAGTTTTGCTGATATATGTAGCATAAAATTGATTAATAAGTGAGTTTTTTTGTTCAATTTATAGTCAATGCTTAGGCAAATTAATAACATACTAGGCTCTCAATAATAGTAAAAACAATCACACTTTGTATGCATAAACACTTGAACTTGTCTGCAAGAGAAGTGGCCTCGATAAATTTAATTCTATTGATGCCCAAAAATAAAAGCATACCTAATAAAACTTCAGTAGGGTACAACATTTATAAACGTTCCTTGCTGGCCACGCTAGTAGCTCTGAAGAACAGTAAATACAAACAGAGCTTTTTCATGTTGACACACTCACTGCATTTCAAAGTATGCTAAATCTTTGATAAAATGTGATAAATCCTAAAAACATAAGAGGACCAAGGGCCAGGGGCTAGTAGTTTTCAAGGACGACCATCTTAAGTTTAGGGCAAACCTACCTAGTGAAAAGGACGATAATTTGAAAACCACGTGAATTTAACAAATCAGAGGACATCAAAATTAACACTCTTATGAATATTATTATGAGTGGATGTTCATTCCCTGACATTATTTATTTTATATGATTCTTATTAGTGGATAGATATTTATTTATTTATTTTCAAGTAGTTTATTTGCTAGAATTTTACCTCTCGGATAAATAAAAGGGGAATACAAAGCTCGAACTCTGACTCATGCATACTGTAATATTCTTATCAACTGAGTTATGCTCATGGGGACACAGTGAGTAGACATTTATTACTAGTGTGGATTTTATTGTGATTGTCCATTTGAAAATATCACAAAATTATTTTATTTATTTTTTACAAATTAGCACTCAATTTTTTAAAATTTCATAAAAGTTGTTTGACTAAGTTTAAGAATAAATTTTTATTACTCTATTAAAAAAATAAAGGAAAATCAAATGAAGCATTTTAATTGTTTAAAATGTAACCTTTTTAGAATTTATTTTTTTTGGTCAAGAACCTTTTTCGAATTTTATATTACACAATCTAAAAATATCAAGAAATTTGAAATAAAAATCATGTAAAAAGTAAATTTAGCAAGTTAAATTTTCTACAGTTTATTTTGGAACATGACCATATGGCCAAAATGAAATTACGTGAAATTTATTCTTGAACATAAATGGGCATTAAATCAAAGGTCCTACCCCTGATCTACTGGATATCATTCGCTGCCGGAATTTCAGGCACTATATGATCAGCTGTATGTATCCACAAGATAGCTGTGCTGCATTGATTGTGCAATTAACTTGGTGTATGTTTGGAAACACTTCTAGACAAATCAGAATTGAGTCTGAAGATATAGAATTGATTCTGACATGTTTGATTACTATCGAATAGAATTGATTATATTTAATTGATTATACTCGAAGTTAAGATTTATAGTTTTGATTCTAGTATTGATTTTAATTCAACTCATTTTTACATAAATATATACAAACACAAATTAGTTTTAGTCAAAATCAATTTTAACCAAATTCAATTCTACCCAGCAGACAACAACACACTCTTAAGAAAAAGTGTATGTTGAACAACATATAGAAGTGAAACGACAAATATACCTAATGCATTTTGGATGAAGATGTGATATCAACTTCACTTATGTATTTGCTCAAAACCATGTGCGATGACCCCTCATGACCCAACAAGATGAACATCAATTTTATTTTATTTTTGAACCTATGTGTGTGTTTGTAGATTTTGTGTTATAGTCAATAGCCAACGAAAGAGAAGTGCAACACATAAAATACCATAATAAGATGTAGAATGCGCGCAAACACATAAGATAGACATGTTGTGAGAACAAGCAAAGAAAACATACCATAGAAGGAAGGTCTTGTGATGATATCATTGATAATCTCATAGGCATTTGCCGACAAAGCCTTCAATTGTGGTAGCTCCTTATTTAGCTTTGATATCATATTCTCCAACTTGGCATTAAATTGTAAAGCCACTCTATTGTATTTTTCATTGCAAGCATGGTCACCAAAAATATTTGTAGCCCTTTCTAATGGGAGACACCCAATAGGAACAAGACCAGTTATGGATAATTTCCTAGCACCAAGTGAGTGTAATTTCCTAACGAAATCCTCCGCAATATCCACTAGAAAATCTTGATATTGTGATACGGTGAAATGAAGTTGTCTAGTTGGGAAAATATAGTAGTTTTCAAGGAAATCATTTGTTCCTAAGCTTATTAGGTATAATGCCTCACTTATGATTTCATTTGCCTTCTTTTTACCCACATGGGCTCTCAATTTTTCTTGGTATTCTTTGAAGAACTCTATTTCCTTCCATAGTGGTATCACATTCTGTGAAAATTTGACATACATTGTTAATTAATTAATTAGTTTATTATGAAAATAAATAAGTCACCACTTTGGAAAATAAATAAACACAATATATCACACATCAAAATCAGCTTATATTGTTTTTGTTTTTTGAAACGACGATTAGTATTCATATTTTTTATGCTTGAAGTTGAGATCGAATCATTAACCTCTTCATCATTCTACCTTTTAAACTCCATACTCAAGTACCAAATCATCCTTATGTCCATTTTTTTATTTTTTTTAACTAAATCTTTATATCCACTTATCACCTATTGTATTTATTTAGCAACAACCATCCACAATTCAAATAAAAGAGAAATCAATTTTTTTTATATTATATTATATTTGAAACATGAAAATATTAACTTAGGCAAATTTTAATATGTTGGCATCGAAAATGAAATTGTCACATCACATACTTCGATGGTTAGAAATCAGCACATTTTTTTTTATACATAGTATCTTTTAACCACAATAATACTTTTCTATTACTTTGTCTCTCTCAACACTACTCATGGTATCACCTTGTCATGTCTAAAGGTGGCACTGGCTCTAGCTGCCATACGATCCATTAGTGGTCATGCCTACTGTCTTTAATTTCCTTTTTAGTTAAACAACCTAGCATCTACGTAGGTTTTTATTCTTCATCAATGAGTTAATTCTCATCACATATATCATAGAAAGATAATTAAAAAAATTGGTAGATAGACAGGTAGAGAAACATAAGGAGACAGATGGATTGCCTAAAAAAAAGGAAATGGAGTAGATGGTCAAATTTGAGAGTGAAAGGAACCTTACAACGGAACGATTGGATCACTATTTTATTGAGTTTCAAAGCCTACATATTGGAATTTAATTTTTTAATTTTTTTTTTAAAATTTACGAGTAGTTTTCCATATTGACAAATGCTAATAATTGCGTCTGCTAAAAAAATGCTAATCATTGTGTCAAACACGCTGGTTTTTATGAAACCAAATACTCCTCCGTTTCAAAATACATGTCCATTTTAGAGAAATTGCAGTAACCAAAGACAAGCTAGTTTGACACAGAAGTTCCTATTATACCCTTGTCTTTGATTTTCTCTATTTTACATTTTTTTATCTCATCTCATAATTACTTCCAATACCAATACCAAAATTAATTAAACAAGTTCTAGGGAGAGTGCATGAGTAAATCCACTTAAAATTGGTTCAACATTTATTAGTAGAAAATAATTATTGTGGAGAAAATCTAGAATCCAATTAATTGGTAGACAAGGGTAAAATAGACAAAATGTATCATTAAACTATCAAATGGACATGTATTTTGAAACAAAAAATTTCTTCAAAATGGACATGTATTTTGAAACAGAGGGAGTACTACTCATATCTTATACTCCTCCGGTCCTTATTATAAGAAGAAAAATCAAAAAACATCAAAACCAATACACTCATTAATTAGTGTAACTTTTTGAATATTTTTACAAATATACCCTCATAAAAAAATTGTGAAGCATTAAATACACACACTAATTTTAAAAAGACAAACATTAAATAAGGGGTATAAAAGTCTTTTAAACAATAATTACACCTTAAAAGTTTGTGATATTTTCTAATAAATAGGACCAAGAATTTTTTTGAAAATTTTCTTATATATAGGACCGAAGGGATTATATCTTATATATATATATAGGGGTGGGCATGGTTCGGTTCGGGATGAAAACTGAACCGAACCGAAAAGAACTATTTGATAAATTTAAAATAACTGAACCGAACCGAACTGTTTGGATTTTGAACTGAACCGAACTGTTCCAAACCGAACCGAACTGTTTCGAACTGAACCGAACTGTTATTATTGGTACCATTGAAAAAAATATAAAAAACCAAATAAAATCGAATTTTAGAAGGTAAAACCGAACCGAACTGTTTTGAACCGAACCGAACTGTTTCGAACTGAACCGAACTGTTTTGAACTGAACCGAACTGTTTCAGTTCAGTTCTAGAACTGTTAGTAATGGTTCAGTTTTTTTTGGTTTGGTTCGGTTCAGTTCAGCAATTCGGTTCGGTTTTTTGGTTTTTTTGCCCACCCCTATATATATATAAACACACTACTTATGTCCTCTTTTTTTTTTTTTACAACTACCTATGTCTTAAAAATTGAACATATTTATATCTTTTCTTGTAGTACCTTTCTATAGGCTCCTTTGATATTTTTAACTACATGCGTTATTTCGTTATCAACTCTCTAATTATGTTATATTTTTCCATACAGTTTGTAATTAATATTAAAACATAAATTAATTATCTCTTTATGGGTAAACTTGTAAAAAATGCCAATTGACAATTAATCTTTTGGTGTACAATTGACAATTAATCTGATTTGAGCTCGTAATTTCGTCAATAAATCTTATCTTTAGGGACGGATTTAGTGGTTTTCTTTGAAAAATTTAATATTAATATGCTACCAATTATTTTTTTAGGGGTATGTTACCAATCATAGATTGATAGTACTGTTTTTTAAATAGATATAGTTTCAACTTGGGATATATATTAGAAATTTAGAATATATATTTAACGAGTTTTAACTGCTCTTTCAACCTTAAGATTTTCTCTAAACTTGGAATGGAGTACCATCACATCACCTCAAATTTTTATCATAAAATATACACGACTCTTGTTTTTAGTTTTCCATTAATTTGTGTTCTAATAATTCCTTGAATGCAGGTGATGACAATGTGAAATCTTATTTAATATATCACATAAATTAAAATAAGGTAGGATTAAATCGAAAATGGACGGTATAAAGAAGAGAGAACACATTGTAACCAAAAAGAAAGAAAGAATGGAGAGCACATTGTACCAAAAAAAAAAAAAGAGAACATAGCCCAACACAAATAAATAAGAGATATAAAACAAAAGTACTCCATTCTGACAAAAAAATAAATAAGAGATATAAAACAAAAAATAGAGAGAACACTTTTATTTTATTTTTGACAAAAAATTACTATCCTCTAGTCACATTTATAAGCAAATATTTCTTTTTGAGGTTCATTAAATATCTGATGTATCTAAACTACATTATAGGTAAGATACATTAGTTATTTAATAAACTTGAAAAAAAAATATTTACCGGAGAGTATATTTTGAACAATTGGTTAGAAAAAAGAACTTACTAGTACATCAGAAGTTGCATTATCATATCCAGTGCCAGCAGAAGCAAAGCAAACACCAGTGACAAAATCATCAATGGTATAAGCAGGATCCAAGTATGCCGGTATAGTGCGCTTAACGCCGAAAGCCTCAGCAATGAAGTCCGGTGGAGTACGACCGTTACAAAACCGTCCGGTGGGGCGGCCACCTTCGAAGTCACGGCCGTAAGGTTTAAAGTTGCTCTTGAGAAGTGTAGCTATCCTATTATTGTTTCCAGAATCCACAGAAGAATCACCAAACACAATTACTGCTGGTACATGATTTCTAGTCTTGCAAGTCACCATGATAATTTGGGTTATCAATATTAACCATGCTATGCATATGCATATAAGCCTCATGATAATAATGAAGTATTAATATTATGTACTATTTTTATTTTAACTCTTTTGGAGAAGCTATTCTGGCTTCCACAGAAGATTTATATATGTATATATAGTAGTTGTTCAAGGTTAGATAAATGTGATTAATGCGCAAGGAAAGTTTGGTTGGCAGTTTTTAATGATCAGTTTGTATGTGGCTTATATCGTTTCTAGGTATGTCTATAAACATTTATAATTTCTTGTCAATGTCTCATCTCCCTTCACCATTTTTTAAGGTATGAAATGTTATGAAATATGATTTTAATTTAGTTAAATTAGTTTTAAATATTCTCACTATCAGAGGACATACTTTTTACATTGAATCTTTTCTCTAACATCCTTAAGCACTTATCCATTAGACTGAACTCTAATGTCAACTGAACGTGGTGAAAAACACATGAGAGTTTGAATTAGGCTTTCAAAAAAATTTCTTTTTAGAAAACTTAGTTTCATGTTACTTTTTAAAAACGATATTTGTCTTAAAAAAACCTTGATCGCATGTTTTAAATAAAAGAGTTGAGGGAAAGATAACACAAGAAATTTATAGTAGTTCATTATCCGACTTATAGCTAGCTCAGTCCCTTCCATCTCAAGCATTTTCACTAACGGTCCAACTAACCAAAGACCTAATAGTTTAGAGGGACTAAAACGAAAAGTTGGTATATTTATAGAGACCAAAAACATATTTAACCCTATTTTTTTTAAACAAAAATGGGGTTTAGATCGGGTTTCCTGCTGCAACACCCAAATCATATATTAAGAAAGAAAAAAAGTATAAAAAGAGGGGGGACATAAACTAAACCCCTCAAGAAAGAAAGAAAAAAAACAAAGAAAAATCAAATCTTCAGTTGTAAACCTTTGGGAGCACCTACCCTAAGCCTGGTAGCAGGGCCGTCCCGACAATTCGGAGGCCTAGTTGTAATCTTGACAATTTTTATTTAAAAAATATTGAAAAACAACCAACGGCATTTAGAGTGACAAACATCTAGGTTGTAGTTAAATATACGGGCAATGGTTCAAACATTACTTTTACCTACAGACATGTAGATATTTACCTATGAATAATGTATAATTGACAACAAAATTGTTGAATTCTAGACTTTTAGCTACGGAAAAATGACATTTAGTGACGGATTTTGGTCGTATGTACAAGTTTTCTTTTCAAACTTTGAGCATAACTCCCTTTTTTTCCTGTGCCAAGGGCCTTGATGCACTTGCACATGACCAAGGGCCTTGATTCACTTGCACATGACCGACCCTGCTTAGCATAACTCCCTTTTTTTAACTTCAGTCTGGAGCTTTTGCTTGTTCTTCATTTTTCTCTGAACCACTAGTTGAAATTGCTGGTTATCAACTGTATTTGCTTCATTAAATTTATCATTATGATTCATGCTAGCCCATGATCCATAAGTACTATTAAGCTATAGTAACAAATAGCTAACATAAAACAGAGACATCAATCCTAATCCTAATAAATTGAAATCTACTTATTTGTAAGGGAGACGAGAAACTAGTTCCAGAAGCCATACAAGCAAACACATCCACGTAGACAATGTAACACCCTAATGCAACTTGAATCGATGTTAATCAGTTATTCCTAACTCTATGTCTATAAACCACATGCATACTTTAGGGACTAGATTGTGAAATCAAACAACCAGCATTCAAGACCTATAATGAGATGTAATACACATGTGTGTACATACATGTGCACTCTAATAATATAGGACTTCTCACTTTCCCCTTTAAAATTGATGTTTTGAAGTGGAACGAATTGAATTAGGTATAGAAAATTAACATAGAAAAATATTAAAGTTATCGGGGGAGGATAAATTATTATTAATAACAACGATATTATTAACCATTTTACAACTGTTTCGGTTGGGATTTAACCTTTGAAGTTATAAAGCCAAATTTTTACCATCAAACTGTACTTTAAGTTACAAAGTTCCGATGGTTCAGAAGAGACATGATAGGGCACATAGTTGTTATAAGCCAGCCTAACAAGAAATTTGATTTTTTTTTTTCTGGTAGACGAAGACGCCAGATCCGCCGAGACCAAGAGATGGTGGCGGCATTTGTCACTTGCTATTTCAAGAGCCAAGAAAAACCAACTTTAGTTCTTGCAACTCTTTCATTTAGAAGTGCAATCTATTTCCTTATACAAATTCAATTCATTTTTTTTTTCAGATTTATTTTCCTATCTTTAATTTAGAAATAAGACAGCAATGACAATGATGTATATATGATTATCAATGAAATACTAACTACCCGGCTGCTATGTTCAATGATGTATATATGATTATTCAGCCATTAATTAATTAATGGCTGAATAAATTAGTGTATGTATAATATTTGAATTTTTAAAATAATAATGTGTTATATTTTGAATTTTTGTTTTTTAGAATAATAATGTTGTTATATTTCGAATTTTTTTTATGGAATCTATAAATTTTTGAATTTTTTTTAGTGTATGTGTGTATTGCATGTTGAATATCTTTTTTTTAGGGTATGTTATAATTCAATTTTTTTAATTGTATACATGTTGTTATATATATATTTTTTAGGGTATGTTATATCTGTTAAATATATAGTATAGTATTGGAAAATAAACATAGTCTTATATTAAGTTTTTAATAATAACATTAGGTTTCACTAAATTGGGTATACTTTTATTTTAATTTAAAACTGTATTTTTTTAAGTTTAACTAAGAAAAATGTTATTTATTCAAATTTTATTTTTAATGGTGTAATAATTTCTCCAATATCAAAACTGTTTTTTTTATTTTGTTTAGAACTTTAAACTGTTTGTTTTCAAGTGTAATAAATTATAATAATGTTTTTTATATGAAATTGTATTTTTTTACTACAAATCTATTTTTTCTTAATTATTAAAACAAAGTAAAACTGTTTTTTTTATCAAAAACATTATTATAATAATAATTTTTTTGATATGAAATTGTTTTGTTAACTAAACAACTTTTTTATAAGTAATTGGAATAAAAAAATTAATATAAATGAATAATTATTAAACTGATATTATTTAAAGACTATTTTTTTTAATTATAAAAGTGTTTTCAATTAGTAGTGCGTAAAGAAATTTTTTGGCGTAAAAAAAGTTCGTGCGTAAAAATATTCGCGCGTAAAGAAATTTTGTGGAATATTTTTAGTTAGTATACAAATATTTCGCGCGTAAAGAAATTTCGTGGAATATTTTTAGTTAGTACTCAAATATTTCGCGCGTAAAGAATTTTCTTTATCAAAAACAGTTTCGCGCGTAAATAAATTTCACGAGGTTTTTTTTAGTTAGTATAAAAAAAATTCGCGCGTAAAGAATTTTATTTATTAGAAATAGTTTTGCACCTAAAATAAATTTGTGCGTAAAAAAACAATATACACAATATAGTAATTATAGGTTACTTAGATAAATAAATATTTTTACTCGTTACGTGATCAACTATTTAGTCTAGTCGATTGAACTTATAATTTTTTGCGTTAGTACGTAGCGCTACTAAGCAAAAAATTACTAATCGTGAAATATGTGAACATTATAGTTAAACGAGCAAAAGATGGAGTATTATCAGCATTATCGTAGTTGGATGTATGACAGAACATTACCGGGAAGAAGAGGATTAAAGCCCCATTTTAATAATTATTTTTATTTTTAAAATAATTTAAATTAAAAAACAACTAAAAAATGTTTTTTAAAATAATTTAAAATGATTTTTATTTTAAAAATAGTGAAATAAAAATACTAATTAAAAACGTGTTCAAAAATAATTTTAATAATTATAATTAATTTTTTTTATTTTTAAAGTAATTTAAATTAAAAAAACAATTAAAAAGCATTTTTTAAAAAATTTTCGTCATGCACTTTACCAGGGGTAGCCCCTCGCAAATTTGCCAGGGGCATGACCCTCACAAAGCTCATGTCACTGTTTTGATCAGACTGATGTGACAAGTGATAGTGTTTTGCAGTGCGTCAGAAAAGGTGACCAATTGAATCAGACAATTTGCCAGGGGCTATCACTACAAGAAAAGTTGCAGTTTGCCAGGGAATTAAGCCAGGAGCATGCACTCCTGGCAAAAAAATCAGGAGTAAAGCCAGGGAAGCTCCTGGCAAAATGCAAAAGGAAATGGCGCGCTGCAAATTCCTTCTACCAGGGGCAAGGCCCTCGCAAAGTGCACCTGGCCCTGGCTTCCTTTCTAGCGCCAGATTTAGAAATTCAAAAAGGGGACAATGTTGCATGTGTGTCAGGGATTTGCGAGGGAATGTGCCAGGGGTTGACCTGGGACACGGCTAACCGTGCTTGACAAGACCAAGCGCTGCAGAAAGCTGAAAAGCCTGGCATGCGAGGGGCATTGCTCCTGGGAAATTGCATGTTGTAGTGGCTTTTTCTGACACAATGTATTGACCGTTCAGACTCCATTTGCGAGGGGCATATCCCTCGCTTAGGCCTTGGCATAAATTACACTATAAAGCTTGCATCAGTACCGTAACTTAGAAAAAATTTAGACATAAGTTCCACAGCTTCTTCCTTTCTTCAACATACATCCTTTATTCAACACAACACACACCAATCTTTCTCCAACAACACTAATTTTTATTACTTTGGTAAATCTCTTTATACTTATATTTAATTTCTTCATTCAATTTTTTTCTTATATATATTGACATATAATTTCTTCTTTGTCATTTGCATGTCAAATTAAGTGAAGCCGCCTCCTCCTGTGATTCTTTGCTCAACTTGGTTTTGGAACTTTTCTTTGTGAAGCTTGAACAAGTTAGTAGTTTGTCTACTTTAAATTGTTGATATGTTATAAATGTTGTAATGTAATTTTTTGAATTTGTTAATTAATTAATGGCTGAATTGTATGTATAAATTTTTGGATCTGTTATATATAATTTTTTTGGAATAATGATGTTAATTAATGGATGAATAAATTAGTGTATGTATAATTTTCGAATTTTTAAAATAATAATGTGTTATATTTCAAATTTTTGTTTTTTAGAATAATAATGTTGTTATATTTCGAATTTTTTTTATGGAATGTATAAATTTTTGAATTTTTTTTAGTGTATGTGTATTGCATGTTGAATAGGGGAGTGAATTAGTGTATGTATAATTTTCGAATTTTTAAAATAATAATGTGTTATATTTCAAATTTTTGTTTTTTAGAATTATAATGTTGTTATATTTCGAATTTTTTTTACGGTCAATTTTTGAATTTTTTTCTTTGATCGAGATTCCTTATGGTGGATTATCCAAATTCATTCACGCTACTTGGTAGGGGAGTGATTGGTTTGGCTTCTACATATCCTTTTGCCAAAATTTGGTTAATTAGTTCGGTGATTTACAACTTTTCAATTTGACAATTTGTTTCTTTCAACGTGCAATTCAATCACGTTTCTTTGGTTCTTGTGCAATTGGATTCATCATCAGTTTGGTTCCAGCACCAAGTGCCTCGCCATGTTTGATTGGCAGGCTGAACTTGCGACTCCGGTTCCTCCTTCACCCACCGCGCAAGCACGGATTTCCTCTTCTGCAGTGGCTGGTTCTTCAAAATCTTTCGCGCAGGCAACATTTTCTTCGTCTGCCATGGCTGCTACTACAAAACCGTCCTTTGCACAGGCTGTCAGAGGACCTCAGGTACACTTCTCTGATCCGCTTCCCACACTGTCAATTCGTGGGGAAACACTTTCCATTAAGATTACGAATGAGGCTTATGTTCGAGGGTTAGAAGCGTGTATGGTTAACCTTCGGGGCAGACTAGTTTTGAACAAGGGGGATAAACCACACTCTTCCACGGATATCGTTGCAAAGCTGCAAACACTATGGAAGACTAATGGACAGTGGCGTATGCTATCCCTGGGTCGGGGGTATTATGAATTCTCTTTTGCTTCTTATGATGACTTACGATTAGTTTAGGCAGCAGGTACGGTCAATTTGAAACCGGGTGTTCTACGTTTATTTGAATGGACGAAGGACTTTAACGCTCACACACAACGACAGACACATACCCAGGTTTGGATAAGATTGTGGGAATTGCCGCAGGAATATTGGATGGAGCGAACTCTGTATGAGATAGCAGGGGCTGTCGGGACACCGTTGTTAATTGATAATGTTACTAAGAACAGGCTGTTTGGACACTATGCCAGGGTGTTGGTGGATTTAGATCTTTCCAAAGACATATTTTACGAAGTTATGGTAGAACGGGAAGGTTTTGCATTCCCGGTGGAGATTGAATACGAGGGGTTGCCGGATTTTTGTACTCATTGTAAAAGCATTGGCCATAATGTAACGTCTTGCCGATGGTTACATCCGAACAAAGCAGACAAACAAGAGAAGCACATTCCAGTTGAGAAAGGGAAAAAGCCGATAAATTCGCAGAAACAGTACACTCAAGGGTGGAAGCCACGGGATAATTCAGATGGCATTGGATCATCTAAGGCTTTTGAAGCTGCGGCCCCTCAGCAGCAGCAGGAGGCTCACGCAGATAAGGCCCTTGAGATTACAACCACTCAGCACGAGAGCTTGGATGTCGCACCACACAGTGAACAAATACAAGAACAACCCGCTACAATGGTCTCGGCCTCTCAAGTACAGGCTGTAGAACTTGCTGCTAAGCCGATTAATGCATACTCCACCTCCTTCAGCTTTGCTCTGCAAAATGTGTCAGATGTAATTCCTCACATGCCCCTGCCTCATCCGACTAGGCCTGTGTTGGAATTGGTCCAAGTAGGGCACATTGACGTGCATTCAGGTGTAGTGGAGCAGACGAGTCCGGAATCGAGGGAGGTGGTTGTTCCCAAGGTTCCTGATGCGACTACTACGCTTTCACCCCCATTAGCGCACAAAGACGTACAAGAGATTTCTATTGAGATGGTTTCCTCCGCTTCTGATAGGGAGGTGTCTCTGGTTCAACATGTTGTCGCGCACGCTGACGTGCAATCTAGCTCTCATACAGGTCATGTTCGCTCCTTTCCTTTTGAGACAGATGTGGTATCGGATGTCGCGGCTCTGTTGAAGCAGTATTTCATACAACAAAAGTAAGTATTTTCAATTATCGTCTCCACAGGGATTGGTGCGTTACTTCGAACCGTTCAACAATCGGTGTTGTTTTGAGTTAAGGGTTTGTACAACTGGTTTCATAAAATGACGGAATGTAAATGCGGGAATTAAAACGACAAGTAATAGGGAATAAAAGTATTGGAATTAGAGTTCATCAATCTTGCAAAGAATGTAATAAATAAATCATGCATATGAATTTAGCGTTTTAGCGTAAATATCACGTATCGCTCTACAATATCATTGATTTCCCAAATGACATCGTGAGATCGATCGTATCGTTTAATCGACGATTTCCCAATCAATCAAACGATCCGAAAGCATTACGATCCGAAACTTAGTGCAATTATCAAAACCCAAATCCATTTCTAGATTTTCTTATTTTGATAGAAGATTATTCTTAAACATAGATTCAAAAGTATTTGTCAATATCGTTTGAATCAATCATGAGAATGAAAAGCAAGAATAACTTCATAAACACTTAAATTGCTAAATCATATATTCACATAATCATTCATTACATCAAAGCTAGAAAGATTACCTCTAATCCCAACAAAGGGATGTTAGTTGCTCATTTTCATGACAACTATACAAAAGATAAGAGAAAAGATGAATATCATGACCCAAAGTCTTGATTTCCCAAAGCCCTTGGTTGATTTCCACAATTCAATCCTTTTGCTCCTTGAAGATCACTACTTCTAGCCCTATTTACTAAGTCCTAATGATTACTGGACGAAAATATAAGCTATCTATGAATTATATTTAAAAAGACTGAAAAGAAAGCTTAAATACAAAAACTGAAAGTGACAGTTTCGCTCAGCGATGCGTAACGTCGCTCAGCGAACCATGCAAAACTGCCCAATGGTATTCTGTCACGTCATCTTCAGCATTAAACCGCCTTGATGATTTCGCTGGGCGATCCATATTTCGCTGAGCGAAGGTGACATTTACTGTTCCAGCTGAACTCTCTGCCTGACTTCGCCAACCTTTCGCCTAGACTTCGCTGAGCGAAAGTCTTCATGCATTTTTCATTAATCTTTGATATTTTCAGGTCCTGGCTTGCTTTTTCCTACACAAATGGGGAAGAATAAGATATATAAATAATAATTGGCATTTATTCATAAATTCCATGCTTTTCCTAAGGTAACTTGCACAACAAGTAACTAAAAATCTTTGTAAAAGACATGGATTTAATCATGTTTTGCCACTTATCAAATACTCCCCAACTTAGTTCTTTGTTTGTCCTCAAACAAAAGATTCAAAATAATTGGAAAAACAAGGCTTTGGACAAAGTTAAGCATGAGGCAAAAATTTCAAAAATGGAAGAAAAGATTTTCAGGTGAATGATTCAATTTTGATAGCGCGAGCAATAGTAAAGTTTCTCATTCCACTAAATACATACCATGAATGTGACATAGTCCTAAGCACAAATTTCATATCTCACAATTCTTGGCAAACAAAATATTTAAATTTGAACCAAACCTAACACACTTCTATATAAAAAGTAGATGAACATGTTGAAATCATTTGTGAGGGTTATGAACACTCATCCAACAAACATGATAACATTCCAATTAAATTATGTGTCCATCTAATTATCATTTCCAAAAGCATAAAAGGCATTGATCAAAAGGTCTTTAAGGGTTGTAATTGGGCTAGGTTACAAAAGAATTGTCATATGTGGGATATTTGAATTCAAATGGCCAAGCAAGAGGAACATTCAATCTAATTACAAATTTCCTTCTTATTCCAATTCAACTCTTGGTGAATTACAAATTTTTCTTTTCTTGATTGATCTTGACAACTTTTTCTTTGAATTATTGCAAACCTTTTCATTTTTCTCTTTTCTTTTTCTTGGTTTGCTTTTCTTTCTTTTTTCTTTCTTTCTTTTCTTTTTCTTTTTGTCAAGATCAATTATCTACATTCACCATTACATTGACTTAACCATAACTTCCCTTTCTCCCCAACTTAGTTCAATGACACCCTAATCGAATGTTCCTTTATCATTATGGCAAAGGTCAATAAAAACGATGGATAAGGGTTCACAAGAAAACAACTATCAGAATTCAATAAAGAGTTAACTATGAACTGAATTTTTTTACAAATTCCGGCAATTTAAATAAGCAATTGAGCTTATTAAAATTGACAGTTCACAGTTACCAATTCTGATTCAATAGGCTCAGAGGGGTTAACAGATACTCACACATCTCACAGGGTAGGTTCATTTGGTCAAGTATTTCACTCAATTTCAAAAAAATTGCCTTGATCACTTCAATGCTTTTATACAAATTAAAACAACAACAGATTTAACATAATATAACTGAGTTAAACACGAAATGTTGGTCTCCTGCATATATATACAATGGTTGAGGATACCTCACATTTTGGCTAGTTCTATATTGGTTCAAACGTAAATATGTGCTTACTTAAAACTGAGTAACATAAAAATTGTGTGCAAAGGACTCATTTCACAATCAAGTATATACCTAGAAAAACAAGAAACGAGTACCTTAGCTGCGTGCTTTATCACTAACTTTTATCATTATCACTCACCTGATCTTTTGCTCACAGCTTTGGCTTAGTTCAAGCATTTAGCTTTGAGTATTTGAACAGGGTTCACACAATTTAAAATTAACTATACTAACTAAAACATGATACTAAAATAAATAAATATAACACACAAAATTAATACCAAGAAAAAACTTAAGCAAATTGTACCATAAGTACATAAAATTCAAAGTACAGAATTCAAATACGGAATTAAAAGTACGGAAGCAAAGTACAAATCAAAATACCGAAACAAATACGGAAATTCAGTTATACAAGCCATGGTATATCAGACAATCCAAAAAAAAAATTCTGACTGAAAGCATTAAAGATAATATTTCACTGAATGTGCGTGCTTTCAAGTTGTACTTCCTCTTCAGTCCTCCATCTCCTCATCACTTTCCGTCTCCTCATCCATACCACCAGCTGCTACAACATCATCATCAGCACCTGCAGCTGCACTGCCCCCTCCATAAAAGAATGGCATGTCCTCAGGATAATTCACATAGGAACGGTACTGATCCGGGGTCATCACCTGCTGAGCAGGGTCTGATGGAGCACCCCACTGATGCTGCAGACGATAAAGGGACTCCTGGATACCCAGCTGACCTCTGTAGTGTGCTTCCATAGCATCCCAAGTATAACTCTGATACCTAGGATCCCACTGTGGAATCTGAGTCTGCTGTGGCTGTGAAGGCTGCTGCTCCTGTGCTTGTGAAGATTCAGGCTGATCTTGTGTTTGGTGGGGGGTTCTCCTTGCTTGCCTCCCCTCATTGTGTCGGGCAATATATGCATCATCCACCGGATTTACTATCTGCTCGTGGATTTGTGGTGGGAGGACAATGCGTGCTGACTGGCACAGGCCCATAATCAGTCCAGGAAAGGCAAGTGGACACTTAGCAGTTGTTATGCCACTCATTGCAACTGTTTTAAGCTCCTTTGCAATGATTCTGGCAATGTCCACTTTCTTCCCAGCAAGGATACAGTAGATGAGGGGGGTGACATCCAATGTGGTTGAGGACATATGGCTTTTGGGTCGGATATTGTGTAAAATCAGGTTTAGAATCACCTGAGCCGGCATTGTCATGTCCTGCTTCAATGCTCTAAAAGGCCTCCCAGCTGCATTCAGATCATAGTCCTTGCCCTCCTTGTAGATAGCTTTCTTAATTTCTTCGTGGTCCCAATTGCCACGAGCTTGCTGAGTGTGGTACTCACACAAGTATTCAGATTCAACAGGAGTCAGAGGGTTTCCAAGGTAAGCATTGATGGCTGGGCGGTGAAACTTCACAACATGGCCACAGACAAAGGTTTGGAATTCAAATGGGTCCTCAGGGTCATCCGGTATTGCGTTCGCGTAGAACTCCCTCACAATATCCGCGTTGATATTAGTCGGAGGACTAACCAACGTCTCCCACTTCCGGCTCTCAAAAATCCCCAAAATTCCAGTATATTTCCCTTGAGGATTGATGATGAATTCTTTCTCGTGCAAAAACTTCCTCTTGAGCAGCTCCTGGTACCTTGCTGTGTGATGTGCGCTGTAACATCCCACCTAAGACCCGAATATTTATTAATATTGAGACGAAGTATCGGAATGTTTTAAGCAAAGGACAATTTGGTAAATTGTCAGTTAATGAGTTATTTATGTGGCAAGGGTAATATCCCGTTTATAAGTATCGATTATCAGTATTGAAACCTGATGAAACAAGCGTGGCAATTTAGTAAATAAGTGGAATGGCAATTATGTAAATATTTTGAAAAGAGAAACTTATTAGAATGGAAGCAAGATATTTATCTTGCTATTCTTCCATTCTTTCCTTTCCCAAAAATCAGCTCTCTTCTCTCCCTTTCCTCTCTACTCTCACGCCTCCTCTTCCTCCCCCATCAACCCATCAAACTTCATTCCAATTCATGTGGGAAAGAGCATACTAGCAAGCTTGTGTGGAAAGCTAGAGCAAGAGAAAGAAACAAGGAGAATTAAAGAAGAATCAAGAGAAGAGAAAAGAGGATCAAGCTATGATTGGAAGGGAAAGCTTGGCAAGGAAGCAAGCAATGATCAAGGTGAGTTCCCTAGGGGTTTTAGAACCCACCATGTCAAGTTTTAATGAATATTTGTATTATGAACAAAGTTATGAATTGTGGAACCCTAGTACTAGATTGCTAGTAATCCTTGATTATTACATGTTGTATCCTGTTGAAAAGCATTAGAAATTATCTCTTTAAACTGTATGATGCTTGGGCATGATTGGATAGACCAAAAATGGTGGAAAACATGTTTTGAACTAGCCCTATGCTGTCCAACTGCAGGTAAAATCGTGTCACGATTTTACCAGCGTGTCACGATTTTACAGGCAGAAACTAACACGATTTCTGGGTATGAAATCGTGACACGATTGCCAAATCGTGTCACGATTGCCCAATCGTGTCACGATTTGACAGCTTACAGGGGACATTTTGTTTTTCAACTTTTCTTGCACCGTTTCGGCTATCCAATACTGCTCCAAACTTAAGGATCGACATGTAATGATTAAGCATTGCTAAAGAGCATATCAAGACCTATCCTTAAGATGGTTAAATCAACATTATAGAGTGAGGATGATAGGCATAAGATTATTAGAATGGATGACTTAATCCTCAAGTCACTATAGAGAATATAAGACTAGTTTTGGGAATTATCCCTTACTAAGCAGTTTATCATACACAATTAAGTACAAGCAAGCCAAGAATGTTATAGTATTCAAGTTTAGAAACCTATTATAGGTTAAAGAGAATTAAGAAGGTACTTATCATGTACCAAGCACAAGAATGATACCATGTTATAGCTAAGAACCTCTAGTAGGTTAAGTTTTAAAGAATGCATTAGATATGCACCAGGAATATGAAACGTAATAGATACTTATATGAACTTAAGAAAGAATCTAATGATAAAGAATGTGATAACGTGTTCACCAGACTCCGGGATACGCCGGATGGGATTTCTCCGAAAGGGCTATCCACACGTAATTTATAAGACTATGCTAAACGTGTTCATCAGACTCCGGGTTTCGCCGGATGGGACTCTTCCGAGAGGATTGTCCACACGTATGTTAAAAGACTTAAGCATGTCCAGCAGGCTCCGGGATTCGCCGGATGGGACTTCTCCGAGAGGGTTGTCTACATGCAAGATGTGTCCAGCAGGCTCCGGATTATGCCGGATGGGGCTTCACCGAGAGGGTTGCCTACACAAAGATAAGAGGAGTCCGGTGTTAGCCTGATATGATAGGAATTTCACCGGTATGATGGGAGATGTACTTCGGGGTTACTCCACCCGGATGCACTCCGTAAAATGAACCAAGATAATGATTGTTTGTTCAACGCTAACTTCTAACTTTATAATATGAAAAGATGATACGAATATGAAATGAATACGTATATTTTATATGTAATACGAGACATGATGATTAGTTCCTAGTGAACGCGATGTGATCATAGGATGTCCCCAAGATCACTACGTATAAGACTAAGATAAAAATAGAGTATGAAATGCATAAGATTATGTATATGACAAGTATAAGGAAGATAAAGACATGACGCGATCCTAGGTTCCCCTTGATCGCGATAGATGTTAAAGAATGATAGCGATCGTAGGTATCCCCAATATCGCTAAGAGTAGGCACGGCGACCCTAGGTTTCCCCCGTGGTTGCCAACAGTAGGTTGGGTTGGAGCTCACTGAGACGTATGTCTCACCCCAATCCTTCTGGTGCAGGTTCATAGGTTAGCAAGAGATGTTCATGAAGATCTTCAGGAAGACGCTGGATGGAGTGCAGATGCTCGTCATGGCAAGCTCAGGAGATTGATAGATTTTATATATGTATATGAATATGTATTATATGATATTTGGATATTTATGTAAACGAGCAAATTGTACTCATTCAGTGGTTCTATATTGTATTTATTATTGAAAATTTTAATGTATCCGGTATCAGATTAATACGCATGCTAAATATTCTAGATAATTTAGTATGGGTGTTACAATTGGTATCAGAGCAGGTCGATTCAGACCGTGCCTTGGGTCATTAAAGTTTCAATAAAAGTAGTGGGACCATTGGGTTCCGGATATTGTTCTAAAGGTCACATCTAGTTGAGCCTGATCAACTCAGTCTAGTATATGACAGTTAGGATAAATGTCCGAGAGCTGAATGTGACCAAGGAGGAATGAAGTGTATGAAGGGCGAAGATTAAGTTGACAGAATTTTAAGACGGAATTGGCGGAGAAGTATTTATGCCAAATGGTGGCCATCAAACCGTAAAGTGACGAAGCCTGATTGTGGCAAGGTCTTAGAAAGACATAAGGGATATTTAACAGTGAAGTGAAGCGCCTCAACCCAGTTGGACGCGTCGTTGGACGATGTCTTGTGTGCGGAATACATAAGGATTAAGGAATCATGGAATTATCTAGGAAATGACGTAGAGCCTTGATGGGAACCGCAGTTTGAGAATTTAAAGTGAAGTGTGGACTAAGTAACAATTCTGAGTACAGAGTTGAAGAATCGAACTTGAATCGGATGAGATTTTAATGTCCGGACAGTTAAGAGAATTAATTATGGGTTACGTGAGTTATTTGGACGGATGAAACTAACCACTCAAGTGTGGTTATTGAGTATGAATCACAAGTAAGTTTGACCCCATCAGATCAGCCGCACCTCCCGAACCATAAATGCTAGATTTGGGAATTAAGAAGAGATGATGGTGTGCAACCTAAGGACTACGATGGAAGTGTGAATCAGATATTCAGATGCGTTCTACTAGTAAGGGTATTGAGAATAAGCTATGTTTGACTGGAAATTTTACTCAATGTAGGGTGGATATTGAACAATAAATTGTTGGAATTTGGTGGACTGATGAATGAATTAAGTTGAACACCCTTGATTGGATGAACAGTAATGAATTTTCTCGATTGGTCGAAGAAGGCAAGTTTAAGATTAAAGTAGACCAGCTTGAAGGATGATCGGAATTTCAGCCGAGAAACTATGTTGAGATTTTAATATACGAAGGATCGTCCTGAATATGAAAAGTTAAGATTAAGGTTAATGTTAAGGAGTTATATGTTCTTAACTGAAGAGTTTTATTCCACAACTATTTTAGAAGCTGAAAGAGATCACCTCGTGTCAATAAGTTTCCGAGGGCGGTAATAAGGTATAGATGTCGGATTGTTTAATTATAGACAGAATTATTCAGATGTTAAGAACAAGATTTGAATTGTGAATACAATAACGAGTTATTGGAGGAATCCAACAGATCGTGATAGTGTGCAAAAGTTTAAGATCGATTAATCGGGCACTCGAAGAAACGCAACCTATGTTGGGCGTTCTAGAGAACCGGTAAGAATTCGGAACTTTTCAGGACGGATTGTTCTGTAGAAACTCAAGGGTAACTTAAGGGACATGAAAGAACTAAGGAGACCAAAGTTGTCCCGGGAAGATTATGGATATGCAATTATTACGGATAAAGAAAGAGAGAATAGTAACAAGACTCAAATGAAAGGTATAAGCCGTTAGAAGCTATAAGTGTTTTTAGAAGTTGCCACAAATGGATGTACATGAATTTACGCTGCCTCAGACATACTTTCAGTCGGGTTTCTGCAATGTTTAATGATTATACATGAAGAGCTGACCAAGAGATGGTTATCGAATTCAGAATATGGAAAGTAAAGTTGGAAACAGTGTATACGCCTTTTGATCGGAGTGTTATTAGACTTGTAATAGTTACTAAGACCGTTTACAAGTTATGGCATATTTTCATGAAAGTAAGTATATGGCCCTTGTGCGAAGGGAAAGGTAAATGAGGAGATGACCAATCCGTAAATTAAGCAGATGGTTTAACCTACAAGAGAAATGGTAACGTCAGACAAATTTGTTACAGTGATTACGAAGTGATAGAGTAAAATGATTGATCGATGGAATTTTGTGTGACAATAGTGAAGTCTTCCTCCGATGCTAACTCGAGTGTTAAAAAAATCAGAGTGGCGCAGCGGAGTGGTAATTCAAGAATGATATAATGAACAATGCTAAGCTAAGGCTTAGAGTATGAGAAGATGTTAAGGGCTTAATTCCTATTACACGGGATAGTAGTAAGTATAAGCGATTTGAATATATCATGAGTTCTAATGGAAAGTTATGGAAGTTAAGTTGATGAATACCTTAAACATCGAAATCCATGAGGGATGAAATATTTGAATAGAGGCCTTGACCAGATACGACAATGCAATGGCGAGTGAGTTTAATTCCATGTGGTAACAATGTCATGTTAACCTATATTAGCCGAAGATTTTGGAAAGTCTTGAACTTAATGTTCACCAGTAAAGGACGGAGAACTTTTACGTAGATTTAAAGTTACTCGTAGTCCACGGTAAAGGGCTACGTAATTTCAGGTTATGACTAAAGGAATAAAGACTGAGTGTGCTATTTGGGTAGCAATCGAGTAGAGTTTTCCGTTGGAAATAAGAATCTTGAATTTGACATCTAAAACGAGAAATAAGTTTGTGATGCCGGTGAATTGAAACCATAAATTTACATTATAGGTTGTTGTAAATTTACGAATAAACATGAGTAACATTGGCGGGGCAAACCTGGCAAGCCAGTTGAAAGGCAAATCCCGGATGTTACGAAATGAGTTCAGAGAAAGAAAAGATTTCCAATAGATGTGGTAGTGTCTCAAATATGTTAAGGTTAAGAATGATGTCCCGTTAGTCGGACAAAGATGAGATAATGTATAGTGTGCACGTGCTTGCTTATGTATGTAAGTTATATGCTATGAAATATATTGTATAATGATATGTGCGACGACTTAAGCCACTCATCACTTGGACTAAACTCCTATAAGTTTGGGATTATCGGTGTAGAAAACATTTATGCTACGATAAGAAAACGAGAATAAGTTGTGACAAAAACGATGGGAGATTGGCAACCTCCTAGTATGAAGAATGATTTCTAAGTTATTAAAGGTAAGTAACGTCATAGATCAATTGAAGCAGAACGCGGGTAATCAGTAAGATTTCGCGAGTCCTTGAGGAATTCCGTGATGGAAGCAATGATTAAGATTATGGAAAGTAATACACTAAGATGCCTCTCCCTTGTACTTGTGTAATGGAAGTAATGCGGTAGTTTTATTCTCATTAAAGAATGGTATAATTATGGTAAAATCATATATGTAGGATGCCGTTGTATAAGGCAAAGATCGAATATAAGAATTCAATGGAATTGTCGAGGATAATAAGAAAGTCCTTGTCATCAAAGTGAGATTACGCGAACTATGACGAGATTATAAGATTCAGCACAAGTATTAAGATTCGATAACTCTAGTTTGGGTTGCAAGAAGTATATAAGCAGAGATATAGTTAACAAGTTGGATGCGATGGTTCGGATAACCTCATATTCGGCTACGCAAGGAAAGTGTAATGTACATCAAGCGTTTCAATAACGAAGAGATTGTCGAATACATTCGACTTATAGAATTGGAATCTAAGGGATTCCGATAAGTAAGATGAACTGGAGTCTTAGCTAATGAAGGAAGTAATATGTGAGATTAATTCATATATGATATTGGATTCTAAATTTCGAGGACGAAATTTCTTTAAGGGGGGTAGATTGTAACATCCCACCTAAGACCCGAATATTTATTAATATTGAGACGAAGTATCGGAATGTTTTAAGCAAAGGACAATTTGGTAAATTGTCAGTTAATGAGTTATTTATGTGGCAAGGGTAATATCCCGTTTATAAGTATCGATTATCAGTATTGAAACCTGATGAAACAAGCGTGGCAATTTAGTAAATAAGTGGAATGGCAATTATGTAAATATTTTGAAAAGAGAAACTTATTAGAATGGAAGCAAGATATTTATCTTGCTATTCTTCCATTCTTTCCTTTCCCAAAAATCAGCTCTCTTCTCTCCCTTTCCTCTCTACTCTCACGCCTCCTCTTCCTCCCCCATCAACCCATCAAACTTCATTCCAATTCATGTGGGAAAGAGCATACTAGCAAGCTTGTGTGGAAAGCTAGAGCAAGAGAAAGAAACAAGGAGAATTAAAGAAGAATCAAGAGAAGAGAAAAGAGGATCAAGCTATGATTGGAAGGGAAAGCTTGGCAAGGAAGCAAGCAATGATCAAGGTGAGTTCCCTAGGGGTTTTAGAACCCACCATGTCAAGTTTTAATGAATATTTGTATTATGAACAAAGTTATGAATTGTGGAACCCTAGTACTAGATTGCTAGTAATCCTTGATTATTACATGTTGTATCCTGTTGAAAAGCATTAGAAATTATCTCTTTAAACTGTATGATGCTTGGGCATGATTGGATAGACCAAAAATGGTGGAAAACATGTTTTGAACTAGCCCTATGCTGTCCAACTGCAGGTAAAATCGTGTCACGATTTTACCAGCGTGTCACGATTTTACAGGCAGAAACTAACACGATTTCTGGGTATGAAATCGTGACACGATTGCCAAATCGTGTCACGATTGCCCAATCGTGTCACGATTTGACAGCTTACAGGGGACATTTTGTTTTTCAACTTTTCTTGCACCGTTTCGGCTATCCAATACTGCTCCGAACTTAAGGATCGACATGTAATGATTAAGCATTGCTAAAGAGCATATCAAGACCTATCCTTAAGATGGTTAAATCAACATTATAGAGTGAGGATGATAGGCATAAGATTATTAGAATGGATGACTTAATCCTCAAGTCACTATAGAGAATATAAGACTAGTTTTGGGAATTATCCCTTACTAAGCAGTTTATCATACACAATTAAGTACAAGCAAGCCAAGAATGTTATAGTATTCAAGTTTAGAAACCTATTATAGGTTAAAGAGAATTAAGAAGGTACTTATCATGTACCAAGCACAAGAATGATACCATGTTATAGCTAAGAACCTCTAGTAGGTTAAGTTTTAAAGAATGCATTAGATATGCACCAGGAATATGAAACGTAATAGATACTTATATGAACTTAAGAAAGAATCTAATGATAAAGAATGTGATAACGTGTTCACCAGACTCCGGGATACGCCGGATGGGATTTCTCCGAAAGGGCTATCCACACGTAATTTATAAGACTATGCTAAACGTGTTCATCAGACTCCGGGTTTCGCCGGATGGGACTCTTCCGAGAGGATTGTCCACACGTATGTTAAAAGACTTAAGCATGTCCAGCAGGCTCCGGGATTCGCCGGATGGGACTTCTCCGAGAGGGTTGTCTACATGCAAGATGTGTCCAGCAGGCTCCGGATTATGCCGGATGGGGCTTCACCGAGAGGGTTGCCTACACAAAGATAAGAGGAGTCCGGTGTTAGCCTGATATGATAGGAATTTCACCGGTATGATGGGAGATGTACTTCGGGGTTACTCCACCCGGATGCACTCCGTAAAATGAACCAAGATAATGATTGTTTGTTCAACGCTAACTTCTAACTTTATAATATGAAAAGATGATACGAATATGAAATGAATACGTATATTTTATATGTAATACGAGACATGATGATTAGTTCCTAGTGAACGCGATGTGATCATAGGATGTCCCCAAGATCACTACGTATAAGACTAAGATAAAAATAGAGTATGAAATGCATAAGATTATGTATATGACAAGTATAAGAAAGATAAAGACATGACGCGATCCTAGGTTCCCCTTGATCGCGATAGATGTTAAAGAATGACAGCGATCGTAGGTATCCCCAATATCGCTAAGAGTAGGCACGGCGACCCTAGGTTTCCCCCGTGGTTGCCAACAGTAGGTTGGGTTGGAGCTCACTGAGACGTATGTCTCACCCCAATCCTTCTGGTGCAGGTTCATAGGTTAGCAAGAGATGTTCATGAAGATCTTCAGGAAGACGCTGGATGGAGTGCAGATGCTCGTCATGGCAAGCTCAGGAGGTTGATAGATTTTATATATGTATATGAACATGTATTATATGATATTTGGATATTTATGTAAACGAGCAAATTGTACTCATTCAGTGGTTCTATATTGTATTTATTATTGAAAATTTTAATGTATCCGGTATCAGATTAATACGCATGCTAAATATTCTAGATAATTTAGTATGGGTGTTACATGCGCTCCAGAAGCGACTCGCATCGAACGGAGCGGATGCTCGAGAAGATGCTTCTCCCGCTTTCCTTTTGCTTCCGGTTGCTTTGGTTTTAGGTGCCATGCTGCAAAATAATCAGACAATACACACAGAACAACATAGATAGAGGTTAGTATAAAAATGACATTGAAATTATCAGAGCAAAAATTTTTAAATTTCTGGAGACAATCGCTAGGCGAAAATAATCGTCGCTAGGCGAAAATGTTCATAAATTTCTGGGTTTTCCAGATGAACTTTCGCCTAGGCGATCTTATTTTCGCTCAGCGAAAATGTGCAGAAATTGAAATTTTTTTACGAAAATCTGTCATGAACTACCTCTAACTACTTCTAATCACCAGCTAACACACCCAATACTCTTAGAAATGAGGTAGAATAACAGCTTTGGCATACAAACACCCCAAACCCTAATTTATTTCAAATTTATACAAAATGGGTTTGTTTTCAAAAAATGAATCAAAATTCGATTTTTGCATGGCATTGGTGTTGTTATTCTGTTTCATATCTAATCTAAACTAATTTCTACCCTAACCAGCATCTAACCATTCTAATACAGCATCAGAAAACCTAACTATCAAATTCAAAAATATAACCCATAATTCGAAAATTTAAAATAAACGAAAATAGCAAGCAAACCTGATGATTAAATGCACAAAGAAATGAAAGAATGAAGTGCAGGTGCTTAAATCTGGCTTTGCTAAGCTTTGGGTTGATTTTTGTTTGAGGAATTTGAAAGGTTATGATGTGGTTTTGTGAGAAATGAACAAATGGTTTCAAAACCGGTTTTTTGTGTTTAACTGGGTGGTTGGGGACGGTTGGGACATCATTAATGAGGCCATGAGGGTTGATTGGCTTTGGAAACAGGAACTGTCTGTCTTCGTATTTTCGCTGAGCGAAAGTTCCATCGCTAAGCGAAAATACTTTGGTCAAGTGTTCTGTGTTCTGTGTTCTGGGTTGATCTGCTTCGCTCAGCGATCCATGACAGGTAAAATTTTCATGTTCTGTGTTCTGGACTGGTTTCTGATTTTGAATGTAAAGTGACCTAAACTAAAATGCAAAGCAGTAAACTACTTACAAAATTGGGGTGCCTCCCAACAAGCGCTTGTTTTACGTCGTTAGCTCGACGTCTGATTCGTTAGGGTGGCCAAAACGAGACGGAAAGCACATCAGCTTTTGTACTCCTTTGCTGCGGGAGGAATTCCATGAACTTGCAGAACAGCTGATGTGGAGTCCATAACCTCCCTAACCAAAATAAGCTGAGCAAGGTACACAAGCAATTTAAAACCAATTCCAATCCGGCCTTGCTCACTTTCACCCCCTCCTTTCCAGAAGTTTCTTCTTTGTTAAGAAATGGTTCCAGCTTCTCACTCTCCATAATTTCTTCACTATCAACAAAACTGGCCTCTTCAGAATTTGACCATTCTTGAGGAAGTTCTAAGTTGTGTGGTATTTCTAATTCTTCCACTAATGGCTCTATACCACATCCTTTAAACATTGGCTCTTCCTCACTCTCATCAACATCATCTTCAAAAATCTCTCCACATTCCAAAGTGGATTGATTTTTGGTCTGAACATCCATGATTCTTGGTAGAACATTGAATTGCACTCGCAAAATATCCAATTGGCATGATATAGCTCTCAATCTCTGGCTGGTATTTTGCATGTTGATCATGGATTGTTGCATGAACATATTCAGAATATTCTCTGTTCTTGCCATTTGTTCATCTTCAGACGGATTTTGTTGATATTGTTGATAAGCTTCATACTCGTATGGATCATAGTAGTTGAAATAATCATGATGATCAGCCATGATTTCTTTCAATGAGAATCTGAAACACAAATAACTAACAAGAAACTTTTCTTTGCATTGCAAAGAGGGTTAATGCACAAACAGTTGATAATGTACAAAAATATTAACAAGATATATACAAAAGCTCAAAACACTATCAATTATTGCGATGCTCAAAATAACAAAACACTAATCCCCGGCAACGGCGCCATTTTGTTGAAGCGGTATTTCATACAACAAAAGTAAGTATTTTCAATTATCGTCTCCACAGGGATTGGTGCGTTACTTCGAACCGTTCAACAATCGGTGTTGTTTTGAGTTAAGGGTTTGTACAACTGGTTTCATAAAATGACGGAATGTAAATGCGGGAATTAAAACGACAAGTAATAGGGAATAAAAGTATTGGAATTAGAGTTCATCAATCTTGCAAAGAATGTAATAAATAAATCATGCATATGAATTTAGCGTTTTAGCGTAAATATCACATATCGCTCTACAATATCATTGATTTCCCAAATGACATCGTGAGATCGATCGTATCGTTTAATCGACGATTTCCCAATCAATCAAACGATCCGAAAACATTACGATCCGAAACTTAGTGCAATTATCAAAACCCAAATCCATTTCTAGATTTTCTTATTTTGATAGAAGATTATTCTTAAACATAGATTCAAAAGTATTTGTCAATATCGTTTGAATCAATCATGAGAATGAAAAGCAAGAATAACTTCATAAACACTTAAATTGCTAAATCATATATTCACATAATCATTCATTACATCAAAGCTAGAAAGATTACCTCTAATCCCAACAAAGGGATGTTAGTTGCTCATTTTCATGACAACTATACAAAAGATAAGAGAAAAGATGAATATCATGACCCAAAGTCTTGATTTCCCAAAGCCCTTGGTTGATTTCCACAATTCAATCCTTTTGCTCCTTGAAGATCACTACTTCTAGCCCTATTTACTAAGTCCTAATGATTACTGGACGAAAATATAAGCTATCTATGAATTATATTTAAAAAGACTGAAAAGAAAGCTTAAATACAAAAACTGAAAGTGACAGTTTCGCTCAGCGATGCGTAACGTCGCTCAGCGAACCATGCAAAACTGCCCAATGGTATTCTGTCACGTCATCTTCAGCATTAGACCGCCTTGATGATTTCGCTGGGCGATCCATATTTCGCTGAGCGAAGGTGACATTTACTGTTCCAGCTGAACTCTCTGCCTGACTTCGCCAACCTTTCGCCTAGACTTCGCTGAGCGAAAGTCTTCATGCATTTTTCATTAATCTTTGATATTTTCAGGTCCTGGCTTGCTTTTTCCTACACAAATGGGGAAGAATAAGATATATAAATAATAATTGGCATTTATTCATAAATTCCATGCTTTTCCTAAGGTAACTTGCACAACAAGTAACTAAAAAGCTTTGTAAAAGACATGGATTTAATCATGTTTTGCCACTTATCAGGCTCCAGCTGATAGTAATATTGTTTTCGATGTGCATGGACAAACACACAGTAATTCGAACATTCAACATGACTTGGAACTCTGGCGTAGAATTCGTGAGTATGATCAGAAGTCAGCTGAAATGCCCTTCACACCGGTTTTATCTAAGAAACAGAAACAACAAGTCAAGAAACAATTTCAGATTGGTAAGCCGCCATATAGAACCCGTTCCAGGGGTGAGTTATCTTAGATTGCAGTCTTTAGGGTTCGTTGTGGTATGCCTAGCTACCGGTTTCCTTAGGCTATTGTTTTTCTTGCTTCCGTTTTTCTTTTTCTTCTTGGAGGGTTTTGGTCTAGTCCCCCCCTCTTGTATTTACTATTCTCTTTTTTAATAAATTTTTTGAGCTTGGCGGCATAGGATGGGGATTCATCGGGGTGCCAACCTAGTTGGGATGTCGATGCTTCTCCTTGATGTCTGCCCATGCTCCTGGCTTAGCAAAAAAAAAATGTTGAATATGTTTTTTTTAGGGATTATTATTATTTATATGTAGAATATAAGTGTAGTATGTATGTTGTTGTGTTTAATATGTATGTATGTTTGTTGTGTTTATGATATTTTTTTTTCAAGATCTCTTGAATATATGTTTTTTTTGTCTATATCTCTTGATTAAATATAGTCTTATATTAGGTTTTTTTTTAATAATTAAATTTGGTTCCCCTAATTGTGTATACTGTTTTTTGTTAATTTAAAACCATATTTTTTTAAGTTAAATCAGCGAAAATTGTTGTTTATTCAAATTTTAACTGTTTTTCAAATTATTAAAACTGTATTTTTTTAAGTTAAATTAGAGAAATTTTTTCCAAATATTAAAACTGTTTTTTATATTTTTTAAAATTTTAAAATGTTTGTTTTCAAGTGTAATAAATTATAATAATGTTGTTGAAATAAAATTGTTTTTTTAACTACAAAACTATTTTTTCTTAATTATTAAAAGGAAGTAAAACTGTTTTTTTTTATCTAAAAGAAATTATAATAATAATGTTTTTGATATGAAATTGTTTTTTATAAGTAATTGAAATAAAAAAAATTAATTTAAATGAATAATTATTAAACTTATATTATTTAAAGACTAATTTTTTTAATTATAAAAGTGTTTTTAATTAGTAGTGCGTAAAGAAATTTTTTGGTGTAAAAAAAGTTCGCGCGTAAAGAAATTTCGTGCAATTTTTTAAGTTAGTATTAAAATAGTTTTGCGCCTAAAATAAATTTGTGCGTAAAAAAATAGTATACACAATATAGTAATTATAGGTTAGTTAGATAAATAAATTTTTTTACTCGTTACGTGATCGACTATTTAGTCTTGTTGATTGAACTTATAATTTTTTGCGTTAGTACGTAGCGATACTAATAAAAAAATTACTAATCATGCAATATGTGAACATTATAGTTAAACGTGCAAAATATGGAGTATTATCAGCATTATCGTAGTTGGATGTATGATAGAACGTTTCCAGGAAGAAGAGGATTAAAACCCCATTTTGTGGATGGAGTTCAAGGATTTATTGCATGGGCATGGGTACAGCAAGTTTGTAAAGATGAGGGAGGGATAAGATGTCCGTGTGTTAAATGTACCTGTAGATATATAAAGAGTGACCCCAGAGAAGTTAAGAAACACTTGGATAGAGTTGGGTTTATGCCTGATTATTGGGTTTGGGTTTATAACGGTGAAAAGTTTCAAAATTTCGGGCAAGGAGTCAATGCACAAGCTTCGAGTAGTGGAACAAATGTGGAATACAATGAACAATTCAACGATGAACAATTCAACATGATGGATGATATGGTCGCTGATGCTTTAGGTGTGGAACTGTCTTACGCTGATGATGTTGAAGATGAACAAGGCGAGCAACTCCCAAATGAGAAAGCACAGAGATTTTACCAATTGTTGAGTGAATGTAATGCCCCATTGTTTGAAGGATCTTCAGAATCAAAGTTATCTATGTGTGTGAGACTTTTAGCTCATAAGTCAAATTATAGTGTTGTTGATAAAGGCGTGGATGATGTTACGAAGATGTTGTTGGATGCGACTCCATTTAAAGATAATTTGCCAGGAAGTTATTATGATGCTGAGAGGTTGGTGATGAAGTTGGGATTAAAAGTTAAAAAGATTGATTGTTGCATAAACGCCTGCATGTTGTTTTATGACAATGAATTTGGGATAAATGACGGAGCATTGGAGGAATGCAAATTTTGTGGAAGTCCACAGTATCGTGTCGGCAGGCGAGGGAGAATTCCGAATAAGTCAATGTTTTACTTGCCAATAATACCAAGATTACAAAGGTTGTTTGCATCGATGAAAACGGCTAGTCAAATGACGTGGCATCATTCAAATAAAATTCCCAAAGTCTTGCGACATCCTTCTGATGGTGAAGCGTGGAAACACTTTGATCAAGTATATCCTGATTTCGCAGAAGATCCACGAAATGTAAGACTAGGATTGTGCTCTGATGGTTTCACTCCATATATTCAAGCATCAACAAAACCATACTCTTGTTGGCCGGTCGTTGTAACCCCCTATAATCTCCCTCCTGAGATGTGCATGACAAAGCCCTACATGTTTTTGGCGTGTGTTGTTCCAGGGCCAGATAACCCTAAAACAGGCATAGATGTGTTTCTACAACCTTTAATTGATGATTTGAAGAGGTGGTGGATTGGAGAATGGACTTACGATATTTCAACCAAATTTTTTTTTCTAATGAGAGCATCTTTGATGTGGACAATTAACGATTTTTCAGCGTATGGCATGTTGTCTGGTTGGAGCACTCATGAGAGATATGCTTGTCCACATTGTATGGAAAATACAAAGGAATTTACTTTAAAAAATGGTGGGAAGAGTTCGTGGTTTGACTCTCATCGTAGGTTCTTGCCTCATAATCACCCGTTTAGAAGAAGTAGGAATGGATTCTTGAAGGATGAGAGAGTATTAGATGTCCCGCCCCCTAAGATTACATCAGAAGAAGTTTGGACAAGAGTTTGTGATTATCCAAAAGTCACTGATTTTGGCCAAACTATCCCAATACCAGGATACGGAGTTGACCACAACTGGACTAAACAAAGTATATTTTGGGACCTCCCATATTGGAAAGATAACTTGCTCAGACATAATCTTGATGTAATGCACATTGAGAAGAATTTTTTTGACAACATATTTAACACAGTGATGGATGTCAAAGGAAAAACGAAAGATAATGAGAAAGCCAGGAAAGATTTAGAACTGTATTGTAAAAGAAGGGACTTGGAGTTAAAACCTTAACCGAATGGAAAGTTGTTGAAACCCAAGGCAATCTACACTCTAACTTCTGAAGAAGCAAAATCAGTTTGTCAGTGGTTGAAGGATTTGAGAATGCCTGACGGATATTCTTCTAACTTGGGCAGGTGTGCTGATGTTAAAACTGGAAGGTTACATGGGATGAAAAATCATGATTGTCATGTTTTCATGGAGAACTTAATCCCAAGTGTGTTTAGTTCACTGCCCACCCATTTGTTAAATCCACTCACTGAGATTAGTCAATTTTTTAAAAATATGTGTGCTTCAACTTTGAGAGTCGATGAACTTGATAAATTGGACAAGATAATTCCAATCATACTCTGTCAGCTGGAGCAAATTTTTCCCCCTGGTTTTTTTGACTCTATGGAACATCTTCCGGTTCATCTGGCATATGAGGCTAAGCTTGGCGGGCCTGTTCAATATAGGTGGATGTACCCGTTTGAAAGATTTATGGGTGACTCAAAACGAGCAGTTAAAAATAGGGCTAAAGTTGAAGGATCAATATGTGTTGTTTACATTCACAAGGAAACCTCATACTTTCTTAGTCATTACTTCATCGACCGTGTGCTTATTCCAACTACTACAAGAAATGATGTTGCTGTTGAAAATGAAAGGGATCCGTCGACCTTATCAGTTTTCAATCTACCTGGTCGTCCCTCTGGCAAGGCGAGTGAACATTGGATGGTAGATCAGAAAGAGTATCGATCAACTCATGTTCATGTGTTGATTAATTGCGCAGAGGTTAAACCATACCTTGAGTAAGTAAAACAAAACTATTACTTTTTACTAGGACATTAAGTTAAAACACGTCTAACTTTGACTTAAATTTTGGTGTAGGGAATTTAAGACCTTTTATGAAGAATTTGGTGATGATTCGCCTGGTTATATTCATGAATATTTTCCCGGTTGGTTTAAACAACAAGTATACAATGCTGAGCCAACCGAAGAAATCATTCGTTTAAGAGGTTTATCTCAAGGTCCTTTACAATGTGCCACTGAATATCATACATACTTTGTGAATGGATATAAATTTCATACTCATTCATGGAGTGAGGGGAAGAAGACATATAACAGTGGTGTATACGTAAAAGGAGTTACGGAAGGAGGTGAAGATGACTTCTATGGCGTGATTAAACACGTTTACAAGTTGTTTTACAATCAGGATAAAGTGGTGTTGTTTTATTGTGACTGGTTTGATCCGTCACCTAGATGGACAAAAATGAACAAAATAAGCAACAATGTTGACATTCGTGTGGACAAAAAATATAATGTTTATGACCCGTTTATCATGGCACATAACGTTAGGCAAGTGTACTATGTTCCTTATCCCCCAACGCAACAACGCAAACGAGGATGGTCAGTTGCAATCAAAACAAAGCCAAGGGGTCGCATTGAGACTGAAGAATCAATTGATGAAGTTGAACAAATTGATGAAATTTCACATGTTAATGTGATAATTGGAGTTGAACAAGTTACAGGTTGGCGTGATTCACAAGTTGAAGGGGATCATGTTGATCCTGCTGTTTTGTTGACTCCTAATGAAGATGAAAATGATGAGGATGATGTTGATTCTGAAGAGAACAATATTGATGAAGGGAATCATGATGAAGGGGATCAAGTCGATGAAAGTGTTTTTGGATTATAATTGATGTATTGTTGTATTGTTATAATTGATGTATTGTTCTAATTGTAATGATTTTAATTTCAAAATGGATGAATATTAGTGTTAATTAGTGTTATGATGATTTATTGTTTACATTATGGTTTTTCTGTTATTTATAAATAGTCAGCTATGCCTCCGAGGATTGAGGATAAGAGCAAGAGCAAAGCCCGCAGGAGGCGGTATGTTACTCAAGTTGTGGACCCAGCCACACAAGCCAGATTAACCCCAATGCCTCCCACACCTACTGCATATTCTAGCCAGGAATCGACTGGGTCCTCCCAGGCTAGTGCAGCTGCTCCTCCTATAGCTCCACCTTTCTCGTCATTTCCTTACCTTTTCCCTCAGGGACCTCCGGGATATCATTTTGGGTCTTCACCTTCCTTTCCCTACCCTGCGTGCTATCCCTTCCCGTATCCAATCCCACCACAAACCCAACTACAAAACACACCACAACTACAAAACCCACCACAACCCGAGCAAGAAAATGTGGTCGAAGAGGATGGTGCAGGCCAGATGGATGGTGGTGGAGAGGTGGTGCATGCCGTTGATGAGCCAGAAGTTTATCCCACGGATAATCGGAATCGCTTTATCTTAAAGCCTAGTGGGAACTCGTAAGTATTATCATAATTCGTACATTGTTCAATTTTAATAATTTTATGATTATTTTAAGTTTGATTATGAGTTTTTATTGTTTCAGCTTTTTGCCTTGCAAACCCGCGGCGGAAGCTATCAGAGATATCATTCACAATTGCTATAATAAATTATGGAAGACTTATGGTGATGTGGATGATGATGAGAAAGAGCGCTGGTTTAATCTCTTTCAGGTTAGTTTAAATATATATCATAATTTGTAATTTCATTTATATGCACATTTGTTATAGTATCCTAATTTTCTTTAATATGTTAACAAAAATGCAGGCTAAGTGTACTTGGGACGCCAGGTACTATGAAACAATGCGGCGTAATTTCCATATAAGAGCTGTTGCGCGTCTTTCAGATATGCTTCGAAACGCCCGTGTTCGTTATGAGGAGAAAAAAAGCGGCCACATTGGATCGGGAGGGAGTTGATGAGCCAGTTGGTTGACTATTGGGCAACTGAGGAGTTCAAGTCAAAGTCTGAGAAAGCAAAGAAGAATCGGGCGTCGGAAAAGGGGGGGGTGCATTCACACCGGTGGCTGCATAAGCAATGGAGAGCATGCTGAACGTTTGGTAAAAATAATAAACTTTTAAATATTTAAATTTGATTGTATTAAATCATTTTATTTATATTAATAATTTTATTTCTTGTGAAAAATAAGCCAGGAGGCTTGGGAGAGAGCCGTTTATTAACGAGCTTCACAACGAGAGACACAGACATAAATCCGGCCAATTTTGCGATGAGCGTGCTAGGAAAGTTCAGGTAATATTTAATAAGTACTCCCTCCGTTTCAAAATACATGTCCATTTTGGAGAAATTTTTTGTTTTAAAATACATGTCCATTTGATAGTTTAAGGATACATTTTGTCTATTTTACCCTTGCCTACCAATTAATTGGATTCTAGATTTTCTCCACAATAATTATTTTCTACTAATAAATGTTGACCCAATTTTAAGTGGATTTGTTCATGCACTCTCCCAAGAAATGACTACTGGACTCTCCCAAGAAATGACCAAGGGTGTTTAAATGATGGACTAATTTGTTTACTTAATTTTGGTATTGGTATTGGGAGTAATTATGAGATGAGGTAAATAAATATAAAATGGAGGAAATCAAAGACAAGAGTATAATAGGAACTTTTGTGTCAAACTAGCTTGTCCTTGGTTACTGCAATTTCTCTAAAATAGACATGTATTTTGAAACGGAGGGAGTATATCGTAATTATTCGCTTTACATTTTATTATGTTTTAAAGACTAATTGTTATTTGTGATTAACTATTTTGTTGTTATTTATGCAGGAGGAGTATGATCGCCAGCTTGCTGAGGCTCTTTCTCAAGGGTCGACAGTTAATCATGGTTTGAGCCTCCGAACCTGGACCAAAGTTGCTGGCGATAAAACTAAAGGAAAGTTATATGGCGCCGATAACTTAGCCGCTAACTACCGCAAGGGTGTTGCAGCATCCCTTAGACTCACCCTGAATCATGGTGAAGGATCCTCCCACCAGCCTGAGCTGACCCCTGAGATGCGTGAGCTTATTCAAAGGTTGACACAAGAGCAGCTCACGCAACAAATGGCGAGTCACCAGGCTGTTGTGCAAGATTTGCTTGAAAGACAACGATCATATGAGGAGCAATTGGCCCAATTTAGGCAAGCACGGGCTGGGAGTTCTTCAGGTGAGCAATTGCAAGTGCAAGACCCCGCCCACACAAGAGCGCCGATTCTGAATGACGATGACGACCCGTATCCAATTTATGGTGAAGATGAGGAGGTGGAGACCGAGGATGATGAATGAAGTTGGACCCCGTTGATGTGCTTTTATTTATTGTGTTTTTATTTATTTTTGTGTTTTGTAATATTTGGGGAAGTTTCTTATGCTTCCCAGTACAATTTCTACTTATGGTCTGTACTATTATTCCATACAATTTTAATTTCTTGCTGCGAGACCTAATATTTTATGTGTGATATTACTTTAATTTGTATTTCTAAATATTTTTTTAAAACAATTAATTATAAAACAATTTAAAAACATTTTTTAAAATAATTTAAAATAATTTTTAAATAATACTTTTAATTTAAAACAATTTAAAAACGTTTTTTAAAATTATTTTAATAATTATTTTTATTTATTTTTATTTTAAAAATAATTTAAATTAAAAAACAAATAAAAAACGTTTTTTAAAATAAAAAAAATTAAAAACATTTTTTTAAAATAATTTTAATAATTATAATTAATTGTTTTTAATTTTAAAATAATTTAAATTAAAAAAAACAATTAAAACACATTTTTTTTTAAAAAAATTCGTTATGCAATTTCCCAAGGGTAGTCCCTCGCAAAACTCCTGTCACTGTTTGGGTCAGACGATGTGACATGTGACAGTGTGGTACAGTGTGGCAGGAAAAGGAGACAGTTGAGTCAGACATTTTGCCAGGGGCGTAGCCAGGAGAAAAGCCAGGAATTGTCCGAGGGAATTTGCCAGGGGTATGCCCTCGCAAATTTGCCAGGAGCTAAAGCCCTGGCTTTAGCATTTGCGACGCCCTGTTTTGCGAGGGATCCTGCTCCTCGCAAAGGCCCTGGCAAATTGTTTTTGCCAGGGATTTCCGCGTTTTCCCAGGGATTTTGCCCCTGGCAAATTTCCAGATTCCTTGTAGTGTATGCCAGGAGTTGACCCAGGGAATTTGCCAGGGGTTGTCCCTCGCAAATTTGCCAGGAGCTAAAAGCCCTGGCTTTCCCGTTTGCGAGGCCCTGTTTTGCGAGGGTGTTTGCTCCTCGCAAAGGCCCTGGCAAATTGCTTTTTACCAGAGATTTTCGCATTTTCCCAGGGATTTTGCCCCTGGCAATTTCGCAGATTCCTTGTAGTGAAATTTGACCAAAAATTAAGTAAATTTGACACAAACAATTATTTGATCGGAATTACAGTGAGCTGGTTGTGATTCATTCAATTTGGTGAGCAAGTTTGTTATACTGTCCCCTAAAAAAACATTGTTATAATGTGGAAAGAATAAATACATATGAAACGGTAATTTTTTTATTTTTATAAATGAGATATAATGTTGAATAATTTATTTTCCCTTAAACAAAAGTTATTTTCTATTTGATTTTATAGTATCATTATTTTGTTATTTGACATTACCAATTATTGCATTGTTGCTTAATTACTAGATGTAACAATAAAGAGACCAATATTAGAGACTCATTAAGATACTATAACTTCAGAAATTAATTTTAGATACCGACTGAGTTTGGACAAACTGTAGAGACTAGTGACTGAATTTACATATTATCAATTTTTCTTTTATTTCCTACAGTATCTTCTACGACCAACCGTGGAGATTGATTTCTTTTGAGAATTTAAAACACATTAATTTAATAGTATATTCTCTTACAAATGGTGAATTTCTATATGCATGAACTCTTTATATTGAATAAATTAGTTTATAAGTCATAGTTCAGTTGACAAAGATGTCGAAATTGTTAGGTTGGACGTTGTAACTAGAATTTGAATTCTAACCCCTCTACTTGTATATATAAGTTTCAATAATTATTTGTTATTTTGTCTATCTATAAAAAAAATATTGAATAAACTATTATTAAAAGAAGGATAGGATGCATGACCATATGGATCAAAGACTTGTGTAGTCACAAGTCTAAATTTAAAGCATTTAGGAACACTTATATAAATTTTAAAAAAAGGTAAAATGAGAACACTCGATTTTTTTCTTTTTATTGAAGTGTTTAAAGCATTCATGTGTGTAAACCTAAGTAATTTATATTTGTATTTATCATCAACTAAAAATTATCAGACCATATATATTTAAGGAACGCAAATTGCTTACCACTCAGACCACACTAGTTGTTTTTTTTTACCTACTAGTTAGTTTTTATATCAAATTTCTCGCACACAACACAATACATTAAGTATTTTATGTAAAAAAACACAATACATTAAATATGTCAAAATATATTTAAAAAAAACATAATCACTAATTCAAATAGATACTACTACCCACACACATAATAATTTTGAAATGAACTCCTTCATTTGAATTTAAACTCAGAACCTATAACTTTTTAACTTTTTTAAGCTAAAACAAATTGAGTTACCAACCTCACTCTTACACATTTAATATACTCATCACAAAAAGGTTATTGATCATAATAAAATTTTGCCATAGAGAAACTAATGATAAATTTTAATTTCTGGCAGGACACCTACTACTATATGTTAGTCAAAAGAGTAACGAGTGGCACCCTTGTACATGATTTGAATTCTTTTTAGGATCCAATTTTTCTGCACTAAAGTGATTTTTACTAGAGTTGCAAATAACTAGTTAGTTATTATTACACGTGTAAACTAAAAATAGCCAATTTTCACATCTCAGTCCATAACCAAATTCCTACATTATAGTCAAAATCTTATATACACATTTTTTTTTATTATTATTACAAGTGATATTACCTTAAGACTAGTTCTAAGTCTAACAAGCAAACACGTTCCTAACCATAACTTTGATTTCTCTAAAAATAGTAAACAAAACTCTCTTTAAATTCTCAACATTCACTCTTCTAACAAGCTAGCATTCTCAACATTCTCAGCATTCTCAACAAAAGTAGTGGAAAAAAAAGTAGCAATCAATATGGCAATGAATGCAAAAACAATGATTGTGTTTGGTTTTGGAATGCTTCTTGTAAGCTTGTGGTGCATGAAAGTAACTGAAGCACATGATGAAGCACCTGTTGGATGTAACAGCAAACATTCAGATGCAGGTGAAGAATGCATAGATGAAGATGATTCTCTTGGATTGTATTCTGATGTTGATGACACTTTTAGAATTGCAAAGAAAAATCATAAAGCTCACTTTCATATTCATGAAGGGATGGTTGGTGATAATGATGATTCTCCTGATGTTGCACACAATAATGTTGATGTGTTGGGGCATTGATTTGTTTGGATGATGATGTTTGAAGAGAGGTTTTTTCTGCAAGTGATGAGTTGGGTTTAGTTAGAATAATCAGTTGCATTTAGTTGCAAAGCTTAGATTTCCATTTTTGTTATGTTTTTTCTTTTGTTTTGTTTTTTGTTTCCCATCTTTATTGTTATGCAGAACTCATTTTAATTTAGTTAAATTCCATTTATTTTTTGCCTAAGAAGTTTATATATTATCACCCCAAAAAAAGTTATCATAACAAGTATACTAAACTACATATGTTTTCCCACCTATATAAGTATACTTTGAATTTGTCACAAAAAAACATACAATTTTGTGTCTTATAGTTAATAAGACCTATCAAACATGTTTCTTATCCGGATAACATTTGTGTCTTTCTTATTTGGTAATACTGGAAAAAAAATGTATATGAGAAGTATTGAAAAGTATTTTAAAAGGTAATTTAAATAGTTACAGATATATTTCGAGTACATATCAAGAACTATCCGACACGAATTGGTATCAGATACATATTGAACACCGATAATCGTCCATTTTAAAGAATATATGCATTGAGTAAAGTATGATCTGCAGAAAATAATTAGTGGAGCAAGACATATACTAAGAAATTTAAATTTTGTTAAATGGAAAATTATTACTTCTTCTGTTGGCATAAGTTTAAGGGAACATACCAATCACATAAAATATTACTTCACTTATATACAATTCAGTTGGTCTGCTCATGATCTTGTGTCCTAGTTTAACTTGGCTAAGAATATTATTTATTACTTCACCTGGGTGGGGTTTGTCCCAAATAGAGCTCCATGGCGATGTTATTTCTAATAATCATACTTTCAATCTTTTTGGGGAACATACTTTAACTTTAGATCCAAACAAATTTGATAGAATTGGATCTGCTCACCCTCTTTTGTTCGAGGAAAATGCTGTGTACACATCATTGTAATGTATACTTTTTGAAATAAAGAAAAAAAAGAGTGACATTAAAAATGTAATAGATTGATGAGTGTAAAAAAATAAATGGTGTCTAAATATCAATGTTGTTTATTTGACTCCAAACATTTTATTAATAAACTATTCAAACTCGGTTCATTAAATTAATAGCTAATCAAATTCTTTCATTTAAAGAAAGTAAATTGAAACTATTTATATTCATTCAGGGATGGAGTTAGACTAAAAAACTCGGCTGAAAATTTATCATCAAACAATTAAACTACATACTTTTAAGATAAAGTTACGCTCACCGAGTGATTTATAATGCAAGATCATCATACAAAATTAACTATGTTAGATATTTTAGGTTCCTTTAGGATAAAACTTTTATTATTTTGGGGTTGGTTGTGGCCAACCATTTCCCATGAGAATATCCACCTCTATATTCATTCATATAATTTAAATAAATTTACTCTTTAAAACTTAACTCTTTCTCTTTTTTGCCCTTTATTTTCTAGAATAAAGCTCTTTTAAATACTAAATAATAAAAAAAATTGATTGGGAAGAAAAACCAACTTCGTATGTTTTTTAGGCTAAATTAGTCACCACCACTAAACAATGAAAACTTCATATTTAATAATGTGCTTTGTTTAGTTACTTTGGAGGGATAAAACTTGTACTTTTTCCTCTATTGTACCAAAAAAATTACTCCACAAGTCAAAAAATTCAATCAAAGTCGATTTAAAAAATTAATCAGTGAAACTGCTCATCCTAATTATTTGCATCCATGATCATTATTATGAATATCGCTGATTTAATAAATTATTCTAACTACCTATGATTTTAAATTTATATTATAAACATCAGTGTAATTTTTAAATTTACCATACAAACTTCATTATATCACTTTTTAACATATTGAAGTTGGGAGATAATGTCACTACCAAAATAAAAAATAAAAAAAAATAAAAACACATTTTTTTCCTAAAACTTTGACGAGAGAATCCATTCTGAAGAAGTATCCAGAAAAAACTCATCCATCACATGGTTAGCCGACGCGCTTCTCCACCACCGCAGAAATCAATGTTTTAAAACAAGCGCTTAAAGCCGCGGCCAAATTTCGCAAAAGACATAAACGATCTAATTTTGTATACTTTTATAATAGAATTTGTAACATAAAAAAAACTGGATAATGTTTAGTGCACAATGCCACTAAAACATGCTGTACTCAATACTACAACCATAGTGATTGATAACTAAGAAAATATTTGAAATGAAAATGAGAAAAAGAACTATAGAATTGACAAGTTCCACTTATGATTATTGCACCTTGACATGAAACATGGCAAACTTGGTATACTTTAACACAAAGCCAAAATCGTCAAGTAGCTTAATCACACATAGGTGTTGCTGCTGGTTAGAGAATCAAGATCCATCCATCTGAATATCGGTAACATTAGGATTAGATGGATTTGTATTAAAAGGACTACTTCCAGTGACATTCTGACCGGCTCCGAATGTGAAATTGGTAGGAGCTATGTCGGAGGGTGCTCGGGAAAAAATTGAAGGAGTTGTAGTGCATCCGAAGGCAGGAAGTGGAGCTATATCATTTGTCTTTGGGAAGCCAAAGCTAAGTGATGGCCCTGCTGCAGGTGAGAAAACAACAGGCAGCAGAGTGCTTCCCACTGATCCAAATAGCTTTTTTTCGTACTCCTGTAGTTGCTGGTGGGCACCTACATTAATAAAATGTGGATGGTTTCAGAAAAATGGGAGTTTAATGGCCATAGCTAAAAGCAACCAAAGCCTGAAAAGATTCACCTCGTCATCACAAAATTTAAACGGGTCTGGCTTGCCTAAAGTGAGGGTAATGATAATTGGCAAGTCATAGATGTGTTGAAACATTAATCCTTGATGATTTTTACTGCTCACTTTAAAGGAATCAAACAACAAGATGTTGTGTTTACTATTACTACCAAAATCACATTAGTATTCCATTACTGTAATACTACTTCCATCGCTAAATATAAGACTCAAGAAATTCCTTTGTTATAAAACCTCTTTCAAACATTAAACCACATGAGCTATATTTTTCCTACTCCTAGTTATTTTAAATCTTTTTTTGAACCATTAGTAAATACTGTGATGAAAAAGCAAATTTAATGCTACCAATATTCTGAATTCATTTGCTTAGTCAAGGAAGCCTTATATTTAGGGACTGAGGTAATAGTATACTACAAATGGTCAAATATGAAAGCGAACTACAAATAAATATTCTACGAGTGTTTTGACAATCGGTGAACACCTCCAGGGAAAAACTGTCTCAAAATATTAACAAAAGAAAAAAAACACATCATAGTTTTTACTTTTTAAGCTAAGGAAGTCCTTATTAATGTATAAGCATCCTAAACTCACATAACAACCACTTACCAATATTACAGTCCTTGTTTGTTGTTTGACCATCTCTCACATTCTAAATTTTAGAAAGCTACAATTAAGTGTTAACTAGGGGCTGACTAATTTGATTAAGTTTGCATGTCGTAAATTTCAAATTTTCTTGAAATAAATAACCAGGCCAGTAAAAATATGTGATCAACTAACACCGAAATCTGACAAGTATACTTGAGATCCGAAGCAAAACTGAGAACAGTAAAACAAACCTACCTTCAGACAATTCAACCGCAGGTCTACGTTCCTTTACCCACTGATAACTCTGTGCTAGTCTCCATCCTCTGGACTTCATCAGATAGCCAATCACAACAGCTGGGGACCTACAAGAGATATATACATGTAACTCACAGAGAAAACTATAATAATTATTCTTTTTATTTTGTTTGTGTCATCACTAACTAATTCAAACTAATTGGTGTCAACTGCCACAGCCATGCTTATAGTTATATCATATATTGGATCAATATCTTACCTACTCTTTCCTGACATGCAATGAACCAGAACACGCTCCTTATCCCTCTCACATTGCTCTGCAAAATAATAGTGCAGCGTTGATTTTATCATCATGTGTAAATAGAAGAAACATGGAGGAAAAAATTAGAGAAGTCATTAGCCAATGTGAAATTACTAATTTTGATTAGCCAAGTCAAATTTTTAACTAAATAAATCAAAGAACAGTGTAGAAAAGAGACACTTAGTTTCTAAATCACGAACAAGAACATCGTATGCGATAACATCTGCCAAAACATCGTATACGATAACATCTGCCAAAACAATGTCTTGTATGGCTGACATTGTAGCTATAATAAATGTAATATACGTATATGCCAAAAAATAGTAAAATATAATAAGATTAAAAAGAAATAATAACTTATATGTCAAGAACAATGAACAAGAAACATATTGCAATAAACCAAATTCACTAAAAGAACAATTATTACGAGCCACTCAACTGACCAATGAGGCCAGAATTAGAGAAATCAATAAACAGAAAATAGCAGAAATTCAGAGAGCAGTACAAAAAGGTTAAGCAGAGTAACGGTTAGACTTGAAAAATCAGGTTCCATTCAGAGATCACACAAGTGGAAACATAAAATAGAAGTAAAAATGGATGAAAAGGGAAAATCTAACTACAGGCTGTGTTTGGAAGAGCATGACTTTTGAGGTAAGTAAATAATTCTTTGAGGTGATGAAGAATTTCTATCTTAGGTCTAATCTGATTTCACAACAGCTTTTTATCTGCTTTCCCTGTTTTATTGTTTAATAGTATAAGAAAATCACACTAAGAAACTGAAGTGCACAAAGCATCACAAACAATGTGCAAGCAAATATGCCAATTCTTTCAGAAGAACCAAGAATCATGTGGAAAAAAAATGGGACATACTTCGTATCTTTTTCCATAAATGGGACATACTTTGTATCTTTTTCCATAAGAATAAGAAACACAATTTTTCATACATAACAATTAGAATGCAAGGAGAAGTGCATGAAGCGGATCTTGTACCTCTTCTTTTAAATTATAGTCTTCTTTGTAGTAACCTACAAATATTTAATGTAATGGAAATGCCTAATGACAATGAAAATCGACTATCACAAAGAAGGGCCAATGTAAAATAGCAAGCTTGAGCAAACACTGATAAATCAAATCAAAAGCATATGAGAAACAAATGAAGATACAAGCTGATGTTTCAGCCGCATGTCTTATTTATCATGTTTAATAGGTATTCATAAAAATTGTAAAACAAGTTTTTTTTTTAAGAAGCCAAACTATTAAGCAAGGAGAAGTGCATGAAGCAGATAAGAAGGAACATACCCAGAAACTGGTTTGCTTCATCAAATTGGAAACTTTTGTCATCTGGGAGGCAGTGATAGGTAAATGAGTTCTTGTAGAGATTTTGACAAGAAGGGACAGTCTGCACAAACAGGAAATGCAAACGTATATAAAAATAAACACTCAGGAAGTTTGTATGAGCAGATTCCAAATACAACCTCCACAGAACAAAAAAATAGGTGTTCATTATCATTCAAAGTTTACAATGTACAGTTATGTTGAGCTCTTCAAACATGAAGGAGTTATAACATGCAGAGTGCAAAAAACACCACATCTTAACACATTATAGAATTCAACTTAGTTGTTCTATTTTTTACACCACCAATAATCCCAACTTCCCCCCAAACAAACACTACAAACAGAAATTAAATATGTTCAATTTCTTTTGTCACTCGAAATACCTTAACCACCCAACCAGTCCATCCACTTCAGTGTTGTTGATCGCAGATCACAAATAATAGCAGTTTGTTTAATTTCACTATGCTAAATTGGGATAGCACCATTATAGCCATAGTGTATTGCGGAACAATAGCGATTTGTTCAAATTTCGCTACGCATTAAAGCCGCTACACTGAGCTATTTTATATTTTTAAAAGAGTAAAATAGTGAAATCAATCCACCAAAGATACAATGTCAATCCCATTTATCCTTGATCCTTGAAAATACATTTAATAGGCCAGATTAGCCTCACAATGTGCCTTTTGTGAGACAAATTAGTTTACAAGATCCCTAGCATAGAAGATAATATGACCGACAAAATCCACATTTTAGAGGTTTGATACGATCAATGTTGTCAAATAGCGGCTTTTTGTTGCCAAATCTAATTAGTGCTGTTAAATATCGGCTAGTGTAGCGGAATTAAGTTAATATTGTTCTCTGATACACAATTGAATACAATATGTTGTCAAATAGCGTCTATAGTAGAATTTGATTCAACCCTATTTCCCGCGTGATAGGCAATTTAATACAAAATGTTGTCATATAGAGGCTATAGCAGAATTTGATCAAACCCTATTTTCCACAATCCACGGTTAACACTAATTCTAAAACAATCCACAACAATCCAAATGCACGAACACAATCCCACCACATTAGACCAATCAACAAACCCATAAATTCATTACAAAATATCAAAAAAGATGCTAGCAGAATTTGATCAAACCCTATTTTCCGCAACCCCCAATTAACAACACTAAATCTAAAACAATACACAACAATCCAAATGCAAACACAACCCCACCACATTAAACCAATCAAAGCACCCATGATTTCACAACAAAACATCAAAAAATAAACATCATCATCACAAAAAGGCCATCATTGAATAAACACAATCTGAATTATCAATTCAATCATTCAAAGAAATATAATATAAAAAACCAAAACAAAACGCTCCTTAGTGTAGCGGAATTTAAAACAACAACAACCAAGCCTTATCCCACAAAGGGGGGTCGGCTATATGGATCAAATTACGCCATAATGTTCTATTACAAACCACAACTAATTATGTAGCGGAATTTGAACAAATTAATATTTTCAAATAGCAGTTATGGCATTGTGGCATAGCAGAATTTGATCAAACCCTCTTTTCCGCGATCCATAATTGACAACCCTAAATCTAAAACAATACACAACAAACCAAATGCACAAACACAATCACACCACATTAAACCAATCAACACACACATGATTCATAACAAAACCTCAAAAAACAAGTATCATCATAATCACAAAAAAACAATCATTGAATAAACAGAATTTCAATCATCAATCCAATCAATCAAAGAAATATAAATATAAAAACCATGATTCTTACATTGAGGATACGTGAAATCCCCTGAGTTTTGAGAAGCTCAGACCGTGAAGCATTATCATAGCTTCCCAAGTAAAGAAACTCCGGCAAGATAACAGAAGGAAAAGCACTAACTTGCAACGAAGTTTTCTCCGATCCAACCGGAACACTATGACCACAAATCCCACACACTTCACCTTCTTCAACTTTGTGATAGTGCCCACATACCCCACAAGGGTTTTCCCTCTCTCTTTTCCTCATTATCAATCCGACCCAGATCAAGAAACAACGAGTTTGAATCAAATCAACGCTAAAAAATCAAAACTTTCCACGATTTAAGAACGACCCAGATGAAAAAAAATTGATTTTTGGAAGATTGAAGAAAAGGGTTTTGAAGAGGATCAAGAAAGAGGTGAAATTTAAAGAAGTTTGTTTTGTTGTTTTACAAGGTAGTGAGAAGTAAGGTTTGTGTCGTCAATCGTCAATGAAATTATAATGATTTTAATTGATTGATTGATTGTGATTGAAATTTATAGAGAGATAGAGATAAATGAAAGAAGGGAAAAAACGGTGAAACCTAGTTTTTAGGATTTTTGTTATTGTGAGTAAAAAAGGATTGAAGATTCTAGGTTATGCACGTGAGAGGTGAATGAGTGAATGATCTATGGTTTATTATAGTCCTACTAGATCTAGTGTTGTACTTTGTACCAAAACTAGTGTAACACTCAATGTACTTTTAAATCTGAAACAAATAAAATTTGATATAATCTACTAATAATATATAAAAATCAAAGTATAAAAAAAATTCATAATCATATTTATTAAAATCCATGATCTTTTTAATTTTATGTGTATAATGGTCATTTTACAAAATTTATTTTATTTATTTTTTAAAAAATTAATTACGGAAAATGTTCATCACAAGTGTAAGCAATTTCCACGGATAATTATGAAACCAATTTATTTGTTTTTTAATAAATTAATTACGAATAATGTTCATATCTACTAACATCTACTAATAATATATAAAAATCAAAGTACAACAAAATTTCATAATCGTCCTTATTAAAACTCATGATCTCTTTAATGTCGATATTTTGAAAATAGTCACGAGTTTTCAAAATTTTATCATATCGACTATCACATATCGGTACAAAAAAAAATTTCTTCTGCATATATAAGCATATAAAATTCTGAACGAGTGCGGTTTAAATATAACATAAAAATATATTTAATAGACACACTACATTAATGTTGATTTTTTTAAAATAGTCATGAATTTTCAAAATTTTATCAAATTGACTTTCTCATATATCTATATAAAAATTTGTTTCTGCAGATATAAACATTTAAAATCTGCAATGGGAGCGATGCAAAGATTGAACAGTAATTTGCATATAAAATAAAATTTATTTAATAGGCACACTACATTAATGTTAATATTATGAAAATAGTCATGAGTTTTCAAAATTTTATCATATCGACTTTCTCATATATGTATATAAAAATTTGTTTTCGTAGATATAAACATTTAAAATCTGCAACGGAAACGGTGCAATCATTGAATAGTGTTTTGCATCTACTAACAATATATAAAAATCGAAGTACAACAAAATTTCATAATCGTCCTTATTAAAACTCATGATCTCCTTAATTTTATGTGCATAATGGTCATTTTGCAACATTTAATTTATTTGTTTTTTAAAAAATTAATTACGGATAATGATCATCACAAGTGTAACAAATTTCCATGGATAACTATGAAACTAATTTATTTATTTTTTAAAAAATTAATACGGATAATGATCATGTCTACAAAAATTTGATTTTTATTTTGAATAGAAACACTACATTAATTTTGATTTTGAAAATAGTCATGTGTTTTTAAAAAAATTTCATATCAACTTTCTCATATATGTATATAAAAATTTGTTTATGCAGATATAAGTACATAAAATTTGCAACAAGTGCGATGCAAACATTGAGCAGTCTTTGCATATAAAATAAAAAATTATTTAATAGAAACACTACATTAATTTTGATTTTGAAAATAGTCATGACTTTTCAAAATTTAAACATATCAAATTTCTCATATATTACATAAAAATTTGTTTTCGCATATACGAGCAAATAAAATCCATAAATGGTGTGACTCAACTATTTAACAAATTTTTGTATATATAAGAGAAAAATATTTAATAAAAATATTACATAAATACTAATAATTTTAATTTAATATCTATAAATATTCTACAATATTAACAATCTAATTATTTTGTATATAATTATCTAATGTTATGTGACCCGTGCTTTCGCACGGGTCTTTTACTAGTATAAAATAAAATTTAATCAATAGAAACACCGCATTAATGTTGATATTTTGAAAATAGTCACTAGTTTTCTAAATTTTATCATGTCGACTTTCACATATCGATACATACAAATTTTCTTCTGCATATATAAGCATATAAATTCTTCAACGAGTGCGATTTAAATATTTAACGGTGGTTTAAATATAAAATAAAAAATTATTTAATAGACACACTACATTAATGTTGATATTTTTGAAAATAGTCATGTGTTTCCAAAATTTTATTACATTGACTTTCTCATATATCTATATAAAAATTTGTTTTTGTAGATATAAACATTTAAAATCTGCAACGGGAGCAGTGCAAACATTGAACAGTGTTTTGCATTTAAAATAAAATTTATTTAATAGACACACTACATTAATGTTGATATTTTGAAAATAGTCATGAGTTTTCAAAATTTTATAATATCGACTTTCTCATTTATGCATATAAAAATTTGTTTCTGCAGATATAAACATTTAAAATCTGCAACGGGAGCGGTGCAAACATTGAACAATGTTTTGCATATAAAATAAAATTTAATCAAAAGAAACACTACATTTAATGTTGATATTTTAAAATTAGTCACGAGCTTTCAAAATTTTACCATAGTGACTATCACATATCGATACATACAAATTTTCTTCTGCATATATAAGCATATAAATTCCTCAATGAGTGCAATTTAAATATTTAACTGTGTTTTAAATATAAAATAAAAATTTATTTAATAGACACACTATATTAATGTTGATATTTTGAAAATAGTCATATGTTTTCAAAATTTTATCATATTGACTTTCTCATGTATATAAAAATTTATTTATTTAGATATAAGTACATAAAATTTGCAATGGGTGCAGTGCAAACATTGAACACTGTTTTGCATATAAAATAAAAAGTTATTTAATAGAAACACTACATTAATTTTGATTTTGAAAATAGTCATCAGTTTTTAAAATTTTATCATATCGACTTTCTCATATATGTATATAAAAATGTGTTTATGCAGATATAAAAATTTAAAATCTGCAACGAAAGCAGTGCAAACATTAAACATTCTTTTGCATTTAAAATAAAATTTAATCAATAGAAACACTGCATTAATGTTGATATTTTGAAAATAGTCACGAGTTTTCAAAATTTTATGTGCATAAAAATTTGTTTTTGCATATATAAGCAAATAAAATCCATAGCTGGTGTGAGTCAACTATTTAACAAATTTTTGTTTATATAAGAGAAAAAAATTAATAGAAACATTACATTATTACTCATAATTTTCATATAATATCTATAAACATTCTACATTACATGACCAGTCCAAAAACACGGGTCTTTTACTAGTTTTAATTAAAAGTTTAAATCAAATCTAATATAATTCTTAAGTCAAATCAATTTTGATTAATTTTATTTTTATTTTATTTTTGACGATATATAATATATATATATATATATACATATATGTGGAAATTACACATGAATATTTATGGTCTTAAAAATATTACTTTGTGTCGTTAAGCTTTTTTGGATGACAAAATTAATCCTCGTAAATACAATATTCATGGACTTAGAGACATTACTTTGTTATGCACGTCCCTTTGAATTCTATGTAGAGGGTCAACAACCTTTGATGTTAGGAAGTCAAAAGTGTAAAACGCAATGTCATAAATACATGTTGATTGTCAGAACATGCTTACTCATGTTTGGTCAATTTGCTTAACGTGCCTGCGAGGGTTGATTGTCCCACCATAAAAGCTCTCGTTCTCAATCCCACGAGTGGTGAAACCTCAGTCAAATCCACACATGCATGTTTTCCTCATACCCACCCATACACCATAACAATTGCTGGCCTAAGTAACGATCATCCGTCAAGTGGGAATAAATATATGAAAGAATTTCATTCACATTTTAAGTTTAATGTGAAGGATTTTAACAGAGATAGCCCAGAATCATAGATACAAAATTATGACATATTATAGAATACTGTAAACGTGTACCTTGATCAAATGGTAATTGAATGATGTTGTCAGAGAAACGAGAAGCGGAGTATAGTTGAGAGACTCTTCTCTCCCTTCCTGATGCCTTTAGAATAAGAGTGTGTTGAACAGTTATCTGACCTAATGGGATAGTCAATATATATATAAGCACCAGTAGGGAGAGGGACCTCTCAACAGGCTTACTGTGAGAAACGACCCAACCCATCACGGCCCGTTTCTAATTACAGCCCATTAATAAATATCCTTTTATTCAGTGCAATATTATGATTAGAATTAATAGTTGATATAATAATTTATTATTTCAATTCTTGATTAAGGTTAATCCATAAAATCCAACAATTCTCCCACTTGGATAACCTTAATCAATTATTAAAATATCAACTATTTATAAAATCACTTGTTATTATAACATTATAAGAAACACAAGTTTTAACAATGCAGAAATTGAATCCGATAGGGAAAACAAAATCATTCACGTTAAATACTTACTTTTCACATAAGGATAAGGATAATGAATATGGATTAACATTGTATAATTAAGAGTATGTAATCCAATACTGGTCCAAGCATTTAAAATGCTATAACAAACTCCCACTAACCCAAAGTATCAGAGACTTAATCAAATCATTATAAGTATGTGGTTAGTGGTTCTGCCAATGAGTTTTTAATTTTATAAAAGTCATATATCCACATAGGCATAAGAGAAGTAATTACTTATAAGGATAGCTTATAAATAGAGTGTAACTACATTTAGGCAAAATCGATAAATGTTCTACGACATTCAATTAATCCAAGTTTTAGTAAAAAAATGTGACTATGAAAATCCATAAAGAAATTGGAAATTTAAGAATCTCCAAACTGGATTAATATAGACACTTAGTTTAAAGAAAAATAAGATGTGGATTAATGTGGCCACAAGAATGTCAACAATGAACGAACATTTATGATTGTATTAGTTTATAAGTACTTCAAGAACACAATATCATACTCGATAGGAGTATTGATATTGTACATTGTACTTATTATTTATGACCTCATAAAACGTGGAATGTTGGTAAAAGAGAAGCACAATATATATTTGCATGCTAAGAGGTTATTGTGCATATTCCAACAAAATTAACTTAAGCATTCAATTATGATGCTTATTGAGATTAAAAGAATTTTAATATATATCTCAATATAATAGAATGAGACTAAAGTTTAAAGTCTCTTAAGCTATGCCATATCTTATAATGTGCACAAGAGTATATGGCAATGACGAGAATTTTAAATTGTATGTATATAATATTGTGTACATATTTCTTTTGATCTCACATATATAAACATGAGTAAGATTTCTCATTTGAGCTCATAGTATATAGTGTTGTGTACACACTCCCACTGATCCCACATATATAAACAAGAGTGAGTGGGATTTTCGTTAGTGGTCACTGATAGAGAAATATTATAATAATGTAATATTCAACAGTGTGATATTTAATTGCTAGTGCAGGATTATCAACATAAGTGGTTTTTATAATTTTAACTAATAGAGTTTCATGAACTCAACCACATATTTTGCACATGAGAATAGCAGAATTATTAATACAAGTGGTAACTCAATAATAGTATGACATGAATATATATTTATTAATGGCAGATATTATCAAGAATTGAGTTTGGTAGTTAACCACATATCCTGCATTTAGAATTAAAGAGAATTTAAATTTTTATTTAAGATTTTTAAAAATGTAGTAACCTTTATATGATAGGGTGTAATGATTATATAAAAGGTTTATCATCATATGAGTGAGAATAAGTCTCTAAAATCATAAAAATAGGATATGAGAATGTATGGTTAAGTCTTTTAATATTAAAACATAGGATACGAGACTCTATATACAATACTAGTAACTCACTCAAAACTCAAATGTTACAATTATAATTACACACATTTGAGAAAAGATTAGGTTACACGCAGCGGAAATACACGAGACTTATATTTATTATTATTGAGGATATAATAGAAAATAGTCATAAGCTTCCATAAGTATTAAAGAATAGCAATAATATAAAATATGTCAAATATAGTGAAAATGGTAAATTTATATATCCCAAATATATAATTATTTAGAATAATGGTATAAATAAGTTTTTCTCAATGGAGTTGTTAAGAATTTTGGGATTTTGACATATTGCTTTTACGAAATAAGTTTACAATAATATAAAAGATATGGAAGTGTGTAATAATTTATGAGAAAAGAATATAATTATTATCCTCAATATAAGTCTCTACTATAATTTTATATCTAGATATATGAAACAAATAAATATATTTGTTTATGAGATATAGTTAATTGACATGTAAAAATTTTCTTGTTTGTTAAAAAAACGATAGTTTCTCCACTTTATGGAGAATGATACTTAAACTAATAAGGTATTTTTCTTACCCATAAAAGGATGATTATGTTAGGTAATGTCATACCGATAGGGTATGTCCATCACGTTACACAATACATAGCAATGATTCTCCCACTTGATAGAGAATAGATAATGATAGTTGAATAAAGAAGTTTGAAAGATATCTTAAATAAATATTCAACTATTTCTCTATCACAGAATGATCATGTTAAGTAACGTCACACCGATAGGGTATGCCCGCCACTCACATAACACAGGGATAGTAGCAATCCGAAATATTTATATATATACAAAAAAACATTTAAGTAGAAATTTAATTAAAATTTAGAATAATATTGGATTGCCAAATTTATATAGTAACTTACTTATTGTAAACTCATTCAAAGACCTTAAGTATAATAAGTAAGAACTATATCATCACAATGTACAATTCTTATGTCTCAAAAAATTTAAATATTGATTGGGTACTCTAATTATATTTGACATAAGTATAAAAAATTAAGGTACATTGAAATAGCAAAATTATATTAATAACAACACACCGATAGGGTATGATTGTCACCAATATAATGCTAATCTATTTAATAAAATTTGCATAATTGTATCCACGATAGGTGAGATTACAATTATACAAATCAATAATGTTTATGTTTAAGAGAATATGATAAAATAATATCATGCATAAACAATTGTTATTAATTTACTCAACTTCGGTCATATTCAAATAATAGATAAACATGCTTAACAATATTTTGAATTAGCATGTCATAAATATGACTTTAGAATTTATTTATATGAAATATTATAATAACAAGAATTATTATTTAAAAATAAAAGTGTGTCAAATAGTTTTGTATTTTATCCAGAATATAACTTAGAATAAAATTTTAAATACTCCCACTATAAATTAGAATTAGGATATAAATACAAAATAGAGTATTATAGTAAGAAAATGATTAATAATAATAGAGTTATGTTTAGAATATTCTGGAAAAAGGATTTCACTTCAATATAGGATATCATAGTTGCACAACAAAAGAGACGAAGAAATAAATTTCTTCATATGTGCAATAATAAATCACAAGAGGTTGAAAAATAAATTATGAATGACCCCATAGAATGTGACATTTATCCTTGTACTTAGAGTCAATGACGTTTGATGACTTAATTAGAATATCTTTTATTTATTAATACCGTCATCTAAAAATATTCTTGAATAAAGAATAAGTCATTATAATTAAACATATATGAGACTCTAATTATAAATCAATATGATTTACATAAGTATTCAGTTGTAAGGAAGATAATTTTTTTTTGAACAAGCAAAAATGGGATATAGATTAATAGATGAGGAGTCTCTAAATTAGCACAAGGTGTGCCAACCCAGAGCTCCACCAAAAGTCAAATACACAGTTCACCTCAGTAACCATTGTAAGGAAGATAATTGTTTTAAAATTGTCTCAATTCTTAATAAGTTGTTTTGATAATTTTTAGCTGATAAACAACAAAGAGGTGTACAAATTTTAATTCATAATTAGAATTTTAGCATAAAATGCAACAATGCATCATTCACTATATATAAAATATATAGTTTAATATTATTGTGATCCAAATATTAATTGTGACAAGGCACATACTTAGAGAGTTAATAGTGTTTGTCAGAAAATTTAGAGTAATAAATTACGGGTTGGATTAGAGAGTGTAGTGGAAAGTATAATGTATATTAAAGAGAAATATGCCAATTTTAGATTCAATTAATATAAATGGCATATATAATATAAAATTTACTATACTCATTTTAAAAATAAAATATTATATTAGGACCCTTTAAATCAATTTGTGACAAGAATCAGAGACAAGTGTCTAAGTTTATATATGTCACAAAAGGAATGATGAATTAAAAAAAAACTTTGGATCTTTATGCTAATAATATGAATTAAAGGATTTAATTAATAGAATAAATAAAATACATAGAAGTATATTAATGCCAAAATCATTTAAAAAGAATCATGAAAAATTTAAATCAATTATATTTAGCATTAGAATTATTAATACCGAGCCTTCTATAAATTCACAATAGTAACATTTTAATTGATTAAATAGTTAGTGTTACTAATATAAGAGAGAATTTTCAAGTTTAGGCTCAAATATTGAGAATATATGATATTGAAAGAAATTATTCACATAAGTGTTATTACTATAAAAGTATTTTCTCATAGGATATTTTAGACTCAAATCTAAAGAAGATATGATTAGGGTATAAAATAAATCAAATCTTGTTAAATATATGATTCTCATATTAATTTACATCAAATAGTTAGTGTTAAATATATTCAAATAAATTAGATAAAACATCTTCAGGGGGTCATAAAATTCCAATATATTTACTAACATGTTTAGAATAATAAATAACCATTATTTGGTAATTAATACATAAAATTTGGAATTTTTTCTAGCCATCTCACGCGCCCCCATACAGCTGAAGCGTGCGTGGCTTATTAGCAAGGTTTTTTTTTTTTTTTGTAAAGTGAAAAAATAAAATAAAACTGGTTCTTCTTCGCCCGGTTTCATATAAACGGGTCGTTTTGACCCGCATTGATCAAGCGCCATACTCAACGAAATTTATCGATTTTTATATGGATTTGATCGAAATTGAGAGAAGAAAAGAACCCATATATCGATTTTGAGGAATATCAACCCAATCACATAATGAAAAATTAGGGTTTATAGCAAAATTTAGACTTAAATTCGATTTGAATTGGGTTTTGTTCTGAAATGATCAATTTAGAGAATTCCTCATTCGATTTTATGATTCATTAACCCAATAGTGAGAAATCTTGAATCGAAAAATGGGGTTCATGGTGAAACCGAAACTTAAATTGTTTAAATTGTTGATGATTTATTTGTTTGATTGAAAACATGGTTTTCCAGTATATCATTGAACCATACAAAGGAACAAAACAAATTTTGTACACAAGAATACAGTCACTCACGTTCAACACAACATGTTATGCATAAAACCCTAAAACAATTCTGGCATTTGGATAGAGAATTAAAGCCATATGTTAAAGTTGGAAAATTTGCATAGCAACTTACAATACAAAGGATGCATATTACGATTGCAAAAGTATAGCCATAAATTGTATCTATTTGGCTCTGATACCAATTGAAGGATTTTAACAGAGATAGCCCAGAATCATAGATACAAAATTATGACATATTATAGAATACTGTAAACGTGTACCTTGATCAAATGGTAATTGAATGATGTTGTCAGAGAAACGAGAAGCGGAGTATAGTTGAGAGACTCTTCTCTCCCTTCCTGATGCCTTTAGAATAAGAGTGTGTTGAACAGTTATCTGACCTAATGGGATAGTCAATATATATATAAGCACCAGTAGGGAGAGGGACCTCTCAACAGGCTTACTGTGAGAAACGACCCAACCCATCACGGCCCGTTTCTAATTACAGCCCATTAATAAATATCCTTTTATTCAGTGCAATATTATGATTAGAATTAATAGTTGATATAATAATTTATTATTTCAATTCTTGATTAAGGTTAATCCATAAAATCCAACATAATGTTTATTATTATAGAGGTAGATTGTGGTCTTTATTCGAGAAAGCAAACACGCGTTAGTAGACAATAAAGTAAGGACATCATATGGTTTTTCCTCGTTTGTTAGAGCACGTGCTTAGGTAATTTGCACATGTTATAAACATCCCTAGACATCTTTTTGTCGCTTGCACCCGACACCTGAAATGTTTATCAAATCGACATGGTATTTCACTATTATGTGTTACATTTGAATGAGATGTGTTATTTGAACAACCATTTGTGTAACAACTTTTGAGACAACCATAAATTTACAAAGAAAAAAAGGTATTGAAACAGAAACCAAAATAATAGAGAGAGAAACTAAAAACATAATGTGAGTATGAGAGATAAAGTTGTCACAAAATGGTTATACAAATATCATTTTTCATTTGATATATGAAGAAAATACGGGGAACATTTATGGAGACATGGTTACATTGCATGCTTCTCCCGTTTCATGTTAATACCTTTGTAGTTTCATTATTTATTATTTGGTGGAAGGAAAAACTAATGAACAAGTCTAGGGAGCATACTCTCGAGAGATTAGAATCTACTAAAAAACTAATACTAGAGAGGGATAAATCAAAAACTTGCCAAGAAAAACCTACAGAATGACCTCTAAGAGCCAAAACCCATCCACACAAGTGTTAGTTTCACGATAAATATGTGAGACACATATTCCATACCGGAAGATAATGACCTCGTTAGCAAAAGGCCTAAGACTGGAAGTGGATCTGTTTTGAATCATACAGACAATATGACTGAAATCAGTCTCTAACATAATGTTTTAAGAGAATTGCTTTCTCCACTCCAACAAAAGCTAAGAAACACCAGTATTTTACGTTTTTAACTTCATCGGCAGTTAACTGCCGGTGGCAGTTAACTGCCGATGGGAAGGAAACCAGCGGCAGTAAGTTGTCGTTGCCATGTTTTGCCTATATTTTTTTTAAATTAAAACTATTAGAAATTAGTTTTTGTTAAAATTAAATATGTTTTTAAAAAATTAGTTGTTTTTTTTTTTAAACTTTTTCACTTTAATCGCATGTCATTTTATTGTTTTTGTTCACATTAAGATAAAAAAAGTGAAGTTTTGAAAAATATGAGCAAAACATGGCAAAGGCAGCTAACTGCCGCTGGTTTCCTTCCCATCCGCAGTTAACTGCCGCCGGATTGCTTCCCATCGGCAGTTAACTGCCAATGGGGTTAAAAACGTAAAATACTGGTGTTTCTTAACTTTTGTTGAAGTGTGAACAACAATTTTCATGTTTTAATTTAGCTACAAATAATATCTTGAGGAATATAACCTATTTAGGTCTAAATCATTGTTTTGGACCAAAAGTCATCTAGCGCTGAACTAATTGTAATTACATGACAGTTACAATTCACTAGTTTACAACAAACAATGAAATTAGTAACATTCTTTTGCATAGACTGATTACATTCTTTCTCTAGGTGCTCGTTGATACACGGATAATGGTGCAACTTGTGTTGACTATGAAAACCTACGAGTACTGTGATTTGAAGCCTTCTGTAAGCGGAACCACTTTTGCTGACATCTTGGACTCCAATTTTGACGCAGCTTGACGAATGTCCTGCAGTTAAAGTGCTTATTTTATTCAATGATTTTTTAAAAAAGCACTTAACATCATTGCAAAATGCAAAATTAATGTGGTGCTACTAGAGGTTAATGGTTATGCCCAATGTCAATCGTGGAATGCAAAAAATAACGATTTGTTCAAATTCTGCTATGCTATGGTGTTATAATAGCAATTTGTTAAAAATAGTGCATTGCAGAACAATAACAATTTGTTCAAAATCCATTGCACAATAGCACTATAGCGTCCCTATAGCCGCCGTTGACAACATTGGGTATGCCCCCTCCAAGAGTTTTACATCTAAATAGTATCATGCACATATGACCCATTTGAGGGATGCAAGTCTATAGAATTACTATTGAAAGAAAACTATAACAGTACCTCTATATTGTATCTTGATGAAAAATGAGTCAACAGAACTGTTTTGTTGCGAATCCACTGAGCATTTTCAATGAGCTACATAATTAAACATGTTTACAACATCAGGAAGTGTGAAATTGTCAGAGCGTGTATGGAGTTCTATGTTTTTTATCTTGAAATGGCATGAGATCAATTCATACACAGTATGTCATAATCATAATATGGATAATCAGCTATATACTTGGTTGAACTATAATGTAAAAACTTTAGGTGGCAACAAAAAGCTGTTGATAATAAGATATAGCTTTAAATTGAATGTAGACACTTGAGTAAAACGAGGAAGGGCGTGCACGAGAGAGGCAAAAGTTCATCCTTGTGCGCCTTGATTTTGTCTACAAAGTAGCCATAAAATAATGAAAGATGTCATGTTACCTCGGATATATGGGTATGACCAAGTTGGCGTGCATGCTCTACTGTGGTTGAATCATCTAGGAAAGTTGCCTGTTATAATAGTTTTAACAATTGAATCAATCAAACAATGATAGAAATAGAGAGGAATCGGGAGGAAGTAAGAAATCATGGTCATAACATTTTAGTCACACGACAACAACTCCAACTGTTGTGCCAAGGCTCCCCATTCTTATCCGTAAATTATCAAATCATTCTAACGCCATGAATATGAAAACTATAATCTCATTCTTTTTGCTATTTTTTTTCCTTTCCAAAGTCTACAATAACCAAGTACAAATGAAAAGGGCCAACAGAAAATTCCCACAGCAACATGTCAACTGGTATACATGAGCCGCTTAAGAACAAGTCTCAAACTTGAGAGAAAATGTTAAATTATAAATCTGTTTAATTTGTGAAATGAGAAAAACTTGAAGGTTGTTTTCTATAACTTCTTACATGGTGATATATTTTAATTTTAAGATGTTTCCCCATACTTGATTTCTTAACATCTATTTCTATGGATTTCAGGGGATCATGTTGCAACTTTAAATACGCTAAACTCAGAGTCAATATTGTAACCATTCTATTAAAAGATTGTGTTGTACCTCGGTTATAAGAACTTTTGCTCTCAATGCATCAGCATTAAGTGGGTCAAGCATAAAATCTGATGTTGTATCCCCAGTGAATGCTACCTCAGGAGATAATATAGTGTCTGTAATCTAGAAACAAGAGTTCATTAAAAATAAAGATAACAAATTCAAATCAGAATCGAGTTTGTGATATTACAGACCTCAACACCTGACTTTTTTAGTTTCTCAATTTGTTTCCCGTTCAGGTGACTGTATTGTTTCCTCAGCTTTTTCCGGATTGAGTAGACTATATAACCCTGCAAAACATAACCAGGTTTGCATTATGATCCATGTAACCAAGAGATCTGCAAAGCACTATGTTGTTGTCAATGGCAGAAGGCCAAAAATCCGCTGTATAACACACCCAGTCTATGGCACCGGTATGGTGGGCATCTCTTCACAAATTGCCTATGGCGGTTATAAATTAAAAATATCTGCCACAACACCCATTTGACAACATATCCATTATCACATACATGGTTCAAAGTTTTACCATTTCTCATGCATCCAAATCCCAAACGGAAAAGATAGGTTTTAGGAGGTCACTAACTTTATTTTTGTCATATATATTTTAAAAAATTCAAAAATATATCAGATTATATAATGCAAAAAAATTGTAAAGAGTACAGGAAAAGTATACCAAATACACAACTTAAATTTAAAAGAAAAACAAAAAACAAGCATATGTTTCATGGACAAAACACGAGGATGAAATTTCGTAACAAAATTTCTGACTGAAAGTATCTAGCATCACAAGACAATACTAAAGATGAAAACATAATTGTAGCCCAAAACCGCTAATTTGGGCCATGAACTTTGTTTGAAAATGCTTTTGCACAAGAAGGTATGTTCAAATATTGATACCTGGCTTGGTATAACATGTTGTGTTCTGAATGGTCGAACAACAAGGTCATTCCGTATTTCATATGTCTCCCCTGAAATGAAAATTGACAAATCATTTCCTCAAAGATAACCCCTGACTACGAAAGAAAGACAAATGACACATACCGACATCCAAAGCAACCAATTCACAATTGAGTTCAACTTGGCCCAATGTCTTGTGAACGTCAAGCAGTTTCTCAACATCGACTTTGATGCAAGGAGGTACAAATACTGTGGGAGGCTTCAAATTATATAAACCACGACTTCCTATATACATTGGAAGCCCTCCCTAAATCATTCAAAATCATCACAAGCTTATATTAAATTTACACTCATCAGTCATAGAAAGAGACATAGAATGCTAAAACTCACGAAAAAAAGTACTAGGATGTCAAACAACATTTACAACAATTCACAGGGATTAAGAATTTGAAAACTGAAAAGAAAGGCCAGCACTAGATTACCTGAGTGGGACATGATATGATAACCTATCAATGTTAAATCTTTTACAACTATAAATAGGCCTTTGTTCTAGTAGAAATAGTTACTTTCTTTACTAAGCTCCATAATAATCTATTATGAATTTGACTTTTCAATCAGTAAAAATAGAGAAATCTGCTGCTATAGAGTTCTCGCTGTAGCAGGATTCATACATTGTGGGTCTACTATAGGCCTTTCCACGCGAATTTTCATCAATAATCAACATAGAGACAGTTTGGATAAACTTCTCTAGAAAAACATCTGAAAATAAGTGTTAAAAGAATTATCCAATAAATGATATTTTTCTCTACAAAATTTCTTGCATAGTTTAAGTTAGCTTCTACACCTTAATTTATTCAGAACATCTAACATCTACGTATATGCCAATAAGATGTACTTCATATAAGCTACATTTCCCTCCTTTATTCATCTAAGTCAAAATTAGCTTCAATGTCTTAAGTTTTTCACTCTTATTTAATCTAAAAGTTAAGATTGGTATCCAAGCCTTAATTTTTTCACTCTCATTGAAATATGTTTTTGATAAAGCATGGCATATGCAACTAACCTTTTCCCCTAATACTAACAAAATTATAATAAAGTGTCATAATCTTTTAAGAAGCTATCTCACTTAAATATATTCATTTAGCATGCTATCAGGGTTTTAAATAGCAGACATGGTAACTTCTGCAATCCTTAATACTACGGAGAATCGTGATCAAATGTAACTGATGACGCAGCAGTTGCGGTCGCATTGCAGTTTCAACAACATAAACAATTGTTCTCACTGACCTTTATTTAAAATCCTACTAGTACATGTTATATGTAACTTACTTTTTCCCTTCACACTAATCCAAAAGTATATATATAAAAAAAAAACACCAAAAAAGAATACAACTTTGGCAGCAAAAGTGTGGTAACTTACAATGTGACCACGATGAGCATCGATATTGTCAATTACAAAATACAAATCCCAGAAAAAAGCAGTATGTTCAAATTCCTCTATGCTACAATGCTATAACACTCCTGTAGCCGCTATTTCACAACATTTTGTACTAAATCGCCTACCATGAAACAATATAGTCTATTAATTTAAATCATGCTACCCTATTTGACAATACTGAATACCTCCTCTAGTCTTTTTTAATACTTTGTTGGCTCAAATTTGTTACACTATCTTGTTGTAACTACAATAAATCCAATTTGGTCTTTGATTATGTTGGTTTTGGGAAATATATTATTCACACCCTATCTTTTTTAATACTAATCTGACGAGTGTTTGTGCTTCATATAGCATGCTACTTCCTCCGGTCTCAAATATAAACAAAGATCATTTTTCCAGATTCATAGAAAAACTAATATATATGGTTTATAATATAAACCAGCTGCAACAGTTGTTAAATGAACCTAAAAAAATAAATCTGTTTATATTTGAGACCGGAAGAAGTAACATGCTATATGAAGCACAAACACTTCTCAGATTAGCCGTGTCCCCAATGTCCGACACTCATACAACACTATATAACTCAAATAAAATAAATAATAAAAATAATCACAAATGAAAACATTATTGGTAGCAACCAAAAGTTGGGAAGTTAAACTTACAATGTGATCAAGATGAGCATGAGTGATAAAAACAAAATTCTGATGAATGGCTCTAGTGGGGCATCTTCCAATATCAAAAACACATTTAAACTCAGGAATAATAATACAAGTCTCATGTCCACCAATCGAAACTCCTTCAATTGAATAGCCTTCCAAATCCAAACCTTTACGTTGAACCTGTGATTTTGCAACACGGTACTGTTCTTCATAATCGATTGCTTTGCTTATTTCGGATAAATAACCTGACCCTTTAAGGGAATTAACGACATGGGTTTGCAATGAAACTTGTTGTTGTTTTGGAGAGAAAATTGGTTGGTGAAATGGGAAAATTTTGAAAGGGGAATTTGTGAGAGGAATTTGCATTTGCATGGTGAAATGGTGAAGTGGAAGAGACATCATGGAAAGGGTTTAGAGTGGGTTTTGGAAACTGTCTTTGAGACAGTGATGATGGTGTTTTGTGTTGTTGGGGAAGATAAGGTTAACTTGCTAGTAGTTTTGTTTTGTTGTGTTTTTAAATTATTTTTCTTTTCAAAAGGTAAAATATATATTTTGTAAAAATTATTTTCATTTTGAAATTTTAATAAATTTTAGTTTTTTTATCACATTATGTTGTTTTTATTTTCTTTATTTTTTTAACTATGTACGAAATTGCCACCAGGCATATGAAATTCACACGCAACTACAAAGTTTTATGTTTGAATTTGAATAAAAGTATTAACCTAACAATATCGATATTATTTGAGTTAGATCTTACAAACATTTATGTGATTTTTTTTATGGAGTGAATTTTGATGGGGTAGATTTTTCTTTTTCTTTTGAGAAATGTGCTTTTAGACAACATTTTATATGTAGATGTATTTGATACTGTGTCAAAATTTTTATTATCAAATGTCATAACTCTAAATTTTTTAAAGATTCTTGTAGGTAACATCCTAATAAAAATAATATATTTTGAAAATGCTTGATTTCAAATTACTTGTAAATTCTAAACTATATTAATAGAATGTCAAATTATTGACCAAAATTTAGATCAATTCAAGTGGTAAAGGATTTGTATTCTTAATCATGTGATTAGAGGTTCAATCCAGAAGGTGATGAAAACTATATATTAATAACAGAAAAAAAAAAAAAAGAAGTCAGATTTTGTTAAATTATGTGTTGGTTGTTCATGGACGACTCTTAAAAAACAAGAGAAGACATAATTGAAATGCTTCAGTCCCTCCTATGTGTCTTGTTTGTAACTGGTTTGGAGCCCTTCACCATGTTTTAAGGGATTGCATTTTTGCTTCACATTCTGCCATCTAGTCAAGTTATCAGTTCTACGGCCTCCAAATCCATGAGTGGATATTTGCTAACATCAATTCACACATGAAAAGTGTTGATGGAAAACCCTTGGCACATGATTCTCATGGTATCGTGCTGATAATACATTTGACATCGAGCACAATTATTTCGCTCAACGAGGTGGTGGAGGTGGTGGTGGCTTATATCACAATAGCACAATCTTTGTGGGATGGAGGCTTCCTCCTAAGAAATGGGTGAAGCTCAACTGTGGTGGAACTTGCAATCTTTGTGGGATGGAACCTTCCTCCTAAAAATGTTTAAATGCACTTGTTTAAGATTTTAAAGAAAGAAACTAGTATCCAAACCAAAGTTGTTTTTAGACAATAACCACAGTTTAATTTTTTAGTATCTTTGAACATTGATATGTAAACCAAAATTTAAACCAATTCAGATGTCCATACTAAGGTATATTGTTCATCAGTAAAACCTCCAATTACATGAGATTCATAGCAGCAAGTAGTTGTATTAATGCCTGTATTTTATACATCTAGATATAGGCATGATGGTTTTTCGCCATTACCTAAACAATCAACAAACAACAGAAGATTGCACAAGGGGACATTATATATCATCTTGACTTTTTTTTGGTCAATATACCATCTTGATTTCTAACTTCAATATTTACAAATGCATCAAAAACCACATTTTATCTACTCAATGAAATTGTAAGAAATGCTTGTTTGATTCTGCAAATGATACATCACTACAAACTGCGACTCTTGACGATGACAAGATTATCTCTGCATCTTGTAAGGTGAAACCATGAATAATGGGCAAGGGTAACCCTTTACTTAGATGTGCATTTGCATATGGCAAGAAGACTGTTTCGATGATCGTCCACATAACTGGCTGCAGGAAAAAAAGAATAAAACACCCTTCATCAATGAGACATCTTAAAATTAAAAAGTTTATTCACAATAGTCATGTTTGGATAAAAAACTTATTTAAACGTTTATAGCATAAGTATTTATCATATAAGTGTTTATATATAGCTATAACAAAAGATATTATCAAATCAAACTGTTCTCATATAAGCTATAAGCTGATTCCATAAGCTATCCTAGAGAGCTTATGGAAATAAGTTAAAAGCAGCTTCTGGACATAAGATGTTTCCATAAAATCTCTCAATCTCACAAGTGCTTAATTTAGTAGATAAGCTCAAATAGGCCAAATTCAAACATACCCTATGTGCGTTAGGATTGAACAACTATACACTGAAAGCGTAAAGAAATTTTACACAGGAATTCAATCATATCTCACTGTATTGATTTTTAAACATGGGTTTTAAGAAGTAACATTAAAACATGAACTTATGATGATTTATGATTGGACGACTTAAATTTGTTTTTCATTGTTCGTACATATTATTAAACTCTGTGTTACATGTAACAAGATAAACTTACCTGAATAAGGTACATTCGTAGATTGCCAATGTTGCTCCATTTCAATGACATTCCAAAGTCACCCAATCTGATGGTACCTACGAGGTTATTTCCATTTATTTTGACCAAACCTGAAGCTTGAATCATCTGTGCAAACAAGATTGGTGGTTAGTGTAAAAGATCAACAAGAAATGACAACTTATTGCAAGGTGTACAAAGACGGGAATAAAGATATGATACGATAAATTTTACAGATTTTACATTTTAAATAAACATAGTGTTTGGATAAAATATATTCCATGTAGAAAAACATGAAATCAAACAAAACTTATATAATTATGATATGTTAGTACTTTGAATAACAATTAGCAGCACTAAACTCAAAACTAAACTAAACATCTAATCTTTAAACTCGGCCTTCTTGAGCTACTGTTGTCAACCACAGATCGCAGCAAATAGCGATTTGTGCTATTTCCGCTATGCTACAGTAATATGGCGCTACAATAGCCAGTAATTGACAACAATTTGTACTAAATAGCATATCGTAAAACAATAGCGATTTGTTCGAATTCCGCTATGTTGTAGCGCTATAGCCACTACTTGACAACACTGTCTTGATTCGAGCTTCTTGATACATCCACACTAGCCCATATAATTCATCATAATCAAAATTACATTGAGGTATAGTAACACCAAAGTAATATATTCAAAGAATGAGAATGGTAAAGGAAAAAACATACACATAGATTATGGCAAAAAATGAAGTTCATTAAATATCAAAGATCCTACCAATTGTTAAGTCTGCAAATATTTCAACACCTGCTTTCTGATCTGAAATATCCACAACTGGAGGAGAAGACAAAGATATATTCAAGTTCATTTCATGATTTGGGTATTTCCTGTACAATTGAGGAATAATAAATCTCCATCCTGCAGTGTTCAGTAGAGATTGATCTGGTATTTTGTCCACGATCCAATGCATAAATTTCGCCTGAACATCAAAACAATTTCTCATTTAACACTAATACAATCCAATGACATAGTAAAAAAAATTCTGTTGAGAAAATTCATGCTTTAAACGAATGTTTTAAAATCCGAACCAGACATCAAACAGACAAGAACTCTGGATCATGGTTCGGATCAGTTTTTAAAACACTGTTTAAGACCATGACCAAACATCAAAACTTACATCATAATACAAGGATGATGCAGAGTTGAAAACAGCCTCGTCTAAAGAGATTGCTAGCATTTTCGATGAATTTGTGCATAGAATTGGAAGTTTTGAGTTCTTGTGGCAGAGGTTAGGAATAGGTAGGGAATCATTTCTTTTTATAAATAACCCATTCGTTTCAAACCCAATCGATGACTCACTCAGTAAAACATTGTTGACAAAAGTTACATTCAACGAAGAGTGATCATCGACCGGAACCTCTTTTGGAAGACTTTTCAAATACGAGTCGAGCCTTGTAATACCTTCTCCAAGTTTCTTGGTGATAGCATTTTCTACTGCTGATCCAACATTCCCTTCAAAAGCATCAAGAATCCTGTTAGGTATGAATCAAAACTAAAAGTCAAAACACCATAAAATCGTTTTCTGCCACATAAAAGTGACACATGAAATATGAAACGAGCTAGAATATAATATGGTTATTGCTGCCATACCCTTGATAAAGCCAAGATGCACCTTCGTCCAATTTTATTGAAATATCTTTAACAGAAGAACCACAGTCCTTTAGTTTGAGATCCAAATATCCTTCCTGGTTCTCCAATCCCAATTTAAGTTCAACTTCAAAGCCTTCAACCTTTCCAAAATCAACACTTATCAAATTCCCTTTTCTTTACATTTTTATGAAGAAAATGAAGAAATATAGAAACAAAATTAATATTGACAAGAAACATGTATCGTTTTGAGCTCATATTCACAAGAATAATCACAGATATTGAGTAATTCACCAGCACAAGAAAATTAACTTTATGTAAAAATAAGTAAAAGGTGAATCCCATTACCCATATATAAGTTACATTATCCATATTTAGTGCAGCAATACAATTTATCATTAAATAAGTTGACATTGATAGGATCCAGATACCCGGTATCTAAAAAACGTGCAAATACACACATCAGTTAATCTCGGCCATTGATTGATACTGCTCGGATCACATTACACATTTACCAAATCATCTTTAAATCGTCTCACCACTGATTTAGGATCGGACGGCCCAGATCAATAAATGTGTCACACATTTACTGCTTATTACATGTCCATAAGCACTTTTCAACTTATTTCCACAAGTTCTGTATGATAGCTAATGAAACCAGCTTATAGCTTATACGAAAACAGTTTGACTCTACTTATCTTTTGTTAAAAAGATAGCTTATACATAGGCACTTGTATGATAAGCACTTACAATTATACTATAAGCACTTAATTAAGTTGTTTCGTTCTCTCAAGGCATAAACCACAATCATAAAGAGGTTATGTTTCTATTAGCAACACAATTTTTCTACATATCTAAACACCATTCTACACATATATACATACAAACCCAAAATCAAAAACACAAACAAAGGATCATTTTTTTCATACCTGAACTTCTGCTGAACCTTTATCAGAAACCTTAACAGGACCAAACCAAATACTACTATACTCATAAGACCAATCCAAACTCAAATTACAACTAACCCCAGAAGCTACAATCTCAATTCCATTTTCACCAGGTTTAACATTAGAAGAATCAACATCAATTTCATACATTGTGATATTAGAAAGCACAAAGTAAACACTACCCAACATTGGAATTCTTGTACCCTTTTCAATATTGGGTAATTGGAGAGAAACCATGGAAGAAATTGCATTTTGAATGAGTATGTTTTTCACGAAATTAAGGCCGTTTTGGGTGATTAATAGGGATATGAAAGCTTGGTTTATGGGTTGAGATTGAGATTGTGATTGCGTGAGAATCAAGGAAGAGGTGAGTAGTAGAAGAAGGAAGAAGAAAGGTGGCATTTTGATTTGTGGGTTGTGGAAATTGAGGTTGTTTATTCATCGGTTGCGAAAACATACAACATAGGAAAGAAAGGTAACTTGCCCAATACTCAGAACACTTGACGATGATGATGTTAAAAGTCCAAATTGCCCCATCCTTCTCAATTTCAATTGTCACCATTTTGCTTTTGCTTAGATTACAAGCCAAGGTTGAAAATTTACAGAGTATTATCCTAACCAGTGCCTATGGGGCAAAATTTTAATAAATAAATAAATTTGTATTGAAAGTAACAATTTTTTTTACGAGGATGATTACACAAATTTTAAAATTATTTTACTATGTTTGGTTCTTTAACAAGTGTCATTGACATTGTCACAAGAACACTTGTTACAAAACCTATGTTCAATATCACAATGAGTTTTTCGGCATTGTTTTGACCCTTCATGATTTCCTTAATGCCACACTTTGTAGATTTAATAAATTACAATTGTAGCTTTAACAAAACACATAGTGATACGAACAAAATAATTTTTAGTCACATTCCAAAATATTTTAGTTGCACTTAATTTTAATTAAAATTTATTGATAATATCAAAATTGTTTTTGTTCATATAACTTAACCTTTGTACATGACATGAGTTCGCCTAAGCTACATAAATTCAGTTAACATACAAAGAAATGTAAACTCGGTTTATGTAAGTTATGTAAACTCGCTTAAACTAACTTTATGTATCCTTTAGGTTGTGTACTGGTTTGAATCTTTTAAGCAATTTTGTGATTTCAATTTGCAGTAATTTCTTGTTTAAGTTTTAGGTTTGATTAGAGAATGTTTGAGGTTTGTAATTGAGTAATTGATATTTGATTGTGTAACATTAAATCAAATTGTAAATCTCTTGTTCAAAGTTGATTTTATTGTGTACATTGTTTTAGTTTGGCAATCTTAGTATTCATAATCACATTTCCAATAGTCATATCAATTTGCAAAAGCATTTTTAAAAAACCGTTTTTGTGCGCAATTTTTTTTAGAGGAAATCTTTTCACCCCCTCTAGATTCGTACCACTATCATCATATCGACCAACACCTTTGATTTCTCAATAATAAAAAGTACATGGCTATTGTACCAAAAAAAAAAAAAAGTACATGGCTAGATGTTTAGTTTCTCATAAGTGTTTGCGAAAATTCAATTTTCATGTTGTTGGAGTTTCATTCTCCTTAAGATTAGTTTTGGATACCAATAGGACTTGAAACATCTTATGTACTGAGTTGAGACCACTTCTTGAAAACACATTTTATAAGCTTTCTGTGTGTGAGATCAAATTTTGATGGTATTTCCGTAAGATTTTATGCTTACAGAATTCCATCCAGGGGATATTTATACTCTGAGTCAAAACTTACTCTCATTCAATCTTCTTGAGACCTTTATTTAGTGGCCACTGTAGGTACTATTGTAAGTCTATTCTAAGCAAAGTTTGATATTGATATTCAGCATTATCTCTCACTTATGCTGCTAATTGTGAATATATCGTTTTTATGGCTTAAGAAAAAAATAATATTTGAAAGCAAATCATTAGAACACCCATCTCATTCCAAGCACTTGATATTATGTACTGTACTGAATAGAAGTTATACAAATAGAATAATGGAATTACAATCTACAAGAAAATCCAACCATTTTAATTACATCTTAATATTAGACACACAAGTTGAATTTATTTGACATATTAATGTAAGAACTTTGAAGTCACTCATTACTAGAAGCTCTGAGGGTGGTAAATGTCATTTTTGCTCTGCTTCCCACTCAATACTAGTAGACACGCATAATTAGTTGACTTTATTTGGTAGATTAATTACAAGAGTCAAGAAGTCACTCATTAGAAGTTTTGAGTGTGCTTATTGTCATTTGACTCATTTCTGTCTTGCTTATATCTTGCTTTGGTTTTTGCTTAATATCCTTGTTAGCATTGCTTGAGCCATCTTTCATGTTTACCTGAAACAACATAAAAATTATATTTATAATATGGCAGTGGTTGACATATACTAGCAAGAGAAGCAATATAATAGCACATGGACTTGGATTTCGTGCAATAACTATGTCATTAGGTTTCTAATCTCAATAGTCCGATTTCAAATCAATAGTCGAGATCGTTTAAAACTAATTTTGTTATTGTATAATATGAGTCGTTTGATCTTGGATTGACGACCAATATCATTTAATGTGTGAAACTGCGTAGAGTTCCAAGTTTAGGCAATCCGAGTTCATGACATCAAAAATTTTGTCTTTAAAGCCACAACATGACCACAATTGTGGTCACATCAATATCATTTGATTGTGACTCTTTGCAATATTAGAGATCACGACACAACCACACGTGATTTAAAACCTTGTTTATAACACAGTATGAAGCATAACACAAAAATTGACACGGAACAAGACCCAAACACAATAATTTAAGAAAATTAAAGCGGTTGAATGTAACTATATGTGTTGGTGGCACACATAGTTACTTTCACGTGGTCATGTTTGACACTAGCACATGTACTAAACATGTTTTCAATCTGAAATGTTGTGTTTTATAGATGATACATAACTTTAATGGTTAGTTTATGATCTATTTAAAAGTAATTGAGGGAGCAATTTTCAATTCCACAAACATAAATAAGGTACTATGTTTAAGCCTTGACTTAGATGGTTTATGAAACTAATGAAGAAATTCTAACCTTTGGATGTTCATCATGAAATTGATAACTTGGCACAGTTTTCCTCCTAGACACAATTCTCCTAGCTTTAAAATTAGTCTTTGTTGTTGGTGATTTGAAGCTGCTAACTTTTTCTTCTTGTGAAATTACTGAATAGTTATCAAAATGAAGTGGCACTTCATTTGATCCACAACTCTCTTTTTCTTCACCACCAGATGCATCTAAAATTTTTGTCTTTATAGTAAATTTGTGATGATCAGTGTTGAAATTTTCATACTGCTTCATTGCATGGCTTTCAACTGATGAAGTGTCTTGAAGCCTAGTTGCCATCCACCTTTCAAGCCAACTCCAGCTCATATTTTGTTCCATGTTGTTATGTTTTGCTAATTTTCTCTTTGAACATATTCGTAGCTGCAACAATGAGGATTAGTGTTTTGTTTTTTAGACACTATTTTGTTGTTCATCACTAATTCAATCTTGAAAATGTAGGCATAAGGTAATTTGATATCTAAAACTAACGGAATTTTAAATTTAATGCCCTATTTTACAACCGTTCTCGAGGGAATATGAATTATATCCCTTGAATTTACTATGTCAAACTCTTACGACTAAGTTAACACCTCATGAACCGTTTTAGAGACTAAATCAGTGTTTCACTTTATTATTTTGCTTATTGAAATAGTTTTTGCAGTTTACCTGTTGTGAGAAAGCATAAGCCAGTGCTCTTTCTCTCCTTGTTGCTGCCTCCATTCTGTCCTGCATCCTCATTTTTGAAACATTGCTACTCAAAGTGCTGTCATCCCAGTCCTCCTGAAATATTCAATGTTATTAGATATCAAATTACCTTATGTCACACTCCCTCCGTCCTATATTATACTTCGTCTAAGTTTTGACACATGAATTAAGAAATATAATTAATATATACTTCGTCTATACTGTATAATGTCTCAAACGACTCTATTCTCTCATGTTAATTACAAGAATTTAAAAATAATGAATGATTATGGTATAATAGGAAAAACATAATTGATATAAAATAGGAAATTTGTTTTCTCCCTAAAATGATGTTTGACTTTATGTTTTGTTGGAGATTCAAATAATAAGTAGGAGAAAAGTGGCCTAGTGGAAGATTAAACTTCCAACATCATCATCACACTTGAATTTTAAAACACTTCTGGCAGAACCAAGCATCTTCTTTACATATTTTAAAAATTTTAACCACTCTTCTATTATTTTCCTTTTGTTTTCTGATAAAATGTTAACCACTCTCTTATTTAATAATAATATATTAAGTTTAAAGTATGTTCTGGAAAATGCCTTAACTGATAATTCTTTCTGATTGCTTTGTCATTGTCTTTTGAATTTATTCACTTAGGCATATTTCAATGTTTTATTTTATAATAATTTTCTCTTTTAACCAAAATCATGAGCTAGTTCACAAAGTAACATTGTGTTTATGTTATACCTTCTGCTTTATTGCTCTAGTCCTATTCCTGTGCTGAAAACTGTTGTAAATGCTCATTTTTTCTCCTTTAAATGAGAAAACTTCAGTGGAATTCCCTGTTTGTACTTCAACTGATGTAGCCATAGATTTTCTATCTGGATTTTCTGTTACTAAATTGAGCTTCTCTTCACCATTTTCTGAGCTTATGGTGTCTTCATTTTTACACCTCAACTGAAATATGTAGCATGTATATACTAGTTATGTAAATAAGAAACAAATACTAATTCTTTATGCATGGCTTAAACATACTATGAATCACATGAATGTAAAGTACATCTTTTATTGTCTATAATTTTCTAGCTAGTAGCTATTGACATTTTTGCAATTTAAAATTGAAAAAGAATGAAGGATGGAAATGGGAAAATAAAGGGGTAGAGTAAAAATTGACATTGTTTTGCTTAAATTGTCATTTTTCTCCATTCTATAAGCAATTTTTGCTCATATACTACCACACATACATTGAACTCAACAAAAAGGTTATAAATTGTGGTCGTGTCATGATATTACGAAAAATTACGGTCAAATACGATTGACATGGCACAATTGCAATTATAATCACAATGCAGTTGTGGAAACATAAGAAACCCTTACGACGCATGTTTTAATCTCAACGGTTTTCCATCTTTTTAAAGAATTTAATTGATACGCACCAACAATGTGATGATTTTTTACATTGTCAATCAATCATAACCGCTGTATCTTTAAAAATATTTGACTTTAATCATATTTACCATAAAAGTCATATAAATGATAATTTGTGATTGATTGACAATGAAAATGTTTTACTGTGCATGGTCAAAATTAATCTATTTTTGAAACCTTTTGGCATCACAAGCAAACTTTAAAGGTAAACTCATGAAAATTTGAACCAACTTTTTCTTGGAATGAGGTATATCTTTTGATGTGAATAAGCAAATTGAAGTAATCAATTAATGATTAGTGAGCTAACCTTGAAACTTCTATATGCTGATTGAATAATAATAGCTGCTTCTTCTTCATTCAATGATTTGGAGTTTGAATTTGTCCCTTTGTCAATTACATTCTCAACAGTTTCTTCACTCTTAGTGTCTCCTTTATCACTCAACAAATCTTCTTGTATGGACTGTGTAACTGTGACGTTTGAGCTCTTAAATGAAGCTGAATCTTCTTCTGCAAGGACTGAATTGAATTCATTGCCACACAAGTATGATTTAACTGATATCCATCTTCTATTTTCGGAAGAATTTCGTCTCATTATCTGTTATAACATGATATAATTCAAAGCTTATTGAGAATTCTTGAACACTACACAATGAATGAGAACATAATTGGAACTATAAAGTTTAGCAAACAAAATTGTGCCTATTCTAATTCTCTGTTTAAAAACAGGTCTGCGACCGCAATTTTAGCTGTAACATCAAAATATCCGATGTCTCTGTGGCCTCAACGCTAGTGCGTTGAGGTTACGTCTTTCACATTTGACTGCAATTCTCAGTAAAATCAAAGATTGTTGTGATATAAGACAAATGCTTCTTGAAGAGAAGAAACGAAGAGAGAAGCAATACAAATTGAGAGACTTACTTTTCTTTCATGAGAACCAACATGATTTCTTGAGAAGACATTTCTTACCAACCCAACAGTGAAACCCATCTAAGCTTACCAATTTCAAAAGAGAAAAAAGTTCCACAAGTTTCACAATGACATTGTCCTCAACTATATAATGTATATGTCAATGCACGTATGATATAATGGTTGTTATAATATTAGAATTGGATAAAGTATAAAAGTCAAGTAACATTCTTACTTGAACCAACAATAATTGACATTAAAATAAAGTTAGTTGTTTTAAAGATTACACTAAACTAATTACTTTATGCCTCACGAGGTTTCAACTAAGTGGTAAGAATTTAACCTTGTAACTTCAAGGAATTATGTTTAAATCCCATTCAAGGCGATTGTAAATTGACCATTTGTGTCGCCTTTTTTTGGTCAAATAGCTTAGTGGCTAGAAATTCACTTTTTAAGGTGAATAAGTGGGGTTCGAACGTCGGCCCCTACATATATTATGCAATGTTTTTACCATCTGAGCTAAACTCACGGGGACGTGTCACTTTAATTAAGAAACATTTTTCTTTCCCAATAATTTTAAAATGAACTTTACTTTATGCCTAAAAATAAAATTAATCACATGTGCTCCCAAGAAATAAGTATTGATCATGATCTGTATGCAGGGGAGTGCAAAGCTGGAATGGTACCACTTAATCAGAAAATAATAGAAAGAAAAAAGGGAATGGATTTGAGTGCTATGTTTTTATTGCTTTTGCATCATATATATACTTTTTGCACATGGTTTGTAGTGGATAGGCTTTCATAAAGTTTGCTTGTTACTGGGGTTATGTCTATTCCTTTTTAGTTACTATGTCTTCTGACAATGTGGTCTCTTTTTTTTTTTTTTTAATTTTCTTATGCTACTTTAGTTTGATCCTAATAGCTTTGGGGACAGGTAAGGAAGCTATAAAAAAAAAATTATAAGGATTCTTCATTATCAATTTTCAAATGCTTTTGCAGGTTGTGTATTTTATTTTTCATTATCATTTGAGATGAATTTATATGAAATGCTACGATACAATGTGTAAAATGCTCGTGAGTGAAGTGAAGAACTCGTTGGTATTTTTTCATAAAAAAAAAATCATTTGTCAGTTTTTTTGTATGCGGTGTGGCGTTTGATACGTGGGAATGCGGGTTCAAAGATGCAACTTCCCACTTTTTATTGTTTAATGTGTGTGCATTTGGCCTCTAAATCTTTTAGAACAAAAAAAAGTTGATAAATAAATTCTCGTCATAGTAAGTATCAATCAAAAGAATATCTCATTTTTTAAAATTAACAAACATAGCACTAAAATTGTAAAATGACATTCAAAATGATCCCTTGAGTTCCATAAAATGACGAATCGTTTATGAGAACCCGAGTTCGATTTTTGAGTTGAACGATTTTTTTTATCAAACTTTACTTACCTTGCGGCCAAACACAAGATTACTAGGCCTCGTTCTCTTAGAAATCGAAGAGTTAACAAAAAAAAATAACGATCCCTTCGTAACTTCTTTCATTGGATGTTATAGTGTGGTACAATAATTAAACATGTCACACTACACATTTATCCCACATCAATGTTAGTTCACTAGACAAGAATTTGTATATGAAATTTACACTTCCTCAAGGATAAATTGGTTGCTAATTGCAACCGTGCAATAACTAATTAATGACAAATTAATCCTTGAGAGTCCTAAGTTTTATTGGTAAATTAGTCAATGATGTGAAGGCATTGATGTGAGCCCTAAGATCGCCACGGAGGGGCCACATATTCAACTAATATATATGTTCAAGTTATAGTTCCTAACGATTAAAATGAGATAATATTATTTGTCTCTGTGAACATATACAGAGGTCGGGGATCGAACATCGAACATCCACTTATTCATCTCAAAAGTGAATTCTAACCACTAAACTAGTTAACAAAAATATATTATTTTATTCTATATTGAGTGACGTTTTACAATTTTGATGATGTATTTGCAAATTCGTATAAAAGAAAAACTATTTTATGCTTACGATTTCAATAACCAATTTGAATACGCAATTTTTTTAAAAAATATATGTGTCCCTTCAACATACCTAATTTTTTATTTGAAATCGTCTGCATAATAATAACTCACCTTTTTAGTTTGCATCTAAGTGGCACAAATATATATTATAGAAAATAAACCTCTTCATGCTCTCGATTCAGGTTCTTCAAATATTTGGATTGTGGGTAAACATTTATTTTAATCCTTGAATGTGTAAGAAATTGTCATTATAATCTATGCACGTATCAAAATTTCAAACACATCCACACATGTCTTTTTATTATTTCATTTCGATTCTCAAATCTATTTTTAGATAGTCAATTTAGTCCTCAAATTTATTTTTCATTTATCAATTTTGTTCATACAATTACGAACAAAAAAATCACTAAATGCATTTTTAATTTCAATACACATTTAAAGACACTGACTCTATAAGAAAAACAAGACTATGCCGACAACACCATACCTCACATTTAATGGTCAAAATGATTGTTTGTTCCATAGAGACTGGATCATTTAGATCAGATTGGTTGTTGTTTCTTTGAAATGGTTGTTGTCTCTTTGAAATGGTCTTACGTAATGCTCCCTTGGTCCTATTTACTCGTCACTTTTTGAATTTTTACATATACCAAAGAACCAATAAATTTTGTAACTTTTGAAACAATTATGATTTTTACCTATAATATCCTCAATAAATTATTATCTCATTTATCCATTTCATCTCTGCAATAAATACTTAAGAGTGTTATTGATAAAACAATAATATATGTTGCATTGAAATTTGATAATGATAAGTAAATATAAACTTTTCTATAAAAGCTACAAATAATAAGGAAAAGAGGGAGTAGGACATAGTTAATTTCTTTGTCCACAGCCTCTCTTAGTCCTAGACATTGTCATTGGGCTTCCTATGCATCGGTAAAATGAGGTGTATTGGGCCTCAATCACATGGGGAGTGAAAATTGCTCTTTAGGCACCTATGGTTTGCTCACATGAATCTCGATTGAAATATGAAACTCAAAAATATGAATTTCATCATTTTGGGGGTTTGCTTTGTTCTGAGTACACATATGTTGTTTTGCTTTGTGGTGGCAATGAATGGTTTTCCAGAGTTGTAAACTTGTAATTCTTAACCGCAATGGTAGTTAACTAGCATAACAAATCTTGTAAGTATAGTTAACTAATGATCACGAAAAATCTTGTATTTACACACTTAAATATAGGTGTATTTTTGGGTCGACAATTAACTATTATTTGGAAGTAAATAATAGTTAATTGTCGTTGGGATATTTTCATCAGTTCGAGGTACCTATGATGCCTAAAGAGCAATTTTCAATGGGAGTTAACACCAAGTTAGACGTACAATTGCCTCGACACGGAGAGGTAAGCCTTCTTTTCATCCATTATCTAAGATTTGATTTTTTAGATTAACCTCAATGTTTATCGATGACTCATCAAAATTACATTGCTAGTTTAAATTTAGTCGAGGATTGTAGAAAATCATTATTTTCTTGAGGTTAACGTATTTGTTTTATCTTTTTAAAAAAGAAATTTGGTTGTTAAGAAGAGTGAAAGGACTTAAACTTACGAAATAATTAGATTAATTGCTTTCATAATGTTTATCCACTATATTTCTAAAATGCAGCGTGTCAAAAAAAACTACCCATATGTATAGTTTATTTAGGGCTCCTAATTGGTTATTTATTTTCTTGTTTGTGGCAACATTCGTGGATTTTTTTTAATCGTGAGAAATACCATTTCTCAACATGTTTTCCTAAAATGCTGAAATAACCTTTTTGTTGCTTCTTTCAAACAAATAGACCATTTTTTGTTAAATATTTTTTCTAAGTATAGATCAACTAATGGGATATGGATCATGAACTATACTGTGGAGGATAATTTTGCTCATAAGTTCACCTTGAGTGGTCGAGTTTAGACACAGGTATAAATTTTGGGAAATAAACTGAATATTGAGTGCACAATAAATTAACCAAAATTTGCTTTCAGCACAGTAATTTTTGTCATGACACAACAACTTTAAATTTGATTTCTTAACAGAAATTTGCTTTTAGAACAGTAATTTTCAATAATTGCTTCTTCTATAACTTCTAAAAATCTAAAATTATTTTCTCTTAATATTTCCAACAGAGTGCACTACTCTATTAACAATAGGAGTTCCATAAAGTCAAAGTCTAACCAATGATTATCATTTCTCTTCAAAAATTAAGAACTTGAATTTTTATTAAATAAATTATCAAATATCTTAGTTACTTTCTAGTTGCCATTGTCTAAAAATATTTCTTACCTCAATTGGCAATCATGCTCTAATTTAACCTTTCAATGACTCAATAGATAATAATGACTCATTATCATTGCAACAGCTAGCCAAACAATGTATAGATAGTGGAAAAGCGGGCAACCATGAAAATGCTGGCAGCGGTGGAAATGGAGATAGTGGTGGAACTAGAAATTTGGGATGCATGTCAAACGTACATGGGGAAAAACTATAAGAAAATGCAGTGTGTTCTTAAAAAAGTCTAAAAATGCATCATCATCTTTTACATGAAGTTATTGTTTAGAATGATTTTAAGTATTAGTTAGGTTAGTAAGGGCTAGAAAGTTAAGAAGTTTGTTACTACAATAAACTATATAAACATGATCATTTATTGTGTAATTTACAACATACTCTCTTCTTGTAATTCAGAATGTCATTAATGAAGGATAATTTTGAAAAATTACTCATAATTTCTCTTCTTTATACAAAATTATTTATATTTCCTAATGATCTCTTCGTAACATTATCAAATTAACAAACTTAAACTATTTAAGTTTCAACAATATTAAAATGTTGATCATAGCTAGTAACACATTACATTTTCATTGGATAGAGCAACTACTGGGGTATGGATCATGATCAACTATGCAATACAAGGGACAAGGTGGAGGATAATTTTGCTCACAACAAACAACCGATAAATTTTCTGTTGAATTTATGGTTACTTCAACATCTTTTTGTTCCTCTCTAGCTTCATCACCTTCATTACTAGCAGAAACGTTTGCATCTTCAACACTTAAAATATTAACATAACAAAATTTCTTTCTCAACTTTTTAGTCAAACAAACACAGTCTATTTGATAATCTCCAATTACTACTACTTGGTCTCTGCTTTCTCCTTCTAATGACACTGAAACCACACCTATGACAATGTAATTATTATGTTAATTCAAAATTAATTTTGAAATGAAGAAATATAAAGAATATTAAATATATTTAAAAAAATTACTTAAAAAATATGACATTCTAACTTTAGTTTAATTGATACGCACGTTAAATATAAAATTCGATATTGAATATTAATTTATTTTTTTGAAAGGTGAATATTAATTTTTTCTATAATATGAAGTTACAAATGAAATTGATTAGTGGATGTGAATGTTAAATGTACCTTGAAAGGCTGCAGCAATTGTCAAAGCTTTGCTTCTAAATTTGTCACTCTCCATATGCATCTGGATAACTATTTTCTGTGGTAATTAATTGAAGAGATTATTATTGAAAGACAATGTATAGATATACAATATATGTAAATGCTACTAGTTATTAAATCATATAGTTCTCGCCTTCATATTAGCACTGGCCACCTACGTTTTGAATTTTTCTATGCTTTGAAGTTAAGGTGCAATTCATAGACATCGAGTGCTATAATACATATATAAATGCCATTGTAAATCAACTAATAAGTGATTTTTTTTTGTGTGAGCAATCAAAAAATAAGTGATTGTATATATTATATTTGTTGACTAAGGTAAATATCTTGCGCGTATGCACACAAATGGTTGGTTTTGGATTTCTAATTTCACTTTTTTCTCCTATTCCATTTTTACACTAATGGTGGGAAATTAGGTGCTCTTTATAGTGTTAAAATATTGTGTTTGGTAGGAAATTACACTGTTTTCCTTTTCTGTCCCATTCCCGGTAATTGTTGTTAATAAAAGCATTTTGTCCTGTAAGAATATTCCCAAGAGGGTTTCACGGTGAGTTTCAAACACTATGCAACCGTTCTAGAATTTTTGTTATCATTTGAGCAATTCTTTCTTGAATAATTTCTCATTGCAAATAAGTTTCAACCACCTAGAAATGTGTTATGTTTTTCAGTTCCAAAGATAAGAATCTTCGGAAAAAAAGGCTAACAAAACAAGATGACTCGACTGAGGATATCAAAACTCCAAGTGAGTACACAAACATAATTTTTTTAAGGAGAGTACACAAACATGATTGATTTTTCAATTTTAGATCAAAACTAATCAAGTTATGAATGTAATGTCATGGATAGGAAATAAGGTCAATGTTGCCAATATTTTTGAATATAGTATAAAGCTATGTGATAAGTAACAATGAAGATCATGAACTAAAGTTTGATAATGATTATAGACATGAAAAAATTGGCAAATAGAAATAAGTATTTGAAACAAACTTAAACTTGCTTTGTAAAGCAAGAAATTTTTGGGCAAGTCTACATCTGACACTGTGAAGTTAGTTAGATATAAATGAGTTTTCACGAGAAAATGAGAATGATAAAGTACTAATTATAAAGCTTGACATGCTTTTTTTTTTACGATATAAAGCTTGACATGTTGTTCAAAAATGTTGAAAAACAAACTATTGATTTTGAAGAGAAATATTGACTTGAATTGAATTCAAATATTTTTCATGTTTGATTAATTAGTTTAATAATACACTACAAGAAAATACAAGATTTGCTACCATGATTGTGCTAGGAAATGTAATGGTAGTAAATATCCAAATAATTAGGTACCATTTGACTGAAATTAGTTTTTTTTTTCATTTTTTATTTTGAAGGGAGTGAAAATTAGTTGTATTTTAATTGTTTTACATTTGAATAAATTTCTCAAACACATTCTCTCAAAAAAAGAAACAAACAAACACATCTCTCTGAAAACACACAGCACCACACTCGTGGAACTCTCTCACTTCCGATCTCGCCGTCGCCCTCGCCGTCGCCCTCGCCCTCGCCGTCGCCCTCGCCCTCGCCCTCGCCGTCGCATGCACCGATCTCCACCGCCTCTCCGATCTACCACACTCTATCTGTAGAAACCAGTGATGCTCAATCCGGCGAAGAACCTTGATCGATCTACATCGCCACAAGGAGAATCTCAAAATTCTCGTTGATGCTCAATCTGGCGAGCTTGCCGGAACCTTACATTTCCGATTCACGTAATATAATTTTCTCTCTCTCCAATACAAGCGATTTTCAGATCTGTGTTTCATCGGTAAGAACCCTATTTTTTGTACTTTTGCCTCAATTTCATTGTCTAGGTTACTTTCTTCGAATCCTTCTGTGTTTATTCGATTTTTTTTGTACTTTTGCCTCAAATTGATTTGAATTAGGATCAACTTCTTTGAATAGAAGTGAAAGTGTGCTTGTGTAAATGAAATATTCACTTAAATCATGAATTATCACTTTTGTTTCTAGTTCAATTCATTCCTATGAAACCTAGAAACTTGTCTTGGTGTTACTCAATGTTGAAATTCCCTTTGGAGTATGTGTGAGTTGTTGTTATACTGCATCAAACTTTAAAGAACTATTGAGTTAGGGTCTGTTTGGATAAGTAGCTTATTTGTAGCTCATGCACAAACATTTCTCATGATAAGCGCTTATGTACAAGGTTTACATAAGGTAGTTTATAGCAAATGATAAAATAAATTTAAATTGTTTTTTGTATATGCTATAAGTGATTTCAGAAGTTATCTTAGTGAACTTATGAAAATAAGCTAAAAAAAGCTTATGAGAACTGACATAAGCTGTTTACAAAAGTTCTCCCAAACAGTCTCATAATCCAAACAGGCCCTTAGTTTCGGGTTCAGATAACCAGAGTTCAATATCTCACTTTCCATTTCCTCTGCATACATTGGTAGTTTTCTTGTTCCTTTGCAAATAACATTGTTTTTTTTTTTTGGAAGGTGGTGTTCCTAATACTGGTGCTGAAAACACTTTAAAAAAATATTGGCATGTAATGAATTTATTTAATTATAATATGAAACTACACCATACTAAAGCTAAATATTTGAGAAAAACTTATGAGAAATTATGTTGCTTTGAGTTATTCAATGCAAAGACAGGAATGACACATTTAACGGTCCATAAGTGAGCCTACAAACTCTAAATCACGGACAATATTACATGTTTGAATTGGGATGAGTTTGAAGAAATTAAGTGATGGATAGTTAGGCACAATTTGCAGGTCATGTGCTTACTTTTGGATTGATTGTGTTTATTCAGTTGGGCACAAGGCATGTTATTTATTTGCTTTTGTTTTGAGTGTTTAATTTGAGCTAATAATTCCTTAAGTTAGTGGATTTCCCATAGCCTCGCATAGAATCACACATGTTCCTATTAAGATGAGTTTTGGTGATTGTTTTGATTGTGGTTTGATTTAATAATAGGCTGTGGTGAATAACTTGGAAGATGCTCATGAGTTGATTGATACATCAATCTCAACTGCACTGAAAGAGAGCAAGCCTGTCTATATAAGCATTAGTTGTAACTTGCCTCCAATTCCTCACCCTACTTTTAGTCGTGATCCTGTCCCATTTTCACTCGCTCCCAAGTAAGTCTTTCTCTCTTTGTTAACAATTTTTGCTGTTTTTTTTTTCTTCGTATTGTGCTAACTATAGTTACATTAATCTCATGTTCATAGATAATAGGACATATCATGTAATATGAATCAATCATTGATACTTGTGCTAAAGCCTAAAAGTTCACGAGGGCACCATTATATGCAACTATCATTTGTAGCTTGTAGTAAGAACTTAGCATTTTCATATTTGAGGTAGACTTGCAGAAACAAACAAGCAACTAGTTGACTAATTCTCGATACTATGATGCATGATTTTTGAAACTAGACTCACATGAAATAGTTGAAGATGTAGTGGCTGATTGCAAATATCAAAAAGTGGTTGTTAAATCCACTGAATGTTCTTGAAAGAGTATAGAGGAAGATTCATAGACAAGTTGAACTTCTTACTCCAATCCCAAAACCATCGTCAGAAGAAGAGAAAAACTCGAGAAAGAGAAGCCTAAGTCAGAGGAGGAGAAAATGAAGAGGTTAATTTATTTTCTTAATTTCTCTCTTTTCTTTGTTCCCTTTTAGATTTCTTTGAATATGTGATGAATCATGTTTACCGACTCTATACTTTTTATTTTATTTTATGATATAGCCTCAGATAAGCATAGTGGTTCTGAAAGTTCACATGCATTTTGAAGCTTGTTCACAAGAAATGAAGATATGCATTGAGAGAATCAAATGTATGTACCTATGAACCTTTTTTCCCTCTCTTTATTTTTTATCGTTCTTATTGGTTTTTCAATCCTAGTGGTACCATCTGTTCTTCTAATTTGTTTCCTTTTCATTTACCAATTTCATGTTTCATGGCCATGTCTTCTTTAGTGGAGACTACTAATCTTAAAATATGGAACTGGTGTAGAGCATCATAACATATTAGTCTATTTGTTTTAATCAACAGGGGTTCGCACACAGAACATGTTACATCACCAATTATGTCTGCCTTTATTTTGATTTTATTCTCAAAATACACTGGTACAGAACATGGTACAAATAGAATATATGTTGATATGAGAAGGCTTTAGCTGAATTGAGTTTATTCTCATTGTAACTGATGTTGCTCTTGTTGCAGGCTTACGCTGGTTTTTCAAATATATCTTGTTCTGTTTATCAGTCAATGGTTATGTGTTAAAAATCACTCTAAGAAAAATTGAATAATTTGTATTATCAGATATATTTCAATGAATTTTATGAAGATCAAGATCTTAAGCAATTTATCAAGAATAGATTATCAAGATCTTAAGCAATTTATTTTGATTTTATTCTCAAAATACACTGGTACAGAACATGGTACAAATAGAATATATGTTGATATGAGAAGGCTTTAGCTGAATTGAGTTTATTCTCATTCTCCAAGAAAAATTGAATAATTTGTATTATCAGATATATTTCAATGAATTTTATGATCTTATTCCTTTTTTTATAGATTCTGCACTATATGACTACCTTCGGGAAATTCCTAATCTGACTGAACTTTTTGGATATGAGCCAGGCTTTGGGAGAAACAAAAGAGTGAGTGTGTATCTCTTTCCCTATTCCTTTGATTGGATTAAATTGAGTGTGTGTCTCTCTGCCTTTGATTGCATATAATTTTTCAAAATGCTAAGAGGGAGGGATCTGCCCTTTTTTCCATATAATTCCTTGCTGTAGTGCTATATAGCTTGCTTGACTACCATTGTTGAATACATTTAATATTAATATCAATGTTGCAGTTTCTAATTAAGGTTTTGTCTCAGATATATTACTTATTCAAACGAAGAGGTGGCAATTATGTGTATTCAAAATGTACATGAATTTGTTTTGGAAGGTAGACCTTTAAGGTACAAATATCTGCTTCTATTGACACGTCTTACTCATGTCCTTGGTCCTGCTTATTAATTTTTTGTTTGTTTTTGGTTTGTACGTTTCAGGACTTGTTTTGGAACCACAAAATATTGATATAAAATGAAGAAGAATGTTATTGTTTACATGACCTATTTAACTAGATAAGATGAAGAAGATTGCTTTACTTGCATTGTGATGAAAAGGTTGTGTTTCTGTTGGAGTTCACTTTACATAAATCAAAACCGTGTCTAATTTGTGCTTCAGGTTATGTTTTTCCCATGTACTCATTTTAATTACTTAAACTGAATGTAGTGCCAAATAAATATAGACTAATTTTATTGTTATTTTGAAGAAGTTGAGTTCAACAAATCACTGGTGTCACAAACAGTATGCAATGACGGTCAGGGAATGTATTACCTCCTCCGCTAGATGATTGGAGCAATAATTCCACAGAAAAAGCCATGTAAGATTTACTGTATTTTTTGTTTTAATATATATATATATATATATATATATATATATATATATATATATATATATATATATATATAGATTTAAGTGTTTTTCCAGTGGAAAAATGTGTATGTGCTTAGTTTTCATAATGTACCATAAGTAAGCCATGCTTAAATTAATGTATGTACATTGCATCGATTTAAACATATAAGTTGTTCATGAGTTATGATTACTTTGTTGTTAGCTATTGCTTAATTGTCTAGTGTTGATTGTGTAGGTTTTAATTGTGTTTCCTTGTTTGTGTAGATTTAAGCTTGCGGGAATTACTTCTGAACTTCCTTTGGGTTTGAGCTTGGGTTCATCGGTGGCATTCTGTCTGGTGCTGGCGGCTTTCCTGCTTCTGTCATTGGTTTTGTTTCTGTATGTGATCCGACAAGGGTGGCACTCTTTTGGATAAAACTAAAAGAATGATATGTCCTTAATTTTTCCTACATAATTGTTGTTCTTGACAAATTGAATTGTGGTTCTAATATGATTAATCTCATGTATAGAAGCTCAACTCTTGTATGAGTTCATACTTGATTAATATTGTATAGCCAAACTTAAATATTATGGAATACTTGTTTTTGATTTCTCGTGGTGTGTTCAATTAATGTTGCTTATTAATTGATTGGCAGTGCTTTAAATATATTAATTTATTCAAAATATAAATTAAAAATCACCACACAAAAAAAATCACGTTTATAGTTTAGCTCTGAATTTGTTGTGAAATTGCTATGAAAAGTATAGCTATGGATTTGTTGTGAAATTGCTTTGATAAGTTTAGCTATGGATTTGCTGTGAAATTGCTATGATAAGTTGTAGTTGTGCTGCTACGGAATATACATTTAAAATACTTGTTTGCTATGGAATAACTAAATATTTACTAGGATTTCTTTTCTTCTAACTACAAATTTACTAAGAATTATTTTCCTAGCAAATTTGTCTCTCAATCCATGCTACGCCCAATTCAATAGGTATTTCGCAGCATATCTCTAGCTAACTTCGTTTGCTATAAATTCGCTACGAATTAGCTACGAAATTTGTCGCAGCAAATCACATATTTTCTTGTAGTGATAGTTCATGACAGGATCAAATTATTATTTATGGTTAAGTAGCTTAGTCGCTAGAATTCACCTTTTAAGGTGAATAAGTGGAGTGTCTGGGTTCGAACTCTAACCCCTGCACATAATAATGCATTTCTATATAAAAGATTTTGGTTAAACATATTTGTATGACTCATATGATAGTTAAGGTTATATAAAACTTAGCGGAAGATTTAATTTTGTTTTCAGGGAAAACAATTCGTACTCCCAAACAAATTACTTAATTTATTTAAATAAGTCTCTTTATTTATTCTAATAATCGAGATGCATGTTGTATAAATCCAATTTTATTTTTATCTTTCTATTCTTTATTTATATAGGTTTTGTCTAACATGCGTGAATAAATTGGTATTACATCATGTACAAATCTTTTTTTCACTATTAAATCAATAAGTTATATCATATCTTATTTAATTTAATGGTGGAATTTATTGATTCAATGGTGAAAACTAGTTAATATATCATACAAGATTTGTCTCAATTGTGCACAATAAAATTGGTCACTTTTATATACTAGCTTTATTAAGAACTAGAAAACCTCATATTCAAAAAAAGAAAAGAACTAGAAACCTTACTTTAAGGGCAGCTTCGCTCTTTGTTGAGAAAAAAAATACTATTACTTTTTTCACCCTATGTGTTTTCCAGGCGCCCTATTATTTTTTTTCTATTATACCCTTTCTTCAGATTCTATAGTCCGGACAACATATAAATTTTTGGATTTTATAACACGAAACCTATTGAAACCCAATAATTATGTATGAATCATCATAATATTATAAAAGGAATAAAGGTCTGCCTGCTTACCCTAGAAAAACCCTAAGCAACCCCTTCAATTTTGTACTGCTTTTTGGTTTGGCGGCAAAACCCTAAAATTTCAACTGATAGAATTACAATTTAGCCCTAAGTAGCACCTCACAAATAGCCAATAGAAGCTGGGGGTGCACACTGCTCAAAAATAGCACCACACAAATAGCCAATAGAAGCTGATGCTCCACTTGACCATTACTTGGCAAACACAATATCATCTATCTCATAACAGAATTCAGACTCTCTCTCTCAGACGGTTCTGATATTCCCTTCTTCTTCCTCTTCTCCAAACCCATTTTCAATTTTCCCTTCCTAAACCCAAACCCCCTCTCTCTCCCATACAGTTTTGATTCCCAAATTCAGCTCACAAACTAACAAAATCATTACAATTCGTTTTTCATTTTATGAATCAAATCTTAAGCAGTTTTAGAGTTTCAACCTCTTCAAATATATAGATATCATTTGTGTTTTTTCTATATATGATGTCTGTTAATAGATTGTCCTGTTTCTACTTCAATATGGCAGTAACACAGATACTGGGTTGCGATGGAGGTTGTTCGGCTGCAGGTAGATGATTTCAACGATCTATTCTTCAAATCTGCACCATCACTATCCCATGTTGATCTTTGTAAGTGGTGCATGATTCTATGGAGTCATTGGCATAGCCGTAACATGCAATTGTAGGAAGGTATGATGGTGTTGTGTTTTTGTTTTTGTTTTTTCTTCATAAATTAGGTTTCTTTTTTTTTTTTTTATAGATTTTATGAAATTGATCCTTATTGAGTTAGAAAGAAAAAGAAATTTATCACTTTTTTGTGGTTTAACAAAGTAGCTATGAAATTTCTTCATTTTGTTTGTTCATTGATCAGTTTGTTTGCTTAGTTCATAAATTTTGCCTCCTCCACCCATTTTTTTTCGTTTTCTTTAGACTCAGAATTCTTCAGAGTCTGAGGTTCTGAGTTCAGACTCAGAATTCTTCAGACTCTCAGGATTCTTCAGAGTCTGAAGAATCCTGAGTCTGAAGAATTCTTCAGAGTCTGAGGTTCTGATTTCAGACTCAGAATTCTTCAGAGTCTGAGGTTCTGAGTCTGAAGAATTCTTCAGAGTCTGAGGTTCTAAGTTCAGACTCAGAATTCTTCAGACTCAGGATTCTTCAGACTCAGAATTCTTCAGACTCAGGATTCTTCAGAGTCTTTATAGAATAGTTTTGTTCATTATAAAACTTTGGCGAATGTTTATGTCGATATTAATTTCTGACTCAATGACTATCTAACCTTGGAGGCATTTGATGATTTATTTTATGCAGAACTTTCTCCTCCAAATATGTCCATTTAGTGTGCGTGTGTGTGTATAAGCTGTTTCAAGGAGTGTTTATTGCTATTTTCAGCTTCTAATCATGTAGAAGTGGTTGACGTTACATTCTTCAGATAATTGTCTTCACAATTGATGACATCATGAAGATATTTGTATAGATTGCTATCTTCATGGAATTGACTTCTGAGTTTCTTCGCTTTTGGTATCTCATATGAGGTCATTCATATGATGATTTGAGATCAACTTGGTAGTAGAGTTGATTTGTAGGTAGATATGGAGATTTTTAAGTGGGGTCCTATGTACATATATTGTATTGGTGATTTTATCTTGATTTTGGTGTCATTTGAATTTGATGTTGTTAAGCCATTTTATATGTATAAACTCTATATTTTTCCTCTTTCAAATGTATAGTGAGGCTAAGTATTTTAATTGTGCGTTATTAATTTCCATATTACTTTGACATAGGTTTGGTTGAGTGAATTTATCATGTACAAATGTATTATTTCAATTTAAGTTGCCATTGAAAAGATATATTATGATCATTTCCATTTCAATTTAATTTAAATGTCATTAAAAAGGTATATTATGATGATTTCAATTTCAATATTTTATCGTTATTAAGTTGTTTTGTCTTTCTTAATATAGCACATGTCAAAGAGTCTAGCCATTGATGATAACCAACAATCAAACCATGCCATTTGTCTCAAAGTTTCTTCTATAAAAAACATTATGCAAATCTTATTATTATCCAAATCTTTGATGCATTCTTAAGCAACAATAAAAAGATTTTGGTAACCTAGACAAGAAAACAATGATTTCGTTGCCACCCTATGCATAAAGGCTGCATCTAGACATAGATAGGTGCATTGTTCTATGCACCTTTATCGTCCGTCAATCTATACATAAAGGCTACATAGTAGACTTTGACTTTAGTTAGAAAAATGACAATATAAAAAGACTATACATCTAGACATAGAAGTTGCAATTATTAATAACAAGAGAGTTTGTCTTTTTTGGTTTCACTTTTGACTTTTCCAAGCTTCTGCCAAAACTTGAACTTTCAGCTATACTCCCTGCAGAACCTAAAGACTCAGAATCTGAAGGCAACTGCAGAACCTAAAGACTCAGAAACTAATAGTCAGACTCTGGAAGCCAGACTCAGAAGCTGAAGACTCAGAATCTGAAGGCAACTCCAGAAGCTGAAGACTCAGAATCTGATAGTCAGACTCTGCAAATGTTACATATAATGTAGTTTACAAAAAAATGTTTCAGAATGTTCGTTAGTTAATATTATTACTCATGTGATGTTCGAATGAAGTTTCAATTATAATATATTCCACGTGTTTTAATTTATTCTCTTTCAAGTGATGTTGTAGTCATGAATTCCTAAATATGCGTGAATGCCTATTATTTTGATGATAAAATGCTTAAATTTTGAATAAGAGCATATAGAAGCTGATATGGTGTGGTTTAATTTTTTGTCCAGTAGATGTTTGAATAAAACTAGAAATTAGTGTTATATATAATGAGTGGGTAAAATTAGAAATTAGTGAATTTAATCACTGTCTTAAAGCCAATAACTAACTATGTCAGTTTTGCCTTTTTAACTGGATGCATTAATTACCTATCTTATAGACCATTTTGCCTAGCCTTGTGTTAAGTGCCAGAAAGTGGTTAAATTGCACATTTAATTTAGGCACTTATGTTACTTATTTTACAAGTTATCATAGGATAAGCTCATCATTTATGATTAAATATCAAACTTGTGATCCTATGCCTTACCCCATGTTATTATGCAGGAATTTCATGCTTGAACCTGAGCTGAGCAAAGAAGATGAAGTTTTGATCAAAGCCATCGCTAGAAGCGCACGCTTCCTCGCTACAAGCGAGGATAGGCAGGGAATTTGGAGACTTCATCGCTTCAAGCGCCAGATGCCACGCTACTAGCGAGCTTAGGCAGGGAAATTGGAGAGTCCATCGCTACAAGCGATGGACCGGTCGCTTCAAGCGACCAAGGGCGGTTTAATGTTCCATGCTGACGTGGAGCTCTCCCATTGGCCAACAAGCTTCATCGCTACAAGCGACCAGCTCATCGCTTGTAGCGAGCGTGCAAAATTTCAGTTTTATAAAAGCATTTTTAGCTTTATTTTCAAGGAGAACTGGATCATTGACTACTACCATTTAGGGATTGCTTTTTAATTCAGTTTAGTAATAGTTTAGGACTTAGTTTTAGGGCTAGAAGCTATGATCTTCAAGGAGCAAAAGGATTGAATTGTGGAATCAACCAAAGGCTTTGGGAAATCAAGACTTGGGTTATGATCTTCATCTTTTCTCTACTCTTTTGTATAGTTGTCATGAAAATGAACAACTAACTTCCCTTTTTTGGGATTGGAGGTGTAACACCCATATAGAGATTGCCTAGGATCTCTTACGAGTATTAAAATTTCGTACCGGATACATTAAATACAATACAGAAAGTTGTTTGTTAAATGTACAATGCATAAGTTCTGATACAATTCAAATATCCGATACAGAACATTCTCCATAACATATATATACATCATGATACATAATCATATACAACATCCAAATAAAACATAAACAGCACGATCAGTCCGTAGCTTTCTCTTTACCTTTACGTCGTGCTACCTGCGAAGAACCTGCACCAGAAGGAAAGGGATGAGACATAACGTCTCAGTGAGCTCCTACCCTACCAACTGTTGGCAACCGCAGGGGAAACCTAGGGTCGCCGTGCCTACTCTTGGCAATCTTGGGGATACCTATGATCGCCGTCATTCTTTACTTACTTCGCGATCGAGGGGAAAACCTAAGATCGCTTTTTGTCTTTAACATCCTCATCATATGCTAACTTAACTTATACTCAGTGGTCTTGGGGACAACCTATGACCACTTCTTGTAACTAGGAACTAATTGTCCTATTTCTCAATACAAATATAAATAAACTTATCATCTTTCATATCTTAAGTTAGAAGTTAGCGTTGAACAATCAATAGTTATCTGAGTTCATTTTACGGAGTGCATCCGGGTGGAGTAACCCCGAAGTACATCTCCCTTCTAACCGGTGAAAATTCCTATCATATCAGGCTAACACCGGACTCCTCTTGTCGTCGTGCGGTCATCCTTGCGGAATAACACGTCCCACTAGCGTGAACCTCCTGTGTCCCACTAGCGTGAACAACAGAAGACATGACTTAATAATCTTAACTTATGCGTATACCTCCCATGTCCCACTAGCGTGAACGATGAGAGACGCGAATTAATACGTTTTAACTTATGCATGAACCTTTCGTGTTCCACTAGCGTGAACTACGAAAGTCACGACTTAGTATTCTTCCTTAATAGTCTTTACTTTTGCGTGTACCATTCGTGTTCCACTAGCGTGAACGACGAAGGCCACGACTTATATCTTAATAATCTTAAATACTTAACCTATAAAAGGTCCTTACTTGAGTTCTATAATATTCTTGGCTTGCTCATGCTTAATTGAGGGTTTGAGGGATTGCTTAATAAGGAATAATCCCAATACTAGCTCTTATATTTTCTATGATAACTTGTGGATTAAGACATCCATCCTCTCAAGCTTATGCCTATCCTCACTCTATAATAATGATCTAATCATACTCAAGGATAGGTCTTTAAATGCTCTTTAGCAATGCTTAACCATTACATGTCGTTCCCTGAGTCCGAAGCAGTATTAGATAGCCGAAATGGTGCAAGTAAAGATGAAAAACCACATGATCCTGTCCATCTCAAAATCGTGACACGATTTGGCAATCGTGTCACGATTTCATGCCCAAAAATCGTGTTTGGTTCTGCCTGTGAAATCGTGACACGATTTTACCTGCAGTTGGACAGCATTTGGCAAGTTTAAAACGTGATTTTCACCATTTCAGCTTATCCAAACATACCCAGACATCATAACAGCTTAAATGATAAATTCAAAGGCATAACAACAGGATACAACATGCAATGATCAAGAATTGCTATCAAAATAGAATTAGGGTTTAAAAGTTCATAACTTGTTCATAATTGCTATAACTCACAAACTTACTCAAACGGGTTCTAAAACCCTGTGGAGCTCACCTTAATCCCCAATTGGTGCTTGCTAACACTGATTTTCCAAGCCTTAGCTTCAATCTACCCTTCTCTTGATTTCTTCCTTAATTCTCCTTGTTTCCTCTTCTTGTTCTAGCTTCACAAACTAAACTTGCTTGCAAAGTTTCTTACTAGATTTTTGAATGAAGTTTGGATGGTTGTTGGTAAGATGAGGGAGGGCGTGTGATTGGGGAAGGAGGGAGGAGAAAACTGATTTTCTAGTAGTGTGTAGAGAATGAGAAAATGGTATGGGAAATATCTTGTTCCCAATTTTAAAACAATCTCCCCCTTAAGCCTTATTTACTATATTGCCATTGCTTAATATTACCAAATTGCCATGCTTGCTTAATGACTTCTAACACGATTAACTGATACTTATAAGTGTGATGTTACAGGAGGTATTCTTTCTAGCTTTGATGTAATACATGATTATGTGAATATATGATTTTGGCAATTTATGTGTTTATGAAGTTATCCTTGCTTTTCACTCTCATGCTTGATTCAATTGATATTGACAAATACTTTTGAATCTATGTTTAAGAATAATCTTCTATCAAAATAAGAAAATCTAGAAATGGATTTGGGTTTTGATAATCGCATAAAGTTTCGGATCGTAATGCTTTCGGATCGTTTGATTGATTGGGAAATCGTCGATTAAACGATACGATCGATTTCACGATGTCATTTGGGAAATCAATGACGTTGTCGAGCGATACGTGATATTTTTGCTAAAACGCTAAATTCATATGCATGATTTATAGATTATATTCTTTGCAAGATTGATGAACTCTAATTCCAACGCTTTTATTCCCTATTATTTGTCGTTTTATTTCCGCAATTAAATTCAATTAGTTTTATGCAACCAATCGTACAAACCCTTAACTCAAAACAATACCGATTGTTGAACGGTTCGAAGTAACGCACCTAATCCCTGAGGAGACGATAATTGAAAATACTTACTTTTGTTGATTGAAATACTGCGACAACACCTTGGTAATTAAGGAGAACTTAATTATCAAAGACATGTATTAAGGTGGGATTAAGCCCAAATCCTAAAAATAGTGGTAATAATAATTATAATAATAAATGGGGTGATAAGATTGTTTAGCTTAAGAACCAACATCGAGAAACTTAACAAAAATAAAATAGATTAGTCTACAAGTAAACAAGTACTTCAGACTCCCAGTTTTCAGACACTGTTCATCAGACTCTGATCTTCAGACGCTGATCTTTAGACGTTGATCTTCAGACGCTGATCTTCAGACTCTGATCTTCAGACATTGATCTTCAGACTCTGTTCTTCAGACTCTGATGTTCAGAGTCTGAAGGTCAGCTTCTGAAGGCAACGTCTGAAGGCCATCCTTGAACTGCTTTTTTCTGCTGCTGCTGTATTTGGTTCACAGAAACTGTGTTCTGCTGCTCCTGCATATTTTTCTACGTTTTTACTCTTCATTATGGTCATTTTAACTCATTTTTGCACCAAAAAAATCATACAAAAATCCAAATAAATCCAATAGTTTATAACAGTCACTGAAACAGAAATGTTTTATTCCTTTCTACTATTTTTTAATTTTTTACTCCAGAGGTTCTGAAGTGAGCTTCAGAAATGAGCTTCTGAAGTGTGGTTCTGAAGTCAGCTTCTGAAGGTCAGCTTCTGAAAGTGAGCTTCTGAAGTCAGAGTCGAACAGTGCTTCTGAAGGTGCGTCTGAACAGTGCTTCTGAAGGTTGCTTCTGAACAGTGCTTATGAAGGTTGCTTCTGAACAATGCTTCTGAAGTTCTGCGTCTGAACAGTGCTTCTGAAGGTTGTTTCTGAAGAGTGCTTCTGAAGATTGCTTCTGAACAATGCTTCTGAAGTGAGCTTATGAGGTTTGAGTCTAAACAGTTGCTTCTGAAGGTCAGCTTCTGAAGGCAGCTTCTGAAGGTCAGCTTCTGAAGGTCTAGATTTTTATACTTTTTCTTGCTTTTTTCCTTTTAATGCATGATGATGATTTTTTTCAATGGGAGTATGTTATATTAAGTTGCCGCAATTCATCAATCTTCCCCTTTACTATTTCTTCAGTTGCCGCAATTTTGAATAGGATATAGTGTTGCAATGAGACCATGAATATTAACACCATTGTGCTCATCCTGACAACTTCTACTGTTTTTTAACGTTTTACTCCAGAGGTTCTGAAGTGTGCTTCTGAAGTCTGCTTCTGAAGGTCAGCTTCTGAAAGTGAGCTTCTGAAGTGAGCTTCTGAAATGAGCTTCTGAAGTCAGAGTCTGAACAGTTCTTCTAAAGGTTGCTTCTGAACAGTGCTTCTGAAGGTTGCTTTTGAACAGTGCTTCTGAAGGTTGCTTCTGAACAGTGCTTCTGAAGGTTGCTTCTGAACAGTGCTTCTGAAGGCAGCTTCTGAACAGTGCTTCTGAATAGTGCTTCTGACGTTCAGCTTCTGAACAGTGTTTCTGATGTTCAGCTTCTGAACAGTGCTTCTGAAGTGAGCTTTTGAGGTCTGACTCTGAAGATTCAGAGTCTGAAGGTCAGCGTCTGAAGGTCAGCTTCTGAAAGTGAGCTTCTGAAATGAGCTTCTGAAGTCAGAGTCTGAACAATGCTTCTGAAGGTTGCTTCTGAACAGTGCTTCTGAAAGTTGCTTCTGAACAGTGCTTCTGAAGGTTGCTTCTGAACAGTTCTTCTGAAGGTTGCTTCTGAAGGCAACTCCAGAAGCTGAAGACTCAGAGTCTGATAGTCAGACTCTGCAAATGTTACATATAATGTAGTTTACAAAAAAATGTTTCACAATGTTCATTAGTTAATATTATTACTCATGTGATGTTCGAATGAAGTTTCAATTATAATATATTCCACGTGTTTTAATTTATTCTCTTTCAAGTGATGTTGTAGTCATGAATTCCTAATATATTATGCTCATTATTGACCCGTGCGATAGCACGGGACGACGTCTAGTAATATTATAAAAGGAATAAAGGTCTGCAAGCAAACCCTAGAAAAACCCTAAGCCAGCCCTTGCCCAATTTAAGGAAATGCCCTCAGCTGGGCGCCAATACCACAATTCTCACAATTCTCAATACCACCGCACAATTAGCCAATAGGAGGTGATGCTACACGTGACCATAACAGAGGAAAGCCTGAATCAGTATGAGTTTGTTCAGACCAATTTTCAAATCCTCATTCCTTCACTCTTTCTTTCTCTGTCTTCTCTCTCTCCTCTCAAACCCTCCACCCTCTCCTACAACAACATCCAAACCTTACTTTCCTACCATTGTTTAACATGTAAAATATGTCCATGTTGTTTATAAGATATTGAAGTTCTGTGTTTTTTTTTGTTTAAGTAGTTCTTATATGTTGTTTTGTTGTTGTTGCAGCATCGTTGGATCCCAATCCCGTTTCTGAGCTGGATAAGGCTATACATAAGCTGCGTTTGCAGTATAGAACATACATATAGGCTACAATAGAACATGCATAAGTTGCGTTTGCAGTATACAATGTATACAATAGAACATACAATAGAACATGCATAAGCTGTGTTTGCAGTATATTATGTTAATTAACTTAATTTGTTATGTTGCATATTTTTAGGGTGTAGTTATGCTTCCAAATATGTTTGGACATGACTTTGGAGACCAAATTGGTCATTACACAACAATGAGATTGATTTTGGCTTCATGGTAAGTTCCAATATTGTATTCTTCTTTGTTTTGTGTTTTTGATTGTGCAATACACTCTGTTTTAGCTATCTGAAGAATTAAGGGTTTGCTTGCAGACCTGTTTCTTCCACTCTGTTTTATCAATCGAATAAGCTTTATAATCAAAGAAATATATTAGCATGGTACATATAAGTAATTAGATACTTTTAGTTGATCATCGTCATTTTTAAGCTTAAAATCAGATTGATGAGAGAGATCAAAAAGAGTCTGAGGTTCTGAGTCTGAAGGTTCAGAGTCTGAGGTTCTGAGGTTCTGAGTCTGAAGGTTCAGAGTCTGAGGTTCTGATAAGGAGTATTTCTGGTATCACAGGTGATGACAGTCAGTCATACACTATTTTTAGAGTCATTTTAACTAAGTTTTTAGTCTATTTTTATTAGTTTAATATTTAATTCAAAGTCATTTTAAAATAAATTGTCAGTTTAATTATTTATTGAGTCAAACAGTGTATTATTATTATTGGTCAATTAGTGTGACATGTTTTCAAAGTTAAAGAGAATGAGAAGAAACAAGTGCCTATTATTGTAATATGATTGCTGGCATGAAGAAAGGAAAACATGGATTGGTATTTTAGCTAAAGAGGCATTGGGAATTAAGAAGAAAATTGGGCTTTGACCCAACATGAAAGGCTGACCCGGAAAGGATACCACGTTTTGGCAAATAACAACAAAGGAAAAACAACATATAAAAAGCGACGCACAGTAACCTAAAGGGGGGAGTTTTTGGAGAGGAAAAGAAACGTCTCATACAAACATGTTACTCTACAATTTCAGGAATTGTATGAATGGTTAAAGGGCACTGCCCCGCTCTGCAAATTTGCACCCTCTGTTTGGGTGTAAGGTTTATCTGTCTGAATATAAGGTTGACCATCAAAGTCTCTTCGTCCTAGAAACAAAACAAATCTTATCCCAACCTCTTTCCCCCTCCATCTTCTTGTACAATAGGTTTGGCATTAGGTGTTTAATAAATTAGCATTAGGTGTTTTTCACAATTTTGTGTTATAAGCTTCAATTTTAATGTAAATATACTATGAAAGTATCTATATATTAATAAAATGAAAATTTGTATCATGTTTGTCTCTTTAATAATATGACATCTTAATAATCTGCACCATAGTTGTTCTGAATCTGGGCAATACAAGGATTCGGATTATAAAATCTAAAAATTTCTTTAATCTTGTTCGAGTTATAGAATTCAAACAGAGGATATTTTGAGAAAAAATAGAACGTACGAAAAACAACAAAGGAATAAAAGGTAATAGTAAAAAAAAATCATAGCGCTGATTGTCAAGAACTTTACACTTTAAAAAAAAATATCTAGAACGTTACAGAAAAAATCTGGGACCTTCAGATCCCAATCCAATGATCTAAATTAATATTTATGTAACATTCATTATTTTTATCTAATTAAACCTTATAATAATGATCGCATTTACAAGAAAAATTTGACCCGTAACAGTTGTCATTTTTTAATTTTTATGTAACTGTTCCTGCTAAGTGAACAATAGTACCAACCCCCTGAGCGATGTTCAGACTCAAGAGCTTGGCTAGGGTTTTTCTCTGTCAAATGAACGTCCTCTATTGGGGGAGCGTTCCGTGCTCCTTTTATGCTTGCCTTGACCTGAGGGAAGTGGGGCGATCTTTTCGGGATTCCCAAGCCACCCGGTGTTGTGACTTGGTCCTCCTCCCCGGGGATTTCGGCCCACAATGGGAACGTGGGGGGAGACTTAGCAAACGGGTCCAAATAGGACCGTTAGTTCGGGTTTCTACGGCGACAGCCCGCCTCGGATGCGCTATCGGGGCCCTTCATCTATCCGAAATGTTACAGCGGGGCTTTGACCACGCCCACGTGGCGGCCACGTGGGGAGTGAGATCCAGCTTGTCGGGAAAGGCTGCCACGCGTCCTGAGAGGAATAAGATGACGGTACACAGCCCCCCAAGCACGAGGCTCAAAGAGGCGAAGTGATTAATGACATGGTCTTCCGTCGAGGGCGCCAGGGAGATATCAGTACAGTAACATTCATTATTTTTATCTAATTTAACCTTTGATTGAAGTCTCTCAGTTATGATTTTACACATTTTATTTATGATAATGAGAACCAATCAATAGTTAATGAAGTTTTTTTTTTTTTTATGAATGGAGTATCCTCTAACACAACTCTAAAACTTAATTTTATGAACTTTGTTTAATTTAAATGAATGTCAAACTTTCCTTAAGAGTTTTACGATGTTGCGTTCCCAAGCTCTTAGTCATGCACAAGCCTTAAAAATCTTAGGGATAATTTATCGATCATTTGGGTCCCACAAAACATAAGAAATTTTTTGTCATGTAGTTTAGTAGTTAGAAACCGCTCTTAAGATGAATAAGTGAAGAATCCAATGTTTGAGTCTCGACCCATACATTATAATGCGATATCCATACTAGCTAACCCAGTTACACTTGCACATGAAGAATAAGTGATTTTTTGACTAAAAATAAATGATATTCATTCATTCAAATTGTTAGAGTACATCAATACAATACAAATTCGCTAAAAACAAAAATGATGAATCTATGAACAAACTCACAACATCCATGTTAATAGCATAAAACGACAAAATACAAAAGCCTACACATATGACTATATTCAAGTCTCCGGAATACCCATATCTTCGGATCTGCAATGTTGACAACGCCAAAATCATTGATTGGATCTGCACTGGATCGAAGCTGATCTGACAATCTGAACCGAACAAATACCTTAACGAAACAAGAAAGACAAAGAACGCCGCACAAAGACGAAGAACAATACAACGTCGCACTAAGACGACGAAATCACGAAATAGATGTGAAAATCACTTGTTTCAATAAAAGGAAAGAGAAAAACGAGTTAAAGGGGTGATTTTGGGTCAAAAATTGACCTAAATCACCCCTCTTTAGTGAATGAAGGGGAAAACTAGAGTTTTAGTGACGACTCATAAGAAAAACTAAGATTTTGGTGACTGCATGAAGAATAAGTGATGTATACAAAAAAAAAACTTCATTATATACTAAATGGTTACTTTTTTTCTTTCATTTATAATCTCTTTTTAATTTATGTGAAATAATTTGTTATATTTTTTTTTTAAAGATATGTGAAATAATTTATTGTAATAGTTTTTGTGTGATGGCGATACAAAGTTATTTATGTGGAGACATAAAACAGTGAGTCAGTGACACTAGTTGCCTTCTTTGACCGACTGAGATGGACCATTATGTGTACTTAGACTCTAGTGGCCTCCGTCGTAGTCATTACAATTATTCAGTGCCAACATTGTCCTTTATATATTTCTTCTGTCTCTATATATAAGTATCCATTTAATAAAAAATTATTTTTAAATATAAGTCTATTTTAAAATCACTAAATACATTTATTGCTTCTTTTTTAAATAAGTCCATTTTCCTATACCACAAACTATTGCTTCACATAAACCCTCCTATTCCACAAACTATTACTTCGAATAAACCCCTACACATTTATTAAATGTATACCTAATGAGTAAAAAGAAAATAGGAAATCTAACAAGTGTGCTAATAATATTATTTAAAAAAAGGGAAATTCTTGTTTACCCATCAATAAAAGGTGGGTAATACTACCCATGTTGAGTTGGCCCAATCAAAACAATGTATTTATATAACATTCAAAATAATAGAAAACAAACAAATAACTTTGATTGGTGCCAACTCAGCATGGGTTGTGTTACCCACCTTTTATTAATGGGTACCCAAGTTGTCACCTTTAAAAAAACAAAAGAGTAGGGCCAACTCAACACATACAAAGTTCAAGACAAATTTTGAAATAAGGCTATTAAAATAGTAAAAACTTATACTTTTCTTTAATTTTTTTTTTGTAATACAAAGTTAGTTATTAAAATTTAGATATTCAAAAACAAATACAATTTACTGTATTCAAAAATAATAATTCACATTTTCATCAAAGATACAAAACGATTGCATAATAAAAAAACACTCTGAGGCATATTTTTTTTTTACTCTTCGTTTCGAATTATAAGTAGATTTGATAATTTTACACAAATTAAAAAAAATGTAGTTAATTTTGCATGTGAAACAGAAATAATGATTTTACAAAAATATCCTTCACATTCTGTATGTGACGGTCGGCGCTAGCCACCTGCACCATCTTTATACCAGATCTACCGGTGGTTGGTCTCTGGTGGCTTTGGTTTTTGCTTCGTTCTGATGATACACACAAACTCGACGGCGACGGTGCCAGCTTGCTGGTTTATGTGTCCAAGTTTTTTCAAAACAAAATATGTCGCCCCTTTTGGCAGATCTTCGTCAGCTGCGGTTTCTAAACCCGTGAGGGTATGATTTCGATTTTGGGTTTGCTTCATCAACCGTGCTTTTAAACATAGCTTAACTGCAAGATCTGTCACCGATGGTCGTCGCTGTTCAATCGTGATTAACCCTGCTCTGTTGCTTTCCCTCTGGGTTTTCGTCGTTTGCAAGGGTCGGGTTGAGTGGTGGTGGCTCTTTGTTGCAGATTCCGGGGTTGATGGTGCTTGGCATTGCTATTTGATCTTTGGTTTCCTGGTTCTGCTCCAGGAGTAACTTACATTAAACATCATATTTCCTCTGTCCCAAATAAACTGACCTACTTGGTCATTTCATATATATATATATATATATATATATATATATATATATATATATATATATATATATATATATATATATATATATATATATATTGTATAAATGGAAGATATATAATAATATATTTTTTAAATAACTTTTTTAGATATTCCTCCTATCTTTATTATAAGAAGAAAATAAAAAAAATATCAACTCCAATACAACTATTGATTATTGTGATTTTTTAAAATATTTTTACAAATATATACCCTTATAGAAAAGGGTGAAACATAAAATATACATAGTATTTCAAAAATATATATACATACTAATATTAAAAAGATAAATATTAAATAAAGGGTAAAAAATTCTTTTAAGATATAACTATACTTTAAAAATTGTGATATTTTTCTATATACATGACCAACATTTTTTAAAGATTTTTTTAAATAAGAACGTAAGAAAGTATTAATTAGATAGTACAAATATAAGAAAGAAAGTACTGTAATTAACAATGTATTGAAAAATATCTTAACAAAAAGGTGAATCGTTTTGAGACCAATGGAGGGGGATCTTAGACTGATAATAATGTTTGTTTAAAGTCAAATGCATGTGGAACTACCTTCCGTGGCGTGCCACTTTACAACAAAACAACGTTGATTTTATTCAAAGAAAATAAAATAAAAAATCGATTTCATTTAATGCCTCAATATATCGTCAAAGTGTAAGTGTGAAATGAATTAATTGGTGCACCTAATCTGTCCTGTATTTTGAATATTCTCACTTCTCTGTTGTCATTTGAGTGGTCTATTAGTTGCAGTGGCAACGACCACAGAGACAATCGATTCTCTGGTAAAAAAGAAATCTTATCTCATCTTACAAAACACGTGGAGTTTAATATGGAAAGGTGAATCATTTTTTATTATGGGAAACTTTTTTTTTTTACTATTAGATTAAAGAAGAGTATTGATATTATTATGATCTATCCACAATATATCTTTTTCTCTCTCTTTCACCATTTTCTTCAACTTCCATCGCTTTTCTCCTCCACTTCTCTACCTTTTCTCATAAACCTCCAACACAATCACTTCATATTTTCTACCAAACAAACTTGGTCGAAATCTCATTGTGACAAAAAAATCATAATCATCATAATAATAAAAGAAAAACACATGACCTGATTCTAACTGATTATAAAAAAGAGTAATAAAAAGATCTAAAATCATATAAAAGGAAAATTTCTGAAAGTGTTTGTGAGCTGTTTACGTGAATTAATTTCTTGGGTTTGAGAGAGAAAGAGGATAATTAGTTAAAAGTTATAAAGTTGATATTAATTCTTGTTTTGAGTGTGTTAATTAAAGGAGAGACAGATGAGTATCATAACTTTCTAGACGAAGGTTTTCGGCGGCGTTTGTTACGAATGTGTTGCCCTGTGATTGATAGCAACGTCGCTTATGACGAAGAGGGTGGTTTCGTTGGAGGGAGAGGAGAGAGGAAGAGACGGAGAGGGGAAGAGATGGCGGCGGAAGTGGTGGTCGGAAGTGGTGTGTGCGTTTAAAGGAGGACAGGAGAGTGGAAAATATTGTAATGTAAAATTTCAGATCTTAACATATCAATACTCATGGAGGTTGAAGTCATTGGTGGTGGTGGGTCCGTGGTAGTCTGATGGAGGTTGAAGAAAATGGTGAAAGAGAAGAGAAAAAATAGTGTGGTGAGAGCATGATAAAACCATTACTCTTCTTTAATCTAATGGTTAAAAAAAGCTTTCCATGGTGGGAAAGGATTCACCACCTACAAAACAAGTGTAAGACATGTTTTTGGGTCATCATCCTCAAATTTTTAAGGAAAATACCTTACGGATTTATAGTTGATTAGTAAAGTCTAATTAAAAGTTGTTAAGTTATGATTCAAACTCGAGTACTCCAAATAATTCCTCCTTAATAAGTGTAAGATGTTTGCTATGCATACCATTGGTACACTAGTTGAGTGTATATGTGAATTGAAAAATTCGTAGAAGTCTTGCATATGAGAGTTTACACACAACATAGGTTTTTAAAAGGATGACGACACAATAAACATGACCACCACATGCACGACGCCACCGACGTTCAGTCGGGTCTGAGTTTGGGATATGTGGTGTATTATTTTTTAATGTCCAAAATTTTTAAATTATTTTTTTTTGGGGGAATTATTGGTTTCAATACATGTTATCTTCCCGTCAACTTTTTGCATACATCAGCATGCGTTTGGCACACGCCCACACGCACATTCCATTGTCTAGCTCATGTCTATGTCGTTCCTTACTGAGGTGTGATCGCACTGTTGATTTTCTAAGGGTCAAATTATATGAGTTATCGATGTTGTAACTAATCTTGACTCCTCGCCTATATAAGGAGATCCTCTCCCTCACTTCTACACGCCAAAACTCAACAATCAATGAGTTTTCTCTGTAACACCCATATTAAGATTGCCTAGAATCTTATACGAGTATTAAAATTTCGTACTGGATGCATTAGTTTACAATACAAAAGTTAACTCATATTAATACATCACAAGTATTAATACATCCAACTGTTTATACATGTCATCTCTGATAATTATACATCAAAATACAACATATGTTAACAAAGTTAACTGAAACAACTAGAAAATCAGCACGATCAGTCCAAAGCTTTCTCCTTACCCTTGCTTCGTGCTACCTGTGAACCTGCATCAGAAGGAATGGGATGAGACATAATGTCTCAGTGAGTTCCACCCAATCTACTGTGGCAACATCAGGGAACCTAGGGTCGCCATGCCTACTTTTGGCAATCTCGGGGAAACCTATGATCGCCAAGTTTTAACATTACCCATAAAGGGTTTATACCTGCCTAAACCTGATAACTGTATAGTCATGAAAACTATACTATATCCTGATAACTTAGTGATCGAGGGGACTCCTAAGATCACCACCTGATACCTACCTGAAAGGTATAAACTGCCTGATAACATAATAAAGTATAAACTGACAATATTATGTTAGATGTTAGCGTGTAACAAACATTATTATCTAAGTTCATTTTATGGAATGCCCCCGAGTGGAGTAACCCCAAAGCACATTCCCCTGATAACCGGTGAAATTCCTATAGCAGGCTAATCACCGGACTCCTCTTGCCTGTGTGTGTGGTTATCCTCACGGAAAGTTCCTCCCATTCCAGACGTATCCGGAACCCCCTGTGCTCTAACTAACGAGAACACAGAAGACACACTATAAACATATGCGTGGTTATCCTCGCGGAAAGTTCCTCCCATTCCAGCAATACTGGAACCCCCTGCGCTCTCTAACTGCGAGAACCCAGAAGACACATAGTTTATCCCGATAATTAATTACTCCTTATATATATATATATATATACATACATACATAATCCTGATAAATTCCTGAACATATATATATATATATATATATATATATATATATATATATATATATATGAGAGTTGTCATGTAGGCTCCCTAACGGGCTGGTCTATTCAGAATAAATCTGAAGCGAACATGTGCCATGACTTATCAACATATATTTATATATACAAAGTGTATAAATCCTGATAAAATCCTCGTACCACTAACTAGGGTACATCTATCCTGAACTGTTGCGTACATCCGCAGTGTCACTCTGATGAGAACAACTGGAACACGCCCTGATGTACATATAAATGTACCTGCCTGGTCAAGGGTATCCTGAACTAACCCTTAACCAACCTGAAATCCTATGGATATAAAACCCATCTCTCTTATGATACCTATCCCTATCCTAGATTAATCCTTGAAGGTTCATGAGTGTCTCTACCCAAAGCATATCAAAGATCATTGGCATGGTACAGTTGTATGTAATTAAAAAGTCATTCTGGGCAAGATCGCTCTGCGACCCTGGACTTCACTCTGCGATCATGCGTCTGAACCCTTCAGACTCTGAAGTCAGCTTCTGAACAGTGCTTCTGAGGTCAGAGTCTGAAGCCAGCTTCTGAAGCTTCGCAGAGCAAAGTCTAGGCGACGGTTTGGCAAAGATAGGCAGTGGTAAAACGCTGCTATTTCGCAGAGCAAACCTCTTGGTCGCTCTGCGACTGTAGCAGAACTCAGAATTTTTCTGAAAACATGTTTCAATCTTAAAAGCCTTGATACCCACTTGTCCAGTGATCTTTGAAAACATGTCAGGGACTCATTTGAACCATAAAAACATACTGTAAACACGAATTAACCAGGGATCAAGCATAGTATCAATAATAGGGAAAACTATTCTTTTTCCTAAACCTTAGCAATTTGTTATGAATCTCACACAAAACAACCCACAAAGGATAATTGCTACTCTAAGGAGCTCACTTAGAATTGTGCTGGTCTTGACAGGCTTTCTTCACCAAAATCTCAGCTTGGTCTTGCTTTTCCTCAAGTTTCCCTTTACTTCAAACTTTCTCAAAACTTGCTTGCTTGCTGTCAACTCAAGGATTCAGAGGAGATAACTGGCTGATCCAAACTGGTGCTGCTGTTGATCGAGTTCTAGAGTGGAGAGGGAGAGAAAAATTTGTTTTAGTGAGAGAAGGAAAATGAGATAATTATGAAAATATTCATGTTTATCCCCTTTTATCACCCTTCCTCTCAAAATTACCATATTGTCCATACTCACTCATAACTCCTCTGTTACTGATTAAAGTTGCGTTTAAGCGGGATGTTACATTCTCTCTCCTTTCTCTTTCAGTTTAACGCACTCTCTTTCTTAATGTCGCTTTGATAATATTGTCCCTTCATAAGTTAAAGTGGTCTTGTATTATATCAAGTGGTTTAAGTATTATATTGAAGGTGTATTTCTAGAACGAATCCTAAGATGCAGTAGGACTTCGGTACAATTGTAATAGAGAATTTTTATCCTGGAACGTTGTGGTTGATAGTCTACTTGCGCAATTCCAAATAATGCTACTAAACATTTTAAAGAGCGTGACCTAGAACATGACACATCCTAGTAATTTTTTTTTAGGAAAGTAGTTTTATTCATATTATAACCACAATTTATTAAATAAACTATTAACATATATCTAAAATATAAAATTAAATCCTAGTTGTGTAAGTTGAAATAATAATCAATAGTATGTGTTTAGAATGAATAGAATAGGCACATGTAAGAAAAAAAAATCTTCTTATATATAAATTGATTAAATAAATAATTTAATTTTAACCAAGTAATTATTTAAGATTTTCTCTATCAATTTTTTTTAAATAAATTATCTATTAAAAAAAATGGTTACAAAAAGTTTAGTAAAGCTGTGAGTGCTCACAATGGTCATGGCAGACTTCAAACTTAAAGTGTGTTACATAGCTACTTACAGATCATACATCAAAGATGGTTTCACATCGACAGCGACAATTGAACCCACGATCTTGGACCTTCAGATAAAACTTATGTTGAGTGAACCTTACCAGCTGAGTTAGCCTTCATTGAAAATTATATATTAAATTTGATAAAACTTATGTTGAGTTTAATCTTATTTAAACTAAAGTTTAATGAAAGATAAAACTGAAAAACAAATAAATTATTAGAATTAAAATGTAAGATTATATTTCAAAAGAACAAAAACATTGTGTGTGCGTGTGTATAATCAATTTTAATAATAATAATAATAATAATAATAATAATAATATATTTGTCACCCAATAAGAATTGGACCAAATGATAATATATCTCTTCAAGCTTAACCAAAGGTCGTTGGTTATTGGGTTCGAAACCATATGAATACAACGGTTAAATCTTTTGATAAGAGTTTTGACAACCACTACAGTCCTACCTCGGTTTGAGGAATTAACCTTTGTAATTGTATGCATATGATATCTGGTTCATGCAACATCAAAACCTTTAAAAAAATAGGAATAGTGGTAGTTATCAAGGATGGCTAAAAAATATAAGCATGGTATGCGCATATAAAAGCAACCATGAACTGCTACATGAAGATAGAATATATATTAATATTTTAAATACTCTCAATTAATAGATACAAACATAAAATTAATGGATTAAATAAAATTGAACTTATTGAATCAAATTATTTTATAGGTAATGATTGATTCGATTTTATTGATTCGGTTTGGTTCGATTTTATTTTAATGATAAAATTAATGATTGATTGATATGTTGATTTAATGTAATTTTTAATCATTAAATATCATTTCTTTATGTAACTTTTTTTTCGGTACAATAAGAGGGCAAAGCCCAAAAGAGAAAAAGAAAATTACGAAATTAAACGAATATTCCTAGGCATGCAAGCCCCGGAAATATCCTCAAATATGATACTTTGTAGCTCCCTTGGAGGGGCCTCTAAAATAATAAACAAAAAAGAAACTTGTGTTAGACTAAACACAACTAACCAATCTGCACTTTTGTTGCCTTCACGCTAGGTGTGGTTGACATGAACCTGCCAAGGAAGATCAATGAGATCACGGATACGACGAATCAGGACAGGGGTAGCTCCACTAAGCTTGCAATTGCTTGTAACCATATCCACTAGCAGTTTGGAGTCGCTTTCCACAATGAGTTGTAGAAATCCTTGTCTTCTAGCTATCTTTAAACCCCTCTTACATGCCTCACATCTCAACATGAAAAGCATCGCAAGACCAATCTTCCTAGCATAACCAGTTAGCCACTGACCATTGGAGTCTCGAATAAGGCCCCCATAATCTGTAAGGTCTAATGACTCCTTATAAGCTCCATCACAATTAAGTTTGACCCAATCTTCATCTGGTTTCTTCCAGCCCTTATACAAACTCCTATTCCCACTCTAATATAAATTTGGGAGAAAGAAGCATCAATATTACACTTAAATCTTCCTTCAGCTACTTTACTCCATTTCACATTTCCTTCTTGTCGTGGTTGTGCACAAGATATTTCATTGATCGTGTATATTTTTTAAGGAAAGAAACTTATATCATTTCATTACTTAAGTCTTAAAATGTGTTAATACACTATGATATTTTTACTAAAATCTAGAAACTAGCTGAAGATGTGCCGCTTTAGCTAATCTATAGACTGCTTCATTTACTTGTCTCCTCACGAACTCAACACTAAAGTTATCATAATATTTTTCAAAGATAGTTTTACAATTATGAATAATCATCCCAAATTATGTAACATCCTGATGTGCAGATGAAAAACTATCCACCACTCTTTTGACATTTAGCTCAAAATCCATAGGTCCTAAGTGTAATTGATGAACCCATTCTAAAGATGATAACAATCCAAGAGCTTCGCCAACATGTATCTCATAGACTGGAGTAAACCATTCAGTTTTTGCCAAAACAAAAAAGTGTTTGTATCATCCCTTATACAAACTTCTATTCCCACTCTATTAGAAATCTGGGAGAAAGAAGCATCAATATTGCACTTAAATCTTCCTTCAGCTGCTTTACTCCATTTCACATTTCCTTTTTGTCGCGGTTGTGCATAAGATGTATTACAAACCCTACATGCATCTTTCCAATCATGAAGCATAACTTTTGCTCTCTCCACAACATAAACTTGAGTATCAATTACCTAATTCTACACTTTGTTGTTTCTTTGCTTCCAGATACTCCACAACACACATCAAAATAAAGCCGATCTTCCTTAGATAAATCTTGTAATGCTTTAAAGATAATATTCTTGCTATCCATATCTTGTTGTAGCAAACTAGAAATAGAAGAAAAGATAGGCAACATACTCCAAACGTTTAAGCTACTTGGACATTGAAAAAAAATAAATGAAGTGTATCATCATTGCCCACCGTATACAGTGTACAATTCATATGACATGTGACTTCTTTATCTTTTAGACGTACACAAGTTGGTAAGAAATTCCTACAGATTCGCCGTATAATTTTTTTTACCTTTGGGGGAATCTTGACTTTCCAAATTAGATTCCAAGAGCCTTGTACCTTGAAATAAAATGTATCAAGTAATTCTTGCACACAAAAATGGTATGCACTACGAATAGAGTATTCACCATGATTTTCTTTTTTCCAGTGAGTCGATTTGCCGTCACTGATGGGTAGAGCGGTGTGTTTACTAAATATTCAACTACCTGGTGATAAAAAATTTACTGTAGAAAAAATAGATTCCATTCCTTGAGGTCATTCGCCATAATTTCATTGATCGTGTATTACTTCCTCAGTATTTTATTATAAGTTATTTCAAAAAAAATGTTTTGATTTTACCATAAGTCATTTTACAATTTTAATACATCATTAATGAATTTTTTCTATCATTTATCATTTATTATATATCCTCTTTCTCTTTCCATTATTTTAATATCCTTTTCCCATATCATTAATAAGAAATAGTTTTGTAAAATCATTCATAATTTCTCTTTCCAATACCAAATTATCTACATTTCTTAATATATGTGAAAATGTCAAAATGACTTGTATTAAAATACGGAGGAAGTATTTTATAGTTCTTTACGTTTGCCTCACTTAACACTATTTAGATTAATTAAAAATCTAAAGTTAAGGAAAAAAAATTCTGTCGTAATTTGAGTATTCATTTAAAGAAAATAGAATTAATGTTAAAAGTTAATACTTTATCTAGTCTTAAATATATGCAAATATTTTTTATTTTAGATTCATTAAATAATAGAGGTATATATTGGTGGGGCCTGGAAAAAAAAACTTCAGGTGGGCTACTAAAATAAATGTAAACTATAATATATAAACCAAAAATTTAAGTTGTAATAAACATTAAACACAAAGTTTTTTGATAGCAAATAAGCACAAATTTTATCATCGAAAAATAAACTACGTGGCTTTAAATAATTCTCCACGCATTCTGAGTAACTTGAAATCATCAATAATAGACTTCGAACAATTCACGACATAAAAAGTATACATTCTTTTTTTTAAGAAACTAAAATGAAATATATTGGGTCAAAAATCTGGAAATTCTAGTACAACGAGTGCTGAAAAACCAGCAAAGCAAGTATCAAATTACATCAAATCACCAAAAGAAATGTGAAACCAAAAAAGGCTAAAGCACCATGATTACAAAATGATTCTCAAACAAGCTAAAAGATTAAGCCACCACATGTGATAAGTAAAAGCAAAATTAATCTGATTCGCCTTCAGCCACCAGTAAGATTGAAGCTTGATTTTGTCAAGAATAGTTTGTAAAGAGTCCTCATGTTGGCGAAACACCCGAGCATTTCTTTCACTCCAAACCACCCACACACTAGCCAACCAAATTAGATTGAAAACTAAACAGATATTTTTAGGAAAACCGCCTTATTTTTCAAACTGAAGAAAATGATCTGACACATGTTCAGGAGGCACCGTGATGAAACCAAGCCAGTTTGAAATACCATGCCAAAGGTGCCTAATAAAGTCGCATGAAAGGAATAGATGATCAATATCCAACATCTTGTCACAACAACCCGCACAAAGCTGAACATTAGGCAGAATAATATTTCTCCTAATTAAGTTGTCTGTTGTAGGCAAACGGTTACGCAACATACGCCAGTCTAATAAATTGACCTTAAGAGGAACATCCTTATTCCAAATTGCATTAGAGTGCTCAGCTGCCAAGACGTTAACTGACGACATCATGTAGTTATAAGCACTTTTAACATTGTATTTTTTGTAAACATGTAAATGCCAAAGCCACATGTCCGGAATATTAAACTGCAAAACAATATTTGTTAAAATATCACTACACTCCTTAACATAATCTTCTTCCCAAGCTAACAATTAACGTCTCCACTTCCACGCTTCACCTTCCTTCCCCCATCCAAGAGAATACATTTCAGCCACCATTGTCATTTTATTAACAGCTAAGTAAAAAATGTGACTAAATCTAATCTTCAACACCACCCCATCAATCCATTGATCCAACCAAAATAAAATTTGTGAACCATCTCCTACCTCATGCCCACTATTATCTTCAAACCACTGACCTACTCCCACACCTACCCCTTCTTTAACATTAATCAAATTATTCCATCAAACTAATTAAGTCTAATCTTCCCCTATCCGCGAAGCACCATCCTAACTCGCCATATCTAACGACTAAAACTTTATACCACAAACTACTAGTCTCAACCTTCATCCTCCAGCACCATTTACCAAGTAACGCCAAATTAAATTCCCTAATCCTCCGAACCCCCAACCCTCCTTTCGCCTTATTAGAACAAATAGTATCCCAACTTACCCATGAAATTTTCCTAACTTCCTCACTCCCCCCCCCCCCCCCCCCCCCCCCCCCCCCAAAAAAAAAAAAAAAATTAAAATAGATTCAATAGAGGAAATGATACTTGAGGAAGCCTTGAAAAAGGAAAGAAATTAGATTGGAAGAGAGGACAAGACAAAGTTTAGAAGAGCCAAACGGCCACCCGAAGAGAGGTTTCTACTCTTCCAACCCGTTAATCTTGATTTAATACGATCAAGAAAAGGCGACCCATTTTACAATTTAGGACAGAAACTGCCTCAGCTAGACAAGAATAATAAATTATAATATAAATAATAAAATATATTTTACCCTTATAAAAATTACTCAAATTTATTATTTTCTTAAAAAAAATTATGTAACCTATTTTCATCAAATAATAAATTTTATCATAAAATACTTGCAACAAACTAAAGTTGCATGACATAAAATTGTATTAGCATCAAAATAACCAAAAAGTGCAACATCCTAATTTATAACTCTAGCTTGCTTTAATTTTCAATATAGATGATACTTGTATAAATTTTGAAAATTAGACTTGATTTATGACCAAAACTTTTGGTATTCTCCTTCGTTCCTATGAAAATATAATTAAAATGTGGGTATTATTGGGTACGTGAGTTTATTGGGTTTGGGTCTGGTTTTACCCGAAACCCGTTATTTTTTATGGGTTTTTCATTTTTTAAAACCATACTCACCCAATGACCTAGCCTAACCCACATTTTTGGGTTTTTTTAGGTGGGTTTGACCGAGTTTTCCGGGTTAACCCAACCGATGTACACCCTTAAATATATGTATATGAAGGTGAGAAAAACACACAAGAAGGGGAGATTGAATTGTGTGTGGGCAGTTTTTTCTTTCTTTAAAACTAATGATAAGTTCAGAATTGGGTTATGAACCTTTTTCAGAGGTTTATGCAGCGGATTAAAAATAGAAGAGAAAGGGAAAGAGAGACACACAATATTTTTATACTAGTTCCTTCCACAAGTTGGAAGTAGTCTAGTCCCCCTGTCACTTACAGGAGATTTAACTATAATCAAACTGATTACAATTGCTCAGAACACAAAGTAATGAGACTTCAATGCTCAAACACCTAATAAGAGACTTCTAATGCTCAAGACACTAAGTCAAGAGACTTTCAATGCTCAATACACAAAGTAAAGAGACTTCTCTGCTCAAAGCACAAAGCTAAGAGACTTCTAATTGCTCAGAACACTAAGTAATGAGACTTCAGATTGCTCAGTACGCAGACTGAGACTTTGGTTCAAACTGGTTTACAAAGAAAGAAATTTGAGTTGAACACTTGATCAAATATCAGAGGTGTTCACTTAATACAACTCAAATGAGACTCTAACACTTAAAGAATTCTAAGATAAACAAATTGTAAAAATTCTTAAGTTGTTTTGTGACAGATACGAAAAACAGAGTGTAGCAGTTCAGGTTTTGCAGGCTTGTATATCTGTACAGAGTCTTAGCAATTCTTCTTCAAAACTTCACCCTTTTATAGATAATAAAAGAGCTGTTGAGATTGCCCAGATTTTCAGCAAAGAGCCGTTGCAAAGCTAGAGGCTAGGTCAGCAGAGTTTGTGTGCGAAACTGAACAGAAAACAGAGCACACAAAGTTTGAATTCATTCCTTAAAAGTTGGGGAATGTTTTGGCCAAGGAGACAACTGAGCTGTTCTGACATGCAGGCATTTAATGCTGACAGGACAGTTGCTTTTCCAGACTTCAGAAGTTTCTTCAGGAACAGTACTTCAGAAGCTGGCTTCAGACTCACCCTTCAGAAGCACTGTTCATCAGACGCACTTCTTCAGACGTTGACTTTTGTTGACCTTCAGACTCAGCCTTCAGACGTTGACTTCTGTTGACCTTCAGACTCAACCTTCAGACGTTGACTTCTGTTGACCTTCAGACTCAACATTCAGAAGCACCCTTCAGACGCAGTCTTCAGACTCTGCCTTCTGAAGTACCCTTCAGACGCAGTCTTCAGACTTGCAACAAAGGCTTCAATGCTTTCTTTCTTGCTCTTAGCTTGTTCTTCCAAAACCAATATTAATTACCAAACATTAAGGACATGGTTCTGCACACTTAGAACAAAGCATTATCAATACCAATTTTATTTTTAACACTTTGTTATCATCAAAACCCAAAAGAGAGTTGTTCATACACATTTTGTTCCAACAGTATATACCTATTAAAAATTCTTTTCAGTTTTTTAGTTTGGGTGGACCATGACTCATCCATGCCCATGCGAAGATCCTCCATTGGAGGTATATAGTTTATAAGATATATCATATACACCAGATTTTCAACAATAATACTCTTTAAAAAGTTTAGATGATACTACCTTCGTTCCTTTTTAATTGTAATTTTATACATTTTATACAAATCAAGACAGTCAATAAATATTATTACTTTTGATACAATAATTTATGCTTTTACTATAATAACCTTATTCTTTTAATATTTTATTTCATATATTTCTCTCTCGGCAATAAATATCTAAGGATAATATTGGTTAAACAATATTTAATGTTGCATTGAACTTTAAAATTGACAGTTAAATATGAACAAAAAATTTCTTCAAAAGTGACACTTCAAAATCAACGGAGGGAATATCCTATAATGCTCTCTTGCTAATTTTTTATAGAAAAAAAAATATTATGAATGTGTATGGATTAGTTGGAATGTACATATCTCCATGAGATGAGATAGCTAGTATGAACCAGTAGTATGCTTCGGGTGCTCTCACTTTCAGATATCTGCATCATTTTCTTAGCCTTCGGTCTTTATTACTACGACTCAAACCATATATATATATATATATATATATATATATATATATATATATATATATATATATATATATATATATATATATATATGACCTATGCAACATTGCATAGGATAAGAAGTTCAAAAAGGTAAGTTTGCATTGGAACTTGTGCATCTAATATATGCACAAGTTCCAATGCAAACTTACCTTTTTGAACTTCTTATCCTATGCAATGTTGCATAGGTTAGAAAAACCCTATATATATATATATATATATATATATATATATATATATATATATATATATAAATATATATTAAAATTCTAACAAATAATCTCCAAATTATTTATATCAAAAATAGGTGAGCCCAGTTTTGTTGAAAATAGTTGAATCTGACTATATTGTAATAAGTTGAGTCACACTATATTATTAGTATGATTCTTCTATAAATTTTGGGTTTGACTATAAAAATCACATAAATTGTTTCATTTCTACAAAACATAATGTGATATTAAATCATGACAGACAGATAATTTCAAGAAAACTGGATGCTACAATGTAAAATGTCCAGGTTTTATCCAGATCCACAGTCAGCATCATCTCGGTGAAATTGTGCCAAAAACATCTGTCTATGGTGGGCCGATGGTTGAGATGCCAATTTCTATTTCCCAGGTTATTTTCTTACCATAAAATTTGAATTAAAGACATGTATGCTCTACAGAATATAGGCTTTATACAATTTAGGCAAACTTTATTATCACAAACTTTTAAGTTGATATAATTAAAATTCTATGGATATGTTCAGGATCCCAAAACAAACAATTGGTGGTTGAACATTAACAATAATGCAGTTGGATATTTTCCGGCAGCTTTGTTCACCAACTTGAAAGCAGGCGATCAAGCAGGCTGGGGTGGTGGAACAATAGCTATCGATGTTCCTAGTCCTCAAATGGGATCAAGATTATTTCCCGATGAGAACTTTTATCATGCAGGTTATTTTAGAAACATTGGATACCAAAATGAATCTGGATCACCATATTATGGACCTGACAAGTTCTAGGTAGAAGAATTCAATGATGTCCCTAAATGTTATATGGAGTTGATTACTATGGAGAACAAGATGAACCATTTGGGTTTTGTCTTCAATTTGGAGGACCTGGTGGTAACTGTAATGCATAATTTATACTCCCTCCGTTTCAAAATACATGTCCATTTTAGAGAAATTGCAGTAACCAAGGACAAGCTAGTTTGACACAAAAGTTCCTATTATACCCTTGTCTTTGATTTTCTCCATTTTACATTTATTTATCCCATCTCATAATTACTCACAATACCAATACCAATACCAAAATTAATTAAACAAGTTCTTGGGAGAGTGCATGAGTAAATCCACTTAAAATTGGGTCAACATTTATTAGTAGAAAATAATTATTGTGGAGAAAATCTAGAATCCAATTAATTGGTAGGCAAGGGTAAAATAGACAAAATGTATCATTATAAACTATCAAATGGACATGTATTTTGAAACAAAAAATTTCTCCAAAATGGACATGTATTTTGAAACGGATGGAGTATTTTGAACAGCTTTTACTCATAGTTTTAAATTAAATAAAAGATTGATATAATCATTATCCAAAACAACCTTTTCTCACGTCTTTGTTTTTTCAATGCAATATTATTAGTTTTTTTTTAATATTGATTGTTTTTTTTAAATATATTCAAACATTGTTATTGCAAATATTTATAGGCTATGTTTACTAAAAGATTGTAAATAGCTGATAAGCTAGCTTACAACCGGTGAGTTTATAGCGAATAAGTTAGTTGATTGAATTAGCAGGTTTTGTTAAAATTAACGGTTGAACTAGTATATAAATATAAAATGACACAGAAATGCTATTTTTGTTTCAATTAAGATTGTATGGTCAAATTTAGATAAAAATGATAAGTTATAAGCATTAAGCTATAAACTACTTCTTGTAAAAAAAAAACTATAAGCTACTTAATTAGCTTAGCGAAAACCATTAGCTAGTAAAAATAAACTATAAGCTCATGAGAAAGTGACGGTTATCAAACATGTCTTTTTTAGTCAAATAAATTTATAAAACATAAGCTATAAACGATGAGCACAAAAACATGTTTTACCAAATAGACAGACCCATACTGAATGATATCGTCGAACATATATAAGTTAAATCCATATGTAGATCGATTGTCAAAAATGGAATTGAGAGCATCCATTGCTCACTCTAAGTAGGAGAGATATATGAAAAAGAATTGTCTTTCTTTCTACATATATGGTCAAGTGCATCAAACCGTTTTAAACTTTTCGACGAGTGTGTCTATGTAAATAAAATTGAAAAAATACAAATTCTAATTTATATAACTTGTATAAATTCTAACTTATTCAACATTTTCAGAATCTTTCTCATCTAACTTATCGATGTCCACATAATAATTTAATAAAAAAGAAAGGTTAGTAGAATCAAATACTTCTCTCAATTAAGAAGCTACCACAAGCAAGAAACTACTCCAAATACTTAAAATTAAAACTACATGTTAATCCATAATAATAGGAGTTAGTTACAAATATATAGCTAGTTAGTTGGCTAAGTTTGTTACTTGACTAACAAGTAACCACTATAAATAAGTTGTAAACATCCCATTAATTCACTAATGAAATTTGGTTGCAACATATTACTCTCTTATCTAAGTTTCATCATCATTCTCTAATTATTCATCATCTTCCATAGACTACTTAGATCACAAGAAATCAATAAGTTGCGCTAACAAAAGGCACATAACAAATGCAAGCCATAACTTAAAACTGTTACGGTCAACAAAAATGTTATGCTCAACAAAATAATAAGTAATACTCTCATCCATTCTCATCATTTTGTGTTACTTACCAGCCATATATATTTTAAAATATTCCACCATATGACAAGAAGATGCACTTTTAGATACTGAAATCCAGACTACATGCCATTGCAAATTAGAGTGTTTTCAAGAATATTCTTTGAAAAGTATATATTGAGAAATTCATGTTCTACGTTAGCATCTCTATTGCAAAACCTTGTGTAGTCATTTTGTGCTTGTGAAATTTGATTCGATAAAATCTGAATGCAGTAACTGAATCATGATTCATGCATCTCTTCTCTATTGCAACCGTTTTAGCTGATCCTCATAAAATTGTCTTATATACATGAATCAATAAACTATACTTTAACATGAAGCAAGTCTGAAAAATAAGAGAACATATGAGTAGCACTTGCAAACATTGCTGCTAAATCATGAATATGTTCTCTTGAAGATGGGGACCATTATTCAAAAAGGCCCTCGAAACAAATAATGAATATATTCTCTTGTATCCTTCCAAATTATCTTCATGTGTTACGACTAAAATTGGCAAAATAAAATTCAACATTAACAACTTATGAGTAGCACATGCAAACATTGCTGCTAAATCATTTGATTTGCCAATTTTCTCATGTTTATTATTTATATTATAGTCTTATACAAATATATTAAATTGAGTTGTAACATACCAAATGTCCGTGCAACCATAATTTAAGTTGTACTTGCCAACCAATTTAATTTATATTTCTATAATATTATAATATAAATAATAAACACAGGTAAAATTGACAAATAAAATGATTTACGCTGGTTTTGGTAAGAAATTGTGTTTGAATTTCTTTATTTGATTCCGCGACCGTAATTGCTCAAGTCAAGCATTTGTCTATTTAGTGTAGTTATTCGGCTGACAGAGCGGTCATTTTAATTGTGATTTCAATGAATTTAACATCGACTTATTGTTGTTAAAATTAACATGGAGTTATCTCAATCTCAATAAACGAGCAACATATAAAAATTAGCATAATCAAATAAAATAGAGATCACGTTGTAGTAATTAGATATTGACAAACGCGATATTAAAAATATGTATTAAGAACATAGCCGACCCAAACTATAGGCAAACTAGACATTTACCTAAGGCATCAAAATATATTTTTTATTTTTTTACCTATTATATCTTATACCTCTATTTATGGAGATAAAAATTTTAAGAGAAACAAAAGTGGAAAATGATATATCAATTGATATCCTTAATTATATATAAATACTTGATTCTTTTCAAGATGCGTACGTCTGCTGATTTTATTTTTCAAAATTAAAGTTAATAATATTTTATTTTGGATCAACAATGTGTCAACAAAGATTAAATGAATTTGTTTTATTGTCGATCAAAAAAGAATTGTTAAACGAAACCAATTACAATAATTTAATCAATGATTTTACATCCAAAAAAGTTCGAAATCACTAAATAAAAATATTACTTTTGTAAAAAAAAATACAATTAATAATTTATTTTTCGCATAAACTAGTAATAACTTAAAAGACCTCGTTTTAGATTTCGTCTTGAGCATCAATATGTGTTAGGCCGGCTCTGATCAAGATGTTTTATGCTATGTGTTTTTTTATCGGTGAAATTTTCATAGAAATCTCATCCATAAAGTTAAAAGGAGAGGTAATACATAGTCTGATGCAAATTTATACATGATTTCCACCGATGAAATATCTATCTATACTATATAGTGGCAAGATAGATAGTACACAACAATTGAAATTGCTGCCCATCTATGTATATGCCTTTTTTTTGTATCAACATACAACATTATTTTTATTCATGAAATATATTACTGAGAAAGAGTGCATCGTGCATGAAGATATCATTGTGATCAGTTTTGAGTTTTGTCCTCAGTTTGCACAGCACCGTGACCACCGTGACCACCTCCACCGTGACCACCATGACCACCGTGACCACCTCCACCATGGTTGTAACCACCTCCACCGTGGTGATAACTACCTCCTCCATGGTTGTAACTACCTCCGCCATGGTTGTAACTACCACCATATTTGGCATCATTTACTTCATTAGTCTTTTCCTCTGTTTGCACGGCAACAGATTCAGCACCACCGTGACCACCATGACCTCCACCACCATTGTAGCCACCTCCACCATGACCACCATGACCTCCACCACCATTGTAACCACCTCCACCGTGGTTGTAACCACCACCACCGTGGTTGTAACCACCTCCACCATGGTTGTAACCACCACCGTGGTTATAACCTCCACCATTGTAACCACCACCACCATGATTGTAACCACCTCCACCGTGGTTGTAACCACCACCGTGGTTATAACCTCCACCATTGTAACCACCACCGTGGTTATAACCACCACCATAGCCTCCATATTTGGCATCGTTTAATTCATTAGTCTTTTCAACAGCCTCTGCAAACACAATATATATGAATCATTAAATGATTACTTATATATATATATATATATATATATATATATATATATATATATATATATATACCCACATAGGAATATCAAATCACACTTATGTAATGTGATTAAAATTATTCGAACATTACATAAGTGTGATTTGATATTCCTATGTGGGTATATATATATAAAATTATATCATATTGATCATCTTTGTATGTTATGAAGCAAATTTGAAATCATTTTTTATATAACATTGAGGTGCATGAAGATTAACGTTTACATAGAAAAGAATTAATTAAAATGTATAAAATATATAATTAAGTATAAAAGAATTATCCTTCAAAAAAGTAGAAAAGAAGTAAAACGTATATCTAAAACGCTCATGAAAACATATAAAGAAACATATACTCCCTCCGTCCCAAATTATAAGCAAAAAAATATCATTTCACATTTATTAAGAAAACTAAAACATAGTAATTTGTAGTATAGTTTCTTGTGTTATTCTTGGAATAAGTTTCATAAAAAGATGTAAAAACAATTTTCATGGGTTGTTAGTTATAGAGAAAATGAAAGGGAGAGCAAAATGAATGCAATTTGCATTTAATTTCTCTTTGAAAAAAATGATTTTTTGAAATATCATAATTAAATATGATAAAAATTGGTTTTTTTCTTTATAATTTGGAACAAAGAAAATGTGTTTTTTTGCTTATAATTTGGGACAGAGAGAGTATAATATATAGCTCACCCTTTTTAGTATCAGTGGAAGTTTCAGTTAAGTCCCTAGCGGACATCACTGAGGAAATAAGAGCCATAGCCAAGAGGCCTAGCATGAGGATTGCCTTTTTCGAACCCATTGTTCAATATCTGTTCAACTGTGATATTTGGTAGTGAACTATGATAAAACTAAGTAAGAAGTGTGCTCTATATATAATGGAGGGAAGGAGTGATGTAGGGACCTTTACTTGGTAGTTGAGATGGTAGCTAGTGTGTATTAATTCATTACTTTTTAGATTCATAACGTATTTAGTCTATATTATAGACCATATACATTTTTTATACAATTAATCTAAAAAATGAAATTTTGTTTATAATAATCATCAAATGATGTATATATTTATAAATTTTGAACTAAAATAGTTGTTTGATGATTTTGATACCATTCATTTTGACTAATTCCTTCGTCCCAAATTAATTGATCTTGTTGATTGTTTCAAGCGTATCAATACACATCTTTGATTTTTAATATTTTATTTATTTATTAACAAAAAGGTATTAAAATTTGATATTTTAAAATATTTATTGAGACAAATCTAAAATATCATATATATTATTATTTGTCTTTATATGATAGTAAAAAAAATGATCTACATATATTATGTGTATTATGTGAATTAGAGAGAGTTGTAAAGATGAGGGGCTATAAAAATGGTGATGAGTTATGTCTACTTGCTATTGGCTGAAAGTGACGTTTTGAAAACATGCTATTGGTTCGTACTAGCTATCTCATCCCATGGAGATACACACATTCAAACTAATCCAGACACATTCATAATATGTTTTCTATAAGTAAAAAAAAATTAGCAAAAGAGAATTACAGATGTACACTCTAAACTTTTTAAAGAACGGTGTTGTTGAATCTGTTCATTACGATCCTATTTATAAAAGATATTTGAGTCAAAAATTATTATATTTATTTAAATTAATAAGACCGGATGGAGTAGCTTTTAACATCCTATAATATATTTGCCTGAAACGATTGCACAAATTAAGAAACAAACTATGTTTCTCAACTATAGGTTCTTTAATTACTCTAAATAGTAAAAAAAACATAAGTAAAAAGCTTAATACAACTCAAATTTAGGGACAACAATGGGTACCTTGTGGGTAGGGTACTACTGTGTCCTGCCCCATACTCGTGTTTGTAAAAAATACATGTACCCGAGCTCGCACCCTCGTGAACAGCAATTTTAGTGCTTTTCCCCATACCTTATGGGCACCTAAGTGCTCGTACCTGTACTTTAATTATGAAAAGACAATAAAAACATCACAATTAAAATAAAACTATGGTCCAAATATTTTCCAATCAACTCATAAAATAACATGAATCATAGTACTTAGCCAAATAAAAACATCCAAAATATCTCTAAAAAATGGTACACCACTAGGAGGGAGCAATTACTGTATTAAGTAGTTTTTAGATTTAGGTTTAAGCTTAAATAGCTGAATAAATTAATTAATTATACACCAAAAATAAATAAATTATTTATCATATTATTTAAATATGTATATGCGGATTGCTGGGCTGTGCAGTACAATACCCTTACCCATACCCATACCCATTTAAATTTGCCGGTAATTATCCGGACACAAGCTCGTACTCATGAAAGCGGGGTTTTACCCTACCCATTGCAGTTTTTTTGCGGGTACCCATCAGACATGGGTCCAATTGTCATCCCTACTCAAATTCCTCGTATCCCTCAGCTAGGAGTGTAAAGCCTTCGTTTGGTTCGGTTTTTTACGACCATATATTCAAACCAAGTAAGAATAATTCATTTGTTTTGACTAGGATTTTACAATTTTTTATTAAATCCAAATGAAACTAAAGTGATTAAAAATGGGTTGGTTTGCCGCAAATCAATCAGGTTGATATTTTAAAATTTAATATTTTTTATAAATTTAAAAAAATTAAGTGTTCTTTAAGAATATTATAGATTTTTTAATATTAATTTTTTATTAGAGGGAAAGAAAAGACACAAAAGAAAAAACTAAGAAACTCGTTGTCTAAACACCCCAGAGGCGTCAGAAAGCAAGACGAGATTCAACTCTGTAAAAGGGGAATCCCATAACTTCATGACATCGGCATTCTTTGCACAAAACATGATCAATCAATCAACACACTAGTTGTCTTCTCTTGAAGTATGATTAAAGGAAACAAACCACGAAAGACATATTGACTTCCTAATGAGGGAATTAAAGTTGCATGAGGGTGGAAATCCTTATGTTGGAAATCAGTGATTAAGTCTAATGATGACTTAGATATTCTTATACTATTAAAATAAGTATATAGTTACAATGAAAAAAAATAAAATATAATGACTAAAAAATACATTAAATCAACATCTTTGTAAGATAAAACTATTAATATGGCAGGATATTTAACAATAAGGAAAAACCAATCTTTCAGCTTATGGATAAAATTAAGTTGTTTTCTTTTTAGTGGTTGAAGGTAAAATATGCTAATTTTGTTTTAAGTTATCATAGTTGTTGGATTTTCCCTTTTGTTTGCTTGGACAATGGTTAATTTCTTTATGTTTTTTTTAGTGACTTTGTTATAAAATTTTGATGTTCTAGTCTGACACGTCTTTTGATAGGAATAATATTTTTTTTGTTAGTAATATGTTTTATTTTGCCTTGTTCAAAAAAAGATATAGGATGAAATAAAAATGATTAATGATAAAATATATTGTATCAAAATCATCAAACTACTCCCTTTATTCTTTTTTAAGTGTCTATTTTGGGATTTTTTTGTTTTAAATGTCACTTTCAAAGTTAATGTAATATTAATTGTTGTTTTATTAATATTATCTTTAATTATTTATTGCAAAGATAAATATATGAAACAAGATTAAAAAGACTATTATAGTAAAAATATAAATTATTGTATCAAAAATAGTGACATTTATTGATTGTTTTGATTTGTGTAAAATATCAAAAGTGACTATTAAAAAAGAACGGAAGTAATAATATTTATTTCACAATTTATAGATAGATAAGATTGCATTAATTGATTCAAAAAATTTATAAAAAAAAAAAGATTACTCACTTTCATGGCCTCTGATCTTTACTATTCACAAGCTTCCTACAATCATTTCGTTTTTGTATGTGGGTTTTTTTTATTGCGTCCATGTGTATAAACGAACAATATTTGTTGTAAATATTTTTGATTAAAATTAAAGATATAAATATTTTTCATTTTAATATTGTAAGAAATTATATTTATATTTTTCAGTGACACCAACAATATAGTAAATATAATATAAATTCTTATATTTTTTATTGACACCAACAATATAACATTCTTATAGACAAATTTATTTAAGAATATAATTTTTTGCGGTTAAATTTATTTAAGAATATAATTAAAAGTGAAAAAATTACCCCAAAACTTTTTTTTTTAGAACTAAAATTACCACAAAGCTATGTATTTCAAAACCACGCATACTTTTGTATATAATATAGATAGATTAGGATTAGCATCAAAATTATCAAACAATACTTCAAAATTTATAGATAAGATTGAATTTATACACCCTATCTTCCACTACCAAGTAAAGGTCCCTACATACCACTACCAAGTAAAGGTCCCTACATACTACTCTTTGCCTCCATTATATATAGAGCCCACTTCTTACTAGTTTTCTCATCGTTCACTACCAAATATCACATTTCAACAGATATTGAACAATGGATTCAAAAAAGGCAATCCTCATCCTAGGCCTCTTGGCTATGGTTCTTCTTATTTCCTCAGAGGTGTCTGCTAGGGACTTAACTCAAACTTCCTCTGATGCCAAAAAGGGTGAGTTATATATTTTATTTATATATATATATATATATATATATATATTCATGAGCATTTATATATTTTATTTAGGGATAGCAAAAAGGGCCAACCTGCCCCGCCCCGTCAATAACTCGTCTAAAAAGGGACGTAGCGGGGCGGGCCAACTAAAAAATTAGGGTTGAAAATCTCACCCCGCCCTGTTTTATGGCGGACCGGCGGGTTGACCCGTCAATGTTTTTTTTAAAAAAAATTAATTAAAATCTTCACATAAACAATATAAAAATTTAAAGCCAATTTAAAGAAATCTAAATATATAACAAATGATTACACTAAAAATATGAAAATAATTATTCAAACATATAAATTACATCTTCTAAAATTCTATAATAAATCAATAAGACATTCAAAATAAAAACTCTATGAGTTATCAATTAACTAACTGTTAAAAATATGAGGCTAAAATCATAAAACAAAAGTGATAAAATTAATTGAATTTTTTCCCCCAATATATAGAAATGAAAATTGGAAAATTGAATGTGGCTTATAAATAAAAAGAAGTGAAAAAGAGAGTTTCTTATTAACATATATATCAACCCAGCGGGGCAACCCGCTCCGCCCCGCTTTTTAGCGGGTTAGGCAGAGCGGACACCCTACTTGTGGCGGGTTCAAAATCTCAACCCACCCGCTAAAAATGACGGGTTAAACGGGTCAACCCGACGGATCCAACCCATTTTGTCATCCATATATAATTTTATTAATTCTTTTCAACTTAATTATATTTTAATGTTAATCTTGATACATCTCAATATTATATCAAATGATTTTAGATCTGCTTTATAATTTATAGAGATGATCTATATCATATAATTATACATCTAATTGCTAGCTTTATAAAATAAGGATCAAATAAAGAAGTTTTTGAGCATTGTAAGAATATTTTAACATTACAGCGATGTGATTTGATCATTCTTATATGTATATAAAATGTAATGGTTCATATATATTGTGTTTGCAGAGGTTGTTGAAAAGACTAATGAAGTAAACAATGCCAAATATGGTGGTGGTAGTTACAACCACGGTGGACATTACAACAATGGTGGACATTACAATGGGGGTGGTTCTCACCACGGTGGAGGTGGCTGCCATCACTATTGCCATGGCAGATGCTGCTCATATGCTGAGTTTGTTGCCGTGCAAACCGAGGAAAAGACTAATGAAGTAAACGATGCCAAATATGGTGGACATTACAACAATGGTGGACATCACTATGGAGGTGGTTCTCACCATGGTGGAGGTGGTTGCCATTACTATTGCCATGGCAGGTGCTGCTCACACGCTGAATTTGTTGCCGTGCAAACTAAGGACAACACTCATAACTGATCACAATGCTATGATCATGAATGATGCACTCTTTCTTAGTAATAAATTCCATGAATAAATAATGTTGTGAGGTATACATAGATAGGCAGCAATCTCAGTTGCTGTGTATCTATCTTGGTCACTACATAGTATGAAATCATGTATAAATTTGCATAACAATATGTATCTGTGATGGTGATGAGCTTTTCCAAGCAGTGGTGAACGTGTATTATATCATCGTTGTTATTACTTTCTCTCCTTTTAAATATATGAACGTGGTTTTTAAGTAAATTCACCGATTATAAAATTCATAGCATAAAACTTCTTAATACATATTTGTAACATATTGTAATTTTTTAGATAAAATTCACTATAATTCCTAAAAATATGTTTATATAAAATATAAAACTTTTATAAATTATAAGCATATATCTATAAAATAGAAACAATAAACCTATATATGACTAAACCTATACTTTGAGGGAGGTGAATGGCTCAGCAGACTTCATGGCGAAGCTAGGCGCTGAGTTCTTGGAGCCACCATGGATTGTTAAAACGGGATTGGTTTCACAGAGCCTAATTTTTAGTTGTCTTCTTTTTTTGTTTTTTTTTTCCTTTGTTTAGCATCTGTTACCAAAAAAAACCTATATATGGCTATATTAAAAAAAAAATCATATGCGATAAATTAAATAAAATGTGAATGCGGAAAGAAAAAGATTCTCTTATTGCGGCAAAATAACTCGAAGGATTAAGGCAACAAAAATCATGATAATAAACAAACAGACAATTACAAAAGTTATTTTTTTTATTTTAAAATAATACAATTTTGGATTTGGTGGAAATCACGATAGAGGTTGGTCTCATTCTTTGTTTTCGAGGATTTATCCTTCATAGTAACCAATATTTTCCATTTTCTTTTTGCTACAAAATGATCTAATTTTGCACAATCAAGTTTCTGTTTTGAAATGGATTTTCAATACTAAAAACCAAAAACTTACAACCATCTTGAACAAACTCTAAATTTTTATCAAACATACATACAAGTAGAAATATTATTCATAAAAATCTTAATCCTAAAAATATTATTCAACGGAATGTTATTTCCAACTTGAAACTCTACCAGCTTACTCGGAAAGAGGGTCAAGATATGTAATCTTCTATCACCGTATCTTTTTTATTCTGTGTGTGGAAGGAATGGCAACACTAATAAAACAGGCAAAAAGGAATTGTACACTCTCCATGGAGTGAAGGTAATATAGATGAGCTTCTACTATTTGTCGTCTTTTTTTTAGCAAATGCCAACTTATATTTTTGAGCCAGTGAAACTGAACACATGTACTAAAAGGAATCTTAGTTACAAATGCAAATACTTCTGGCCAAATGATTAAGATGTAAAAATATGATATTTTCTTTAGTAGAAATATTCCTCCAAACTTGAACGATACCCTCTTTAATATTTTACAAGTGCTAAGTTCATAGGCTCCAGAAAGTATCTTGGGCTCCAATCTATGATCGGTTGTGGAAGCTTATTTCTTGTTGGAATAGTAAGATGCTCTCTCGGGCAGGAAAGGAAGTGTTCATTAAATCAGTTGCTCAAGGTCTCAAGCTACCCCTTCTTATTGTATGAGTGTATTTCTATTACATCATTTCTTTGTGTAAAAGATTGTAAAATCTTTTGAAAGCTAAATACTTTTCTAATTGGAATTTTTTGGAAGTGTCTTTGAGGACATAATCAATCTATGTTTGATGTAGAATTTGGTCTTCTGGAATATTGTTGAAGGAAGGATCATGTTGTATCTACTGCATGTACCAATTCCTTAGTACACTTGTTGATACAAGTTTGAATACTAGCCTTATTCGGAATTTATTGAGAGAGATTTACATGAAATTCTCAACATTCCTTTAACTAATATTGCAAGGAAGGATGCAATAATATGAAGATTAGTCAAGAAAGGTCTTTATTTAGTCAAAAGTGCTTATCGAGTTTGTGTTGACATTATCATAAATAGGGATGAATAGAAAGTGGAAGGAATTTGAACAAGCTGTGGTCACTTCCCATGCTTCCGAAGGTTAAACATTTTATGTGGCCTCTTGGGAGGGATTATCTGCATGATTGACAGAGGCTAACTAGCAAATGTATTGAATGTCAGTCAAATAGCGTGGTTCGTCAATCCTACACTGAATATAATTGACATTTGTTCTTATGTTACGACGATAGTGTCAATTGTTGGCGAAAATTGAACTTAATTGTGTCCTTCGTTGGAAGGATTAATGGAAATGTTGTTTTTGGATTTCCAAACTGTTGTATTTGGATTTCCAAATTCTATTTTGAAATAGAATATCTACCGAAGTTGTTACTAGGTTGAGTCACGACCAGGTCGCTCTCTTTAAGACGTTTCGTGGCACTGCCCAAAATTGTGCAAGGCAGACTATCAACCACGCCGCCTCCAGGATAAAACAAGCCCAGCTACAAACAAGCCCAGCTACAACTGTGCGGTTAACTACTGCACTGTAGAAAACCGTTCGAGATTTACACCTCCAATATGGTACTAAGACCACTCTTTAATACTGAAACCACTTTCTAATATGGTATTGTGACCACTCTATTATGGTGCTGGTGATACCACCATTCTGACTTTTTAACTTCTCCAAGAGTAGAGATCATTCTTAATTCCGACGGGACATTATTATTTCAAAAGGGACTATGATTTTAAAAGTACTCTTTTTTCCGAAGGGACATATATTATCGAAGGGACTATGTTTTAAGACCTTTCTTAATTCCGAAGGGACATTATACCGAATAGGGACTAAGGTCTTAAGAACACTCTTAAATCCGAAGGGACAGAAAAATGAGATAAGGAGAAGAATAGCTCGTTAACACAAGCTGGAGGGAGAAGAGAGAAAGAGTTCTCGACAACTCAATACAACTCTTTGGTGTGTTTTTTGAACTGAGTAGAGTCCTCTATTTATATAGAGATTTTGTAACTGTTTTAGCTAAAACTGCGGCAGCAGTTACTCTAATGGATAAGATCAAAAAGAAACTTAACCACTAATTAGTTCAACAATGCTTGTGGATAAGATCAAAAAGAAACAAATCCACAAAGGTGGAGGAAACAAACTCATTGGATATGAATGAAGGAAAAATAGGAAGTTCAGTTGAATTCTCAAACCTTATCACAACCAAGATAAACTAAAATTATGGGAAGTGATATATATGAATAAAAATAATAATTACTATTATTTTTATCATTATCAAGTATTTAATTAAATATCACAATTTAAATACTACTAATGTGTGTGTTCTATTTTATGTGGGACCCCCACTCTATTTTTTCAATTCACATCACACTAGCTCAAAGTCTTATTACTTGGTGTTTAATCTTTCAATTTTCTTCCAACTTCACACCAATGTTCCAACAGGAAACGCATGAGTCAAAATCAATTAGTGAACTTTGCTATGTCTGCTTGGAGCTTATGGAAGAAACACAATCTTGAAATTTGGGAGAATAAGCAAGAAACACAATCTTGAACTCTGGGAGAATGAATAAGAAACATGTATGCTTGTCCTTTGGAATGTTGGAGTTTGTTGTGTGAACTTGAATGGTTGAACTCGTTAGAGAGCCTCACTTTATGGTATTGGAAATGGCTGCAAATTAAATGGTGGTTGATGATGTTAACAAAAATAAATTAAATCACTCAGAGTACCGTGTGATCTTCCAAGATTGTAAAACTCTTCTCATGAATCACAACAGTTACAAAGTTGTGTTGACTAGGCATCAAGCAAACCGTAGCACTCATGCTCTTGCACGAACATCCCTATCTTAGTAACGAAGTGCCTTAGGCAGTGGCAAAACTAGTCAAAATTATATGAGGGGGCCAAATGTATAGAAAAAGTAAAATATAATTTTTACGAATCTTATCTTGACAATTTTCGTTGTTAATAGTGGCGGATCCATCGCCCAGCAAGCCTGAGCACTTGCTCGGGCTCGGCCCAAATTTTTTTGTATATAGCCTCTTAACCCATAGATTCATCTGCTTAAAAAAAATCGGACACTTTTACACATGTGCTTGATCAGACACTTTTACACATTGTTAGACACACTGTTAGACACTTTTGTCCAGACTCTAATAATCCTGGCTCCGCCACACAAAACTCTTTATGTTGTTACTATAGAGACGGAAAGAGTCAAAACAAGATAAATATATTTATGTATCAATGATAATTTTGTCTTCTATATTTCTACTAATAATTTTCATAAATAAACTTATTTGGAATAGTTAAATTTGTATTATTAGAGTAGCTAAACATAAACCAAACAATTGAGGTCAAGTCGTTAATGAGTTCCATCAATGACGAATTGTTTAGGAGAATTATTAATCAACCTTTATTTATCTCACGGTCGAACTCGAAAATATCATAACCTCTTTCCTTTAAGAACCGAAGGATTAACATAAAAAAATAACTAAACATAAAAATACACTAACTTGTGAGAGATTGTTTGCGCAAAAAATTGAAACAAACTCACCTTTAATTATTCATCTAGAGAGAAAAAAAAACTCGCCCTTAATTATTTATTTATTTTTTTTGAAAGAAACTCGCCCTTAATGATGAAACGTGGTCTAATCTAAGATTGATAACGTTTGCTAAAGTCAAATGCATGTGGAACTTGTACGATCCGTGGCGTGCCACTTGCGAATTTCACAAAAAAAAAAATGTTACTTTATAGTGATTCAGTGGTTAGAAATCCATTATTAAAGAGAATAAGTAGGTATTTAATGTTCAAACCTCCGACCGTTAAGTATATTATACAAGCTTTGAACTTCCGACATTTACATATATTATAAGATCTTTCTACAAACAGAACTAAACTAATCAAATCAATGTTAATTTTAAGGGTCATGTTAACAAGTGTCATTAGGACACTTGCTATGAAGTTAAAAATGGAAATAAATGACAAATTCAAGATAAAAAAAATCAACTTTTAAAGTTTAGAGATGCTAAATGTACCATTTCTAAAATAAAGTTTCTTTTTTGAACCTCTTATCAAGTACCCTTATGACCCTTGTTAGCATCTTCCTAAAAAATTGATTGCATTTAATGCCTCAAATATTGTCAAAGTGTCGGTGTAAAATGAATTAATTGATTGGGGGCACCAAAGGACATGTGTAGTATTTTGTTATCACTATGAGTGGTCTATTAGTTGCCGGGGACAACATCTAGCCCCTTCTCTAGTCTAAATACAGATAGAATCAATCAATAAAATGAATTGAAAATTCTCATTCTGTCAATATTATAAGTAAAATTTTGTTTTTCGTATTCTTTAAATAATCGATGTATCTGATTTATATAGATTAGATACAATATTACCAATGAAGCTTCATTAAAAAAAATAGTTATTCAATGAGTCTGAAAAAAGAAATTATGTTTATAATAATGGTGAGAGGGCGTACTATCTTATTTTACAAAACAAGTGTTACATCTATATCTATACTTATATACTATAATATAAAGAAAATAGGTTGTTTTGGACTGGTTTTTTCCTTCCGATTATATTCTTAAACAAATTTGACTGTAAAAATACTATTTTGTTGATGTTATTCAAAAAGATAAGAATTTATTCCTTAAAGAATATAAGAATATGTTATATTTTTTTAAAGATATTATATTTTCGGTATCATTGAAAAAGATAATTATAGTTTGTTACAATATAAAAGTGCAAACTATTTATTATTTATACCTATAATTTTAATCAAAATCAAAATAATTGTAATTGAAATTTTATAAAAACTACTGTTCGTAATTTATATGCATTAACGTAATAAGAAGACATGATCTGTGCCCATTTAAATGCTACTAACAATCTTATTATCTTTATGAGAAAAAGACTTTAGTGACCCAAGTTTAGTTATAAAGTACAAAAAGTCTGATTAAAAATTGTTCAACTATGATTCAAACTTGAGGTCTTCCAAATGATTTTGTCATTAATAAATGTAAGATGTCATAAAAATATTTATAACACCTCAACTATAATAAAATTATTCATACAAATATAAAAAAATATCACATTAATAAATTTATGATAAAACAATGGCTACTACTTAGTGGGTTTAAGTATTGTGATGCAAATAATTTTTCTCAAATGATTTTATTTCATTATATACTCAATCCAACTTAAATAAGTTTTATAATAATAACTTACGATATTGAATTTTATTAAAAATATTTGGTTCAGACAACTCTTTAAGCAATAGTGTCTATAAGCACAAGATTTGTGGGTTGATCGAAAACACTCCTATAAAGACATCAATCATATGCTAAAATTGCAATTGATGAAGGAAACATGAACGTCTAAATATTTATGGCTATGCCTATGGGTGGTTCCACATGATTGAATTCCAGGACCACGTCCACGTACAGTGATTGAAGGAAGTCTTTTGAGGCGGCTTTGTAACTTTCATCTAAAGGAAGATTGGTTGCGGATAATAGATAAATTGACTACTGTGGATGAATTTATTACGGTGTACTTCATCCGGTCATTATTATAAGAGAAAATGAGAGGATCTAATTTAGTGTTTTCGTCTTGTCCAAAAGATATAAAAGGAAATGGTTTTCAATTTTCATTGTTACGTTTGTTTTTTATTTTCCTATCTCATATAGCAGATATTTCAAGGTATCTTTATGGTTTAAGTCATTTACGTGTCTGCTTGGCTTTGTGATGGTGAAAATTGAGTTTTATAGAATTGATTAGTGGTATACGTGGGTCGGTTTGAGTTGGGTTTGGTCAAACCCAAAACCTGAACCATATAGGGATAGGGTACTCTGGTTTGGGTGATGTAAAATAACCACCCGTTATACAATTGGGTGGGTTTGGGCAAACCCACTAATTTCTGGGTTGGGTTGGATTGGGTAATGGATTACCCAACTTATTTTTCTATTTTTTTAATATTAAATGACTAAATGACAAGTACTCATAATTTTTCTTAAATATTACTCTACTTTTTAATTTTCTTAAAAAAAATTGGTTAACTTATTTTTACTATAATTTTATGCATCATAGAATTATAAATTATAATATCAAATAATAAACTTCATCATAAATACTTGCAACAAACTAAAGTTGCATGACATAAAATTGCATTAATATTAAAATAACCAAAAAGTGCAACATCTTGATTTGTAACTAGCATGTTTTAATTTTCATTATATAGGGTAGAATGTGTATGTTTTGGAAATAAAACTTGGTTTATGACTGTAATCTTTAGTATTTTTCTTCTACCCTAGGAAATAAAGATAAAAAATATTGATATTATTGGGTAAGTGGGTATGTTGGGTTTGGGTCTGATTTTACCCGAAACCCATTTATTTTTATGGGTTTTCCATTTTTAGAAATCATACCTACCCAATTACCCGACCCAACCCATTTTTTTGGGTTTTTTGGGTGGGTTTGACCGGGTTTTTTGGGTTGACCCAACCCATGTACACCCCTAGAATTGATTTTGATTAAAAGTGAGTTGAAAGTAATTTGATTTATATTTGAATATATGTGACTTTCATTCTTATCAATTTATACTTTTTAGATAGTTTTGAATAAAATTGTTTTTAAATGTATAACGATCAAAATGGATTTTAAATATATATAGATATATAAAAGTTGTTGGAGTACAAAAGTATAAATAAAGTACAAAGGTCACGGTGAAATCTTGGAATTGGTTTTCATTCAATGTAAAAGCTATTCGTGCTAGCTTGGCTACAAATAAATTTTAAAAAATGTTAACAAGTGTTCTTAAGACATTTGTTTTAAAGTTTAAAGTAAAAATTTTATAATTTTAAAAATTGTATATTCAATATATTAAAACAACAAAAAATAATTTCTTCTAGATAAAATTAATCAATTATTTTTATTTTTGAATCTTTAACGAATACCCTAAATGTATTTGTTAGCATAACCCATAAATTTTAATGCCAAAAATTGTGTCGAATTAAACATAGCCAAACATGCGACTTATCACTAAATCATAACAGATAATGGAGTCGGCAACAATGTTATCATTGTTAATAGTACTGCATTGGATGAGAAGATCGTGAATCATAATATTTTTCACAAATTGCAATGTTTTTTTTAAATACAAATTGCAATGTTATTTAGCTGCTATATTTTTGCTAACATTAAATGCTCATAACCGCAAATTTGTATCTATAGAAAAAAACAGAGAAACATTAAATGCATAAATTTTGTTAGATTTGATGGAAAAGAAAAACTCAAATTAGTGGGTGACTCTCATTATCGTTTGTTGCTGGCAATTTAATTCAACATAAGTACATCAGTTGAAATATTCAAAATTTCTTAAAAATCAATTTGTTATTGTGAGTTTGTGACATGAGAAGTAAGGACTAAGGACATAGGGAGGGCAGGCGTGGGTCCCCGTGGTCCCTTCCTCCCTTAACATGTTGACTTAAATATATTTTCAGTCTTTTATCTTTTATTAAAAATACATTAAAATTTTGATGCTTTATCTTATTTTTATCAAGTTTTGGTCATTTATTTTTAAAAAGATTTACGCCTTAGTCTTTTAATCAGAAATTATAACATCAGTTAACATAATTTTAATATGTGTCCTTTCGAGGACATCCAATAAAATTGGAACGATACAGAGAATTTTAATATGCGTATCGTTCCACATATTAATCAGAATTTTAATACGTGTCCCTTCAAGGACATCCAATAAACTCATGTGACATATAGAAGGAATGTTGAAAACGAGAACAAGAATATAAATGTTTGATTGATATTCTATTAAGACGTCTTTTTAGGAGAACGATTTGATATGACTCCTTTGAATGAGATTAAATTGCTGTAATACAATTCACAAGCGGGAAGCCACGAGGGTTTATAGTTTCCAACTTTCTCTAATTTTTAAAAAGTTACCAATTTTTAAAAAGATAAAGGGAAAAAATTTATTATTTTTTGACAAAAAAGGACCAAAACATGTTAAAAATAAGATAAATAACCAAAATACATTTGTTGTAAAAGATAAAAAGCCAAAAATATATTTAAGCCTAATCTATTATATGCAAACCTAGATTCAAATACGCTTACGACCGCTATGAATATATCACTTTTTCTTTATAATTTTTTGTTTATGTTGTTTTGTTATTATAAATAGACTTGAAACATTGTTCTGCTCTTGCAACCGTCTAAGGGATATATTGACTCCAAGAGAAACTCTAAAGAGTTACTCCACATCCCACCTAATCTAAGTGACTACATTTATGTCTTATTAATAATCATGTGCATCATCATACTTGATCATACTAACAATATTTAATTTTCCCTTTTCATACTCAATCAACATTTATGTTTCATTAACACAATTTTTTTCTTGTCAAGATGTTTCAATGAGACAATCTGTTATTGGTGAAAAAATAAAAAAAAATTCTTATATTTCATCTAATGTTTATTTAGAACAGGGCTTCGGTCCTCCCTTATATATAAATAAACTATATTAAATAAATTGTTTTCAAGTATATATATTTGTACAAATATATATATATATATATATATATATATATATATATATACATTTCTTTAAAAAAAGTATATATATTTTTATTAATTTTTATTTTATCGGTGTATTAAAAAAGGTTGTATTTAAATATAAGTGTGATGTTTTTTACCAGCATGGGCTTTTTTTTAAGAACGTTAATCATAGTTTAACATTTGAAATTTGTCCTACAAAAAACATTTGATGAAACATACAAATAATTTCTTGTTACCAATTATTAATTGTCTTAATGAAACATAAATGTTGATTGAAAGCAAAAAAGGAAACCTAAATATTGTTAAAATGATCAAGAATGGTGAGGCACATGATTATTGATAAGACTTAAATTTAATCCATTAGATTAAGATAAAATTAAAGGTGGAGGTGTGGAGTAACTCTAAAGATCTTTAGAGTTACTCCTGGAGTCAATATATCCCTCATATATATATATATATAATATAGGGAGGGATATATTGACTCCAAGAGTAACTCTAAAGAGTTACTCCACATCCCCCACTTTTAATTTTATCTTAATCCAAAGGACTACATTTAAGTCTTATCAATAATCATGTGCCTCACCATTCTTGATCATTTTAACAATATTTAAGTTTCATTTTTTTTACTTTCAATCAACATTTATGTTTCATTAACACAATTAATAATTGGTAAAAAGAAACTATTTGTATGTTTCATCAAATGTTTTTTGTAGAACAAATTTCAAATGTTAAACTATGATTAAAGTTATTAAAAAAACCCATATTCGTAAAAAACATCACACTAATATTTAAATACAACCTGTTTTTAATACACCGATAAAATAAAAATTAATAAAAATATATATACTTTTTTTAAAGAAAAAAATATATATTTGTATTAATTATTTTTTTTATCAATTTATATTTGTACAAATAAATATACTTGAAAACAATTTATTTAATATAGTTTATTTATATATAAGGGAGGACCGAAGCTCTGTTCTAAATAAACATTAGATGAAATATAAGAATTTTTTTATATTTTTTTTTACCAATAACAGATTGTCTCAATGAAATATATTGACCAAAAAAAATTGTGTTAATGAAACATAAATGATGATTGAGTATGAAAAAAGAAAATTAAATATTGTTAGAATGATCAAGTATGATGATGCACATGATTATTAATAAGACATAAATGTAGTCCATTAGATTAAGATAAAATTAAGGGTGTGGATGTGGAGTAACTCTTTAGAGTTACTCTTGGAGTCAATATATCTCCTCTCTCTCTCTCTTATATATATATATATATATATATATATATATATATATATATATATATATATAAACAATTTAGTAAAAGTGAAAAAAAAACATGTTCATGTGACACTATGAGTCACCCTGAAATTTTTTTCAAGTTTTGCAGTCCATTCAAGAGGAAGGTGTTATATCATTGGAAGGTAGCTCGATAGCTCTATCTCTTTGATGACTTCAAATCAAAAAAATTTATTGCTACATTTGTTTTAAACGCTTAATATTTTGCATATGAGCTACCATACGAAAGTTTTCTCGATCACTCAGTTTTAGCCTATCTATACTTGATGTCCTTCTTAACATAAAAAATAAAAAAAAAAGTTAAATAATTGAGAAATGAATAAATCTAAACATATATACACAAACCAAGTGAGGAGAGATGAGTGAAGAGAGACAATAACAAGATATCTATCTGTCTGTTATCATTCTTACTTTAAAAGCTTATTAGGTCAAACTATTGCTAAACCCTAATAGCTTTAAGTTAGCCCTAATTAGGTATTGATTTTCCCTCCTATAACCATTGTCTAAAGAGTGTCATGCAAGCTTAAGGCACCTCATCATTGTTATTTCAAATTCAAATTTAAATTTCCCTCCAATGTGTACTAGAAGAAAATGCAACCTTTAGGCACCATTTAATTACTCGACACGGCTCAACGAGGGCCACACTAATTGTCTAACTATCTAATTAAATGCACACAATTGGCCAATCAAATTTAGAGACAAGCACAGTAAAATAAACCAATTAAATTGAATAGGATGCTTCACCCGTAAATTCCTCACTTCCCAAAAGTTCCCTTTTGCATCTCTCTCTCTCTCTCTCTCTCTCTCTCTCTCTCTCTTCCGTATCCTCTGCAACTTCTTCTTTTCTTTCTTTCTCTTTCAACATAAGTCAGAGAGAACAGCCATCAACAATGGAAATCAAAACCCAGATCTCTTCCTCAATGGCAAACAACCAGAATCAGAAGCAAGGAAAAAACATAAAAATCCATTTCGTATATCTCTCTCTGCAATGTGCATGGCTGAAAACTTGAGATGGCATTGACATCATAATGAAGCGAAAGTGAAGGAGATCGAGTGTGGTTGATCAGATTTCTTGATCGTTGGGTTAGAGGAAGCGAATACGGTGGTTGTTCCTCTTCTCTGTGAATGTGATTGTTCAATTAAGAAGAGAAATCAGAGGTATTTTTAAACTTCTCCTCTTCTTTGTGACAAAAGGTTTATTGCGAATTGAAATTGCAGTTTATCTTTCTTCCCTTTCAATTCATTTGTTGTTCAAAATAGCTTTTTATGTTTCTTTCAAAATCAAGGTAATTGTTGTTCATATGATTGTTGTGGATTTGGTTTGTTGATTTTGCGGTTTCTGAGTTTTGTAACTGGCCGTTGAAATAAAAGTAAGAGCATTTGTTTAATTTGATTTTTGGTTATTTGTAATCTGATGAGTGTTTTAATTGTGTTGTTATCTAATTTGCTATATTTCTTATATTGAATATTGATTGCTGCAGATTGAATCCATTGATTTTGATTGTTGTATTTTGAATGTTGCAGGGAACATGGTTCAAGAAATCCGGCTTTGGCTCTGATTTATTTGAATCAACTCGAATTCTTCGAACTCTCAGAAGAACAAGTTTGGCTCGGGTTGGCAGCGGAAGAAGTTTTTAGAGGAAACAAACAGAGTATCTGATTTTACTATTGTGTATCATAACATGTTTATTACTTGGTAGGAATGATGTTAGTAAAATGATTGATACTCTTCTTCAAAAATAAAATAAAATGATTGATATTTTATAATCATGATTTTTGGTTATTTGAAATCTGATGAGTTTTTTAATTGTGTTGTTATCTAATTTGCCATTATTTCTTATATTGAATATTGATTGTCACAGATTGAATCTATTGATTTTGATTGTTGTATTTTGAATGCTGCAGGGAACATGGATCATGAAATCTGGCTTTGGCTCTGATTCTAAAGGTATTAATTCTCTTTGACACCCATCAGCTGCATTCATACTAATAAATTGCATTCAACACCTAATGGCCCACGAAAATGAATGGAGTTATTGGCCATTTGACTGCCTTCAATCACTATAATTCCACCTCTCTGATCATTGACGTTTTTTTGCATGAGCTAGCCACTAAAACCACCCATTACGTTTGTTGTTGTTCATTATGGATATTCGTTCTGCCAAACACATCACATAACTCACCCTTCTATCACAGAGAGGTGAAATTTTTCATTGTTTTTGTTGCTTTCGTTTTCATGATGGAGTATGTTTGTTGACTTTTTTTATAAAATCTATTTCTAATATATATGTCATTAGAGATGAAACATTATGGAAAATTCAACCAACAGATCCAACTTATGTTCAACTGTTACGGATGAAATGACGCACATATCATGTCGAATATCATCTAGAAGAAGTATGTTCCATTCATGTTTGCTTTCTTTTCTTTACATGTGAATGAGCTTAATTTTTTAATTGTAATCTAAATTTGCAACACATACACACAACATTAAAAATGTATTTGCTTATATGTGCGCAAGTTTTTTTTTCTTCCTTTTTTGCATATTGATGGACTTGATAATGTATACATTTTTTGGTTCATTTTAGATAAGTTTAATTGACATTGCCTATTTTTTTATGCAATTTATGTTTCAGAATTACATGCTTTTAGGAACAAACCTTACAAAGGAGATTGGATATGAGTTGTATCGTTACGTGACTTTGTTGGATCCAGCCTGCAATCAGTTTGAAGTTATTGTCGACAAAAAAAAAGGTTTTTTGTGTTTTTCCCATGACATAATCGAATTGCACAAGGCTTACACCTTAGATAACGGTTCTTAGATCACATTGATATATGTGCAGCCACAACTATTCGTCATTAAGGTGCATGATTGTAGAAAGAACGACATTACCTATCCTGGATATGTTCCCCCACTGATTTTAAGGCTTGACCACCGAATATATGGCCAAGATCCACCCTGTACTGGCTCAGAGTATAATCTAGAAACTAGAGTTTTTTGGTATATGTTTATGTCATACCTTGGAAATGATCCCAAGGCTACTGTTTATAGCCTGAATTGGGCTTAACTGGTCATGGTTTTGGGCCCTACACACCCCCTGGATTTGATGGCATCACTGCAGCAATCCCATATCGCCATGACTCAGACAACTTCAAGTATTCGATAAATAAACGATTGTCTGCGGCTGATGTTAACAATGGTTTCCTGGTATCATTTTATTCTCGTCCAGTTTATTATTAGAACGGATTTTTAAGTATAAATTTAGTAAAATAATGAAGCAATTGTTGAGGCTTTGAATGTTAATTTTCTTTGTTTTTTTCTGTGTAGACTTTCCTTTATGCTAAGTTCTCTGATGATATTTTTGCCAAAGATTGTAGAGATACATGGCTGATTGATGACACATGACATTATTGGTTGATGAAATTGAGTTTTGACAATGATTATACAGATGTTATGTTTGGGGTAGATTGGGTGCAATTGTGTAATGTGTTTCATGTATTCCAAAGACAAGGCATAAAGCTTGGAGCAAGTGCTAGAGGTCACAATGGTGTGCTCTACGTAACATTGGTCAAATGAAAAACAAATTTCATAATTGTAGTGTTATCTTCATTTAGTCTTGCGTTATTTTTGATTGCTATGTATAAGACTACTATTAGTTTTGTCATACAATTTGGTTTAATTTTTTTTTTTCATGCTGGACTTTGCTTTTGAATCGAATGGTGTAATAAAATTTTCGATTATTTTATACTTCATATTTCTTATTAATTGTGCGGTTTTTGGCAGTGTTGTCCCATGGTATACGATTTATGCATAATAAGAGATAACTAGCCTTAATTAAATGAATATGCACCTGGACCATTTATACTAAATTAATTATAGACTTTATTTATGCACCAAATAAGTGAATTATAGTAGCAATTTATTTGTAGAGATGCACCCCGCCAGTTAAAAATGTCATTAAAAGTGTTGAACGGCTTTATGATATGGTGTCATGTGTCTCTAAGCACATCAAAGAAGACATGTATATCTAGCCTCTAATCGGAATGAAACGACATACTTCAGAAACATAGATAATATAAAAATGTCACTTTGTTCGACAAAAAAAAACACTCTTTTGATATTCTGTTTGTATGTCAATGATTGATTGGTGGATTAGCTTTAAGAGTACATTAAATGCACACGAATATGCTCAATCTTGAATGGTGTAAATAATGTTGCTCTCTAACATAGGTTTATAGATATTGATTAGAATAATTAAGTTTGACACAATACTAAGAGTCTTAAGTAGGTGTGTAAATAAATGTGGACATAATACTAAGAGTCGAAATTAAATCGAGACAATTCGTACATATCTAGGAGCACACGTGCACTGCTTTTACATCTACAATCGTGCAATATTAATGGTTGTGTCCACATATGTTTATGGTTTATGAAGCCACACACACACACACACACACACACAGATATATATATATATATATATATATATATATATATATATATATATTTGGCTAAAGTACCAACACAACATTTCAAAGACATGAACATGTAGTTTCCTTAACTTAGTCATATATGTGTGGATAGCAAGCTTTCTACGAAATGGAAAAGAACAAAAAAACGCAACCAGACGCCATATACACAAGAATCCTCTAAAGAGAATCATAATCTTCATAGGAGGCAAAGAAGCCTTCCGTGCACTCCTTTTGCTGACATCACTAATAGTAAGTAATACTAATACTATAAGTTTAAATTATTATAGTTTCATGTACTTCTTTTTAAACCGAATTATGTTGAATTTAAATTCTTATTATATGTGATGTATTATGGTTGCAGCTTCAGCAATTAACAACACAAAGTATACACATCTTGGACCTAGAAGACATGTTATAAAGAATGCTATATTGCAACATAAATAAAGCCCCTCAGATGTTTCATATAGGTATAGGTATATATGTGGTCAAAATCGTGAAGAGTCTGATATTCCAAGTAACTCATGTATGATTTAGTTAGTGATACATTATAGTATTGCCTTTTAGTATTGCTTATATATAATAGTAAATTAAGAAGCATAACATGTAACATATGTTATCATTGATTAAGCAGACTTTGATGCAATAAGAGATGGCCGTGAAAATGTTAATAGTTTAAGGATACAACATAATAACGAGAAATTTGATAGAGACATAGAAATGGACGCTCTTACAGGTATTTCAAGAGTTACTTCCAGAGATGGATTGAAGATAACATATGAGAATTGTCAAGATATCAATGTGACTTTTAATGTCGTATATAGAGAAGTATTTCGTAATGTAGGATAGTTTGTGTTAAAGATATGCTTTATACTCTATATTAATTTATTGTGTTTTAATGATAGCAACAAACTACATTCCTAATGTGACCATGATACGACTAATGTATCGTATTTTCCATCGTATGAACTATGACATACATTGATTCAATCTAATCAATTGACATATTCATATAAATATATTGGATACTGCTGAATTTTATTCGCGTCTTTTTTTAGCTGGTAAGACCCGTGCGGAACACGGGTCGATGTTCTAGTTATTATAAATGTCTATTAAGTTTGCAACCCTAATTGCCTTAACCCTAATGTCCAATTAACCCTAATTCTCGCCCACTAATCGCATTAAATGCACCACCATGCCTCATTCTCAGCTCTAATACCTGCCCAAATCACCTACTTTAACAACAAATCCCAACCATTCAAATTTTCATTGAATCCTACTAATTATGCAATTAATACCCACGTGGTTTGTTAGTCACCATTAATTATGATTGATATTTTCTCTTTTTTATGAGAATTTTTAATATTAATATTATTGTTATTCTAATTCTAAAATGTTACTACTTTTTTTATGCATTTATCTCATTGATAAATAGGTCTATAAACACGACAATAGATGTGTAATGATTTCCATTAAAAGCTATTTTTTCCATTGGTATGTCAATCATTGTCAAGACATCTTAATCAGATATCTCTTTTTTCCATCTCTCACGTTATCTTGCACATAATTCTCTCTCTCTCTCTCTCTCTCTCTCTCTCTCTCTCTCTCTCTCTCTCTATCTATCTATCTATCTATCTCTCTCTTCCAATTACCTCTCTAATATCATGTTTCTCATCTTTCTTTCTCCATTTCCTTCATGATAATTTGTTTTTCTTCTCTTACTCTTCACCTAATAATTTTCCATTTCTACACATCTCCAATTAATGATGTTTTTTATGAGATTAAATACACGTGATGTAAAGGATAACACTTCACCTAATGAACATATGAAGAGAAGATGTGGGAGCTTTAATTTAATCCTAATTGTACTATATGCTTATATTTAAGTGTCCCTTTAAATTGTTTTACATTAAGATTGAAGAAAAAAGAATAAACTTCAAGGGTGTGAAGACATATCATAACCTGTTTTTTTTACTACACGAATATATATCTCAACCCGTTTCTAATCTTTTCGATTATCATCAGCTATTTAAGGGTTGTAAACCAAAAATATAATTAGCTCGTGCCTCGCACGGGCAAAAGATCTAGTTAAAATACAAAGTGAATAAATATGATTAAAAAGAGAAGATACAACTAGGGCTTCTCAAGAGTACGATAACACCTTCATGTGTTTAAATATAATATTTAAATCATTCAAGACGAATGTAAAGTTACATCCAACTTTGACATATAAAAATAAACCTAACGAACATTCATTTAGGTGGTAAGGTTTAAGACGAGTTTACCATGCAAACTATCATAAACATAATGTTCAAAGCGAAAACAAAATCAACAAATGCCCAAACAAACAAAAGGGCACTATCACCAGCTATGAAAACCTACATATAGGTTTGCAACTTTTATCTTCAACCACCAGAAAGAAATAATTTTGACTTTGTCGAGAAGCTGAGAAATAAATTTTTGATTATTATTAAAAATTATGTCATTCCTTTCATTCCAAATGACCCAAACACACGAGAACCAGATTAAGTGTATAAAAGAACGCCACACTTTAGAGCCTCTTGTCGAATGCGCATATTGAACAAAATGATTGAAAATATCAATAGGGTAAACCGATGAAAATCCCAACCAAGTACGAACCAGATGCCAAATAGAACCAAAAATAGTACAATTTAGAAACAAATGGTTTGCGGTTTCTACATTACCGCACCCACTCACACGTAGTTGTGCATCATGAGTAATAACACCACGCTTGACCAAGTTATCTTCTGTAGATAACCTATTGCGAAGTAGCCACCAAGTAAAAACTGAAACCTTCAAAGGAACGTCTTTATGCCAAATTAAGGCTGAAGCTGCGAAAGACTGTTGTGACTGTGAGCTAGTGAGGAAATGATACACACCTCGAACTGAATAAGCACCACCCCGGGTCTAACTGCCACTGATCATCATTATCAACCTGCAAATTCACATTAGAAAGTAAATCCGAACATACCCGAACCTATCTACACCATTGTCAACTATTCGAAAAACATTATCTTCAAACCAACCCCCCCCCCCCCCCCCCCCCAAAAAAAAAAAACCAACACCGTCCCAATTACGCACCATATCTTTCCACCAACCTGACCCTCTCCAGACCCTCTCTGAAACTTGTCCACTCTCCACACCGTATCGCGCTGCTAAGACACGATACCACAAAACACCTATATCCACCAACATCCTTCAAAACCATTTACCTAAAAGAGCAATCTAAACTTGATTTGATTGAGTATCGTTCCCAAAAAAATTAGACGCCACACATTACCATAAACTGACATACCCAAATACACAAAAGAAATCTCCCCAATTTTGCAGCTCAACACTGAAGCCACCTCATTTAACCAAGAATCATTAACATTGACTCTAACCAACAAACTCTTATGAAAATTAACTTTTAATCCTGACATCGCTTCAAACAAGTACAAAACAGCTCTCAAGGCTCTAACATTCGTCCAACTTTTGGTCGCAAATAACAACATATCATCTGCAAATTACAAATGAGAAATAACAACATAATCATGATCACCAACTTGATATCCAATACACACATTAGACTCCACCATTGATTTCATCATAACATGCAAACCTTCTGCTGCCAACAAAAAAGAAAAAGGGATGGATGGTTCACCCTGTCTCAACCCCCTTTCCAACGGGAATTCGTTTGTAGGACTACCATTAACCAAAACAGATGTCGTAGCCGTACTGATACACTCCTTGATCCATTTTCTCTAAAGAGTCAGGAACATCATTTTTGCCTTAACATCATCCAAATATCCCCAATCTACCGAATCATAAACCTTTTCAAAATCGACTTTAAACATTAATAACTCTTTATTCATCTTGTGAACCTCATCTACCACCTCATTGGCTATAAGAATCCCATCTAAAATTTGCTAGTTTTTCACAAAAGTTGAATGCGTATCTAAAATAACACTACTAATGACCAACCACAGTTTGTTTGCTAACAACTTAGCCAAGATCGTATTCAAGCTACCCACGAGGCAAAGGGCTTTAAAATCGTTCAAGCGTTGGGGACTATCAATTTTAGGTATCAAAGCGATAAAAGTACAATTAATACCTTTTGTTAACCTTCCATTGCGGTGAAACTCTGAAATGAACCTCATGATATCACCTTTTAATTCAGGTCAAAACTCCTTTATAAAACTAAACTAATGCCATTCGGGCCATGATTTTTGAAACTGTCACAATCTCAGACTGCAGCTTTCACTTCCTCCAGACTAAAAGGCTTAATAAAATTCACCATGTCCATATGTGATAGAGTATGAAATTGAAGGTCATCCACAAGTGGTCCATCAACATTACCCGCCTTAAAATGAGCCGCAAAATAGGAAAAAACTGCACTACGCACATTAGACGCTCTTTCCACTCGGGCTTCTTCGACAATAATAGAATTAAGATTATTACCCCGCGCGACGACTAGAACTAATGCCATGAAAAAACTTAGAGTTCGAATATATTTCTTTTAGCAAAAGTAACCTAGATTGTTGCCAACAAATACTAGTATTTATACGAGATAAAAAATGTAAATCGCCTGTCTGCCCACATAACTCCTCAGACTCGCCATCTGATAACGGCTCAATTTCCCATTTACAATCTAACAAAGCTATTCTCTCCTTAATAGTAGAAAACCTCCCCGACAAATTTTGAACATTATTACTATTCCACAGTTTAAGCGCTGATTTGATCAACTTAAACTTCTCCTTAACAATGCAACCACCCAAACCATTAAACTGAAAAGATCTCCGTTTATCACAAACAAACTGCTTATAACCTGTAATCCTTGACCAACACTTTAGCATACGCGTTGGTCTGGGCCCCTAATTTTGCTCATCAACATACAACACAATAGGACATTGATCTGATAACTCTCTAATTTGGGCCATCTAAAAACATTTAGTCCAAGTCAAGCATCAAGCCTCAGATAACAAGAATCTATCCATACGACTCATGGATCTACTATAAGATACCGATTCCCGAGACTACTATTTAAATAATAAATCATGCATTTCAACAAATCGAGGTATTACAAATCATCAAACATCTCATAATAAAATCCTAACTATAAAAATTTCATCAACATTATACTCAGATCACAGCGGAATAATCATCTCAACAAATATCATCTCGGGTCACATCATAAAAATCTCAAGCATAGTACATCAAAGTATGATCATAAAGATCTCTCCACATAATCCAAAACAAAATGTCAAAATCCCCAAAACTCCTAGACTAGAGCACCTAATCTAGACATCCTCAAAAAGCAACATAAATGGAGCAGGCATGACGCCATCCTCATCAAAACTCACCAAGCAACTACTCCTCAACCTGCAAGTCTACACCACGAGGATGCAGGCGACAACATAACCACTGGAGGGTAAGATATACGTTAAACAAAAAGGATTAATAAACGCATGTAAGTTTCAGGCAAAACAACAACAAACATATAAGCTCCCAATATAATTAGTCTGGTTATCAACTTACATCATTCATAACTTATGTACAAATCATTAATAGTTTGGTTTCATCAGCACTATAACAACAAGGTACTTAAAAGCATACATAACATATTATCATCAACAAGATCATCATCATCATTTCAACTATAAGTTATTCACCATCTCGTCATCATTTACATCATCAACCCAACTATAAATTATTCACAATCTCAACACATTCATCAATTATACATTTACCACATAAATGCACAAGTTCACACCAAAACATTGCCAAACATGACTCAAGTGCATGCAATGCGCCTAACACGACTCTACATGCATGTGGAACCAAGGTTTTGGATATCAGAGGTCTGTTACTGAGTGGTCCCATAACTATAAATCGTGATCTTAAACCATGCAACTATAAATAGTGATCTTAAATCACCCAACTATAAATATTGATCTTAAATCACCCAACTATAAATCAGGATCTTAAATCATGCAACTTTCGACTGACCATGAATGCATGGATGTTCACGTATGGACTTGACAATGCACACAACTATAAATCATGATCTTAAACCGTGCAACTTTCACAACTATCACAACTTTCATTAGCATTATCAAATCAACACATCCACACAATTCATGTTATGACCACATCATCATTTATTCACAACTATGATTCATTAAGCCACAACTATCATCACCAATTCAATTCAATACATTCAACATGCTTAATCATCATCATATCATAAACATCTCAACAACATGCTTTCATTTCTCATCATTCACATAATCCACATTCCAAGATTAAATCAAGCAAGGTTTCATTAACCTCTCTCTATACCACTTCAAAAACATATTTCAACAACATTCACATCTCTATAATCAATTATCATGATTGAATACATTTCACGACTTAAGTAAAGATAATTTCTCAAGTTCATTTCACATCTTTCCAATCCTATGTTATCATAATTAAACACTCACTAATCAAGTTTAGGGGTTTGAGACCCAAACACATGCCTTGAAACCTTTAAAAATTGCAAAAATGAGGTTTCGAGCCAAAACAGGGGGCGCACGGTCGTGCATCTGACACGCACGGTCGTGCACTCTCATGTCGAGAGCAATGCACGGTCTGTGCGGTCAGGGCGCACGGCCATGCGTCCTTCCCAAGACTGCAAAAGCTGATTTTCTGCGTTTTCGCATGGAAAATCCATTTTAACGACACCTTTCGATCCCAAACGCACCAAACTCGATCAAAATCATTTACCCAACGTTACTTACTCAATTACACCTCAAACACAACTTAAACAACTTAATCATAATCAATTTTCATCAATAATCACCGTGATTTTCATTTAATTCAAACATCGTCACAAAAGATCATTTTCACCAACAACTTGTGAAACAATCATGGTATAACAACAGCAACAACATTTCATCATATTCCACATAATCAAAATCACTTATCTCAATTATCATAACAACAACTTATTCAATTTAACAACAACTTAATCGTTTTCACTCAATTAAGCAATTTCACCAAGAACATAGCAACAACAACTTAATCAACATAATTCCATGGATTCTCAAACCAAACATATACCCATACTCAAAATCAACTTAATAAACCTTAATCATCATTCAATTATCATGTTCTTCACCAAAATCATCAAAACTCACAAAGTTATCATTTCACTATAACAAACAATGAATTTTGACATAAACAAAACATGAATTCACCAAGTTTATCATACTTAAATTAACCATAATAAATAGAGCATGAATTTCACATAATCAACATCAAACATCATGGAATTAAGCATAAACTAAAACACCTAAACTACCCAATTGCTTATTAAAACCCAATTGGTGAAAATAATCTTCCTTCTTACCTCAATTCTTCACTCACTAAGCTCCTAGCTAGAATCTCCCTTCCCCTTTGTTGCTCTTGAGCTTTTCTCCCTTCTTCCTCTCCAAGCCTCTTCTTTCTCTATTCTCTCTATCTCTCTTGCCTCTCTCAAAATTTGTGACAAATGATTTAACCTAATTCCACTAACACACACTCTTCTCTTTAAATATAATGGGTTAGGGTCACTCACACTAATGGGCTTAGTCACATCCAACTCTCATAAATATTTCTCTACACTTTTACTTCACTTAAACCTCCCAATTTACTTATACACCACTATTCTCTAAAATTCAAATTTCTAATTCTAACATAATTACAAAGAATGTCACTCACTTGAAAATGACTAAAATACCCTCAATCACTAAAAATCTACTAATCCACCCATCACATATATATAAAAAAAAACAATAATTAAATAAAACAAACAATTAACAACATAACAATATTAATTAAATCTAATACTAAAAACCGGGCTGTTACATCTACCGTCTCCTCGATACCAAGTATATGCACGACCCCCAAGAGGGAGACCAACTAAGAAATTCTCCTCAATAAATCTAGTAAAAGGATCGATGTCTTCATAATGTACTACTGTCCCAACTGATTTTCTTTCTTCCATACACCGAACCGCATTAAAATCACCACACACAAAAGTTCTTCCCCTCCGAGACACCAAGACTCGCAAATAACTTGTCCCATAGCAATTGCTTAGCCACATTATCACATGAAGCATATATATTTGCCAAATAAAATTCCTCATTATTAGTAAGAAACATACCATGGATCAACATAACATGCTCAAAATTGTACGATGACCACACCTTCACCAAAGAACAACCCCACATAGCTAAGAAACCTGACGCTCTTACCGAAGGACAATAAGAATACCCATACTACCCCAAATGGAAGAACAAGTAATATCTTTTGTAAAAATATTCAAAAAGTTACATTAATTAATGATTGTATTGATTTTGATGTTTTTTTTATATTTCTTCTTATAATAAAAATCGGAGAGAGTACTCTCTTGGCAATTCTTTTATTTAGTTGGAATCTACGTATCTCCATGAGATGAGATAGCTGGTATGAACCAGTATGCTTTCAATACTTTGTCGCTTACAGCCAATAGCAAGTAGACATAACTCTACTTCACTTTCATAGCCTTCGATCTTTAGTATTCCCTTTCGTTCGAAAGATATTTCGTGTCCGCCTGTCCACCATTTTTATTGTGATAAGACATATAAATTACAAACAATATTTTTTATGAAATTTTGATTTTATTTAAAATTAAAGATATAGATATTTTACATTTTTATATTGTAACAAATTACATTTATATTTTTCAATGACACTTAATATATAACAAATATAATATAAATTCTTAAATTTTTTAATGACGTCAACAATATAACATTCTTATAAACAATTTTGTAAGAGTATAATTGAAAGTGTAAAAACCATCCTAAAACCATGCATTTTTGTTGTATATAGTATAAAAAAAAATGAATAGATACTTCAAAATTACCAAACAATACTTCAAAATTTATAGATAAGATTGAATTTATACTCACTAGCTACCTTCCCAACTACCAAGTAAAGGCCCTTACATCTCCCTCCTTCCCTCCACTATATATAGAGCATACTTCTTACTAGTTTTCACATCGTTCACTACTAAATATCACATTTGAACATATTTTGAACAATGGATTCAAGAAAAGCAATCCTCATCCTAGGCCTCTTGGCTATGGTTCTTCTTATTTCCTCAGAAGTGTCAGCTAGGGACTTGACTGAAACTACCTCTGATGCCAAAAAGGGTGAACTATATATTTTTTTTCTTTATACTCCTATATACTTTCACGAGCATTTTATATATATTTTTTTTTTAAATTCTCTTCTACTTAATTATATATTTTAATTAATTATTTTCTATTTAAACATTAATCTTAATGCACCTCAATGTTATATCAAATGATTTCAAATTTGCTTTATAATTTACAAAGATGGTCAATATGATATAATTATATATTCAACTGTCACTTTTATAAAATATGTATCTAGTAAGAAGTAATGATTCATATATATGTGTTGTGTTTGCAGAGGTTGTTGAAAAGACTAATGAAGTAAACGATGCCAAATATGGAGGCTATGGTGGTGGTTATAACCACGGCGGTGGTGGTTACAATGGTGGAGGTTACAACCACGGCGGTGGTGGATACAACCATGGTGGAGGTGGTTACAACGGTGGTGGCTACAACCACGGTGGTGGTGGTTACAACGGTGGTGGCTACAACCATGGTGGAGGTGGTTACAACGGTGGTGGCTACAACCATGGTGGAGGTGGCTACCACCATGGTGGAGGTGGTTACAACCACGGTGGAGGCGGTTGCCAATACCATTGCCATGGCAGGTGCTGCTCACATGCTGAATTTGTTGCCGTGCAAACTAAGGACAACACTCATAACTGATCATAATGCTATGATCATGAATGATGCACTCTTTCTTAGTAATAAATTCCATAAATAAATAATGTTGTGTGTTATCAAAAAAGGCATACATAGATAGACATCAATTTCTGTTGTGTATTATCTATCTTGCCACTATATAGTATAGATATTTCATTAGTGGAAATCATGTATAAATTTGCATCAATCTATGTATTTGTGACGATGATGAGCTTTTCCATAAAATGAATGTGTTATCATGTGTATTACGTTATCATTACTTTCTCTCTTTTTACATTTATGGATGAGATATCTAAGAAAATTCACCGATCAAAAAATTCGTATAATAAAACTTCTTAATACATATTTTTAATAATTTATAATTTTTTAGATAAAATTCACAATTTTTATACGAGTGGGAAACAAAATTATTTTTTTTTGAAGGAAGGAAACAAAATTATTAGTACTTAGAAATTTACAAACATTCAGACACAGCACATTAAACACATGGATTGAACCTATGGATGTATAAAACTCATATGGACAATAGTCACAATACTAATTTATGTAAAGCCATTCTACATATCTTTATTATCTTTATTTTTATCTTTATCTTTATCTTTATAATATTAAATGTTAGGTAGTCTTGACCTAACTCTATGACTAACCCTAATTTTTGGTTTTGAAAAAAAATTTATGAAAACAAATTCTTGCCAAGAGTTGAACCGTGCACCAAATGCTATCACAACACATGTTTTACCACTCGGCCACCTAAGTTTCTGCTGAAATAATCTTGCTTCCAAAATTAATATGCAACATTTATGTCATTTTCTCATTTCTTCTCTCTTCCACATTTTTTCCCTATACTAATGAATTAAAATTATAATTAATTAAATTGAAGCATCACTCCCTCCATGTTCCTATTATAGAACCACTACTGTTGTTTTTTATGGCATGTGATTGCTTCAATGTTATGTATTCAACACAAATATCTGTCCTCTTTCTATTAATCTCACAATCCCTAAATAATTTCTCACTCACTTTTATCTCTCTCACCATCATATAATTGAATCTAATAACCATAATCCCTCCCTTTTTGACGGACTTAATTAATTTTTGTGAAAAAAATGTCTGCAAGAAATTGAATCAGGTAGCACATGAAAATGTCATTGCAATTCCTTTTTTGATAGCAGTTCCTCTTCTTTATTAACGGTTCTTTTTCATTATTATTTTCTTTCAATTACCCCATAACAGTTCCTTTTGAAGGTGAGAAAAACACACAAGAAGGGGGGGTTGAATTGTGTGGACACTTTTTCCTTTCTTTAAAACTTATGAACAAGTTCAGAATCAGATTCTGAACTGTTACTCAGAGTTAATTGCAGCGGTATAAAAAAAAGGAGAGAAAGGGAAAGAGAGACACAAAATGTTTTTATACTAGTTCCTTCCACAAGTTGAAAGTAGTCTAGTCCCCTTGTTACTAACAAGAGATTTAAACTATAATCAACCTGATTACAATTGCTCAAACCACAAAGGTAAGAGACTTCCAATGCTCAAGCACTAAGCAAGAGACTTCTAGTGCTCAATACACAAAGTAAAGAGGCTTCTCTGCTCAAGACACACAGTCAAGAGACTTCTCTGCTCAAAGCACAAAGCTAAGAGACTTCTAATTGCTCAATACACTAAGTAAAGAGACTTTTGGTTTGCTCAGTATACAGACTGAGACTTTGAGGTTTCAAACAGATTTTACAAATACAGTTTGAGTTGAACACTTAATCAAATATTAGAGGTGTTCACTTAATACAACACATGTCTAGACTCTGTACTTAAGGAATTCTAAGATACACAAGTTTGAAAGAATTCCTAAGAGTTTTAGTGACTTATTGAACTTTTACAGCAAAACAGAGCACGTTTTCAGTCTTTAGTTTTTCAGAGTCTTGGCAATTTCCTTCTTCAAATCTTCATCCTTATATAGAGGATAATAGAGTTGTTGAGGATTGCCCAGTTTCGTAGCAAAGAACCGTTGCAAATGTAAGCTAGGCCAGGCTGAAATTGTGAGCTAAAACTCAGCAGAAAGCAGAGCACGCAGCCATATTTGAATTTGCTATCCCTAAAAGCTAGGGAATGTTTTGGCCAAGGAGACAACTGTTCCATTGGAGTTGTTCTGACACTGCAGGCATTAAATGCAGACAGAGACAATTGCTTTTCCATCCACATCAGACTTCAGAAGCTTCATCAGGAACACAGTACTTCAGAAGCTCTCTTCAGAAGCAGGACTTCAGAAGCACACTTTAGAAGCACTGTTCATCAGACGCACTTCTTCAGACGTTGACTTTCGTTGACCCTCAGACTCAGCCTTCAGACGTTGACTTCTGTTGACCTTCAGACTCAACCTTCAGACGTTGACTTCTGTTGACCTTCAGACTCAACCTTCAGAAGCACCCTTCAGACGCAGTCTTCAGACTCTGCCTTCAGAAGCTGCTTCAGACCCAGTTTTGCTTCAGACTTGCAACCAAGGCTTCTATGCTTTCTTTCTTGCTCTTAGCTTGTTCTTCCAAAACCAATATTAATTACCAACATTAAGAACATGGTTTCTGCATACTTGAACAAAGCATTAGCAATACCAATTTTCTTTTTAACACTTTGTTATCATCAAAACCTCAAAGAGAGTTGTTCATACATTTTGTTTCAACAATCTCCCCCTATCCAAAAGAGAGTTGTTCATATATTTTGTTCCAACAATCTCCCCCTTTTTGATGATGACAAACATAAGTATTAATCAGAATATTGTTGTTAATTTAATTAACAAGTTAACTGCAGGGTATGAGATTTGTAAGCTCCCCCTGAGTCTGATCCAGGTTAATTAAATTCAGTTCAGATTAAAAAGATGAGAATTTCATAATTGTTGTTAAGTTTAATTAACAAGTTGACTTCAGGAGAGGTTTGCAAGCTCCCCCTAGGTCTGATAATCCTCAAGGTTAGGTTTGCAAGCTCCCCTTGATTCTTATCCATGTAAATTAAATTTAACTTAAAACAATAAGGTGAAATTTTCACTCAGAATTATAAATAACAAGCTGACTTCAGGTTATGAGGTTTGTAAGCTCTCCCCCTAAGCCTGATAATCCACAGGATGAGTTTTGTAAGCTCCCTGAGTCTTATCCTTGTTATTTAAATTCATTTCAACTCATTAAAGAGTAATTTATCATCTCACAAAAAAATTAATTCAGAACTTTTTCTCCCCCTTATCAGAGATTAAAAACAGTTCTCATAAGTTAAATTCAATCAGAACTTAACTTATGTTCAGAGCTCAGGAGCAATACCTTTTACTCCCCTCATAAGTTAATTAAGTGACAAAATTTAACTTATATTTTGAGCTCAGAAGCCTTAATACTTGTTTCCTTTTTCTCCCCCTTTTGTCATCAACAAAAAGAAAATTTCAGAAAAGAAAACTTTCCAGAATTTTAAGAGAGTTTGAAAACATGTGAGATAATTATGCAATCATATAGGTAATCAAGCAGCAAAGATGAACATCAGAGCAGACTTGATCATACATGAGTATGACATTGCATTTTAAAAATAGAATGATGTTCAGAAGCATAAAAGGATTGTTCAGAGCATTCTGATCAGAGCATTCTTGTTCAGACACAGTTGTTCAGTGTAATCTGTTCAGTATCACTGAACTATTTTATACAAAATTGTTCATATCATATACCAACTGAGGGTTTTAGCACTACTGAACTTATTTCAGAAAACAAAAAAAAAAATATAGCCTTTGGTTCAGTGCTGCTGAATTCTTTCAGATAAAACTGATACCAATTTTTAAATAAGTTCTGAAAGACTGAACATGTCTGAAACTAATTTGAGCATTTAAAAAAAAATGTGTCTGTGTTTGTTAAACATTTCAGAATTGAAAACAGAAAAACACATTTTCATATTGATGACTTTGGGAGGGACAAAGTATAACTTTCAAAGCTTTAGATCATCATTGCCCAGAGTTATACTTATCAGATTCTGACCAAAAATTAGATAACTATACAGATTCAAAAGTCAGAAAATCCAGATTCTGAACCTCAGACTCTGAAGTTTTTCAGATGCTTAACTTTCTTCAGACTCTCAAAACGAGTGAATGATAAGTCTTAGCTTCTGATAAACTCAGGATCTCAGTTTTCATTCAGATTCAAGCATATTTTCAAGAGATGAAATGCATGTTCAGATTCTTTTTAATAAAGTTAAATCTGTCTTCTATGAGGGGTTTTGTGAATATGTCAGCCCATTGATGATCAGTATCAATGAACTGAATATGCAGAACACCCTTCTGAACATAATCTCTTATAAAATGATGTTTAATTTTTATATGCTTGGCTCTAGAATGCAGAATTGGATTTTTAGACAGACATATTGCAGTAGAATTATCACAATAGATAGGAATGTTGTTTTCATGAATCTGATAATCCTCTAATTGATGTTTCATCCAGAGCAGTTGTGTGCTACAACTTGCAGCTGAGATGTATTCTGCTTCTGCTGTTGACAAAGCAATAGTTGCTTGTCTTTTGCTGGCCCAGGATATCAGATCCTCACCAAGAAACTGACAGTTTCCACTGGTGGATTTTCTTTCAATCCTATCCCCAGCATAATCAGCATCACAGAATCCAACTAGCTTATAATTCAAGGATTTCTTATACAAAAGTCCCAAATTAGTTGTTCCTTTCAGATACCTAAAGATTCTCTAGGATCTGATTGGAATCTAGCACACAGACAGACACTAAGCAAAATATCTGGCCTAGAAGCAGTTAAGTATAACAGAGAACCTATCATACCTTTGTAGAGCTTCTGATCTACTTTTGAGCCATTGTCCTCTTTGCTTAAGGTGCAGGTTGGATGCATAGGTGTGGTCATCAGTTTGCAATCATCAAGTTGGAACTTCTTCAGAAGCTCCTTTGTGTATTTGGATTGATGAACATACACCCCATCATTGCATTGGTTGATTTGAATTCCAAGAAAGAACTTCAATTCTCCCATCATGCTCATTTCAAATTCATCATGCATTAACTTAGAAAATTCTTTGCAAAGAGAGGCATTAGTAGAACCAAATATGATATCTTTAACATATATTTGCACAATTAAGATGTCTTTCTTAAGAGTTTTTCTAAAGCGTATATTGTCAACTTGACCTCTTACAAAATCATTTTTAAGTAAGAAATTGCTTAGTCTTTCATACCAAGCTCTGGGAGCTTGTTTCAGACCATACAAGGATTTCTTAAGTTTAAAAACAAAATCTGGATTTTTAACATCTTCAAAACCAGGAGGCTGTTTAACATAAACTTCTTCAGAAATAACACCATTTAAGAAAGCACTCTTAACATCCATTTGGTACAAGATGATATCATGATTAACTGCATAGGAAAGAAGTAACCTGATTGCTTTCAGTCTTGCAACTGGAGCAAATGTCTCAGTGTAGTCTATTCCTTCCTGCTGGATGTAGCCTTGAGCAACCAGTCTTGCTTTGTTTCTGATCGCTTCTCCTTGTTCATTAAGCTTGTTTCTGAACAACCATTTTGTTCCAATGATGTTCTTGTTATCTGGTTTTGCAACTAGATCCCAAACATCATTCCTTTGAAACTGGTTCAGTTCTTCTTGCATAGCTACAATCCATCCATCATCTGCAAGTGCTTCATCGGCTGTTGTGGGTTCAATCATTGATAGAAGTCCAATCATAGATTCATTCTGGCAGAATGCTGATCTTGTTTTCCTTGGACTGTTCTTGTTCCCAATAATCAGCTCCTCAGGATGTGAAGACTTGTACTTAAATGAGGTTATGGGTGGATTAGCTTCTGAAGAATCATCAGGGGCTTGTTCAGAATCATGCTGGTCTTGATTTGTTTCAGGAGTAGTGTCAGCATCTGAGAGTTTCTCAGTTTCTTCAGAGTTTTCAGCTTCTGAACTTTCTTCAGACTCTGAACTCAGTTCAGGTTCTGAAGGTTCTTCTGAGAGTCTAAAATCTGCAAAACTCTCAACCAGCTCTGGTATTTCATTACCAGGCTTCTTATCATCAAATCTTATGTGTATTGATTCTTCAACAACATGTGTTTCAGAATTATACACCATGTATGCTTTAGATCTCTCTGAGTATCCTAAAAAGATACCCTTTTGAGCCTTAGCATTTTTAGGTAGATCTTATTGTTCAGAATGTAACAAGTACACCCAAACTGATGAAAATAAGAAATTCTTGGTTTTCTTCCTTTAAAAAGTTCATATGCTGTTTTATTCAGAATAGGTCTGATATAGATCATGTTCTGAATATAACATGTTGTATTAACAGCTTCTGCCCAAAAGTACTTTGCAATTTCGGATTCATGGATCATGGTTCTGGCCATTTCTTGCAAAAATCTGTTCTTTCTCTCTACAACCCCATTTTGTTGTGGAGTTCTAGGAGATGAGAACTCATGGAGAATTTCATGATCTTCACAAAAATTTTCAAAAGGTTCATTTTCAAATTCTCCACCATGATCACTTCTGACTTTTAAAATTTTCAAGTCAGTTTCATTTTGTACTTGTTTGCAGAATTTATTAAACACATCATATGTTTCATTTTTAGTTCTAAGGAACTTAACCCAAGTCCACCTACTATAATCATCAACAATTACAAGTCCATACTTCTTCCCATTGATTGAAGCTGTTCCAACATGACCAAACAAATCAATGTGAAGCAGTTCTAAAGGTTTTGAGGTGGAAACAATGTTTTTGGATTTAAAAGAAGTTTTAGAAAATTTTCCAATTTGGCATGCTCCACAAAGAGCATCTGAGTGATAGTCAATGTTTGGCAGGCCTCTAACCAGTTGCAACTTGCTAAGCTTAGAGATGAGTCTCCAGTTAGCATGTCCCAACCTTTTGTGCCATACTCATTTCTCATCACTCACAGACAGAAGGCAAACTACCTTCTGTTCAACCAGTTCTGAAAAATTGATTTTATAAACATTGTTTTTCCTGTTTCCTTTGAACACAACAAATTTATCTTTGTTGTTGATTACAGTGCAAGTGTTCTTATTAAACAAGACTTCATAATTACTATCACATAATTGACTTATGCTAAGTAAATTATGTCTGTAACGCCCCGGATTTACTTGGAATTATTTTCAGTTATTTTAATTGATGATGCGACGTATGTGTGATGTCTTGTTGTGTTTGTGATGTTCTTGGTGTTTTGGTGCCTTGTTAGAGGGTAGTGACCTTAGATTATAAGGAATATGAGTTTGAGCGAATTAGATCCTTAGAAGGCATAACCCAAATGTGAGAGATATTGATATTTATTAGTATATTGGTGGTTGGGTTTATTTAATTGAATAAAGAAAAATTATAGTATTTAATTAAATAATAGTGTTAATAATTTAATTGGATTATTAGTAAATTAAACTAATTAATTAGAATTATAAAATAAGAAAGGGCATTTGTGGCATTTAGGATTTAGGGGTATGTTATGATGAGAAGAGGAATAAAAACATAACGTATCGTGAAAACAAAATTGGGAGAAAACCAAAGAGCGAAGAACGAAGCTGAGGCAAGAGAGACCGGAAGGGATTCTACGGGAAGCGATCAATAGAGTTTAGAACCGGAAAACCTAAGGTAAGGGTGGGGTTCTTACATTCTAAGGGATTGCATAATGATGGGGTATGGTAGACTCTAGGTATATGTGATTGTATGGATTTTGATCCTTTTGTTCAATTCATGAGGTCTGTGATTTTGATGATGAAATTGGCATGATACATGTTGTTGTTGATTTGTGGTTATTGATGATTGTTGTTGTTAATGTCATATTATGAATTGGGTATGAATTATGTTGAGTTGTTGTTGTTGATTGTGATGATTTTGAATGAATGAGAAGTTTGAATAATATAAGTTGCTTTTCCTGAGTTTTCTTATCTCTGCCCCGAATTTTGAAATAAAAACTGGTATTGATCGGTACAGAATTGGTCTTAGGAGTAAACACAAAAGTTGTAGGTATGGATGTTAGTTTTCTAATGCCGTTGGTCTGACGTCAAAACGATTTATAGAACTTGAGTTATGGTCAAATTACTGCACGTAGGTCACAGTGAATTTTTATGGACTTTCTGCACAACTTTTCCGAATTTGAAACGAAAACTGGTATTGATCGGTACAGAATTGACCTTGGGTGTAAACATGAAGGTTTTAGATAATTTTGTTAGCTTTCCAATGGCTTTGGTTTGACGTGAAGATGACTTTTAGTTTTTGAGTTATGATGAAAATACTCCAAGGAGGTCTTAGTGAAATTGTACGGTGACAGCATTCTCTGTTTCATGTTTTTGCGTCTTTTTCACACGTCTCTGTTTTAAATTGGTCTTTGGTATAAACATGAAAGTTGTTGATAATTGTGAATTTGAATGACAGTGACAGTGAAGTGGTTTATGTATGATGCTTGCATGTGTTTTGTTGTTTCATTTTAGAAGTCTCATTCATTGCATCTTGTAACGATGGCCTGAAATTATGGTAAAGCGACGTAGCCTTGTTTGGCAAAGTGACGTGGGGCTCCGGCCTGACATGCCCTATTTGGCATTATTTTGCGACGTTTGGTACCACATGCATATAGGTGAAGTCGGGTCTCATTGCATTATGTGTCGATGATAAATTGTTATAACCGTGACGTGTGGCGATGTTCAGGATGTGCTTGATGTAACATCCCGCCTAAGATTCAAATATTTATTAATATTGAGACGAAGTATCAGAAATGTTTTAAGCAAAGGACGATTTGGTAAATTGTCAGTTAATAGGTTTATTTATATGGCAAGAGTAATATCCCGCTTATAAGTGACTGTTGTCGATGTTTAAAGATTATAGAGCAAGCAATGGCATTTTAGTAATTAAGAGGCAAAGGAAGATTATTTAACAAGGAAACAAGATATTTTTCCCCATTCTTTCTTCTCTCCCAATCAGCCCTCTTCCTCTCCCTTCCTCCCTACTCTCACGCCTCCTCTCCCTCATCTCCTTCTCCATCAATTCAATCTCTTAAAGGAAAATCTAGTGAGGAATCTTGCAAGGCAAGCTTGGTAGTAAGCTTAGTACAAGAGAAAGGAAAGAAGAACAAGAAAGTATCAAGAGAGGAGCTAGAGCTTTGGTTCTCAAGCTTGGGGTTTGATGATTAGAAGATTGGAAAGGAAGCTAGCATGGTTGAGGTGAGCTCTTAGAGGGTTTAGAAACCCACTTTGTTTAAGCTTTGAAGTTATAATATTAAGAGTTAATTGCTAGTTTCAAGCCTTAAATCCTTTGTTGGTTTATGATTATATGAACTATTATCTTATATGTTGATTAAATGTCTTGGAAATCCATTCCCATAAGCTGTTTGTATGTTTGGAATGGATTGGTTTGGTCTAGGAAGCAAGGAATTGAATCCTGCAAAGGAAGAAATCGGCCACCGATTTCATGAGTTCGGCCACCGATTTTATGGCTCATTTTCTATGTAACTTACGGCAAAAATCGGGGCCCGATTTATGCAAATCGGCCACCGATTTCACATCCTCACAAACTCATTATTTTTATTGATGATAGGCATGGATTTAAGATAGGATGGGTAAAGAGTACTACATTGAAAGATGATTACCTAATTTTCTAAGTTACAAAGAGAAGTAAAGGGGCTAGTTTTGAGTTTAATCCTAAACAAGCAAAGGCTTATGAGAATAATAACCTTAAGACTATAATTTCATAAGTTATGAATGGGGAGTTTGTTCTCCCTAAGAATGCATTAATATGCCAAGGCTAGAGAAAGTATTAGAAGTACTTACAATTACTTAAGATGAGAAATAATGTTTAAGTTAAGGACCTATTCATAGGTTAGGCATTTAAGAATGGTTAATTAAGAATGCATTAGATATGCACAAGATTATGAACGTATAAGATATGCATATAAATTTAAGTTAAGAATTTAATGATAAAGAATATGATAACGTGTTCATCAGGCTCCGGATTATGCCGGATGGGATTTCTCCGAAAGGGCTATCCACACGTAAGTTATAAGACGATATTAAACGTGTTCATCAGACTCCGGGTTTCGCCGGATGGGACTCTTCCGAGAGGATTGTCCACACGTATGTTAAAAGATTTAAGCATGTCCAGCAGGCTCCGGGATTCGCCGGATGGGACTTCTCCGAGAGGGTTGTCTACATGCAAGATGTGTCCAGCAGGCTCCGGATTATGCCGAATGGGGCTTCACCGAGAGGGTTGCCTACACAAAGATAAGAGGAGTCCGGTGTTAGCCTGATATGATAGGAATTTCACCGGTATGATGGGAGATGTACTTCGGGGTTACTCCACCCGGATGCACTCCGTAAAATGAACCAAGATAATGATTGTTTGTTCAACGCTAACTTCTAACTTAATGATATGAAAAGATGAATACGAATATGAAATGAATACGTATATTTTATATGTAATACGAGACATGGAAATTAGTTCCTAGTGAACGAGATGTGATCATAGGATGTCCCCAAGATCACTACGCTTAAGACTAAGATAAGAATAGAGTATGAAACACGTAAGATTAGGAACATGAACAGTATAAGAAAGACAAAGATATGTAGCGATCTTAGTTCTTCCCCTTGATCGCGAAATAAGTAAAGATAAGACTTGGCGATCGTAGTTTTCCCCAAGATTGCCGAGGTAGGCACGGCGACCCTAGGTTTCCCCCGTGGTTGCCAACAGTAGGTAGGGTAGGAGCTCACTGAGACATTATGTCTCATCCCTATCCTTCTGGTGCAGGTCTCAGGCAGCCAAGTGGTTTTCAGATGAAGATCTTCAGGAAGACGCTGGATGGAGTGCGGATGCTCGTCAAGGCAAGCTCAGGAGGTTGACAGATTTTATATTTGTATATGAACATATAATGTATGAAATTTGGACATTTATGTAAACGAGCAAAATGTACTCATTCAGTGGTATGTATTTATTTTAATTATTGTAAATTTTAATGTATCCGATATCAGATTAACGCACATACTAATATACTAGTTAACGTTAGTATGGGTGTTACAATTGGTATCAGAGCAGGTCGATTCAGACCGTGCCTTGGGTCATTAAAGTTTCAATAAAAAGTAGTGGGACCATTGGGTTCCGGATGTTGTTCTAAAGGTCACATCTAGTTGAGCCTGATCAACTCAGTCTAGTATGTGACAGTTAGGATAAATGTCCGAGAGCTGAATGTGACCAAGGAGGAATGAAGTGTATGAAGGGCGAAGATTAAGGTGACAGAATTCTAAGACGGATTTAGCGAAGAAGTAATCAACGCCAAATGGTGGCCATCAACTGTAAAGTGACAAAGCCTGGTAGTGGCAAGGTCTTAGAGACATAAAGGATATTTAACATTGAGGTGAAGCGCCTCAACCCAGTTGGACGCATCGTTGGACGATGCCTCGTCTGCGGAAGACATAAGGATTAAGGAATCACGGAATGCTCTAGGAAATGACGTAGAACTTTGACGGGAACCGTAGTTTGAGAAGTTAAAGTGAATTGTGGACTAAGTAACAATTCTGAGTACGGAGTTGAAGAATCAAACTTGAATCGGAAGAGATTTGAATGCCCGGACAGTTAAGAGAATTAATTATGGACTAAGAGAGTTATTTGAATAGATGAAACTATCCACTCAAGTGTGGTTATTGAGTACGAATCATAAGTAAGTTTGACCCCCATCAGATCAGCCACGCCTACTGAACCAGATTTGTGAAATAAGAAGAAGAGATGATGTACAACCTGAGAACTAAGATGGATGAATAGGTGGTAACAATAAGACTCGTTGCAGGACAAAGCGTGAATCAATTGTTGGATGTATCCTAAAGGTAAGAAGATTAGAAGTAAGATAAGCTAGACCGGAATTTTAATTAATGAAGGTTGGATAATAAATGATAAATTGCTGGAATTTATTACGCTGATGGACGAATTAAGTTGAACACTCTTGATTAGACGAACATTATTGAATTTCCTTGATTGGTTGAAGAATGCAAGTTCAAGATAACGTAATGCTATAGTAGACCAGTGTTGAAGGATGATCGGGATTTCAGCCGAGAAAATTATGTTGAGATTTTAATATACGGAGGATCGTCTTGAACATGAAATTTTAAGATTGAGGAAAATGCTAAGGAGTTGTATGCACCCCATTGAAGAGGTTCCTTCCACAAATTATATAATAGAAAGAGATCACCCCGTGTTGATAAGTTTCCAAGGGCAGTAGTGAGGTATAGACTGGAATTGTGAATACAATAACGAGTTACTGGAAGAATCCAATAGATCATGATAATGTGCAAAAGTTTAAGATCGATTAATCGGGCACTCGAAGAAGCGCAACCTATGTTAGGCGTTCTAGAGAACTAGTAAGAATTTGGAACCTTTCAGGACGGATTGTTCTGTAGGAACTTAAGGGTAACTTTAGGGGCATGATAGAGTTATGGGGACCGTAGCTGTCTCGGAAATATTATGGAATGAAATCCTTTCAGATAAAGATAAAATGTTTAGTAACGGGACTCAAACCCTCAGTAAATTCAGTGTACGAAAGATGTGAATCTTTAGAAGTCATAGAATGTTTTGGATTTTGCCACAAATGGATGTACATGAATTAAGCTGCCTCAGACATACTTCCAGTCGGGTTTCTGCAATGTTTAATGATTATACATGAAGTGCTGACCAAGAGATGGTTATAGAATTCAGAGTAGGGAAAGTAAGTATATGGCTCATGCCCGGAGGAAAACACAAAGTCAGGTGATGACCATCCGTAAGTTAAGCAGATGATTTTGCTATGATATCTATAAGTTATTAAGCAAAAGGATTCGTCAAGGAAAATTTTATTTATGAATAGTGGTGTATTGCTCCAATTCTAACTCGAGTTGTTAAGAATCAGAGTGGCGCAGCGGAGTAGTCATCCAAGAATGGAATAATGAACAACGCTAAGCTGAGGCTTAGAGTATGAGAAGATGTTAAGCGCTTAATTTTTATTATACGGGATGATAGTAAGTATAAGCGATTCGAACATATCATGAGTTCTAATGGAAAGTTGTGAAAGTTAGGTTGATGAATACCTTAAACCTCGAAATTCATGACGAATGAAATATTTGAATAGAGGCCTCGATCAGATACGACAATGCAGAGGCGAATGAGTTTAATTCCATGTGGTAACCATGTCATGTTAACCTATATTAGCCGAAGATTTCGGAAGTCTTGAACTTAATGTTCACCAGTAAAGGAAGGAGAACTTTTTGTAGCTTATGTAGGATGCCGTTGTATATGGCAGAGATCGAATATAAGAATTCAATGGAATCGTCGAGGATAATAAGAACGTCCAATGTCGTCTAAGTAAGATTACGCGGACTATGATGAGATTATAATATTCAGCACAAGTGTTAGGATTGGATAACTCTAGTTGGGTTACAAGAAGTGTATGAACAAGGATATAGTTAGCAAGTTGGATGCGATGGTTCAGATAGCCTCATATTCTACTACGTAAGAAAAGTGTAATACACATCAAGCGCTTCAGATAATGAAAAGGTTGTCGAATACATTCGACTTATAGAGTTGGAATCTAAGGGATTCCGATGAGTAAGATGAACTGGAGTCTTGGCTTATGAAGGAAGTAATATGTGAGATTAATTCATGTATGATTTTGGATCCTAAATTTCGAGGACGAAATTTCTTTAAGGGGGGTAGATTGTAACATCCCGCCTAAGATTCAAATATTTATTAATATTGAGACGAAGTATCAGAAATGTTTTAAGCAAAGGACGATTTGGTAAATTGTCAGTTAATAGGTTTATTTATATGGCAAGAGTAATATCCCGCTTATAAGTGACTGTTGTCGATGTTTAAAGATTATAGAGCAAGCAATGGCATTTTAGTAATTAAGAGGCAAAGGAAGATTATTTAACAAGGAAACAAGATATTTTTCCCCATTCTTTCTTCTCTCCCAATCAGCCCTCTTCCTCTCCCTTCCTCCCTACTCTCACGCCTCCTCTCCCTCATCTCCTTCTCCATCAATTCAATCTCTTAAAGGAAAATCTAGTGAGGAATCTTGCAAGGCAAGCTTGGTAGTAAGCTTAGTACAAGAGAAAGGAAAGAAGAACAAGAAAGTATCAAGAGAGGAGCTAGAGCTTTGGTTCTCAAGCTTGGGGTTTGATGATTAGAAGATTGGAAAGGAAGCTAGCATGGTTGAGGTGAGCTCTTAGAGGGTTTAGAAACCCACTTTGTTTAAGCTTTGAAGTTATAATATTAAGAGTTAATTGCTAGTTTCAAGCCTTAAATCCTTTGTTGGTTTATGATTATATGAACTATTATGTTATATGTTGATTAAATGTCTTGGAAATCCATTCCCATAAGCTGTTTGTATGTTTGGAATGGATTGGTTTGGTCTAGGAAGCAAGGAATTGAATCCTGCAAAGGAAGAAATCGGCCACCGATTTCATGAGTTCGGCCACCGATTTTATTGCTCATTTTCTATGTAACTTACGGCAAAAATCGGGGCCCGATTTATGCAAATCGGCCACCGATTTCACATCCTCACAAACTCATTATTTTTATTGATGATAGGCATGGATTTAAGATAGGATGGGTAAAGAGTACTACATTGAAAGATGATTACCTAATTTTCTAAGTTACAAAGAGAAGTAAAGGGGCTAGTTTTGAGTTTAATCCTAAACAAGCAAAGGCTTATGAGAATAATAACCTTAAGACTATAATTTCATAAGTTATGAATGGGGAGTTTGTTCTCCCTAAGAATGCATTAATATGCCAAGGCTAGAGAAAGTATTAGAAGTACTTACAATTACTTAAGATGAGAAATAATGTTTAAGTTAAGGACCTATTCATAGGTTAGGTGAAATTCTGGCCAGGCAATAAGAGACAAACAGGTTCTGAACCAACAGGTTCTGAACAGAACTTAGCACAATATAAAATCAGATAAACAGCAGAAAAGCAAAGTGCAGGAAAGCTAAAAACACACAGAAGGTTTGTTAACCCAGTTCGGAGTAAACACCTCCTACTCTGGGGGATACCAATCCAGGAAGGAAATCCACTATAGGATTTAACCCAAAGACTCAAGACACTGACTCCCAGTTCCCAGCCTTAGCAATTAAACTCCTCCTAGTCAGACTTCTACCCAACTCTGAGTATTAGAACCCTCTAACTTCCTATTCAAGTAACAACCCAGTTACTTGAACAACCCTTAACAATCCCCTGTTTTTGAACACAATTTCAATGACAACACTTCATTCGTACCTAAAGGCTTAGAATGAATTACAACTCAATCAAACACCTAAACCAACTCTAACAGAGTGGTGCACAATAAAGCTAAAAGCTTAAAATACTAAGACTCAATTCTCTGATCTTAAACTCTATATTTCATGTCTTGAATAGCAGCAGCCCTCCTCCTTATATAGCCTTCAGTCTTGCAAAAAAAAACTAATCTTCTGAATTGATTTGTTACTGAAATAAGATTGGTCCAATAATGTAACAAATAAAACTGTACTGAATCTTTTAAAGATTATAACAGGAAAATATGAATTTCATATCTTTGAACCAAATCTTCAATAAAATCTTCTTCAAATCAACCCGCAATCTAGAAGCTTTAATTCATAACAAAACCTTGGCATATCTTGCAAAGATTCGCACAAGAATAACTTGAAAATATGCAGCTTCTGATGAAGTCAACAAAAGTCAACATGAGCATCAGAACCTGAATTAGCTTCTGAAGTGCTACAGTGCTGCTGATGAGCATTCAGCTTCTGATGTAAAGTTCAGCTACTGAACAGCTTTAAATGAGAAAACTTCCAACTGAAGAAATGTTCTAATCATGGAGAAGCTACTATCCAATACTTTGGTTTTGCCAAAAAATGCAGCCAACACCAAAAGACTCAACAATCTCCCCCTTTGGCAAATTTTTGGCTAAAACCATCCAAGTTCTTCAAACTCCCATATACTCAACTCAGTACTGAAGAACTCCACACTTATATAACATAGCACATAAAATAGGCAGCGGACAAAACACTTTCTGAGCTATGTTTAAATAACAACATCAGCTTCTAACTCCTGAAGCACACACATCAAGTACTGATCAAACTGCTGATCATCACAACCATGGTATCAGAGCTACTGATCAACTTCTGATCATCACAAATACTCCCCCTGAAGCTTCACAAACCAAACTCCCCCTCAATATCATCTTGACAGCTCTTCTTATATTGAATCTGAACACTGAGCTTCACACAAAACTTCTGAGCAGCAATACTTTGCATAAGATTTTTAGCATCAAAGCCAACACAATACATAATTTTCTCCCCCTTTTTAGCCACAAAATTTTGACAAAACTCAGACTTCAAATAGTGAAGGAAAACTGCACAAACATCTTCAACTTCTATCTCAGACTCAGTGTCAAAAACAGCATCACACTTAGCACTAACAAAGCTGGCAGGTACTCTATCTTCCTCACATCCAGTTTGCTTTAATTGCTAGAATTCTTCATGTAAGCACACACCTAACTTGCTCCTTAAGTTTTCAAACTGTTTAGCATCCAAGGCCTTTGTGAAAATGTCAGCAACTTGTTCTTCAGTAGCTACATGTTCCAGCTGAATGACTTTATCCTCCACAAGGTTTCTGATAAAATGATGTCTGATGTCTATGTGTTTAGTTCTGCTATGCTGAATTGGATTCTTGGAGATGTTGATGGCACTCAAATTGTCACAAAACAATGTCATAGTTCTTTGTTCAATGTTGTACTCCTCCAGCATCTGCTTCATCCACACCAATTGTGAGCAACTACTTCCAGCAGCAATATACTCAGCCTCAGCAGTTGACAATGACACACAGTTTTGTTTCTTGCTGAACCATGAAATCAAGTTATTTCCTAAGAAGAAACAACCTCCTGAAGTGCTTTTCCTGTCATCAGCACTTCCAGCCCAGTCAGCATCACAATATCCCATCAGTTCAGAACTTGAACTATGAGAATACATGATTCCATAGTCACTTGTGCTATTCACATACTTCAGGATCCTTTTGACTTGTGTCAGATGACTCATCTTAGGATCAGCTTGATATCTTGCACATACTCCAACAGCATAAGTGATATCAGGTCTGCTTGCAGTTAAATACAATAAGCTCCCAATCATGCTTCTATATTGACTTTGATCTACTGATATTCCATGTTCATCCTTAGTCAACTTCAGGTGAGTAGCAGCTGGTGTCTTCTTATGAGCAGCAGAATCCATTCCAAACTTCTTCACTATGTTCTTGGCATACTTACTTTGAGAAATGAAGATTGTATCTTCCATTTGCTTGACTTGCAATCCAAGAAAATATGTCAGTTCACCAACTAGGCTCATTTCAAATTCTGACTGCATCTGCTGAACAAACAATTTGACCATATCTTGAGACATCCCACCAAACACAATATCATTTACATAAATCTGAGCTATCATCAGACTCCCATTTTCATTCTTCACAAATAGTGTCTTATCAGAACCTCCTTTTCTGTAACCTTGAGCCACAAGAAACTGAGTCAGCCTGTCATACCATGCTCTTGGTGCTTGCTTCAATCCATATAAAGCTTTCTTCAGCTTGAACACATGATCAGGAAACTTAGGATCCACAAAACCCTTAGGCTGTTCAACATATACCTCTTCCTGCAAATATCCATTCAGAAATGCACTCTTCACATCCATCTGGAATAATTTGAACTTGAGAATGCAGGATACACCCAACAGTAATCTTATGGACTCTAGTCTGGCCACAGGTGCAAAGGTCTCATCAAAATCCAATCCCTCCACTTGAGTATAACCCTGAGCAACCAACCTAGCCTTGTTTCTGACTACAGTGCCATTCTCATCTGTTTTATTCTTGTAAATCCATTTAGTACCAATCACATTCTGCCCTTCAGGTCTTGGAACTAGATCCCACACTTCACTCCTTTTGAATTGATTCAACTCATCTTGCATTGCTTCAATCCAAAATTCATCAGTTAGGGCTTCTTTCACATTTTTAGGCTCAACCTTTGACACAAAACATGAATCAGTAGCAACAGCATCTGATCTCCTGGTTCTGACACCTTGATCTAAGCTTCCAATGATTAAGTCTTTAGGATGATCCTTCTGAACTCTAATTGATGGCCCTTTACCATTAGGAACTTGATCTGGTTGATCTTCTGCTTCTTCAGACTCTGAATGCTTTTCTGCTTCTGAAGTTTGTTCTTCTGAGGCTTCAGACTCTGGAACAACTTCAGGCTCACTTCTATCTTTCTCAGCAGTCAGATCATCAATTACCACATTAATGGACTCCATCACAACTTTAGTTCTTGAATTAAACACCCTATAAGCTCTGCTGATCACTGAATATCCCAAAAATATACCCTCATCAGACTTAGGATCCAGTTTTCTTCTATTTTCCCTGTCAGCCAAAATGTAGCACCTGCTCCCAAAAACATGGAAGTATTTGACTGTAGGCTTCCTTCCTTTCCATAGTTCATATAAGGTACAAGTTGTTCCCTTCTTCAGAGTGACTCTATTATGGATATAACATGCAGTGTTCATGGCTTCAGCCCAAAACATATATGGCAACTTCTTAGCATGCAGCATAACTCTTGCACATTCTGCTAATGTCCTATTCTTCCTCTCCACTACACCATTTTGCTGAGGTGTGATAGGTGCAGAGAACTCATGTTTTATTCCTTCAGAAGCACAGAATTCTGAAAAGCTCTTGTTTTCAAATTCCTTGCCATGATCACTTCTGATTCTGACAATACCACAATCCTTCTCTCTTTGTAATTGAGTACATAAGTCTTTAAACACTTCAAAAGTATCAGACTTCTCTCTAACAAAGTTGATCCATGTGAATCTTGAGTAGTCATCTACCATTACAAAAGCATACCTCTTGCCTGCAATACTCTCTACTTGCATAGGCCCCATCAAATCCATATGAACAAGTTCTAGTACTTTAGTATTTACCTGGTGAACTAATCTGGGATGAGACTTTCTTGTTTGTTTTCCAATTTGACAATCACCACAAACATTGTCCTCATTGATCTTCAGATTTGGTACACCTCTGATAGCTTCAGTACTTAGGATTTTCTTCATGCCTTTCAGATGCAGATGACCTAACTTCTGGTGCCAGAGCTTGACTTCCTCTTCTGAGCTCATAAGACAAGAAGTCAAACTTCTTTCTTCTTCAGAAATCCACAAGTAACAATTGTCTTTGGATCTGCAGCCTCTCATCTGAATCTTATCTTCCTGATCAGTAACAATACACTCTAGTTTGTTAAAATTAACCTTCAAGTCCTGATCACAAAGTTGGCTAATACTGATCAGATTTGAAGTTAATCCTTCCACCAGTAGCACATCATTAAGTCTGGGCAACCCTTCTCTGATCAAATCACCAATACCCAGAATCTGACCTTTTACACCATCTCCAAATGTCACATAACTTCTGGAGTATGATCTGATATTGCTCAGCAGCTTCTTCACACCAGTCATGTGCCTTGAACACCCACTATCAAAATACCAGTCTTCTTTTGAAGTGGCTCTCAGTGAAGTATGAGCAATCAGGCCTACATTCTGAACTTTGGGCTTCCATACCTTCTGAACATTGTGACTGATAGTAGCTGGTTCAACTCTTCTATATTGGAAGTGTTCAGGGTAACCATACAATTTAAAGCAGAATGGTTTGATATGCCCTCTCTTTCCACAATGATGACAGACCCATGGATGATTCCTCCTCCTTCTGTTTCTGAACAATTTCTGGGGTTGCTTCTGAGGTAGCATCTGAACATGTTTCTGACCTTGCATCTGAACATACTTCTGACCTTGCATCTGAGGTTTCTTCTGAGCTTGCATCTGGGCTTGTTTCTGAGGTCTCCTCTTTAATGTTCCAACCATAGAGTCATGAGTTTGAGTAGCAGGAACAAAACTCATCTGTTTAGGAATTAGAGTCTGATCAACAAAACCTAAACCAGTTTTTCCTTGTTGCTGATTCCCCAAAATGTCCTCCAACTTATCAGTAGCAGAATTCAACATCTTCACTTGCTTTTTCATTTGATCGAGTTGGGAGTTCAGTTGCTTCACTTCTTCTTTTAAATCTGAATTCTGCACTAACAGTTCACCTTTTTCAGCCTCCAGTTGAAGAATAGTCTCCTTCTGATCCAAAACTTGTTTGCAAACCTCAGCACTTCTGGTATACAGCTTCTTGTAGTTATCAGCTAGTTCATCATATGAGGTTTTAGCAGCTTCAGACACATATGAGGCTTCAGACTCTGAGTCAGACTCTGAAAAGGTCTCAGACTCTAAAACAGCTTCCTTCTTTAAGATAGCTCCTGACCTCACAACTAGACCAGTATCACACATATCAGATTCACTAACAACATCATCTTCAGAACCATCATCAGACCATGCAACAGCTAGGCTCTTCTTCTGCTTCTTAAGAAAAGTAGGACATTCAGATTTGATATGCCCATAGCCCTCACACTCATAGCACTGCACACCTTTGGCTTGGTTACTTTTCTCCTCAGACTTGGTCTTCTTCTCATCAGCTTGTTGCTTTTTGTTATTGAATCTGAAATTCTGACCTTTGGCTTTTCTGTTAACATTCTTCAGAATCTTGTTGAATTGTTTTCCTAGCAACACCAGAGCTTCTGATAAGTCATCCTCTTCAGACTCTTGTTGATCATCAGCTTCAGAGTTCACACTAAAGGCTACACCTTTTCCTTTCTTCTCAGTCTGTTTACAAAAAGCAGTTTCAAAATTTAGCAATGACCCAATCAGTTCTTCAAGCTTCATGGCAGAAATATCATGAGCCTCCTCAATTGCAGTGACCTTCATGTCAAATCTTCTGGGCAGGGACCTGAGGATTTTTCTGACTAACTTCTCATCAGACATCTTTTCACCAAGAGAGTCAAAGGAATTGGCCATATCCAGCACATTCATGTAAAAATCCTGAATGGATTCATCCTCCTTCATCTTCAGGTTCTCAAATTTGGTGGTCAGCAGCTGCAATCTGGACATCTTCACTTTAGAGGTTCCTTCATGAGTTGTCTTCAAAATTTCCCAGGCCTCCTTAGCAACAGTACACTGTTTGATAAGTCTGAACATGTTCTGGTCCACACCATTAAAGATTGCATTCAAAGCTTTTGAATTTCCCAGAGACAAGTCATCTTCAGCTTTGGTCCACTCCTCTTCAGGCTTCAACACTCCAGTTTTGTTACCATCTTTGTCCAAAACCTCAGGATGATCCCAGCCTTTAATCACAGCTTTCCAAGTCCTGCTGTCAATAGATTTTAAGAAGGCACACATTCTGGACTTCCAATACTCATAGTTTGTGCCATCTAGTAGAGGTGGTCTATTGACATATCCTCCTTCTCTATCCATGCTTACCAGAAATTAAGTCCTCTGGATCTCACCCAAAATACAGGCAGGGTGTCTGCTCTGATGCCAATTGAAATTCTGGCCAGGCAATAAGAGACAAACAGGTTCTGAACCAACAGGTTCTGAACAGAACTTAGCACAATATAAAATCAGATAAACAGCAGAAAAGCAAAGTGCAGGAAAGCTAAAAACACACAGAAGGTTTGTTAACCCAGTTCGGAGTAAACACCTCCTACTCTGGGGGATACCAATCCAGGAAGGAAATCCACTATAGGATTTAACCCAAAGACTCAAGACACTGACTCCCAGTTCCCAGCCTTAGCAATTAAACTCCTCCTAGTCAGACTTCTACCCAACTCTGAGTATTAGAACCCTCTAACTTCCTATTCAAGTAACAACCCAGTTACTTGAACAACCCTTAACAATCCCCTGTTTTTGAACACAATTTCAATGACAACACTTCATTCGTACCTAAAGGCTTAGAATGAATTACAACTCAATCAAACACCTAAACCAACTCTAACAGAGTGGTGCACAATAAAGCTAAAAGCTTAAAATACTAAGACTCAATTCTCTGATCTTAAACTCTATATTTCATGTCTTGAATAGCAGCAGCCCTCCTCCTTATATAGCCTTCAGTCTTGCAAAAAAAAACTAATCTTCTGAATTGATTTGTTACTGAAATAAGATTGGTCCAATAATGTAACAAATAAAACTGTACTGAATCTTTTAAAGATTATAACAGGAAAATATGAATTTCATATCTTTGAACCAAATCTTCAATAAAATCTTCTTCAAATCAACCCGCAATCTAGAAGCTTTAATTCATAACAAAACCTTGGCATATCTTGCAAAGATTCGCACAAGAATAACTTGAAAATATGCAGCTTCTGATGAAGTCAACAAAAGTCAACATGAGCATCAGAACCTGAATTAGCTTCTGAAGTGCTACAGTGCTGCTGATGAGCATTCAGCTTCTGATGTAAAGTTCAGCTACTGAACAGCTTTAAATGAGAAAACTTCCAACTGAAGAAATGTTCTAATCATGGAGAAGCTACTATCCAATACTTTGGTTTTGCCAAAAAATGCAGCCAACACCAAAAGACTCAACATTAGGCATTTAAGAATGGTTAATTAAGAATGCATTAGATATGCACAAGATTATGAACGTATAAGATATGTATATAAATTTAAGTTAAGAATTTAATGATAAAGAATATGATAACGTGTTCATCAGGCTCCGGATTATGCCGGATGGGATTTCTCCGAAAGGGCTATCCACACGTAAGTTATAAGACGATATTAAACGTGTTCATCAGACTCCGGGTTTCGCCGGATGGGACTCTTCCGAGAGGATTGTCCACACGTATGTTAAAAGATTTAAGCATGTCCAGCAGGCTCCGGGATTCGCCGGATGGGACTTCTCCGAGAGGGTTGTCTACATGCAAGATGTGTCCAGCAGGCTCCGGATTATGCCGGATGGGGCTTCACCGAGAGGGTTGCCTACACAAAGATAAGAGGAGTCCGGTGTTAGCCTGATATGATAGGAATTTCACCGGTATGATGGGAGATGTACTTCGGGGTTACTCCACCCGGATGCACTCCGTAAAATGAACCAAGATAATGATTGTTTGTTCAACGCTAACTTCTAACTTAATGATATGAAAAGATGAATACGAATATGAAATGAATACGTATATTTTATATGTAATACGAGACATGGAAATTAGTTCCTAGTGAACGAGATGTGATCATAGGATGTCCCCAAGATCACTACGCTTAAGACTAAGATAAGAATAGAGTATGAAACACGTAAGATTAGGAACATGAACAGTATAAGAAAGACAAAGATATGTAGCGATCTTAGTTCTTCCCCTTGATCGCGAAATAAGTAAAGATAAGACTTGGCGATCGTAGTTTTCCCCAAGATTGCCGAGGTAGGCACGGCGACCCTAGGTTTCCCCCGTGGTTGCCAACAGTAGGTAGGGTAGGAGCTCACTGAGACATTATGTCTCATCCCTATCCTTCTGGTGCAGGTCTCAGGCAGCCAAGTGGTTTTCAGATGAAGATCTTCAGGAAGACGCTGGATGGAGTGCGGATGCTCGTCAAGGCAAGCTCAGGAGGTTGACAGATTTTATATTTGTATATGAACATATAATGTATGAAATTTGGACATTTATGTAAACGAGCAAAATGTACTCATTCAGTGGTATGTATTTATTTTAATTATTGTAAATTTTAATGTATCCGATATCAGATTAACGCACATACTAATATACTAGTTAACGTTAGTATGGGTGTTACACTTGATGTGATGATGTTTGAATATTGGTGATGATGATTGTTTATGAAAATGATGTGTGAACATGAATAAAATGATTGGTGAGATAATGAAGTATGATCCTGTGCTTATGTTTTTACTTGCTCATTATTATGCTTTCGTTTAGATTGTTTGATATCTCACCCTTTTGTTTTTGTTGGTCCATTGTCTTTATATTGACAATGTGCAGATAACTCGAAGTAGCTTGCTGCGACGCTTAGACGAGGAGTACCTAGTGGTATATAGGATTGGGGTCGTGATGCTCTGATATTATGTAACACTGGGAATACGTTTGTCTTATGTTTTTGGGAGTTAACTTTATAAACTCCAATGCTGATTTTTATTAAAGTATTCACTTTATGTTGAGTTTTGAATTATGACAAATGTTTCGGCTTTTATGCCATAGTGCTGATTATGAGTTGATATTATAATTATTTTCCGCTGCTAATAAAGAGATTTTCAGACATGATGTTGTTATATTGAGGAGCCTGTTTGTTAATAAGTATGTTTTATGTTTTCATGATTTTGTGACATCCCGTTATTTGTTAAATACTCTGATATATTATGTGCTTATTCGCGCGGGGAAATCGGGGTGTTACAATTGGTATCAGAGCAGGTCGGTCCATCCGGCCAGGTTGTCGAGTCTTTAGTTTAGTGACAGTTGAGTACTGTCCTTAGACATTTCTAATCAATTATTTGATGTTTTGTGAACACAGAAGATGGCTGGAAGGAACGACACTGCTATTGCTGCTGCTTTGGAAGCTATGGCTCAGGCGATGCAGCAACAGCCTAATGCTGGTGGAAGTAATGAATCCCGCATTCTGGAAACATTTCAGAGAAACCATCCGCCTACATTCAAGGGAGAGCACGAACCTGATGAGGCGCAGGCTTGGCTCAAAGAGGTTGAAAGGATCTTTCGGTTAATGGACTGTACTGATGCGCAAAAGATACGCTTCGGTACCCACATGTTAACAAGTGAAGCTGATGACTGGTGGGTCGAGACCCGTCAAAGATTGGAAGGTGGAGCTGAAGAAATTACTTGGGATGTTTTCCGTAGGGAATTCCTGAGGAAGTACTTCCCGGAAGATGTTCGTGGGAAGAAGGAGATCGAGTTTCTGGAATTGAAGCAAGGAGAGTTGTCGGTGACAGCGTATGCTGCTAAATTCTCGGAGCTGGCAAAGTTTTACCCTCACTATAATGGGGATGGCGCTGAATTTTCGAAGTGTATCAAATTTGAGAATGGGCTGCGTCCGGAAATTAAGAGGGCTATTGGATACCAGAGGATTCGCCATTTTTCAGATTTGGTGAACAGCTGCAGGATTTATGAGGAAGACAGTAAGGCTCATTATAAGGCTATAAATGATAAGAAGAGCAAGCATCAACAGAACCGTGGAAAGCCTTACCATACTCCAGCCGACAAAGGTAAACAGAGGGCTACCGATGGTAAGAAGATCAGTGGGGGAGATGCCCCTGCTGGTGTCACATGCTTTAGATGTGGGAAACCAGGTCACAAAAGTAATGCGTGCAATGTGGACGGAAGGAGGTGTTTCCGTTGTGGTAAGGTTGGGCATGAGTCAGCGGATTGTAAACACAAAGAGGTTATATGCTTCAACTGTGGCGAGGAAGGGCACATCAGTACTCAGTGCCAGAAACCGAAGAAGGAGCGATCAGGTGGTAAAGTGTTCGCTTTAGCTGGGACTCAGACATCAAGCGAAGACCGCTTAATCAGAGGTACCTGTTTCATTAATAGTAACCCTTTAATCACTATTATTGATACTGGTGCTACGCATTGTTTTATTGCTGCTGACTGTGTAAAAAGGTTGAATCTAGAATTGTCCTCTATGAATGGAGAGATGGTCGTCGATATTCCAGCTAAGGGATCGGTGACTACTTCTCTGGTATGTTTGAAGTGTCCTTTGTCGATCTTCGACAGAGAATTTGTTGTGGACCTAGTTTGTCTACCGTTGGATGGTCTTGATGTGATCTTGGGCATGAACTGGTTGGAATACAACTATGTTCACATTAATTGTTATAACAAATCAGTGCGATTTTCTACTCCTGAGGCGGAAGGAGCAAATGAATTCTTATCTGCCAGGCAAGTGTGTGAGTTGATGCAGGGCGAGGCTTCGGTGTTTTCTTTGATGGCGTATTTGTCTGTGGAGAATCAAGCTGCAATTGATGAGTTGCAGGTAGTGCGTGACTTTCCCGAAGTTTTTCCCGACGATATTCCAGATGTGCCGCCAGAAAGAGAAGTTGAATTTACTATTGATCTTGTACCTGGTACCAAGCCTGTTTCTATGGCACCGTACAGGATGTCGACATCTGAATTGACTGAATTGAAGAAGCAGTTGGAAGAGTTACTTGAAAAGAAGTTTGTGAGACCGAGTGTTTCACCTTGGGGTGCGCCGGTGTTGCTAGTAAAGAAGAAAGATGGGAGTATGAGACTCTGTGTCGATTATCGACAGCTGAATAAAGTGACAATTAAAAACAAGTACCCACTTCCAAGGATAGATGACTTGATGGATCAATTGGTGGGTTCCCGAGTGTTTAGCAAGATTGATTTGAGGTCAGGGTATCACCAAATTCGGGTTAAAGATGATGATATTCAGAAGACGGCTTTCAGAACTCGTTATGGACATTATGAATATTCTGTAATGCCTTTCGGTGTTACTAATGCGCCGGGGGTATTTATGGAGTATATGAACCGTATTTTCCATACTTACTTAGATCAGTTCGTGGTGGTATTTATCGATGACATTCTGATTTACTCTAAGTCAGAGGAGGAACATGCCGAGCATTTGCGGATTGTATTGCAAGTGTTGAAAGAGAAGAAGTTGTATGCGAAGCTGTCCAAGTGTGAATTCTGGTTGCATAAGGTGAGTTTTCTCGGACATGTTATTTCTGGTGATGGTATTGCTGTAGACCCGTCAAAAGTAGATGCAGTGTTGCAGTGGGAAACCCCGAAGTCGGTTACGGAGATTAGAAGCTTCTTGGGTTTGGCTGGTTATTACCGGAGGTTTATTGAGGGCTTCTCTAAGTTAGCACTTCCGTTAACCCAGCTGACTTGTAAAGGCAAAGCGTTTGTGTGGGATATTCAGTGTGAAGAAAGTTTCATCGAATTAAAGAAGAGATTGACGACTGCTCCAATTTTGATATTGCCTAATCCCGAAGATTCATTTGTAGTGTATTGCGATGCTTCTAAATTGGGTTTAGGTGGTGTACTGATGCAGAATGGTAAAGTGGTAGCCTATGCGTCGAGGCAGTTGAGAATTCATGAGAGAAACTATCCTACTCACGATCTGGAATTAGCTGCAGTGGTGTTTGTACTGAAGATTTGGAGGCATTACCTGTATGGCTCTAGATTCGAAGTATTTAGTGACCATAAGAGTTTGAAATATTTGTTTGATCAAAAGGAATTAAACATGAGACAGAGAAGATGGTTAGAGTTGTTGAAAGACTACGATTTTAGCTTGAATTACCATCCTGGTAAAGCTAATGTTGTAGCCGATGCTTTAAGTCGAAAAACTTTGCATATGTCAGCGATGATGGTTAAAGAGTTAGAGTTGATCGAGCAGTTCAGAGACATGAATTTGGTTTGCGAAGTAAAACCCCAGAGTGTGATGCTAGGGATGTTGACAATTAACAGTGATTTCTTGGATGATATCAAGGAAGCTCAGAAGATGGATGTGAAACTAGTAGATTTGATGGTTGGTGAAAATCAACCCGAAGGTAGTGATTTTAAGTTAGATATGCATGGTGTGTTGAGGTTCCGCGATCGAATTTGTATTCCTGATAATGCAGAGATGAAGAAGATGATTTTAGAAGAAGGTCACAGAAGCAATTTAAGTATTCATCCGGGAGCTACTAAAATGTATCAAGACTTAAAGAAGATATTTTGGTGGCCAAAAATGAAGCAAGATGTTGCGCGGTTTGTGTATGCATGCTTGACGTGCCAAAAGTCGAAAGTAGAACATCAGAGGCCAACAGGCTTGATGCAACCGTTAGATGTTCCGGAGTGGAAATGGGATAGTATATCTATGGATTTTGTGACAGGATTACCGAACACTCCGAGGGGGCATGATGCTATTTGGGTAATTATTGATAGACTGACGAAGTCGGCTCATTTTATTCCGATCAATATTAGTTTTCCTGTATCAAAGTTAGCAGAGATTTATATTCGCGAGATTGTGAAGTTGCACGGAGTCCCGTCGAGCATTGTTTCGGATAGAGATCCGAGGTTTACTTCAGATTTTTGGAAAAGTCTACAAGAGGCATTAGGTTCTAAGTTGAAGTTGAGTTCGGCATATCACCCACAAACTGATGGACAGACGGAGAGGACCATTCAGTCGTTGGAAGACTTGCTGAGGGCGTGTGTTCTCGAACAAAGCGGAACGTGGGACAGTTTTCTACCACTGATCGAGTTCACTTATAACAATAGTTTCCATGCTAGTATTGGTATGGCACCTTTCGAGGCATTGTATGGTCGGAGGTGCAGAACGCCGTTGTGTTGGCATGAATCTGGTGAAAGAGTTGTGTTGGGACCAGAGATTGTACGAGAAACTACTGAGAAGGTGAAATTAATTCGTGATAAGATGAAGGCTTCGCAGAGTAGGCAAAAGAGTTACCATGATAAGCGGAGGAGAGATCTTGAGTTTCAAGCAGGAGACCATGTATTCTTGAGAGTATCACCAGTGACAGGTGTAGATCGTGCCTTGAAGTCGAAGAAGCTTACTTCTAAGTTTATTGGACCATACCAGATTTCTGAGAGGGTTGGGAATGCTGCGTATAGGGTGGCCTTACCACCGAACCTATCAAATTTGCATGATGTGTTTCACGTGTCGCAACTCCGGAAGTATGTTTCAGATCCATCTCATGTAATTCATATGGATGACGTGCAAGTGCGGGACAATCTAACCATTGAGACTGTGCCTGTACGAATTGAGGATCGGGAAATGAAGAAGTTAAGGGGCAAGGAGATTCCTTTAGTGAAAGTGGTTTGGGACGGAGCTGCCGGAGAAAGTGCAACATGGGAGTTAGAGAGCAAGATGCGAGATTCTTATCCGATGCTGTTTGAGTCAGGTAATTTTCGAGGACGAAAATATTCAAGTGGGGGAGAGTTGTAACGCCCCGGATTTACTTGGAATTATTTTCAGTTATTTTAATTGATGATGCGACGTATGTGTGATGTCTTGTTGTGTTTGTGATGTTCTTGGTGTTTTGGTGCCTTGTTAGAGGGTAGTGACCTTAGATTATAAGGAATATGAGTTTGAGCGAATTAGATCCTTAGAAGGCATAACCCAAATGTGAGAGATATTGATATTTATTAGTATATTGGTGGTTGGGTTTATTTAATTGAATAAAGAAAAATTATAGTATTTAATTAAATAATAGTGTTAATAATTTAATTGGATTATTAGTAAATTAAACTAATTAATTAGAATTATAAAATAAGAAAGGGCATTTGTGGCATTTAGGATTTAGGGGTATGTTATGATGAGAAGAGGAATAAAAACATAACGTATCGTGAAAACAAAATTGGGAGAAAACCAAAGAGCGAAGAACGAAGCTGAGGCAAGAGAGACCGGAAGGGATTCTACGGGAAGCGATCAATAGAGTTTAGAACCGGAAAACCTAAGGTAAGGGTGGGGTTCTTACATTCTAAGGGATTGCATAATGATGGGGTATGGTAGACTCTAGGTATATGTGATTGTATGGATTTTGATCCTTTTGTTCAATTCATGAGGTCTGTGATTTTGATGATGAAATTGGCATGATACATGTTGTTGTTGATTTGTGGTTATTGATGATTGTTGTTGTTAATGTCATATTATGAATTGGGTATGAATTATGTTGAGTTGTTGTTGTTGATTGTGATGATTTTGAATGAATGAGAAGTTTGAATAATATAAGTTGCTTTTCCTGAGTTTTCTTATCTCTGCCCCGAATTTTGAAATAAAAACTGGTATTGATCGGTACAGAATTGGTCTTAGGTGTAAACACAAAAGTTGTAGGTATGGATGTTAGTTTTCTAATGCCGTTGGTCTGACGTCAAAACGATTTATAGAACTTGAGTTATGGTCAAATTACTGCACGTAGGTCACAGTGAATTTTTATGGACTTTCTGCACAACTTTTCCGAATTTGAAACGAAAACTGGTATTGATCGGTACAGAATTGACCTTGGGTGTAAACATGAAGGTTTTAGATAATTTTGTTAGCTTTCCAATGGCTTTGGTTTGACGTGAAGATGACTTTTAGTTTTTGAGTTATGATGAAAATACTCCAAGGAGGTCTTAGTGAAATTGTACGGTGACAGCATTCTCTGTTTCATGTTTTTGCGTCTTTTTCACACGTCTCTGTTTTAAATTGGTCTTTGGTATAAACATGAAAGTTGTTGATAATTGTGAATTTGAATGACAGTGACAGTGAAGTGGTTTATGTATGATGCTTGCATGTGTTTTGTTGTTTCATTTTAGAAGTCTCATTCATTGCATCTTGTAACGATGGCCTGAAATTATGGTAAAGCGACGTAGCCTTGTTTGGCAAAGTGACGTGGGGCTCCGGCCTGACATGCCCTATTTGGCATTATTTTGCGACGTTTGGTACCACATGCATATAGGTGAAGTCGGGTCTCATTGCATTATGTGTCGATGATAAATTGTTATAACCGTGACGTGTGGCGATGTTCAGGATGTGCTTGATGTGATGATGTTTGAATATTGGTGATGATGATTGTTTATGAAAATGATGTGTGAACATGAATAAAATGATTGGTGAGATAATGAAGTATGATCCTGTGCTTATGTTTTTACTTGCTCATTATTATGCTTTCGTTTAGATTGTTTGATATCTCACCTTTTTGTTTTTGTTGGTCCATTGTCTTTATATTGACAATGTGCAGATAACTCGAAGTAGCTTGCTGCGACGCTTAGACGAGGAGTACCTAGTGGTATATAGGATTGGGGTCGTGATGCTCTGATATTATGTAACACTGGGAATACGTTTGTCTTATGTTTTTGGGAGTTAACTTTATAAACTCCAATGCTGATTTTTATTAAAGAATTCACTTTATGTTGAGTTTTGAATTATGACAAATGTTTCGGCTTTTATGCCATAGTGCTGATTATGAGTTGATATTATAATTATTTTCTGCTGCTAATAAAGAGATTTTCAGACATGATGTTGTTATATTGAGGAGCCTGTTTGTTAATAAGTATGTTTTATGTTTTCATGATTTTGTGACATCCCGTTATTTGTTAAATACTCTGATATATTATGTGCTTATTCGCGCGGGGAAATCGGGGTGTTACAATGTCTAAGTCCATCTACCAACCAAACATCATCAATGTACAGGGAAGAATTACCTATCTTACCAGTACCAATGATCCTTCCTTTCTGACTTCCTCCAAACCCCACAGTTCCTCCCTCTTTCAGAGTCAGGGTTTGGAACATAGACTTGTCTGCTGTCATATGATGCGAGCATCCACTGTCCAGGTACCAGGATTTTTCCTTTTCTTTGGATGACAAGCATATCTGTTACAGAAATTATCTCAGACTTAGGTACCCAGATTTTCATGGGTCCTTTATGGTTAGTCCTGAAAGGTTTAGCCTTTTGCATCTTGTGTCTGGAGTTATAGACCTCAGAATTGTTCAGATATCTAGGATATGAATCCTTAAATCTTGAATAAGTCTGGGTTTTAGAAACCGAATTCTTCAGAACCTGAGTTCTCAAAGATCTGGACTCAGATTTCTTCAGAACCTGAGACTTGAAAGTCTTTGGTTCTGAGTTGTTTAGAGTCTGAACCATTGAGCACTTTGGTTCTGATTTCTTCAGAACTTTAGTTTTGCTAACTCCTGAAACAAGGCAAACTTCAGTTTGACCTTTGTTAAAACAATCAGAAGCAGATGACAGTTTGGCTTTCTTTTGCTTGTTTTGCTTGACATTCTGAGATTGAAAATGTTTTGTATGGACTGGTTTAGTAGTTTTTGAAGTTTTCATGAACCCAGTCTTAGTAAAATTTGAGTTTGAATTCTTCAAACTCTGAGACTTACTAGTTTCAGGTTCTGAACTCTTCAGACTCTAAACATTTTCAGGTTTAGAGTATGATTTTCTCATACTCTTAGGCTTAGGACCTTTTGGTTGAGACTTTGGCAAAGTTTTAACATCTGCCATCATCTTTCCCTTAGGCTCAGAAGCTTTAGTGTCTGAGCAGTTCAGAACTTCAACTTCTGCAGTCTCAGTTTCTGTTATTTTAAATTTCTCAAAACTGTCAGAAGCAGGCACAAAGCACACCTCAGTGCCTTTCATAATATTTTCAGAACAAGATGATATTTTTGATTCATTTGAAGAATTGAATGAATCATTTTTAAAACCAAAACCTTCACCTTTGTTTCTGTAAATACTATAGATCATAGAAGCAATTTTACTTCTATTGATTCCAGTTAAAATAAAGTCATGAAGAGCAATTTCATGTTCATTTGGAATTTCTTCAGGTTTCTTATGAACCTCATCTATGAGTTCTCTAACTTCTTCATCAATCTCATTGAATTGATTCTGAAGTTTGAGATTCTCCTCATTCAGCAAGTTATGTTTAATTTTCAAAGATTTTAGCTCACCTAACTTGCTTTTGAGATGGCTCATAAGATCTTTAACTGTTTCAATTAATTTAGATCTAGTGAGTTCAGAATATACCTCATCTTCATCATCTGAGTCTGAACATGATTCTGCATCAGAAAATGCAGTTGCCATCAAAGCCAGATTTGCTTCCTCTTCATCAGACTCAGACTCATTATCAAGATCATCCCATGTTGCCATAAGACTCTTCTTGAGTTTGTTTCTGAAATTACTTGACTTTGAGCTGGGCTTCTTTGATTTCTCTTTTGACTTGTCCTTCTGAAGATCAAGAAAATCAGCAATAAAATGCCCAGACTTCTTGCAGTTATAGCAGCCCTTCTGATCTTCCCTCTTTGAACTAGATCCTTTAGAGATGCTGCTTCTATTAGAGTATTTCTTTTGTCTCTTCATTAAGTACTGAAATCTTTTGGAAAGCATTGCAAGCTCTTCAGCATCTGAATCTTCGTCAGAATTTCCCTCAGGAAATTCTTCTTCAAATTCAATAGCTTTCAGAGCCTTTACAGACTTTCTTTTGGATTTCAGTGTTATTGACTTAGACTCTCTAACATAATCATCTTCATTAAGTCCCAGTTCATGCACTTTGAGGGAGCTTATAAGATCTTCAATACTTAGAGTATTTAGATCCTTAGCTTCCTCAATAGCAGTTACTTTGGGTCTCCATTTAGATGGAAGACTTCTTAGGATTTTGTTCACATGATCAACTGTGGTAGAACTCTTCTTCAGAATCTGAAGTCCAGAAACCAGAGTCTGAAATCTTGAGAACATTGTCTCAATATTTTCATCCTCTTTCATTCTGAACAACTCATATTGCTTGTTGAGTATTTTGGTGTTGGCTGCATATTTTGGCAAAACCAATGTGTTGTTTGGAAGCATCTCCTTATTTAGAACAATTCTTCAATTACAAGTTTTCTCATTTGAAGCTGTTCAGAAGCTGAAATTTACATCAGAAGCTGAATGCTCATCAGAAGCATTGTAGCACTTCAGAAGCTGATTCAGGTTCTGATGCCAGCGTTGACTTCTGTTGACTTCATCAGAAGCTGGTTATTTTCAAGTTATTTCTATGAGAATCTTTGCAAGATTTATTGAAGATTTATCCACGCATATGGCTTCTAGAATGTTGATTAATTTGGAGAAGATATAATGAAGATTTGACATGGATTTATGAATGCTCGTATTTTCCTGATATAATCTTTCAAGATACAATGTGGTTTTATTTTATTGGACCAATCATAATTCAGAAACAAATCAATTTTAGAAGATTGGCTACAGAATTAAGAAGAGCTACTGAATTCTATAAAAGGAGATTGCTGCTTTGTTTTGAAGACTTACGGATTTTAAAGTTTTATTCAAGAGATTAGAGTCTTTGTTTTAAAACTTAGAGTTTTTATTGTGCACCACTCAGTTTGAGTTGGTTTAGGATTTTTATTGAGTTGTAAATTCATTCAAAGCCTGTAGGTACGAATGAAGGTCTGTCATTGAAATTGTGTTCAAAAACAGGGTATTGTTAAGGGTTGTTCAAGTGGCTGGGTTTAGTTACTTGAATAGGAAGTTAGAGGTTTTCTAATACTCAAGAGTTGGGTAGAAATTAGACTAGGAGGAGTTTAATTGCTTAGGCTGGGAACTGGGAGTCAGTGTCTTGAGTCTTTGGGTTAAATCCTATAGTGGATTTCCTTCCTGGATTGGTATCCCCCAGAGTAGGAGGTGTTTACTCCGAACTGGGTTAACAAACCTCTGTGCCTTTTACTTTCCTGCACTTTATTTTGCTGCTTGTGTTGTGTTTGTGTGTGCTCTGTTTTAAGCAATTTATTATGCCCTGCGTTTTGTTCAGAAACTGTTTGGTTCAGAACCTGGAAACTCTGTTTATTGCCTGGCCAGAATTTCAATTGGCATCAGAGCAGGCACCCTGCCTGTATTTTGGGTGAGATCCAGAGGGCTTAATATCTGGCAAGCATGGATAGAGAAGGAGGCTATGTCAATAGACCACCCCTACTAGATGGCACAAACTATGAGTATTGGAAGTCTAGGATGTGTGCTTTTCTAAAGTCTATTGACAGCAGGACTTGGAAAGCTGTGATTAAAGGCTGGGATCATCCAGTAGATTTGGACAAAGATGGGAACAAGACTGAGGTTCTGAAGCCTGAAGAAGAATGGACCAAAGCTGAAGATGATCTGTCACTGGGAAATTCAAAAGCTTTGAATGCAATCTTTAATGGTGTGGATCAGAACATGTTCAGACTCATCAAACAATGTACTGTGGCTAAGGATGCTTGGGAAATTCTGAAAACAACTCATGAAGGAACCTCTAAAGTCAAGATGTCCAGACTCCAGTTGCTGACTACTAAGTTTGAGAACCTGAAGATGAAGGAGGATGAAAATATCCAGGATTTCTACATGAATGTGCTGGATATGGCTAATTCCTTTGATTCTCTTGGGGAGAAAATGTCAGATGAGAAGTTAGTGAGAAAAATCCTCAGGTCCCTGCCCAGAAGGTTTGATTTGAAGGTGACATCAATTGAAGAGGCTCATGATATTACCACTATGAAGCTTGAGGAGCTGATTGGGTCATTGCTCAATTTTGAAACTGCTTTTTGTAAACAGATTGAGAAGAAAAGAAAAGGTGTAGCTTTTACTGTGAACTCTGAAGCTGATGATCAACAAGAATCTGATGAGGATGATCTATCAGAAGCTCTAGTGTTGCTGGGAAAACAATTCAACAAGATTCTGAAGAATGTTAACAGAAAAGCCAAAGCCAAAGGTCAGAATTTCAGATTCAATAACAAAAAGCAACAAACTGATGAGAAGAAGACCAAGTCTGAGGAGAAAAGTAATCAAGCTAAAGGTGTGCAGTGCTATGAGTGTGAGGGTTATGGACACATCAAATCTGAATGTCCTACTTTCCTTAAGAAATAGAAGAAGAGCCTAGCTATTGCATGGTCTGATGATGATTCTGAAGAAGATGTTGTAAGTGAATCGGGTATGTGTGATACTGGTCTGGTAGTAAGGTCAGGAGCTATCTTGAAGAAGGAAGCTGTCTTAGAGTCTGAGACTTTTTCAGAGTCTGAATCAGAGTCTGAAGCTTCATCTGTGTCTGAAGCTGCTAAAACCTCATATGATGAACTAGCTGACAATTACTAGAAGCTGTATACCAGAAGTGCTGAGGTTTGCAAACAAGTTCTGGATCAGAAGGAGACTATTTTTCAACTGGAGGCTGAGAAAGGTGAACTGTTGGTTCAGAATTCAGAATTAAAAGAAGAAGTGAACCTGCTAAATTCCCAACTTGATCAGATGAAAAAGCAAGTTAGGATGATGAACTCTGCTACTGATAAGTTGGAAGAGATTCTAGATGTCCAGAAGCAAGGGAAAACTGGGTTAGGTTATGTTGATCAGAGTCTGAAGCTCAAGGAGAAAAATCATGTTAGTCAGTTTGTTCCTGCTACTCAAACTCATGATTCTATGGTTGGAACATCAAAGAGGAGACCTCAGAAACAAGCCCAGATGCAAGGTCAGAAGCATATTCAGATGAGACCTCAAAAGCAAGCTCAGAAGAAACCTCAGATGCAAGGTCAGAAGCATGTTCAGATGCTACCTCAGAAGCAACCCCAGAGATTTTTCAGAAACAGAAGAAGGAGAAATCATCCATGGATCTGTCATCATTGTGGAAAGAAAGGGCATATCAAACCATTCTGCTTCAAACTTTATGGCTATCCTGAACATTTTCAGTATAGAAGAGTTGAACCAGCTGCTATCAGACACAATGTTCAGAAGGTGTGGAAGCCCAAAGTTCAGAATGTTGGCCTTATAGCTCATACTTCTTTGAGAGCCACCTCTAATGAAGACTGGTATTTTGGTAGTGGGTGTTCAAGACACATGACTGGTGTTAAGAAGTTGCTGAGCAATATCAGATCATACTCCAGAAGTTATGTGACATTTGGAGATGGTGTAAAAGGTTAGATTCTGGGTATTGGTGATTTGATCAGTGAAGGTTTGCCCAGAATTAATGATGTGCTACTGGTGGAAGGATTAACCTCTAATCTGATCAGTATCAGCCAACTTTGTGATCAAGAATTGAAGGTTAATTTCAACAAACTAGAGTGTATTGTTACAGATCAGGAAGATAAGATTCAGATGAGAGGCTGCAGATCCAAAGACAATTGTTATTTGTGGGTGTCTGAAGAAGAAAGAAGCCTGACTTCTTGTCTCATGAGCTCAGAAGAGGAGGTCAAGCTCTGGCACCAGAAATTGGGTCATCTGCATCTGAAAGGCATGAAGAAAATCCTAAGTACTGAAGCTATCAGAGGTGTACCTAATCTGAAGATCAATGAGGACAATGTTTGTGGTGATTGTCAAATTGGAAAACAAACAAGAAAGTCTCATCCCAGATTAGTTCATCAGGTAACTACTAAAGTGCTAGAACTTTTACATATGGATTTAATGGGGCCTATGCAAGTACAAAGTATTGGAGGAAAGAGGTATGCATTTGTAATGGTAGATGACTACTCAAGATTCACATGGATTAACTTTGTTAGAGAGAAGTCTGACACTTTTGAAGTATTTGAAGACCTGTGCATTCAATTACAAAGAGAAAAAGACTGTGGCATAGTCAGAATCAGAAGTGATCATGGCAAGGAATTTGAAAACAAGAGTTTTTCAGAATTCTGTGCTTCTGAAGGTATAAAACATGAGTTCTCTGCACCTATCACACCTCAGCAAAATGGTGTAGTTGAGAGGAAGAATAGGACTTTAGCAGAATGTGCAAGAGTAATGCTACATGCTAAGAAACTTCCATATATGTTCTGGGCTGAAGCAATGAACACAGCATGTTACATACACAATAGAGTCACTTTGAAAAAGGGAACAACATCTACATTGTATGAACTGTGGAAAGGAAGGAAGCCTACAGTCAAATATTTCCATGTTTTTGGGAGCAGATGCTACATTTTGGCTGACAGAGAAAATAGGAGAAAACTGGATCCTAAGTCTGATGAGGGCATAATCCTGGGTTATTCAGTGAACAGCAGAGCTTATAGGGTGTTTAATTCCAGAACCAAGGTTGTGATGGAGTCCATTAATGTGGTAATTGATGATCTGACTGCTGAGAAAGATAGAAGTGAGTCTGAAGTTGTTCCAGAGTCTGAAGCATCAGAAGAACAAACTTCAGAAGCAGAAATTCATCCAGAGTCTGAAGAAGTAGATGTGCATACAGAACATGATCCTACCAATAAAGGACCATCAATTAGAGTTCAGAAGGATCATCCTAAGGAGCTTATCATTGGGAGTTTGTATCAAGGGGTCAGAACCAGGAGATCAGACTCAGCTGCTACTGATTCATGCTTTGTGTCAAAGCTTGAACCTAAAAAATGTGAAAGAAGCCCTAACTGATGAATTTTGGATTGAAGCAATGCAAGATGAGTTGAATCAATTCAAAAGGAGTGAAGTATGGGATCTGGTTCCAAGACCTGAAGGGTTGAATGTGATTGGCACCAAATGGATATTCAAGAATAAAACAGATGAAAATGGTACTGTAGTCAGAAACAAAGCAAGGTTGGTTGCTCGGGGCTATACTCAAGTTGAGGGACTTGATTTTGATGAGACCTTTGCACTTGTGGCCAGACTAGAGTCCATAAGACTACTGTTGGGTGTATCCTGCATTCTCAAATTCAAACTATTCCAGATGGATGTGAAGAGTGCATTTTTGAATGGATATCTGCAAGAAGAGGTATATGTTGAACAGCCTAAGGGTTTTGTGGATCATCAGTTTCCTGATCATGTGTACAAGTTGAAGAAAGCTTTATATGGACTCAAGCAAGCACCAAGAGCATGGTATGACAGGCTGACTCAGTTTCTTGTGGCTCAAGGTTACAGAAAAGGAGGTTCTGATAAGACTTTGTTTGTGAAAGATGAAAATGGGAGTCTGATGATTGCTCAAATTTATGTTAATGACATAGTTTTTGGAGGAATGTCTCAGAAGATGGTCAAACTGTTTGTTCAGCAAATGCAGTCAGAATTTGAAATGAGCTTAGTTGGTGAACTTACTTATTTTCTTGGATTACAAGTCAAGCAAATGGAAGACACAATCTTCATCTCTCAGAGTAAATATGCCAAGAACATAGTGAAGAAGTTTGGAATGGAATCAGCTGCTCATAAGAGGACACCAGCTGCTACTCATCTGAAGCTAACCAAAGATGAACAAGGAGTGTCAGTTGATCAAAGTCAGTACAGAAGCATGATAGGGAGCTTATTGTATTTAACTGCAAGCAGACCTGATATCACTTATGCTGTTGGAGTATGTGCAAGATACCAAGCTGATCCTAAGATGAGTCATCTGACACAAGTTAAAAGGATCCTGAAGTATGTGAATAGCACAAGTGACTACGGAATCATGTATTCTCATAGTTCAAGTTCTGAATTGATGGGATTTTGTGATGCTGACTGGGCTGGAAGTGCTGATGACAGGAAGAGCACCTCAGGAGGTTGTTTCTTTTTAGGAAATAATCTAATTTCTTGGTTCAGCAAGAAGTAAAATTGTGTCTCATTATCAACTGCTGAGGCTGAATATATTGCTGCTCGGAGTAGTTGTTCACAACTGGTTTGGATGAAGCAGATGCTTGAAGAGTATAACATGAAACAAGGTGTTATGACATTATTTTGTGACAATTTGAGTGCTATCAACATATCCAAGAACCCAATTCAGCATAGCAGAACTAAACACATAGACATCAGACACCATTTTATTAGAAACCTTGTGGAGGACAAGATTGTTCAGCTGGAACATGTGGACACTGAAGATCAAATTGCTGACATATTCACAAAGGCCTTGGATGCTAAATAGTTTGAGAATCTGAGAAGCAAGTTAGGTGTGTGTTTACATGAAGAATTATAGCAATTACTTCAAACTGGATGTGAGGAAGATAGAGTACCTGCCAGTTGTGCCTATGCTAAGTGTGATCCTGAATCTAAATCTGAGTCTGAAATTGTTTCAAGGATCTGTGTTACTTGTTTTGATTTTAATCCCTATTTGAAGTCTGAAGTTTGTCATAATTTTGTGGCTAAAAAGGGGAGAAAAATCTATGTTTAAGTTCAGACAAGAGTTGTTCAGAATGCGTGCCATTGATTCAGAAGGTGACTAGTTTTGTTCAAAAGCTAAGCTGTATGTTCAGAGTTCAGAACCTTTGCAACAAGATTTGTCCAGATAAGATCAAGGGGGAATTTGTGTCTCAGGGGGAGTACAAGATTGTTTTTGTGATCCTGAAGTGTGTTCTGAAGTGTGCTCTGATACCATTTTTCTCTGTAGTTCAGTAGTAAGGGGGAGTTTGTATGAGAAGCTGAGTTGCAGGGGGAGTGTTGTGAAGCTGGAGTGTGTGTTTATGTTTGTGAAGCTTCAGGGGGAGAGTTTTATGTGGTTTCAGTTGTCCTGAAGTGATGCTGAATGTGCTCAGAAGCTGTTAAGTGTGTATCAGTGTTCAGAAGTTGAAACTGATTGTTTAATATAGCTGAATCCGCTGCCTAAACTGATTGTTATGTTATTTTATTGTGGAGTTCTTCATTGCTGAGTTGATTTTATGGGAGATTGAAGAACTTGGATGGTTTTAGCCAAAAATTTGCCAAAGGGGGAGATTGTTGAGTATTTTGGTGTTGGCTGCATATTTTGGCAAAACCAATGTGTTGTTTGGAAGCATCTCCTTATTTAGAACAATTCTTCAGTTACAAGTTTTCTCATTTGAAGCTGTTCAGAAGCTGAAATTTACATCAGAAGCTGAATGCTCATCAGAAGCACTGTAGCACTTCAGAAGCTGATTCAGGTTCTGATGCCAGCGTTGACTTCTGTTGACTTCATCAGAAGCTGGTTATTTTCAAGTTATTTCTGTGCGAATCTTTGCAAGATTTATTGAAGATTTATCCACGCATATGGCTTCTAGAATGTTGATTAATTTGGAGAAGATATAATGAAGATTTGACATGGATTTATGAATGCTCGTATTTTCCTGATATAATCTTTCAAGATACAATGTGGTTTTATTTGTTTCCTTATTGGACCAATCATAATTCAGAAACAAATCAATTTTAGAAGATTGGCTACAGAATTAAGAAGAGCTACTGAATTCTATAAAAGGAGATTGCTGCTTTGTTTTGAAGACTTACAGATTTTAAAGTTTTATTCAAGAGAATAGAGTCTTTGTTTTAAAACTTAGAGTTTTCATTGTGCACCACTCAGTTTGAGTTGGTTTAGGATTTTTATTGAGTTGTAAATTCATTCAAAGCTTGTAGGTACGAAGGTCTGTCATTGAAATTGTGTTCAAAAACAGGGTATTGTTAAGGGTTGTTCAAGTGGCTGGGTTTAGTTACTTGAATAGGAAGTTAGAGGTTTTCTAATACTCAAGAGTTGGGTAGAAATCAGACTAGGAGGAGTTTAATTGCTTAGGCTGGGAACTGGGAGTCAGTGTCTTGCGTCTTTGGGTTAAATCCTATAGTGGATTTCCTTCCTGGATTGGTATCCCCCAGAGTAGGAGGTGTTTACTCCGAACTGAGTTAACAAACCTCTGTGCCTTTTACTTTCCTGCACTTTATTTTGCTGCTTGTGTTGTGTTTGTGTGTGCTCTGTTTTAAGCAATTTATTGTGCCCTGTGTTTTGTTCAGAACCTGTTTGGTTCAGAACCTGGAAACTCTGTTTATTGCCTGGCCAGAATTTCATTGCTGAACAAGAATATTAGCCTTAGCTTCTCTAACCTTTTTGTTACCTTCATAGTTAGAGCAGAGGGATGTGAAGATGGCTTTTGCAGTTGATTTGTCACTCAGCTTCTGGTATTCAGTGTGAGGTAGGGAATCCACAATGATTCCTCTCACATTGTGATGCTTTCTGTATATCTTTCTTTCTGTATCACTCAAGCCTCTTCTGTTGACAGCAACACCTTCTTCATCAACTGGAATAGTGATTCCATGTTCTATAATATCCCATAGTGAATCATCAATACCAATGATGTGGCTGTACATTTTGCTTTTCCACCATGAGAACTTTTCTGGGTCACAAGTAAACATTAGAGGTTTATTGCGTGACCTAGATTTTCTTTCTTCTGTACCGTAGTCATATGAATATGATGTAGAAGTACCAGTACCTCTTTGTGGTCTAGGAGAGGGTGGAGGGGAACTACTTGATGACATGTTTTTCTCAGGATCTCACTGACTCACTGTTAAGTGATTGAATATCAGAACCGGAGCTCTGATACCAACTGAAGGTGAGAAAAACACACAAGAAGGGGGGTTGAACTGTGTGGACACTTTTTCCTTTCTTTAAAACTTATGAACAAGTTCAGAATCAGATTTTGAACTGTTACTCAGAGTTAATTGCAGCGGTATAAAAAAAAGGAGAGAAAGGGAAAGAGAGACACAAGATGTTTTTATACTAGTTCCTTCCACAAGTTGGAAGTAGTCTAGTCCCCTTATTACTAACAAGAGATTTGAATTATAATCAACCTGATTACAATTGCTCAAACCACAAAGGTAAGGGACTTCCAATGCTCAAGCACTAAGCAAGAGACTTCTAGTGCTCAATACACAAAGTAAAGAGGCTTCTCTGCTCAAGACACACAGTCAAGAGACTTCTTTGCTCAAAGCACAAAGCTAAGAGACATCTACTTGCTCAATACACTAAGTAAAGAGACTTCTGGTTTGCTCAGTATACAGACTGAGACTTTGAGGTTTCAAACAGATTTTACAAATACAGTTTGAGTTGAACACTTGATCAAATATCAGAGGTGTTCACTTAATACAACACAGGTTTAGACTCTGTACTTAAGGAATTCTAAGATACACAAGTTTGAAAGAATTCCTAAGAGTTTTAGTGACTTATTGAACTTTTACAGCAAAACTGAGCACAGTTTCAGTCTTTAGTTTTTCAGAGTCTTGGCAATTTCCTTCTTCAAATCTTCATCCTTATATAGAGGATAATAGAGCTGTTGAGGATTGCCCAGTTTTGTAGCAAAGAGCCGTTGCAAATGTAAGCTAGGTCAGGCTGAAATTGTGAGCTAAAACTCAGCAGAAAGCAGAGCACGCAGCCATATTTGAATTTGCTTTCCTTAAAAGCTGGGGGAATGTTTTGGCCAAGGAGACAACTGTTCCATTGGAGTTGTTCTGACACTGCAGGCATTAAATGAAGACAGAGACAGTTGCTTTTCCATCCACGTCAGACTTCAGAAGCTTCTTCAGGAACACAGTACTTCAGAAGCAGGACTTCAGAAGCACTGTTCATCAGACGCACTTCTTCAGACGTTGACTTTCGTTGACCCTCAGACTCAGCCTTCAGACGTTGACTTCTGTTGACCTTCAGACTCAACCTTCAGAAGCACCCTTCAGACTCAGTCTTCAGACTCTGCCTTCAGAAGCACCCTTCAGACGCAGTCTTCAGACTCTGCCTTCAGAAGCTACTTCAGACCCAGTTTTGCTTCAGACTTGCAACCAAGGCTTCTATGCTTTCTTTCTTGCTCTTAGCTTGTTCTTCCAAAACCAATATTAATTACCAACATTAAGAACATGGTTTCTGCATACTTGAACAAAGCATTAGCAATACCAATTTTCTTTTTAACACTTTGTTATCATCAAAACCTCAAAGAGAGTTGTTCATACATTTTGTTTCAACAATCTCCCCCTATCCAAAAGAGAGTTGTTCATACATTTTGTTCCAACACCTTTTTATTATTTTTTTCTTTCGGTTACCACATAACAACTGTTTTTCCTTTTTATAGATTTAACAGCCCTTGCAGTTATGATCAGTTTCTTGATGTACGCTTACTACATGCTACGATATTAAAGTTGCATCTTTAAAATTGTTGATAATTTGACTAATTCAGATGATAATTTTATCATTAGAAACTTCACTTTTTAGTGTATTTTTGTTTACCTCTTTGTTTCTCCTATATTATATTAATTACTTGAAGTTATTTATTCTGCCTTTTTATTTACAAAAATCACTACACTAGATTATAACATTTATTTGTTTTCTCACTTTGACTTTTGAAACATGTTTACTATTTTCAATTTGCTTATTTTAGTTGTTCTTTTAACATGAATGTAATCGAATATGAAGGTTGAGAAATAAGGAATTCGGGAACACAAACTGGTAATATTATTTGGTAACAAAATAAAGTTAATAACTTAAATTGGTGTAATTTTTGCACTTTTTTTTCCGATCGTTTCATAACAAAGTACTGAATCTGTAAGTAAAAATATAATCAATTTGATATTTATATACGAAATTCTACAAAAACTCGTGCATCGCACGGGTTAGAGTCTAGTTATACTAAATGTTAAGTAGTGTTGCCCTAACCCTAATGATTAGCCCTAATTTTTAGTTTTGAAAAATTTTTATGAAAAAAACTCTTGGTGGGGATCGAACCAGGTACCACATGCTTCCAATTGACAACTCTTATCACCAAGGTACTGATGTTTTTCTTGACATGCAATTGCTTCAATGTTGTGTATTCGACACAAATTTCGGGTCCTCTTTCTTTCAATCTCACAATCCATAAATCATTTCTCACTCACTTTCATCTCTCTCACCATCATGCAATTGAACCTAATAACTATAATCCCGCCCTTTTTAACGGACCTAATTAATTTTTATGAAAAAAAAGGTCTGCAAGGAATTGAATTAGGTAACACATGAAAATGTCAGTTTTTTAAAAGTTACTAATGCCATTGCAATTCCATTTTTTATGACAGTTCCTTTTCATTATTATTTTTTCTTACAATTACCACATAACAGTTTCTTTTTATTATTATTTTTTCTTTCGGTTACCACATAGTAGTTCCTTTTCATTTTTTTCTTTCCATTTCCACATAGCAGTTTCTTTTTCTTTTCATTTTTATAGATTTAACAGCTTTTGTGGTTATGACCAATTTTTTTGTCCAGGCTTTTGTATATATTTTTTCTTTCGATTTGTCATTTTTACTGCTGTCCATCTTTTGTTTTTGTTACTTTTTGAGATAGTTTGATAACATAATACTGAATGTAACTATAAAAGTAATAATATAGTCAATTTGATAGTTATATATGAAACTCTACAAAACGCACGGGTTAGAGTCTAGTAATACTAAATGTTAGATAGTCTTGACCTAACCCTAATGACTAACCCTAATTTTTGGTTTTGAAAAAAATTTATGAAAAAACTCCTGGAGGGGATCGAACTAGGTACCACATGCTTCCAAATCACAACTCTTACCACCAAGGTACTGATGTTTTTTATGACATACAATTGCTTCAATGTTATGTATTCAACACAAATTTTGGGTCCTCTTTCTTTCAATCTCACAATTCCTAAATCATTTCTCACTCACTTTCATCTCTCTCACCATCATGCAATTGAACCTAATAACCATGACCCCGCCCTTTTTGATGGCCTAATTAATTTTTATGAAAAACAAGGTCTGCAAGGAATTGAATCAGGTAGCACATGAAAATGTCATTGCAATTCTTGTTTTGATAGCAGTTCCTCTTCATTATTAACGGTTCTTTTTCATTATTATTTTCTTTCAATTACCCCATAACAGTTCCTTTTTATTATTTTTTTCTTTCGGTTACCACATAACAGCTGTTTTTCCTTTTTATAGATTTAACAGCCCTTGCAGTTATGATCAGTTTCTTGATGTACGCTTACTACATGCTACGATATTAAAGTTGCATCTTTAAAATGGTTGATAATTTGACTAATTCAGATGATAATTTTATCATTAGAAACTTCACTTTTTAGTGTATTTTTGTTTACCTCTTTGTTTCTCCTATATTATATTAATTACTTGAAGTTACTTATTCTGCCTTTTTATTTACAAAAATCACTACACTAGATTATAACATTACTTTGTTTTCTCACTTTGACTTTTGAAACATGTTTACTATTTTCAATTTGCTTATTTTAGTTGTTCTTTTAACATGAATGTAATAGAATATGAAGGTTGAGAAATAAGGAATTCGGGAACACAAACTGGTAATATTATTTGGTAACAAAATAAAGTTAATAACTTAAATTGGTGTAATTTTTGCACTTTTTTCCGATCGTTTCATAACAAAGTACTGAATATGTAAGTAAAAATATAATCAATTTGATATTTATATACGAAATTCTACAAAAACCCGTGCATCGAACGGGTTAGAGTCTAGTTATACTAAATGTTAAGTAGTGTTGCCCTAACCCTAATGATTAGCCCTAATTTTTAGTTTTGAAAAAATTTTATGAAAAAAACTCTTGGTGGGGATCGAACTAGGTACCATGTAACACCCATATAGAGATTGCCTAGGATCTCTTACGAGTATTAAATTTTCGTACTGGATACATTAAATACAATACAAAAAGTTGACTTAAAAATTATACAATACATGTGTTCTGATACAATCTGAAAATCTGATACATAATATCCTCAATAATACACATCATAATACATCATATATATATACAACATCCATGTATAACTAAAGCAGCACGATCAGTCCATAGCTTTCTCTTTACCTTTACGTCGTGCTTCCTGCTGAGAACCTGCACCAGAAGGAAAGGGATGAGACATAATGTCTCAGTGAGCTCCTACCCTACCTACTGTTGGCAACCACAAGGAACCTAGGGTCGCCGTGCCTACCTTGGCAATCTTGGGGATACCTATGATCGCCAAGTCTTAACCTTACCCATAGTGGGCTACCTGACTGTTCCTGATAAACTGGTGATCAAGGGGTAATCTAGGATCACCGTCTGATAACTACTACCTGATATCTGATATCATTCTGATACTATTTCCTGCCTGATAATGTAATAGAATAATAACTGATGCATTTATGTTAGCTGTTAGCGTTGAACAAACAATATTATCTAAGTTCATTTTATGGAATGCCCCCGGGTGGAGTAACCCCGAAGCACATTCCCCTGATAACCGGTGAAAATTCATATCTTATCAGGCTAACACCGGACTCCTCTTGTCGTCGTGCGGTCATCCTTGCGGAGTAACGCGTCCCACTGGCGTGAACCTCCTGTGTCCCACTGGCGTGAACAATAGAAGACACGACTTAATAATAATCTTAACTTACGCGTATACCTCCCGTGTCCCACTGGCGTGAACGACGGAAGACGCGAATTAATATTCTTTAAAATTATGCATGAACCTTTCATGTTCCACTGGCGTGAACGATGAAAGTCACGACTTAATGATATTAATCTTAGTCTTTACTTTGCGTGAACCATTCGTGTCCCACTAGCGTGAACGACGAAGGTCACGGCTTAACATCTTAATAATTCTTGAACACTTAACCTATAAAAGGTTCTAGGCTTGAAAATGGTAACATTCTTATGCTTAATACGTGAAGAGTATCTTCTATGGTCTCATTAACCTATCAAGGTTCTTGACTCATCGTTCTCATGAGCCATTATCTAGAGCTTACTTAAGCATTAAACCTTAGTTCATGAATTTCCAAGCCTTGCGTAATCTTTGCTCACATGATTACTCAACCATTGGAAGCCTTTAGAATGAACTAAAATGGTGGTTTATGTTTCTAAAATGTATTAGGAGAAAACATTTGCAAAAAGCCATGCCCGCGCGCACCAGAACCCCCAGAACAGCTCAACTGTGTTGTGCTCTTCTGGCTTGGTCGCTACAAGCGACGGGTTGGTCACTACAAGCGACGGTAGGCAGGGAACCACCCTGTCTGGTCGCTACAAGCGACGGCTGGTCGCTGTAGCGACCATGACAGTACAAGTCATGTGTAAAAATGTGTTTTTCCACCATTTTTACCCATTCAAAGATACCCAAGCTTCCTAAACATGCTAGGAATGATTTTCCTTCATAAAATAACAATTTTAAACATATATGAGCAAGAATTAGCAAGCAAGGATTTAGGGTAAAAATTCTATAACTTTTCCTATGATGTAAAACACATAAAACTCACACTAGGAGGGTTCTAAAACCCAAGATGAGCTCACCTAAACCTTAATTGGTGCTGGTTATTCTTGAATACAGAAACCCTAGCTTGTTCCTTTCCTTGATTCTTCCTTGTTTCTTCTTTATTTGTTCTAACTTTTCACAAACCAACTTGCTAGCAACCTTCACAAGAACTTGGGTGAAAGCTTGATGGATTTGGGTGAGAATGAGGGGGCGTGAGAGTGAGAGAATGAGGGAGAGGGAGCTGAATTTTTGGGGAGAGTGAGGGAAAGAAGATAAAAATGAATGGAGAAATATCTTGTTCTCTTAATAAATAAATCTTCCCATTTCAAATAATCACCAAAATGCCATTGCCTTATATTACAAAATTGCCATGCTTCTTAATAGCTTCTAATACTGATAACTGATACTTATAAGCGGGATATTACATACCACATGCTTCCAATTGACAACTCTTATCACCAAGGTACTGATGTTTTTCTTGACATGCAATTGCTTCAATGTTGTGTATTCGACACAAATTTCGGGTCCTCTTTCTTTCAATCTCACAATCCATAAATCATTTCTCACTCACTTTCATCTCTCTCACCATCATGCAATTGAACTTAATAACTATAATCCCGCCCTTTTTAACGGACCTAATTAATTTTTATGAAAAAAAAGGTCTGCAAGGAATTGAATTAGGTAACACATGAAAATGTCAGTTTTTTAAAAGTTACTAATGCCATTGCAATTCCATTTTTTATGACAGTTCCTTTTCATTATTATTTTTTCTTACAATTACCACATAACAGTTTCTTTTTATTATTATTTTTTCTTTCGGTTACCACATAGTAGTTCCTTTTCATTTTTTTCTTTCCATTTCCACATAGCAGTTTCTTTTTCTTTTCATTTTTATAGATTTAACAGCTTTTGTGGTTATGACCAATTTTTTTGTCCAGGCTTTTGTATATATTTTTTCTTTCGATTTGTCATTTTTATTGTTGTCCATCTTTTGTTTTTGTTACTTTTTGAGATAGTTTGATAACATAATACTGAATGTAACTATAAAAGTAATAATATAGTCAATTTGATAGTTATATATGAAACTCTACAAAACCCGTGCATTGCACGGGTTAGAGTCTAGTAATACTAAATGTTAGATAGTCTTGACCTAACCCTAATGACTAACCCTAATTTTTGGTTTTGAAAAAAATTAATGAAAAAACTCCTGGAGGGGATCGAACTAGGTACCACATGCTTCCAAATCACAACTCTTACCACCAAGGTACTGATGCTTTTTATGACATACAATTGCTTCAATGTTATGTATTCAACACAAATTTTGGGTCCTCTTTCTTTCAATCTCACAATTCCTAAATCATTTCTCACTCACTTTCATCTCTCTCACCATCATGCAATTGAACCTAATAACCATGACCCCGCCCTTTTTGATGGCCTAATTAATTTTTATGAAAAACAAGGTCTGCAAGGAATTGAATCAGGTAGCACATGAAAATGTCATTTTTTTTAAAAAATCACTAACGCCATTGCAATTCCTTTTTTGCTAGAAATTCTTTTTCATTAGTAACGGTTCCTTTTCACTATTATTTTTTCTTTCAATTACCACATAGCAGTTCCTTTTTATTACTTTTTCTTTCAGTTTCCACATAACAATTGTTTTTCCTTTTTATAGATTTAACAGCCCTTGCGGTTAAGATCAGTTTCTTAGTGTACGCTTACTACGTGCTACGATATTAAAGTTTCATCTTTAAAATTGTTGATAATTTGACTAATTCAGATGATAATTTTATCAATAGAAACTTCACTTTTTAGTTTAATTTTGTCTACCTCTTTGTTTCTCCTATATTATATTAATTACTTGAAGTTATTATTTCTGCCTTTTTTTTTTGCAAAAATCACTACACTAGATTATAACATTACTTTGTTTTCTCACTTTGACTTTTAGCAGGAATTTGTTTTCATAATTTTTTTTCAAAACAAAAAATTAGGGTTAGTCATAGAGTTAGGTCAAGACTACCTAACATTTAGTATTACTAGACTCTAACCCGTGCAAGTTTTTGTAGAGTTTCATATATAACTATCAAATTGGTTATATTATTATTATTATTATAGTTGCATTCAATATTATGTTATCAAACTACTTCAAAAAGCAACAACATGCTTCCAAATCACAACTCTTACCACCAAGGTACTGATGTTTTTTATGACATGCAATTGCTTCAATGTTATGTATTCAACACAAATTTTGGGCCCTCTTTCTTTCAATCTCACAATTCCTAAATCATTTCTCACTCACTATCATCTCTCTTACCATCATGCAATTGAACCTAATAACCATAACCCCGCCCTTTTTGACGGACCTAATTATTTTTTATGAAAAAGAGGTCTGCAAGGAATTGAATCAGGTAGCACATGAAAATGTCATTTTTTTAAAAAACCACTAACGCCATTGCAATTCTTTTTTTGATAGCAGTTCTTTTTCATTAGTAACGGTTCCTTTTCACTATTATTTTTTCTTTCAATTACCACATAGCAGTTCCTTTTTTATTATTTTTTTTCTTTCAGTTACCACATAAAAATTGCTTTTCCTTTTTATAGATTTAACAGCCCTTACGGTTAGGATCAGTTTCTTAGTGTACGCTTACTACGTGCTACATTATTAAAGTTGCATCTTTAAAATTGTTGATAATTTGACTAATTCAGATGATAATTTTATCACTAGAAACTTCACTTTTTAGTGTAATTTTGTCTACCTCTTTGTTTCTCTTATATTATATTAATTACTTGAAGTTATTTATTCTGCCTTTTTATTTGCAAAAATCACTACACTAGATTATAACATTACTTTGTTTTCTCACTTTGACTTTTGAAACATGTTTACTATTTTCAATTTGCTTATTTTAGTTGTTCTTTTAACATGAATGTAATCAAATATGAAGGTTGAGAAAGAAGGAATTCGAAAACACAAACTGGTAATATTATTTGGTAACAAAATAAAGTTAATAACTTAAATTGGTGTAATTTTTGCACCTTTTCTTTTGTTTTTTTTCGATCGTTTCATATCAAACCGGGTTGAAGATGGTCTAGATCCAATGATTTGCCAATACGACATTAATGTTTATGATGTCTACATGTTTGATTCCAAAACATATATGCAATTAAAGAGAAGGAAAACAAGCAGAAATCCTATTTCCCACTACCGCCCCCATTTTCTTTCTTTCCCAAATCTGATTCAGCAATTAACCGTCAAATGAGATATGAAATTAAAGAGAAGGAAAACAAGAACTCCTATTTGCCACTACCCCACTACCGCCCCCACTTTCTTTCTTTCCCCAAATATAATTCAGCAATTAACAACTTCAACACATAAATTAGTAACTGCATGAATACAATGATTCAAAAAAGAAAAAAAGGTAATTTTTCAGAAATGAACTTTCTTTTGCAGAATTCTGTTTTGTTTTGATATTATATATTAATATGTTCTTGCAATTGACATTTATATGTTTTTGCTAAGTTCCTACAAAATGCAGATAAATAGATTGTTGAAGGCATGCTGTTTATGTGGTTGTTATAGACATATTATCTCTAAAATTCATCATTGTTCTGCTCCTGTTTGGATTTTTTTTACTAAATGAGTGTCTCTGTTGCACAAGGTTTGTACCTTCATCTTCTTCTACATTAGATTCTCGATTTCTTTTCCTATTTTATTTGTTACTTTGATCTTTTATAGTGTCGTGTGAATTATTTTTTACTTTGATATGGTGGTCCTGTTAAGCTCTGCAAAGTAACAATTATTTAGTTGTTCTGCTTTTGTCTTTAACCTAAAATAAGGTTTCAACCACTGGGATACTTTATAATAGGCGTGGCAACAGACATGCCATGCAGATTAGATATTTATGGCTTATGTGTTATTTGGTATGTTCTTGAACTATTTCTATTTCTCATTCTCATTTTATTTTTTGAAAATGATGTTTCTTATGGCTGTTGATGTGACTTTCCTTATGGTTTGGTTCTCTCATATCATCGTTGATGCCACTTTCCCTCTGATTTTTCTCTCCATCTTTTTTTGATTTTTTGGAGAACCATTTATAATGTTGGATTTCTTTTAATTATCCTCGGCTTATTGTGACGGTCAAATACAATATTTTGTCGGACAGAACAATCTACGTCAACTTGATTTTTATTCATTTGTTATTTTTTCTATCTACAAATTTGTTGCTCACAACTCATTGTTGTGTGTGTTTTTTTACAGCAAAGTAGTAATGTCCATTATTTAAGAGACTCAACACACCAATTGGAATGAAGGTAGTCAATGAATTCTATATTATGTATCCTTTTCGTTAATCATATTCTACTTTTTTTTTTGAAGAATTTAATCATATTCTAACTGGTAACTAAATAAAATTAATCCCCTTAAATGCTAATTCTTGGAGCAGAAAATATGAACAGGAACAAAAAACCATAAGTTCAACGAAGCAGCAATTTATGTTAATTCTTCTTTTACAATTTTCTATTCTATTTTATTTTTGAACCATGTATTTGCTTTTTGTTTTGCTAATTTGTTCTTTGTTTAATTAATTTTTCCTGCATTCTTTTTGTAGACGGTGCACTTTTGAAAGATGCTCACATTGGGTAACATCCATGACTAGGGAAATATGCAAGGTTAAACTTTATATTGGACTGCAAAGACATAATTTACTGATATAAGAGATACCATCAAAAGCATGATGTTTGTGTAGGGATGTTATGAGGGAGCCATTTTTACTTGGTGTTTTGAAGTTAAGGTGTAGTCTATGTTACATTTTTTAGATGTGCAGTGTGTTTTAATTATGACTTTCTAAAACAACCCGTGCATCGCACGGGTCGAAGTCTAGTATAATTAATTTAGTGGATCCAATTTACGCTTCTATAAAATGTAAAACTTTTATAAGATGTGTGTTATTTGAACAACCATTTGGTTGACAACTTATGGGACAACCATAGAATTACAAAGAAAAAGTAGATATTGGCACGAAAATCAAAACAATAGAGAGATAAAGTAAATACATAATGTGAGTGTAAAAGATAAAGTTGTCACAAATGGTTGTACAAATATCATTTCTCCTTATTATAAACATATATAATAAAAAGGTGACCACCACACTACCAATCCATAAAAGGGTGATAGAGTTATTCATGTTGACATGACAACAATCAACATCATTTATTTATCTTCTACTATTTATAATATATCTATATGTAACATAAATAATAAAAAACAAATAAATGATTTTTATTGGTGTCAACTTAATATCTAATCTACATACATTTTGATCCATCAAAACCACTGTTTATTATAAGGAGCTTAATGGGACCCATTGATGTTTCCATTTGAGCATATATTTTTTATTTATGCTTTCTCTCGTTCTTTTTTTAAGCAAAGTATATTATTATTTTTTTTTAAGAGGCTAAAATGATATATTACCACCACAAAAAAGTCATCCAGCGCAAGGCGTGCTAAGAAAGACTTAAAAGATCAAAATTACAAACCCGAAAAAGATAAACAAAACAAAAAAAAAAAAGAGCAAAAAGGAGGTAAGTTATAGAAGTGAGGCAAAACATGGGATTTTACCTCCAAAAATTGTAGTCGAAATTGAATAAAACAAATTTCGATTTAAACCATCAAAACACAAAAGCTTAACTTGTTCGCCCATGGAAAGAATAAGCTCCTCCTTATGTTGGAAAATACGTCTATTTCTCTCTTTCCAAATAATGGAAACAACTGCTAACCAAAACATCTTGAACACTAAACACATATTTTTAGAGAAACCTCGGAAACTGCAAAACCGGTTTAGATGCACAACTAAATTCCGAGAAAATGCCGAAGAAATCCCTAACCAATCACAAATCACATACCAAATGCTACCGAAAAAATCACAAGACACAAACAAATGATCTCTATCCTCATTACTCCTGCATCCTTCTGTACAAAGCTGCTCATCAATGGTCAACACATGTTGTCTCAATAAATTATCTTTGGTAGGAAGTCGATTAAGTAGCAGACGCCAAGCTAACAAAGAGACCTTTAACGGAACTGCCTTTAACCATAATATATGACTGAAATTACTATGATCAGTAACAATTACGTCATTATCAAAAGCATCAATCAAATACTGGTATGTGGTGCTCACTGTGTACTTAGAAGAATGAGCTCGCCAACTCCACCTATCCACCATGCCACCCTGCAATACCACAGAAGATAAAAGTTCCACACACTCCCTCACCAAATCCTCCTCCCACGCAAACAACCTACGTCGCCACTTCCACGCCTCCCCATATTCCCCCCAACCTAGAGAAAACATATCAATTACACTAACCAATTTATTCTCAGCCAACTCAAACAATTTGTTAAAACTAGACGAGAACGACACTCCATCTAACCAAGGTTCCTTCCAAAAAAGAGAGAAAGGAGTATCCATATACAAATAACTAAGCAATAATGTTTGATGGATCTCCAATAGTTGCATACATCTTGAAAGAGAGAAAGAGATAATTGAGAGTGATGTGATAAATTCACTACTAGAAAATTCGATTTTTGCGACGGATTTTTGTGACGGGATAAATTCTGTCGCAAATTGTGACGGATTTTGTGACGGTTTTGGTGAAGATGTCAGTAGCGACGGATTTTGTGATGGATTTGGTCGTCGCTAAGTATCCGTCACAAATTCTGTCAGAAATTTGATAGGACCAAGTTTTGTGAGGGAATTAGCGACGGTTTGATTCCATCTCTAAATATCCCGTCGCACATTCCGTCGAAAATCCCCCTTATGCTTAGTGACGTCCTTGTTTTCCGTCACAAAGAGTTTTTGCATTTTTTATTATTGATCCAAAAGTGTAAAATACTTTTAATTTTTGGCTTAGCTGAGACTTGAACCTAAGACCTTTTATTGAATGGCTGGGCAATTTACCACCACATCATGTTACTCTTTTGTTATTTGATTCAATTTGTTGTAATTAGTATGTTATAACAGATTTTTTTTTTAAACTTTTCATTTTCTTCCACTAGCAAATACGGTGAAACTCAAACCCCTCTTTCTCCTCAAAAACGAATCTTCAAACAAAAACATCTTCATATTCCAAATCCAGATCCTCTCCAATTTATTGTCTCATGTCATCTCACTTGCGCTAATTTCCATATCAATCCAACTGTTAAGAGTTAATAAAAAAAAAAAACATGATACAGAAGGAATCAGTGATCAAGCGATGGACCTTTCACCACCTGTAACCATGAACGTCAGTGACGAGGTCTTCGAATGTGTATCACGGTGGTATCGATCCCGTACGCATTCTAAATCAGGTATATACCAATTCTCCAATTCAAACACAGTTTTCATCGATCCCGTACGCATTCTAAATCGTTCCTACAACCGCTTCACTCTTTCTCCATCCACCTACTATCCTCGTTTCTTCAAATCCCTAACCCCCAAAACCACCGTTTCTTCATCCCCCTCAAAACGCAAACGGAAACGGAAAAAACGTAAACGGACTTCGGAACAATCTCGACCGTTCAATTATAGAGAACAAATTGCACTTCAGCGCCATCAGGTTTTTTATTTTCAACTAATCCCCAATTCACCCTTCCTTTCAAATCGTAGGAGTATAAATTAGACTGCACTAGTTATTGGTGATTTACTTTTCAATTATTAACTATTATTGTGTTTAGTGTAGGAATTGAGGCCTTTGTTGTTGAAGGCACATGAGTGTTTGTTGAAGTCGAATGGACTTTTGGATGCTTTGAAAGATTTGAGAAGTGAAAGTGATTTTTATTGCTTGAATGAGAAGTGTGAGGGTGGTGAACAATGTTTTGTTGAACTGGGACACCAAGCTCCGGATCTTGTTGTTACGTTAAATTTACGTATCCGTGACACTGATAAGGACTTGGAAGGTGTGATTTTCTTCTCCCAAACTGATCTTTTTACTCATGTTCATTTAATTTAGTATCTTGTTTTTGAGGATTTGATTAAATATTTAATCATAGGCGAATGAAATAGAACACACTTCTTAAAGAATGTTTGTAGTTAATAATTTGTGAAGTGTATGAAAATTATATTAATATTAGAATTAGAATTTAGTAACTATACACTTACACAATAAGTCTCAATCATGTTTCACCTCTTTAAGTAGTAATAACATGATGTGATGAGTTAAAGGAATATTTTAATTTTATCATTATCAGTGCAAAGTTATTGAACTTTTGTGATTATTTTCCAATTGGAAGAAGAATGAGTAATTGATCATGTATTGGATGCTATGTGATGGAATATATTTTAGTGGGGTTCTATTCATATCTGTTCTCTGTTCTGTACTTTATCATCAATATGAACACATGCTAAGACTTACAATCAAGGGTTTTTAGTATCACAGTTTAGATATTTGTTTGTGTTGCTGCCAAATAGATTTAGTTTCTAAATTGTTAATACATTGCTGGACTAGTCATTACTTAGATTGTGTGTTGTTGCTGGTGAAGGAAATCTTACTGTGCTAATGTAAGTCTTTGACTTTTTAGACTCCCCAAATGTGCAATACTGTGAGCAAAGATTGATACTACCCATATTCAATAATTTTGTTGTTAATGACACCGAGGATGACGCAGTGGCTGAGATTTTGAACAATCATTATATAATGCCTCGAGAGAGCTGCTTTTACATGGTATGTTAAAACAACCATGATATATTATGGGATGTGTTTACTTTACATAGACTGTTTCTGTTGTTTATTAAGCTATCATGGAGTGTATCTTAACATATTTTATTTTCATTTATGGAAGTCAGATCTGGGACAGATTCGCAATCTCATTCCTGGTAATGGTTCATACATAACTCAAATTTTATTTCTTGTTATACGCCGTGGTTCTTCATCATATCTGTGGTTGTCATTGATATAAAAATTTAAGTGTTTATTTTTATGCAACAATCACCTTCATAAAAGAATTGGCATCCTTTTTACTTATTAATAACATTTCTAATTTTGTTCATTTCTTATCACTGAATAATTCTCCTTAAAAGTTGCATGACATGTGAATTGGGGTTGTCTTGAGTGTTGGCTAAATCAAATAATGTTAGATGAAGGTTTTGCTGGTCCACCTGTAATGTATGATATATGGCATTTCTTAAAGTATAAAGAACTTGTTTGTGTTTAGCTGGTCAAGTATGGGGCTGTTATCTTCCATATTTTATTGAGATTTTTAATGAATTTATGCAGCTCACACTGATTGTGGTTTCAACCTTATAATGGTGGATCCGCCTTGGGAAAATGCTAGTGCTCATCAGAAATCAAGGTGACGAATAAGATTTGTACTATGGTGTCTGATGTAGTATAAAAAAAATTGGCATACCATATATTGTCTGATTAAAGAGACTTTTATGTGAAATAATTTTTATTTGTATTGACTTTATAGAGCTCCATCTCTTATATCTTTATTGTTCAGATATACCTTTCTCCCACAAACTTATTGGGAGGTTGAAGCCTTTTCTTTAATTTGTATTTTCACTCTTTTTTGGGGGTGGAGGGGAAGCACATAGCATGCAAATCAACTGAATATTATTTAATTAGTTTTGAAGACATATTTCAGTATTCAATGATATTGTATGTTTTTAGGACCCTATTTAGATAACCAGTTTATTTGCTTTCAGCTTATAGCACAAGTGTTTATCATGATAAGCACTTATGTATAAAGAAAAGAATCCTGTTTAGCCAAGAATGCATCTAAATATCAATCATGGCTTCAACACCAGGTAACTAACTCTCTATACCTTTTACTCAATTCAACTCTTTGTTTTGTGTTATCATCGCAACAGTGACAAAAGTTTATTTATTTAATTGTTTAGAAATCTGAAGCTATAAAAAGAATTAACAATCAAAATCCTGAGTTTAAATCTGAACCAAATTGGACCAACCAGTTAGTCTTAGTCTCATCAATGAAACACAAGTTGCGAAGATACCGTGAATATGTTTTTATGTTGATGGGTTCAACTTTTGCACTTCGTTTGAAATGCTTGATCAATAGGGATGTATTTCGTTTGAAATGGAAATTAGTGTTCAATATTTGTTTACCTTCTTTGGAAACAGAAAATTTGATAGGAGTGAAATAAAACTGGACAAGTAATAGTAATAGGATGAACGAATAGATTTTATTGTCGATACAGCCCTGATCAGTGTCAATGTGATACTTAGGCCAAGAATGATACAATGAAACCCTATTTGTAATTCTCAGGTATTTGAGAGACCTGGTTTTCTCTTTCCATAAAGTCTAATTTCAATTAACTAGCTGATTATATTGTTGTCAACTTATTGAACCTGTTCAATTCTAACTAACTTATTGTTGACATTTTGGGCCAAATATCCAGCCGAATGAAAATTAGAAGATTTGTAGTTTCCCGTTTTCACTCCCCCAACTTCCTTTTCTCTCTGACCATTTTTACGTGAAATGTTTTGCTTCTTCTATATGTCAATCTTGTCTCTAAATAGAGTATTGTCACAAAAGAATTATAATTCAGAGTACTCATCTTTTATTTATCTGCCTCTTTTATCCCTTAAAAAGCAAGAGAAGAGCATGAATTCGCTATTATCTTACACTACCTCCGTCCCTAATTATAAGGTCATTTTGTTCAGTGCAAAATGTTACTTACAAAAGGGGACAAAGTAGTACATAGTTCCTTTCAGATAATTTTTGCTCTATTTCCCTTGGGGGGAGAACCACATTGTTTGAATTTATGTTTGCATTTGTTAGTCTTACATGTAAATCTGCTGGAAATATTTTTTCCCATAATAATAGTAAAATATCATTTGTGGCAGTCTAGAAGATCCCAAAGACAAAGCTCTGATGATGTGGATGTTGTTGGTCGTTTGCCTCTTCTGAATGACACTTATTACCGTGACATTCTCTGTGAAATGGGAGGAATGTTTGCAATTGCAAATAGAGTGGATAGTATTCACAGGAGGCCTTGGATTGGGTTTCAGTCATGGCGTGCTGCTGGTAGGAAGGTATTCCTTATGATATATTTACTTTGAGAAGTATAATAGATCTGTTTTTATATTAAACCATGCAGGTTTCAGAATTTTAAATTTTAAATAATCTTCGTTAATATAGCCTTCAGATTTAGATTAGTTTTCTATACAAAAGTTACCCCTTTTGATTCCAGATTCAAAGCACTAAGTGCACTTGTTAGCATTCTCCATATTAGATTTTTAAGTTATTATGCATCAAGTGACGCACACAGATTAAGTTTTGTTTTGGGAAAACTTGGTCTTCATTTCTCTTTGTGTCATTTTTACCCTTATTGCACCTGTGTTGCTTGATTTGAATCATTTTGGAAAAGCAGGTAGCATTGTCATTGGAAGCTGAAAGGGTTTTGGAAGAGACAATGCATGAGAATGCTAGAGGAGATGTAATATATTTTTGGGGACTGCTTCTTCCTCTTTTTCAAGCTTTACCGGTTTGAAACTCTGTTGTGCTCCCTTGTTGCTGTTTTGTTCTTCGAAACTTTTCATCCAATTGAGACCTGTTTTAGTGCTTGTTGGATTGGGTGCTTTTTTTTTGTGTACAACTTACTCGGCAGCCTTTGTTTTGGACCCTCACATGAAATATACAACCCCTCCAACCCTGGTGCTTCTCTGGTAATTCTGAACTGACCTATTCCCTATAGGATTTTTTTTTTTCTTTTCCTGATCACTATTAAATATAAATTAGTATTAAAAAATTAACAACAAAATAACTAAAAAAAATAAAATCTATATTATTAAACTATTACTTATATTATTATGATAATCTATTTTATCATGATCAGTTATCATAAACTTAAAGTATGTTTTGACATTTTCCTAGGATTTTATTATGATTCGTGTTACTATTCCATGGTTTGTAATCTCATACCCTCCTTCAGATTGTTGGTAAGATCTTGATTTTGACCACCCATATCCTCACTCATTTCCATTAAAAGGAAGAAAACGGTCCTGCTTTTGATGTTTTCATCACTTCCATTTGCTGTGCTTTGACCAAGGTTCCTTATTTGATGAATAACTACTTGTAGTCTTTTGTTCTGGATTTAAGCTAACAGATAGCAGGCCCTCTCTGAAGAAGGGATAGGGTACATACATTGCATTAAAGAATAAAGACGATTCAATGAATAATCTGTAAATAACAGTTTTTTTTTTTTTTTACAAAGATTATACTACCCAATTGCAAGTAACTGTTGGACTTGTCCTGTGATGTCTCCTCCCTTTTAAGGCTACATGCTATGCGTTGTTATTTTGGTTTTTAGAATAAGATGCTTGGCTTTGTTTGATCCATATTTACTTATTATCCACTCAGGCTCTCTTCTTTGCACCATGACATGATTGAATTATTCACATTTCAAAGAGTATAATGCTGTTTTTTCATCCGAAGTGTAACTGAGGAATATGGATATAAGTATTTATTTGAGGATAGTGAGGAATCCACACTATAGCTCCCATGTAAAATACTTGAATTCCCTTATGCACTTCTGTTTTTCTTCTTTCTCAATTAAAGTAAATATTCATTATATATCCAATTTAAGCAGCAAACCAATTTTTTATTATTCAACCAAGTGAGTTTTATATAAGATTAAGATGTTTATAAATTTTTGGCTCTTGGTCCTGATGTTTCATGCTTTCTTTCTCCTATATTAGATTGGCAACAAGGGGATCATTGCTGTTGGTGAGAACTGCAAGTCTCTAACTGATCTTAGCATTCGATTCTGTGATAGGTAAGACCTTATTCACAGTTTATTTATTCTTCCTCTCCATTTGTATTCTATTATCTTATGGTTTTTATTAGAGAAGCTTTTGCAACATGCTTTTGAAATATTTTTATGGCTGGTTCATTTTTTCTAAAACTCAATTTAATTCCATCATAAATTTATTATTTTTTAGAAATTGTGTTGACTTTATAGGAAATGAACTAATCATAATAAGTTTGTTCAAGATTGTGTAAAAAAAAAGTGTATTCTTAACTTTCCTATCATCATCATCATCATCATCATCATCATCATCATCATCATCATAATCATTATTGTTATAAGTATTGATGTTAGAGAGTTCATATCACATCTATTTCTTTTTAGTTTCTTTCTGAAATGACCGGCTTGCTCTCAATTACTTCTGAGCATTTTCTGTATTTTTTATCGTGAATGATGTCAATCTTAATTCTTAACTGCTTTGTTAAATTGCTAGGGTGGGTGATGGGGCCCTTATTGCTATAGCTGAGGGATGTTCCCTTCATTATCTGAATGTAAGTGGTTGCCACCAAATTGGAGATGTTGGACTGATAGCCATTGCAAGGGGTTCCCCTCAACTCTGTTATCTGGATGTGAGTGTACTGCAGGTGTGTATTCAAGTCTCTCCTTTATACCCAAAGTGATGTGGTTTCTTTAGTTACCGGATGTGGTTTTCTTTGAGGAATTTCTTGTGCTGTTTTGATTCAGTTTTAGTTCTTATGATTTAGACATTTAGCTATGCACATGGTCAGGACTACATATATGCTAGCATGCATTTGCTATGTTGTAGCCCCTTACGGGATATATAATGTAACTAGTGAGAAGGCTTATTCTATATAAAAGTGAGCAGTAAATCTTAATCGTTAGATCCACTCATGAATGGTTAAGTTTTATACATGAAGTCAATGTGACTTTTTTGAGTGAATAGAATAATTTCTAATCTTGACAATTTGTGTAATTGTTGTATATGGCTAAGATTTATTCTTCTCTCGCATAAAAAAATCCACTCGATACATCCCCTACATTATGATGCCAAACTTTTCTTAGGCTTACTAGTATATATTAGGATGGTTGTTGTCTGAAGTGAGGAAGATTAGAAATGTAGAAATAGTTTTCTCAATTGTCTTGTGGAATGCCCATGTTCTATCTGTAATCGGTATGGATGAGCCTACGTTTGTACACAAGAATATATGAACTGGTCGACTTATATGCTAATGTCCTAATGAAGTCTTGCAATTTTATTGTTATGCTTTTCCTTTTCCTTTTCATTACATTGCTCAATACAACTGCAGAATTTGGGCGATATGGCTATGGCTGAGTTGGGAGAAAACTGTCCATTGCTTAAAGAAATAGTACTTTCCCACTGCCGTCAAATATCGGATGTTGGTTTAGCCCATCTTGTAAAAAGTTGCACCATGTTAGAATCATGCCATATGGTTTATTGCTCTAGCATAACTTCAGCTGGAGTGGCCACTGTGGTTTCTAGTTGTCCCAACATAAAAAAGGTTCTTGTTGAGAAGTGGAAGGTTAGCAACCGGACCAAGCGCCGGGCAGGCTCTGTCATTTCCTACTTGTGTGTGGATCTTTAGACTTCCGTGTGACATAATAATTATGCATATCCTCAAGCGTTTTACACTATGGTGTGTGAATATAAATAAAGTTGCAAACTGTGAAAATGGATACAAGTGTAGGATGCATGACTGTATATGTTTTTCTACTCAAACAGAGGTTTTGTTCCCTTCATCAATAAAGTACTATTTCTGATACTAATTTTCATATTTTAGCCTCATTAACACTCCAGATACCTTGTCGTAGGAGTTGCAAGAGGATAGGAACCAATAGGCTTAGTTAAAAATATGTGTTGTATTTATTTATTTTGCTAATAAAAAAATGTGTTGTATTGATTTGGGGATAGATATAGTGAAGTTATATTGATGTAATTCAGAAAACTTTGTTCAGAACAATAAATATTTGCGTTGATTTGGCTAGTCTCTTGTTAGCGAGTGTTTTTATATCTTCAAGAAACTATTTTGCCTATATAAAAAAGAAGGGATTGCCATTAGCGACGGAAGTTAAACCGTAGCAAAAAATTTTCCAAGCAAATTAGCGTCAGCTTCGTTGCAACGCTAGACAAATTCCCAGAAATTTAGCGACGGAGATAATCCCTCACAAATTTTTGTAACGGTTTTTCCCCTCAGAAATTTGTGACGGGTTTTCACTCTCGTCGCTACTTTGCTACGGAAATTGGTGTTTTAAATCTCTGTTCTATGCGGGGTTTAGCGACGGATTTTTTGTGTTTTGCGACTGTCGGAAAGCCGTCGCAACTTGTGACGGACTATGTTATCCGTCGCTAATGGTTTGCGACGCCTACTTTTGCCACAGAACTCGCCTGCGTCGCAAAATCCGTCGGAAAAGGGTTAGTGACGGAAATTTGCCCATTTTGCGTCGGAATCGTACCGTCGCTAAAACTGGTTTTTTTAGTAGTGATTGATGAAATGATACGATGAGAGACATAGAGATAAAATGATATATTAATTGAGTGTTTAAGAATCTAAGGTATATGAATATCTTTGTTGATAACTAATTAGCGAAAAAAAACACTAACCTCTCATCAACCACTCTATCGGTGCCACCCATCAGGATTAGACAAGAATTCATTCCAGTTCTCAGAGAAGAGTGCAAACATTGTTTAAATATAATGAGAAAAGCAATAACGTACCTAAATGGAAGCGATGAATGACAAATTCGAAACATAAGGAATTACGAGTCGCAAAAGCGCTTCATGACTCAAAGCAAGATTGATCGTGGGGGAAGAAAGTAGCTAATAAGGAAATAGTTAAACCTATGTATTCAAATTGGAGGGAACCGTTCATCAACGGTTGGAAATGTTTCAAGAGTACTCAAGTACGATCAAAAGATACGACTTTCCACTAACAAATCAACATATCAAATTGCGCCCCTAAAAAAGCAATTGTCGCTTTGTTACGTCATGCTTCGAACACGTGTCATAACGCTCAAGAAACGAGGCAAAGCAAACCATTGAGTTATCACATCAGAAGCCCTTTAGACTTTCACCTCACCGCTAAGTTGCAAGTCTTGGGTTGGGGGGCAGGGTATACAATCAGTAAATCGAGTTTAGGCTAAAATCGTATCACAAAAAAAAAAAAAAATTAAATTTATCCACATCTTGTAAAATTCAAATTTTTCCACTTCAATACTCTTAGACCAATTGTCCACTGCTTGGCCAAATGGCCCAGGGGGGATAATGTACCAGTATGGTCCTAAAAGGTCCAGGCTAGTCATTCATTAAGGAATCCAAGTAAATTAGCCCATCAGGAATAACATAGGAAGACCTAATAAATGGACCAAGTCAAAGAACATAAAGGTTACTACCTCAATAGGACATGTGGAATAAAACATGACTCAATCTCTTAGACGAGCTTTACTCATGTATTTATTTTCATATTCATTTGTATATGTTTAATAAGCATGAGTATCTAATTATCTAGGTTAGGTCATGTGGAGGAACTTCTTTATAATTGTTTGAATCATGTAACCTATAAAGTTCCTTTGATTACAAATGATTGCTTGTTTTTATTCGGTTATAATTTGTTCTTAATGTTTTTTATGCGTTTACAAATGTTCATAAACTGGTTTTGGTCTCGATGACTACTAACCCTAACTTTGGGGCTTGACCTAATTTTAATCGTTCAATCTTTAATAACTTTAGAAATATTTTATTATTGCTTTGTGATAATAATTTGGCGTACCTTCAAACCTTAGTTGGATATGGTTTCACCTAAGACATTAGGGTGTTGTAAGTAGAGAAGAGTGTAAGTGGCCTAGAAATTGACTTGAATATTTTGATCAGATGTCGTGAAACTAAACTATTTGGACAATTGTAACCAAGGGGGCGAGTTACAAAGTAATAATGAAGAGAGACGAATCTATCATGACCTAATCGTTGTTTTACCTATTTCCTTAAAGTGTAGTTAATCCAACCATAGTAGTTAAGTTGAGATTTCACGATCGATGTTGATACAAACTTATAAATGTTACTACTTGATGACGATTTAATACACTTGTTAAAATCAACCATAAATTTTCCATGAAGATAACGAAATTTGAAGATATTAATGGGTTTGTGGAAAATGGATAAAGAGATTTCAAACCGTTTTGTTTTATTATAAAAGTGTATTCTCCACCTCCAGACACTTTCAAGGACGACAGTTTCAACTTCGACGATGAAGGTATTGAAAGAAGACGTCGTTTGCTTATCTTCATCATTGGAATTCGAAGACAAGCCATTTGTGCCATCTTTCTCAAGCTTTAGAGATGAATTTCGAGTTATTGGAAGCAATTATGATTTTTGTGACGAATGATTCTCTCATGATTTCAATTGAAGAATTATGGATTTGGAATTTTTTTGACCTGCACAATGGAACTGTTGTAGCATTGGAGAGTGATGAAGAGTGTTGTTTAGGACGAAGAAGACATTGTTGTGCAAAGTAACGACGAAGTGATCTCTGTTTCTTTTGTGGTTTTGTGGTGAAATGAAAAAAAACTTGCGGTGTGGAAAAGATTATATGTTTAGTGTTTGAAAATTCCTCACACCCAGGTGTGTGAAAAATTAATCAAACTTATATATGTGAAACACTCATCTAGTTCATGGAATTAGGTAGAAGAAATTGGGAATTAATTAGGGATTCAAGATTTCTGGTAATAGGTATGAGTTGTTGAAACAAATTGGATTTTAGAACAATGTCTCTTAGGTTTTGATGATAACAATATATGAAATAATAATTTGGGTACTTTAATGTTTGTTCAAGTGTGCAGAATCATATAAATAAATTCTGATTCTGAAGTCAACATTCTGACTCTAACACATTATACTCTGAACGAAGAACATTTTTGGCACTCAAGACAAGCTCTAAAGACAAGACTTTGTAGTCAATGAAGAGTTAAAGCTCTGATCGGTATGTATCAAGACAAGCACTTATATAAATACAAGTTTTAAAGGATGAAGTCAACAGTCAATGTTTTGAAGAACATTCGACCAATTTTATCTTCTTCTGATGGAACGTCGTTGTCCATGTTGTGCAGTACGTTTTGTCCTTGCTAAATTAAATGAAGACAACGTTGCAGAAACGAGCGAAGCTCTTACAAGACAAAGAGGAAGCAACCTATCATTCTAAAAGAAACATAGAAATTTTAAAGTACTGCTCAACTGAATTATCCATTGGAGGCAAAGTTTTCAAATTTGAAGATAGCTCCTGATGCACGATCAATTTCTTTAAACAACATCTCTACAATTCTCTTATATAAGAACCTTGAACATTTGAAGAAGATAGAGCACTACACGCTTTCAAACTGCGCCCAAACTTTAATCAAATTTTAAGCACACAGAAACACTTAAATTTTTTTTACAAACTTTATTTTTTAGAATTTCTTAAGTGTTTAGAAATCATTTGAGCTTAATTTAGTTTATCACTCTTTGAGTCTAAAGTGTAAACAAAAATCCATCTTATTTGTAAACTCTGATTATAAAAGTCCTCAAGGTGAGGCATGAAATCTTAGATTTGTGTGTCTAAGTATGAGTAATCTTATGTAATAATATTATAGTAGAAAAATCTCTCTTGTGTGAGGGGACCGACGTAATCCCAGATTGTGGGGTCAACCAGGATAAATATTTATGTCCTTCTCTTCTCTTATCTCTGATTATCTTTTGCATTCTCTGATCGGTTTTTAACTTAGTAAAAAATTTGAAAAAATCCTACACAATTCAATCGTCTTCTTTTATTTTTCTCACCTTCATGAGTCAACATCATACGTCAATTAAAATGTCTGCATGGCATATCTAGTCATGATTCCATTGGCTCATTCAGCGACCCATTTGACATGAGGGACGAATTATACTTACAATCAATATTGTAAGGACTAAAATTACTATTAAATTTTTGTATACCGTTAAAATTATGTAGGACTAAAATTGAAAGCTCGTATATTTATTTGGATTAAAAACATATTTTATCCAAAAACTTACGACCATCTTAATGGGAAAATGAATCTCAATTGAAACGGTTTCTATTTTGCTCAATAAATAAATCTCAAACACAAGCTCAATAGTACTTTTTTTCCTTTATATTTTTATATATCTTTTTCTCTTTCATGTTTAATGATTTAAATATAACAATCGAGAAAACTTAGAGAGATTTTCACTTAAAAAATTCATTTCCTCTTAACGGATACTACACCACAAAAACGGATTCTAACAAATGAGAACAAACACGTGATCTAATCTAAGATTGATAATTGTTTTGCCAAAGTCAAATGCATGTTGAACTTGTACAATTGCGTGGCGTGCCACTTGCGAATCTCACCAAAAAACAATGTCGATTTTAATCATACGGAGTAAAAAATAAAATAAAAAATCGATTGCATTTAATGCCTCAATATTGTCAAAGTGTCGGTATGAAATGAATTAATTGAATGGGGGCACCAAATGACCTATCCCAGTTTTTTTTTTTTTGGGAAAGAAAATGACCTATCCTAGTGTTCTGTGAATTCTTCTCACTTCCCTGTTATCAAATGAGTGGTCTACGTTATTAGTTGCATGGGAAACAACTAGCCCCTTCTCTAAATATGGAAGCAATCATTTATTTGAAAAGAAAAATCATGCTATCTCATTTGAAAAATGTTTTATATACACTTTAAAATAAAGAGGAAAATAAATAAATTGATATATGTGATGGTATAATGATGTGATAAAAAAAGAGATAGAAGATTTGTTACGTGTTGGTTTTATATACACATAGAAATATGTGAAGATTTGGACACCGGATCCACCTAACCATCACATATAAATAAATTGATATATGTGATGGTTTTATATACACTTTGAAATATGTTTATGAAATTAAATCATGTTTATTATCATTGTTGATTTTATTTTACAAACAAGTGTACGTAAGAGTGTTTTTCAGTCTTAATTCTCTATCTTTATGAGAAAAATATCTTAGTGATCCGAGTATGGTTAGGAAGTAAAGAAAGTCTAACTAAAAATTACGTAGTTACAATTGAAATTTTGATGTTTTCCAAATTGAAAAATATCTTTGCGTGGGGTCTTTTGCAAAACTGTCTTCTAACAACCAATAACTTAATCAGGCGAAGGGTCCTTCAACCAAATACATTTTTTTCTCAGGAGGTTGTGGCCCACGGGAGGATTATGATCATCTGTTTTTGACCTGTGACTATTTTGGACAAATTTGGTATGAAATTTATAATTGGCTCAGAGTGGTTTCAACTAAACCAGTTTGAGTAAAGGATCACTTCCTTCTTTTTCGATCGTTAGGCGGCTTCTCAAAAAACATTTGTTCTGCTTTTTATTTAATTTGGCTTTTTTGCGTTTGGATTATCTGATGGGACATGAATGCCAGAGTTTTTCAACAAAAGGGGAATTCAATTATTCAGCTTATAGATAAAATTAAGCTTCAATCCTTCTGGTGGTTGAAGGCAAATTATCCTAATTTTGCTTTTAATTATCACATCTGGTGGCTTAATCCCCTTTTATGTTTGGGAATTATCACTTAATTTATTTTAGCTTCTGTATTTTAAGTGTGTCTGTTTTATGGCTATATCGCTTTTTTTCCATTGTTAACCTGATGTAACAAATATTTCTTCTACCTTAGTTCTTCTCTGGCACTCCTTGTGCTTGAGAGACTAAATTTTGATTAATATATTTCATTTTAGCTTCTTAAAAAAATGTAAGATATCATAAAAATATTTATAACACCTCAATTTTAATAAAATTATGCATAGAAGAAAACAAATATCACAAAATAAATTTATGATAAAACCATAAAACCATGGTACTAATTAGTGGCTTAAGTTTTGTGAAGATACTAATTTTTTACAAGTCTTTCAAAAAAAATAATTTCTTACAAATAACTTTATGTAATTATATCTCAATTCGACTTAAAATCGGATTAAAAATAAATTTGTAATTAATCATATTAAATTATGAATAATTCAGGGCGTGATAGTATCAACTATTGATATTTTTCTTTTTCAAGAGGATATATATTATATATATGGCACAATAGAAGTATAGTAGTTTTTTTCTTAAAAAAAAGTATATAGTTTTTGTTTGGCGATTATTATAAAAGCTAATTTTTTTTTTTAGGCAAAAGGAAAATTATATTAAAATAAAAAGAAAGATACAGAGATTTGGGGCATGAGACCTAACCCAGGTACAATCCAAATTGGAATACATCGTGATAAACCATATCAAGTGGACCGGTCCTAATCTATTCTAACAAAAATTCACTAGTCACGGGCGCAACCCAGCGAACCCGCGTACGAACACGAAACTAGGCTACAAAAAATATGAAGAGTGAACTTTTGCAAAAACAGATAGGATTTAAAAATGGCGAATGGATTGACCGCCAGCACGGTATCAAAATCCAAGTGCCAACAACTCCCTGAACAAGCAGCAAGCACAGAGCTCTTTCGAGCAAGTACCAAAGTTTAGGCAGCTATGACTCCTTGAAACCTGCAGAACTCAACATATCTGGAAACATCGGAGAATAGAAGGACAGACCACCAAACACAACGGCTTCCAAGAGACGCGTAAGAACTCAGATCATGAGTCCAATACGTTAGTAACCAGACCCTTTCAGGTTAATTGAATCAACGACCCCTTACAGGTATATGAAACCAACCACAACAACGGGCCGATCTTCAGCCACCCAATCCAATCTCTGATCATGAACATAAATAAAAAAACAAATAAAAACGCATACCAAATGGTCCCGGAGATCCACGAACACAACAACCAGCAACAACCATCAAAACACTAACACCACCAAGCGACCCAATAAACCAAACAACAACAAATAAGCTAATTTGGTTAATTGAGGAGTAAGTTAACAAAGTTCTAATGTGTGTCTTAGTGGTTACGATTTCTTTGGGTCCATTTAAGTGTTGGGCAAGTAATGGATATGTGTTCATTCAACGAATTATTTATATTTAACTGATTATCTTATTCATTTTATTAATCTTAGAGGCTTTCTACACAAAAAAAAATCAGTCTTTACTACAAGTGATTTGGCTAGCTTGTGTGTGGGTGATTTAGAAGGAAACAAGATATCGCTTCCTTCGGCAAAAAGAGGACTTAATACATCATTTGTTTGATAAAATAAAGCTATTGTCTTATTCATGGTTGAAAGCAAAAAAGCTTAATTACATCGTATATAATAAAGAAAAATAAGTTATCTATACTATATATAAAGGAAATGACCTCTTTTGGCTTTTTTAGGCTGACTTTTTCTCTTTCCCTAATTACCCTCAACTTTAAATACAAATAACACATATAAACAAATAGATAAGAGTAAATTCAAATATTAAAAAAAGTGTAACAAATTCAATCTTTATTGTCCATGATATATAAATTTTTTTCCATCATTTATTCTTTAAAAAAGATAATTGATGGGAGTGAATTCAAAATAAAAAAAAAAATTAACAAACACAATACGAATATATGTCCACTTTTTTCCTTTATGTTTTAAAAAGTGTAACAAACTAGATCGAGTATATACATATAAGATTTTGGACTTACTTTTTCATTATCTTAGTTATACTCAAACAATTTTTCTAAAATAATGATTATTGTTGGTGTCGTTAAAAAGATAAAAATTTAGATTAATTTTTTTTGTTATATTGTTGGTGTTATTGGAATAGTAAACAAAGTTAGTTTAGTTTGTTATAATTTGAAAGCTACAATCATTTATAATTTATACTTTTAATCAAAATCAAAATTTCATAAAAAACGCCGTTCATAATTTTTAAATTTTAACGCAATAAAAAGAGCGGAAAGACGTGCACTCCATCTTTTCGCTAGTTATTATAAATAACTTATTATAAATAACATATTCATGTTTGATGAAATAACTTATTTTTTTAAGCAAATGTGGTGATGATGGATTTGCGACACTCTAAGTAAAGTAAAATTAAAATAGAAGAGTACAAAAGTCTTGGGGGACATAAAACCTTTCATAGTATAGTGAAAAGACGAGCACGTATTGCACTAAAGTTTGAAAATTATGAACAGTGTTTTTCTATGAAATTTTGAATTTGATTAAAAGTATAAATATAAATGATTGTTGCTTTCAAATTATAACAAATCAAACTAACATTGTTTATCTATTTCAATGACATCAACAATGTAACAAAAAGGTATAATCTAAATTCATATCTTTTTAATGACACTAACAACAATCATTATTACAGAAAAAAATTGTTTTAGAGTATAATTGGGATAATAAAGAAGTTAGCCCAAAACCTTATATATATACTCGATCTAGTTTGTTACACGTTTTAAAGCATACAAGAAAAAAAACTGGACATATATTCATATTGTGTTTGTTACATTTTTTTTTTTTTAATTTTGACTTCACTCCATCTTTCCAAAAGAATAAGGATAAGAAAAAAAATGATATATCGTGAAAAATAAAGATTGAATTTGTTACACTTTTATTTAATATTTGAATTTACTCTTATCTATTTGCTATATGGGCTATTTGTATTTAAAGTTGAGGGTAATTTGAGAAAGAGAAAAAGTCAGTCCAGAAGAACCAAAAGAGACTATTTTCTTTATATATAGTATATTATTATTATTATTATTATTATTATTATTATTATTATTATTATTATTATTATTATTTATGGTATGCTTTTCCTAAAAGTAAGATAAAACAAAAACAAAGAAATAAATAGGAAAATGCCTTTAAAAGGGTGTACATATATTATTATATACTAGCGAAATGACGGACATGTACCGCTCTTTTTATTACGCTAACGTTTGAAATTATGAACGGTGTTTTATTATGAAATTTTGATTTTGATTAAAAGTAAAAATATAAATGTTTTTTGCTTTCAAATTATAACAAATCAAACTAATCATGATTATCTATTTCAATGACACCAACAATATAACAAAAAAAAATATAATCTAAAGGACAAAACTTAAGTACAATTCTTTAGGTGCTTTTCGTATGGTTCTTAACTAAAAATACAATTTTTTTTGGATATAACAAACTTTGAGAAAATTATGGATTTAATGAAATCATGGTGAATTTAGTTAAGAACCATACGAAAAGCACCTAAGAAATTGTACCTGAGTTTTTTCCTAATCTCTAAATTCTTATTTTTTTTAATGACACCAATAACAATCTTTATTATAGAAAAGGTTTTTTAAGGGTATACTTGGGATAATGAAAAAGTAAGCATAAATATACCCATCTAGTTTGTTACACTTTTTAAAGGATAAAAAAAAACAGGACACATATATACTCATATCGTGTTTGTTACACTTTTATTTTAATATTTGAATTTACTCTTATCTATTTGTTATATGTGCTATTTGTATTGAAAGTTGAGGGTAATTTTGGAAAGAGAAAAAGTCAGCCTAAAAGAGCCGAAACATGCTATATTTTCTTTATATATAGTATAGATAAACAAAAGTAAAATAACCCAAATTTGTAAAACAAAACAACCCTCAAGGGTATACAAAAATCACAAATCTCAATGTAGAGCAAGCAACCACACACTACTAGCACAACCAAGCACACTCGCGTGCAGATGCGAAACCAAATTGAAAAAAGCATGTAACGAATCTGATCACCAAAAATGTGAAACCCAATTGCGAAACAGGTAACGAATTCGGTGTGACTTGACAAAAACACATACAGATGCGAAACAAAGTTGCAAAAAACACGTAATAAATCCGGTGTGAGTTGATGAACACCGGATCCAAATCTTGATTACAGAGAGTGAATCCGCCGCCAACACGTAACGAATCTAAGAACCTACAATCTACTTCCAAACAAAAACAAACTCACTATCCTTTCTAGCCACGACCATTTCTAGCATAATAGTCCAATACATTGAGGATACATCAAATTAATAAAGAAAACAATACCATAAACACCAGCCAGAACCTCACGGGTTTTAAAGACCAAAAAACCAAACCATTTCGGGTTTTAATACAACCAACACGCCGCGCATGAACAACCCATGTCGACAACAGCACCATGGCCAACAAAACTTAGCCACTCCAACATTTAAAACACCAAAACGAGCAACACCCTTCAATAACATAACCCATCAGTGAATCTGGGCATAGAACACAACCTGCAAAGAATCACAACTCCCAAATCGATAGATCTAGAGGCACCAACAACAACGACACAACTGAAACCAGATCCAAGAGTAAATGTGGCGGCGTCGGTGGTTAATGACGAAATTTGACAAGTGCACCGAATCGTTTCCAAGCAGTAAAATAGTAAGTAAGATTGTTTCCACAAGGATTGACGTTTTGACGAGGTAATTAGCTAAACCTATTAAAAACAATAAAACATGGGATTTTGGAAATTTATTTTGATTGTGCAAAACAGTTGGATAGATTGTAAAAATAAAAGGGTTTGATTCAGAGTTTTAGCAATGATTAGGATTCTTCGAATCCCTTCTATCTCTTTGTTGGGATTATAAGGCAAATACAATTACCAGTTATAAAATGAGTTTTCTTATTTAAGTGGTTAGTTCAATGGGATCTACCGTCATTCCGAATGCCATGTTTTTTCCTTAATCACCTTAAAGGTCATACATGCAATACGGGATATGAGGTCGTCAATCTGATAGAGCTTTCTACATGGTCATATAGTTATTAAGGCTGAGACTCTCAATCTCACAGGTAATTGAAACGTAACATAGTTGGAATTCCTAAATTTTCATTTAAAGGAACCACTTTTACTTACAAATCTTAGAATTTCACCATATACCCTAATTAATCCTAATTGATTAAATAAATGAGAATAACCCTAATTAATTAGAGAAAGAAGGATAAAGTTCATATGTAACGATTCTGATGTAAGCCAGATTCCAATCTGCATCTAATCTAAGATCTGTCACACTGACTAGGTATGTCACACTCTCTAAAGCATGAAAACATTATATTGTGTGATACATACACTACAAGAAATTTGTCATTTTGCGACACTTACTCTGCGACCCTTGGCTTAGAACCTTCGCAAATTACACTTTTGCGACTGTTATTGCGACTGTTAGGCTTAAGGGTCACATGTTTTATACCTTTTTTCTTGCGCGCTTCACACTAAAGCTTTTTTTTTTCATTTTCTCTCTCCTTTCTCTTCAGAAACTCTCAAATCATAACATAATAAACGGCTTGCATTAATAAAAATCCAACAAATTAATAGAAGTCTATCTTAGAAACATTTCAAGTTAAGTTTACAGTTTAGATCATTTGAGTCCACCATACAACTAATAACTAATAACGGAGCAAGCAACACTGTTACCGCTTTTAATCCATGGATGAGTAGATCGTTAATCGTGATAATTTTCACAAATTGCAATGTTATTTGGCGATATTTTTGCTTAACATTAAGGCTATGTTTGGATTGGTGGGATGAGATGGAATGGGATGGAATGGAATGGAATAAACTTATGTTCCATTGTTTGGATTGTAAAAAACATGATGGAATGGAATGGAACCCAATGGTATCTATTCCATCTTATTCCATCACTTACACTCATTTTTGTTCCCCTCCAATTTGAGAGGTATACAATGGAATGGAGCTTGTTAATTGGATAATTACCCTTTTATCCTACTACCCTATTTCTTCTCCAGCTCACATATGCGTTTCTTCTTGCTTCCATGTTTCATCAACCCTTGCCTGGCCTGCGTCCTAGTTTCTTTTTCATGTGTTATATGTTTGCTAGAAATTACTCATATTATAATTATAATTCTTTACTGTGCAAAACGAATGATGAAATTCCAATGGTTTGATTTTGCACATTTCGGCTAGAAATTACTCCTATTGTTAATTCCACTTTTTGGTCAGTTTTGTTATGCGATTTTGATTTTTAAAATTATTCTAATAGATTTTAAATCAATAAAGGTTGAAATTCCAATGAATTTGAGATTGAAACATTGCAAACATGACGAAAAATCACAATGATTAAACCCGTTTTTGAAATTAATTTCAATATGTTCTCTTGTTAATTAAAAAAAGAAAGAAAGAAAAAACCACTATGTATGTGTTTTTTCCTTGTTTTGTTTAATTTGTAAGTCCTTGAATATTGTAAATAGAATGTATTAAGATTTTAGTAATAATAGTGTTTTTAAATAAGGGTAAAAATGGAATAAAAAAGTTATAACTTGTTCCTTTCCGTTCCCTTTCCAAACGATGGAATGAATACATTATTCCACCCCTTCATAAAATACCCAAACAATGGAATGAAATCTCTATTCCATTCCGCTCCATTCCACCTCATTCCATTGTATTCCTTTCCGCTCCACTCCGTTATGTTCCATCAATCCAAACAGAGCCTAAATGCTCATAACAGCAAATTTGTATCTATAGGAAAAAACAGAGAAACATTAAATATTTAAATGCATAAATTTTGTTAGAATTGAAGGAAAAGGAAAACTCAAATAAGTGGGTGAGTCTCGTTATCGTTTGTTGCTGGCAATTTAATTCAACATAGTACTTGAGTTGAACAGTAAGGGAGGGCCAGGCGTGGGTCGTGGCCTCTTCCTTCCTTAAACCAGCATTATGTGAGTCTAGTTTAGATACTTATTTAATATTCAACTGATTTAGTTGATAAGGAATTGACTGACACACATTATTGTAGGTTTAAACTCCGCTGTCAATATGATGATCTCTTTGTTATGTGTGATTTGTACCTACGTACATTAGTTAATCTTTGGAGTCCAATTCACCTAAGTTTTCCTTTGTAAAAAAAAATTACTTATTTAATAAAAAATACTAAAATATTATTATCACAACAAAATATCTGTGTTTAAAAAAACATTACTATATTTTTTAAACGATGAGTGACATCTATGTAAAAAATAATCCTAAAATAATTGTCACATTAAATTTTTAGTATAATATAAAACTTTTTTTTTTCCAACTGTGTCCTCTGATTAATATCACTCCCCACTAGGAATCTTAGCTAAGAAAGGGTGTAAGAATCAATTAGGAAGGTGTTAGAACAACAACCAGTATAAAAGAAATAAAAACCACACGACAATGAGACACGACTTTTGTTTATTCAGTTCGGTCAATTGTGTCTACCTCTGTAACTATAGAGCATCCATAGTTCTATTTAATTTTTGTGATGAATCAAAGTTTATAATGTTACAACATTCAATTGTGTTTATTCAGTTCGGTCAATTGTGTTTACAATAAGCTCATCAACGCTCTGCTAGCTCAACTCATTCTCCGTCTCTTGCCCCTATATTGTGTTTATATGAGCTGAACTCAACAAAAGGTGATAGGGTGAAACCTTAGCTCATGATGAGGTGTAAGAATCAAACCAATAACTTGATGAATGCAAACATTCAATGCAAATAAATTAAATTGGTGCATTTTTTTATGCTCATGTATAACGTGAACCACACAAATCAAATTTGACCGCTATTGTTCGAATATCGGTTTCAGATCATTCAAAACAGATCACTTGAGAATCAAACCAAAATATTATATTTTATCATTAATTATTTTTATTTCATACTATATCTTTTTTTGAACAAGGCAAAATAAAACATATTACTAACAAAAAAATATTATTCCTATCAAAAGACGTGTCAGAGTAGAACATCAAAATTTTATAACAAAGTCACTAAAAAAACATAAAGAAATTAACTATTGTCCAAGCAAACAAAAGGGAAAATCCACCAACTATAAAAGGGAAAATCCACCAACTATGATAACTTAAAACAAAATTAGCATATTTTACCTTCAACCACTAAAAAGAAAACAACTTAATTTTATCCATAAGCCGAAGGATTGATTTTTCCTTATTGTTAAATTTCCTGCCATATTAATAGTTTTATCTTACAAAGATGTTGATTTAATGTATTTTTTAGTCATTATATTTTATTTTTTTTCATTGTAACTATATACTTATTTTAATAGTATAAGAATATCTAAGTCATCATTAGACTTAATCACTGATTTCCAACATAAGGATTTCCACCCTCATGCAACTTTAATTCCCTCGTTAGGAAGTCAATCTGTCTTTCGTGGTTTGTTTCCTTTAATCATACTTCAAGAGAAGACAACTAGTGTGTTGATTGATTGACCATGTTTTGTGCAAAGAATGTCGATGTCATGAAGTTATGGGATTCCCCTTTTACAGAGTTGAATCTCGTCTTGCTTTCTAACGCCTCTAGGGTGTTTAAACAACGAGTTTCTTAATTTTTTCTTTTGTGTCTTTTCTTTCCCTCTAATAAAAAATTAATATTAAAAAATCTATAATATTCTTAAAGAACACTTAATTTTTTTAAATTTATAAAAAATATTAAATTTTAAAATATCAACCTGATTGATTTGAGGCAAACCAACCCATTTTTAATCACTTTAGTTTCATTTGGATTTAATAAAAAATTGTAAAATCCTAGTCAAAACAAATGAATTATTCTTACTTGGTTTGAATATATGGTCGTAAAAAACTGAACCAAACGAAGGCTTTACACTCCTAGGTGAGGGATACGAGGAATTTGAGTAGGGATGACAATTAGACCCATGTCTGATGGGTACCCGCAAAAACATCTGCAATGGGTAGGGTAAAACCCCGCTTTCATGAGTACGAGCTTGTGTCCGGGTAATTATCGGCAAATTTAAATGGGTATGGGTGCGGGTAAGGGTATTGTACTACACAGCCCAGCAATCCGCATATACATATTTAAATAATATGATAAATAATTTATTTATTTTTGGTGTATAATTAATTAATTTATTCAGCTATTTAAGCTTAAACCTAAATCTAAAAACTACTTAATACAGTAACTGCTCCCTCCTAGTGGAGTACAATTTTTTAGAGATATTTTGGATGTTTTTATTTGGCTAAGTACTGTGATTCATGCTATTTTATGCGTTGATTGGAAAATATTTGGACCATAGTTTTATTTTAATTGTGATGTTTTTATTGTCTTTTCATAATTAAAGTACAGGTATGGACACTTAGGTGCCCATAAGGTATGGGGAAGTGCACTAAAATTGTTGTTCACGAGGGTGCGAGCTCGGGTACATGTATTTTTTACAAACACGGGTATGGGGCAGGACACAGTAGTACCCTACCCATATGGTACCCATTGTTGTCACTAAATTTGAGTTGTATTAAGCTTTTTACTTATGTTTTTTTACTATTTAGAGTAATTAAAGAACCTATAGTTGAGAAACATAGTTTGTTTCTTAATTTGTGCAATCGTTTATAGCAAATATATTATAGGATGTTAAAAGCTACTCCATCCGGTCTTATTAATTTAGATAAATATAATAATTTTTGACTCAAATATCTTTTATAAATAGGATCGTAATGAACAGATTCAACAACACCGTTCTTTAAAAAGTTTAGAGTGTACATCTGTAATTCTCTTTTGCTAATTTTTTTTACTTATAGAAAACATGTTATGAATGTGTCTGGATTAGTTTGAATGTGTGTATCTCCATGGGATGAGATAGCTAGTACGAACCAATAGCATGTTTTCAAAACATCACTTTCAGCCAATAGCAAGTAGACATAACTCATCACCATTTTTATAGCCCCTCATCTTTACAACTCTCTCTAATTCACATAATATATGTTCATCATCTTTTTTTACTATCATATAAAGACAAATAATAATATATAAGATATTTTAGATTTGTCTCAATAAATATTTTTAAAATATCAAATTTTAATACCTTTTTGTTAATAAATAAATAAAATATTAAAAATCAAAGATGTGTATTGATACGCTTGAAACAATCAACAAGATCAATTAATTTGGGACGGAGGAAGTAGTCAAAATGAATGGTATCAAAATCATCAAACAACTATTTTAGTTCAAAATTTATAAATATATACATCATTTGATCATTATTATAAGCAAAATTTCATTTTTTAGATTAATTGTATAAAAAATGTATCTGGTCTATAATATAGACTAAATACATTATGAATCTAAAAAGTAATGAATTAATACACACTAGCTACCATCTCAACTACCAAGTAAAGGTCCCTACATCACTCCTTCCCTCCATTATATATAGAGCACACTTCTTACTTAGTTTTATCATAGTTCACTACCAAATATCACATTTGAACAGATATTGAACAATGGGTTCGAAAAAGGCAATCCTCATGCTAGGCCTCTTGGCTATGGCTCTTATTTCCTCAGTGATGTCCGCTAGGGACTTAACTGAAACTTCCACTGATGCTAAAAAGGGTGAGCTATATTATACTCCCTCTGTCCCAAATTATATGTAAAAAAACACATTTTCTTTGTCCCAAATTATAAGAAAAAACCAATTTTTATCATATTTAATTATGTTATTTCAAAAAATCATCATTTTCAAAGAGAAATTAAATGCAAATTGCATTTATTTTGCTCTCCCTTTAATTTTCTCTATAACTAACAACTAATGAAAATTGTTTTTACATCTTTTTATGAAACTTATTTCAAGAATAACACAAGAAACTATACTACAAATTACTATGTTTTAGTTTTCTTAATAAGTGTGAAATGATATTTTTTTTGCTTATAATTTGGGACGGAGGAAGTATATGTTTCTTTATATATGTTTTCATGAGCGTTTTAGATATACGTTTTAATTCTTTTCTACTTTTTGAAGGATAATTCTTTTATACTTAATTATATATTTTATACATTTTAATTAATTCTTTTCTATGTAAACGTTAATCTTCATGCACCTCAATGTTATATAAAAAATGATTTCAAATTTGCTTCATAACATACAAAGATGATCAATATGATATATATATATATATATTCAATAGTGAGTTTTATAAAATTTTCTATGATTATATATTCAATAAGAAGTTGTTGAGCGGTGTAAAATTATTCGAACATTACATCATTGTGATTTGATATTCCTATGTGGGTATATATATATATATATATATATATAAAAGTAATCATTTAATGATTCATATATATTGTGTTTGCAGAGGTTGTTGAAAAGACTAATGAATTAAACGATGCCAAATATGGAGGCTATGGTGGTGGTTATAACCACGGTGGTGGTTACAATGGTGGAGGTTATAACCACGGTGGTGGTTACAATGGTGGTGGTTATAATCACGGTGGTGGTTACAATGGTGGAGGTTATAACCACGGTGGTGGTTACAACCACGGTGGAGGTGGTTATAATCACGGTGGTGGTTACAATGGTGGAGGTTATAACCACGGTGGTGGTTACAACCACGGTGGAGGTGGTTACAACCACGGTGGAGGTGGTTACAATGGTGGTGGAGGTCATGGTGGTCATGGTGGAGGTGGTTACAATGGTGGTGGAGGTCATGGTGGTCACGGTGGTGCTGAATCTGTTGCCGTGCAAACAGAGGAAAAGACTAATGAAGTAAATGATGCCAAATATGGTGGTGGTAGTTACAACCATGGTGGAGGTAGTTACAACCATGGAGGAGGTAGTTATCACGACGGTAGAGGTGGTTACAACCGTGGTGGAGGTGGTCACGGTGGTCACGGTGGAGGTGGTCACGGTGGTCACGGTGCTGTGCAAACTGAGGACAAAACTCAAAACTGATCATAATGATATCTTCATGCACGATGCACTCTTTCTCAGTAATATATTTCATGAATAAAAATAATGTTGTATGTGGATACAAAAAAAAGGCATATACATAGATGGGCAGCAATTTCAATTGTTGTGTACTATCTATCTTGCCACTATATAGTATAGATAGATATTTCATCGGTGGAAATCATGTATAAATTTGCATCAGACTATGTATTACCTCTCCTTTTAACTTTATGGATGAGATTTCTATGAAAATTTCACCGATAAAAAAACACATAGCATAAAACATCTTGATCAGAGCCGGCCTAACACATATTGATGCTCAAGACGAAATCTAAAACGAGGTCTTTTAAGTTATTACTAGTTTGTGCGAAAAATAAATTATTAATAGTATTTTTTTTTACAAAAGTAAAATTTTTATTTAGTGATTTCAAACTTTTTTGGATGCAAAATCATTGATTAAATTATTGTAATCGGTTTCGTTTAACAATTCTTTTTCGATCGACAATAAAACAAATTCATTTAATCTTTTGTTGACACATTGTTGATCCTAAATAAAATATTATTAACTTTAATTTTGAAAAATAAAATCGGCAGACGTACGCATCTTGAAAAGAATCAATTATTTATATATAATTAAGGATATTAATTGATATATCATTTTCCAGTTATATTGTTTCTCTTAAAAGTTTTATCTCCATAAATAGAGGTATAAGATATAATAGGTAAAAAAATAAAAAATATATTTTGATGCCTTAGGCAAATGTCTAGTTTGCCTATAGTTTGGGTCGGCTATGTTCTTAATACATATTTTTAATATCGCGTTTGTCAATATCTAATTACTACAACGTGATCTCTATTTTATTTGATTATGCTAATTTTTATATGTTGTTCGTTTATTGAGATTGAGATAACTCCATGTTAATTTTAACAACAATAAGTCGATGTTAAATTCATTGAAATCACAATTAAAATGACCGCTCTGCCAGCCGAATAACTACACTAAATAGACAAATGCTTGACCTGAGCAATTACGGTCGCGAAATCAAATAAAGAAATTCAAACACAATTTCTTACCAAAACCAGCGTAAATCATTTTATTTGTCAATTTTACCTGTGTTTGTTATTTATATTATAATATTATAGAAATATAAATTAAATTGGTTGGCAAGTACAACTTAAATTATGGTTGCACGGACATTTGGTATGTTACAACTCAATTTAATATATTTGTATAAGACTATAATATAAATAATAAACATGAGAAAATTGGCAAATCAAATGATTTAGCAGCAATGTTTGCATGTGCTACTCATAAGTTGTTAATGTTGAATTTTATTTTGCCAATTTTAGTCGTAACACATGAAGATAATTTGGAAGGATACAAGAGAACATATTCATTATTTGTTTCGAGGGCCTTTTTGAATAATGGTCCCCATCTACAAGAGAACATATTCATGATTTAGCAGCAATGTTTGCAAGTGCTACTCATATGTTCTCTTATTTTTCAGACTTGCTTCATGTTAAAGTATAGTTTATTGATTCGTGTATATATAAGACAATTTTATGAGGATCAGCTAAAACGGTTGCAATAGAGAAGAGATGCATGAATCATGATTCAGTTACTGCATTCAGATTTTATCGAATCAAATTTCGCAAGCACAGAATGACTACACAAGGTTTTGCAATAGAGATGCTTACGTAGAACATGAATTTCTCAATATATACTTTTCAAAGAAGCACACCACAAGGTACAAAAATCATGTTCTTCATATCCTCATTAATCATGAATGAAATGACAAAATTGGTTTTGATTCACAAGTATGCGGTGACGACATGGTGGAAAACATATATGCAATTTGTAGGATGAAAAAGTGGCCTAAACCAGTATACAAGTAAACACTCTTAACCTGCCACTATAATTTGCAATGGCATGTAGTCTGGATTTCAGTATCTAAAAGTGCATCTTCTTGTCATATGGTAGAATATTTTAAAATATATATGGCTGGTAAGCAACAAAAAATGATGAGAATGGATGAGAGTATTCCTTATTATTTTGTTGAGCATAACATTTTTGTTGACCGTAACAGTTTTAAGTTATGGCTTGCATTTGTTATGTGCCTTTTGTTAGCGCAGCTTATTGATTTCTTGTGATCTAAGTAGTCTATGGAAGATGATGAATAATTAGAAAATGATGATGAAACTTAGATAAGAGAGTAATATGTTGCAACCAAATTTCATTAGTGAATTAATGGGATGTTTACAACTTATTTATAGTGGTTACTTGTTAGTCAAGTAACAAACTTAACCAACTAACTAGCTATATATTTGTAACTAACTCCTATTCTTACGGATTAACATGTAGTTTTAATTTTAAGTATTTGGAGTAGTTTCTAGCTTGTGGTAGCTTCTTAATTGAGAGAAGTATTTGATTCTACTAACCTTTCTTTTTTTATTAAATTATTATGTGGACATCGATAAGTTAGATGAGAAAGATTCTGAAAATGTTGAATAAGTTAGAATTTATACAAGTTATATAAATTAGAATTTGTATTATTTCAATTTTATTTACATAGACACACTCGTCGAAAAGTATAAAACGGTTTGATGCACTTGACCATATATGTAGAAAGAAAGACAATTCTTTTTCATATATCTCTCCTACTTAGAGTGAGCAATGGATGCTCTCAATTCCATTTTTGACAATCGATCTAGATATGGATTTAACTTATATATGTTCGACCATATCATTAAGTATGGGTCTGTCTATTTAGTAAAACATGTTTTTGTGCTCATCGTTTATAGCTTATGTTTTATAAGTTTATTTGACTAAAAAAGACATGTTTGATAACCGTCACTTTCTCATGAGCTTATAATTTATTTTTACTAGCTAATGGTTTTCGCTAAGCTAATTAAGTAGCTTATAGTTTTTTTATTTTACAAGAAGTAGTTTATAGCTTAATGCTTATAACTTATCATTTTTATCTAAATTTGACCATACAATCTTAATTGAAACAAAAATAGCATTTCTGTGTCATTTTATATTTATATACTAGTTCAACCGTTAATTTTAACAAAATGCTAATTCAATCAACTAACTTATTCGCTATAAATTCACCGGTTGTAAGCTAGCTTATCAGCTATTTACAATCTTTTAGTAAACATAGCCTATAAATATTTGCAATAACAATGTTTGAATATATTTAAAAAAACAATCAATATTAAAAAAAACTAATAATATTGCATTGAAAAAACAAAGACGTGAGAAAAGGTTGTTTTGGATAATGATTATATCAATCTTTTATTTAATTTAAAACTATGAGTAAAAGTTGTTCAAAATATAAATTATGCATTACAGTTACCACCAGGTCCTCCAAATTGAAGACAAAACCCAAATGGTTCATCTTGTTCTCCATAGTAATCAACTCCAAAACATTTAGGGACATCATTGAATTCTTCTACCGAGAACTTGTCAGGTCCATAATATGGTGATCCAGATTCATTTTGGTATCCAATCTTTCTAAAATAACCTGCATGATAAAAGTTCTCATCGGGAAATAATCCTGATCCCATTTGAGGACTAGGAACATCGACAGCTATTGTTCCACCACCCCAGCCTGCTTGATCGCCTGCTTTCAAGTTGGTGAACAAAGCTGCCGGAAAATATCCAACTGCATTATTGTTAATGTTCAACCACCAATTGTTTGTTTTGGGATCCTGAACATATCCATAGAATTTTAATTATATCAACTTAAAAGTTTGTGATAATAAAGTTTGCCTAAATTGTATAAAGCCTATATTCTGTAGAGCATACATGTCTTTAATTCAAATTTTATGGTAAGAAAATAACCTGGGAAATAGAAATTGGCATCTCAACCATCGGCCCACCATAGACAGATGTGTCTGACACAATTTCACCGAGATGATGCTGACTGTGGATCTGGATAAAACCTGGACATTTTACATTGTAGCATCCAGTTTTCTTGAAATCATCTGTCTGTCATGATTTAATATCACATTATGTTTTGTAGAAATGAAACAATTTATGTGATTTTTATAGTCAAACCCAAAATTTATAGAAGAATCATACTAATAATATAGTGTGACTCAACTTATTACAATATAGTCGGATTCAACTTTTTTCAACAAAACTGGGCTCACCTATTTTTGATATAAATAATTTGGAGATTATTTGTTAGAATTTTAATATATATATATATATATATATATATATATATATATATATATATATATATATATATATGGTTTTGAAAAGGCATTCAAGTTAAAAATTATGCAAGTTATGATTTTTCTTCAAAAGATAATCAAAATAGCTATTTAATTTAAAAAATAAAAAATAATTTTGGAGAAAGCATACATATTAAGATAACTAGAATATAAAAAAATCTAAAACAAACATGCCCATAGGGCTTTCGCATTGTAAATGAAGACACTTTTTTGTTTTGTTTGAAAGTTCGGTATCCGATACAAGGATCGACTAATTCAAAGAATTCAACTTTATTGTCCATTTGTTGGGAGCATCATTTAAAGTCATCACAAAGCTTTGTATGAACTATCAATCAAAATTGACATCGCATAAGTCAAACATAAAACCTTAAGAGAAACATAGTTTCAAATCAACACTACTAGACCAACCAAAGTGGGTTAAGTGGAAGATAAAAATAAAGGGAAATTCTTGTTTACCCATCAATAAAAGATGGGTAATACTACCCATGTTGAGTTGGCCCAATCAAAACAATGTATTTATATAACATTAAAAATAATAGAAAACAAACATATAACTTTGATTGGTGCCAACTCAGCAAGGGTTGTGTTACCCACCTTTTAATGATGGGTACCCAAGTTGTCACAAAAATAAAAGTTAGCCAATAATGCCTTACCGTCCATGCCGCGTAAGCATGCGTCATATCATCGCCATTTATATGGGGAAATACCTGGTATTGATTTGTATAATAAATTAGTAGTGTTTATTACACCTACAAAATTGATTAAAACTATTCAGTCATATCAACGAAATTTTAGAATAAATATATTGTCATGATAGGATAAATTAAAAACTCACATGCCATCCAGCAATAATTTTATTAGTGCCATCTCCCTCTCCACTTTGGATAAATATATGAGATGTGCTTGCTTGAGCAATAGTACACTTTGGATTATAAATGCTAGTGGTTCCTTCAATTCCATGATAATGTTCAATAGATTTCTTAACGAGACCAATTTCTGCAGCCTACAAATTCAATATATGTTCATCTAGCTTATAAAAAATTGAAACATTAATTGATATTTACAAAACTTATTTAAAAGAATTGAACAAAATTTATATACAAATAAACTAAGAACATAAGGGTTGGAGTCGGAGCCAGTCCTAGCCAAAGACAAAATATGGGTAAGATAATTAATGAAAGATAAGGATATAATTAACAAAATATAATGACTATATAAAAGTGACAAGTAAAAAGAAAAAAAAACTTGTTCAAAGATGATATGTATTAAGATTATGCACATTTGAAATTAAGTTGTTTATGAGAAAATTTACGTGAGTAAAGACAGAAACTTTAGATGAGGTATTATTATTCCATAAAGATTTAGCACGAATGAGTTCGTCTTTTGTTGTCCTTCGAATAGGAACTGTTCCTGTTGGACACACAACTTCGTCAACTCTAGATATGACTTTAGTTGGTGAAATCTTCACACTTGATTTTTCTTTTTTAATGTGAAAACTAGGCCGCAATCTGCAACAAATGAAAAAAGATGGTCGGTCACAAGCTGTGCAAATTGAAGAAAATTAATCAAATTGAAAATTGTGCTACCTGTAACTTATGATTCTTTAGTAAAGGATGGTCAAAGGCTGGCTGCTTGTTTATATCAACACAGTCAATTATGTATCCAAACTTTGTCTATAAAAACCACAAAAGTCAAACAGAAATTACAATCATGTTATGTGTATTGAGATCAAACAAATACCCTAATCAAATACTACATGAATACTCTTGATAGGAGGCTTGTTCATAAGCTTTAGTTGTCTCTCCAACTCCAAATCTTCTTTCATTGTATTGTGCCTCCCATCAACTCTATGACTTGTACTGGTCACCAAACACAAAATCAATAAGAAAAATATGTTGATTTTCACCATTTTGTTATTTTTGTTTTTGAGAGAACACAATTTTGTTTTTGAACAAAATGACATGGTGATCCATTATACTCCTCCCGTACTATTTATAAAATAAAGATGGGTCAACAAAAGTTGATGTATCTGGTTCAAAATTCAAACTAGATACATTATCTTTTATTGATCCACTTTTTATTAGAAATAGGACCGATTGAGTAATTTAATAATATTGTCAATTTATGTATCAATGGTGGACGACAAATAAGAATTCAATTGAGGTAAACATCCGGAGTCATTAATATGAAATGATATCATATGATAATTCCTATTTAATGTAGTAATTGTTGGTATAATGACATTCAAGTATCTATGATTTTCCCTCAATCATTAATTTTACCGTTGACCTCTTATTTTTTATACCCATTAAATTAAATAAATTGAAACCATCCATTTATTGTGAGTTTTACTAGAATAATCTGAGTGTAAAGAAATTTTATACTTTCAACCAATTAAAATTAGGGTTAAATATGTTTTTAGTCCTTACAAAATCATGAGTTTTTAAGTTTTGTCCCTATAAAATTTTAATGGTAATTTTAGTCCTTTATAATACTGCAGTTGTAAGATTAGTCCCTATTTTGAAAACTTTTCACAAAAAATGGATATTTTTAACTCTCCAAAATAGTCCCTATAAAATGCCAGTAGGGACTAAAATGAATAAAAAATTTGTAGGGACTAAACTTAAAAGCTTGTAATTTTGTGGGGACTAAAAATGGAAAAATCAAATAAAATTTAGACTAATAATTTTTCACTGCAACATTTTGACTCTAGGACAACGCCTAAATTTTGGAAGGTAAAAAAGCCGTTCTGGTAGAGCCACATAGGCAACGCTTATCTGATTTTGTAGTGGTAAGCTTCGAGAACCGTTCTTAAAAGGAATCTAATACTACGGATTTCTTAACCTTGTTCCTGTTTGATATCAAACCGTTGTGTATTGTTAAGACAACGCCTCGGTTTGCCACGACAAGAAACCGTTCTAATATCCAACCGAAACAGTTTTTTTGGTTTTTGCAACAATTTTTGCGTTGTCGTAGTATGAAAATGTTGTAGTGTTTTTACATATATTAAAATCATATATATATATATATATATATATATATATATATATATATATATATATAGGGATAGGATCAATGACACCATGGTGTCAAAATTAGTTTGACACCAAATCTCATCCATTCATTACATTTAATCTAAAGGTTTAAAGTTATCCTCCAAAATAATTCTCCTACACCAATTCTCTCTCTAACATCTAATTAAGAAAAAAAGGAAAACATTTATGGTCATAAATTCATTATCAATCATTCCTTTTTTTTCTCTTATTTTTTTATTACTTATTTTTTTTATTGAACATTGTTATATTGAACGAAGAGATTGACAAAAAAAAGTAAGAATATACATGTGCAGTTTTTTAAAAAATAAAAAACTAATTAGTCCATTATTTGTGGAAACCATGGTCGTGCAGTTGTAAAAATCAACGTACTACATAAATCGTGCATTTTGTCTTTTTACTGTTCGTAACAACCATCATTACCCTTTTTTATTACTTCCACTATTTATAATGGTAATAAGACGTTTTAATTTTTTAGCATAAGACATTGAAGCTTACCGTTGTTGAAGTGTAGTTAAGCTTAAACATGATGAGTGATAAATAATCTAATTAGCAGCAATTTTTTAGAGGTAGTTATCAACAAATAGTGAAAAGAAAAAGAATCATTTGATGTTTTGATTGAATGTGTGACTTTTTAATGCAATTTATTTATTTATCGGTGGTGATGGCTGACCCAATCAAACCGTAAGCATGATTTTTTTAACCCTAAGTAAGAATAATAAGTAGCAAACACGAGAAAAAAGGAAATGATTGATAATGAATTTATGATAAAGATTTTTTTTAATTAGGTGCTAAAGAGAGAAATTGGTGTAGGAGAATTATTTTAGGGATAACTTTTAACCTTTGGATTAAATGTAATGAATGAATGGGATTTGGTGTCAAACTAATTTTGACACCATGGTGTCATTTGATCCTATCCCATATATATATATATATATATATATATATATATATATCTATATATATATAGATATAATATATATTATTGAGATTAGTTAGAATAGACTGACAGTGTAAACAATTTTACACCATACAACCAATTAAAATCATTCAATTGGGACCACATCATCTTAAGTGTTAAAAAAAGAAAAATGAAATATTACTTCCGTCCCTATATATAAGACCCTTTGTCAAAATTACGGGAATTAAGAAAGTTGATATTTCTATTATAGTTGTTTGTAATCACTATTGTTTTTTACAATTTTATCCTTTAAAAGAGAGAGGAGAGTTAGTTATGTTTTCAACATGCTATTTATTGGTGATTGAAAAAAATATTTATAATAAATAGGGGGTATGTAGGTAAAGAATAATTAATGTAGTTGGAAACAGCAAAAAGTTCCTATAAAAAGGGACAATTTTTTTTTTTCAAAAAGTCTTATAATTAGGGACGGAGGTAATAAAAATATAGATAATAAATACCATATCCCACATTTATTATTACCCTAATACAAGGGNGATTACAAAGTTATACTCTCTCCGTTTCAAAATACATGTCCATTTTGGGAGAAATTTTTTGTTTCAAATACATGTCCATTTGATAGTTTAATGATACATTTTGTCTATTTTACCCTTGCCTACCAATTAATTGGATTCTAGATTTCTCCCACAATATTTTTCTACTAATAAATGTTGACCCAATTTTAAGTGGATTTACTCATGCACTCTCCCAAGAACTTGTTTAATTAATTTGGTATTGGTATTGAGAGTAATTATGAGATGGGATAAATAAATGTAAAATGGAGAAATCAAAGACAAGGGTATAATAGGAACTTTTGTGTCAAACTAGCTTGTCATTGGTTACTGCAATTCTCTAAAATGGACATGTATTTTGAAACGGGGAGTAACATCAACCTAAGTCTCTCTTGTTTTCCCTAACCTTCTCCTGCCTTTGTCTAGTTCCCGTCAACAATTCTTTACATAATGGAAAATAGCTACGTATATCAATCTATTGCAAGACTAATAGCCTCTTAAGAAAATGCATCCAAATAAATTGACTCGAAATCTTCAACATCCATACCGCTTCCAATGACATTCATGTGTTTTGTGCCATGTTAAACGATTTCATGATGGTTCTAAACCAAAAAGTAACTTCTTAAGTTTTGAAACTCTAAAAGACTAGAGGGGGTCATACATGAACAAAGGTCGGCAATTAGAATATGAAGAGGGTGAAAGGATACATCATCATAATGCAGATTGAAAACGTCTAATTTTTTTTTTTTTGGTACAAGAAAATGACTAAATTAAATGTCCAAATTTAAAAACGTGGGTAGAAGACATTATTAGAAAGATTTTATTTGATTTTTTTTCTATTTGTAACACTCATAACATTTGAAAGATGATGTGTCTAATTGAATGAATTTAATTGGTTGATGATGTAAAGTTGTTTTACATTGTCAGTCTATTCTAATTAATCTCTATTATATTTTGATATATTCTCCCTCCATCTCAATTATATCTCATTATAGCAATTTAAATATATTAATAAATGCAGTTAATGTTGTATAGAAAACAGTAATTATGAGTCGTTTTATAAAAATGTCTTTCATAAAGGTATGAAAAACATAATTTAAAAGAATTGGAAAAAGATAAAGTAATAAATAGTGAATGACATAATAAAAAAACAAACATTAATGAATATTGATATTGTAAAATGACATATAATTTGGAACAAACAAATTTTACTAAGGGTGTGTTTGTTTCAAGGTTTGTAATATGATTCCCGGAATGTGAGATTGGAAATGAAGTAGTCCTCATAAGTTAGCGTGTTTTTGTTTTTCGTTCGTGTATCTTTTTTTTTTTCAAAACCACCTTTGTAAGTTAATAAACTTTTTGCTTTTCGTCCCTCCCGTCAAACTCTGTTATAAAAACACCTTGTTGGCTAACGACGTGTGACGTGACGGGTGCTGACTTGGCTAAACACACTTATGATCCCTGACTATATTACAAGGACCGAAACTAAAAACGAAAAGGTACCCAAGGGACGAAATTAAAAACACCTAGATACCAAAATTTTAAATTTAGGTGGCCTTCCAGATGGTCCCTAACTATATTACATGGACCAAAACCAAAAACGAAAAGTTACAGATGGACGAAATTAAAAATCACGAAGTTACAAAATTTGAAATTAAAAACTCTTGTTGTTTCCATCTTCTTCCTCTCTCTCTCTGTCAAACTCTTCTTCTGCGCCCATGAAATCACATGCCCTATTAACAATGTCTTCAATCATCCATAAAGTCTTTTCTCCAATTGGATTCCACAGCTTCTTCATCATATGGAACGAAATTAAAATCACGAAAATCTTTCAGAGGATACTTTAGAACCTTATCAGATTTCTGAGTCTAAAGATAGCTCAGAAGCTGAAAAATCTTCCAGAAGCTGAAAATCCTCCAGTTGCTGAAAACCTCTCAGAAGCCGACACTCCTCCTGAAGCTAATCAAGATCAAGATAATTTTGAACAAGGTCTTAATGAATCTCAAGAAGCAAATCCACCCAAAAACACCTTCAAGTACAAGTCTTCACATCCTTAAGAGTTAATTATTGAAAACAAGGATAGTCCAAGAAAAACCATATCAGCATTCAGACAGAATGACTCTTTGCTTGGATTACTGTCAATGATTGAACCTGCAACATTTGATGAAGCACTTGCAGATGATGGATGGATTGTGGCTATGCAAGAAGAACTCAATCAGTTTCAAAGAAATGATGTTTGGGATTTAGTTGCAAAACCAAATCAGAAGAACATTATTGGGACAAAATGGGTGTTCAGAAACAAACTGAATGAACAAGGAGAGGTAGTCAGAAATAAAGCTAGACTTGTTGCTTAAGGCTACAGTCAACAGGAAGGAATTGATTACACTGAAACATTTGCTCCAGTTGCAAGATTGGAAGCAATCAAGTTACTTCTTCCCTATGCAGTAAATCATAATATCATTTTATATCAAATGGATGTTAAGAGTGCTTTTCTAAATGGAGTCATCTCTGAAGAAGTGTATGTCAAACACCTCCTGGTTTTGAAGATTTAAAACATCCAGACTTTGTTTTTAAGCTTAAGAAATTAGTGTATGGTCTGAAACAAGCTTCCAGAGCTTGGTATGAGAGACTGAATAATTTCTTACTTAAAAATGATTTTGTAAGAGGACAAGTTGACACTACACTGTTCAGAAAGACATTCAAGAAAGACATCTTAATTGTTCAAATCTATGTGGATGATATTATATTCGGTTCTACTAATGCCACTCTTTGCAAGGAATTCTCTAAGCTAATGCAGGATGAATTTGAAATGAGCATGATGGGAGAATTGAAGTTCTTTCTTGGAATTCAAATCAACCAATACAAAGATGGAGTGTATGTTCATCAATCAAAATATACAAAGGAGCTTTTGAAGAAATTCAAGCTTGAGGACTGTAAATTGATGACAACACCAATGCATCCAGCCTGTAACTTAACTAAAGAAAAACACATGCTCAAAGGTAGATCAGAAGCTGTACAGAGGAATGTTTGGTTCTCTGTTATACTTAACAGCTTCTAGACCATATATATTATTCATTGTATGCTTATGTGCAAGATTCCAATCAGATCCTAGAGAATCTCATATGACTTCTGTCAAGAGAATCTTTAGGTATCTGAAATGTACAACTAATCTTGGACTTCTGTATAAGAAATCCTTTGATTATAAGTTGGTTGGATTCTGTGATGCTGATTATGCTGGTGATAGTATTGAAAGAAAATTAACCAGTGGAAATTGTCAATTCCTTGGTGAGAATCTGATATCCTGGGCCAGTAAAAGACAATTAACTATTGCATTGTCAACAACAGAAGCAGAATACACTTCAGCTGCAAGTTGTTGCACACAACTACTCTGGATGAAACATCAGTTGGAAGACTATCAGATTCATGAAAACAACATTCCTATCTTTTGTGATAATACTGCTGCTATCTGTTTGTCTAAAAATCCTATTCTACATTCAAGAGCCAAGCAAATTGAAATTAAACATCATTTTATTAGAGATTATGTTCAGAAGGGTGTTTTGGATATTCAATTCATTGATACTGATCATCAGTGGGCTGATATATTTACAAAACCCCTAGCAGAATATAGATTTGATTTTATTAAAAGAATCTGAACATGCACTTCATCTCTGAAAAATCTGCTTGACTCTGAATAGAAACTGAGAATCTGAAGTACATCAGAAGCTAAGACTTATCAGAAGCACACTTTGAGACTCTGAAGAAAGTTCAGCTTCTGAAGACATCAGAGTCTGAGTTTCAGAATCTGAATTTTTGGCCTCTGATATAACTCATTGTAAGTGGACACTTTACACGTGGCCCACTAATGAGTGTGGGTCTGAACAATAGTCTGACATATGGTTTGAAACAGCTGGGTAATAACTGCTGGGCTATGATGAATTGGCTTTGAAAGTTGCACTTTGCGCCCCCTATTGTCATTAATGTGCTGTCGTGTTTAATGCTTTTTGTTTGCTTTCAGGTTTCTGAAACGTTTTAACAAAAACACTTAATCACTCTCACACTTTCACATTCACATCTTACAGGTTCATTTTTCTGACCTAAAAACTCTTCCTTTTCAAAAACCCCCTTAGAACCCTAAAGCCTCAATCCTTCAGAATCAAATGGCTAGTTCATCGTCTTCTTCTCAGAAACTTGCCATGGACGTACAGTCTTGAAATTCTAGCGTAGTAGTGTCCTGATGTTGAACGAATGTTCCAACACTGGAACAACGGTGGAATGTGAAGAATAATGTTTCAACGTTAAGATATAAGTAAAACACGTATAAACGCAAAACAATAACAGACAAAAAAGTAAAAAGACACAAGGAAATTGTTAACCCAGTTCGGTGACAAACACACCTACTCTGGGGGCTACCAAGCCAGGAGGAAGTCCACTAGTGTAGTCCTAGTTCTAAGTTCTCAGCAAACTCCAAGTTTACAACTTATCACCTAGCTACTACCCGTATTGACTTCAGCCTATGAACTCCTAGACCTGAGATCCCATCTCACACCCACTCAATTAATCACTGCTCCAGTGATCTTAGACTCAAATAAAAAGACGAAGACACCTTCAGACATAAACACACACCGTACTTCAAAGCTTAGGTGCGGTATACACAATTACAACTCAATAAACACAGTCCTAAGCTTGCATCTGAAGGTGAGAAAAACACACAAGAAGGGGGGTTGAATTGTGTGTGGGCAGTTTTTCCTTTCTAAAAAAATATGTTAAGTTCAGAATCAGGTTCTGAACTTTCATCAAAGAGTTTATGCAGCGGATTCAAATGTAAAGAGAGAAGGAAAGAGAGACACAAGATATTTTTATACTAGTTCCTTCCACAAGTTGGAAGTAGTCTAGTCCCCTTGTTACTAACAAGAGATTTGAACTATAATCAAACTGATTACAATTGCTCAGAACACAAAGTAATGAGACTTCAATTTTCAAACACCTAGTAAGAGACTTCTAATGCTCAAGACACTAAGTCAAGAGACTTCCAATGCTCAGAAAACAAAGTAATGAGACTTCCCTGCTCATAACACAAAGTAATGAGACTCTAATTGCTCAGAACACTAAGTAATGAGATTTCTGGTTTGCTCAGTATACAGACTGAGACTTTGAGGTTTCAAACAGATTTTACATATACAGTTTGAGTTGAACACTTGATCAAATATCAGAGGTGTTCTCTTAATACAACATAGGTATAAGACTCTAACCTTAAGAAATTCTAAGATGCAAAGATTGAAAGAATTTCTAAGAGTTTTAGTGAACTTCGAATTTTGGACAGCAAAACAGAGCACACTTTCAGTCAGTTGGTTTCAAGATTCTTAGCAATTTTTCTCTTCAAATCTTCATCCTTATATAGAGGATAATAAAGCTGTTGAGGATTCCCCAGAAATTAAGCAAAGAGCCGTTGCAATTGGAGGCTAGGTCCAGCTGAGTTTGTGAGCTAAAACTGAGCAGAAAAACAGAGTCACGCAGCCATTTTTGAATTTGCTTTCCTTAAAAGCTGGGGAATGTTTCTGCAAGGGAGGCAACTGTTCCATTGGAGTTGTTCTGACACTGCAGGCATTAAATACTGATGGTAAGAGTTGCTTTTCTTTCCACGTCAGACTTCAGAAGCTTCTTCAGGAACACAATACTTCAGAAGCTCACTTCAGACGCACACTTCAGAAGCACTGTTCATCAGACGCTCACTTCAGAAGCACTGTTCATCAGACGCTCCCTTCAGACGTTGACTTTTGTTGACCCTCAGACTCAGCCTTCAGACGTTGACTTTTGTTGACCCTCAGACTCAGCCTTCAGAAGTACCCTTCAGACGCAGTCTTCAGACTCAGCCTTCAGACGCACCCTTCAGACGCAGTCTTCAGACTCTACCTTCAGAAGCTGCTTCTGACCAAGTTTTGCTTCAGACTTGCAACAAAGCTTCAATGCTTTCCTTCTTGCTCTTAGCTTGTTCTTCCAAAACCAATATTAATTATCAAACAGTAAGAACATGGTTCTGCACAACTTAGAATAAAGCATTAGCAATATCAATTTTCTTTTTAACACTTTGTTATCATCAAAACCTCAAAGAGAGTTGTTCATACATTTTGTTTCAACAATCTCCCCCTATCCAAAAGAGAGTTGTTCATACATTTTGTTCCAACAACATCAAGGATGACACAAGAAAGGCTCACAATTAACACACTCGAAACCTAAGAATACTCTTTCAATGATGGCTTGAGTTGTTTTCTTCAATAGTGGCGTCTTCTATTTATAGCCTTCAGCAGCAACATATATTTGAATCAAATATTCTTCTCAGAAATATATTGAAACAAATATTCTTCAGAAATATATTTTCCAAAGATCTCTTTTGAAAATATATTTACACAAATAAAAGTATCCAATCTGAAAAAAATATATCTCTCGAAAATATATTCCTTCTGGAAACACACGCAGCTTGGAGAACAAGTAACATGAAAGAATTCTTCAATCAAATCTTCAAAAGATCAGGTGAGATAATAAACAGCTCCAAGGCGCGAAATCAAGGGTGCTTTTGAGGTCGCTTCTGAAGAAGATGCTTCTGAAGGTTCAGCTTCTGAAGGTTCGGCTTCTGAGGTTCTGCTTCTGAAGATTCAGCTTCTGAGGTTCTGCTTCTGAAGGTTCAGCTTCTAAAGGTTCAGCTTCTGAGGTTCTGCTTCTGAAGATTCAGCTTCTGAAGTCGTACATCTTGCTTGTATATTTGATTTTAGCAAAAATGAAGCCAACAACCAAATATAAAACAATCTCCCCCTTTGGCAAATTTTTGGCTAAATCAATCTGAGATCAGAGAGATATCACAAGGCAAATTCTTCCCTTATCATAAGTACGCAACCATGAAGAACTTAAACGAAACAACCAAATAGCACAGAGTCAGCAGCGGCACATAATAAACAAAATCCTAACAAGAGATATACTACGTTTCCACACATACACTCCCCCTGAAACATGTCATTCAAGAACAAATGAAGCACTCCCCCTGACACATACACTCCCCCTGAAACACTTCAGCACCTGAAAAAACTGTATTGTTTCTGAACTACTGTAGTGCTTCTGAAACACTTATCTCCCCCTTTTTAGCCAAACAATTGCGAAGCAAAGTCTTCACGCAGGAAACAAAAGCTGACTTAGCATCAGAAGCTGCTTATTCATCAGACTCTGCATCAGACGCAACTTCTTCATTAGGATGAGCATCATCTTCATCTCCCTCACTTCCTGCTTGCTCACCCTCAGCAATCTTTTCTTCAGTTTTTAAAGCATGAATCATCATTTCAAACTTAGCTTTCCTTTCATCCAGCATCTGACAGGTCTCTTTCAAGGCAGCCACGATTTCCTGTCTAGACATAGCACCTCCATAAGGAGCAGCTCCAGAAGGTCCAACAATATATAGAACATGATGTTTACCAAATAGTTTGTACTGAAGAGTGAGAGGAGCGTCCCGCTTCTTAGAAATATCAGTTGCATTTATAATACCTGGATGCTGTTCCAACATAATACCACACAGCAGAGAGGGAAATACTATAGGGAGTTTGATGGCCAAGGTTTATAATGATTTCCCTAAATTAGCGTGCACTACTGAATGGAGGGAAGAGAACATGCCCGTTGCACGCTTAAAAACCGTTAATTGCTATAACTCCTCAAAAAGACAAATGCCCAGTTTGCCCCTCAAACTTTCAAATTGCTTGGCATCTAAGGCTTTTGTAAATATATCAGCAAGCTGTTCCTCTGTGGCAATATGTTCAAGCTGCACAACCTTCTCCTCTACAAGATCCCTGATGAAATGATGATGTATATCAATATGCATAGTCCTGCTATGTTGTATGGGATTTTTTGAAATATTGATAGCACTTAGATTGTCACAATACAATGTTAGAACATCTTGTTCAACATTATATTCCTTCAGCATTTGCTTCATCCACACCAATTGGGAACAACTGCTACCAGCTGCTAAATACTCAGCTTCAGCTGTAGATAAAGACACACAATTCTGCTTCTTGCTGAACTATGAAATCAGATTGTTTCCTAGAAAGAAGCATCCACCAGATGTACTTTTTCTTTCATCTGCACTACCTGCCCAATCAACATCACAATACCCAACTAACATAGAACTTCCAGTATGAGAATACATAATACCATAGTCACTGGTACTATTGACATACTTCAAAATTCTCTTCACTTGAGTCAAATGACTCATTTTTGGCTCAGCCTGGTATCTAGCACAGACTCCAACAGCAAAGGTTATGTCTGGTCTACTTGCAGTGAGATACAACAGACTTCCAATCATGCTCCTATACAATCTTTGATCAACAACAACACCTTGTTCATCTTTGGTCAACTTCAAGTAAGTGGCTGCAGGTGTTCTTTGATGGCTTGCATTCTCCATCCCAAACTTCTTGACTATGTTCTTGGCATATTTGCTTTGTGAAATAAATATTGTGTCTTCCATCTGCTTGACTTGAAGACCAAGAAAATAAGTTAGTTCACCCACAAGACTCATCTCAAACTCAGACTGCATCTGCTGAACAAAAAGTTGAACCATCTGATTCGACATTCCTCCAAAGACAATGTCATCAACATATATTTGTGCTATCATTAGTCTTCCATTTTCTTCTTTCACAAACAGTGTCTTGTCAGTTCCTCCTTTTCTGTAACCTTGAGTAACCAGAAACTGTGTGAGTCTCTCATACCATGCTCTAGGTGCCTGTTTTAACCCATACAGGGCTTTCTTCAACTTGTAGACATGGTTACGAAAATTAGGATCTACAAATCCCTTTGGTTGTTCAATATAAACCTCCTCCTGTAAGTACCCATTTAGGAAGGCACTCTTCACATCCATCTGGAACAGTTTGAATTTGAGGATACACGCCACTCCTAACAGTAATCTTATGGACTCCAATCTGGCCACAGGTGCAAAGGTTTCATCAAAATCAAGTCCCTCCACCAAAGTGTACCCTTGAGCAACTAGCCTTGCCTTATTTCTGGTCACAGTTCCATGTTCATCTGATTTATTTTTGTAGATCCATTTAGTTCCAATGACATTTATGCCTTCAGGTCTTGGAACTAAGTCCCACACTTCACTTCTTTTGAATTGATTCAGTTCCTCTTGCATTGCATCAATCCAGAATTCATCAGTAAGTGCTTCTTTAATATTCTTGGGTTCAAATTTGGACACAAAGCACGAATTAGCAATTACTTCATTAGATCTCCTGGTTATGACTCCTTGATCAAGGTTCCCAATGATTAGTTCTTTGGGATGGTTCTTCTGAACTCTGATTGAAGGTCCTTTATCTGTTGATGCATGATCTAGATCATTTTCTCCTTCTCCAGATTCAACTTCATTTTCCCCAACAGGTGTATCTGGTTGTTCTTCTGATGTTTCAACATCGGGTTCCACATCAGGCACTCTTTCAGCAGGTAAATCATCTATCACAACATTGATAGATTCCATTACTACCTTGGTTCTGGAGTTAAAAACTCTATATGCTCTGTTGTTTGTTGAGTATCCAAGAAAGATCCCTTCATCACTTTTGGGATCCATTTTCCTTCTGTGTTCTCTATCCGCCAAAATGTAGCACTTGCTTCCAAATACATGAAAGTACTTGACTGTAGGCTTTCTTCCTTTCCATAACTCATACAAGGTAGTTGTAGTGCCTGTCTTCAGGGTGACCCTATTGTGGACATAACAGGCTGTGTTCATTGCTTCAGCCCAAAAGTGATAGGGAAAATGTTTGACATGAAGCATAACTCTGGCTGACTCTTGTAGGGTCTTGTTCTTCCTTTCAACAACACCATTGTGCTAAGGTGTTATGGGAGCTGAAAATTCATGTTTGATTCCTTCAGAGGAACAAAATTCAGTGAACTTAATATTTTCAAATTCCTTCCCATGGTCACACCTGATCCTTACAATGACACTATCCTTTTCTCTTTGTAGTTGTGTGCAAAGGTCTTTAAAAACTTCAAAGGTATCTGATTTTTCCCTAATGAAATTTACCCAAGTAAATCTAGAGAAATCATCAACAACCACAAAAACATACCTCTTTCCACCAATGCTCTCAACTTGCATAGGTCCCATTAAGTCCATGTGTAACAGTTCAAGAACCTTTGATGTTACCTGATGCTCCAACCTAGGATGAGACATTCGTGTTTGTTTGCTAATCTGACATTAACCACAAATGTTGTCTTCATTAGTCCTAAGTTTGGGTAGTCCTCTGATGACTTCCACAGACATGACTTTCTTCATACCCCTCAGGTTTAAGTGCCCAAGTTTCTGGTGCCACAGTCTGACTTCTTCTTCTGTACTTATGAGACATGTGGATATGCTTGCTTCTTCTTGAGTCATCCATAAGTAACAATTGTCCTTTGATCTATTGTGCCTCATTAGCACTTCATTTTCTTTACCAGTAACCAGATATTCCTCCTTGTTAAAGTTCACTTTCAACCCTTGATCACATAATTGGCTTATGCTAATCAAATTTGCTGTTAGTCCTTTAACCAGCAACAAATTGTCTAGTTTTGGTAACCCATTCTTAATCAAATCACCAACTCCCAAGATTTCTCCTCTAGCTCCATCACCAAAGGTCACATAGCTACTAGTGTGAGACCGTATATTTTCAAGGAATTTACTCACCCCAGTCATATGCCTGGAACATCCACTGTCAAAGTACCAGTCTTCCCTAGTGGTGGCTCTCAAAGATGTATGAGCTATGAGGCCAAGACTTTCACACTTTGGTCTCCATTCCCTTGTGATTTTGTTTACAATGGGTTCCACTTTTCTTTGCTGAAAGTGCTTGGGGTATCCATACAGCTTGAAACAGAATGGCTTTATGTGCCCCTTTCTACCACAGTAATGACATATCCAAGGACGAGAAGCCCTCCTGCTCTTAGATCCCTGAGGTTCGTTCTGATGTTCCAACTTAGGTTTGCCCATCATTGTATCATATGTTCCAACATCCACAATGAACCTTTTAGCTGGATTTTGCTGTTTGTTGTTCAAGGTCCTGTAATCAAACCCTATTCCTTTTGGTTTCCCTTGGTTCTGATTCTACAATATCTCTTCTAGCACATCAGTACCAGTGTTCATCATTCTGACTTGCTTCTTCATATGTTCAAGTTCAGAGTTCAGTTGGGTTACCTCATCATTGAGATCAGAAGTTTGTCCTAAGTGTTCACTTCTTTCAGCCTGAAGTTGAGTGATAGTTCTCTTCTGTTTTTCCAGCTGCTTGCACACTTCCTCACTCCTAGTATTCAGATCTTTGTAAGAGTTAGCCAGTTCTTCATAAGACAATTCTTCATCACTGGATTCAGTATCAGACATGCATCTACCAGTTAAGGCAACAACATGCTTGGCTGATTCACTTTCCACTTCTACTTCTGAGTCATCTTCATCAGACCAAGAAACTGCCAAACTTTTCTTCTGTCTCTTGAGGTACGTTGCACATTTTATCCTAATGTGGCCATATCCTTCGCACTCATGACACTGAACACCTTTGGATTGATTGCTTTTCTCATCAGTTCTTGTCTTTTTCAAGTCATTTGGTTGCTTACTGATGTTGAACCTGATGTTCTGACCATTTGGTTTGGATCTCCTGTCAGTCCGCTTTAGGATCCTATTAAACTGTCTACCAAGCATCACAAGAGCCTCTGATATGCTTTCATCATCCTCATTATTTCCTTGTTGTTCCTCAGCATCAGCATTTGCTACAAAAGCAACACCTTTCCCCTTCTTATCAGTTCGGTTATTGAAGGCTGTCTCAAAATTCTGCAAGGACCCTATTAATTCCTCAACCTTCATACTGGAGATGTCATGTGCTTCCTCAATGGCAGTCACCTTCATGTCAAATCTCTTAGATAGAGACCTGAGTATTTTTCTCACAAGTTTCTCATCAGACATTTTTTCTCCAAGAGAATCAAATGAGTTAGCCATGTCCAGAACGTTCATATAGAAGTCTTGTATGTTCTCATCCCCCAACATTTTGAGATTTTAAAACTTGGTGGTGAGAAGTTGAAGCCTAGACATTTTTACCTTGGATGTGCCTTCATGTGTAGTTTTGAGAATCTCTCAAGCATCCTTAGCTACAGTGCACTGTTTGATCAGTTTGAACATATTCTTGTCCACTCCAATGAATAAAGCATTCAAGGCCTTGGAGTTTCCAAGCGCTAGTTCATCTTCATCCTTGGACCACTCTTCCTCTAGTTTTAACTCAACTATCTTCTTTCCATCGTTGTCAAGAACAACCGGATGCTCCCAACCCTTCAACACGGCTTTCCAGGTTTTACTGTCTATAGACTTAAGGAAAGCACTCATGCGTGATTTCCAGTAGTCATAGTTGGAGCCATCCAACAAGGGTGGTATGTTCACAAATCCTCCTTCCTTGTCCATTCTGCCAGAAAATAACTTCTCTGGAGCTCACCCTAAAACAGGCAGGGTGCCTACTCTGATGCCAATTGAAATTCTGGCGCAGTAGTGTCCTGATGTTGAACGAATGTTCCAACACTGGAACAACGGTGGAATGTGAAGAATAATGTTTCAACGTTAAGATATAAGTAAAACACGTATAAACGCAAAACAATAACAGACAAAAAAGTAAAAAGGCAAAAGGAAATTGTTAACCCAGTTCGGTGACAAACACACCTACTCTGGGGGCTACCAAGCCAGGAGGAAGTCCACTAGTGTAGTCCTAGTTCTAAGTTCTCAGCAAACTCCAAGTTTACAACTTATCACCTAGCTACTACCCGTACTGACTTCGGCCTAAGAACTCCTAGACCTGAGATTCCATCTCACACCCACTCAATTAATCACTGCCCCAGTGATCTTAGACTCAAATAAAAAGATGAAGACACCTTCAGACATAAACACACACCGTACTTCAAAGCTTAGGTGCGGTATACATAATTACAACTCAATAAACACAGTCCTAAGCTTGCATCAAGGTGACACAAGAAAGACTCACAATTAACACACTCGAAACCTAAGAATACTCTTTCAATGATGGCTTCAGTTGTTTTCTTCAATAGTGGCGTCTTCTATTTATAGCCTTCAGCAACAACATATATTTGAATCAAATATTCTTCTCAGAAATATATTGAAACAAATATTCTTCAGAAATATATTTTCCAAAGATCTCTTTTGAAAATATATTTAAACAAATAAAAGTATCCAATCTGAAAAAATATATCTCTCGAAAATATCTTCCTTCTGGAAACACACGCAGCTTGGAGAACAAGTAACATGAAAGAATTCTTCAATTAAATCTTCAAAAGATCAGGTGAGATAATAAACAGCTCCAAGGCGCGAAATCAAGGGTGCTTCTGAGGTCGCTTCTGAAGAAGATGCTTTTGAAGGTTCATCTTCTGAGGTTCAGCTTCTGAAGATTCAGCTTCTGAGGTTCTGCTTCTATAGATTCAGCTTCTGAAGGTTCAACTTCTGAGGTTCTGCTTCTGAAGACTCAGCTTCTAAAGTCGTACATCTTGATTGTATATTTGATTTTAGCAAAAATGAAGCCAACAACCAAATATCCAACAAGTCTCAAGAAGCTACTATCATCAAACCCAAAACCATGCCTCTCAACAAGGAAGATTTACAACTTATCACTGAGGAAATTATAGCAAAGGTTATTGGTGCCAATAGAGGAGGTTTGTTTCAGACAAACACCAAGAAAATTGTTGGGTTTTTGTAGATTGGCTACATTTTGCAAAAACATCTACTAGCCAGATGCTGGGACAGATGCGGTAGCATATGGAACAGCTTTATGTAACTTGTGTTTTTGCGCCAGCTAGCGCTTTATATTTGTGTACGCAATCTTCCAAAGATTTGCCTGAAGATTTATTTTCCTCTAGCTTGCTGATCAAGGCGCGTGTATCTGATTGAAGATTTGCTTGAAGTTCTATTTGCCTTGCTATTTGTTCCACAAGATATCGTTCTATATTTGGAAGCTTTTTATTATTTCTAGAAGATCTTTTCAGCTGGACCGGACAATGTTCATGCTCTGTGTGGAAGCCCAAACCCGTGCTATTTCAGTACTATATATTTGTGAAGACAAACCCTAGTAGGGTAACTAAAAACCGTGTGTGTTAGAAAAGCGTGTGTTTTAAGGTTTTTAGGGTTTTCTTTGTTAATTGTGAGCCTTGCTTGTATCTTCCTGATTCAAGCTAAGGACTGAGTTTGTTTGAGTTGTAATTGTAAGCTGCTCCTAAGCTTTTAAGTACGGAGTGAGTATGTGTTATTAGAGTGTGTCTCTCTTGGTGTGTTTTGCGTAGTTGATTACAATATTGATTGTGTTGTTGGTAGGAATTGAGACGGGGTCTCATATCTAGGAGTTCCTAGATAGAGTTGCCACTGGTAGGGTCTAGGTGCAAAGTCAAGTAGTGTGTCTGCGTTGGTCTTTTCACTTAGAACTATAATAGTGGAATCATTCCTGGATTGGTATCCCCCAGAGTAGGAGAGTTGCTCCGAACTGGGTTAACAAACTCACTGTGTACTTTATATTTCCGCTGTGTTCATTTTAATTTGTACCTTGTTACGCTGTGTTACTTTAATTGTAGTTCTGAGTAGACACGTGCTCGGACAGTTGTGCCAACATTGTGCACATCATATTTCAGTCAGGTTGCCAGGAATTTCAATTGGCATCAGAGCAAGGCACCCTGTTCTGTGTGGGTGAGCTCCAGGGAAAGAATTTTCTGGCTTAATGGATAAAGAAGGAGGACTGGTGAACAGACCACCCTTGTTGGATGGGTCGAACTATGACATTTGGAAATCACGCATGACAGCATTTTTGAAATCTTTAGACAGCAGAGCTTGGAAGGCTGTGATCAAGGCATGGGTCCCTCCTAAAATAAAAGATGCGAATAATGTTGATACTGATGAGTTGAAACCAGAAGAGGAGTGGTCTACAGCAGAAGACACTGCAGCTATTGGAAACTCTAAAGCTCTGAATGCTTTGTTTAATGGTGTAGACAAGAACATGTTCAGGTTGATTAAACAATGTACTATTGCTAAGGAAGCTTGGGATATCCTAAGAACAGCTCATGAAGGTACTCAAAAGGTTAAGAAATCAAGGCTACAACTGCTAACAACACAGTTTGAGAATTTGAGAATGAAGGAAGGAGAGAGTGTTCATGACTTTCACATGAATGTGCTAGAATATGCTAACACATTTGAATCCTTGGGGGAAAAGATATCCGATGAAAAACTGGTAAGCAAAATTCTTAGGTCCCTGCCTAAGAAATTTGATATGAAAGTATGTGCTATTGAGGAGGCCCAAGATATTGGAAATATGAAAGTTGATGAGTTGATTGGATCTCTTCAAACTTTTGAATTAAAGGTTAATGAAAGATCTGAAAAGAAAGACAAGAACATTGCTTTCATCTCCAACACTGATGAAGATGATGTGGAGAGTAATTTAGATACTGATGAGAGCATCTCTGAAGATATTGTGTTGTTGGGCAAACAATTTAATAAAGTTGTGAAAAGGATGGACAGACGCCCTAGGACAAATGCTCCGGACAACAGTCGCAGCATCTATAAAAATGTCAACAATCAGAGGAAACCTAGAACTGATGACAAAATCAATCAAAGCAAAGGGGTGCAATGCCATGAATGCGAAGGTTTTGGTCACATCAGAACTGAGTGTGCAACTTATCTGAAGAAACAAAAGAAGGTGATGACTGTGTCTTGGACTGATGAGGATGAATCTGAAGAAGAACCTGAAACTGCAAAACATGTGAATGCCTTGATTGGAGTGTGCACATCTGACAATGATTCTAGTGATGAAGAGGTAACATATGATGAATTGGCTGATTCCTACAAGGAGCTATATCTCAAAAGTGAGGAAGTTTGTAGAACTGTTGAAAAACAAAAGAGGACCATTGCTCTCTTGCAAGCTGAGAAAGACAAACTTCTGAAAATAAACTCAGATCTCAATGATGAGGTTATCTTACTTTCTTCCAAGATTGACAATATGAACAAGCAACTGCGGATGATGAACAAAGGTACTGATGCTTTAGACGAAATTCTGGAAATAGGACAGAAACCCTGGAGATTCTAAAGGAATTGGGTTTGACTACAGATCCTTGCCTCAGCAGGAACAACTACCAGTGAGACAGTTTGTGCCATCTGTTAGTACTTATGATCATATTATGTCAAGACAGATGACCCAGCATCAGGTGAGACAACAGACATCTGGATATAGGCCCAGATCAAAAGGAAGGAATTATGGTTGGGTATGTCACTACTGTGGAAGAAAAGGTCATATCAGACCTTTCTGTTTCAAATTATATGGTTACCCAGACAGGACCTATTCACCAAAACCTGATCCCACAGTAAAGATCACCAAGAAGCAGTGGAAGCAAAAAAATAATAATTTCACAAGCAACACTGTGGATCCTAGAAAAATAGAACCAGAAGCTGATGAGATTGCTCAAATTGCTCATACATCTCTGAGAGTGTCATCCAGAAATGATTGGTACTTTGACAGTGGATGTTCCAGACATATGACTGGTGATAAAAATTACTTAACTGATGTTAAGCCTTATGCTACAAGTTTTGTGACTTTTGGGGATGGAGCCAAAGGAGAAATAAAGGGTGTTGGAAATCTTGTGGAAGAAGGCCTACCCAAACTTGACAAGGTGCTTCTTGTGAAAGGATTAACTGCCAACTTAATTAGTATTAGTCAACTGTGCGATCAAGGAATGAAGGTCAACTTTACAAAGAGTGAATGCTTAGTTGCCAACAGTGAAGGGGACATCCTGATGAAAGGTGTTAGATCAAAGGACAATTGCTACTTGTGGGTCTCCCTAAGATAAAGCAAAGTTATCTACTTGTCTAATAACCAAAGAAGATGAAGTTAAGTTATGGCACCAAAAGCTTGGACATCTGAATCTCAGAAGCATGAAGAAAGCTATTGCTGAAGGAGCCATCAGAGGTCTACCAAAACTCCAAATTCAGGAAGGAAGTATATGTGGAGAATGCCAGATAGGAAAACAGACCAAGATGCCTCACCAGAAGCTGCAACATCTGTCCACATCCAGAGTTCTTGAGCTATTACACATGGACTTAATGGGACCTATGCAAGTCGAAAGCTTAGGTGGTAAGAAGTATGCCTTTGTTGTTGTTGATGATTTTTCCAGATATACTTGGATAAATTTCATTAAGGAGAAATCAGATACTTTTGAAAAATTCAAGGATCTTTGCTTACAACTTCAGAGAGAAAAGGATTGTGGAATTGTTAGAATCAGAAGTGACCATGGGAAGGAGTTTGAGAATGGTAAGTTCTCTGATTTCTGTATTTTCTGAAGGAATATTTCATGAGTTCTCTGCACCCATTACTCCTCAACAAAATGGGATAGTTGAGAGAAAGAACAGGACTTTGCAAGAATCTGCCAGGGTTATGCTACATGCAAAGAAGCTGCCATTTTTCTTTTGGGCTGAAGCCATGAACACAGCCTGCTATATTCATAATAGAGTGACTTTGAGAAAAGGTACATCTACAACCTTGTACGAGCTATGGAAGGACAGGAAGCCAACAGTGAAGCATTTTCATGTGTTTGGTAATAAGTGTTATATTCTAGCTGACAGGGAACCAAGAAGAAAGATGGATGCTAAAAGTGAAGAGGGAATCTTTCTAGGCTATTCTACAAACAGCAGAGCCTATAGAGTATACAACTCCAGAACCAAGACAGTGATGGAATCCATAAATGTTGTTGTAGATGATGAAGGACATAATGCTATGCCAGATGATGCTACATTTGACGCAGCATCTGACCTACAGGAAGCGAAGAAAGTAGATGAAGCAAGTGGTAAGCAAGATTCTGAAGTAACTGGCCCAGAGAAGACTGCTCCCAACAAAGGACCATCTATCAGAGTTCAGAAAAACCATCCCATAGATCAAGTCATTGGCGATCCTAACCAAGGGATCACAACTAGAAGGAACTATGATGAGGTATCAAATTCTTGCTTTATATCTAAACTTGAACCAAAGAATGTTAAGGAAGCTCTAACTGATGAGTTCTGGATAAATGCTATGCAAGAAGAATTAACTCAGTTCAAGAGAAGTAATGTGTGGGACTTAGTTCCTAGACCAGATAATGTGAATGTCATAGGTACCAAGTGGGTTTATAAAAACAAGTCTGATGAAAATGGTACTATCACTAGAAACAAAGCTAGACTGGTTGCACAAGGATATTCTCAAATTGAAGGTGTAGACTTTGATGAGACTTTTGCTCCTGTAGCTAGGTTGGAATCTATTAGATTGTTACTTGGGATTGCATGCATACTAAAATTCAAGTTGTATCAGATGGATGTCAAGAGTGCCTTTCTCAATGGGTACTTAAATGAAGAGGTCTATGTGGAACAGCCTAAAGGGTTCATTGATCCAAGTTTTCCAAACCATGTTTACAAATTGAAGAAAGCTCTATATGGCCTAAAGCAAGCCCCTAGAGCTTGGTATGAGAGACTTGCTGAGTTTCTAATTAACCATGGCTATAGGAAGGGAGGAAATGATAAAACCTTGTTTGTGAAAGATGAAAATGGACAGCTGATGATTGCTCAAATATATGTAGATGACATAGTCTTTGGAGGAATGTCTGACCAGATGATAGAGCATTTTGTTCAGCAAATGCAATCTGAATTTGAAATGAGTCTTGTAGGTGAGCTAAAGTTCTTTCTTGGTCTTCAAGTGAAACAGATGAAAGATACTATATTTATCTCTCAAAGTAAGTATGCTAAAAATATAATCAAGAAATTTGGGATGGAAAATGCTGCTCATAAAAGAACTCCTGCTCCCACACATGTAAAATTATCAAAGGATGAGAAAGGTGTGGATGTTGACCAAAGCATGTATAGGAGTATGATAGGAAGTCTTCTATATCTTACAGCAAGTAGGCCAGATATCACATTTGCAGTTGGAGTGTGTGCCAGGTACCAAGCTGAACCAAAAATAAGTCATCTGACTCAGGTAAAGAGAATTCTGAAGTATGTGAATGGTACTAGTGACTATGGTATGTTGTATTCTCATGGGGAAAGCACTGTGTTGTTTGGATATTGTGATGCTGACTGGGCTGGAAGTGCAGATGATAGAAAGAGTACCTCTGGTGGATGTTTCTTTCTAGGCAACAACCTTATATCCTGGTTCAGTAAGAAGCAAAATTGCATTTCTTTGTCTACAGCTGAAGCTGAGTACATAGCAGCTGGTAGTAGTTGTTCTCAATTGTTGTGGATGAGACAGATGCTGAGTGAATACAATGTCAAGACAGATGCTATGACATTATATTGTGACAATCTGAGTGCAATTAATATCTCCAAAAATCCTATACAACATAGCAGGACCAAACACATTGACATTAGACATCATTTTATAAGGGATCTTGTTGAAGACAAAATTGTTACTCTTGAACATGTTCCAACTGAAGAGCAATTAGCAGATATTTTTACCAAAGCCCTTGATGCTAATCAATTTGAAAAATTAAGACGGAAGTTAGGGATATGCTTATTTGAGGAATTGTAGTAATTAATGTGCAAGGGGCGTGCAGCTATTATTTTTTCCCTCCTCAACCGCTTATTGCACGTCATTCAAGGAGGTTATTGCCAACTTGCCTTTTTCAAAACTCTCGCACGCCATCATCATTGTCTGTGTCTTAACCTCTCAAAACCTCTCATCTCCTCTCTTACCACGCACATCATCATTCAAAAATCGTCCACTCCTCATACCTTCACATTCAAAATCATCACCATGGCTGATGCTACCTCTCATCAAACTATGCAAGATCAAGCTCCTGAAGCCGTCATCACCGATGCACAACCCCTCACTACTATCCTCAGCGCTCCTACAAAGAAGCGACGAACTAGGGCATCTGCATCACGAAGGAAGACTTCTGCCAAATCTAGCAAAGCTACCTCCTCCACTGCTGTGAACACGAGGTCAAAATCGAAAGGTAAAACTTCTACCACTCCCGCTGTTCAACGAGTAGGCCTTAGCATGGATGATTTGTATCTTAAGGACAATCCATTTATATCAACTGTTGTTGAACCACATGCTGAACCTTCTGTCACCGAATCTGAGAATATTGCGGTTGAAAGTACTGTAGCTACGTCTGAAACCCTAGGTCCTGATAATCCTAAGGTAGATGACAAATTAGTTGGTGATTCTTCGAATTCCCCTATTGAGCAAGATGTTACTACTGGTTCTGGTGATAAGAATGTTGTTGATACGGCCGTTTCTGAGACACCTGCTGATCCCCCTGCCACAACAAAGGATGCTGTGACAGATGCTCAAGCATCTTTGTCACAAGCTCATGAGGAGCCTGATGTGGTGGTTCCAAACATCTCTGGTTCTGTGAGTGTCCCTGAGAATGAGTCCTCAGAGTCTGAAGATGAAGGTACTGAGACTCAGGATGTTGTAGATAATACTGAGACTGCTATTTTAGACCGTGCTGACACTATTGCTGTTGAGGAAGCTGTGCCTGAAGAAAGACCTCAGGAAGAAACTGGTGCCATTGGTGTTGCTCGCAGGACTAGGAGCAAATCTGACAAAACTGCTGCTGTTGTTAGTGAAGGACAAAAAGAAAATAGGAAGAAAGCTGTTAATGCTGGGAAGAGGCCTGTGTATGGTCCCCCCCAAGGCTGGGAGCAAGAAGGTGGCTCAAAGTGGTCACAAGAAGAAGAGCCTCAAAAGAAAAGACCCTCCCTCTAGTGACTCTGAGTTTGAGGTTGCTGAGCTTGAAGCTAACCACATCTGGTGGGGCTTCCAGAAAAACAATGAAGGGTATGAAGATACCTCTAATTATCCCTCCTGCCCCTCTTGATAATGTCTCCTTTCACTTGGAAAATGGCTCCTCTAGGTGGAAGTTCATATACCACAGAAGACTGGGTCTTGAAAGAAATCTTAAGGAAGAAGTTTTCAAGTGTAAAAAGTTGGTTGATGTGTTGGACTTTGCTGGACTGATGAAGACTGTGAGAAATCTGGGTCCCTGTTATGATAAGCTGGTCAGGGAATTTTTGGTGAATGTTTCTGATGAGTGTGATGACACAAGAAACCCTGAGTATAGGAAGGTTTTTGTTCGTGGTAAGTGTGTCAACTTTTCTCCTATGGTGGTCAACGCATACCTTGAGAGATCTGCTGAGGAGACCCCTGAGCTTGAGGTCACTGAGGACACCATCTGCAAGGCAATCACTGATAACAAGATTAAGCATTGGCCAAAGCATTTGTCTTCTGCTCAACTGTCTCCTATGTATGCTGCTTTGAATAGGATCTGTGCTCAAAATTGGACTCCAACCACTCACTCGAATTCTGTTGCTTCTGGGTTGGCTAAGTTCATTTATGCTGTGGGAACCAAGTCCCCCTTTGATTATGGAGCCTACATCTATTATCAAGTTTTGGAGCATGCTAAATGTTTTGCTATTAAGTTTCCAATTGCTTTTCCTACCCTTCTGTGTGGAATTATTCTTCAGCAGCACCCTGATATTTGGATTGCAGTCTGCTGTCTGAGACACTTGATGCTGATGTAGCTGGTACTTCTGTCCGGACATCTGGTGTGCTCTCCAGAAAGCAAATGATTGCTGATCTTACTGAGACAAGTGTGGCTCTAGGAGCTAGGAAGGTGAAGATTGACAGGATCATTGCAGCTTTGAAGGCTGAAGCTGATGCTGAGGGTGAGCAGGATGAGGAAGAAGGAGGAAATATGCTTGTTGCTTCTGCTGATGCTACTGAGGATGCCTCTGATGATTCTGAGGATTTCTGATTTTATTGTTTTGTTCTGATCTCTTTTGATGTACTCTTTTTGCTTTTGTTGGTGACTGGGCTATGCCCTGAATTTCTTATGCACCTTGTGTGCTTCTGGTCTGTAATATGCACTATCTATGGTTTCTATGCACTTTCTATGAGTATGCCCTATCTGTTGTTTGTCAGAATTTATGGCTAAAAAGGGGGAGTAGAATTAGGATTTATGTCCTATTGAAGCTTATATTATGTATGGTTACATGTGTTGAGGGGGAGTGTAGTATATGTTGAGGGGGAGTACTGGTACATGCATGTTTTGAGGGGGAGCTCTTTAATTTATCCCTTATCTATGTGATTCCACTATATGAGAGTTTATTTCTCTCTGGTTGTTCCTATGAGGCTAGATGTTTGTGTTATCTGGTGCATGCCTCTGATACTCTTGCAAGTTGTCTTTGTCCAAATTGTTCCTTTGGAAGTAATCTCATTATTTGCTACGATATTTTCTTTCCTTGTTGTGTGCCTATGTTGACGTGAAGGAAACTTATCTGTGTATCTCTCAAAGAACTGGCTCTAGAGTGTTTTAGCCAAAATTGTGCCAAAGGGGGGAGATTGTTGGGTTTTTGTAGATTGGCTACATTTTGCAAAAACATCTACTAGCCAGATGCTGGGACAGATGCGGTAGCATATGGAACAGCTTTATGTAACTTGTGTTTTCGCGCCAGCTAGCGCTTTATATTTGTGTACGCAATCTTCCAAAGATTTGCCTGAAGATTTATTTTCCTCTAGCTTGCTGATCAAGGCGCGTGTATCTGATTGAAGATTTGCTTGAAGTTCTATTTGCCTTGCTATTTGTTCCACAAGATATCGTTCTATATTTGGAAGCTTTTTATTATTTCTAGAAGATCTTTTCAGCTGGACCGGACAATGTCCATGCTCTGTGTGGAAGCCCAAACCCGTGCTATTTCAGTACTATATATTTGTGAAGACAAACCCTAGTAGGGTAACTAAAAACCGTGTGTGTTAGAAAAGCGTGTGTTTTAAGGTTTTTAGGGTTTTCTTTGTTAATTGTGAGCCTTGCTTGTATCTTCCTGATTCAAGCTAAGGACTGAGTTTGTTTGAGTTGTAATTGTAAGCTGCTCCTAAGCTTTTAAGTACGGAGTGAGTATGTGTTATTAGAGTGTGTCTCTCTTGGTGTGTTTTGCGTAGTTGATTACAATATTGATTGTGTTGTTGGTAGGAATTGAGACGGGGTCTCATATCTAGGAGTTCCTAGATAGAGTTGCCACTGGTAGGGTCTAGGTGCAAAGTCAAGTAGTGTGTCTGCGTTGGTCTTTTCACTAGAACTATAATAGTGGAATCATTCCTAGATTGGTATCCCCCAGAGTAGGAGAGTTGCTCCGAACTGGGTTAACAAACTCACTGTGTACTTTATATTTCCGCTGTGTTCATTTTAATTTGTACCTTGTTACGCTGTGTTACTTTAATTGTAGTTCTGAGTAGACACGTGCTCGGACAGTTGTGCCAACATTGTGCACAACATATTTCAGTCAGGTTGCCAGGAATTTCAAAAACCAACACCTGGGATCCTCTGATCAGACAAACTTTGTTTCTAGGGAGAGAGTCTGAGAAGACAGTTTACATGAAAGCTGAACACAGAGTTATGCATAAGTTGCTGCTACAATGCATAGTTCCCAGATCAGGAGGATCAGACTACTAGTCCTGGGATCTGATGCATATGTTGACCTGGTGGTACTTGAAGAGACCAGTTAACCTGGCTGCTTACATCTACAACCATCTCTGCACTTCCATCAGAGAAAGCTTGAAAGGAAAGGTTCAAGTTCCATACACCAGACTCTTGTCTGAAATCTTTCACCAAGGAAAGCTAGTTGATAATCTGAAAGCCCTTGGAGTTGGATCAGACTCTCAGCTTGGAGTCTGCAGTGGTGCAATAATTTCCGGAGCAACATTGGGACACATGAAAATCATTTCCAAGAAAGAAGTGATAACTTCTGAACAAGATTTGCAGTTCAGAATGGGGCACTCTGAATTTCTTGATGACTTCCCTCCTATTTCAAAGGAAGATCCTCATGAAGTGTTGGCACACTTTGTTGCACAACACTTCAAGGAAACAGGAGTTGCTATCACTTGGGATATGGTCCCTGATAAACCAAATGAACCCTAGAAACTGTGAAGAAGAGGCAACATTCTTCAGAATCTGAACAACCTGAAAAGTCTGAACCTGTGAAGAAGGCTAAAGTTCAGAAACCAGTTGTCAAGACTAAAGTGTCTGAAACTGTGGTGGAAGCTGAAGAATTGGATCGAGTGGAGATCCTTCCCACCAGAACTAGAAGCAAAGTGACAAGAAAAGCAAAGTCAGAAGCCGAGGGAGCTTCTGAACCAAAAAGAAGAAAGCTCAGGAAAATGATTATGGAATCTGATGAGCAAGAAGAAAAAGTTCAGATGACACATGAAGAGGAAACTGCAGAAAATAAAAGAATCAGAGAGATTCTGAGGCAAAGTGCCATTAAAAAGGGTACTCTACCTGCTGTTCAAGAAGCTGCTGATGAAGAATCTCTAATAAGGAAGGGAAAGGTTGTGGTAAGTGCATCTGAAGCACAAGTAGCAAGCAAAATGAAGGAAGATCTGGAGAAGGCTGTCAGTTTAGCTAAGGAACTGGAGCAATCAACAGTTGCAGGAGCAAGGGAAATTCTCTCTTCTCATCTGGAGATAAAAAGAGAAAGTACCTCTTAGGCACAACAGTCAGAACCTGCTTCAGGATCTTCTTCTGATAAAGGTATTGCTGCAATCTTAATTAATTTAGAATCTGATGATGTTCCTGACCTTAACACTCAACTATAAATAGCCCCATCCAAACCTTCTTCACCCACTGAATCTTCTATCTTGAGTGAACTCAACACCAATGATTTCTTAGATGCTCTCAACAAGAAAAGAGCACACATTCTTGCTGAAAGAGAACACTCTGACAGAAAAGAAGCTGCTTCTGATCATGTTGAGACAGCTAATCAGTCATCCCCACCTTCTTCCCCTAAACCTTTAGATATACCATATTTCCAAACTTGCTTACCTGGTGAGACACCAAATCTTGAGAGAACTTACCAATCTCAGACTGAGGCCTTTGTCACCAGGATCATACAGAACAGAATTCTAAGTGATGCTGGTGGTATACCTCAATCTTGCATCCTAACTGTCCCATCCTTCAGTTCCAGTTCCTCCTCATCCTTAGAAGAACTAGAGAAACACTTAGGTGGTGAGTTTCCTACTGAATCAACATCAACCATACCATCAGACATAACCCCTCATACCATCTAACTTGTTACCACTTTTGCTGCTGACTCAGTATCAGAAGCTGAACCAATAATTGTTCAACCAATCCAATGTGCCAAGCCTGAAGCCTCTGATGTTCTACTTCTTTGTGGAGCATCAGAATCTGACCTACCTTCATCAGAATCTGACCTTCAAACATTTGACCCTTAACCTGCCTCTGATGCAAACCTAATAAATGTTTCAGAACCTCATACTGAAACCTCTGATCAGATTGTATCATGTTGGATATTTGGTTGTTGGCTTCATGGTTGCTAAAATCAAATATACAAGCAATATGTGCGTCTTCAGAAGCAGTACGTTTTCAGAAGCTGAACAGTACTTCAGAAGCTGGGTCTTCAGAAGCTGAACAGTACTTCAGTTGCTGAACCTTCAGAAGCTGATGTTCAGACGCTGAACAATACTTCAGACGCTGAACCTTCAGAAGCTGATGATCAGACGCTGAACAGTACTTCAGACGCTGACCTTCAGAAGCAACCTTCAAAAGCTGAATTGTTTAGACGCAGACTTCAGAAGTACCTTCAGAAGCAGGTTTTCTGCGGTCTGTTTTTTGTGCCTTGGAGCTGTTAATTTTCTCACATGATCTTTTGTAGATTTAATTGAAGAATTCTCCAAGCTGCGTTTCTAGAAGGAAGAATATTTTCGTAAGATATATTCTGAAGATTGGACATTTTTATTTGTGAATATATTTTCAAAGAGATCTTTGGAAAATATATTTCTGAATAATATTTGCTTCTATATGTTTCTAAAGAATTTTGGAAATATATCTTTGAAGAATATTTGGTTCAATTATTTGTTGCTGCTGAAGGCTATATAAAGAAGGCGCTACCTTTGAAGAAACTCAACCAAAACCAAAGCAAGTATTGATGGAGTTTTATTAGGTTTTGAGTCTGTTAGTTGTGAGCTTTGTGCTCTGTTTCTGTACGCCACTCAATTGTTAGAGTTGGTTTCTTTTATTGAGTTGTAATCACTTGAAGCTTTTAAGCAAAAGTGACTTTTGTGTTTTTGGAGTGTGTCTCCTACTTTGATTTTTTTTAGAGTGTGATATCACTAGGGCAGTGATTGACTGAGGGAAGTGAGATGGGATCTCATGTCTAGGAGTTCCTAAGTTGAAGTCAATACGGGTAGTGATTAAGTGAGAAGGCTGTGAAACAGGGGCTGTTCACATAGGACTTCGAATTGATACTATCATAGTGGATTTCCTTCCTGGCTTGGTAGCCTCCAGATGTAGGTGTGGTTGTCACCGAATTGGGTTAACAAATCACCTGTGCATTTTACTTTCTGTCTGTTACTTTCTGTCTGTTTTATTCTGCTTCTGAACTATTGTTTTGCGTACTTTGTTTTACTGCACCAGTACTCTGTTTTACGTTCAAAATCAGGTCCTGCAAGGAATTTCAATTGGCATCAGAGCAGGCACCCTGCCTGTTTTAGGGTGAGCTCCAGGGAAGTTACTTTCTGGCAGAATGGACAAGGAAGGAGGATTTGTGAACAGACCACCTCTGTTGGATGGGTCCAACTATGATTATTGGAAATCTCGTATGAGTGCTTTCCTGAAATCTATAGATAGTAAGACCTAGAAAGCAGTTCTGAAAGGTTGGGAACATCCTGTTGTGCTTGACAAAGATGGAAAGAAGACAATGTTGGAACAAAATGTATGAACAACTCTCTTTTGAGTTTTGATGATAACAAAGTGTTAAAAAGAAAATTGGATATGCTAAAACTTGATTCTAGTGTGCAGAACCATATACTTAAAAATTGGTATCTAACAATGGTTATGAAAGAACAAGTTAAGAGCAAGAAGGAAAATATAGAAGCTTGTGTTGCAAGGTTGAAGAAAATCAGCGTCTAAAGAAGAGCTTCTGAAGACAGCGTCTGAAGAAGAGCTTCTGAAGACAGCGTCTGAAGGCCTGCTTCTGAAGAAGTGCGTCTGATGAACAGTGCGTCTGAAGGCCAGCTTCTAAAGACAACGTCTGATGAACAGTGCGTCTGAAGACCAGGTTCTGAAGAAGTGCTTCTGATGAACAGTGTCTGATACCAGCTTCTGAAGAACTGTTTCTGAAGAGAAGCTTTTGAAGTCTGAAACGCAGAAGTCAACAATTACAACTGTCAAAGTACTGTACTGTCAGAACAGCTCCCAACAACACGTTATAAGTGGACACTTTACACGTGGCCCACTAATGAGAGTGAATCTGAACAGTAGTCTAACACTTGGTCAGATTCTGATAAGTTATAACTGTTGGGTTGTGATGAATTAAGCCTTGAAAGCTGTACTTTGCACCCACCTAAAGTCATCAATGAGCAGTGTGTTTAAATGTTTTTTTGTTTCTGAAAAGTTTTAATCAAACACACTCAAAACATAGTTTTTAGATTTCATCTTATGTGTTCAGTTTTCAGACCCAGTTTAAAAACTCTCAAACAATTCTGTCTGAGATAGTTCAGCAGTACTGAACAAAAGGTTCTGAACAATTGTTTCTGGAACAGTTCAGTGGTACTGAACATAATGCTCTGAACATTTTTATCTCACATTTTAACTCTCTTAATTTTTTGAATTTTCCTTTTGTTGATGACAAAAGGGGGAGTAAAAGTAACAAGTAATTCAGGCTTTGAGCTCAGAACATAAGTTAATTTCTGATGAGTAATTAACTTATGAGAACAACTTTTAAATCTCTTAGCTTTTGAATTAAATTCTGTGAGATAAACTGAATTTTCAATTCTGTGAATTAAACTGAATTTAAATAACTTGGATAAAACTCAAGGGGAGCTTACAAACCTTACCTTGTGAATTATCAGACTTAGGGGGAGCATACAAACCTCAAACCCTGAAGTCAGTTTGTTATTTAAACTTTGTATGTATTTACACTTTGATTTTTCATCTGTTTGATTTAAATGGAATTTAATTAACCTGGATAAGACTCAGGGGGAGCTTACAAACCTCACCTTGTGGATTATTAGACTCAGGGGGAGCTTACAAACCTCATACCCTGAAGTCAACTTGTTAATTAAATTAACAACAATTTTCTATTAATACTTATGTTTGTCATCATTAAAAGGGGGGAGATTGTTGGAACAAAATGTATGAACAACTCTCTTTTGAGTTTTGATGATAACAAAGTGTTAAAAAGAAAATTGGATATGCTAAAACTTGATTCTAGTGTGCAGAACCATATAGTTAAAAATTGGTATCTAACAATGGTTATGAAAGAACAAGTTAAGAGCAAGAAGGAAAATATAGAAGCTTGTGTTGCAAGGCTGAAGAAAATCAGTGTCTGAAGAAGAGCTTCTGAAGACAGCGTCTGAAGGCAGCGTCTGAAGGCCTGCTTCTGAAGAAGTGCGTCTGATGAACAGTGCGTCTGAAGGCCAGCTTCTGAAGACAGCGTCTGATGAACAGTGCGTCTGAAGACCAGGTTCTGAAGAAGTGCTTCTGATGAACAGTGTCTGATGCCAGCTTCTGAAGAACTGTTTCTGAAGAGAAGCTTCTGAAGTCTGAAACGCAGAAGTCAACAATTGCAACTGTCAAAGTACTGTACTGTCAGAACAGCTCCCTGCAACACTTGTCTCCTTGGCCAAAACATTCTCCATGTTTTAAGGAAACAATTCAAATCTGCCATGCTCTGTTTTCTGTGTTGCGCATACAATGTCAGAACAGAAGGAATTAATGTTGGCTGAAGCTTCTAATAGAAATGGCTCTAATTGCTGACATGGCATCTTCTCAACAACTCTTTAATTCCTCTATAAAGGATTGAAGAATTGAAGAAGAAGACTAAGACTCTGTTACTCTGTTTTTTCTGGAAAACGTAGCTGCCAAATTAGAAAGAGTCTTAATCTGTGTTGTATTTTGTGAACACCACTGATAGTATATCAATTGTTCAACTCAAACATATTCTTTGTAATTCTGTTTGATTAAAAGCCTCTTGCCTGCGTGCTTGAGCAACTAGAAGTCTCATACTTTGTGTTTGAGCAAGAAAGTTTTAGACTGTGTGTCTAAGCAAGGAAGCCTCATACTTTGTGTTTGAGCAAGGAAGTCTCAAACTTTGTGTTTGAGCAGGGAAGTCTCTTACTGTGTTTTTGAGCAAGGAAGTCTTAGACTGTGTATCTGAGCAAGCAAGTCTCTTACTTAGTGTTAGAGCAATTGGAAGTCTCTTACTTTGTGTTTGAGCATAGGAAGTCTCTTGCTTTGTGCTTGAGCAATTGTAATCTTTGTGATTATAGTGAAAATCTCTTGTATATAACAAGGGGACTGGACTACTTCCGGATTGTGGAAGGAACCAGGATAAACTGCTTGTGTCTCTCTCTGTCATACCCCATTTTTTGACTCATATTTTCTTTGTTCATTATCATATTATTATTCGTCATTCCATTATAATTTTCAATTTTTCTCTTATTTCATTTACCTTTTATTATTTTATCTTCATTTTTAGATTTTATTTATTAATATGTATCACCATCATCATTACTATCATTATTATTAATATTATCATTATCCTTATTAATACCATTGCTATTGTTTTTTTTTAATATTATTATTATTATCTTCTTCTTTTTTTATCAATGTTTTATTATTATTATTTATCATTATCATTTTTTTTAATTACTAATATATTATCTTTTTCATCATTTATTATTATTATTATCTTTATTACTATTATCATTACTATTTTTGTTTCCATTTATCACTTCCATTATTGCCATTACTATTATCATTATTGGTTTTTTATTATTATTTTAAAGAAAATACAAAAAAAAAAGAAAAGGGGAGTTCGCAGAGCAAAGTCCCCTTCGCTCTGCGAACTCTGCGAATTTTCTGCAGATTTTAATCTTTTTGATTTATCTCTTTTGTTTTCATTATAGTTATTATTGTTAACCTCTATCATTATTATTATTATTGTTATGGCCAATTGTGGCTGATTAAATGCAGCAAAGCAAGAATCAAATGTGTGACATTAAAGGTTAAGGTAAGATGGCTTTTCTTCCAACCTAGCATGTGCCCAAGCAAGTGGGCTGCCCTTGGTCAGTCCTCATCCTTCCCAATTGACCTGCCTCTCACCATGAGCTTGCCAGCCAGCTGCTTGTTCCCTTTTCTTCCTCCTTTCTCCCCCAAAACCAGTCAAACTTAGATGGTTTTCACTTGCCCAAAAGCTGTTTGTGCTGCCCTGTTTTCAGCTGTCTTTCTTCTTCCTCACACCAGCCCACATGCTTCCTTTTGCTTCCCCCAATCTCTGTACATGGTTGTGCACATTTTCCTTGCTTGACCTCTCAAGATTGCAAGGATTGATCTCAAGAACAACCCAATTGCAAAGCTGCCCTGTTTTTCAGATTTTTTCTCATCATTGCTATCCAAGATCAGCTACATTAATGGCTAGATTTGGCCAAGATCTTGACCAAGGTTGCAAGGCAGTGTCCCCTCTTCACTTTTGCATTAAATGCAAAGCAAGATAGCCTGGTTTTAGCACACAAATCAGCTGAACTCTATAGATTTTCCATCATTGCAATTGATCCTCATTTTGCCTATTTAAAGGAATGCAATGCATGAACAAACACACAATTACTAACAACTGAATACACTTACTTACACTTGAAAAACCATTACATTACAGCATTGTGAGAGTAGAGAAAATAGTTCAACTCATAGCAAAAACCAATTGGAACATTTGAGCTATTTGTTATCCATAACCTCTAACATTCCAACCTTGCAAAAAACAATCAACCAAGCCACTTCCTATCTCTTGCACAAGCATTGCTAGGAGTTCTGTAAGTATCCTAAAGTCTTTATCTTTCATTTTGATTTGCTGTTTGCATCATTTACATTGTTAATTTCATTTTGTGCAAAAAAACCCCTTTTGAAACTCAAAAGGAATCTCAAAGTTGCAAAGCACCAATTTGAGTTGTTTTAAACTTTTTTTTGCCAAATTTGCAAAGCTTTTTAACCCCCTTAAGGTTCTGAAGCTTGCTCAGGAGCAGCTTCTGAACTTCTGTTCAGAAGCAGCTTCTGAGTTCATTTTTTCGCATACTTCGCAGAGCAAAGTCATGGTCGCTCTGCGACCATAACAGAACCTGGGTTCGCAGAGCCAAGTTCTGGTTGCTCTGCGAAGGCTGCAGAACTCAGAACATGAATCAGGCTTCCAAAGGCCAAATTTTTGAGGTTCTAACTGATGATTCAGTACCTAAGAGGGTTAAAATTCATTTTTGTTCAAACCATATCAAAATTTTTGCATGCCTTTGGAAATTTCACAAGTTTGTGCTATACTTTTGGGGTAACGTGCAAAACAAGTTATGTTCGTAAAACTTTCAAAATCAAGCTTGAGCATAAGCTAAGTTCATTTTCTTCAAAACTAAAACTTGAACAATAACGTTGTTCATGATTTTCAATCAAAACATGAACTCGAGCCGAACTTGCTCACCTTTTTAAAACCAAATTCAAACTTGAGCCGAACTTGTGCGTTTTCCAAACTTATGCATATGTTCATATTTCAAACTTGAACAACACTTGTTCGTCAAGCATGCATACACAAACCGCGCAACATCTTGCTTCATTTTTGGCCACCAAAATATCTTCTTTAAGTCTTGATACATTTTAGTAGCTCCCGGATGAATACTTAAATTGCTTCTGTGACCTTCTTCTAAAATCATCTTCTTCATCTCTGCATTATCAGGAATACAAATTCGATCGCGGAACCTCAACACACCATGCATATCTAACTTAAAATCACTACCTTCAGGTTGATTTTCACCAACCATCAAATCCACTAGTTTCACATCCATCTTCTGAGCTTCCTTGATATCATCCAAGAAATCACTGTTAATTGTCAACATCCCTAGCATCACACTCTGGGGTTTTACTTCGCAAACCAAATTCATGTCTCTGAACTGCTCGATCAACTCTAACTCTTTAACCATCATCGCTGACATATGCAAAGTTTTTCGACTTAAAGCATCGGCTACAACATTAGCTTTACCAGGATGGTAATTCAAGCTAAAATCGTAGTCTTTCAACAACTCTAACCATCTTCTCTGTGTTCACAAAACATCAAATAATTGATTAGAAATGTCTAAGGACAGTACTCAACTGTCACTAAACTAAAGACTCGACAACCTGGCCGGATGAACCGACCTGCTCTGATACCAATTGTAACACCCCGATTTCCCCGCGCGAATAAGCACATAATATATCAGAGTATTTAACAAATAACGGGATGTCACAAAATCATGAAAACATAAAGCATACTTATTAACAAACAGGCTCCTCAAGATAACAACATCATGTCTGAAAATCTCTTTATTAGCAGCGGAAAATAATTATAATATCAACTCATAATCAGCACTATGGCATAAAAGCCGGAACATTCGTCATAATTCAAAACTCAACATAAAGTGAATACTTTAATAAAAATCAGCATTGGAGTTTATAAAGTTAACTCCCAAAAACGTAAGACAAACGTATTCCCAGTGTTACATAATATCAGAGCATCACGACCCCAATTCTATATACCACTAGGTACTCCTCGTCTAAGCGTCACAGCAAGCTACTTCGAGTTATCTGCACATTGTCAATATAAAGACAATGGACCAACAAAAACAAAAGGGTGAGATATCAAACAATCTAAACGAAAGCATAATAATGAGCAAGTAAAAACATAAGCACAGGATCATACTTCATTATCTCACCAATCATTTTATTCATGTTCACACATCATTTTCATAAACAGTCATCATCACCAATATTCAAACATCATCACATCAAGCACATCATGAACATCGCCACACGTCACGGTTATAACAATTTATCATCGACACATAATGCAATGAGACCCGACTTCACCTATATGCATGTGGTACCAAACGTCGCAAAATAATGCCAAATAGGGCATGTCAGGCCGGAGCCCCACGTCACTTTGCCAAACAAGGCTACGTCGCTTTACCATAATTTCAGGCCATCGTCACAAGATGCAATGAATGAGACTTCTAAAATGAAACAACAAAACACATACAAGCATCAATCATAAACAACGTCATATAACATCGTATTCAAACATCAACAATTCATCATATAACATCGTATTCAAACATCAACAATTCATCATATAACATCGTATTCAAACATCAACAATTCATCATACAATTTTGTAAAACCATAACAAATTATACATAACATATTTCCATGCCAAACCAAGGATACTAGAAAGATATCACAATTATCAACAACTTTCATGTTTATACCAAAGACCAATTTAAAACAGAGACGTGTGAAAAAGACGCAAAAACATGAAACAGAGAATGCTGTCACCGTACAATTTCACTAAAACCTCCTTGGAGTATTTTCATCATAACTCAAAAACTAAAAGTCATTTTCACGTCAAACCAAAGCCACTGGAAAGCTAACAAAATTATCTAAAACCTTCATGTTTACACCCAAGGCCAATTCTGTACCGATCAATACCAGTTTTCGTTTCAAATTCGGAAAAGTTGTGCAGAAAGTCCATAAAAATTCACTGTGACCTACGTGCAGTAATTTGACCATAACTCAAGTTCTATAAATCGTTTTGACGTCAGACCAACGGCATTAGAAAACTAACATCCATACCTACAACTTTTGTGTTTACACCTAAGACCAATTCTGTACCGATCAATACCAGTTTTTATTTCAAAATTCGGGGCAGAGATAAGAAAACTCAGGAAAAGCAACTTATATTATTCAAACTTCTCATTCATTCAAAATCATCACAATCAACAATTATAATGCACAACAACAACATGTGTCATGCCAATTTCATCATCAAAATCACAGACCTCATGAATTGAACAAAAGGGATCAAAATCCATACAATCACATATACCTAGAGTCTACCATACCCCATCATTATGCAATCCCTTAGAATGTAAGAACCCCACCCTTACCTTAGGTTTTCCGGTTCTAAACTCTATTGATCGCTTCCCGTAGAATCCCTTCCGGTCTCTCTTGCCTCAGCTTCGTTCTTCGCTCTTTGGTTTTCTCCCCATTTTGTTTTCACGATATGTTATGTTTTTATTCCTCCTCTCATCATAACATACCCCTAAATCCTAAATGCCACAAATGCCCTTTCTTATTTTATAATTCTAATTAATTAGTTTAATTTACTAATAATCCAATTAAATTATTAACACTATTATTTAATTAAATACTATAATTTTTCTTTATTCAATTAAATAAACCCAACCACCAATATACTAATAAATATCAATATTTCTCACATTTGGGTTATGCCTTCTAAGGATCTAATTCGCTCAAACTCATATTCCTTATAATATAAGGTCACTACCCTCTAACAAGGCACCAAAACACCAAGAACATCACAAACACAACAAGACATCACACATACGTCGCATCATCAATTAAAATAACTGAAAATAATTCCAAGTAAATCCGGGGCGTTACAACTCTCCCCCACTTGAATATTTTCGTCCTCGAAAATTACCTGACTCAAACAGCATCGGATAAGAATCTCGCATCTTGCTCTCTAACTCCCATGTTGCACTTTCTCCGGCAGCTCCGTCCCAAACCACTTTCACTAAAGGAATCTCCTTGCCCCTTAACTTCTTCATTTCCCGATCCTCAATTCGTACAGGCACAGTCTCAATGGTTAGATTGTCCCGCACTTGCACGTCATCCATATGAATTACATGAGATGGATCTGAAACATACTTCCGGAGTTGCGACACGTGAAACACATCATGCAAATTTGATAGGTTCGGTGGTAAGGCCACCCTATACGCAGCATTCCCAACCCTCTCAGAAATCTGGTATGGTCCAATAAACTTAGAAGTAAGCTTCTTCGACTTCAAGGCACGACCTACACCTGTCACTGGTGATACTCTCAAGAATACATGGTCTCCTGCTTGAAACTCAAGATCTCTCCTCCGCTTATCATGGTAACTCTTTTGCCTACTCTGCGAAGCCTTCATCTTATCACGAATTAATTTCACCTTCTCAGTAGTTTCTCGTACAATCTCTGGTCCCAACACAACTCTTTCACCAGATTCATGCCAACACAACGGCGTTCTGCACCTCCGACCATACAATGCCTCGAAAGGTGCCATACCAATACTAGCATGGAAACTATTGTTATAAGTGAACTCGATCAGTGGTAGAAAACTGTCCCACGTTCCGCTTTGTTCGAGAACACACGCCCTCAGCAAGTCTTCCAACGACTGAATGGTCCTCTCCGTCTGTCCATCAGTTTGTGGGTGATATGCCGAACTCAACTTCAACTTAGAACCTAATGCCTCTTGTAGACTTTTCCAAAAATCTGAAGTAAACCTCGGATCTCTATCCGAAACAATGCTCGACGGGACTCCGTGCAACTTCACAATCTCGCGAATATAAATCTCTGCTAACTTTGATACAGGAAAACTAATATTGATCGGAATAAAATGAGCCGACTTCGTCAGTCTATCAATAATTACCCAAATAGCATCATGCCCCCTCGGAGTGTTCGGTAATCCTGTCACAAAATCCATAGATATACTATCCCATTTCCACTCCGGAACATCTAACGGTTGCATCAAGCCTGTTGGCCTCTGATGTTCTACTTTCGACTTTTAGCACGTCAAGCATGCATACACAAACCGCGCAACATCTTGCTTCATTTTTGGCCACCAAAATATCTTCTTTAAGTCTTGATACATTTTAGTAGCTCCCGGATGAATACTTAAATTGCTTCTGTGACCTTCTTCTAAAATCATCTTCTTCATCTCTGCATTATCAGGAATACAAATTCGATCGCGGAACCTCAACACACCATGCATATCTAACTTAAAATCACTACCTACCTTCAGGTTGATTTTCACCAACCATCAAATCCACTAGTTTCACATCCATCTTCTGAGCTTCCTTGATATCATCCAAGAAATCACTGTTAATTGTCAACATCCCTAGCATCACACTCTGGGGTTTTACTTCGCAAACCAAATTCATGTCTCTGAACTGCTCGATCAACTCTAACTCTTTAACCATCATCGCTGACATATGCAAAGTTTTTCGACTTAAAGCATCGGCTACAACATTAGCTTTACCAGGATGGTAATTCAAGCTAAAATCGTAGTCTTTCAACAACTCTAACCATCTTCTCTGTGTTCACAAAACATCAAATAATTGATTAGAAATGTCTAAGGACAGTACTCAACTGTCACTAAACTAAAGACTCGACAACCTGGCCGGATGAACCGACCTGCTCTGATACCAATTGTAACACCCCGATTTCCCCGCGCGAATAAGCACATAATATATCAGAGTATTTAACAAATAACGGGATGTCACAAAATCATGAAAACATAAAGCATACTTATTAACAAACAGGCTCCTCAAGATAACAACATCATGTCTGAAAATCTCTTTATTAGCAGCGGAAAATAATTATAATATCAACTCATAATCAGCACTATGGCATAAAAGCCGGAACATTCGTCATAATTCAAAACTCAACATAAAGTGAATACTTTAATAAAAATCAGCATTGGAGTTTATAAAGTTAACTCCCAAAAACGTAAGACAAACGTATTCCCAGTGTTACATAATATCAGAGCATCACGACCCCAATTCTATATACCACTAGGTACTCCTCGTCTAAGCGTCACAGCAAGCTACTTCGAGTTATCTGCACATTGTCAATATAAAGACAATGGACCAACAAAAACAAAAGGGTGAGATATCAAACAATCTAAACGAAAGCATAATAATGAGCAAGTAAAAACATAAGCACAGGATCATACTTCATTATCTCACCAATCATTTTATTCATGTTCACACATCATTTTCATAAACAGTCATCATCACCAATATTCAAACATCATCACATCAAGCACATCATGAACATCGCCACACGTCACGGTTATAACAATTTATCATCGACACATAATGCAATGAGACCCGACTTCACCTATATGCATGTGGTACCAAACGTCGCAAAATAATGCCAAATAGGGCATGTCAGGCCGGAGCCCCACGTCACTTTGCCAAACAAGGCTACGTCGCTTTACCATAATTTCAGGCCATCGTCACAAGATGCAATGAATGAGACTTCTAAAATGAAACAACAAAACACATACAAGCATCAATCATAAACAACGTCATATAACATCGTATTCAAACATCAACAATTCATCATATAACATCGTATTCAAACATCAACAATTCATCATATAACATCGTATTCAAACATCAACAATTCATCATACAATTTTGTAAAACCATAACAAATTATACATAACATATTTCCATGTCAAACCAAGGATACTAGAAAGATATCACAATTATCAACAACTTTCATGTTTATACCAAAGACCAATTTAAAACAGAGACGTGTGAAAAAGACGCAAAAACATGAAACAGAGAATGCTGTCACCGTACAATTTCACTAAAACCTCCTTGGAGTATTTTCATCATAACTCAAAAACTAAAAGTCATTTTCACGTCAAACCAAAGCCACTGGAAAGCTAACAAAATTATCTAAAACCTTCATGTTTACACCCAAGGCCAATTCTGTACCGATCAATACCAGTTTTCGTTTCAAATTCGGAAAAGTTGTGCAGAAAGTCCATAAAAATTCACTGTGACCTACGTGCAGTAATTTGACCATAACTCAAGTTCTATAAATCGTTTTGACGTCAGACCAACGGCATTAGAAAACTAACATCCATACCTACAACTTTTGTGTTTACACCTAAGACCAATTCTGTACCGATCAATACCAGTTTTTATTTCAAAATTCGGGGCAGAGATAAGAAAACTCAGGAAAAGCAACTTATATTATTCAAACTTCTCATTCATTCAAAATCATCACAATCAACAATTATAATGCACAACAACAACATGTGTCATGCCAATTTCATCATCAAAATCACAGACCTCATGAATTGAACAAAAGGGATCAAAATCCATACAATCACATATACCTAGAGTCTACCATACCCCATCATTATGCAATCCCTTAGAATGTAAGAACCCCACCCTTACCTTAGGTTTTCCGGTTCTAAACTCTATTGATCGCTTCCCGTAGAATCCCTTCCGGTCTCTCTTGCCTCAGCTTCGTTCTTCGCTCTTTGGTTTTCTCCCCATTTTGTTTTCACGATATGTTATGTTTTTATTCCTCCTCTCATCATAACATACCCCTAAATCCTAAATGCCACAAATGCCCTTTCTTATTTTATAATTCTAATTAATTAGTTTAATTTACTAATAATCCAATTAAATTATTAACACTATTATTTAATTAAATACTATAATTTTTCTTTATTCAATTAAATAAACCCAACCACCAATATACTAATAAATATCAATATTTCTCACATTTGGGTTATGCCTTCTAAGGATCTAATTCGCTCAAACTCATATTCCTTATAATATAAGGTCACTACCCTCTAACAAGGCACCAAAACACCAAGAACATCACAAACACAACAAGACATCACACATACGTCGCATCATCAATTAAAATAACTGAAAATAATTCCAAGTAAATCCGGGGCGTTACAACTCTCCCCCACTTGAATATTTTCGTCCTCGAAAATTACCTGACTCAAACAGCATCGGATAAGAATCTCGCATCTTGCTCTCTAACTCCCATGTTGCACTTTCTCCGGCAGCTCCGTCCCAAACCACTTTCACTAAAGGAATCTCCTTGCCCCTTAACTTCTTCATTTCCCGATCCTCAATTCGTACAGGCACAGTCTCAATGGTTAGATTGTCCCGCACTTGCACGTCATCCATATGAATTACATGAGATGGATCTGAAACATACTTCCGGAGTTGCGACACGTGAAACACATCATGCAAATTTGATAGGTTCGGTGGTAAGGCCACCCTATACGCAGCATTCCCAACCCTCTCAGAAATCTGGTATGGTCCAATAAACTTAGAAGTAAGCTTCTTCGACTTCAAGGCACGACCTACACCTGTCACTGGTGATACTCTCAAGAATACATGGTCTCCTGCTTGAAACTCAAGATCTCTCCTCCGCTTATCATGGTAACTCTTTTGCCTACTCTGCGAAGCCTTCATCTTATCACGAATTAATTTCACCTTCTCAGTAGTTTCTCGTACAATCTCTGGTCCCAACACAACTCTTTCACCAGATTCATGCCAACACAACGGCGTTCTGCACCTCCGACCATACAATGCCTCGAAAGGTGCCATACCAATACTAGCATGGAAACTATTGTTATAAGTGAACTCGATCAGTGGTAGAAAACTGTCCCACGTTCCGCTTTGTTCGAGAACACACGCCCTCAGCAAGTCTTCCAACGACTGAATGGTCCTCTCCGTCTGTCCATCAGTTTGTGGGTGATATGCCGAACTCAACTTCAACTTAGAACCTAATGCCTCTTGTAGACTTTTCCAAAAATCTGAAGTAAACCTCGGATCTCTATCCGAAACAATGCTCGACGGGACTCCGTGCAACTTCACAATCTCGCGAATATAAATCTCTGCTAACTTTGATACAGGAAAACTAATATTGATCGGAATAAAATGAGCCGACTTCGTCAGTCTATCAATAATTACCCAAATAGCATCATGCCCCCTCGGAGTGTTCGGTAATCCTGTCACAAAATCCATAGATATACTATCCCATTTCCACTCCGGAACATCTAACGGTTGCATCAAGCCTGTTGGCCTCTGATGTTCTACTTTCGACTTTTAGCACGTCAAGCATGCATACACAAACCGCGCAACATCTTGCTTCATTTTTGGCCACCAAAATATCTTCTTTAAGTCTTGATACATTTTAGTAGCTCCCGGATGAATACTTAAATTGCTTCTGTGACCTTCTTCTAAAATCATCTTCTTCATCTCTGCATTATCAGGAATACAAATTCGATCGCGGAACCTCAACACACCATGCATATCTAACTTAAAATCACTACCTTCAGGTTGATTTTCACCAACCATCAAATCCACTAGTTTCAGATCCATCTTCTGAGCTTCCTTGATATCATCCAAGAAATCACTGTTAATTGTCAACATCCCTAGCATCACACTCTGGGGTTTTACTTCGCAAACCAAATTCATGTCTCTGAACTGCTCGATCAACTCTAACTCTTTAACCATCATCGCTGACATATGCAAAGTTTTTCGACTTAAAGCATCGGCTACAACATTAGCTTTACCAGGATGGTAATTCAAGCTAAAATCGTAGTCTTTCAACAACTCTAACCATCTTCTCTGTGTTCACAAAACATCAAATAATTGATTAGAAATGTCTAAGGACAGTACTCAACTGTCACTAAACTAAAGACTCGACAACCTGGCCGGATGAACCGACCTGCTCTGATACCAATTGTAACACCCCGATTTCCCCGCGCGAATAAGCACATAATATATCAGAGTATTTAACAAATAACGGGATGTCACAAAATCATGAAAACATAAAGCATACTTATTAACAAACAGGCTCCTCAAGATAACAACATCATGTCTGAAAATCTCTTTATTAGCAGCGGAAAATAATTATAATATCAACTCATAATCAGCACTATGGCATAAAAGCCGGAACATTCGTCATAATTCAAAACTCAACATAAAGTGAATACTTTAATAAAAATCAGCATTGGAGTTTATAAAGTTAACTCCCAAAAACGTAAGACAAACGTATTCCCAGTGTTACATAATATCAGAGCATCACGACCCCAATTCTATATACCACTAGGTACTCCTCGTCTAAGCGTCACAGCAAGCTACTTCGAGTTATCTGCACATTGTCAATATAAAGACAATGGACCAACAAAAACAAAAGGGTGAGATATCAAACAATCTAAACGAAAGCATAATAATGAGCAAGTAAAAACATAAGCACAGGATCATACTTCATTATCTCACCAATCATTTTATTCATGTTCACACATCATTTTCATAAACAGTCATCATCACCAATATTCAAACATCATCACATCAAGCACATCATGAACATCGCCACACGTCACGGTTATAACAATTTATCATCGACACATAATGCAATGAGACCCGACTTCACCTATATGCATGTGGTACCAAACGTCGCAAAATAATGCCAAATAGGGCATGTCAGGCCGGAGCCCCACGTCACTTTGCCAAACAAGGCTACGTCGCTTTACCATAATTTCAGGCCATCGTCACAAGATGCAATGAATGAGACTTCTAAAATGAAACAACAAAACACATACAAGCATCAATCATAAACAACGTCATATAACATCGTATTCAAACATCAACAATTCATCATATAACATCGTATTCAAACATCAACAATTCATCATATAACATCGTATTCAAACATCAACAATTCATCATACAATTTTGTAAAACCATAACAAATTATACATAACATATTTCCATGCCAAACCAAGGATACTAGAAAGATATCACAATTATCAACAACTTTCATGTTTATACCAAAGACCAATTTAAAACAGAGACGTGTGAAAAAGACGCAAAAACATGAAACAGAGAATGCTGTCACCGTACAATTTCACTAAAACCTCCTTGGAGTATTTTCATCATAACTCAAAAACTAAAAGTCATTTTCACGTCAAACCAAAGCCACTGGAAAGCTAACAAAATTATCTAAAACCTTCATGTTTACACCCAAGGCCAATTCTGTACCGATCAATACCAGTTTTCGTTTCAAATTCGGAAAAGTTGTGCAGAAAGTCCATAAAAATTCACTGTGACCTACGTGCAGTAATTTGACCATAACTCAAGTTCTATAAATCGTTTTGACGTCAGACCAACGGCATTAGAAAACTAACATCCATACCTACAACTTTTGTGTTTACACCTAAGACCAATTCTGTACCGATCAATACCAGTTTTTATTTCAAAATTCGGGGCAGAGATAAGAAAACTCAGGAAAAGCAACTTATATTATTCAAACTTCTCATTCATTCAAAATCATCACAATCAACAATTATAATGCACAACAACAACATGTGTCATGCCAATTTCATCATCAAAATCACAGACCTCATGAATTGAACAAAAGGGATCAAAATCCATACAATCACATATACCTAGAGTCTACCATACCCCATCATTATGCAATCCCTTAGAATGTAAGAACCCCACCCTTACCTTAGGTTTTCCGGTTCTAAACTCTATTGATCGCTTCCCGTAGAATCCCTTCCGGTCTCTCTTGCCTCAGCTTCGTTCTTCGCTCTTTGGTTTTCTCCCCATTTTGTTTTCACGATATGTTATGTTTTTATTCCTCCTCTCATCATAACATACCCCTAAATCCTAAATGCCACAAATGCCCTTTCTTATTTTATAATTCTAATTAATTAGTTTAATTTACTAATAATCCAATTAAATTATTAACACTATTATTTAATTAAATACTATAATTTTTCTTTATTCAATTAAATAAACCCAACCACCAATATACTAATAAATATCAATATTTCTCACATTTGGGTTATGCCTTCTAAGGATCTAATTCGCTCAAACTCATATTCCTTATAATCTAAGGTCACTACCCTCTAACAAGGCACCAAAACACCAAGAACATCACAAACACAACAAGACATCACACATACGTCGCATCATCAATTAAAATAACTGAAAATAATTCCAAGTAAATCCGGGGCGTTACAAGGGGTGCTAATACCTTCCCCTCGCATAATCGACTCTCAAACCTAAAATCTCTTATTTAAAGGTAATTTCGAACTTTTTTCCTTTTCTCCCCGAAAAATTAAAAGTTCAGTCGTGATTTAAAATTAGTGATTCAACGCTTCTCAATAGCTTGATATCCGGAATTCGACACGACACACACTCTCTCTCTCTCTCTCTCATTTACTCTTTATACCCGCTGCAAACAACTCTGAAAATAGTTTCAGAATCTGATCAACATCTGATTCTGAACTAACCATAGTTTTTGAGAAAGAAAAGAAAAATCCAACACAATTCAACCCCCCTTCTTGTGTTTTTCTCACCTTCAGTTGGTATCAGAGCTCCGGTTCTTATATTCAATCACTTAACAGTGAGTCAGTTTAGATCCTGAGAAAAACATGTCTTCTGGTGGTTCTGGTGAATCCACATCCAGAAGTGGTGGTGGTGACTATGGTACAGATAAAAGGCAATCTCACTCACACCATAAACCTCCTATGTTTACTGGTGATCCTGAGAAATTTTCCTGGTGGAAAAGCAAGATGTACAGTCACATCATCGGAATTGATGACTCCTTATGGGATATCATAGAAGATAGGATAACCATACTAGTTGATGAAGAAGGAGTAGCTGTTAATAGAAGAGGTCTTACTGATGCTGAAAGAAAGATCTACAGAAAGCATAACAATATAAGAGGCATCATTGTGGATTCTCTACCTTACAGTGAGTACTTGAAGCTGAGTGATAAATCAACAGCAAAAGCCATCTTCACCTCTCTCTGCTCTAACTATGAAGGAAACAAGAAGGTTAGAGAAGCAAAAGCAAACCTTCTGGTTCAGCAGTATGAGCTGTTCAGAATGAAGGAGGATGAAAATATTGAGACTATGTTCTCAAGATTTCAGACTCTGGTTTCTGGACTTCAGATTCTGAAGAAAAGCTACACTACTGCTGATCATGTGAACAATATTCTCAGAAGTCTGCCATCTACATGGAGACCTAAAGTGACTGCTATTGAGGAAGCTAAAGATCTAAATACTCTAAGTATTAAAGATCTTATAAGCTCTCTCAAAGTGCATGAACTGGGACTCAGTGAAGATGAATCTGTTAGACAGTCTAAATCTGTAGCACTTAAATCTAAAGGAAAGTCTTCAAAAGCCCTAAAAGCTTCAGAATCTGATGAAGAATCCCCTGAGGGATGTTCTGAAGAAGATTCAGAAGCTGAGGAGCTAGAAATGCTTTCCAAAAGAATTCAGTGCTTAATGAAGAGACAAAAGAAATCTTCTAACAGGAGCAGTAACTTCAAAGAATCTGGTTCCAAGAAGGAAGAACAGAAGGGCTGCTTAAACTGCAAGAAAACTGGTCATTTCATATTTGAATGTCCTGAGCTTTAAAAGGACAAATCAAAGGAGAAATCCAGAAAGACCAATTCAAAGACAGACAGATTCAAGAAAAGTCTTATGGCTACATGGGATGAGCTTGACAATGAATCTGAGTCTGAGAATGAAGATGAAAAAGAAGCAAATATAGCTCTGATAGCTACAACATCTTCTGATGAAGAATCAAGTTCAGACTCTGAAGATGAGGTATATTCTGAACTCACTCGTTCTGAACTTATTGATACAGTTAAGGATTTTATGAACCACCTCAGAAGCAAGTTAAATCAATTTAAATCTTTGAAAAAGAAAAATAACTTGCTGACTGATGAGAATCTTCAGAATCATATCAATGAGATTGATGAAGAAGTTAAAGAACTCAGAGAAATGGTTCATAAGAAACCTGATGAAGTTCCTAGTGAACATGAAATTGCTCTTCATGATTTTATCTTAATTGGAATCAACAGAAGTAAGATTGCTTCTATGATTTATAATATCAGCAGAAACAGAGGAGAAGGTATTGGATTCAAAAGTGATTCATGTAATTTTTCAAGAGAAACAAATATACCATCCTGTTCTGAAAATATTATGAAAAGCACACAAGTGTATTTTGTACCTGTATCTAAGATTTCTGAGAAACAGAATTTACCAGAAACAGAGACTGCTGACTCTGAAGTTCTGAACTGCTCAGAGTCCAAAACTTTTGAACCTAAAGGAAAGATGAAGGCAGAATCTAAAATTTTGCCAAAGTCTAAACTAAAAGGTTCTAAGTCTAAGACTATGAGGAAACAGACTTTAAATCTGAAAAGGTTCAAAGTCTGAAGAGTTCAGAACCTAAGACAAGCAAGTCTCAAACTCTGAAAAATTCAGACTCATATTTTCAAAAGGCTGTGTTTATGAAATCTTCAAAAGATACTAAACCAGTTTATACAAAACCTTTTAAATCTCAGAATGTCAGACAAAGGATACAAAAGAAAGCCAATCTGTCATCTGATTCTTATTGTATTAAGAAAGGTTTGAAAGTCTGCCTTGAGTCAGGAGCAGGCAAAACTAAAGTTCTTAACAAATCAGAACCTAATACTTCTGAATCCAAGATTCTGAACAAATCGGAATCAAAGACTCTTAAGTCCAAAGTTCTGAAGAAAACAGAACCAAAGTCTTCAAAGGTTCAGACTCTAAAAAGCTCAGAACCAAAGACCTTCAAGTCTAAGGTTCTGAAGAAATCTGAGTCAAAACCTTTGAAAGCTCAGGTTCTGAAGAACTCAGTGTCTGATACTAAGACTTATTCAAGATTAAAGGATTCACATCCAAGGTATATGAACAAGTCTGAGTCCTATAACTCCAGACACAAGGTGCAACAAAAGACTAAACCTTTCAGAACTAACCCAAGAGGACCCATATGGGTACCTAGGTCTGAAATTATTTCTGTTGCAGATATGATTAAGAGCCAAACAAAAGGGGAAGTCATGGTGCCTGGGCAATGGCTGCTGGCATTACATGACAGAAGGAAAGTCTATGTTCCAAACCCTGACCATGAAAGAGAGAGGAACTGTGGGATCTGGAGGAAACCACAAAGACTAGATCATTGGTACTGAGCTATTGAGAGCTATGTAGATCTTCAGCTCTCAGTGGACACTTCAGAACCTGAACAAGTTCTATAAGTCTGAAGAATGTCCAGAAGCTGAAAATCCTCTTGTAGCTGAAAATCTCTCAAAAGCTGACACTTCTCCGAAAGCCAATCAAGAACATTGTTGGAACAAAAATAGGTGTTCAGAAACAACCAGAATGAACAAGGAGAGGTAGATCAGAAGCTCAACAGAGGTATGATTTGTTCTTTGTTATACTTAACCGTTTCTACACCAATGTGAAAGACTATCAGATTCTTAAAAACAGCATAATCATCCTTGTGATATTACTGCTGCAATCTGTTTGTCTAAAAATCCAATTCTAAATTCAAGAGCCAAGAATATTGTATTTAAACATCATTTTATTAAAGATTATGTTCAGAAGGATGTTTTGGATATCCAATTCATTGATTCTGATAATCAATGGGCTGATATATTTACAAAACCCCTCACATTACACAGATTTAATTTTATTAAAAAGAATCTGAACATGCACATTATCTTTGGAAAAAATTGCTTGACTCTGAGTAGGAAACTGAGAATCTAAAGTTCATCAGAAGCTAATACTTAACAGACACTCACTTTGAGAGTCTGAATGTAGTTCAGCTTCTGAAAACATCAGAGTCTGAGTTTCAGAATCTGAATTTTTGTGACTTCTAATAAAACTCATTATAAGTGGACACTTTACACGTGGCCCACTAATGAGAGTGAATATGAACAGTAGTCTAACACTTGGTCAGATTCTGATAAGTTATAACTGTTGGGCTGTGATGAATTAAGCCTTGAAAGCTGTACTTTGCACCCTCCTAAAGTCATCAATGAGCAGTGTGTTTAAATGTTTTTCTGTTTTTGAAAAGTTTTAATCAAACACATTCAAAACACAGTTTTCAGTTTTCATCTTATGTGTTCAGTTTTCAGACCCAGTTTAAAAACTCTCAAACAATTCTGTCTGAAATAGTTCAACAGTACTGAACAAAAGGTTCTGAACAATTGTTTCTGGAACAGTTCAGTGGTACTGAACATAATGCTCTGAACATTTTTATCTCACATTTTAACTCTCTTAATTTTTTCAATTTTCTTTTTGTTGATGACAAAAGGGGGAGTAAAAGTAACAAGTAATTCAGGCTCTGAGCTAAGAACATAAGTTAATTTCTGATGAGTAATTAACTTATGAGAACAACTTTTAAATCTCTTAGCTTCTAAATTAAATTCTGTGAGATAAACTGAATTTTCGATTCTGTGAATTAAACTGAATTTAAATAACTTGGATAAAACTCAAGGGGAGCTTACAAACCTTACCTTGTGAATTATCAGACTTAGGGGGAGCTTACAAACCTCAAACCCTGAAGTTAGTTTGTTATTTAAATTCTGTATGTATTTACACTTTGATTTTTCATCTGTTTGATTTAAATGGAATTTAATTAACCTGGATAAGACTCAGGGGGAGCTTACAAACCTCACCTTGTGGATTATTAGACTCAGGGGGAGCATACAAACCTCATAACCTGAAGTCAACTTGTTAATTAAATTAACAACAATTTTCTATTAATACTTATGTTTGTCATCATCAAAAGGGGGGAGATTGTTGGAACAAAATGTATGAACAACTCTCTTTTGAGTTTTGATGATAAAAAAGTGTTAAAAAGAAAATTGGATATGCTAAAACTTGATTCTAGTGTGCAGAACCATATACTTAAAAATTGGTATCTAACAATGGTTATGAAAGAACAAGTTAAAAGCAAGAAGGAAAATATAGAAGATTGTGTTGCAAAGCTGAAGAAAATCAGCGTCTGAAGAAGAGCTTCTGAAGACAGCGTCTGAAGAAGAGCTTCTGAAGAGAGCGTCTGAAGGCAGCGTCTGAAGGCCTGCTTCTGAAGAAGAGCGTATGATGAACAATGCGTCTGAAGGTCAACTTCTGAAGACAGCGTCTGATGAACAGTGTGTCTGAAGACCAGGTTCTGAAGAAGTGCTTCTGATGAACAGTGTCTGATGCCAGCTTCTGAAGAACTGTTTCTGAAGAGAAGCTTCTGAAGTCTAAAACGCAGAAGTCAACAGTTGCAACTGTCAAAGTACTGTACTGTCATAACAGCTCCCTGCAACAGTTGTCTCCTTGGTCAAAACATTCTCCATGTTTTAAGGAAACAATTCAAATCTGACATGCTCTGTTTTCTGTGTTGCGCACACAATGTCAGAACAGAAGGAATTAATGTTGGCTGAAGCTTCTAATGGCAACGGCTCTAATTGCTGACATGACATCTTCTCAACAGCTCTTTAATTCCTCTATAAAGGATTGAAGAATTGAAGAAGAAGACTAAGACTCTGTTACTCTATTTTTTCTGGAAAACGTAACTGCCAAATAAGAAAGAGTCTTAATATGTGTTCTATTTTATGAACACCACTGATAGTATATCAAGTGTTCGACTCAAACATATTCTTTGTAATTCTGTTTGATTAAAAGACTCTTGCATGCGTGCTTGAGCAACTTGAAGTCTCATACTTTGTGTTTGAGCAAGAAAGTCTTAGACTGTGTGTCTAAGCAAGGAAGCTTCATACTTTGTGTTTGAGCAAGGAAGTCTCAAACTGTGTGTTTGAGCAGGGAAGTCTCTTACTGTGTGTTTGAGCAAGGAAGTCTTAGACTGTGTGTCTGAGCAAGGAAGTCTCTTACTTAGTGTTAGAGCAATTGGAAGTCTCTTACTTTGTGTTTGAGCATAGGAAGTCTCTTGCTTTGTGCTTGAGCAATTGTAATCTTTGTGATTATAGTGAAAATCTCTTGTTAGTAACAAGGGGACTGGACTACTTCCGCATTGTGGAAGGAACCAGGATAAACTGCTTCTCTCTCTCTCTCTCTCTCTCTCTCTCTCTCTCTCTCTCTCTCTCTCTCTCTCTTCTTTACTCTTTATACCCGCTGCAAACAACTCTGAAAATAGTTTCAGAATCTGATCAACATCTGATTCTGAACTAACCATAGTTTTTGAGAAAGAAAAGAAAAAGCCAACACAATTCAACCCCCCTTCTTGTGTTTTTTTCACCTTCAGACAACTCTGTTGAAACCAGAGGAAGAGTGGTCCAAGGAAGAAGATGAATTAGCTCTTGGAAACTCCAAAGCCTTGAGTGGTATATTCAATGGAGTGGACAAGAATATGTTCAGAGTGATCAAGCAGTGTGTGCGCTCTCGTTAAAAACGCGCAATCCCCCGAGACGTATGCGAACGCTCGGAAGGCTTTTGTGAAGTCGCCACCAAAGTCTTTGTTTAAAGGGAACGTTGATAAACCCTTAAGTTTTTTGTTTGAAGGGAAACGATAATAAAACCCTTGACGATGAGGAAAAGGACTGGTCATCGCAACCATTGTCGGGTTCGGGAGTCGATTACGCAAGGGGAAGGTATTAGCACCCCTCACGTTCGTTGTACTCAACGGGAACCTCCTATTTGGCTAAAGCTTGAAATGTTTTTAAGTGTTTTGCGTGCATGCTTGTCTATGTAAAAGGAAAAAATAAAAATATGATAAAAGGGGAAAAAGAAAGTTTTTTTATAATTGCGCTTGACAAGATGTCGATTTTGCTCCTACGTATCTCCCGGTAGTCGGAGAATTCAAAGCGTACGTAGTTCTTTGGTAGAAAAACGTACATATGTTAGTTGTTTTTAATGAACGATGTTTTGACCGTATTCTTGCGATTAAACGTAGCTTGTATGCTCGCGGATGGGAGACTTAAGCGTATAGCTTGTATGCTCGCGCATGGGAGGCTTAAGTGTTTGTTTACGAATCGCGCTTAGAACAGGTAAAACATGTCCGTTGGGTAAAAGGGTTCGAATTGGTCGCTATGGGACCAAAAGGGGTACAATGGACTCAAACGAGTCGATCATTGGCCGGAGTGACTCAAACGAGTCGGGGAAAGGTTCGATTGATCCAACGGGATCAAGAACGGGTACAATGGACTCGATTGAGTCGAACATTGACCGGAGTGACTCAAACGAGTCGAAAATGTTTGGATTGACCACAATGGGCCAAGAATTGGTTTGGTATGGTTGGATGTGTTGAGAAAGGAATGAAGATTGTCCGAACGACGAGACATACGTCACACATTCGTTCAGTCGGGGCAATGGAGAGACATACGTCAAACCATCCCTTTTTAATTCAAGTTTTTGGTTGAATTTCTTAGAAATCCCAAAGTTTATCAAAACACTTGGTTTGAAATCCAAAAATTAGAAAGTTTTAACAATTTTGTGAAAAAACGCACAAGTTCGGCTCATTTTACAAACGGTTTTGAAAAGCGAAACAAAGTTCGGCTTATGTTCACGTTTGGTTTGAAAATCATGAACAAGGTTTTTGTTCAAGTTTGGTTTTGAAAATGGTGAACATAGCTTATTTGTTCAAGTTTATTTGAAAGTTGTGGACATAACTTGTTTTGCAAGTTATCCACACAAAGTGGCTCGGACTTGCGAATCCTTCAAAATTATGCTAAATCCTTGAATAGGTTTGGATAAAATGAGTTTTAAACCTCTTAGGTTCTGAGTCCTTGGGCTAGAACCTCAAAATTTGGCTGCTTGGGAGCCTAAACTCAGATTCTGAGTTCTGTCATGGTCGCTCTGCGACCATGGCTTCGCACTGCGAACAATGCGAATTTTTGAGTTCAGAAGCTGTTTCTGAACTGTTGTTCAGAAACAACTTCTGAACAAACTCAGAACCTTTTAGGAGAGTGAAAAGCTTGAGTTTTGGCAATGAAAAGGGCTGGACAAACCAGTTTTGATGTTTTGCAAACCTTGGGATTTCTTTTGAAATTCAAAAGGGGTTTTTTAGAGCAAAAAGGTTTTGAGCAAAATTAGGATGCAAGCACAATTATAAATGCAAGATAATGACTTAGAACACTGACAGAGATCCTTTGCAAAGCCCATTGATGATCAGTATCAATGAACTAAATATCCAGAACACCCTTCTGAACATAATCTCTTATAAAATGATGTTTAATTTCTATATGCTTGGCTCTAGAATTCAGAATTGGATTTTTAGACAGACATATTGCAGCAGTATTATCACAATAAATAGGAATGCTATCTGCATGAATCTGATAGTCTTCCAACTGATGTTTCATCCAGAGTAGTTGTGTGCTACAACTTGCAGCTGAGATGTATTCTGCTTCTGATGTTGACAAAGCAATAGTTGCTTGTCTTTTGCTGGCCCAGGATATCAGATTCTCACCAAGAAACTGACAGTTTCCACTGGTGGATTTTCTTTCAATCCTATCCCCAGCATAATCAGCATCATAGAATCCAACTAGCTTATAATCCAAGGATTTCTTATACAGAAGTCCCAGATTAGTTGTTGCCTTCAGATACCTGAAGATTCTCTTGACAGCAGTCATATGAGATTCTCTAGGATCTGACTGGAATCTAGCACACAGACAGACACTAAACAAAATATCTGGCCTAGAAGCAGTTAAGTATAACAGAGAACCTATCATACCTCTGTAGAGCTTTTGATCTACTTTTGAGCCATTGTCCTCTTTGCTTAAGGTGCAGGTTGGATGCATAGGTGTTGTCATCAGTTTGCAATCATCAAGCTGGAACTTCTTCAGAAGCTCCTTTGTGTATTTGGACTGATGAACATACACTCCATCTTTGCATTGGTTGATTTGAATTCCAAGAAAGAATTTCAACTCTCCCATCATGCTCATTTCAAATTCATCCTGCATTAACTCGGAAAATTCTTTGCAAAGAGAGGCATTAGTAAAACCAGATATGATATCATCAACATATATTTGCACAATTAAGATGTCTTTCTTAAGAGTTTTTCTAAAGAGTGTATTGTCAACTTGACCTCTTACAAAATCATTTTTAAGTAAGAAATTGCTTAGTCTTTCATACCAAGCTCTAGGAGCTTGTTTCAGACCATACAAGGATTTCTTAAGTTTAAAACAAAATCTGGATTTTTAACATCTTCAAAACCAGGAGGCTGTTTAACATAAACTTCTTCAGAAATAACACCATTTAAGAAAGCACTCTTAACATCCATTTGGTACAAGATGATATCATGATTAACTGCATAGGAAAGAAGTAACCTGATTGCTTCCAGTCTTGCAACTGGAGCAAATGTCTCAGTGTAGTCTATTCCTTCCTGCTGGTTGTAGCCTTGAGTAACCAGTCTTGCTTTGTTTCTGATCACTTCTCCTTGTTCATTAAGCTTGTTTCTGAACACCCATTTTGTTCCAATGATGTTCTTGTTATCTGGTTTTGCAACTAGATCCCAGACATCATTCCTTTGAAACTGGTTCAGTTCTTCTTGCATAGCTACAATCCATCCATCATCTGCAAGTGCTTCATCAGCTGTTGTGGGTTCAATCATTGATAGAAGTCCAATCATAGATTCATTCTGGCAGAATGCTGATCTGGTCTTCCTTGGACTGTTCTTGTTCCCAATAATCAGCTCCTCAGGATGTGAAGACTTGTACTTGAATGAGGTTATGGATGGATTAACTTCTGAAGAACCATCAGGGGCTTGTTCAGAACCATGTTGGTCTTGATTTGCTTCAGGAGTAGTGTCAGCATTAGAGAGTTTCTCAGCTTCTTCAGTATTTTCAGCTTCTGAATTTCCTTCAAACTCTGAACTATGTTCAGGTTCTGAAGGTTCTTCTGAGAGTATGAAATCTTCAAAACTCTCAACCAGCTCTGGTATTTCATTACCAGGCTTCTTATCATCAAATCTAATGTGTATAGCTTCTTCAACAACATGTGTTTCAGAATTATACACCCTGTATGCTTTAGATCTCTCTGAGTATCCTAAAAAGATACCCTTTTGAGCCTTAACATCAAATTTCTTTAGGTAGATCTTATTGTTCAGTATGTAACAAGTACAACCAAACAGATGAAAATAAGAAATACTTGGTTTTCTTCCTTTAAAGAGTTCATATGTTGTTTTATTCAGAATAGGTCTGATATAGATCCTGTTCTGAATATAACAGGCTGTGTTAACAGCTTCTGCCCAAAAGTACTTTGCAATTTTGGATTCATGGATCATGGTTCTAGCCATTTCTTGCAAAGATCTGTTCTTTCTATCTAGAACTCCATTTTGTTGTGGAGTTCTAGAAGAAGAGAACTCATGAAGAATTCCATGATCTTCACAAAAATTTTCAAATGGTTTATTTTCAAATTCCCCACCATGATCACTTCTAACTTTTAAAATTTTCAAGTCAGTTTGATTTTGTACTTGTTTGCAGAATTTATTAAACACATCATATGTTTCATTTTTAGTTCTAAGGAATTTAACCCAAGTCCACCTACTGTAATCATCAACAATTACAAGTCCATACTTCTTCCCATTGATTGAAGCTGTTCCAACAGGACTAAACAAATCAATGTGAAGCAGTTCTAAAGGTCTTGAGGTGGAAACAATGTTTTTGGATTTAAAAGATGTCTTAGAAAATTTTCCAATTTGGCATGCTCCACAAAGAGCATCTGAGTGATAGTCAATGTTTGGCAGGCCTCTGACCAGTTGCAACTTGCTAAGCTTAGAGATGAGTCTCCAGTTAGCATGTCCCAACCTTTTGTGCCATACCTATTTCTCATCACTCACAGACAGAAGGCAAACTACCTTCTGCTCAACCAGTTCTGAAAAATTGATTTTGTAAACATTGTTTTTCCTATTTCCTTTGAACACAACAGATTTATCTTTGTTGTTGATTACAGTGCAAATGTTCTTATTAAACAGGACTTCATAATTACTGTCACATAATTGACTTATGCTAAGTAAATTATGTCTAAGTCCATCTACCAGCCAAACATCATCAATGTATAGGGAAGAATTACCTATCTTACCAGTACCAATGATTCTTCCTTTCTGACTTCCTCCAAACCCCACAGTTCCTCCCTCTTTCAGAGTCAGGGTTTGGAACATAGGCTTGTCTCCTGTCATATGATGCGAGCATCCACTGTCCAGGTACCAAGACCTTTCCTTTTCTTTGGATGACAAGCATATCTGCAACAGAAATGATCTCAGACTTAGGTACCCATATTTTCATGGGTCCTTTATGGTTAGTCTTGAAAGGTTTAGACTGTTGTTGCATCTTATGTCTGGAGTTATAATACTCAGACTTGTTCAGATACTTAGGATATGAATCCTTAAATCTTGAATAAGTCTTAGTGTTTGAAACTGAGTTCTTCAGAACCTGAGTTCTCAATGGTTTTGACTCAGATTTCTTTAGAACCTGAGACTTGAAAGTCTTTGGTTCTGAGTTGTTTAGAGTCTGAACCATTGAACACCTTGGTTCTGATTTCTTCAGAACTCTAATTTGGTTAGCTCCTGACACAAGGCAAACTTCAGTTTGACCTTTCTTAAAACAATCAGAAACAGATGACAGATTGGCTTTCTTTTGCTTGCTTTGCCTGACATTCTGATTTTGAAAATGTTTTGAATAGACTGGTTTAGTAGTTTTTGAAGGTTTCATAAACCCAGTCTTAGTAAATTTTGAGTTTGAATTTTTCAGACTCTGAAACTTACTTGATTCAAGTTCTGAACTCTTCAGACTCTGAACAGTTTCAGGTTTAGAGTCTGATTTTCTCATACTCTTAGGCTTAGAACCTTTTGGTTTAGACTTTGGCAAATTTTTAACATCTGCCATCATCTTTTCCTTGGGTTCAGAAGCTTTAGAGTCTGAGTAGTTCAGAACTTCAACCTCTGCAGTCTCAGTTTCTGTTATTTTCAAATTCTCAGAACTGTCAGAAGCAGACACAAAGCACACCTCAGTGCCTTTCATAACATTTTCAGAACAAGGTGATATTTTTGATTCATTTGAAAGATTGAATGAATCACTTTTAAAACCAATACTTTCACCTTTGTTTCTGACAATATTATAAATCATAGAAGCAATCTTACTTCTATTGATTCCAGTTAAAATAAAGTCATGAAGAGCAATTTCATGTTCATTTGGAATCTCTTCAGGTTTCTTATGAGCCTCATCTCTGAGTTCTCTAACTTCTTCATCAATCTCAATGATTTGATTCTGAAGTTTGATATTTTCCTCATTGAGCAAGTTATGTTTATTTTTCAAAGATTTTATTTCACCTAACTTGCTTTTGAGGTGGTTCATAAGATCTTTAACTGTTTCAATCAGTTCAGATCTTGTAAGTTCAGAGTATACCTCATCTTCATCATCTGAGTCTAAACATGATTCTGCATCAGAAAATGCAGTTGCCATCAAAGCCAGATTTGCTTCCTCTTCATTAGACTCAGACTCATTATCAAGATCATCCCATGTTGCCATAAGACTCTTCTTTAGTTTGTTTCTGAAATTACTTGACTTTGAGTTGGGCTTCTTTGATTTCTCTTTTGACTTGTCCTTCTGAAGATCAGGACAGTCAGCAATAAAATGCCCAGGCTTCTTGCAGTTGTAGCAGCCCTTCTGATCTTCCCTCTTTGAACTAGATCCTTTAGAGTTGCTGCTTCTGTTAGAGTATTTCTTCTGTCTTTTCATTAAGTACTGAAATCTTTTGGAAAGCATTGCAAGCTCTTCAGCATCTGAATCTTCTTCAGAATTTCCCTCAGGAAATTCTTCTTCAGATTCAATAGCTTTCAGAGCCTTTACGGACTTTCTTTTGGATTTCAGTGCTATTGACTTAGACTCTCTAACATAATCATCTTCATTAAGTCCCAGTTCATGCACTTTGAGGGAGCTTATAAGATCTTCAATACTTAGAGTATTTAGATCCTTAGCTTCCTTAATAGCAGTTACTTTGGGTCTCCATTTAGATGGCAGACTTCTTAGGATTTTGTTCACATGATCAGCTGTGGTATAACTCTTCTTCAGAATCTGAAGTCCAGAAACCAGAGTCTGAAATCTTGAGAACATTGTCTCAATATTTTCATCCTCTTTCATTCTGAACAACTCATATTGCTGAACAAGAATATTAGCCTTAGCTTCTCTAACCTTTTTGTTACCTTCATAGTTAGAGCAGAGGGATGTGAAGATGGCTTTTGCTATTGATTTGTCACTCAACTTCTGGTACTCAGTGTGAGGTAGGGAATCCACAATGATTCCTCTCACATTGTGATGCTTTCTGTATATCTTTCTTTCTGCATCACTCAAGCCTCTTCTGTTGACAACAACACCTTCTTCATCAACTGGAATAGAGATTCCATCTTCTATTATATCCCATAATGAATCATCAATACCAATGATGTGGCTGTACATTTTGCTTTTCCACCAAGAGAACTTTTCTGGATCACCAGTAAACATTGGAGGTTTATTGTGTGATCTAGATTTTCTATCATCTGTGCCATAGTCATATGGTACAGTTCTTTGATTTCTGGGAGAGGGTGGAGGGGAACTAGTTGAAGCCATGTTTTTCTTAGGATCTCACTGACTCACTGTTAAGTGATTTAATATCAGAACCGGAGCTCTGATACCGACTGAAGGTGAGAAAAACACACAAGAAGGGGGGGGGGGGGTTGAATTGTGTGGACACTTTTTCCTTTTTTTAAAACTTATGAACAAGTTTAGAATCAGATTCTGAACTGTTACTCAGAGTTAATTGCAGCTGTTATAAGAGTAAAGGAGAAAGGGAAAGAGAGACACAAGATGTTTTTATACTAGTTCCTTCCACAAGTTGGAAGTAGTCTAGTCCCCTTGTTACTAACAAGAGATTTGAACTATAATCAAACTGATTACAATTGCTCAAACCACAAAGGTAAGAGACTTCCAATGCTCAAGCACTAAGAAAGAGACTTCTAGTGCTCAATACACAAAGTAAAGAGGCTTCTCTGCTCAAGACACACAGTCAAGATGTTGGAACAAAATGTGTTTAACAAGTCTCTTATGAATTAAAGGAGAGATTGTTGAAACATTATGTGTAAACATATCTCTTTGTGGTTTTGATGATAACAAAGTATTAAAGAGAAAATTGGTTATTTGCTAATGCCTTGTTCAAGTGTTTCAGAACCACGTGCTTATTAATTGGAAATTTGATAATGGTTATGGAAGAACAAGCTAAGAGCAAGAAGGAAAGCTAAGAAGCAAGGTTGCAAAGCTAGAAGGAAACTGGGTCTGAAGAAGTACTCCTGAAGAAGTGGTCCTGAAGTGGTGCTCCTGAAGTGCAGCTTCTGGGTCTGAAGGCAGCTTCTGAAGTCTGGGTGCTTCTGAAGAAGTCAACGCAGAGTCAACTCCTGAAGCCAGCTTCTGATCCGTACAACTAAAGCAGCTTCTGATCACTGTTCACACAGAAGCTTCTGAAGTTGATGTGGCATGGATATTGACCAAGTACTATGCGCATTTAATGCCTGAGTGTGTCAGAACAACTCAATGGAACAGTTGTCTCCCTGACCCAAACATTCTCCAGCTTTTAAGGTAGGGCATTTCAAAAATGGCAACTGCTCTGTTCTGACTGATAAAGTGCAGCACACATTTGCAGTAACCTAGCCCAATTGGAACGGCTCTTTCCTCAATTCAAGCAAATCTTCAACAGCTATATTCTCATCTTTAAAAGGAAGAAGATTTGAAGATCAAAACTGTCTAAGACTCTTGAAACGTATTGTTGAACCTGTGCTCTGTTTTCTGTTGTAAAACTGTCAAGTTCAAAACTCTTAGAAATTCTCATAGTCTTTGTAACTTAGAATTTCTTAAGGTTAAGAGTCTTAACCTGCGTTGTATTTAGAGAACACCTCTGATATTTGATCAAGTGTTCATCCCAAACTATTTCATTTGTAAACCAGTTTGGTCCCTTAAGTCTCAGTCTGTATATTGAGCATTTGTAACCTCATTCCTTTGTGGTCTGAGTCAGAAGTCTCTTGTCTTAGTGACTTGAGCATTGGGAAGTCTCTTGTCTTAGTGACTTGAGCATTGGAAGCCTCTTCCTTGGTGGTTGAGCATAGAAGTCTCTTTCTTGGTGATTGAGCAACTGGAAGTCTCTTCCTTAGTGGTTGAGCATTGTGTAATCTTCAGATTATAGTGAAACTCTCTTGTTGGAAAACAAGGGGACAGGACTACTTCTCACATTGAGAAGGAACCTGTATAAATTGTTGTGTCTCTCTCTTCTCTTATCTCTTTTACTTATTAATCCGCTGCATAACTCTGAGAAAATAGTTCAGAACTGATCCATATCAGATTCTGAACTTGGCTTAAGTTTTGAAAAGTAAAAGAAACCAGTTTTTGAGTCACACAATTCAACCCCCCCTCCTTCTTGTGTGTGTGCTTTTCTCACCTTCAATTGGTATCAGAGCTTCGGTTCTGATATTAACACTTAATAGTGTGTCAGTAGGATCCTGAGAAAAACATGACCTCAACTAGTGGTTCACCTCCACCCTCTCCCAGAAATTCACCATCTCCCAGAAATCAAAGAAACGTACAATATGACTATGGTACTGAAGAAAAGAAGTCTAGATCACACAATAAACCTCCTATGTTTACTGGTGACCCAGAAAAATTCTCTTGGTGGAAGAGTAAAATGTACAGTCATATTATTGGAGTTGATGACTCACTATGGGACATCATAGAAGATGGAATCACCATTCCAGTTGATGAAGAAGGTGTTGCTGTCAACAGAAGAGCTCTGAGTGATGCAAAAAGAAAGATCTATAGGAAGCATCACCATGTCAGAGGTATCATTTTGGATTCATTACCTCACAATGAATATCAGAAGCTGAGTGACAAGTCAACAACCAAAGCAATATTCACATCCCTTTGCTCTAACTATGAAGGTAATAAGAAAGTTAGAGAAGCTAAGGCAAACATTCTTGTTCAGCAATATGAACTGTTCAGAATGAAAGAGGATGAAAATATTGAGACTATGTTCTCAAGATTTCAGACTCTGGTTTCTGGACTTCAGATTCTGAAAAAGAGTTATACCACAGCTGACCATGTGAACAAGCTCTTAAGAAGTTTGCCATCCAAATGGAGACCTAAAATGACTGCTATTGAGGAAGCTAAGGATCTGAATACTTTAAGTATTGAGGATCTTATAAGCTCCCTCAAGGTGCATGAACTGGGACTCAATGAAGATGAGTCTGTTAGAGAACCAAAAACATTAGCTCTGAAGTCTAAAAGAAAACCTGCTAAAGCTTTGAAAGCTATTGAATCTGAAGAAGAACTTCCTGAGGGAAATTCTTGTTGAGTCTTTTGTGTTGGCTGCATGTTTTGGCAAAAACCAAAGTAGTGAATAGAAGCATCTCCTCATCTAGAACATTTCTTGAGTTGGAAGTTTTCCATTTTGAAGCCATTCAGAAGCTGAAAATGCCATCAGAAGCTGAAAGCACTGTAGCACTTCAGAAGCTGTTTTCAGGTTCTGATGCCCATGTTGACTTTTGTTGACTTCATCAGAAGCTGATGTTTTTCAAGTTATTTTTATGCGAATCTTAGCAACATTTGGCAAGGATTTGTTCCAGGTTTATTGCTTCTAGATTGCTGTTGAATTGGAGAAGATTTAATGAAGATTTGGTATTAAATTATGAAGCTCGTATTATTTCTGCAGAATCTTTAAAAGATACATTCCTGGTTTATTTGTTTCCTTATTGGATTACTCATATTACAGAAACAAATCTAATTCAGAAGATTGTGAGCATAATTAAAAGCTTTGCTGAAGGTTATAAAAGGAGGAGTATTGCTGCCATTCAAGACTTACGAAATACAGAGTATTAATCAGAGAATAGAGTCTTTGTTTTAAACTTAGAGTTTTTGTTTGTGCACCACTCTGTTAGAGTTGGTTTAGGTTTGTTTTGAGTTGTAATCACTCTAAGCTTGTAGGTATGAGTGCTGTCTTTGTGTATTGAAGGTGTCTTCAAAAACAGGGGAGTTTTGTGTTCAGAACTGGGTTAAGTTCAAAGGGTAGTTCTAGTAGCTGGGTTGCAGTTGCTTGAATAGGAAGTTAGAGGTTTTCTAATACTCATGCGTGGGTAGAAGTCTGACTAGGTGGAAGTTAATTGCTTGGGATAAGAACTGGGAGTCAGTGTCTGAGTCTTAAGGATTAAATCCAATAGTGGATTTCCTTCATGGATTGGTATCCCCCAGAGTAGGAGGTGTTTACTCCGAACTGGGTTAACAAACCTTGTGTCTTCTTTAGCTTTCCTGCACTTTATTTTCTGCTCTTGCATTGTGTTTACTTGTGCTCTGTTTTTGCATTTTATTGTGCCCTGCGTTTTGTTCAGAACCTGTTTGGTTCAGAACCTGATTACTCTGTTAGTTTCTGTTCATTGCCTGGCTAGAATTTCAATTGGCATCAGAGCAGGCACCCTGCCTGTATTTTGGGTGAGATCCAGAGGATTAATTTCTGGCAAGCATGGATAGAGAAGGAGGCTATGTCAATAGACCACCCCTACTAGATGGCACAAACTATGAGTATTGGAAATCTAGGATGTGTGCTTTCCTAAAGTCTATTGACAGCAGGACTTGGAAAGCTGTGATTAAAGGCTGGGATCATCCTGTGTATACAGACAAAGATGGTAACAAGACTGAGGTTCTGAAGCCTGAGGAGGAATGGACCAAAGCTGAAGATGATCTGTCACTGGGAAATTCAAAAGCTTTGAATGCTATCTTTAATGGTGTTGATCAGAATATGTTCAGACTTATCAAACAATGTACTGTGGCTAAGGATGCTTGGGAAATTCTGAAAACCACTCATGAAGGAACTTCTAAGGTGAAGATGTCCAGACTCCAGCTGCTGACCACCAAATTTGAGAACCTGAAGATGAAGGAGGATGAATCCATTCAGGATTTCTATAAGAATGTGCTGGACATGGCAAATTCTTTTGATTCTCTTGGGGAAAAGATGTCTGATGAGAAATTAGTGAGAAAAATCCTCAGGTCCCTGCCCAGAAGGTTTGATATGAAGGTGACTGCAATTGAAGAGGCTCATGATATCACCACTATGAAGCTTGAGGAGCTAATTGGGTCATTGCTCAATTTTGAAACTGCCTTTTGTAAACAGACTGAGAAGAAAGTAAAAGGTGTAGCTTTCACTATGAATTCTGAAGCAGATGATCAACAAGAGTCTGATGAGGATGACTTATCAGAAGCTCTAGTGTTGCTGGGAAAACAATTCAACAAGATTCTGAAGAATGTTAACAGAAAAGCCAAAGCCAAAGGTCAGAATTTCAGATTCAAGAAGCAATCAACTGATGAGAAGAAGACCAAGTCTGAGGAGAAAAGTAATCAAGCTAAAGGTGTGCAGTGCTATGAGTGTGAAGGTTATGGACATATCAAGTCTGAATGTCCTACTTTCCTTAAGAAGCAGAAGAAAAGCCTAGCAGTTGCATGGTCTGATGATGATTCTGAAGAAGATGCTGGAAGTGAATCTGGTATGTGTGATACTGGTCTGGTAGTGAGGTCAGGAGCTATCTTGAAGAAGGAACCTGTTTTAGAGTCTGAGACCTTTTCAGAGTCTGACTCAGAGTCTGAAGCTTCATCTGTGTCTGAAGCTGCTAAAACCTCATATGATGAATTAGCTGACAATTACAAGAAGTTATATACCAGAAGTGCTGAGGTTTGCAAACAAGTTTTGGATCAGAAGGAGACTATTTTTCAACTGGAGGTAGAAAAAGGAGAACTTCTTGTGCAGAATTCAGAATTAAAAGAAGAAGTAAGCCAGCTAAAATCCCAACTTGATCAGATGAAGAAGCAAGTTAGGATGATGAACTCAGCTACTGATAAGTTGGATGAGATTCTAGATGTCCAAAAGCAAGGAAAAGCTGGTTTAGGTTTTATTGATCAGACTCAGAACCCCAAACAGAAGATTCTTGTTAAAGAGTTTGTTCCTGCCACTAAAACTGATAATCCTATGATTGGGACATCTCAGATGAGACCTCAGATGCTACCTCAGAAGCAACCCCAGAAATTTTTCAGAAACAGAAGGAGGAGAAATCATCCATGGATCTGTCATCATTGTGGAAAGAAAGGGCATATCAAACCATTCAGCTTTAAATTGTATGGTTACCCTGAACACTTCCAATATAGAAGAGTGCAACCAGCTGCACCCAGACACAATGTTCAGAAGGTATGGAAACCTAAGGTTCAGAATATTGGCCTGATTGCTCATACCTCATTGAGAGCCACTTCGAAAGAAGACTGGTACTTTGACAGTGGTTGTTCAAGGCACATGACTGGTGTGAAGAAGCTACTGAACAATATCAGATCATACTCCAGAAGCTATGTGACATTTGGAGATGGTGTAAAAGGTCAGATTCTGGGTATTGTTACTGATCAGGAAGATAAAGTTCAGATGAGGCGCTGCAGATCCAAAGACAATTGTTACTTGTGGGTTTCTGAAGAAGAAAGAAGTCTGACTTCTTGTCTTATGAGCTCAGAAGAGGAAGTCAAGCTCTGGCACCAGAAACTGGGACATCTGAATCTGAAAGGCATGAAGAAAATCCTAAGTACTGAAGCTATCAGAGGTGTGCCTAATCTGAAGATCAATGAGGACAGTGTTTGTGGTGATTGTCAGATTGGTAAACAAACAAGAAAGTCTCATCCCAGATTAGTTCACCAGGTAACTACCAAAGTACTAGAACTTGTTCATATGGATTTGATGGGGCCTATGCAAGTTGAGAGTATTGGAGGCAAGAGGTATGCGTTTGTAATGGTAGATGACTACTCAAGATACACATGGATCAGTTTTGTTAGAGAAAAGTCTGATACTTTTGAAGTATTTAAAGACCTGTGCATTCAATTACAAAGAGAAAAAGACTGTGGTATTGTCAGAATAAGAAGTGATCATGGCAAAGAATTTGAAAACAAGAGCTTTTCAGAATTCTGTGCTTCTGAAGGTATAAAGCATGAATTTTCTGCTCCTATCACACCTCAGCAAAATGGTGTAGTATAGAGGAAGAACATGACTTTAGCAGAATGTGCAAGGGTTATGCTGCATGCTAAGAAGCTGCCATATATGTTTTGGGCTGAAGCAATGAACACAGCATGTTACATACACAATAGAGTCACTTTGAAAAAGGGAACAACATCTACTCTGTATGAATTGTGGAAAGGGAGGAAGCCAACTGTGAAATATTTCCATGTTTTTGGGAGCAGATGCTATATCTTGGCTGACAGAGAGAATAGAAGAAAATTGGATCCTATGTCTGATGAGGGCATATTCCTGGGTTATTCAGTGAACAGCAAAGCTTATAGGGTGTTTAATTCCAGAACCAAGGTTGTGATGGAGTCCATTAATGTGGTAATTGATGATCTGACTGCTGAGAAAGATAGAAGTGAGTCTGAAGTTGTTCCAGATTCTGAAGCATCAGAAGAACAAACTTTAGAAGCAGAAATTCATCCAGAGTCTGAAGAAGAAGATGTGCATCCAGAACATGATCCTACCAATAAAGGGCCATCAATTAGAGTTCAGAAGGATCATCCTAAGGAGCTTATCATTGGAAGTTTGGATCAAGGGGTCAGAACCAGGAGATCAGAACCAGCTGCTACTGATTCATGCTTTGTGTCAAAGCTTGAACCCAAAAATGTGAAAGAAGCCTTAACTGATGAATTTTGGATTGAAGCAATGCAAGATGAGTTGAATCAATTCAAAAGAAGTGAAGTGTGGGATCTGGTTCTAAGACCTGAAGGGTTGAATGTGATTGGCACTAAGTGGATATTCAAGAATAAAACAGATGAAAGTGGTACTGTAGTCAGAAACAAGGCAAGGTTGGTTGCTCAGGGTTATACTCAAGTAGAGGGTTTGGACTTTGATGAAACCTTTGCACCTGTGGCCAGACTAGAGTCCATAAGACCACTGTTAGGTGTATCCTGCATTCTCAAGTTCAAATTATTCCAGATGGATGTGAAGAGTGCTTTTCTGAATGGATATTTGCAAGAAGAAGTATATGTTGAACAGCCTAAGGGTTTTGTGGATCATCAGTTTCCAGATCATGTGTACAAGTTGAAGAAAGCCTTATATGGATTGAAGCAAGCACCAAGAGCATGGTATGACAGGCTGACTCAGTTTCTTGTGGCTCAAGGTTACAGAAAAGGAGGTTCTGATAAGACTTTGTTTGTGAAAGATGAAAATGGGAGTCTGATGATTGCTCAGATTTATGTGGATGATATAGTGTATGGAGGGATGTCTCAGAAGATGGTCAAACTGTTTGTTCAGCAGATGCAATCAGAATTTGAAATGAGTTTGGTTGGAGAGCTGACTTATTTTCTTGGATTACAAGTCAAGCAAATGGAAGATACAATCTTCATTTCTCAGAGTAAATATGCCAAGAACATAGTGAAGAAGTTTGGTATGGAATCTGCTGCTCATAAGAAGACACCAGCTGCTACTCATCTGAAGCTAACCAAAGATGAACAAGGAGTATCAGTTGATCAGAGTCAGTACAGAAGCATGATAGGGAGCCTATTGTACTTAACTGCAAGCAGGCCTGATATCACATTTGCTGTAGGAGTTTGTGCAAGATATCAAGCTGATCCTAAGATGAGTCATCTGACACAAGTAAAGAGAATCCTGAAGTATGTGAATAGCACAAGTGACTATGGAATCATGTATTCACACAGTTCAAGTTCTGAATTGATGGGATTTTGTGATGCTGACTGGGCTGGAAGTGCTGATGACAGAAAGAGCACTTCAGGAGATTGTTTCTTCTTAGGAAATAACTTGATTTCATGGTTTAGCAAGAAACAAAACTGTGTGTCATTGTCAACTGCTGAAGCTGAGTATATTGCTGCTGGAAGTAGTTGCTCACAATTGGTGTGGATGAAACAAATGCTGGAGGAATACAACATGAAACAAGGCACTATGACCTTATTTTGTGACAATTTGAGTGCCATCAACATCTCTAAGAATCCAATTCAGCACAGTAGAACCAAACACATAGACATCAGACACCATTTTATCAGAAACCTTGTGGAGGATAAAGTCATTCAGCTGGAACATGTAGCTACTGAAGAACAAGTTGCTGATATTTTCACAAAGGCCTTGGATGCTAAGCAGTTTGAAAACTTAAGGAGCAAGTTAGGTGTGTGTTTGCATGAAGAGTTATAGCAATTACTGCAAACTGGATGTGAGGAAGATAGAGTACCTGCCAGTTGTGTCTATGCTAAGTGTGGTCCTAAACCTGAGTCTGAATCTGATATGTTTTTAAGAATCAGTGTTACCTGTTTTGATTTTATTCCCTATTTGAAGTCTGAGATGTGTCAGAATTTTGTGGCTAAAAAGGGGGAGAAAATTATGTATTGTGTTGGCTCTGATACTAAAAATCTTATGCAAAGTATTGCTGCTCAGAAGTTTTGTGTGAAGTTCAGTGTTCAGATTCAACATAAGAAGAGCTGTCAAGATGATATTGAGGGGGAGTACAAGTTTGCTATGAACCTGAGTGTTTCTGTGTTGAAGAGTGGTCCTGAAGATCAAGTGTGCTCTGAAGTGTGCTCTGATACCATGATTCTCTGCAGTTCAGAAGTCAGGGGGAGTTTGTGTGATTTTTGTGAGAAGCAGAGTTGCAAGGGGAGTGTTGTGAAGCTTCAAGGGGGAGTGTTTGTGGTGATCAGGAGTTGATAGTAGCTCTGATACCTTGAACTGAAGCTGTTAATCAGTACTTGCTCTGATACCATCAAACTGAAGCTGTTTTGTGTATATTGCTGGTTGTGTGCTTTGTGAACTCTCAGGGGGAGTATTCTTATGAAGATCAGATATGCTGAAGTAATGCTGAGCAGTTCAGAAGCTTTTATGTGTGCTTCAGGAGTTCAGAAAATTAAGTTATTGTCTAACATAGCTCTAAAGTGTTTTGTCCGCTGCCTAACATATGTGCTATGTTATATTATTGTGGAGTTCTTCATTGCTGAGTTGATTTTATGGGAGATTGAAGAACTTGGATGGTTTTAGCCAAAAATTTGCCAAAGGGGGAGATTGTTGAGTCTTTTGTGTTGGCTGCATGTTTTGGCAAAAACCAAAGTAGTGAATAGAAGCATCTCCTCATCTAGAACATTTCTTGAGTTGGAATTTTTCCATTTTGAAGCCATTCAGATGCTGAAAATGCCATCAGAAGCTGAAAGCACTGTAGCACTTCAGAAGCTGTTTTCAGGTTTTGATGCCCATGTTGACTTTTGTTGACTTCATCAGAAGCTGATGTTTTTCAAGTTATTTTTATGCGAATCTTAGCAACATTTGGCAAGGATTTGTTCCAGGTTTATTGCTTCTAGATTGCTGTTGAATTGGAAAAGATTTAATGAAGATTTGGTATTAAATTATGAAGCTCGTATTATTTCTGCAGAATCTTTAAAAGATACATTCCTGGTTTATTTGTTTCCTTATTGGATTACTCATATTACAGAAACAAATCTAATTCAGAAGATTGTGAGCATAATTAAGAGCTTTGCTGAAGGTTATAAAAGGAGGAGTATTGCTGCCATTCAAGACTTACGAAATACAGAGTATTAATCAGAGAATAAAGTCTTTGTTTTAAACTTAGAGTTTTTGTTTGTGCACCACTCTGTTAGAGTTGGTTTAGGTTTGTTTTGAGTTGTAATCACTCTAAGCCTGTAGGTATGAGTGCTGTCTTTGTGTATTGAAGGTGTCTTCAAAAACAGGGGAGTTTTGTGTTCAGAACTGGGTTAAGTTCAAAGGGTAGTTCTAGTAGCTGGGTTGCAGTTGCTTGAATAGGAAGTTAGAGGTTTTCTAATACTCATGCGTGGGTAGAAGTCTGACTAGGTGGAAGTTAATTGCTTGGGATAAGAACTGGGAGTCAGTGTCTGAGTCTTAAGGATTAAATCCAATAGTGGATTTCCTTCCTGGATTGGTATCCCCCAAAGTAGGAGGTGTTTACTCCGAACTAGGTTAATAAACCTTGTGTGTTCTTTAGCTTTCCTGCACTTTATTTTTTGCTCTTGCATTGTGTTTACTTGTGCTCTGTTTTTGCATTTTATTGTGCCCTGCGTTTTGTTCAGAACCTGTTTGGTTCAGAACCTGATTACTCTGCTAGTTTCTGTTCATTGCCTGGCTAGAATTTCAATTCTGATGAAGATTCAGATGCTGATGAGCTTGCAATGATTTCTAAAAGACTTCAGTATCTGATGAATAGAAAGAAAAAATTCTCTAACAGAAGCAGTAACTTTAGAGGATCTAGTTCTGGTTCAAAGAGGGATATCCAGAAAGAAAGCTGCTACAACTGCAAAAAGCCTGGCCACTTCATTGCTGATTGTCCTGATCTTCAGAAGGAAAAATCAAAGGAAAAAGCAAAGAAGTCCAGCTCAAAGTCCAGCAGTTTCAGAAATAAGCTTAAGAAGAGTCTCATGGCTACATGGGATGATCTGGACAATGAGTCAGAATCTGATGAGGAAGAGCAAACCTGGCCCTGATGGCAATTGCATCTTCTGATGCTGAATCATGCTCAGATTCTGATGAAGAAGATGAGGTATACTCTGAACTCTCTAGATCTGAATTGATTGAAACAGTTAATGATCTTATGAGTCATCTTAAGAGCAAGTTAAAAGAAATCAAATCTTTGAAAAATCAAACTAACTTGCTATCTGAAGAAAATCTTAAACTTCAGAATCAAATTTTTGAATATGATGAAGAAGTTGAAGAACTCAGACAAGAGGCTCATAAGAAATCTGAAGAGATTCCTAATGAACAGGAAATAGCTCTTCAGGATTTCATGTTAACTGGATTCAATAGAACAAAAATTGCCTCCATGATGTATAATATGAGCAGAAACAAAGGTGAAGGCATTGGTTATGATTCATTTAAACCTTCAATGGTATATGCTTTGTGCCTGCTTCTGATAAATCTGAGAAGTTGAAAGAATCAGAATCTGAGACTAAGTCAGAAGTTCTGAACAACTCAGACTCTGAAGCTTCTGAACCTAAGGGTAAGATGAAGGCAGATGTTAAAACCCTGCCTAAATCTAAGCCAAAAGGTCCTAAGCCTAAGAGTAAGAGGAAATCAGACTCTGAACCTGAAAAAGTTCAGAATCTGAAATGTTCAGAACCTGGAACTAGTAAGTCTCAGAATCTGAATAAATCTGATTCAAATTTTTTTAAGACTGGGTTTATTAAAACTTCAAAATCTGTTAAACCAGTCAATGTAAAACATTTTCAATCTCAGAATGTTAGGCAAAGTAAGCCAAAGCAAACCAATCAGTTTTCTGCTTCTAAATGTTTTAAGAAAGGCAAAACTGAAGCTTGCCTTGTGCCTGAAGCTAACAGAGTAAGAATTCTGAAGAGATCAGAACCAAAGAGCTCAATGGTTCAAACTCTAAAGAACTCAGAACCAAAGACCTTCAAGTCTCAGGTTCTGAAGAAATCTGAGTTCAAACCTTTGAGAACTCAGGTTCTGAAGTACTCAGGTTCTGAAACTCAGAATTGTTCAAAATATAAGGATCCATATCCTAAGTATTAGAACAAGTCTGAATATCATAACTTCAGACACAAGAAGCCAAAACCTTTCAGGACTAACCCCAAAGGACCCATGAAAATCTGGGTACCTAAGTCTGAGATAGTTTCAATTGCAGATATGCTTAACATCCAAAGAAAAGGAAAGGTCCTGGTACCTGGACAGTGGATGCTCGCATCATATGACAGGGGACAAGTCTATGTTCCAAACCCTAACTCTGAAAGAGGGAGGAACTGTGGGGTTTGGAGGAAGTCAGAAAGGAAAGATCATTGGTACTGGTAAGATAGGTAATTCTTCCCTGTACATTGATAATGTTTGGCTGGTAGATGGACTGAGACATAATTTACTTAGCATAAGTCAATTATGTGATAGTAATTATGAAGTCCTGTTTAATAAGAACACTTGCACTGTAATCAACAATGAAAATAAGTCTGTAGTGTTCAGAGGCTGTAGGAAAAACAATGTTTACAAAATAAATTTTTCTGATTTGGTTCAGCAGAAGGTAGTGTGCCTTCTGTCTGTGAGTGATGAGAAATGGGTGTGGCACAAAAGGCTGGGACATGCTAACTGGAGACTCATCTCTAAGCTTAGCAAGTTACAGCTGGTCAGAGGCTTACCCCAGATTGATTATCACTCAGATGCTCTGTGTTCAGCATGCCAAATTGGAAAATTTTCTAAAACCTCTTTTAAAGCTAAGAACATTGTTTCCACCTCTACACCTCTAGAACTCCTTCACATTGATTTGTTTGGTCCTGTTGGAACAGCTTCAATCAATGGGAAGAAGTATGGACTTGTTATTGTTGATGATTATAGTAGGTGGACTTGGGTTAAATTCCTCAGAACCAAAAATGAAACATATGATGTGTTTTTCAAATTCTGCAAACAAGTACAAACAGAAACTGATTTGAAAATTTTGAAAATCAGAAGTGATCATGGTGGTGAATTTGAAAATGAACCTTTTGAAAACTTTTGTGAAGACCATGAAATTCTCCATGAGTTCTCATCTCCTAGAACTCCTGTAATATCCCGCTTAAGCGTGACTTTTAACAGTGTTACAGAAATTAAAACGAATGGAATGGCAAAACGGTAAATAGAGGGAAAGGGACTAAAATGGATAAATATGAGTTTTTCCTCATCTTTATCACTTGTTTTCTCTCTCAAGAAATCTGATTTCTCCCCTCCCTCTCTCTAGAAATCGCCCCTCACCTTCAACAACCCTTAATCCATCAAACTTCAACCTAAAATCTTGGACTTCAAGCAAGCATGGTTTTGGGAAAAGTTGGAACAAGAGTAAAGTTAAAGAAAAGCAAGAAAGAGCAAGAGATCAAGCTAGAGTTTGAAGCTTAAGGTTAAACCAGCACCAACCAAATCTAAGGTGAGCTCCTAGGGGTTTTAGAACCCACTTTGTGAGTTTTTGTTGAGTTTTATTCATTTTGATCAAAGTTGGTAATTGTTACCCTAATCCCTATTGCTTGCAAATTCCTTGTTCAAACTTGTTTCAATCAATCAATTCATAGTTGTAAATCATTCCTTATGATGTTATGGTGCTTGGGTATGCTGAAATACGTCAAAAATGGTGGAAAAATCATGTTTTGAACTAGTATTGAACTGTCAATTTCGCTCGGCGATCGCAGGGCGAGAATACAGCGATTTTCACCAAATTTTCCCTGCCTCAAACCGCCCAGCGAAAGGGATTTCGCCCAGCGAAAATGGACAGGCATTTCATGTCTTTTCTGCTTCGTTCTGTGGCCTGTGTACGCGTCAGGCGAGGTTTTTGGTAACCATTTTCAAAGAAAACCTTATTTTATAAGAAAAACACCATTGTGGGCATATCCGAGGGCATATAACATATACGGAATGAATGAACAAGGGTTAAGCGACGCAATAGGAGTATAAGGGTTAATTGAATGGACAATCCTAAGATGGCATATGATAACGATATGCCGGATTTCCTTGATAGGAAAACAAGAGTTATAGAATGAGAATCAAGTTTATAGTTGTATTCGCATTAGGATACAAAATAATAGGAATGGTTTATCGATCATAGTTTCATTTAAGTTCATAGTGTTGGATCTCCAACAATTATAGGAGGCTTATGAGAACGATAAGCCAAGTACTATATGTCATGGGTTAAGAATTACAGGAATGGTTTATATGATCAAAGTAATAGACATGTATATGTATTTATACACTCATTTATCAAAGTCAAAGAATAATAATAATTCAAAGTCAAAGGCATGTTCAGCAGACTCCGGGATTCGCCGGATGGGATCTCTCCGAGAGGGTTATCCACATGCAATTTCATAGGGAGTCCGGTGTTAGCCTGATATGATAGGAATTTCACCGGTTCATAGGGAGCTGTCCTCGGGGTTACTCCACCCGGGCCGCACTCCGTAAAATGAACTCAGATTAAATGTTTGTTCAACGCTAACAGCTAACATAAAACTGCTATAGAACTGTTATATGTTTTATGTTTCACAGTTAAAGTCAAAGTCACAGTTATAGTTATAGTTATAGACAGTTAACAGAAGGTGGTCCTAGGTTTCTCCTTGATCACTGAGTTATAGTTACAGTTAGGTTACAGTTACAGTTATAGGTGGTTTACGGTTAAAGTCATAGTTAGAAATACAATTACAGACAGATTCATAGTCATAGGCAGAGTTTTACCCTTGTGGTTAAAGTAAAGACTTGGCGATCATAGGATATCCCCAAGATTGCCAAGGTAGGCATGGCGACCCTAGGTTCCCTGTGGTTGCCAACAGTTGGTTGGGCTCGAGCTCACTGAGACATTATGTCTCATCCCATTCCTTCTGGTGCAGGTTTACAGGTTAGTCAGAGGTTCGTGACGAAGATCTTCATAGAGGTACTGGATGAAGTGCATTTGCTCGTTATGTACCAGCTCAGAAGCTTAATGGACATTTGTAAAAGTATTGTAACAGTATTGGATCATTGTACAAACGAGTAAACGTGTATTTATTCTGTTGTGATGTAATTTTATTATTGAAATTTTTAAATGTATCCAGTATCAGTTTAACGCACATGCTAACATACTAGTTACAATTAGTATGGGTGTTACAACTCCACAACAAAATGGAGTTGTAGAGAGAAAGAACAGGTCTTTACAAGAAATGGCCAGAACCATGATCCATGAGTCTAAAATTGCTAAGTACTTTTGGGCAGAAGCTGTAAACACAGCATGTTATATTCAGAACAGGATCTATATCAGACCCATTCTGAATAAAACAGCATATGAATTGTTTAAAGGAAGAAAACCAAGTATTTCTTATTTTCATCAGTTTGGTTGTACATGTTACATACTAAACAATAAGGTCTACCTAAAGAAATTTGATGCCAAGGCTCAAAAGGGTACCTTTTTAGGATACTCAGAGAGATCTAAGGCATACAGAGTGTATAATTCTGAAACACATGTTGTTGAAGAAGCTATACACATTAGGTTTGATGATAAGAAGCCTGGTTGTGAAATACCAGAGCTGGTTGAGAGTTTTGCAGATGTCAGAATCTCAGAAGAACCTTCAGAAGCTGAACCCAGTTCAGGTTCTGATGAAGGTTCAGAAGCTGAAAACAATGAAGAATCTGAGAAACTCTCCAACAATGACACTTCTCCTGAAACTAATCAAGATCAGCATGGTTCTGAACAAATCCCTGATGGTTCTTCAGAAGCTAATCCACCCAGAACCTCATTCAAGTACAAGTCTTCACATCCTGAGGAGTTGATCATTGGAAACAAGAACAGTCCATGGAAGACAAGATCATCATTCACTCAGAATGAGTCTATGCTTGGCCTGCTATCCATGATTGAGCCTACAACTACTGATGAAGCACTTGCTGATGATGGTTGGATTGTAGCAATGCAAGAAGAGTTGAACCAGTTTCAAAGGAATGATGTATGGGATCTTGTTGCAAAACCTGATCAGAAGAACATCATTGGAACAAAATGGGTGTTCAGGAACAAACTCAATGAACAAGGAGAAGTGATCAGAAACAAGGCTAGATTAGTAGCTCAAGGGTACAGCCAGCAAGAAGGAATTGACTACACTGAGACATTTGCTCCAGTTGCAAGACTGGAAGCAATCAGGTTACTTCTTTCTTATGCTATTAATCATGATATCATCTTATATCAAATGGATGTTAAGAGTGCTTTCTTGATTGGTGTAGTTTCTGAAGAAGTGTATGTTAAACAACCTCCTGGTTTTGAAGATGTTAAATATCCAAATCATGTTTTTAAACTTAAGAAGTCTTTGTATGGTCTGAAACAAGCTCCCAGAGCTTGGTATGAAAGACTAAGCAACTTCTTAATTAAAAATAATTTTGTAAGAGGTCAAGTTGATAATACACTTTTCAGGAAAACTGATAAGAAAGAAATCGTAATTGTGCAAATCTATGTTGATGATATCATATTTGGTTCTACTAATGCCTCCCTTTGCAAGGAATTTTCTAAGTTAATGCAGGATGAATTTGAAATGAGCATGATGGGTGAGCTGAAATTCTTCTTGGGAATTCAAATCAACCAATGCAAAGATGGTGTTTATGTTCATCAATCAAAATACACCAAAGAGCTTCTGAAGAAGTTCCAGTTGGATGATTGCAAGCTGATGACAACACCAATGCATCCTACCTGCACATTAAGCAAAGAGGACAATGGCTCTAAAGTAGATCAGAAGCTGTACAGAGGTATGATAGGTTCTCTCCTATACTTAACTGCTTCTAGGCCAGATATTTTATTTAGTGTATGTCTGTGTGCTAGATTTCAATCAGATCCTAGAGAATCTCATATGACTGCTGTCAAGAGAATCTTCAGGTATCTGAAAGGAACAACTAATTTGGGACTTCTGTATAAGAAATCTCTAAATTATAAGCTAGTTGGATTCTGTGATGCTGACTATGCTGGGGACAGGATTGAAAGAAAATCCACCAGTGGAAACTGTCAGTTTCTTGGTGAGAATCTGATATCCTGGGCTAGCAAGAGACAAGCAACCATTGCTTTGTCAACAGCAGAAGCAAAATACATCTCAGCTGCAAGTTGTAGCACACAACTGCTCTGGATGAAACATCAATTAGAGGATTATCAGATTCAAGAAGATAATATTCATATTTATTGTGATAATACTGCTGCTATATGTCTGTCTAAAAATCCAATTCTGCATTCTAGAGCCAAGCACATAGAAATAAAACATCATTTTATAAGAGATTATGTTCAGAAAGGTGTTTTAGATATTCAGTTCATTGATACTGATCATCAATGGGCTGACATATTCACAAAACCCCTAACAGAAGAAAGATTCAATTTTATTAAGAAGAATCTGAACATGCATTTCATCTCCTGAAAATGTGCTTGAATCTGAATGTATTCCTTGATTCTGAGTTTATCATAAGCTAAGACTTATCAAACACTCATCTTCTGAGAGTTTGAATAAAGTTAAGCCTGAAAAACTTCAGAATCTGAAGGATCAGAACCTGGATTTTCTGACTTCTGCATCTGATAAAAATCTAATGTTGGTCAGAATCTGATAAGTATAGTTATGGGCAATGATGATTAAAGCTTTGAAAGTTTATACTCTAATCCTCCCAAAGTCATCAAGTAAAAATGTGATTTTCTGCTCTGATATTCAATGTTAAAATTGCTTGACAAACAATTTTTCAGTTGGTATCAGTTTGTTTTCTAAATGTTTAGCACAGACACATTTTAAATGCCCAAAGTGTATCAGACTATGTTCAGTCTTTAGAAATGTTTTGTTTGGTATCAGACTCTAAAGCAAAACCTTTTAGCTGGTATCAGACTCTGAGATAAACCTTCATTTGGTATCAGGTTCTGATATAAGTTCAGCAGTCTTAAAATCATATTTTAGTATCAGACTCTGAGATAAAATCCTCAATTGGTATCAGACTCTGATATAATTCCTTAAGCAAGCTCAGAATTGCTCTGATACCTTCTTGATTGCTCTGATACTGAACTCAATTTGGTTGTTTTGCTCTGATACTGAACCTTTTTACACTAAACATACCATGTCTGAACACAGAATGATCTGATCAGAAGCTGCAAACTGTTTCTGCTTCTGAACAACATTCTATTTTCAAATGCAATGTCATATACTCGTTGAAACTCAAGTATGCTCTGATGCAAATCTTTGCTGCTTGATTATCCATATGATTGCATAAAAATCTCACAAATTTTGGTATCAACCCCCCCCAATTCTGAATCTTCTTGACATATTTTCAAAATTGGTGTCAGCACTCTTTAAAAACTCTTTTAAAAAAGGGGGAAATTGAAATGCTCTGATACATGCTTTCAAACTCTTTTCAAAATTCCTCTCTGCTTTACTACAGATATTTTCAAACTCTCTTGAACAAAGGGGGAGAGAAATTTTCTGTCTTGAGGGGAGAAAGTAACATTTTTTTGTTGATGACAAAAGGGGGAGAAAGTAAAACAAGTATTAAAGCACCTGAGCTCAGAAATAAGTTAAGCTCTGATACAATTGTTAAGCTCTAATACAATTCTAGTTGAATTCTAGTTCTGATACAATTGTTGAGCTCTGATACAATTCTGATTGAATTTAACTTATGAGAATAACTTTTTAACTCTTAGCCTCTGAATTGAAATTTATAATCTTATGAATTTGCAATTAGGCTCTGATACCTTTATGTGAGCTCTGATACCTTTCTGTGAGATACTTAAACTCTTAGTGAGTTAGAATGAATTAAAATAACTTGGATAAGACTCAGGGAGCTTACAAAACTCATCCTGTGGATTATCAGACTTAGGGGGAGAGCTTACAAACCTCAGAACCTGAAGTCAACAAGTCATTTTAAATTCTGAGTGTTAATTTCACTATATTGTTTTAAGATAAGCTTAATTAACATGGATAAGAATCAGGGGGAGCTTACAAACCTAACCCTGAGGACTGTCAGACCTAGGGGGAGCTTACAAACCTCTCCTGAAGTCAGATTGTTAATTAAACTTAATAACAATTCTGAAATTTTCACATTTGTGATTATAACTGAACTTAATTAACTTGGATCAAACTCAGGGGGAGCTTACAAACCTCACACCCTGCAGTTAACTTGTTAATTAAGTTAACAACAATTTTCTGTTTTAATACTTATGTTTGTCATCATCAAAAAGGGGGAGATTGTTGGAACAAAATGTGTTTAACAAGTCTCTTATGAATTAAAGGAGAGATTGTTGAAACATTATGTGTAAACATATCTCTTTGTGGTTTTGATGATAACAAATTATTAAAGAGAAAATTGGTTATTTGCTAATGCCTTGTTCAAGTGTTTCAGAACCACGTGCTTATTAATTGGAAATTTGATAATGGTTATGGAAGAACAAGCTAAGAGCAAGAAGGAAAGCTAAGAAGCAAGGTTGCAAAGTTAGAAGGAAACTTGGTCTGAAGAAGTACTCCTGAAGAAGTGGTCCTGAAGTGGTGCTCCTGAAGTGCAGCTTCTGGGTCTGAAGGCAGCTTCTGAAGTCTGGGTGCTTCTGAAGAAGTCAACGCAGAGTCAACTCCTGAAGCCAGCTTCTGATCCGTATAAGGCAGCTCCTGATCCGTACAACTGAAGCAGCTTTTGATCACTGTTCACACAGAAGCTTCTGAAGCTGATGTGGCATGGATATTGACCAAGTACTGTGCGCATTTAATGCCTGAGTGTGTCAGAACAACTCAATGGAACAGTTGTCTCCCTGACCCAAACATTCTCCAGCTTTTAAGGTAGGGCATTTCAAAAATGGCAACTGCTCTGTTCTGACTGATAAAGTGCAGCACACATTTGCAGTAACCTAGCCCAATTGCAACGGCTCTTTCCTCAATTCAAGCAAATCTTCAACAGCTATATTCTCATCTTTAAAAGGAAGAAGATTTGAAGATCAAAACTGTCTAAGACTCTTGAAACGTATTGCTGAACCTGTGCTCTGTTTTCTGTTGTAAAACTGTCAAGTTCAAAACTCTTAGAAATTATCATAGTCTTTGTAACTTAGAATTTCTTAAGGTTAAGAGTCTTAACCTGCGTTGTATTTAGAGAACACCTCTGATATTTAATCAAGTGTTCATCCCAAACTATTTCATTTGTAAACCAGTTTGGTCCCTTAAGTCTCAGTCTGTATACTGAGCATTTGTAACCTCATTTCTTTGTGGTCTGAGTCAGAAGTCTCTTGTCTTAGTGACTTGAGCATTGGGAAGTCTCTTGTCTTAGTGACTTGAGCATTGGAAGCCTCTTCCTTGGTGGTTGAGCATAGAAGTCTCTTTCTTGGTGATTGAGCAACTGGAAGTCTCTTCCTTAGTGGTTGAGCATTGTGTAATCTTCAGATTATAGTGAAACTCTCTTGTTGGAAAACAAGGGGACAGGACTACTTCTCACATTGAGAAGGAAACTGTATAAATTGCTGTGTCTCTCTCTTCTCTTATCTCTTTTACTTATTAATCCGCTGCATAACTCTAAGAAAATAGTTCAGAACTGATCCATATCAGATTATGAACTTGACTTAAGTTTTGAAAAGTAAAAGAAACCAGTTTTTGAGTCACACAATTCAACCCCCCCTTCTTGTGTGTGTGTTTTTCTCCCCTTCACAAGAGACTTCTCTGCTCAAAGCACAAAGCTAAGAGACTTCTAATTGCTCAATACACTAAGTAAAGAGACTTTTGGTTTGCTCAGTATACAGACTGAGACTTTGAGGTTTCAAACAGATTTTACAAATACAGTTTGAGTTGAACACTTGATCAAATATCAGAGGTGTTCACTTAATACAACACAAGTTTAAGACTCTAAACTTAGGGAATTCTAAGATACGAAGATTGTAAGAATTCCTAAGAGTTTTTGTGACTTTGTGAATGTTGACAGCAAAACCAGAGCACGATTCAGTCTTTAGTTTTTCAGAGTCTTGGCAATTTCCTTCTTCAAATCTTCATCCTTATATAGAGGAGAATAGACCTGTTGAGGATTGCCCAGTTTTGTAGCAAAGAGCCGTTGAAAAGCAAGCTAGGTCAAGCTGAAATTGTGAGCTAAAACTCAGCAGAAAACAGAGCAGCACGCAATATTTGAATTTGCTTTCCTTAAAAGCTGGGGTATGTTTTGGCCAAGGAGACAATTGTTCCATTGGAGTTGTTCTGACACTGCAGGCATTAAATGCTGATGGTAACAGTTGCTTTTCCTTCCACGTCAGACTTCAGAAGCTTCTCAGGAACTGTTCATCAGAAGCAGGTCTTCAGACTCAGACTTCAGAAGCACTATTCATCAGACGCACTTCTTCAGACGTTGACTTTTGTTGACCTTCAAAAGCACTCTTCAGACGTTGACTTCTATTGACCTTCAGACTCAGCCTTCAGACGCTGCCTTCAGACGCAATCTTCAGACTCTGCCTTCAGAAGCACCCTTCAGACGCAGTCTTCAGACTCTACCTTCAGAAGCTGCTTCAGACCCAGTTTTGCTTCAGACTTGCAACAAAGCTTCTATGCTTTCCTTCTTGCTCTTAGCTTGTTCTTCCATAACCAATATTAATTATCAAACATTAAGAACATGGTTCTGCACAACTTAGAACAAAGCATTAGCAATTACCAATTTTCTTTTTAACACTTTGTTATCATCAAAACCTTAAAGAGAGTTGTTGATACATTTTGTTCCAACAATCTCCCCCTATCCCAAAGAGAGTTGTTCATACATTTTGTCCAACAGAATCAACCCAAACATTTTATTCTAAACAAATTGCACTCCCATCACCCAGTTATCAAAATATTGCCCAAACATCAGACCCTTCATCAATTTTTAATTTAAAAGAGGTTTGCAGCAATATCATCAAAATCTTAGAAGAGCTTGTGCAAGCTAGACAGAATCCCATCCAGCCTGTCAACTATGTTGAAAAATGGAACAGCTTAAGAGAGCTTGTTAATACTACTCTTGATACACTGCAGTTTGTCTCAGTGGCATCTCAACATGAAGCTTTACAGAAGTGGTTGTCAGAAGTGGTCAAGAGTATGGAAAGTGTAGAATTCAGAAGAGACCCCTCAAGACAATTGCCAAGTAGTTCTTCATCAGAAGTAGAAGCAGCACCTGAAGTTCCTGAGATTCTGAAATATGGACTTCAGAACTCATTTCTAGGCAAGGCTACTCTGAAGCCTCTGGACTTTGAAGCTTTGAAATTGGAACTAGGAGAGCCTATGCTGAAGCACATGGTACATCAGATGCAAGTTGAACTAGTTTCACAAAGGGCAAGGAAAGATGCATTACAGAGCAAGATTCAAGACCTGAGTGCCAAACAGGATGTCATGGCAGAACAACAAGCAGTTATGGCAGAACAGCAAATTCAGATTTTGTCAAGTCAAGAAGAAATGAAGTTTGGGATAAGTGCCATTTTGGAGCTTCTGAAGAAACCTCCACAACCTTAGCATGCACACCCTAGTCTTTAGTTTCAAATTTACTTCTGAATTATGTTAATCTGTCTTGATTCTGAACATCGTCCTCTGTCTGATCTCTCTCGCTTCTGAATGCAATGTTTATGTATGATCTGATATGATTGCTCTGATACTTATCTCACTATTTTCTCTCTCTTTAATGTTTTTCTTGTTTAAACTTTTTTGTTGATGACAAAAGGGGAAGTAAATTTACAAGTATTTCAGGCTCTGAGCCAAGTTAGAATAAGTTAATTTTTGAAAATTAATTAACTTAGGAGAACATCTTCTCATCTCTTAGCCTCTGATCATATTTCTGTGAGATAATTCCGAGTGACTTTTCACCTTTTTGATTTAAACTGAATTTAATTAACCTGGATAAGACTCAGGGGGAGCTTACAAACCTCACCTTGTGGATTATCAGACTCAAGGGGAGCTTACAAACCTCAGACCCTGAAGTCAACTTGTTAATTAAATTAACAACAATTTTGTATTAATACTTGTGTTTGTCATCATCAAAAAGGGGGAGATTGTTGGAACAAAATGTATGAACAAGTCCCTTTTGAGTTTTGATGATAACAAAGTGTTAAAAAGAAAATTGGATATGCTAATACTTGTTCTAAGTGTGCAGGACCATACGTTCAAATTTTGTACTTAATAGTGGTTCTGAAAGATCAAGTTAAGAGCAAAGGAAAATATTGAAGCTTGGGTATCAAGTCAGAATCTGAAGACTGGAATCTGAAGACTGGAGTCTGAAGATTGGAGTCTGAAGTTCTGAGTCTGAAGACTGAAGACTGGAGTCTGAAGTCTAAAGACTGAAGTCTGAAGGAAACTCAGAAGTCAACTGTTATCATTGTCAAAAGGACAAAGTACAACCACGACCTCTGCAACATCCTCAGAGTCAGAACGACCTCTGCAACTTTGTCTCCTTGGACAAAACATCCAATCCATTTTAAGGAATGGATTCAAAAGTTATTCTTCGTGGTTCGCATACCAAATCAAGGAACAAATCAACGTTGGATCAAGCTTCAATTCAAACGACTCTATTGATGATCTGGCACCTTCTCAACGTCTCTCTATCCCTCTATAAAAGGACTGAAGACTTGAAGAAGAAATATACAAGACTCTACAATTTTGAAAGTGCCAATACTCTGTCAAATTCTATACTCATCAATAACTTAAAAATTCTTCCAAACTTTCTCATCTTAGAATTTCTTAAGTCTAGAGTCTGAAAACTGTGTTGTATTCTGTGAACACCACTGATAGTATATCAAGTGTTCAACTCAAACATATTTATTTGTAACTCTGTTTGATTAGAAGTCTCTTGCTTTTGTGCTTGAGCAATCAGAAGTCTCTTGCTTGTGTGCTTGAGCAATTAGAAGTCTCTTACTGTGTGTTTGAGCATTTGGAAGTCTCTTGCTTGTGTGCTTGAGCATTTGTAACTATTTGGATTATAGTGAAAAATCTCTTGTAAGTAACAAGGGGACTGGACTACTTCCGGGTTGTGGAAGGAACCAGGATAATTGCTTGTGTGTGTGTCTCTCTCTCTCTCTCTCTCTCTCTCTCTCTCTCTCAATTACATTATATTCGCTGCATTTTAACTCTGAAGTTAGCTTCAGACTCTGATCCCGATCAGAAGCTAAACTAACTCAAGTTTTTTTTTAGAAAGAAAAAGCCAACACAATTCAACCCCCCCTTCTTGTGTTTTTCTCACCATCAATGATTTGTGGAACCTGGAAACTTACATTTGTTTATAATTCATTTATGTTGAACGTATATTTTACCCTCCAGTGGCTTTTTGATCGCCTATACCCTCGTGGTGTAGACGTGCAGGTTGAGGATCACTAGCTTATGTGAGTATGTTGGGGATGGCTTGACGCCTACTCGTTTTGCTTTGCGTTTTTTAGGAGTTTAGATTAGATGCTCTGATCTAGGATTTTGGGGTGTCTTATTTTCTTATTAGATTGTTGTTGATGGATCTATATGATCATATTGTTGAGATATTTATTTTGAGATAATATGTATTGACATTGAGTTATGCTATTGAGATTTTATTCCGCTGTGATCTATTTTATCTGATGAAATTTTTATGATGAGATATTTGGCGAATGATAACACTTTGATGTTGTTTATTTGAATAAATTATTATTTAAATATTAGACTCGGGGTTCAGGGTGTTACAATATGAGTATATATTGTTGGAATATTTTATTATTTAATTATATTCCGATATCGTTATGAGGGCAAATATCATAATAATAATTATATTAACTATTTATCAATTGTGAGCCTTAATTGATTAGTGATCAAGTTAATTAATAAGGCTATTGGATTTCTAATTGGATAATTACTTAAATATTTAATTAGTTGATATGGACTCAATATGAGTGGATGTTTGTATGACCCATTAACGGGATAATGTGAAACCCTAATGGCCATCAAATATAAAAGAGGTTATGGTCCTCAATATATCGTACACGGCAAACTCTTCTCCCCATCTGAAGAGAACTTGAGGCATAAAGGTACCGATTGAGGAAGAACCAAATCAGCCGCCGCTAACCCTTGTTGTTTATCCAGATCACCTCCTCTTTTATGTTATCATTGCTTTTGAGAGGGCTGCTATGAAAGTTTTATCTAGGTATTCCTAATACCTTATTGTTGATATCCTTGATAAATCAAACATGTTGTAGATCCGATCGTAATCATGTTCAATTTTTTGTTTGTTTCCGCTATTGATTCATAATTATTGAACATGTTTTATGGAATCCGATTTTATTTAAACCTAAATTTCTAACAAAGAACAGGTCTCTATGTTTGATTTATTGGGATTATTTGAAAGGACAAAACTTACCTACAATAGCACAGAGGTACTGTTTTTGCTGTTCCCAATTAAAATAAAACACGTGTACCATTTAATCACTCCATTTTAACAGCGTTTAATTTCAGTTTTGTGTTTTCTATCTTCCCCACTTCTCCATGATCTCTCTCTGCGTCAACTCCCTCCCTCTTTCTCATAACGTTTAAGATTTACTTAGTAATACAATCCTGGCTGTTGATTCAACGTTCGGGCCATGGCTGCCGGTTCTGAAACTGTTGAGAATAAGTTGTTGTTGTCGGAGGTTTATTGTAATGTCAGCGGCGAATACGGTCGAGAGTGGTTCGTGAACCACGGCGTGACAGAGTGTTCTGAGGACACGATTTGTCGGGTCATTGTATAAGGAATCGGTTTGATGTAGATTTAACTGTTTTTTCTCACCAATTTCTGATGGCTTACCTCCAAAGACCGCCAACCGCATTTCTTGTTAAATAAGAGCAGTTTCCTTCTGGGAAGTAGCACATTGATTGAAACAGTGAATAATAAAGAATCCACCGGCTAGAATTTATATTACCATTGGAGTTGGTGAACCACAACATCTTGGTCGTATGTTGTTGGAGTATGGTGGGGTTGGAGATAGTTTTAGTTGCTTTGATTTGGGGGTGATGAGAAATAACACAAGAGGCACTTTAAAGGATGCAGCTCATAGAAAGCATTCTACAATCAATGAATGTTTTACGTGACATCCACGGTGAAAGTAAGCCTTGCAACGGCTGCCTTGTTTCTGTCCAGTGAGGTGGTACTGTTTATCCCGTGTGACTAAACAAACGAAAGCTGACGACGTTAAGATATAGTGTTTAACAAATTACATGTGTCTTGGTTTAATGGGAAAACAGTAAAAACAGTATCTATGATACTGCATGTAAGTTTTGTCCATTTGAAATCACACATTTTTCTTTGTTCTTCCATCCATCCAGTGAACCCTAAATTTTGTTAGTTGGAGATTTTTTGTGTTTGCCTCGTTTCGGCATGAAAACGGGAAACAATTTTTTTTGTTTTGTTTAAAGAGTAACCGTAATAAGTAAATCATGTCTTATGTGTATAATTTCATAAGAAAGGATAACAATTTTTTGGATGATTACTTTTATTTTAATCATTTAATTTTTTCTTTTCTACGCCTATATGCGTGTTCCAATTATCTTTACTTGAATTGAATCGGTTTAATCAATTGATTTCAACTTGTTCTTCCTTGTTGCACGCCGGTGATTCCTTAGGCACTTCCTTGTTTTCTGATTTTATTTTCAAAATATTGTTCTCTGCTAAATTTTATGAATCCAAATAATTTGATTAAATTTTGCGTGCATGAATCTAGATAATTCAGTTTAGCTTGTTTTCAAGATATCTATTTTGCATCCTTTATGTTGTATTTTTTTTTTTTTGGAATATTCTTACTGTGTGAATATTTGGATTTGGGGAGAAATATTTTTTCCAGCATGAATATTTCAATTCAAGTAGATGTAATTTTGTGAGCTATGTTTTTTTGGATATGAATTTGGTTTGCTGGAGTTTTCGAAAGCAGAATACATTAATGAAATCAAATTCATATACTTGAAATTTTAGAAGTATACATTTTGTATATTTCAAATTTGCAAAATCAATTGTGTTTGCTCTTGAATATATTTGCATTTGATTGTTGGTTTCGAAAATGAAATAAGGATATGAACATGGAATCGATAAAGATTAGAATTTTATTTTGATTTTGATGATTTGATTTAAATTAAATCTTTTGGTTAATATAATTTTCAAATATCATTATCGTATCTTGCAGTTTAATTTATATTTGAAATTAGTTTTGATTCACAAAGATTTTGTACATAGAGATTATTTTGAGAAGTAGGCAAATAAAGAGTTAAAATATATTTATGATATATATGTTGCCTTTTAATAACGAATCTCAAAATATTATGAAGAAATTTTTAGTACAGAAAGTAAGAATTTGATTTTTAAAGTTTGGGAAATAATAATTTTAGTTTTGTTTGTTTATTTATAGACCTATAAAGTTTGTTTCCTTTATTTAAGAAAACATTTATGCTAGAGTTATGTTTTATTTTGTTTAAAGAATCATTCAATTTATATATGTGAATCAATTATAGCATGACTATTTATTGACATATAAAATTTTGATTTTGATTTGGCTTGAAATTGAATATTTGGTTATAGCATGATTATCATATTTGAGTTTATTGTTATTAAATTTTCTACAATAATATTTTTTTATCATGCATTTTGATATATTTCATGCTATATTTGTTCATGATGCTTTAATGCGATATCTGTAAATGTATTGTCATACACACATTGGTGTGATTTTTGGACTTGCATCTTCTTTTCAATTATTGTGAGTTTTTCTTCACACTTAAGGGTTGCCGAGTGACCTTATGGTTAGTCAGCGACATAACAGATTAATTCGGCCTACATTATGTCGGTAGTGCATTGTAAATTTAAGACCATTCAAATTTAATTTAGTGTGAAATGTCTAGTAATTGCGTTTGTTTTGGTTGAAACAACAAGTTGCCAAAGTAACATATGTTGTGTAGATTTGATTAAACTGAACATACAAAAGACGTAGCATGAAATTATTCGTGCGAGTTGTCGTCGGCTCCAAGGAAGATACAATTTGGCCGGATAGTTACATGCATATGATAGTAAATATGTGGTGATTATAAAGTAATTTTCCATGTGTGTAATAGGATGTCCAAAGGTGACTATTATTTGACAGGACTTATCACCTCATTTAAGGTATATTAAAATTATCTAGTAATTACGGTTGAGTTAGTTGAAACAATAATGTTGCCCAAGTAACCTCTGTTGCGTAGATTCGACTCAACTGTACTTATAAAAGATGTAGTGTGTAATTATTTACGCGAGTTGTCGTCGGCCTCAAGGAAGACATAACTTGGCCGAATAGTTACATACCTGTAAATATGTGGTGATTATAAAGTAATTTTCCATGTGGATAATAGGATGCCCGAAGGTGACTATTATTTGACAGAACTTATAACCAATGGTTGATCATTACAGTGGGAGTACCGCTTGCAGTTAATTTTTTGCAATCCGAAGATTGGAAATTAATGATACACTTGGTATCTTGTTTAGCTCTTTTAATTTACAAATACAGATGCACATGTCTCTATAATATTTTATTGACATGTGTGATGATGTTGTGTGAGTGTAAACTTATTTATATATTAAGAGTCTACATTCACATATATTACGGTAAACATTGAAGGTGAGAAAAACACAAGAAGGGGGGTTGAATTGTGTTGGCTTTTTTTAGTTTCTTTTTCTCCTGGTGTTTAAAAGCTGTTCAGAATTTGTGGTGTACAGATTCTGATACAGAGTTTGATTGCAGCGGATAGAACATAAACAGAAAGATATATATATATATATATAGAGAGAGAGAGAGAGAGAGAGAGAGAGAGGAAATCATACACAAAGCAATTTTATACTGGTTCCTCCTACAACCCAGGAGTAGTCCAGTCCCCTTGCACTTCCAAGGGATTTCACTATAATCACACATGATTACAAATTGCTTAAGGAAAATTCCAAGAGACTTTCCTATTGTCAAACACATCTGCTCAAGACTTTCTGCTCTAGGACTCTTCCTAAAGACTTCCTTGCTTAAGCACACAGCTTAAGACTTCCTGCTCTAGGACACTCCTAAATACTTTCTGCATAAGGACAACTCCAAGAGACTCACAAGTGCTCAATCACGCAGGCAAGAGACTTCCAATGCTCTAAGGACACACCTAAGAGACTTCTATTTGCTCAATGTTTCACCAAGAGGCTTATACGCTTTAGCTTCACAAGCTAAAGACTTCTAATTTGTTCTACACCAGATTTAACAATGTTTAATGTATATGAACAAATGAACAGACTCTCTACAACTCTAGGGTTTCTAAGATACAAAGTTTGATAAGAAATATCCTAAGTGTTTTTGCGCTATATGATTTGACATAGTAATGGCACAATTTAATAGCAGAGTCTTGTTAAACTTCTTCGTGGTCTTCAACTCCTTTTATAGGCAAGGATTTGAGAGACGTTGGAGAAGAGTGCCATCGCAAATAGAGTCGTTGAAAAGCTTTGAACAAGAACGTTGGTCCTTTGCCTGATATGGATAATCGCGTTGGATGGTCTTTGAATTTTCCTTTGCTGAAAGAAGAAATATTTGTTGCATTGGTTTGTTCTTGATGTCCTTTGTCTGATTTTGCACGTAGACAGAAGAAGACAAAATAACTGCACCTATCAGAACCTTGATAGCGATAGTTCACAGAATAGGACAAAACCTACAGGGATTCTGGGTCCCTCATAACTTACTCAAGTTTGTGGGTGATCCAAGTCTGTAGTGTCTACTTTTGAGTCTGATGACCATCACAGAGTCTGTTGAGTTACCTCTCCAGAATCTGTGTGGTCCCCGTCTTCTTAGGACGTTGACTTTTGGTTAACCTTCCTTTGGTCTTCTACCATAGTCTTCTTAGCTTCTCTTGTTCATTCTGATGCTCTTCATATGTTCATCCTTGATAGATAGATCTTTCTTTGATTTTGCACATTGAACATATGTTAGTATTCAGGTGAGGTTTGCAAGCTCCCCCTGAGTCTGTGATAGGTCCATTCAGGTGAGGTTTGCAAGCTCCCCCTCAGTCCTATTCCCAGTTAATTAAATTCATTCTTAGTCACTCTTAAGCGCTTCAGAACAAATAATCAATAAGGCATATCAGACCATCAACAAGATATCATATTGATCACACAGAGGTTTGTAAGCTCCGATAAAGTCCAATCTGATACCCATCAAGACATCAGACTTTGATCACACAGAGGTTTGCAAAATCCGATTAAGACCAGTATGATAAGATTAACATTTAAGCGCAATATTTTTTCATTTTTTAATTTTATAACAAAAAAAAAACAGAGTAGCTTCTGATTTGACTCAGTGTTCAAATACTTTATTCTACTCCCCCTTTTGTCATCAACAAAAATGTATGCAAGTTAAACAGCCATAGAAGATTAAGCAAGTGTTAAACAGCCATAAAACAAAAGTAAACATAATCAGGAGTACATAATTAAGAGTACAACACAAAATTTTTAAGGAATTAAGTGTAAAAAAAATCTCTAGAATTTCTTTAAAATCATATCCATCAAAATATGTACGTTTGACTTCAATTTATCATGAATAGTTTGTTGCCTTGCTACATTTGCCTGCGAGATTTCTATGCGTCGTTCAAAATCTGATATACTATGAGCAAGTTCTCTTATATGAGCTCTCTGTTATGCTTCTCTCTTTTCTAACTGAGCAATCCTTTCTAAGATGAGTGACTCCTGAGTTTCATTGAGATTGACAGTACTGTTGGTGGGTTGATTGGGCAGATTTTGTGGAGGTTGATCAGACTCTTTTCTGGGGTTGAGAGAGGCAAGAAGAGTTCTGTAAATGTGTGACACATGAATAGGTGCAGAGACATAGTGGCGGTCGTAGTCAGAGTCTGGATGAGGTGAGGGGTAATGTTCGGTAACTAGTGTTGTGTTAGTGGGGGGTTCATGGATAGTTTCTGGTTCAGGAAGTTGTACAATTTCTGGTTGTAGAGGTTCATAAACTGTTGGTTGGATGGGTGGAGGTTGAATGACGATAGAGGAAGGTTTTGGTGCAGGCTTTCTTTTGATTCTTGGCTTTGATGGAGGCTTAGGTATATAACTTTGAAAGCTTGCTTTGAGAGCTTCTATCTTCACCAACTTGAAATTTTTGATGTTTTGAAGCACATTAGTAGAAACATGAGTAAGAGTTTGTGTGGCAAGAATGATCATCCCAACTGGGAGTTCAGTATTACAAGTGTTTGGAGAGGGAGTGGGAGGGGGTGCATCATTTTGATTAAAAATGTGTATTACATCTTCAACTGAGGATGTGCTGCTTGAGTCTGACTCTTGGCTACTTGAATCTGATGAGAGGGGTGATGGGAAGGGAGGCATAGTACTGTCATCAACGAATGACTAAATGTTACCAGGAGGTTTTGCAGATTCTGCCTTTTCAGCTTCTGATGATTCTTTGCACTCTGGGTTTCTCTTCTGTCCTTCTGGCTCAGTTGGTTGTGCTACTTTTGGTTCTTTTGGATCATCTTGATTTTCAGTAGTGGTCTCTTCTCTTGCATGATCAGTTGCGTCTTCTTTTGTTGGTGCAGGTTCTTTAGTCTGAAAGATCCTCTATCGTCTTTTGAGTGTTGTTTCATCTTCTTCTTCTTCTACTACTGCTACTGGGGTTTGAGTCTGAACCTTTGTCTTCTTTCTCTTCTTGGAACGTTCTGATGTGGCATGTCCAGATGCAACTTCAACTCTGGCTTTCTTACTTTTCTTTTGTGGTGATTTGATAGGGACATAATCCATAATTTCATAAATTTCTTCTTCCAAGGTTAGCTTCCTCTTTGGTGGTGGTCTATCAGGAGATCTTCTGATAGGTTCTCTTATCATTGCAGCAGATGCACTTCTTATTCTGGGTTCTATGTAGTGATCAGGCAGAAAATCTGGAATTTGATCTCTTGTGAGTGTGCCTCCTCTGCTTCGTTCCATTCGAATGTATTCTTTGATGACCTATTCACAGTCATGATTGGAGATGACAGGAAATTCTTCATTGATGATGGGGTTGGTTGATCTGATGTAGAAGGGCTTGTCAGATGCTACAACATTTCTCTTAATCTTCATCTTCACCAGAGTCTGAGCAGTGAATGCCTGCCCATACTTGATTCCAAAATCTTCAACTCCTTTGACATTTTCTAATATTTGTATGATCTGAGATTGATAGAAAAAATCTGACAAAAGTCTTCCATATGGAATCATAATCTTATTCTTGATGCTTATGCACTGATGGTTGAAGATGTACTTGACCAGATTTATTGGTTCTCTGGTCACGATTAGAGTTGCCAGGAGTCTGTCATCCCAATTTATCGTTTTGTTGCTCCTTTCGTCACTGGGTAGAATACATCCATAGATGAATTTGAGAACAACCTTAGCCTGACTATTCATGTGCTTTGCATATCCCAGTTTCTTGATATCACCCTTGGTGTTCTGTTCTGATGTGTAGAGAGTTTTCTTCATAGTCCCCATGTGGATTGTGTCTTTGTCTGTATCTTTGCAATACATTCCAGCTTCGTCCACCTTAAGAAGCTTTGCAATCTTTCCCTTAGTAATGAACAGTCCTACTCCTGAAACAGATGATCTAATTTCTATTTATGTAAACTTCTCCAATCCAAAATCCTCCCTTGTCTTCTTTGAGTTTCCAGGTTCATTTGCTTTTGTTCTTCTATATTCCTTTTCTACAGCTTCTTTGTCAAACACTTCTGCCCTAACCAAAAAATGTTTAACAATTTCTGTGTAGGTTGGAGCGTTTAGCATATTTACATAGTGACCCCAACGATGATCGGTTACAAAGTCTAGCAAGTCAATTCCATTTTCCTTTAACCCATGAAGATCGAAGATGTCTTCCCTTAGCACCGTTAACATATCTCTGGGGTGCTCATCATTTTTTAACCTGTTAGATGGCTTGATTCCAGACTCAACAAGGTTGAAATTATGGGATGATTGAGCGGCCATTCACGATTCTAATGAATATTGAAATCTCTAGGTTTTCTTTTTAATTTTATTTTTTTGAGTTTCTTTTCAGAGAAAGTTTCAAGAGCAAAAAGGTGAGAGAAGTGAAAGAGTTAACTTTGAACAACATTAAATGAAATGGGGGGCGCGAGACATAGTACTCGAGGTAACCTTTAATGACTTACGGTTAGTACCTAACAATTAAGATCCACGTCAATTAAAACTTATCTTTTTAGTGTTTAGTAAGTGGGTCAGATGTTAGTGTTTAAACGAGGGGCCTTTCCACTTCTATGACACGTTAGAGTCATTTCATCTGAATTTGAAGTTTTTTAGTCTTATTGTCTTTAGATGTGGATCCTCCATCAGATTTACCTCTTAAAAGCTTCTGACTAGAATAGCTTCTATCAACCTTTTAACTTTGAACTTCATTAGAACTTAAGGTTATTCAATATTGATTGGATTTTGTTGCCTCCTTGCACGTTCTTGTTCATGCAGAATAAACTCTAACTAGCTTTGACATACCATGTCAAGCTTTTATGTTAACATATGAGTTGTGCATTGATTCCTTAACCTGGATGGTTTTAAAATTATACACTATGTATGCTAATTTACCTTTTTTGGAGTATTCACAATAGAATACCCTGACGGGTTGAGCACAGATTTGCTTCAGATAGATTCTGTTATCACTTACATATAAATGTTAAGTAGTCTGATTACATGAATCCCTAACCCTAATGCAACCCTAACACCCAAAATGACACATTTCTCCCTAACTTTTCTTTTGAAAGAAATTTATGAAAAAAACTCAATTTGAGATATTTTTGAATTAAATCTAATATACTATTTTTATATTGAATATGTTAGAAAGTGATTTCTTAGTCCTTATATAAATGTTAGGTAGTCTTGACAACCCTAATGACTAACCCTAACTTTTCTTTTGAAAGAAATTTATGAAAAAAAAGGAGGTGTAATATATTTTGCTAATGCTTCCCCAAGTTTTGCTAAAATATTTTTATGCACAATCTAATATATTTTGGTTTGTGATATGAAATATATTTTAATACTCAATAAACCCTAACTTTTCTTTTGAAAGAAATTTATGAAAAAAAAGGAGGTGTAATATATTTTGCTAATGCTTCCCCAAGTTTTGCTAAAATATTTTTATGCACAATCTAATATATTTTGGTTTGTGATATGAAATATATTTTAATACTCAATAATATATTTTTATACTGAATATGATATATTTTGGTACTCAATTTGAGATATTTTTGTACTAAAATAATTGCTTTTATTTTATATATATCTACGGCAATTATAAAAAGGGGGGTTTGAATGAAGGAATTAAGTAGTGTTTTAATTAAATAGGATAAAAGGAGGTGTAAATAGTGGAGAGCAAACCTGTTAGAAAGTGATTTCTTAGTCCCCAAGTTTTGCTAAAATATTTTTATGCACAATCTAATATATTTTGGTTTGTGATATGAAATATATTTTAATACTCAATAATATATTTTTATACTGAATATGATATATTTTGGTACTCAATTTGAGATATTTTTGAATTAAATCTAATATACTTATTTTATATTGAATATGATATATTTTGGTACTCAATTTGAGATATTTTTGTACTAAATCTAATATATTTTTGTACTTAATAATATATTTTAAAATTGAAGAGTAAACCCGTTAAATAGTTATGAGAGAAACCTAGCTCAGTTAAAAGGTTATAAATAGAGGAGAGCATTAGAGAATTAGGGTTACAACAAACAAGAAAAGATTAGAGATCAAAGGAAAACTAGGGTTGTGGAGAGAAGAAGCAAGGAGACAATTGAGAAGAACCTGGAGAGAGATTTTACCGTAGGAATATCAAATTCTGCAAACCAAAGGTAAGGGGGAGTCTCTATTCTAACCCGTGCGATGCGCGGGTTTTGTATAGCTTCATATATAACTATTAAATTGGCTATATTATTACTTTTATAGTTACATTTAGTATTATGTTATCAAACTATCTCAAAAAGCAACAAAAATAAAAGATGGACTGCAAAAAAAATGACAAAAAGCTTGCACCAAGAAATTGGTCCTAACCACAAAAGCTATTAAATCTATAAAAATGAAAAGGAAAAGAAACTGTTATGTGGTAATTGAAAGAAAAAAAAAATAATGAAAAGGAATTGCTATTTGGTAACCGAAAGAAAAAAAATAAAAAGGAATGTTATGTGGTAATTGAAAGAAAAAATAATAATGAAAAGGTTCCTTGGTGCTAGCTTTTATATAAATGTTAAGTAGTCTGATTACATGAATCCCTAACCCTAATGCAACCCTAACACCCAAAATGACACATTTCTCCCTAACTTTTCTTTTGAAAGAAATTTATGAAAAAAACTCAATTTGAGATATTTTTGAATTAAATCTAATATACTATTTTTATATTGAATATGTTAGAAAGTGATTTCTTAGTCCTTATATAAATGTTAGGTAGTCTTGACAACCCTAATGACTAACCCTAACTTTTCTTTTGAAAGAAATTTATGAAAAAAAAGGAGGTGTAATATATTTTGCTAATGCTTCCCCAAGTTTTGCTAAAATATTTTTATGCACAATCTAATATATTTTGGTTTGTGATATGAAATATATTTTAATACTCAATAAACCCTAACTTTTCTTTTGAAAGAAATTTATGAAAAAAAAGGAGGTGTAATATATTTTGCTAATGCTTCCCCAAGTTTTGCTAAAATATTTTTATGCACAATCTAATATATTTTGGTTTGTGATATGAAATATATTTTAATACTCAATAATATATTTTTATACTGAATATGATATATTTTGGTACTCAATTTGAGATATTTTTGAATTAAATCTAATATACTATTTTTATATTGAATATGATATATTTTGGTACTCAATTTGAGATATTTTTGTACTAAAATAATTGCTTTTATTTTATATATATCTACGGCAATTATAAAAAGGGGGGTTTGAATGAAGGAATTAAGTAGTGTTTTAATTAAATAGGATAAAAGGAGGTGTAAATAGTGGAGAGCAAACCTGTTAGAAAGTGATTTCTTAGTCCCCAAGTTTTGCTAAAATATTTTTATGCACAATCTAATATATTTTGGTTTGTGATATGAAATATATTTTAATACTCAATAATATATTTTTATACTGAATATGATATATTTTGGTACTCAATTTGAGATATTTTTGAATTAAATCTAATATACTTATTTTATATTGAATATGATATATTTTGGTACTCAATTTGAGATATTTTTGTACTAAATCTAATATATTTTTGTACTTAATAATATATTTTAAAATTGAAGAGTAAACCCGTTAAATAGTTATGAGAGAAACCTAGCTCAGTTAAAAGGTTATAAATAGAGGAGAGCATTAGAGAATTAGGGTTACAACAAACAAGAAAAGATTAGAGATCAAAGGAAAACTAGGGTTGTGGAGAGAAGAAGCAAGGAGACAAGTGAGAAGAACCTGGAGAGAGATTTTACCGTAGGAATATCAAATTCTGCAAACCAAAGGTAAGGGGGAGTCTCTATTCTAACCCGTGCGATGCGCGGGTTTTGTATAGCTTCATATATAACTATTAAATTGGCTATATTATTACTTTTATAGTTACATTTAGTATTATGTTATCAAACTATCTCAAAAAGCAACAAAAATAAAAGATGGACTGCAAAAAAAATGACAAAAAGCTTGCACCAAGAAATTGGTCCTAACCACAAAAGCTATTAAATCTATAAAAATGAAAAGGAAAAGAAACTGTTATGTGGTAATTGAAAGAAAAAAAAAATAATGAAAAGGAATTGTAATTTGGTAACCGAAAGAAAAAAAATAAAAAGGAATGTTATGTGGTAATTGAAAGAAAAAATAATAATGAAAAGGTTCCTTGGTGCTAGCTTTTATATAAATGTTAAGTAGTCTGATTACATGAATCCCTAACCCTAATGCAACCCTAACACCCAAAATGACACATTTCTCCCTAACTTTTCTTTTGAAAGAAATTTATGAAAAAAACTCAATTTGAGATATTTTTGAATTAAATCTAATATACTATTTTTATATTGAATATGTTAGAAAGTGATTTCTTAGTCCTTATATAAATGTTAGGTAGTCTTGACAACCCTAATGACTAACCCTAACTTTTCTTTTGAAAGAAATTTATGAAAAAAAAGGAGGTGTAATATATTTTGCTAATGCTTCCCCAAGTTTTGCTAAAATATTTTTATGCACAATCTAATATATTTTGGTTTGTGATATGAAATATATTTTAATACTCAATAAACCCTAACTTTTCTTTTGAAAGAAATTTATGAAAAAAAAGGAGGTGTAATATATTTTGCTAATGCTTCCCCAAGTTTTGCTAAAATATTTTTATGCACAATCTAATATATTTTGGTTTGTGATATGAAATATATTTTAATACTCAATAATATATTTTTATACTGAATATGATATATTTTGGTACTCAATTTGAGATATTTTTGAATTAAATCTAATATACTATTTTTATATTGAATATGATATATTTTGGTACTCAATTTGAGATATTTTTGTACTAAAATAATTGCTTTTATTTTATATATATCTACGGCAATTATAAAAAGGGGGGTTTGAATGAAGGAATTAAGTAGTGTTTTAATTAAATAGGATAAAAGGAGGTGTAAATAGTGGAGAGCAAACCTGTTAGAAAGTGATTTCTTAGTCCCCAAGTTTTGCTAAAATATTTTTATGCACAATCTAATATATTTTGGTTTGTGATATGAAATATATTTTAATACTCAATAATATATTTTTATACTGAATATGATATATTTTGGTACTCAATTTGAGATATTTTTGAATTAAATCTAATATACTTATTTTATATTGAATATGATATATTTTGGTACTCAATTTGAGATATTTTTGTACTAAATCTAATATATTTTTGTACTTAATAATATATTTTAAAATTGAAGAGTAAACCCGTTAAATAGTTATGAGAGAAACCTAGCTCAGTTAAAAGGTTATAAATAGAGGAGAGCATTAGAGAATTAGGGTTACAACAAACAAGAAAAGATTAGAGATCAAAGGAAAACTAGGGTTGTGGAGAGAAGAAGCAAGGAGACAAGTGAGAAGAACCTGGAGAGAGATTTTACCGTAGGAATATCAAATTCTGCAAACCAAAGGTAAGGGGGAGTCTCTATTCTAACCCGTGCGATGCGCGGGTTTTGTATAGCTTCATATATAACTATTAAATTGGCTATATTATTACTTTTATAGTTACATTTAGTATTATGTTATCAAACTATCTCAAAAAGCAACAAAAATAAAAGATGGACTGCAAAAAAAATGACAAAAAGCTTGCACCAAGAAATTGGTCCTAACCACAAAAGCTATTAAATCTATAAAAATGAAAAGGAAAAGAAACTGTTATGTGGTAGTTGAAAGAAAAAAAAAAATAATGAAAAGGAATTGCTATTTGGTAACCGAAAGAAAAAAATAAAAAGGAATGTTATGTGGTAATTGAAAGAAAAAATAATAATGAAAAGGTTCCTTGGTGCTAGCTTTTATATAAATGTTAAGTAGTCTGATTACATGAATCCCTAACCCTAATGCAACCCTAACACCCAAAATGACACATTTCTCCCTAACTTTTCTTTTGAAAGAAATTTATGAAAAAAACTCAATTTGAGATATTTTTGAATTAAATCTAATATACTATTTTTATATTGAATATGTTAGAAAGTGATTTCTTAGTCCTTATATAAATGTTAGGTAGTCTTGACAACCCTAATGACTAACCCTAACTTTTCTTTTGAAAGAAATTTATGAAAAAAAAGGAGGTGTAATATATTTTGCTAATGCTTCCCCAAGTTTTGCTAAAATATTTTTATGCACAATCTAATATATTTTGGTTTGTGATATGAAATATATTTTAATACTCAATAAACCCTAACTTTTCTTTTGAAAGAAATTTATGAAAAAAAAGGAGGTGTAATATATTTTGCTAATGCTTCCCCAAGTTTTGCTAAAATATTTTTATGCACAATCTAATATATTTTGGTTTGTGATATGAAATATATTTTAATACTCAATAATATATTTTTATACTGAATATGATATATTTTGGTACTCAATTTGAGATATTTTTGAATTAAATCTAATATACTATTTTTATATTGAATATGATATATTTTGGTACTCAATTTGAGATATTTTTGTACTAAAATAATTGCTTTTATTTTATATATATTTACGGCAATTATAAAAAGGGGGGTTTGAATGAAGGAATTAAGTAGTGTTTTAATTAAATAGGATAAAAGGAGGTGTAAATAGTGGAGAGCAAACCTGTTAGAAAGTGATTTCTTAGTCCCCAAGTTTTGCTAAAATATTTTTATGCACAATCTAATATTTTGGTTTGTGATATGAAATATATTTTAATACTCAATAATATATTTTTATACTGAATATGATATATTTTGGTACTCAATTTGAGATATTTTTGAATTAAATCTAATATACTTATTTTATATTGAATATGATATATTTTGGTACTCAATTTGAGATATTTTTGTACTAAATCTAATATATTTTTGTACTTAATAATATATTTTAAAATTGAAGAGTAAACCCGTTAAATAGTTATGAGAGAAACCTAGCTCAGTTAAAAGGTTATAAATAGAGGAGAGCATTAGAGAATTAGGGTTACAACAAACAAGAAAAGATTAGAGATCAAAGGAAAACTAGGGTTGTGGAGAGAAGAAGCAAGGAGACAAGTGAGAAGAACCTGGAGAGAGATTTTACCGTAGGAATATCAAATTCTGCAAACCAAAGGTAAGGGGGAGTCTCTATTCACCATAAGGGGGAGTCTCTATTCTCATGTCTTTTATTTTGGCCTAAAAAATAGGAAAATCTTCCAGGTCATGGCAAATAAGTTATTAACATATATATAATGATGTGGCTTTGCCGTTTTTCTTTAAACCTTATAATGTGTCTTTGTTGTTGCCCATGTTCTGTTTTCAATAACTTCAAAAATCCTTGAATCTTCCTCTCTATTAGAATCAAAAATCAGCCAAAGTATGTTCTAAAATTTAGTGAGATTAATATACTTCACATTTATAATTCACATTTTTTGTGTTATGTATCATAACTAATGTGGATCACATCTGTTTTAGGATGACATTGGTGAAAGCAACCCCCATCTCTGATATCGTGTGCGGTAAGACTGATTTTAATGTCATGGTTCGGGTCATTCATCTCTGGTCAATTCCAGACCAAAACAAACATACTTAGCTATTTCGCATTTATTTGATTAGATTAGATATCTCTGTTTATGTGTTATGCATTTCTTTACTAAGCCAAATTCGACACTTTTGTAGGAAAATCAATGAAGATGACCCAGATCTCATAGTCAATTTAATAGTTTTATATGAAGCTATACAAAACCCGTGCATCGCACGGGTTAAAGTCTAGTTTTAAACTTAGGGTTAATATGTGTTGACCTCCATGTAATATGAGCAATTTCCAGTTTACCCCCCTGTACAAAAAAAAAAAAAAGATTCCAACCCTGAAATAAGAAGATTCTTTGGTTTTTGACCATATGGTCATCTGACTGTGCAAAAACACAAACGTGGCAGACTGAGTCAGCATTTTTGGATGACGTGGAGCGCTGACTGTATAATTAATTTTGTTTTTCAATTTTTTTATTTTCATTTATATTGATTAATTTTCAAAAATAAAAAAAAACAAAAAAGAAATACATATTTTTTTCAAAATTAAAAAAAATTAGAAAAAAATTCAGATATTTTTCAAAATTGAAAAAATTAGAAAAAAAAATTAGATTTTTTTTGCAATTAAGAAGATTTTTTTATAAAAAAATTTAAAATTCTGGAATTTATTTTTCAAAATAAAAAAAAATTCAAAATTAAAATTAAAATCTTTTTCTACAAAAAATAAACATTCTGGAAAATATTTTTATTTTTCGTACACATCTCATAAGTAATTATTTATGTAAACTCGCTGAAATGTTGCAAAAATTTAGACTCCTCGATGAATCATGTATAATTACGAAAAATATTTCCCAGACTGTTTATTTTTGGTAGAAAATTTAAAAAAACTTTATTATTTCGAAAAAAATCTGAACATTTTTTATTTTCTAATTTTGTTTTTTAAATTTCAAAAATTAAATTCAAGAATTTTTAATTTAACTTTTTTACTTCGAAAAAAATCTGAACTTTTCTTTAATTTCGAATTTGTTTTTCTAAATATTTTAATTTTTGAAAAATAATTTTCAAATTTTTTAAATTGTTTTTTATTTTAAAATCAATATAAATGAAAATACAAAAATGAAAAACAAAATTAATTATATAGCCATCGTGTCACATTATCCAAAAATGCTGACTCGGCGTGCCACATCACCGTTTTGTCCAGTCAGATGACCATAGGGTCTAAAACCAAAGAATCTTCATATTACAGGGTTGAAATCTAAACTTTTTTTACAAGGGATAAACCGAAAATCGCTCATATTACAGGGGGTAAACACATATTAACCCTTAAACTTATGAGGACAATAGTATTTATTTGCTGCCATTAATTGTGATTGCTTTAGTTTCTTTTCTACTTTGTTTGTTCAGCAAAAAAAATGAGAGGGATTGTTCATTTGATCCAGAAAATGTTTATTCAACAAAAAAACTTTTTCTGGTATGTTTATTTAAAAGACATTTTCTGTGATGAGGTGTTCTGATTGTCTTGAACTTGATTGCCTTGCTGAACTTTAGAGATTAGTTCACAACATGTCACTTTTAAGCTTGATATCATATTTTCCTACATCACTGTTGATCAGGGTACACCCTGCTTTCTTTTCATCCAGATTATTATAAATCATTATTTGCTTTTCCTTTGGATCATATGAACAATGTGAGCTTAACACAGTTAATGTCTTCCTATATCTTTTTTTTTTTTTCTCATTGTAATATATCAGGGTTTCTCTAGTATCCACAGTACTTTCCTTTTTCAGACTCTGGTCTTGGGACACATGCATTTCTTCCATTGTATTGAGTGAAGAGCCATTGTCCAGGTTCTGAGGTTGATTCTAACTGACTTGCTGTAGACCTTTTCTGAACTATAGATGATCTCACTTCTGGGTACCCATATTTTTATGGGTTCTTTCTTGATGTTCTTGGAAGCCTTTGGGTCCTGCTGAGCCTTTGATCTTGAGCACAACTGATGAAAAGTATTCAAGACTTTTGATTTGTATAAGGTTTGCCTTGAGTTGTTCTTGTTAGCTGATCTTGAATTGGTTGGAGTTTGGAGTTTCTGAGTCTGTGCTTTTAATTCCATCAGAGTCTTTGATTGATTATCTTCAGACTCTAACTTATTCATACTTTGTGATTTAGACTCATTCGACTCTAAGTTGTTTGAACTTTGAACTTCTGTTCCTGCTAAGACAAAGTGCTTGAAGAATTGTTCCCTTAAGCCCTCAGAGTTGGATGGCATAATTTCTTCTGGATCCTTCTTCTTCTTGCAAGGTGATTCTGAACAACCAATTCCTTCTCCATGATTCTTTCTTGCACCGTAGATCATAGAGGCTAGTCTACTTTGTCCAATGGAGCTAGCAAGGAATTCTTGAAGAGCTTCTTCGTGCTTTGTAAAAGATCTTGTGATGTTGTCTTCTGCGTCTTTCTCCATGATTTTGAGTTTAACTTCCAGGTGGTTGAGATGGCAGTCTCAGAGACAGGTTTTCTTCCATTACAAAATCATTCAGACTTTGAAGAACACTATTCCTGACTCGAAGTTGTTCATACTGTTTCTCTATAGTATCAACTTTTTCCAGAAGCTTTAAGTGTTCTTCTGACTTGCTCAGGCATCTTAGAGAAAGTTCTTTTACAAAATCAATTAATTCCTCTTTTGAAATAAAAAGGAGTTCATTGTACTTCTCTTCAGAATCTGATTAAGAGTCAGATCCTAGTGATGCCATTAGACCCAGATTTTACTTGCTCATCCAGTTCATCCTAGGTTGTCATAAAGCTCCTCTTTCGCTTTGTTCTGTATCGTTCCTCCACAGCGCTTTCTTCCTTTGACCCATTCTCCCGATCCTTGACCTCTAAGCTGGTTGAGTCACTGTTTCTCCTTGAGAGATTCTTTTCTCCAGTCAGGTGCTGAAATCTTTTAGTTAAGTATGTCATTTCCTCAGTCTCTAGTTTCAACATACTTTTCTTCAGATATCAGAGCAATAGATTTGGATTGCTTAGTTGGTTGATCTCCTATAAGCTCAATCTCGTGACTTTTGAGATTGCTTATAAGATTCTCCAGGCTTAGCATATTCAAGTCTCTTGCTTCCTGAATGGTTGTTACCTTTGGCCTGATCCTGCCAGGAAGACTCCTAAGAATCTTTTTGACATGATCAACTTCAGTGTAGCTCTTCTTTAACACTTGTAGACTAGACATAAGAGTTTGAAACCTTGAGTACATGGCTTCAATATCCTCATCTTCCTTCATTTTGAAGAGCTCATACTGATTTACCAATTGGTGAGCCTTGGGTTCCCTAACCTGCTGATTTCCTTCATACCAAAAGATTATTTGATTTACTAATTAATCATTGAGCTTTACTTCATTGCTGGTCTAAATTGTTTCTTTAAACTCTATAAATAAAAATATAGTATTCTTTAAATTGTTGGTCTAAGTTGCTTTACCTCATTACTTCATTGTCGGTCAAAAGATTATTCTTTAAACTGTATATAAAAAACACACCAAAAACTACGAGGGTTGCAATTTCACCAAAAGTATTCAAAGAAAAGCTAATCAAACTTTTTAATTTAGAACAATTCAAACTTTTCTGCATACCTGAGGCAACTAAATCACATATTATATTGTATATTCTACACAATTCATACATATACATGCACTTTGAAAACAGGGCAACAAAAAAAGGCAAAATCAAAACAAAACAAAAAATGATTGAAAACATACTTGCACATGTGAATCTCTAGCACTTCTCTTAGGATCAACAACAGCGAAAACAATGTATACCAACACAAAGGTACCAACAGTAGAGAAAACAATCCCAGTGCCTAACCCATCATCAGTATTGTAACCGTCATGAGGAAAAATGGGGGTTAACACAACAATACAATGGAAGCTGCATATAGCAGGCATAAACCAAAACTAGCAGCATGTTCCCATGCTAGTTGTAAACAAGACAAAACTAGACCGATCCACAACAATACACGGGAGCACCAAAACACACTAAATAACATGAGAAAATCAGTATATTAACCACATAACTCAAACTAATCAACACAACCATAACTTTAAAAAATTATACAACAATTCAAACGATCAATGCTTCAAAACTGCCATTCATCAAATTATAAAACAGACATGAGCCCTCCACATGAAAAAGTACAATCAAAATTGTGGAAATACACAACAGTAAATACACTTCAGCAAAACATAAACAGAGAAAACACACACAAAAAGTATCCTGGCTTCATAAAAAAAACCATAGACTCAAAACACACTTCAGCAAACACACCACACCTCTTCACAACGCAACAAACAACACAAGAAAAGTCACTCAATCTCATCCAATTGATATGATTCTCTATCTTTACGATTCACTTTACTAAAGTTTAATAGCAAACAACAGTTTTATGTGACAATACGTCATAAAAATTGACCTTCATCATATAAATTAAAATAATATAATAATAAAAAAACAACAATTTGGTATTTCCATTCAAGATCTACTATATTATTTTGGCATTTACATGTCACAAATTACAATCACAACATAACTAGAATTTGAACATTGGATTAAACTAGAATATGGTATATAAGCTACTACATCATCTCATCTGCATCTTTATTCCAATATTAATTTAATAATTCATGGTTGGTTTTTTGCTACTAGTATGTAATTACATAATTAAATTGAGAGTTCATAATCACAAGGAATCACGTTAATTGTCTTTCCCAGTTCAAAGAAAAGCAACAAGCTATCAAATATTTATTTCCAAGTAAAATCCAAACTAAATTTTTCCAAACTCTAAACCAAATTCTGCAATTCTTATGTAATATTCATTGCCCTATTTGTATCTACTTAATGGACCCAAAGTACAACACTATCACCCACAAAAAAAAAACTAATATAAATTGGAGATTCGTAAAATTCACATGTCCTCTTTCATGCATGGCAACATCAATTCCTTCTAAAATTATACAATAATTAATATATAAAATATAACCTATCAAAATACAAAAAATAAACAATAAAAATGACACACAACAACACAGTGATGATGAAGAAGAAGTACCAAGTATGAGGAAGCTGCACAAGCTTTGACAGAAGAGGAAGAGGAAATCGATTTGGGGGTTTTGAGCAACAATCAATTATGAAAAAACTAGTTGAAGAAGATGAAGATTCTGTGCGATTTGGGTTCAACAATAGATTTAAGGGTTTTGAGCAGCAATAGATTTGGGGGTTTTGATTCAGAAAGTGATTTAGGGGTTTTGATTTAGAAAGTGATTTGGGTTCAATCTGGGTTTTCCCTTACCTCCATTGAACGATTTGAAGAAGAAGGAGATTGGGTTCTATGATTTTGAGAGAGTAGTGTTATGTTTCTCTGCGATTTGGGTTCTATGATTTTGAGAGGATTCTGAGTGAGCAGTGTTCTGCGATTTGGGTTCTATGTTTTTTTGTTTTTGTTTTAGTTTTTGTTGTGTGAAAGAAAGAAAATGGTGGAAAAATAAATAAATTAAAAGATGGTGAAAAATTGAGCGCGCTGCTTTGAAGCCAAATGAATATATGGTGGAAATTTGTGGCACTTTTTCTCTCTTAACCTATAGCAACGACTGTTTGGAATTTCAGTTGCTATATTTTATCTATAGCAACGCTCTTTTCTGCGGTTACTAAAGGTATCCGTTGCTATATGGAAAATTTCTTGTAGTGTTTCTAAAATGGCATTCATAGTTTCCTGAATAATCTCTGGATTTGGAATTGTTTCAATAAATTGTGAATAAGAGTATTGAGGTTGGTGTTTGTAGTTATTGCAGTAGTTTGTGTATGCACACATGTATGGGTTAGAAGAAGTTGAATATGGTGTGGGTGCAGGTGGTGTGTAGTCGTGACTGTATAGGTTGGAATGTGAATGGTATGGGTTATGTGGTGGTAGAGCTGAAATGGTGTTTGTGTATCCATAAATTTCTGGGTAATAAGAAGTTGAATATGAAGGGTTTGGGTTTGGTGATGATGGAGTTGAAGTGTTGTTTGGGTATCCATAATTTTGTGGCTTTGAGGGCGTTGAGTACGGCAAGTTTGGGTTTGGTGGTGGTGGTTGTTGTTGAAGGTTGTAGTAGTAGCTTGGATTTTCATAGCCATATGGATTTGAAGGATTTGTGAATTGGTTAGGTGATGGAGGTGAACTGTTGTGGTTTGTGATGGTCGGGTATTGCGGAGTAGTGAATGTGTAGTAACATGGATGAGTATAGCTTTGATTTGCCATGGGAGGGATTAGAGTTAAAGGATGAAAGCACCAATTGATAGAGTGCTAGAACTACTTTACTGGAAATTTAAGAAATAACAATAAACAGTAAAGAACAAAGAAAGATAAATTAACTAAAGAAAATAAAATAACATTTTGATTCATTTTATTGTCTTCCATGATGTGTGAAAGACACTACATATAGGAATGATAATGGATAATAACCCTAATGGGCCTAAAGACTAAAGACTCAACTAAAAGGCCCAACTAGAACCAATTAAAAGGAAATACAAACTAATATGATTTTACTTCTAAATTAAATATCTAAATTATTTATTTATGTCTAATTGCATCCTCTATCACTAAACAACTTTGTGTAAATTGTCTACATGTCAAACTTGGTTGTTGTTATTCATTGTGGGTGGCAACTGATACAATGGTACTCCCATGACTGGAGCGTCGGTCGCAGGCGGTGAAGCTAGACAGCAACAACGTATGACGATGACTCCTATAGCCACCAGGATGATTCCGAGAGCTGACGCTGAGAAAATTATTGCTCAGGGAGGACTTGATTTGTGAATGCTAGGATGGGGAAAGGGTGTGTGCGGGTACTGGCCTTGTGGTGGCAAAGACTGAAAAGGATCTGGAGGGAGTGATGAGGTGGAAGGACCTCCCATGCCAGTAACAGTGGTGGAGAGGAGGAGGAGGAGATAAAAGCAGTACATGTCCATTCTATTACCTGAATCAATAAACCCACGGTGAAATTTATTAGTAAATTGGAGTAAATATAACAAAATATTTTTCTAAAAATATATATATGCACTAAATCATAGATTCTATTTTTGGAGAAAAATGGTATCCTAAAATAGAGGAATTCTAGCTGCAGTTGCTAGACAGTCGCTGTTTAGCACACGCTCAGGTATTGGGCCACGTTACAAATTTTTTAAAACTGGTGACCGGTTTACAGGCTCTATAGGTTGTCTTTCTTATATTCTTTCAATTCCTCCAACGCCACCAAACAACTTCCACCAAGCCACCACCATGAACTTCAATCTCCACAAAGGAGGTCCAAACATGTTTGCAACAACACACTTCGAATCTCCCATCCCATCATTCGCAGCCATGAGACTCACCATCAACTTCCTCTCGTCTCTCGTGACCACGTCTATAACCTGCAACCAACTGCATCAAACCCTCACAATAATGATATAAGTCGCCACTTCTTTGCCATCCTTATACCCATGGAGATCATAACTATCTCTTATTCTATTCGAACTTTTGAAATGAAATGATCATTATTGCTAAATGATAGTATTGCAAGAAATAGAAAGATCTACATCAAGAAACATATGCAGCTAATATGGAATTATGATTTCTAGGTTGTATTATTCAAAATATGATTGTGTATGAAATCAACACAATAAGCTTTTCCTTTACAAACACACTTACCGTTGTCGGCGACGGTTCTGGGTGGCCGGTGGCAGTTCTTTTTTAGAAACCGTTTCTGTCAAGAAGTTGAGAAAGATGAAGCAATTGGTGATTGTGAAAATTGGTGGTAATGGTGAAGAAACATATTCAGTTCATTGTCTAATTTAAATAATTACGTAAAAAGTAAAAGTAAAAAGTGTTAAAAAAAATGCAAACAGTGACCAAGTAATTAAGCACCAATAAAGAGAGTGCTTGTGAGCGAGTGCCAAAACGTCTGTTCCTCCCTAAAATATTTTTTTAAACTCAACTTAGATGAAATGTCACCTTTTTTTTTTTCAGGGAATGAAATGTCAATTGTTCATATATAAGAAGAAACGAAAAAGAGAGATAGCTTTCGTTCTGAAAGTTTTGATATGCATACCTCTCTGATGATTTGGAAGAAACTATGATGTTAGATAGTGGAGATAGTTATGATCATCAGCAATAGAGTCATTGTTAGAAATGACATTTTAAACTAGAGATAGTAGAGATAGTTATTTCTCACTCAATCAAACTAGTAAATGGGTAGAAATGACATTTTAACTTACCAAGAGAGTCATTGTTAGAAATGCATGTCCGAGGAAGATCGTATGCACGTGATCATCAGCATGTGGGGTCATAAAAAAATTGATAGCAAGATTATCGTATTGGATGAAGTAGGTGAGGTAAGGGTATTAATATCAAATCTCATCAAATATTGAAACAGAAATGTGAACTTTTGCTAAAATAAGAAAAAGATGATAATGTTAACATTCCCATAAAGGGAATTTTCGAGAGTCATTGTTCAACATTAATCATCGGCAGGGCTTGCATGTGCTTGTATTAACTTCAACATTAATTAAGTAGCTTAAACTAACTGCCAACAAGAAAACAATCATCATACGTTTTGAAATTAAGGGATCATGAACATAGTTTTCTAAACCCATCATTATAGAAAAACCCTAGAAATAATATTTTAAAAAATCACACACATAATATATATGATATCAATTTTTTTATTTAATTTAATAATTATTTTAATTAATAAATTGTAAAAGAATACTTTAATCGAAAAAAGTAAAACATTTCAAATTTAAACAAATTGATTACCAGAGATGACAAGAGAGAAACAAAACAAAAAGAGAAAAAACGTGCAATACAAAATGCTTTGTAATTTATGAACACCTATCAAACTAACTATAGCAAAGGAGGATATATTTTTAAGGAAAATAAATATTTTCTCACATTGTACCGAAAAAAATATTTTCTACCAAATAAGATAAGATATTATTTTTTTTTAATTTAATTTCCAAAAAATGTGTGTATAATTGCTAAAAATAATCCCTTTTTTATAGGAAAATTAATCCCTTTTAGAAGGAAAAAAGGTAGTTCCTTAAATTGATATTTTAAATACAAATTTAGGAGATTGGATTTGATAAGTTAGTGAATGAATGAAAAATGCCATACGATTAATAACCAAAATGCTAAGAAAAAAAATATTCGACTCTCACCGTTTGCTTGTCAAACTAGCCCAACCCCCAGTACCCACCAAACTGGCCGGACAAAAATGGCACGAACAATTAATTACAGTCACCAATAATTTAAGTTGCAGAAACAAAATATTCCCTTCTTAGACCTATAGTTAAGTTGAGATAAGATACAACTTTATCTATCCTATTCCTTTTTTAATTTTTTTTAGAGCCTATTCCTAGTTAAACCATTTGAAGCAAATATGATCAATGATTCCCAAAAATGTAATGCCTTCTTATTACAATGAATCCTATACCATTGCCATGAGACTTGATTTCAATTCATATAGACATCTGACTACGTTTGTTTGAAGAAATCAATCCAAGTTTGATGACCTGTCAATTAATACGATATGAGTGTTAACAAATATTATCAAAACTCTCTTCAATTTTGAAATCCTTGGAATAGCACCTGTATAAAAATCATAAACCCAAAGTACATGAAAGACACATACACATGACACATCTCCTAATGGCTTATGAAGAACAACACTATGAAGATATTGATAAATATAAGTGCATCACAGACAAATATTTCTGGTAATTATACTATTTTTTAATATCCAATTTTGAAGGAAAAAAAATGCCCTACATTGAAAATAAAATACACAAATGCCCTAGTTTTTTATTTCATGCACTATATCACCATTATTATTATTATTATTATTATTATTATTATTATTATTATTATTATTATTATTATTATTATTATTACTATTATTATTATTATTATTATTATTATTATTATTTCCACATTCAATTACACTGGTTTGGATTTTTTTTTAAATAAGCCATTCAAACTAAATAGAATTGCATGTAATTTTATTCTTAAATCGAATAATTTTTTGCTTCGAAGTTGACCCTATAGTATCCTTACTTTATGGTACAGTACTGTGTCTCACATACAGACTGACCTTAGTATTTACTATTTTATACTTTTTTTGATAGTTGATGTTACTATTTTCTTACAAACCATTTTTATTAACATTTTAGTGATTAGAACGTCAGGTTACATCCCCTAACATACTCCATTGCTGCACTCAGGTGGGCTACTTAGCTTGAAGGGTATCAAGAGCAATTAAAAATGTTAGGGTTACATCTCTAACATCCGCTTCAGGGACAAATAGGAAGAGGCAAGTATATCTCTTTATTCTTGTTAAATCAATCTCAATAATTTATGTTGATGGTTGTCTCTATCCAATTTTTAAATGCATAATAATTGTCTACTCGATGAAATACACTTCTTACATTCCCTAGTGATAATCAAATAATGTTTTATTAATGAGTTTACCCTAATGAAATGAAATATTCTTTTTTTTACAAAAAACATCTAATAATTATAATAACATACTGTATTTCTTTATTTGACGCAAGACAATAAGAGAAATTTCTATCACCTTTAAAGTAATTTATATATTAAAAAATCGTTCTTCCACAACAAACATTGACATAATCAGTAGAAATGAAAAAACTTTGTGTTTGACAGTGAAAATAAACTGGGAGAGAGTTGTTGAGTATTTACTGCTGGCAACTGCACGAGCATTAAAACAATGGCCTTGAAGTCTTTGTAGTAGACTAGTAGCACCTACCTTAACATACATATATGAACCACATGTAAGTGGTCCCATAGGCCATAACAAAATACCATTCCAATATTAATAGAATTGGAATTTTAGGAAAAAAAAAATCTAAAAATGGTGATTTGTAACTCCTTTATTACAAATTTTTTTAAAAAGGTCAAATGCCTCTAAAATTTTAACCACAGCATAAAGTATATGTCTTTGGCATGGACAAATAATGAAGTAAAGTTATAAAGCCAACATTCATAAAACTATTCATTCCAGTTCAAACATCCGATAAGAATTCCATGTTGTTAAAAAAGTATACATAAACTGAATCAGAAGGAGGAATATCAAATTGAAATCTTATAGAGAGGAGACGCACACGAAATGGACATTTTGTTAGGAAGGATATTCGTTGCTCAAACAACTTGGCCAATATTTAAAACTAATTATCAACAAAATGAATTCTTTATCACTGTGGAACTATTTTAGTTAGGTAATTTAAAAACAATATCACATGTGTCATAGATCACCGTGGAACTTGACTAATGTATTTAAAAATCATTTTAGATTAATCCACTTGTGTTAACTTTGTGTTGTTGGCTTGAGACCTTCGAGTGTGTTTCCTCTCAAGGTCTCAGGTTCGATTCTCTCTGATGTCAATTTGGGTGGCTAGTTTATGTGAGGTAAATTGCTATCTCATTATTCAAAGTGTTGGTACAAAGCTGTATATAGCAACTAACTTGCACAAATGGCTCAACTAACCAGGTTTACTTGGGAAGCAAGTTACCACAAAAAACTAACTTCCAACTAACTAATAACTAGAAAATCCTAACAATCACTCCCCTAAACTGAAACGTACGACAAACATAAGTCAGTTTACAACACATAAGTCATTTTCACAGATTCCTAGCTTCTCCCCCAGCTTGCAAAAGGCTTCCGGTTTAAGAGGCTTGGTCATAATGTCAACAATTTGATCTTGAGTACTACAATGAGCCAGTTCCACCACTCCTTCCTTTGTAAGATCTTCGAGAAAGTGATAGATTACATCTATGTGTTTGAATCTCTCATGCATCACTAAATTTTTAGATAGTTTGATAGAGGAGCTATTATCACATAGTATAATTGTGCATTCCTTTTGTGATCCCCCAAGTTGCTCCAGAATTCTTCTAAGCCAAACAACTTGACATGCATAAGAAGATACTGCTACAAACTCATCTTCTATGGTGGACAAAGTAACAATAGGTTGTTTCTTAGAGGACCATGACACAACTCCTGAACTCAACATAAACACATATCCTGAAGTACATTTCATGTCATCCTCATCTCCTGCATAATCAGAATGAGACCAACTTTGGAGCTTAGAACTAGAATTTCTCTTGTATAGGATCCCCATCATAGTTGTTCCTTTGAGACACCTAATAATTCTCTTAGCAGCTTCTAGGCGACTCTCAATAGGTCTCTTCATGTATCTAGCAATGAGACAGACTCAGAATGTAAGATCAGGTCTTGTTGCTAACATATACATTAAGCTACCTACCATTTGTCTGAATTGAGTAGAATCAATGGATTTTCCTTTTATCTCTTGATAGCTTCAGAACTATATGATTCCATACCTTGTTACAATTCTCCATGCCAAACCTAGCTTATTCTCCATGCCGAACGTATTAGCATACTTTGTTTTATATTTAATCTCTTTAAACTTTTCAAACATCACTTCATCATTTTATGTGTAGATCAAATCATCTACATATAAGTTTCTTGTGATTCACCATTTTCCCCTTCCACATTTTGAGATTCCAAATTGCTTGAGGGAAGTTTATTCAAGAAACGCGAATGATCACGAATATCATAGTTTAGGTCACATTCATCCAGTTCAATTACATTACATAATTCCAAATTTTTCTCAAGGTCCAACTATTTTCCCCCTTAATGCACGGTAAGACATATGGACAAAAACCATTCAAATCGTTAACTCATTTCTTTAAATGTAAACCTGTGTATACAAAATTCAAGTGTCAAGAATTAAGGTTCAGTTCTGACATGGGTCGTGAACTTATTATATGGTCCTACATCCTTAGTTTCTTTTACTTTCTTAAAATACAAACAAAATTCAAAAAAAAAAAAAATACTAGAATATTCACCTAATAAAAAACAAAATTTCAGTTTACGAGCATATCTCTAAACAACCAAACTATTTGATTAGAGACCCTGACATCAACTCTAAAGCAGGATTTAGCTATATTTTGTTACATTTGATATTTAAACAAACCAATGACACCACGTCCACGTGCAGATATTTGCATCAAGTCGTGAAAAAGTTCCATAGAAGAACAAGAAAAGAAAAAGACTAATCATAGTCAAGAGTCCATTCAGACATGTAGTTGCCATTTTTGGAAATCTCTGGCCCCTATTCTCCTCTTTGAATAAAATGTGTTGTGTTAGTGTTATTTTTTTTTTAAAAAAAAAGATCTTGTTAACTTATGCTTAAGGGCACATATTAATAAATTAAAGGTAGAAATTTTACATTGAAAAAGTATAATATTTGTACATTTAAGAATTTAAATACATGACTTTTCAAATTAAATCACTATATAGTTCCTTAACATGTGTCCTTAAGGCACATGTTAGCATTTTCTCTAAAAAAAAAGGAAATTTGTTAATTCCCTAGAGAAATTCGTTAAAATATGATATTTTAAATATCAGCCCAAAATCGTGTATCCCATTTATATATAGATAGCATTCACACAGGTCCGAGTGCTCATATGTTCACTTTTTTTATGAGCTAATGCTTATAAGTTACATACAATATTTTTCATAAAAATTATTTTGATTTTGATTAACATTATAGGTATATATATTTTGCACTTTCATATTGTAATAAACTATACTTATCTTTTTCAATGACACAAATAATATATAAAAAATAATATAAATTTTTATCTTTTGAATTACACAATCAATATAAGATTCTTATATGCATATTTGTTTAGGGGTATAATTGAAAGTGAAAAAGTCATTTCAAAAACCATATATTCTCTTTTTTTATAACTAGCGAAAAACGGGGACTAAGGGTCCGTTTGGTTCGAGAGTTTTGAAGGGGAAAGGAGGGGAGGGAATATTTTTAATTTGATGTATAATTAGTTACAATTTTTAGAAGGGAATGAGTGGGAGGGGATCTCTTTAAAATTTTAATCATAATTTTTTAGAAAAAGTTCACAATTTTTATGAGTAGGAAGCAAAATTAGTACTTGAAATTTACAACACTCACGCAATGTGACACATAGTACATTAATGATTTGGTATTTGTCGATAAGATTCTAGATGTGGAAGAATTGGTTTAGAAGGTCTAGTTCTCTTCGTGGTATTAGTTTTTTGGGTCCCACCCTAGTTCGCCTTGCTCTCACTATGAGTGGGTGGTAGAACCATTTCTCTGCTTGAGCCGCTAGTTGTTGTGTGAGGGGGTTGTTTCGGTGCTTTTGAGCGGGGTTTTTAGTCTGCTTTGGTGTAGTTCACTTGGTCCATTCCGCTTTTGGTTTGGGTCAATGAGTGGGGGTGTGTTTTTGTTTTTTTGGTGTTGGTGTTTTTTTGTTTGGTTCCTTTTGGCGGTGTTGTTGGTCTTTGGTCACCTTGAATGATCAATCTATCGTTGTACATTCGTTACCTACTTCTTTTATTATATACTAGCAAAAAGACGGGCACTCACGTGTCCGTTTTTCTCTTTTTATTGCGTTAAAGTTTGAAAATTATGAACGATGTTTTTATATGAAATTTTGATTTTGATTAAAAGTCTAAATGTAAATAATTGTTGCTTTCAAGTTATAACAAACCAATCTAACCTTGTTTATCTATTTCAATGACACCAACAATATAACGGAAAATATAATTTAAATTCTTATTTTTTAATGACACCAACAATAATCATTATTATAGAAAAAGTTGTTTTATGGTATAATTGAGATAATGAAAAAGTCAGTCTAAAATCTTATATTTTCTTTATATATAGTATAGATATACTCGATTTAGTTTGTTACACTTTTTAAAACATAAAGGAAACAATTTGAACATATATTCATATTGTGTGTAATATCCCGCTTAGACATAACTTTTATCAGTATCAGATAAGTTTTTAACCGCGAGGGCATAAACGTCATTTCGCGAGGAAGGGCTTTAAATAGGAAAAGAAGACTTTTTCCTTCATTTCTCACTTCCACTCTCTCTAAAATCAGAATTTTATCTCCCTCTCTCTCTAAGTCACACGCCCTCATCTCTCTTGCCACCATCCATCAACTTTCATTCAATCTTGTGAAAACATTTGCAAGCAAGCTCAATTTTGGGAAGAATTTAGAGCAAGAGAAGTTAAGGAGAATCAAGGAAATGAGTAAGAACAAGCTAGGGTTTTGAAGTTAAGAGCTTAGCAAAGCATCAAGCAAGGATTAAGGTGAGCTCCCATGGATTATTACCCTTTTAGGGGTAGTTTTGTGGTTTTTAAGAGGAAAGAAAACTTGAATGATTAGGTTGATTTCTTGTTTGTTAGTTACCCTTTGTTAATACTTGACATGTTATGATCTTCCTAGCTAAAAACACTTAATTTTGATGTATAATGACTTGCTGGTGTTGTGAAATTGATAAAATTCGTATTAGAACTTTCTGGAAAAGCTACAGGGCCTGGCAGCACTGCCTTTATCGTGCCACGATAGGTTTCCATCGTGCCATGATCATATGGATCAGCACACCATCGTGCCACGACAATGACACATCGTGCCACGAAAAAGACAGACTGCCACCCCTTTTTGAAAACGTGTTTCATGGCCAGAAAACCATCCTTAAAATGTCAGAGCGTCTTTGTACATTTAGAAATGGAAGAAAGGGTCATAATATTCCTTGTATTAACACGAGAGTGGTAAACGATATTCAAACACCAATGAGGATTAATCTTATCAAGAATCAACGTCAATTATGACAATGGGTAGAGTTACCTACAGGCTTCAAGTAAGCTAAGGGGCTTAGTTTCCCAACAATTAAGTAAGTGGCTTATGAGAACGATAAGCTAAAACCTTATGTATAGGTTAAGTATCTCATGATTAATTACCTGATGAATGCATTAGATATGCATATGAACAGTATAAAGTATCAAATATACTTACGAGAATTAAGACGAGAATTAAATTATAAAGATAAACGTGTCCATCAGGCTCCGGATTATGCCGGATGGGACTTCTCTGAAAGGGTTGTCCATACGTAAGATTATAAGACTATGTTAAACGTGTCCAGCAGGCTCCGGATTATGCCGGATGGGACTTCTCCGAAAGGGTTGTCCACACGTATGTTAAAAGGTTAAACATGTCCAGCAGGCTCTGGATTATGCCGGATGGGACTTCTTCGAGAGGGTCGTCCACACAACGATAAGAGGAGTCCGGTGTTAGCCTCAAATAGGAATTTCACCGGTAGATGAGAGATGTATTCCGGGGTTACTCCACTCGGATGCACTTCGTAAAATGAATTCAGATAATCATTGTATGTTCAACGCTAACTTTCTAACTTAATGATAAAGAAAGGTGTATATATACATGCTTATGTAATACAATGAGAAAGGACAGAGTAGTCATCAGATAACAGTTATCAAAAGTGATCACAGTTTTACCCTTCGATCACTAATATGAGATTATGCATATGATAGAGACATATAGCGATCCTAGTTTTTCCCTTGATCGCGAGATATGTGTTTACCCTGGTTTTTGGTAAACAACCGCTGGTTATAGGTTTATTACTTGCGAGATCAACCAGTAATCTCAGGCCATTGTGTGCCAAGTTAGTTTGAATGTCTTTGTGTTTTTATGAATATTCTCATGTGTTTCGAATAAGAATAAGAAGCAAGAAATCTCCAAGTTCGGTTGCTTGAACTCTTCGACTAGGAATTGTAGTATGAAAGTAAATTGCAGAAAATTAACTTAAAGGAAAGTAAATTGCATTGATTGTAAATAAAGGTTGTTCACAAGGATCATACATGATTCGTAACTCTTTTCTCACTGTGACTTGGATACTTCGAGTGCATAGAATGTTATGTATAATGATTTGCGACCCTGTTTTCCTCATGGAAAACTCTTATTTATACTAAGGAAAATAACTGTACAATCCTATCCACACTTCTAACCGTTAATAACACTAATTAACAGAGAAAAATAACCTATTTGAAATTCAAATCTTGTGCCTTCGACAGTTGCAATCTTCGATTCGATGAAAAAGACATTCTGAAACATAATTATCTCTTCGTCTTGTCGATGTAAGTTTCGACCAGCCCTGGATGCCTAGATTCTGTCGAGGGAACAATTATACCTTACAAAGTTCTTTTAGACTAAAAATCCTATCTTCTTCCACGTGTCCAATCAAACCTCCAAAATTGTGTCAAATTCCTCTTGTCGAAAAACACAGGTAGCAAATTGCCCCCCAAAAATGTTAGGTTCGACGGAAGATAATGTAGAAGAAAACTGACATTTTTGAAAAACTGTAACCTTCGACGAAAACTTTACATCTTCTCAAATGATGACGTCTTTACCTCGAGCAGTTCCCAAACCAGTTATCATTACAACACTATTTTCGGAGATCTTTGGCTCCTAGAAGAAGTAACTGACGACTTGGTTCAGAGATCCTTCATGTTTCCTCTCGCCACGTGGCTGAATTTTTTCAACTTTTCAAATCAGTGGTCTTTTCAGTTCCCTCTTAGTAATGAGTACAAAAATCTACTTTTCACCTCTTTCATTGTCATTTCCTTTCCAGAAAACTTTTCTAGAAAAAACCAACTTCCTTTTTTCTTTCCACCATGGAGAGACTTTAAGAAGACTTGCTAATCGCCATTACTAAAAAAGTAGCAGCAACTGGTACTCAGAACCTACTCAACTTTGGGGCAACTTCCATCACTCATCATCGATTGGCAAATAGAAGACAATTTTTAGGGCTTTGCCTCGTAGCTGTGTATGGTATTTCTATGACCATTTTCCTTCTGCTCAGAAACTTTCTTTCATGCAACGAATGACTCAGAGTGGTCATGAATCATTCAGCCTAGTGGAAACAGCAAGACTTCTTTATGATGAACCCAATAACTTGAATGGCATTCTTCGTTTCTTGCGCAAAGCAGCTTCCCATGGCATGGAAGGGGCAAAATACTTGCTGATGATACTGAAAATCCTTTCAAAAATATGGATTTTCAATAGAGCAAGTCTTTCCCACTTTCAAAGAACTTTTCGATCGTCGTATGCTAGCGGAATGTAGAAGGTCTACTTGTGGAGGACCAGGTTTCCCCTATTTTTTGCCCTACTAACCTCATTGTGGTATTAGGCCTCTACCTTTAGGCTTGGTTATTCGATTCACCTGCACTGCTTCAGGGACATGTAAAGGACATGGGAGAAGATCTGGGATTTTCTGGCCCTTACCTGGTTCAGACGATGAATATTCCAGAACTGAACTTTGCTTCTACTGTCGTCTTGACTTAGAAGTTAAGTGGTTTCTGCATGAATTTCGCTTCTTGGAAAGTGAAGGTTTCTAAATTCTTTAGGCATTTAGGATATAGTTCCCCCCTTTTTTTTAAGGGCCTCGAAGCCATTTTGATGTATTTTGTACATTTGGACAATATCTTCGATGTCAATATGCTTCGACATCTCTGGTGTAATATGCCTAACTCTTGGCTTCGACTTTTAATGCAATCTAATGCCTTTTTTTCATTTCTAATTGCTGCTTTCTATCTCCGGATTCAACTAGAACAATGAAACCTCGACACTGTAAACTTACGCGTCGAATGAGAAATTACAAATTTCGACTCTAAAGAAATTGAAACAATGGTTCTTTTTATTTGAAACAAGATTAAGGCGCCACTTTCTCAAAAGCTAATGGGCCACGTTTAGGGATTAAGTAAAGCCCCAAAACCACCTTTTTAATTGCCAACTCAAGATGTTGCCATCTGTCAATTTTTAAAGTGAGGAGAAGTATAAAGTTATACCTTGGGGAATACAAAAAGTACTCTCTTAACCCTTTTACACATCTTTCCAAATTGATTGCTAAAACAAACAAGAAACTATCCTTTTATGAACAGCAACCGTTTCTCGTTCTCCTTTTTCTTTGCAAACCACAACCGGAAAGCTTTGAAGAACAACAATGGCGTCCTCACCTAAGACTCAGCCGTCTGATACTGCTATTACGACAAATTTCTCCGTTCAACTTCAGCCAAGGAATTTCAAGTTCGTTCCCGGACCTGACATGAAGGATGAGCAAGTCCAGATTTGGAAATCTCAGGTAATGATTCATTGTCCTGATTCTCATGTATATTGAGGTCCCTTAGCATTTCTAGGTCCATTACCCAGAGACCGAGAGGATAGCGAACAAATCTGAAATTCTGGTCAGGCAAAGATACTTAACAGGTTCTGGTTCTGATTAGAACTTAGCACAATTATAAAAGCAATTAATAGGCAGAAAAATAAACGTGCAGGAAAGCTAAAAAACACACAAGGTTTGTTAACCCAGTTCGGAGTAAACACCTCCTACTCTGGGGGATACCAATCCAGGAAGGAAATCCACTATAGGATTTAACCCAAAGACTCAAGACACTGACTCCCAGTTCCCAGCCTTAGCAATTAAACTCCTCCTAGTCAGACTTCTACCCAACTCTGAGTATTAGAATCCTCTAACTTCCTATTCAAGCAACTAAACCCAGGTACTTGAACAACCCTTAACAATCCCCTGTTTTTGAACACAATTTCAATGACAACACTTCATTCGTACCTAAAGGCTTAGAATGAATTACAACTACAATCAAAACACCTAAACCAACTCTAACAGAGTGGTGCACAATAAAGCTAAAATCTTAAAATACTAAGACTCAATTCTCTGATCTTAAACTCTATCAATTCGTAAGTCTTGAATAGCAGCAGCCCTCCTCCTTATATAGCCTTCAGTCTTGCAACATAAATAACAAACTAATCTTCTGCACATGATTTGTTTCTAAAATAAGATTGGTCCAATAAGGAAACAAATAAAACCACTTTGTATCTTTAAAAGATTGTATCAGGAAAATACGTGTTTCCATAACAATAAACCAAATCTTCAATAAATCTTCTCCAAAACAATCCAGCATTCTAGAACAATATGCGTGGATAATTCCTTGTTAAATCTTGCAAAGATTCGCACAGAAATAACATGAAAAAAACCAGCTTCTGATGAAGTCAACATAAGTCAACGCTGGCATCAGAACCTGAATTCAGCTTCTGAACAGCTACAGTGCTTCTGATGAGGCATTCAGCTTCTGATGTGATTTTGAGCTTCTGAATGGCTTCAAATGAGAAAACTTGTAACTGAAGAAATGTTCTACATATGGAGATGCTTCTATTCAATACCTTGGTTTTGCCAAAACATGCAGCCAACACCACAAGACTCAACAATCTCCCCCTTTGGCAAATTTTTGGCTAAAACCATCCAAGTTCTTCAATCTCCCTTATAATCAACTCAGCAAAGAAGAACTCCACAATAATATATCATAGCATAAACATAGGCAGCGGACACAGCTATGAATAACACAAACCAGCTTCAGTTCTACAAACCATAACAGCTACTGAAGCACACATAAGACAAGTACTGATCAACTCCTGATCATCACAACCATGGTATCAGAGCTACTGATCAACTCTTGATCATCACAAACATGGTATCAGTGCTACTAATCAACTCCCCCTGAAGCTTCACAAATAAATAAACTCCCCCTTACTACTGAACTGCAGTGATAAATGGTATCAGAGCATACTTCAGGAGCAAAACACTTCAGGACCACTACACTTCTACACTTCAGGACCACTACACTTCTACACTTCAGGACCACATCATCACTCAGGTATATAACAAGCTTGTACTCCCCCTGAGGCACATATTCCCCCTTGATCATATCTGCATACAATGCTTGGTATCAGAGTAAAACTAGTCACCTTCTGAATCAATGACACACTCTCTGAATAACACTGACAGCTGAACATGCATCAATACATCTTCTAATTTTTGGCTTCAGAGCCAACACATTGCATAGGATTTACTCCCCCTTTTTAGCCACAAAATTCTGACAAATCTCAGACTTTAAATAGGGAAGGAAAACTGCACAAACACCTTCAACTACTGTCCCAGTTTGAACTTCAGACTTAGTATCAAAAGCAGCATCACACTTAGCACTAACAAAGCTGGCAGGTACTCTATCTTCCTCACATCCAGTTTGCTTTAATTGCTAGAATTCTTCATATAAGCATACACCTAACTTGCTTCTCAGATTCTCAAACTGTTTAGCATCCAAGGCTTTTGTGAATATGTCAGCAATTTGATTCTCAGTGTCCACATGTTCCAGCTGAATAATCTTGTCCTCCACAAGATTTCTGATAAAATGATGTCTGATGTCTATGTGTTTAGTTCTGTTGTGCTGTATTGGATTCTTAGAAATGTTGATAGCACTCAAATTGTCACAAAATAAGGTCATGGTTCTTTGTTTCATGTTGTACTCCTCCAGCATCTGTTTCATCCAAAACAGTTGTGAACAACTACTCCCAGCAGCAATATACTCAGCTTCAGCAGTTGACAGTGAAACACAATTTTGTTTCTTGCTGAACCAAGAGATTAGATTGTTTCCCAAAAAGAAACAACCTCCTGAGGTGCTCTTCCTGTCATCAGCACTTCCAGCCCAGTCAGCATCACAAAATCCCATCAGTTCAGAACTTGAACTATGTGAATACATGATTCCATAGTCACTTGTGCCATTCACATACTTCAGGATCCTTTTGACTTGTGTCAGATGACTCATCTTAGGATCAGCTTGGTATCTTGCACATACTCCAACAGCATAAGTGATATCAGGTCTGCTTGCAGTTAAATACAATAGGCTCCCTATCATGCTTCTGTACTGACTCTGATCAACTGATACTCATTGTTCATCTTTGGTTAGCTTCAGATGAGTAGCAGCTGGTGTCTTCTTATGGGCAGCAGATTCCATACCAAACTTCTTCACTATGTTCTTGGCATATTTACTCTGAGAAATGAAGATTGTATCTTCCATTTGCTTGACTTGTAATCCAAGAAAATAAGTCAGCTCTCCAACCAAACTCATTTCAAACTCTGATTGCATTTGCTGAACAAACAGTTTGACCATCTTCTGAGACATTCCTCCAAACACAATATCATCTACATAAATCTGAGCAATCATCAGACTCCCATTTTCATCTTTCACAAACAAAGTCTTATCAGAACCTCCTTTTCTGTAACCTTGAGCCACAAGAAATTGAGTCAGTCTGTCATACCATGCTCTTGGTGCTTGTTTCAATCCATATAAAGCCTTCTTTAACTTGTACACATATTCTGGAAACTTAGGATCCACAAAACCCTTAGGCTGTTCAACATACACTTCCTCTTGCAGATATCCATTAAAAAATGCACTCTTCACATCCATCTGAAATAGCTTGAACTTGAGAATGCAGGATACACCCAACAGTAGTCTTATGGACTCTAGTCTGGCCACAGGTGCAAAGGTTTCATCAAAATCCAATCCCTCTACTTGAGTATAGCCCTGAGCAACCAACCTAGCCTTGTTTCTGACCACAGTACCATTTTCATCTGTTTTATTCTTGAATATCCACTTAGTGCCAATCACATTCAGCCCTTCTGGTCTTGGAACAAGATCCCACACTTCACTCCTTTTGAACTGATTCAATTCATCTTGCATTGCTTCAATCCAAAATTCATCAGTCAGGGCTTCTTTCACATTTTTAGGTTCAAGCTTTGACACAAAGCAAGAATCAGTAGCAGCTGGTTCTGATCTCCTGGTTCTGACCCCTTGATCCAAACTCCCAATGATAAGTTCCTTAGGATGATCCTTCTGAACTCTAATTGATGGTCCTTTATTGGTAGGATCATGTTCTGGATGCACATCTGCTTCTTCAGACTCTGGATGAATTTCTGCTTCTGAAGTTTGTTCTTCTGATGCTTCAGACTCTGGAACAACTTCAGACTCACTTCTATCTTTCTCGGCAGTCAGATCATCAATTATCACATTAATGGACTCCATCACAACCTTGGTTCTGGAATTAAACACCCTATAAGCTCTGCTGTTCACTGAATAACCCAGGAATATCCCCTCATCAGACTTAGGATCCAGTTTTCTTCTATTCTCTCTGTCAGCCAAGATATAGCATCTGCTCCCAAAGACATGGAAATATTTCATAGTTGGCTTCCTCCCTTTCCACAATTCATACAGAGTAGATGTTGTTCCCTTTTTCAAAGTGACTCTATTGTGTATGTAACATGCTGTGTTCATTGCTTCAGCCCAAAACATATATGGCAGCTACTAAGCATGCAGCATAACCCTTGCACATTCTGCTAAAGTCCTGTTCTTCCTCTCAACTACACCATTTTGCTGAGGTGTGATAGGTGCAGAAAACTCATGCTTTATACCTTCAGAAGCACAGAATTCTGAAAAACTCTTGTTTTCAAATTCTTTGCCATGATCATTTCTGATTCTGATAATCCCACTGTCCTTCTCTCTTTGTAGTTGAATGCACATCTCTTTGAAAACTTCAAAAGTGTCAGACTTTTCTCTAACAAAGCTGACCCATGTATATCTAGAGTAGTCATCTACCATTACAAAAGCATATCTTTTTCCTTCAATACTCTCAACTTGCATAGGCCCCATTAAACCCATATGAACAAGTTCTAGTACTTTAGTAGTTACCTGGTGAACTAATCTGGGATGAGACTTTCTTGTTTGTTTTCCAATTTGACAATCACCACAAACATTGTCCTCATTGATCTTCAGATTAGGTACACCTCTGATAGCTTCAGTACTTAGGATTTTTTTCATGCCTTTCAGATGCAGATGTCCCAGCTTCTGGAGCCAGAGTTTGACTTCCTCTTCTGAGCTCATAAGACAAGAAGTCAGACTTCTTTCTTCTTCAGAAACCCACAAATAACAATTGTCTTTGGATCTGCAGCCTCTCATCTGAACTTTCAATTCTTGATCACAAAGTTGGCTGATACTGATCAGATTAGAGGTTAATCCTTCCACTAGTAGCACATCATTAAGTCTGGGCAATCCTTCACTGATCAAATCACCAATACCCAGAATCTGACCTTTTACACCATCTCCAAATGTCACATAACTTCTGGAGTATGATCTGATATTGCTCAGCAGCTTCTTCACACCAGTCATGTGCCTTGAACACCCACTATCAAAGTACCAGTCTTCTTTTGAGGTGGCTCTCAATGATGTATGAGCAATCAGGCCAACATTCTGAACTTTGGGCTTCCACACCTTCTGAACACTATGTCTGGGGGCAGCTGGTTGCACTCTTCTATACTGAAAATGTTCAGGATAGCCATAAAGTTTGAAGCAGAATGGTTTGATATGCCCTTTCTTTCCACAATGATGACAAATCCATGGATTATTTCTCCTCCTTCTGTTTCTGAAGAATTTCTGGGGTTGCTTCTGAGGTAGCATCTGAACATGCTTCTGACCTTGCATCTGAGATCTCTTCTGAGCTTGCATCTGGGATTGTTTCTGAGGTCTCATCTGAGATGTCCCAATCATAGTATTATCAATTTTAGTGGCAGGAACAAACTCTTTAACAAGAATCTTCTGTTTGGGGTTCTGAGTCTGATCAACAAAGCCTAAACCAGTTTTTCCTTGTTGCTGAGCACCCAAAATTTCATCCAACACATTAGTAGCAGTATTCATCATTCTAACCTGTTTTTTCATATGTTCAAGTTGGGAATTTAACTGGTTCACTTCTTCTTTCAAATCTGAATTCTGCGCAAGAAGTTCTCCCTTTTCAGCCTCCAGTTGAAAAATAGTCTCCTTCTGATCCAAAACTTGTTTGCAAACCTCAGCACTTCTGGTATATAGCTTCTTGTAATTGTCAGCTAGTTCATCATAAGAGGTTTTAGCAACATCAGACACAGATGAAGCATCAGACTCTGAGTCAGACTCTGAAAATGTTTCAGACTCTAAAACTGCTTCAGTCTTTGAATTAGCTCCTGACCTTACCATCAAACTAGTGTCACCCTGAGCAGATTCATTCTCAAAACCTTCTTCTGAATCTTCATCAGACCATGAAATAGCTAGGCTCTTTTTCTGCTTCTTAAGAAAAGTGGGACATTCAGATTTGATGTGTCCATACCCTTCACACTCATAGCACTGCACACCTTTCGCTTGATTACTTTTCTCCTCAGACTTGGTCTTTTTCACATCAGTTTGTTGCTTCTTGTTGTTGAATCTGAAGTTCTGACCTTTGGCTTTGGCTTTTCTGTCAACATTCTTCAGAATCTTGTTGAATTGTTTTCCCAGCAACACTAGAGCTTCTGATAAATCATCCTCATCAGACTCTTGTTGATCATCAGCTTCAGAATTCACACTAAAAGCTACACCTTTTCCTTTCTTATCAGGCTGTTTGCAGAAAGCAGTTTCAAAGTTAAGCAAAGACCCAATCAGCTCCTCAACCTTCATGGTGGTGATGTCATGAGCTTCTTCTATGGCTGTAACCTTCATGTCAAACCTTCTGGGAAGTGATCTGAGGATTTTTCTGACAATCTTCTCATCTGTCATCTTCTCCCCAAGAGAATCAAAAGAGTTTGCCATATCAAGCACATTCATATAGAAATCCTGGATATTCTCATCCTCCTTCATCTTCAGGTTCTCAAACTTGGTGGTCAGCAGCTGCAATCTGGACATCTTCACCTTAGAAGTTCCTTCATGAGTGGTTTTCAGAATTTCCCAAGCATCCTTGGCCACAGTACATTGTTTGATGAGTCTGAACATGTTCTGATCCACACCATTAAAGATTGCATTCAAGGCTTTTGAATTTCCCAGAGACAAGTCATCTTCAGCTCTGGTCCACTCCTCTTCAGGCTTCAAAACTCCAGTTTTGTTACCATCTTTGTCCAAGACCTCAGGATGTTCCCAGCCTTTTATCACAGCTTTCCAAGTCCTGCTGTCAATAGACTTTAGAAAAGCACACATCCTTGACTTCCAATACTCATAGTTTGTGCCATCTAGTAGGGGTGGTCTATTGACATAGCCTCCTTCTCTATCCATGCTTGCCAGATATTAACTCCTCTGGATCTCACCAAATTTACAGGCAGGGTGCCTGCTCTGATGCCAATTGAAATTCTGGTCAGGCAAAGATACTTAACAGGTTCTGGTTCTGATTAGAACTTAGCACAATTATAAAAGCAATTAATAGGCAGAAAAATAAACGTGCAGGAAAGCTAAAAAACACACAAGGTTTGTTAACCCAGTTCGGAGTAAACACCTCCTACTCTGGGGGATACCAATCCAGGAAGGAAATCCACTATAGGATTTAACCCAAAGACTCAAGACACTGACTCCCAGTTCCCAGCCTTAGCAATTAAACTCCTCCTAGTCAGACTTCTACCCAACTCTGAGTATTAGAATCCTCTAACTTCCTATTCAAGCAACTAAACCCAGCTACTTGAACAACCCTTAACAATCCCCTGTTTTTGAACACAATTTCAATGACAACACTTCATTCGTACCTAAAGGCTTAGAATGAATTACAACTACAATCAAAACACCTAAACTAACTCTAACAGAGTGGTGCACAATAAAGCTAAAAGCTTAAAATACTAAGACTCAATTCTCTGATCTTAAACTCTATCAATTCGTAAGTCTTGAATAGCAGCAGCCCTCCTCCTTATATAGCCTTCAGTCTTGCAGCATAAATAACAAACTAATCTTCTGCACATGATTTGTTTCTGAAATAAGATTGGTCCAATAAGGAAACAAATAAAACCACTTTGTATCTTTAAAAGATTGTATCAGGAAAATACGTGTTTCCATAACAATAAACCAAATCTTCAATAAATCTTCTCCAAAACAATCCAGCATTCTAGAACAATATGCGTGGATAATTCCTTGTTAAATCTTGCAAAGATTCGCACAGAAATAACATGAAAAAAACCAACTTCTGATGAAGTCAACATAAGTCAACGCTGGCATCAGAACCTGAATTCAGCTTCTGAACAGCTACAGTGCTTCTGATGAGGCATTCAGCTTCTGATGTGATTTTGAGCTTCTGAATGGCTTCAAATGAGAAAACTTGTAACTGAAGAAATGTTCTACATATGGAGATGCTTTATTCAATACCTTGGTTTTGCCAAAACATGCAGCCAACACCACAAGACTCAACAAAATCAAAGAAATTTTTCCCACCTATTACCAATTTACCCCTAGGGTTTTCCTGAAGGGACCATACTTTATGAAATTCATGGACACACCAACTAGGGTTTTCAGGTCTGCGTCACATGTTGAGAGCGACATTTACTTGAAATGGTTGAACAAAGTTGAGTCAAAGAAGAAGGATTTCTGGAAATCATATGGTATCTTAGTCCTCATTCAACTGTCCAGGCTTGGACCAAAATATCAACCTAACATGCTAATTGCAGCGCTGCATTTTTGGGATCATTCGACAAATAGTCTCCAACTCAAATGTGGCATGTTAACCCCCACACTCCTAGATGTAGCCGCAATTACTGGTTTAAAGCCTACTGGCCAAACTTTCGACCCCAGCGCTGTTTCGACAGATTTTGATTTCAACTTCCAACGAGTTGCTTTCTCGTCTTACATCGAAGACCATTATGATACCAGTAGCGATGAGGTTTATGATATATAACACGTCGCGTTTTTGACCCTTTGGCTGTCTCTCTTTGTTTTTTGCACCCCGTCGCTGCAAGTGGCGAAGATGTACATTAAACTCACCATTCAAATACATGAAGGTAAGGATGTTAGCTTGAGTAGACTTATCCTAGGTGCTCTTTATGATAGCCTTGGCAGTGGATCTTTCGACCTGAGGAATGCCAATAAAGAAAGAAAAACTTTGTCCATATCTGGACCCATTTGGCTTTTCCAACTGTGGCTATTGGCCACATTTGAAACAAGGTTCCAGCTTTTCATTCTGGAAGAACACCAAAGCACGGTAGAACAAAGAAGGATTGAAGGCACCCGCCTTGCCGCATTGAAACTCAGAGAAATAGGCCAGACTAATGAAGCCTTATTTTCGACTGCCTTCAATGTGTTCCTGAACTGTAACACCTTTGTTCCTTCGATGGCTCCGTTCGTAAAGAGAACTCATCGGCCTGAGTGGTTTACCAAAGAGTTTCCAGAGCCTTCAAACGACCGCACAGGAGAGCACTTCGAGATTTGGAAAGTTTATTTGACACCCAAATTGCTTTCATTTAGAATTTCGACTGGCAAAGGGAAAGAACTTTTCGGAGTAAGTGGTTACCAACCGAACCTAGTAGCCAGACAATTTGGCCTCTGCCAACTTCGGCCCAGATCTCTCTTCTCTAGAAAGAAATATCTGCGACATCCCAAGACTGACGGAGAATGGAGAGAGCGTCTTGCCAAATTTGATCAAAATGCCCCCAACTTCGAGCCTATAGCTTTCAAAACATCTTTCTTATGTACCCAAGAATTCTTCACTTGGTGGAGAGAATATTATAAAACAAAAAGTGCTGATATTGATGAAAACTTTTTACTCGAGCAGCTGATATCCGCTTTTCCTTCTGTGCAGAATAAAAAGTGAAGAGCAAAGGTATGCATATTCGAGAAATTCAAGTATTTCAAGAATATTTCGAAACTATATTATCCGAACAATCTTAGTCGGACTGTTGCTGCGGCAGCGAAAACTTTAAAAGAAAAGATAAGTGAAAAACTTTACATGGTGAAAGCACCTAATTTGTGTGGATTTCACTTTTTTTCCCTTTCTTTTTAATGCTACTTTTGTTAATATAATGATGTAGATGATGAATCGTATATTTTTCACAAATTGCAAGGTTATTTGGCTGTATCGCGCTAGGATTAAATGCTATATATAGCCACAACTTTGTATCTACAAAAAAAAATAGAGAAACATTAAATGCATAAATTTTATTAGATTTGAAGAAAAAGAAAAACTCAAATAAGTAGGTGACTTTCAGTATCGTTCGTCGCTGGCAATTTCACCCTACATACTACTCAGTTGAATATTCAAAGTATTAAAATAAATCAATCAATTGTGAGAGGAACAGTTACAAGGACAGATCACAAGAGAGAAAGCGTGGGTACTGGCTCCTTCTTCCATTTTTTAATTTTTTTTTATAATGGCAAATGCATATATAGTATCTTAATTATTTAATTATTATTTTAATAAAAAACTGAAATAAATATTATGGCCTGCTCATAACAAGATATTTGCAATTTTTCCAAAAAAAAAAAAGAAAAACCTACTATATCCTTGTATCAATTAATGACATTTTTCTAGCTTGATCAAAGTCTCAAGTTCGAACCAGATTTTAGACGGGCATCAACATAAAACTTTTTAGGGAGAACTTGTCATCTAATTGAATTTCACAATTCAACGTAAATTATTTTAGGGAGAACTTGTCATCTATTTAAATTTCACAAAACTTGATAGATTAGTCTTTGTAGGTGCGAACGAAGAATACATGTTTTACTTGAAAAATGAGTGACATATTCGTAGTTGTCGTAAATGAGCTTCATTTTGAATTTCCAGTGTAATATTAAATGTTAAAGTTTTTCAGTTGTATAGTATTATCTAATTAATATCATGTGCACAACTCTCATGTTAATGTCGTTTACCTAAGATTTATTGTAAAAATAAATGCTCAAAGATGAATCCAAAAATACTCCTAAGATTAATTTGATAAGTTTATCATTATCTTTCTTTTATTTAAGTGCTTAAAAAAACAAAAAGATGAATCCGCTAACGTACACATATGATGTGCTCAAATACATCTTATTGATTTGTGCTAGATTCACACACTAGAAGTATGCTTTCAATACTGTCATTTTCCAACAAATAGCAAGTGGACATGGCACAAACAATAACTGCTCTGCTTCATTTCATAGCCCTCGATCTTTACTACTCAAAATGAATCAAGAATAGACTATGTACCTCACAACTTTAAGATAAGATTGAATTAATACATAGTATCTACCTTCCCAACCACCAAGCAATGGTTCCGATATCTCCATCCATTGTATATAGGGCACACTTTCTTCCTAATTTTCTCATCATTAGCTACCAAATATCCCATTTGAATCAATATTGAACAATGGATTTGAGAAAAGTAATCCTCTTCCTAGGCCTCTTGGCTATGGTTCTTCTTATCTCCTCAGAGGTTTCAGCTAGGGACTTAATTGAGACTTCCTCTAATGCAAACAAAGGTGAGATTGTACATTTTCATAAGCATCATATAAGTATTTAGGATGTATAAATATATTTTTCACAAATGTGATGGTTATTATAAGACATAATTATATTGTACGAGATAATAAGAGAGACCTAAACCATGTAATCCTACATGAACGGTCTATGTTAGAAATTATGAGGTTATCTAAAATGAATCTAAAAAAAATTCCAAAGGTGAACTCTTTCAACAGTAAAATAATGAATATAATAACAAATGAAAATGTTAGTCTGGTGGTGTTGGCTTGGGGCTTTGGAGTTTGCTCATTTTCAAGGTCTCACAAAAAAATAACAAATGAAAATAAGAGTAATATTTTCTATAATGTGTTTGCAGAGGTTGTTGAAGAAACAAATGAAGTAAATGATGCCAAATATGGAAGCTATAATGGGGGATATCCTGGTCGTGGTGGTGGTAATTACTATGGTGGTTACCCCGGCAACCGTGGTGGTCGTTATCCCGGACGTGGACGTGGTCGTGGTAATGGTGGTAGGCATGGAGGAGGTTATTGCCCCTGTGGCTGTTGCAATAGGTGCTGCTCATATGCTGGTGCTGTTACCGTGAAAACTGAGCACAACACTCGTAACTGATATCATCATGCATGGTGCACTTCTTAGTAATAAAAAAAAAATCCATGAATAAATAATGTTGTTTGTTTATCAAGAGTGGTATAGAAAGACAGCAATCAACGTTGCTGTCCGTTTCCATTTGTAGTGCTTTGTGGATCTCGAATACTCCTTTATATTTTTGTATCTTCGATTTTCCATTAAAAGTGGTGAATGTATTATGCTTATTATATCAAATATCATCACCATTATTGGTACATTCACTCCTTTTTAAGATTTAATGTTAACTATGTTTTTAGTCTCTTTACATTTAATTTTTTATTTTTAATTTATATATATATTTTTTTTTTATTTTTTATTACTTTCCCCATGTACAATATATTCCGTAAATAGTTTTAGTTCACGATATTAAGTCAACGACCTGCGATCATGACAATGCTGAAGTGAAGGGATTACAAGATTAGCAAAATTGTTACTATCCATTAATAATAGGAGATTAGTTTTAAATTTGTTTGTTTTGTTAGGAGTAATAACAGGGAATTTAATTTCATATCTTTGTATATAAATAACTCTTTGAGACTTTAAAAGGTTTCAAGAAATAATAAGCATTTAGTGACTAAAATTTGGAGGTTGGCACTGATCGAAGAGTGCAATTTACTTTATTGTATCAACCGGAGCTTTCATCGAGTTCATGATGAGTAATGAATATACTGCTAAGGCACTTTGTGCCATGGAAGAAAGCTTCAAACAACAAGGTGACAACCAACTAGCAGTTTAGCACCGACTCAGAGTACAATTTACTTTATCGTATCATCTATATACTCTATTAGTTTTGTATGATTTTTTAAGTCGTGTTTATACATTGAATAAACATCACAACCACACAAATTATAATTTTTTTAACAAAAAAGAAGTTCAATATCTAATTTTTAACTATAAAATATAAAACTAAAGAAATCAAAATAACGAAAATATACCCTGCAAAGTTTAGTAAAATTATGATAAAATCACAATTTATTTTTATTAGGGATTAAAACTGCTAACTGAATATAATATGTGGACTAAATTTAAAAATAAAAATTTTATATGCATTACAAACTTATTTAACCCTAAAAATATAGTCACGAAAACCTCTTTAACATATTTTTTAGTATATCGAGTATCTTTGTTTTGATAAAATTTAAATTTATTTAGGCTATTTTTGCTTGTTTGGAGGGGATGAGATGGAAGGTGAGGGTTTACAAAACTCTCATCATTTAGGGAACTCAAAAATCGTATTGGAAGAGGGTTTTGGAGGATTTTGTAAGGTTATATGAATTCTTCAAATTTAATCTATGTTGCTATAATATTCATAAAATTAAAAATATAGTAATGATAAACATTAATTTATCATTCTCTAAAAAACTCCAAAAATGTAAAAGACTTCTTCATTTTCCTCCATATTTTCCACCCTCTAATGTCTTCCCTTCTCTGCTCCAAACTTGCAAACAAGGCATTAATAGCTAGAAAACAAACTTCATACCTTGGAGTTTGCAACACATAGTATATGCATGCACCAATTTATGTAAGTCATACTCAATTATGTAAGTTATCCTCAATTTATACCAAGATTCAAATTTATATTAGTCATACCCAATTTATTTAAGTCCCAAGAGTTCAATTGGTGAGTTAAGGGACAACGAATGAGCATTTAAAAAAAAATCAGAATTCAAACCTTGAAAACTAACGTAACTCACAAACATTTGCATATAAAAAAAATATCCAATTTATGAAAAACCCACATATTTTTTATTTTATTTTTTATATATAAGTTCTCTCTTTATAAGTAATACTATTCAAGGCACTATATGACACTAATTCGAATTTTGATTTACCGTGTTGCAAGAGTCTAACCCTTAATTAAATCAACCCATTGGTAACCCACAAAATTAATTTAATGGATTGTATTTCAACTAATACCAAATAGTGTGCTGTGTTAGAAGTTGTTTTGTTTTCGTTTTGTTTAGAAGTATATTGTTAACATTTTCAAAATACACTTATAGAATATATAAAAAATTTATGCTGGAACTCTCCGACACTTATTTTTTCAACACACACTTGAATTGGATATAAATTAAACGAATGTCATTAAATTTTTTACGGGCCTATATATGATTTAGGGCCCTGTCTGGTAAATATATGTTTTCGAGATTATTTTTGTTATAGATTTTCAATAGAAAATGTAGAAGTTTTTTGTGTTTGTTTGCCGGAAATAAAGTCACATCTTAGTTTTTTTAAAAGAAAAACGGTTATAAAAAATGATTTTATGGTGAAACTATACTAAAAACTACTTATTTGAAGCAAGTTTTAGATATTTTTTTACAACAGAAAATTTAATGCATTTCATTTAAAATAAGAGTAGAGATACATGATGGAATTCGAATGAAAATACGGAAACTAGCATGACATGGAGCTACATTAGCTAAACTATGAGCAACTTCATTGGCTTATCTTCTAATAAATCTCACATTAGAGGTTGCTAAATTAGAAGAAAATATGCGCCAACAATCATTAATAATTGACGCAAAATCTTAGACTACCAGAGTATGACCATAGATACTATCTACCACCACCTTAGAATCCATTTCGAAATCCACATTACCTAGCTGAAGATCACGTACCCACTGAAGAGCAGACAACACAACAGTTTGAGTGCCTCCCTCGAATCAACATCAATTAATGGTGATAGCCACTCCGTTTTAGCTAACACAAAACGACCCTCATCATCCCTAATACATATACCAAGGCCAACTTTGTTTAGAGCATGAGAGAAGGAGACATCCACATTACATTTATAGCGACCTACACTTGATTTGTGTTAGGAAACCGTCTCAGCTTGAAGAGTCTGATTAGGGACAGGGGTCCTGATAAGTTGGGCATTAACCCAACTATTGAGCAGCTAGTGCTCGCCCACTCATAAATCATCGAAACTCATTCAATGGTATTATTCTAAACCTTATTATTTCGGTGCTTCCAGATGCTCCACCAGTTCACCCTAAAAATTTGTTTTTGTTGAGCGTCTAGATGTTGTAATGAAGTAAACACAACCGAAACAAAACTAACAATAGGATCAAGAAGAAAAAGAAGAGAAGGCCAACCACCAGTATACTGCCAGCAAGCAATACTTTTAGATTTTTTTCCTCTTTCAAATTCTCAATTATTTAAAACAAACTGTAATAGAAGGACAAAAACTTCTAAAATTAGTTTTTGTTTTAAAAAAGTGATTTTTTTACGGTAGTCGTATATGTTTTTTTTTTTTTAGAAATAGTCGCATATAGTTTTTTTTTTTTAGAAATAGTCGTATATAGATTTAAGATAATTTTAATTAAAGTTTAATATTTTTAAGAAGGAATTCTAATATGGACCACATTTATAAGTGGTCCATCGTAGATTAGTACTTAAAAATTATTTGAAATTTCAATGATGATATATGCATCTCTTTGTGATAGACGTTGAACCGTAGATCTTATCATTAAGGCCTTAGAGCCCTAAAAACAAGGGCTTGAACACTTATAGTAAGGTTGTGCGCCCTCTAGAAGGGAACAAAGCCCGTCTGACAGTCATATATAACTTTAGGGAACTCCCCTAAAGGACACTCCGGGGTGCCCTCAGCAGCATATAAGGGAGCCCTAGCCATGGTTTTGCCCCTTTATGATTTGGGCCAAAACCATGGCCGGATAGGCCCAAATTGGGGCTACAAATAGTAACCTTGGGGTCATTCCCAAGGTAGGACCCAAACAGATCCAGAAAACCCTAGTTTTCCTACATTGTACTCACAGCCAGTACAGTTGGCGCTAGAAGGAGGGGATCAATTCTTTGATTTCGGTCCCTTGAATCTCAATTCTCACATTGGCGACGGATCTCAAACACGATTCAACAAATATTCAACAATATTGAACAAGAATGAGAATACTCGACAAGATTGAAGGAATCCATCGATGAACACACGGTTACATTCTGGAAGAATTTTCTGGAAATTGCTATCGGATTGTGCCTGTCGAAACTTGTTCATCATTGATATGGTTTCGATTTTGTATCATCTTGGCATGGAGGTTCCGTTCATAATTAGAGCCTGGAACTTCTATTCTTCTTCAACAATAATGCAAAGGAAAACTCAGTTCGACGTCGTCCACGGCATGGCCACGACGAGTTCTCCGTCGGTAACAGCGGCGAAGAGCAAACAACAAGAGTGGTAAACTACGCCCAGCGATGGAGTCTGAAGACTCGTTCGTACCCGGTTTCAAATCAGCTGAAGCTCTTTCCTTCGTCGCGAAAAGAAGGAGGATAACACACATCGCAATTTCTACGTACAGGTTCATATATTTTTATTTAATTTATTTAATTGATTAATCACTTTGGACTGCGTGCACAATGATCACAATTAAACACAAAAAGGTGAGTTCACAACTGAGTACGACGTCACTTTATTCGAAACCGGAGGAGATTGAGGCCGAGAATGTTTTGCTTCTCGCCTTGAAAGTATTGGCTGTCCAGGCGGGCTCGAATCCGGCGAAGGCGAGGCCGCCCATGAATTGAGTCTGAAGGCGCGCTCATGCACAGGTTCAGGTTACACCGAAGTCCTTCAAACACATCTTTGACATGAGAATCGAGGATAATCGTGCTTGTGATGATGCATTTTCTTTATTATGTGTTTGTTTATGCAAAGGGCGTTGAGAAGCAAGGATACTTGTGATGATGATGCTTCTGCTGCCATCATTTAATTGCCTATTATTTCGTATTAAACACATAAATTATTGTTATGTTATATACTTTTGACAATGAAAAGGTGAAATTGCCAAAGCTTCTGTCACATGGCAACAAGTTTTGATGGTCAAAATTCCATATGCTTGTTTCTCCCTTGTTTAAATGTCTACACAGAGGTAAGGAATTTTGTCCGGGAGAGGATTGAGCCCGCGTTTAAGTCCGGCGGAAGTGGAGACGGCAACACCTTAAACCCGGCGTCCCCTAAAGTGCGGTAGAACTTGAGTCCGGAGACATCCGAATCCGCACACAGTGTTTTCACTTCCCGTCCGGGGAGTGTTGGCTGTCCAGGAGAGGCCGCACAGAACGGAACAGCTGAGTACGGCAGCCGCTGAGTCCGCGTCTTGACTGGCAGGACGAAACGGCTGAGTAAAGTAACCACGCATGCTACCCACACAACAAAAAACAGGTTATATCCTTCCTCAATACTATTCTCACCGCACCTCTGTGTGTTCGAATTGCAGCATAAAAATAAGAATATGTGCATCTACATGATCTAAACCACTTTTATTACTTCGTTATCAATTATTTTGAACCATTTGGGGGTGAAAACGGGTTAATAAAGTTCATCATAACACAACATTAAAGTTTTGGTTCACATTTCATTGTGGAAAGTCAATATAGTACTTTGGTTAATCAGTATGCACCCACACTACACAAGATACCACACACGCTAGCTCCAAAGTCCATAAATCATTATTTATCAACATGGTGTGAGTGCTGGTTTATACATGTAGAGCTGCAAAATCTTAACTACTGTGAACGTCAAATATTGTGACAATGTTAAGCCAATTAATTGTATTCACATGCTTAGTCAGTAGCGCTGTTATTTTCTATATATTTTGCACTGTGTTTGCTTGAGTAATTACACAGGTTAGATAAAAAGTGGCATACTTCAAAGTGCCGAAACTGGAGATAACAACACATTTGAGTCCGGCATAGGCGTAACTACACCAGCTCATACACGCCTCCCATGGGAAAAATTAATCGCATTCGATTAATTCAATAAGAATCTGAAGGCACATACAAAGCCGGGGACGAGACCGGCAGCAAGATGGTTAGTTAAAGGCACTCCTGATGACAAATTGAGTCTGTCTAAGACAATTGAGTCCGGTAAAGACCACTAGCCCGGCGAACAGATCAATCATGTTTGTGCGCGGAACAATTACGACACTCATAAGCGCGGAACGTTGTAACAGCACTGTTTACAACAAATTTTAGCCGGCCAAGGTAAGACAACAACAATCCCCATGTCTTCACCGCTAAGGTAAAAGGTTCAATCATTCATCTCTTTAGTTGTCCGCCTATCCGAATGACAGGTTAGTATTCTGAAACTACCATATAGTTGTTAATGTACTGCGAACCTTCTAACAAAGGAAGCACTAAATGCTACTTTCATATTGGTTATACTAATGTTAGTTGGAAAATTAACAATTGGTTTACACACGTACCAAAGGACAAAGCTTAGTGGCACGCGTTTAAAAGTTAAAATACATAACTAGCACTGTTGGTGCAGAGATGCTAGTGTTGTGTTTATTTGATATATATGTATGCACATTTCAAAGTGTCTTAAAGAAAGAGGGGGAGACACAGTTCGGGAACTTTGAGATCAAGCCAAGGAACTGATCACCACTGTTACTCCATATGTTTGTATTGTGCTTTCTTAAAGTTTCTCACAGGTCAAACAAAAATGGGCACTTTTCAAGGTGCTAGAGCCAAGGAAGATTCACTCATTTAAACCAAAGATATTAAAAGTCTCAACGACATTGTTAGAAATAAGGCGACGAATAAATGTTCATCAAAGCAAACTGCAAATTTATACAAAGCGGCGAATTATTCCAACATAGCGAAATTTCTAAATTAAATTTAAGGCTTAGTCCATTTATATTCCAACATCAAAATGTCACCCAAGAAGTGGAAGATCATACAAACTCCACAAACATAAAGATAAGTGCAAATCCCTTTCTACTTTATCTCATGATCAATGGTCATATGAAATGATTCTCTCATTGATATTATATATTGTTCCTCAAAACATGATTATTCTTGAAAATCTAAAGATTTATCAAAACGACAGATTTGTGAAATCGCATAACGGCTTCAAAGCAAGGATAATCGATCCTAACAAATGATCTCTATTTGTTTGGATTTGACTTAGGGAAAGAAGGCAAACCATATGGCAAATTCGGGCATACGTCCAAGGGAAAGCGAACGGATACTCGTAACTTTAACACAAGGCGCCCAGTCTAATTCAAGCACAAGATCTTATTCTCTCTCTCATGCATAATTCTCTAGGTGGCAAAGACATATCAAAGCCGCCGGATTCATATCCTTGTTTATTTGATGATACTTTATTTTATATTGTGGATCATGAATATATCACATGATACCACGCGTTCTAACACCAAAATCCGTAAAAATTGTTATTTGTCAACATGGCGGAAGTACTTGTTAGTTGTTATTATACTCACATGCTTAATTAATAGCCCTATTACTCACTACATGCTTTTACTGTGCTAGTTTGAATTCTTACATAGGTGAGATACGAGTGTCGCACTTTAAAGATTTGAAGTACAAGATAGCAACACAATCCAGCAATATCCGGAGACAAAATGAAGCTTGTACTCGCCAAACCCCATGAGGGTTGCCACCTAATTCCTTAACCCTAAAAAGGGCTCTAAGACGTCGTGTGCTAAAAAGAGATCGCCAAACCCCAGCAAGGGTTGCCACCTAATTCCTTAACCCTAAAAAGGGCTCTAAGACGTCGTGTGCTAAAAAGAGATCGCCAAACCCCAGCGAGGGTTGCCCCCTAATTCCTTAACCCTAAAAAGGGCTCTAAGACGTCGTGTGCTAAAAAGAGATCGCCAAACTCCAGCGAGGGTTGCCACCTAATTCGTTAACCCCAAAGGGAACTCTAAGACGTCGCAAAAATAGAAGGGCTCACGTAAAAAGGTGCCCCAACAAAACAATAATGTTGAGGATAAAACGGTTTGACGATTTTTAACAAGTCGCGAAATAAGCACAAGTAATAGTCATCGCCCAGGAGACATTTTTAGCATCACCATTAAAAAAGAAGAAATTTGAAGCTAAATAATAGAAGAATGGCTAAACAACATAAAGCGAATAATGCATCACTACGAATTCAAAGATGTTACTAAGTTTGATTAACACAATTTCTATTTGTTAAGTTCAAAGCAAAATTAAAAATTACAACAGAAAGATTATGGTTCGTCCACCAGGGCGCCATCTAGAACAACCGTAAAAGAATCTAGAGAGGAGAGATCGATGTCGGGATGCAGAAAGGCGACCTATTCTTTGGCACGGTCAAACCCATTCTCAAAAGGCATGACCAGCTCACCCCTGGCTTCTGATATTTCAACCTTCAGCGCCATCTCCCTCTCAACGCCAGAGGCAAACTCGTCCTTCAGCTGCGTAATCACCGTATCCTTCCCAGCCAAATCAACGTCATGTTCGATCTTCATATCATTGATGCGCTCATCACTTTCAAGCTTCATCGCCTCTTTGGCTTCTTTAATCTCTTTCTCACTAGGGCGCCGACGCGCCCTAAATCTAGATCCCAAAGAGGATCACGCCCCTTGTTGGGCTAGTTCTGGATTGGCGATCTAAGACACTCAATAAGGTCACCTTTTTACACAGTTTAAATCACTTTGCCTTGTTCCAAAGCTCGTGCTTGTTGGGCTGATATGGATACTCTCGTTGGGCTAGCAACCCACCAAGGCCCCAAAAACACATGGAGCTAGTACCCATGTTGGCTAGCACCCGTGTTGGGCTAGCACCCATGTTAGGCTAGCACCCATGCGGGGCTAGTACTCATAAAGCTTCCGATATTTCTCACACAGCTTCATTTTCCAGTAAGTCTCACTTGCTGGGCCAAAGATCATAGACAGATCCCAGTAACAGTTTAATCACTTCGCCTTGTTCCAAAGCTCGTGCTTGTTGGGCTGTGGACCGTAGATCTTATCATTAAGGCCTTAGAGCCCTAAAAACAAGGGCTTGAACACTTAGAGTAAGGCTGGGCGCCCTCTAGAAGGGAACAAAGCCCGCCTGACAGTCATATATAACTTTAGGGAACTCCCTTAAAGGACACTCCGGGGCGCCCTCAGCAGCATATAAGGGCGCCCTAGCCATGGTTTTGCCCCTTTATGATTTGGGCCCAAAACCATGGCCGGATAGGCCCAAATTGAGGCTATAAATAGTAACCTTGGGGTCATTCCCAAGGCAGGACCCAAACAGATCCAGAAAACCCTAGTTTTCCTACATTGTACTCACAGCCAGTACAGTTGGCGCTAGAAGGAGGGGATCGATTCTTTGTGGAAGGAACTAGTATAAATTGTTTTGTGTCGTCTTTCTCTCTCTCTCTCTCTCTCTCTCTCTATATATATATATATATATATATATATATATATATATATATATATATATATATATATCTTTGTGCTTGATTTATCTGCTGCTATCAAACTCTGAACCCATTAGACTTTGACCAGTACATAAACACTTAGAAAAGTTTTGAAAAAGGAAACATAATTCAACCCCCCCCCCCCCCCAATTGTGTTTTTCTCACCTTCATACACCAGTGATGAATTACATCTTATCTTCTAAGCACAATGAATCGTCTCCAAGATTCATTTATTCTCTGAATGTATCATCATAGTTAAACAACGAATCTTTAGTTCTTATAATGTGATTGTTGTGCGCACCTTGTTTTTTTCCTAAGAAAAAGACGCGCAAATCCTCCGAGGACGTCCGCGAACGCTCGGAGGGCCTTTGTGAAGTCGCCACCAAAGTTTTTGTGTAAAGGGAACGTTGATAAACCCTTATGTTTTTTTTTTGAAAGGGAAACGATAATAAAACCCTTGACAATGAGGAAAAGGACTGGTCATCGCAACCATTGTCGGGTTCGGGAGTCGATTACGCAAGAGGAAGGTATTAGCACCCCTCACGTCCGTTGTACTCAACGGGAACCTTCTATTTGGCTAAAGCTTAAATTGTTTTTAAATGCTTTGCGCGCATGCTTATCTATGTCAAAAGAAAATATACTAAAAAGGGGGGAAAGAGATGAAAACAAACGAAAGAGAAGAAAAAAGAAAGTTTTTATTATTGCGCTTGACAAGATGTCGATCTTGCTCCTATGTATCTCCCGGTAGTCGGAGAATTCAAAGCGTACGTAGTTCTTTGGTAGAAAAAACGTACATGTGTTGGTTAATTTTAAATGGACAATGTTTTAACCGAATTCTTGCGATTAAAACGTAGCTTGTATGCTCGCGCTCGGGAGACTTATTAAGCGTCTTGCTTGTATGCTCGCGCTTGGGAGACTTATTAAGCGTTTGTTCATGAATCGCGCTAGAATGGGCAAAACATGTCCGTTGGGTAAAAGGGGTTGAGTTGGTCGCTATGGGACCAAAAGAGGTGCAATGGACTCAATCGAGTCAATCATTGACCGAGGGGACTCCAACGATTCGGGCGATTGTTCGATTGATCCACTGGGATCAAGAACGGGTACAATGGACTCGGACGAGTCGAACATTGACCGAGTGACTCAAACGAGTCGAGGGTTTGAATCTAGTGGCCACGGAGGACCAAAAGGTTCGGATTGACCACAAGGGGCCAAGATTTTGGTTTGGTTATGGTTGAATACGTTGAAAATGGAATGACGATTGTCCGAACGACGAGACATACGTCACGCATTCGTACAATCGGGGCAATGGAGAGACATACGTCACACCATCCCTTTTTCATTCATGTTTTTGGGTAGAACTCTTAGAAATCCCAAGGTATATCAAAACATTTGGTTTGGAAACCAAAGTGAAGGGATTTTAGCAATTTTGTTAGAAAACGCATAAGTTCGGCTCATTTTGTGAGCGGTTTTGAAAAGCGCACGAATTCGGCATATGTTCATGTTTGAGTTTTGAAAATCATGAACAATGTTATTGTTCAAGTTTGAATTTGAAAATGATGAACATAGCTTCTTTGCTCTAGTTGTTTTGAAAGATTGGGGACATAACTTGTTTTGCAAGTTATCCACAAAGTGTTACCCGAACTTGCGAATTTTCCAATATTATGCAAAATCCTTGACATGGTTTGGATAATATGGGTTTTAAAACTCCTAGGTTCTGAGCTCTTGGGCTAGAACCTCAAAAATTGGCCCTTTGGGCACCTAAACTCAGATTCTGAGTTCTGTCATGGTCGCACTGCGACCATGACTTCGCACTGCGAACAATGCGAATTTTTGAGTTCAGAAGCTGTTTCTGAACTGTTGTTCAGAAACAACTTCTGAACACACTCAGGACCTTTTAGGTGAGTGAAAAGCTTTGAGTTTTTGGGATGAAAAAGGCTGGACAAACCAGTTTTGGTGTTTTGAAAACCTTGGGATTTCTTTGAAATTCAAAAGGGGTTTTTTAGAACCAAAGGGTTTTGAACCAAAATTGCTATGCAAGCACAATTGAAAATGCAAAACAAAAGCTTGGAAACTTACAGAGATCCTTAGCAAAGCTCCAGCTGCAGTGGATTTGAATTGGTTGAAGGTTCTCACAAAGGTTTTTGATATTGGTGATGAACTTTGAACTTGGTAAGGCTTTGTGTTTGATTGGTTTTCTCTGGTTGTTTGGCTGGAATGAGTAGTGTTTCTTTTGCTCTTTGAATGCTGTATTTTCTGCTCTATCTTATGCTATGCAATGCTTCTCTAATGCTCTATTTCCTCTTGCCTTGCCTCTCTAATTATAGGCCAAAATGCAATCTTGAGTAATGATGGAAAATCCATAGGACCTAGCTGATTTGTGGGCTAAATTCAGGCTATTTGGCTTTGCATTTAATGCTAATGGATAGAGGCAACTCTGCCTTGTGCCAAGGGTTAAGTCTTTGACTGATTTCAGCCACAAAATCAAAGGTTTAAGGATAGCAATGATGAGAAACATGGCTGAATTGCAATTGGCCAAGCTTGGGGATCAATCCTAGCAATCTCAATGGTTGAACAATGAAAACGTGTACTGTGATGTGCAGAGATTGGGGGATGCAAAAGGCTAAAAGTGGCTGGTGTGAGGGGTGAAAAGTTGCTGCAAAATAGGGTAGGCACTCATGGCTTTTTCAAGTGAAAAAACCAGCTGGTTTTGACTGGTTTTGGGGAAGCAAGCAGGAAGAAAGTCTTCAAGCAGGTGGCTGGCAACCTTGGGGTGGTTAACAGGTCACTTGGGAGGGACAAGAGCTGCCCAAGGGCAAGCCCACTTGCTTGTCACATGCTAGGTTGGAAGAAAAAGCTTCCAACCTTGGCATTAATGGCAAGTCTCTCATTTCTGGCTTTGCTTGGCCCAATTAGCCATGAATGCTGATTAAAATAAATATGTAAATGATATGCAACAAAATCTGGAATTAAATCAAAGAAACCAAAAATCTGCAGAAAAATCGCAGACTTCGCAGTGCGAAGTCATCATTTTTGAAATGTTGACTTTTTTGTTGACTTTTGTTGACTTTGACTTTTTTTTTTCTTTTGATTTTTGGTTTTAAAAGGCTTAGGACAAAATTGGGGTACTACAGCTGTCCCTACTTAATTGTGTCTTTGCATAGAGTGTGTGAGTGCCGAGGGCATCTCATGAACTCTTTGCGAAGATCAATTAAGTAAAAGAAGGACCCGAATTTTGTCCTTCGCGGAATGGAAAAAAAATTGTAGTAAAGGTGAAAATATGCAAATGCAATGATTTGAAAAGGTTGATCGTATCCAGCTGCTAACACTGGAGGTAGATCCACTGGGGATGAAGGTAATCGTATCCAGCCGCTTACACTGAAGGTAGATTCCTAAGAAAGGGTGTGTTCTCATCTAGCCGCTTACACTAGAGGTCGATACACTGAGAAAGGTGATCTTATCTAGCCGCTTACACTAGAGGTCGATACCTAAGATAGGTAATCTTATTCAGCCGCTAACACTGAAGGTCGATTCCTAACGGGGGAGTGATCTTATTCAGCCGCTAACACTGAAGGTCGATACACTGAGGGAGGTGATCTTATCTAGCCGCTTACACTAGAGGTCGATACCTAAGATAGGTAATCTTATTCAGCCGCTTACACTGAAGGTCGATTCCTAACGGGGGGAGTGATCTTATTCAGCCGCTAACACTGAAGGTCGATACACTGAGGGAGGTGATCTTATCTAGCCGCTTACACTAGAGGTCGATACCTAATATAGGTAATCTTATTCAGCCGCTTACACTGAAGGTAGATTCCTAACGGGGGAGTGATCTTATTCAGCCGCTAACACTGAAGGTCGATACACTGAGGGAGGTGATCTTATCTAGCCGCTTACACTAGAGGTCGATACCTAAGATAGGTAATCTTATTCAGCCGCTTACACTGAAGGTCGATTCCTAACGGGGGGGATAGGTAATCTTATCTAGCCGCTGACACTAGAGGTCGATATCTAAGATAGGTAATCTTATTCAGCCGCTAACACTGAAGGTCGATTCCTAACGGTGAGGATAGGTAATCTTATCTAGCCGCTTACACTAGAGGTCGATTCCTAAACTGAAATGGTCTTACCCTGAATAGGTGCCCAGCTTCGAGCCGGAAAACATGATTGTATGATGCATGTTATGCTTCATGTTAACTTATGCAGTATGATATGCAATGCAACATGATATGATGGACTCAAACAAAGATTCCCGCTGGGGAATCGGGGACAGTTTGTGAAGGAGGTTCACTGGGGAACACTTACTTAACTGTTGATGGATGCTGGTGAATATGTGATACTCACCGGAGAATCCTTGTTGAGGATGCATGACATGATTATGAAATGCATGTGTATGAATGATTTGGATATGCATGCATGAATGAAATTGGCATGATGCGTGTATTATGCTATGCATGATATGTGGGATGCATGTTAAATGCTGGGAGTTATGATTGGATGCCGAGCAAGGACGGGCTTTTCTGGGGATTTGTATTTGTTTGCCAATGATGATTGGACTTTTTGTTTTGGGTTGAGACTCCCTGGGGAATGTCAATAAGGTTTGGCTTCATGGGGATATAAGGATCATTTTGGAAGCATGATCGATATCCATCCTTGTTTGATGTTTGGATGCTTAGGGTGTTTACTGGGGAATTTTGTTCCGCTAACCCTTGATGAACTCGATGAGACGAGATTAGACCGGCAAGGTAAAAAGTGGACCGGTATAAACACTCGGTAATCCTCGCGAGGATGACATCTTAGGGGATGCATTTGAATATGGACGGGGTAAGACCGCGATAATTAATAAAGGATAAATACCTCGTGGGGGTTGTTAATCCGCTGTGTAAATCGTGCTAAGCCGCTGAGGAGCAGAACTGATGGTTCCGCTGGGGATGCTCGTGCTTTGGTTTCCAGTCTTACTTGAGTCGTCCCTTCAGGCTCTCGATTCGGCGGGGATATTCCTTTTTTGATTCAACGGTGACCAAAAATCCATTTAGCAATTAACCGTGCTTGGCCTGCGAGGTTTATCTACTCTATGGATAGATATTGATGCGTGCTTTTAAGTACTCACAATTCAGAGAAAATGCACTTTGTTATTATTTATTCAAAAACATAAAAGATTCCACGTAAGTTTTCTTGAAAAACATAAAAATGGAAATTTTGACTAAAGCAAAAGACTTCACTTGGGAAGAATTTTGTTAATGGGGAGGCGACCTGCCCCAAAGGCGTGGCTCCTTTAATCATATTTGGGTTTGCTGATGCCAATTGTGCCCTTTTGTTGGATGTTTGAGGAATGACAATTGGGCTTTATTGCTGGGGATACCAATGAATATTGGATTTTAATGTTGGGTGCCAATGAATATTGGGGCTTCATTGTTTGGTTGCCGAGCGAGGTCGGGCTTTTTGATTTTGGTTGCCGAGCGAGGTCGGGCTTTTTGATTTTGGTTGCCGAGCGAGGTCGGGCTTTTTGATTTTGGTTTATATGAAATTTGCGCATGCAAATTTAATGCCCCTATTATTCCGAGATTGTACTGAAAAATTTGAAATAAATACCACATAAAAAATCATATCGTACAGTTCGAATTAATAACATGTCTATTAATGAACCAACCTATCACTCATTTAAGTAAAAGAAAAGATTGAATATTAATGTGAGGGGTAATGAACACTCATCCGACAAGTTTGCTAACATTCCGATCGAGTTATGTGTCCATCCAATTATTGTTTCTTAAAGACATGAAAGCATTGATCAAAAGGTCTTTGAGGGTTGTAATTTGGCTAGTCTACAAAGAAATGTCATATGTGGGGAAATTGAATTTAAAAGGTTAAGTAAGGAGGAACATTCTTTCTAACTTATACCTTTTCTTGTCCAAATCACCAATTTTGGTGACTTACAAACGCTCTCTCTTTGATCTCGGCAACTCTTGGATTTTATCGATTTTCTCTTTTTCCTTTTCTCTTTTCTTTTTCTTGGTTTGCTTTTCTTTCTTTCTTTCTTTCTTTTCTTTGGTTGTCAAGATCAATTAAGAAATTCAACATTGTTTGACTTTCACAACCTCCCTTTTTCCCAACTTGTTTCAGTATGATACCCTAATTGAATGTTCCTTCCTCTTTTGGCAAGGGACACTAATCATGATGGTTTAAGGGTTCAAAAAATTGAAAGGAAACTAATCAGAATTCAGTGATGTTTTAACTATGAACTGAAAATATTTTTTACAAACTCCGGCAATCTCATTAAGCAGTTGAGCTTATGAAAGTTGGCAGTTCATAGTTAACAATTCTGATTTGTTAGGCTCGAAGGGTTTTAACAAATACTCACTTCTCACAGGGTGGGCTATTTGTGGTTGATTGTTTTCTCTCGTTTTCAAACAAATGCCTTGATCATGTCAATACTTTCATGCAATTAAAAAAGAAAATTCAGATTTAACATAAAAAGATCGAGCTAAACAAAAATGTCGGTCTCCTGCATATGTATTATGATGATTTTGAGGATTCCTCACATCTGGCTGGTTCTAAATGGTTCATAGAACAAACATATTAATAACGCAAATTGTATGGTATAACTTGGTATGGAATACACATCCTTCTTTCCAGTTCAATCATGGAAAAATAGGAAACATGCATTTTAGCTTTGCGAAATTAATCAAATTTTATCACTACCCTTCGTCTATGGTTAAAAAACTTTGGCTTAATCCGCTGCGGAAAAGTTTGTCGAATTCACATTACCAATGATCTATAGCAAAATTTTCGACATTCACGCATATTAAAATTAAGCAGGCATGACGATGATGCAAAGGTTAAGCAATAAAAGCAAACGTACTCAAATAACAAAACAAGAGTGCAAATATAGCTACAAAGTATCAATCAAAGAAAGCTACTAAAGAGTGTACGAGAAAAATAGCATAAACATAAACAACAAAAACATGAGAAAGCATAAAAAAAGGGGGCCACTCAAGGAGTGAAAGCCTCATCATCCTCAGTCTCCTCATCCTCGTCATCCTCGTCCTCATCCTCATCATCTCCTCCCTGTGTAACGCCTAGAATTTAATTTTATTATTTTATTGAATTATAATGAATTAATATAATTTAATAGATTAAATAGAATTAAAATGGCATTAAGGGCATTATGGGAAATTAAGAAAGAGGGAAGTGGAATAGAAAAAGAGGTATACGCGTGAAGAGGTTTCATTTTTGTGTTTTCACGTGAAACAGAGAAGAGAAAAGAGGAGAAGCAGAGCCAAGGAAGAAGGTGAAGAACTTGAGAAGAGGAAAAGCTGAAGGGGGCGATTTCTTCATAACAAGGTAAGGGTGGGACTAGCTTCTATAAATCTAAGTTCCATAATCCCTAAATTTTGATTTAACATGTTGATGTTGGTGAATTTGGGAATTAGGGTTGTTGATTATGATAAACTAATGATGGAATGTTAAATTGATGATTTCTATGTTGAGATGTTGATTTTGTTGTGATTCTATGGTGTTGTTACTGATTGGTGCCATGCTTATGCATAAATTGATGAAGTTTTGAATGTTCATAAACATGTGTCAGATGAATGAGTTGTTGGATGATTTTGATGTTAAAGTTGCTTTTCCTGAGTTTTCTTATCTCTGCCCCGAATTTTGAAATAAAAACTGGTATTGATCGGTACAGAATTGGTCTTAGGTGTAAACACAAAAGTTGTAGGTATGGATGTTAGTTTTCTAATGCCGTTGGTCTGACGTCAAAACGATTTATAGAACTTGAGTTATGGTCAAATTACTGCACGTAGGTCACAGTGAATTTTTATGGACTCTCTGCACAACTTTTCCGAATTTGAAACGAAAACTGGTATTGATCGGTACAGAATTGGCCTTGGGTGTAAACATGAAGGTTTTAGATAATTTTGTTAGCTTTCCAGTGGCTTTGGTTTGACGTGAAAATGACTTTTAGTTTTTGAGTTATGATGAAAATACTCCAAGGAGGTCTTAGCGAAATTGTACGGTGACAGCATTCTCTGTTTCATGTTTTTGCGTCTTTTTCACACGTCTCCGTTTTAAATTGGTCTTTGGTATAAACATGAAAGTTGTTGATAATTGTGATATCTTTCTAGTATCCTTGGTTTGACATGGAAATATGTTATGTATAATTTGTTATGGTTTTACAAAAGTGTATGATGAATTGTTGAGGTTTGAATACGATGTTATATGATGAGGTATTGTGATAATGATGTGTTGTGATAATGATGTGTGATGATAACGATGTGCTGTGATGATGCTTTGTTGTGATGATGATAATACACGATGATGATGTTAAACGATGATGATGTTAAACGATGATGATGTTAAACGATGATGATGATAACGATGATGATGTATATGATAATGAAGTTGTTGTTGACGTTGTATTTGTTGTAAATGTTGCATTGTCGAGTCCAGTACATATGCATTAAGTGATGGGGGTGTATGCCCGACATGTCTATTATGACATTATGAATTAAGTGATGGGGGTGTATGCCCGACATGTCTATATGACATTTACGATGGGGGTGTATGCCCGACATGTCCTATTATGACATATTTTGCGATGAATTGGTACCACATGCATGTTGCATACTTGAGTCAGTGATGTTGCATACTTGAGTCAGTGATGTTGCATTGTTGAGTCGGTCGATGTTATTGTATTTGATGTTGCATTGAGAGGTGAGATTATGATGTGTATGTGTGATGTATGTATAAGATCTGATGGTGTTGTTTGATGATGTTTATGTGAAATGTTAAATTCATCTTTATGAATTATGTACTTATGTTTATTGAATGTGAATCTCACCCCTTCTGTTTGAATGTTGCCTCTACGTGGGTAACGTGCAGATAACTAGGAGTAATCGCTGAAGTGAGTTGATTCCTCGTGTCATTAGGAGTCGCTCTGATATGTAACGGGATGGGAAACTTTTTGATGAATTCATGTGCTATGTATTTTAATTTCAAACTGATGTTGAACCACATTTAGTGGAGTTTTAAACTACGTTGTTTTTGATGTGGCCTTGTGCCTAATGATGTTTAGATTTAATTATGAAGTTGAATTTCCGCTGCGATGGTTTGACGTTATTGAAAAGTCTGTTTTGAAATAAATAGCAAATTATCCTATTTATAAATTGTAAACGAAGTGCGACATCCCGTCAAGGTTGAAACTCTGATTTATTTTAAATGAAATTTTCAAGTTGGGAAAACGGGGTGTTACAATTGGTATCAGAGCAGGTCGGTCTGTCCGGCCAATGTTGTCTAATGTTGTTTGTCCCTTAGTACTCGACATGTGTGTGAAACACTGTCGGTACTTGTTTGTTAGCTCATAGTCGTTGTCTGCAGGAGTTGGTTTGGAATAAGTGGGGGAGAAGCTTGCCTCCCGGACGTGTTGATAGTATGTAGAAGTTGGTTCGAGGTGATGTTGATTGTAAGAGTGCAAACGTTATTGAAGCGATGTGTTGGGAACCGGCGAGAGTATGGACTCATGAATTCGTATCAGTCGAGTTTGAGATGTGTGTAGATTATGGATGGTGAATTAATTGAGAATGAGGAATTATTCCAATGGAAGTGATAGTTGATGGATTAATTCGGTAGATGGTATGTCTTGAGTGTAGTTGGATTAAATTGGGTGATTTTCGTAGTTGGATGAAAAGAAAGGATGTTGGTAGATCTTGGAAGCGAGAGGGAGAGATGGAACTTATGTTCATCAACCTCAAATTCTGATTTTTACAATTATGGAGCAGCTGTCAGTAAAAGGGGCATAACTTTTTACTCGTGTTTCTGATGGAAGCGATTCTGGACTTTTTGGAAAGCTCAAGAAATTCCCTACAGTTTGCATATAAGATTTGTCTTCAGGAAGTTTGTGAAGAGGAAGAAAAGTGCATTTTAATGTTTGGGTCTAATGCTGATTTTTGGAAAATTCTGCATACGGGAATTCTGGACCAGTCCCATTGCAAGGATGATAACTTTTTACTCGTAACTCGGATTTGGGAGATTCTTGAAGTTCTGGAATCTACACGAAATTCCCTTCATTTTGGAATATAATTTTGTGCTTGGGAGGTCTGTATTGGAAGATATAATTGTGTTTGAAGTTGGGTGATTCTTGCTGAAAATTGAAAAGGTGAAGAAGGGTGTAAGATATGGATAAGGAATGAAACGTTGGTATTTGTAAGAATGCGAAGGTATCGGAAAATGCATGGAGATGCAATTTATGTTGAATAAGAATGATTATAGTGACGGATTGTGGTAGACTTCATTGTGGAATATTAGTGAGTAATTATAATGAGTTGCTGAAGTTGTTGGAAATGCGAAGAATGAGATTTCAAGGATAGGAAGTGTTGGTAATGACCTAAAAGAAATTATGTCTGATGTTATCGTCAGAGGTGTATTAGTATGTAGCTGCAAGACGTCGGTGTTAGCATGTTCAGATGATTTTGGGAATTGTTGAAGTATGGTGCTCTTGGGTGACGTGAGTATAAGTTGGAAAAGAACTCTATTGTAGTTAGTAACGATAGTTTATGCTCCATTACGGTTGTCGGATATCTCTTGACAAATTGAGGACTTGATCACCCTTAATCTCTTGTTGATAGTAGACGAGATCGTGTTGGATGGTGTAGATTTGACTTGCTATCTTGATAGTGCATGAAGTGAATAATGTTATATCGTGTTTGTGTGAATTAATAAGGGAGTGGATAGGAAAGAGTCGAGAAGTATTGAACGATTCAGAGTAGAGGATTTATATGCGAGCTAACGTCGCAAAGTGAAAGATTGAGGATATTAGGTTAACGATGATGTTATGATGGATGTTAAAGAAAGTCCGAACTTAAATTAAGACTTGTAACCCATGTAGTTGATGGAAATTTTAATGAGTACGATGACTTAAGATAGATTATCAGAGTTGCGCAGCAAAAGTGTATGTAGCGCAGTTGCTATAAGTATACGACTCTACATGTTTGATTTGGTGAGTTATGGATGTGAGAATTATGTGTCAAGGTGTTTTGATGTCGAAGATGTTGTTAAGATAATAATGTGACGTTGTATGTCGAAGTATCAGAGTGTGAAGTTGGGTATGTTGAAGATTAACAATGAATTTTTGAGTAATATCAGAGAAGCTCAGAAAGTAGATGTGAAGTTGGTGGATTTGATGAATGAGGCTGAGGGTAGTGATTTCAAAATTGATGATCAAGGAGTGTTGAGGTTTAGAGGCAGAATTTGTATACCTGATAACGATGAGATGAAGAAGATGATTCTTGAGGAAAGTCACAGAAGTAGCTTGAGTATTCATCCGGGAGCTACAAAAATGTATCATGATTTGAAGAAGCTGTTTTGGTGGTCTGGTTTGAAGCGAGATGTGGCTCAATTTGTGTATTCATGTTTGACTTGTCAGAAGTCGAAGGTTGAGCATCAGAAACCTGCTGGGTTGTTGACACCGTTGGATGTGCCAGAGTGGAAGTGGGATAGTATATCCATGGATTTTGTGACGAGTTTGCCGAATACTCAGAGAGGACATGATTCAATTTGGGTGATTGTGGATAGGTTGACGAAGTCTGCGCATTTCCTTCCGATAAATATTAGTTATCCTGTGTCGCAGTTGGCAGAGATTTACATTCGAGAGATTGTGAAGTTGCATGATGTTCCGTCGAGTATTGTGTCAGACAGAGATCCAAGATTTACTTCTAGATTTTGGAAGAGTTTGCAGGAAGCATTGGGTTCTAAATTGAGGTTGAGCTCGGCTTATCATCCGCAAACAGATGGTCAGTCGGAAAGGACGATTCAATCACTCGAAGATTTGTTGAGAATATGTGTTCTTGAGCAGGGTGGAGCTTGGGATAGTCATCTACCGTTGATAGAGTTCACTTATAACAACAGTTACCATTCTAGCATTGGAATGGCACCTTTTGAGGCATTGTATGGTAGGAGGTGCAGAACTCCTTTGTGTTGGTTCGAGGCTGGTGAGAGTGCAATTGTGGGACCAGAAATTATTCAGCAAACTACTGAGAAGGTCAAATTGATACAAGAGAAGATGAAAGCATCGCAGAGTCGGCAGAAAAGTTATCATGATAAGCGAAGAAAAGACCTTGAGTTCCAAGAAGGTGATCATGTGTTTTTGAGAGTCACTCCGATGACTGGTGTTGGACGTGCATTGAAATCGAAGAAGCTGACTCCGAAGTTCATTGGTCCTTATCAGATATCAGAAAGGATAGGAACAGTTGCTTATAGAGTGGGATTACCACCGCATCTTTCAAATTTGCATGATGTGTTTCACGTGTCGCAACTTCGGAAGTATGTTGCAGATCCCTCTCATGTGATTCCGAGAGATGATGTGCAGGTTAGAGACAATCTTACGGTGGAGACATTACCACTGAGGATTGAAGGCCGTGAGATGAAGAAGTTGAGGGGCAAAGAGATTCCTCTCGTGAAAGTTGTTTGGGGAGGACCAACTGGTGAAAGCTTGACGTGGGAGCTGGAAAGCAAGATGTTGGAGTCTTATCCAGAGTTATTTGCATGAGGTACATTTTCGAGGACGAAAATTTTATAAGTTGGGGAGAGTTGTAACGCCTAGAATTTAATTTTATTATTTTATTGAATTATAATGAATTAATATAATTTAATAGATTAAATAGAATTAAAATGGCATTAAGGGCATTATGGGAAATTAAGAAAGAGGGAAGTGGAATAGAAAAAGAGGTATACGCGTGAAGAGGTTTCATTTTTGTGTTTTCACGTGAAACAGAGAAGAGAAAAGAGGAGAAGCAGAGCCAAGGAAGAAGGTGAAGAACTTGAGAAGAGGAAAAGCTGAAGGGGGCGATTTCTTCATAACAAGGTAAGGGTGGGACTAGCTTCTATAAATCTAAGTTCCATAATCCCTAAATTTTGATTTAACATGTTGATGTTGGTGAATTTGGGAATTAGGGTTGTTGATTATGATAAACTAATGATGGAATGTTAAATTGATGATTTCTATGTTGAGATGTTGATTTTGTTGTGATTCTATGGTGTTGTTACTGATTGGTGCCATGCTTATGCATAAATTGATGAAGTTTTGAATGTTCATAAACATGTGTCAGATGAATGAGTTGTTGGATGATTTTGATGTTAAAGTTGCTTTTCCTGAGTTTTCTTATCTCTGCCCCGAATTTTGAAATAAAAACTGGTATTGATCGGTACAGAATTGGTCTTAGGTGTAAACACAAAAGTTGTAGGTATGGATGTTAGTTTTCTAATGCCGTTGGTCTGACGTCAAAACGATTTATAGAACTTGAGTTATGGTCAAATTACTGCACGTAGGTCACAGTGAATTTTTATGGACTCTCTGCACAACTTTTCCGAATTTGAAACGAAAACTGGTATTGATCGGTACAGAATTGGCCTTGGGTGTAAACATGAAGGTTTTAGATAATTTTGTTAGCTTTCCAGTGGCTTTGGTTTGACGTGAAAATGACTTTTAGTTTTTGAGTTATGATGAAAATACTCCAAGGAGGTCTTAGCGAAATTGTACGGTGACAGCATTCTCTGTTTCATGTTTTTGCGTCTTTTTCACACGTCTCCGTTTTAAATTGGTCTTTGGTATAAACATGAAAGTTGTTGATAATTGTGATATCTTTCTAGTATCCTTGGTTTGACATGGAAATATGTTATGTATAATTTGTTATGGTTTTACAAAAGTGTATGATGAATTGTTGAGGTTTGAATACGATGTTATATGATGAGGTATTGTGATAATGATGTGTTGTGATAATGATGTGTGATGATAACGATGTGCTGTGATGATGCTTTGTTGTGATGATGATAATACACGATGATGATGTTAAACGATGATGATGTTAAACGATGATGATGTTAAACGATGATGATGATAACGATGATGATGTATATGATAATGAAGTTGTTGTTGACGTTGTATTTGTTGTAAATGTTGCATTGTCGAGTCCAGTACATATGCATTAAGTGATGGGGGTGTATGCCCGACATGTCTATTATGACATTATGAATTAAGTGATGGGGGTGTATGCCCGACATGTCTATATGACATTTACGATGGGGGTGTATGCCCGACATGTCCTATTATGACATATTTTGCGATGAATTGGTACCACATGCATGTTGCATACTTGAGTCAGTGATGTTGCATACTTGAGTCAGTGATGTTGCATTGTTGAGTCGGTCGATGTTATTGTATTTGATGTTGCATTGAGAGGTGAGATTATGATGTGTATGTGTGATGTATGTATAAGATCTGATGGTGTTGTTTGATGATGTTTATGTGAAATGTTAAATTCATCTTTATGAATTATGTACTTATGTTTATTGAATGTGAATCTCACCCCTTCTGTTTGAATGTTGCCTCTACGTGGGTAACGTGCAGATAACTAGGAGTAATCGCTGAAGTGAGTTGATTCCTCGTGTCATTAGGAGTCGCTCTGATATGTAACGGGATGGGAAACTTTTTGATGAATTCATGTGCTATGTATTTTAATTTCAAACTGATGTTGAACCACATTTAGTGGAGTTTTAAACTACGTTGTTTTTGATGTGGCCTTGTGCCTAATGATGTTTAGATTTAATTATGAAGTTGAATTTCCGCTGCGATGGTTTGACGTTATTGAAAAGTCTGTTTTGAAATAAATAGCAAATTATCCTATTTATAAATTGTAAACGAAGTGCGACATCCCGTCAAGGTTGAAACTCTGATTTATTTTAAATGAAATTTTCAAGTTGGGAAAACGGGGTGTTACAATCCCTGGCCTCCGGCCGCCGCACCACTGCCTCCAGCCTCTGAATGCTCTGGCCTATCCCCGGGCCAACGACCATGAGCTGCGAACATCTCGGGTGTCGGTATCTGATCGTCGGGATCTGTCGGCCTACCCAGCTGCCTCTGAAGGCGATACATGGAATCATGCATCATGGTCACGTACCGATGAGTGGAGGCATTCTGCTCCAATATGAAAGTGCAAGTGTGATGATCCCCTGATGCTGGTGGAGGTCTAGGCCGTGGCTGCTGTACCCTTGCCGCTCTCCTCCCTGTGCAGTGTCTAGAGATATACTCGTCCGTAATGGGGTTCTTAATGGTCTCGGACACATGAGGAGGGATGGCTACTCGGGCTTCCCGGCAGAGTCTCATGATAAGACCCGGGAAAGCAAGCGGGCACATCTTCTTGGCCGGTGGCTTGATGCCACTCTCGACCACTATCTTAATCTCTTGGCAAATTGCCCTGGCCACATCTACTTGTTTACCGATGAGGATATAGTAGATTAGGGGGGTCACGTCTAAGGTGGTGGTGGAGGTATGGCTCTTCGGTTTTATATTGTGGACTATAAGGTGGAAGATGACCTGAGCGTAGGTGGTGAGGTTGCTCTTGAGGGCTTTGGTAGGCTGCCCCGCCGCATTGAGCTCATAGCCCTTTCCGGATTGGAAGATGGTCTGGGCGTAGAGATCGTGGTTCCAATTACCACGGTTTTGGTGCTTATGGAAAGCACAAAGCTCATCATTTTCCAATTGGAAGGGGTCTCCGAGGTAAGTGTTGATGGCGTCGCGATCGAATCTAATGATCCGACCCCGCACCATGGTCTGGTATGTGAATTCTCCCTATGGATCCACGGGAATGGCATTCGCGTAAAATTCCCGGATTATGTCATAGTTGAGCTTTAACGGAGGGTTTACCAAAACTCCCCACCGGCGTTGGTCTATCACCCAGGCCAACTCTCTCCAGGTACCCCTCTCGCTTATAATAAACTGCCTCTCAGGCCAGAAGGTCCTGCCAAGTAGCTCTTCGTATCTCTCTTGGTTCCGAAGACTCAGGAAGCGAGAGGCGTCGAAACCTCCTTGGGGTCTAGATCCCGATGCCTCACCCCTCGAGCGTTTTCCTGCTGGTTTTGGTGCCATCTGCAAGGAAAATGACAAAGTCAGTATGATTGCAAGTGATTAAAAGTGATATGAGGTGAAACGAATGGGATTGGAAGGAAAAAAATGAGAAAAACATAGGTTCTGTTTCTGCTACAGTCGCACTGCGAAGGTATGTTCGCAGTGCGAAGGTGTTCGAAAATTTCTGGGTTGCCCAGAAACGGTCGCAGTGCGAAGTTGAACTTTGCTCTGCGACCATGACAGCAAAACCCCAGAAATCTGCACCTACACCTCTGGGTTTAAGCCTTTTCCCTAAAGTCCAATGCATGTAGATAAACGTCCTTAGAATCACGTCTGGGTATCCAAAAGAAACACCTAACAACCTCCTTCTTTCAATTTTTGTAAATGGGTTTTCAAAAAACAAAATGGGAATTGAAAGAAACAGGCTTGTGTTCAGATACCCATGAGGCACGCTTGCTAAATCTCAACTTAATACAGCAAACTAGGGACTAAATGCAGCTTAATATAAACTTAAACTCAAAAATGGGAATTTCAAAATTAGAAACCCTAAAACCCTTATTGTTGAAATACGAATTAGATATACACAGAGAAAAAAGAAAGGAACTCGTACCTGGTAGTTGGTTCTGAATGGAATAAAGCACAAACTTAAAGAAAGGAAGATTCACCAATGGATATGCCTACTCTTTTTTTTTTTAAGATTTGTGAGTTTCTCCCTCTTTTTTTTTTTGAGTTATGGAATAAAAGTTATTATTTTTAGTATTAAGAGTTAAGGGGAAAAAAGAAAATGGTTGGAATAACAAGATAGTGGAAATGGGTGGTTGAGAGGGAGTAAATGAAGGGTCAGCTGAGCTGACAAAATTCGCGTACTTCGCACTGCGAAGTACTTGAATTTTTTGAAAATTTTGTTACCCCTCAACACATTGGCCACTCCTATCCCCCACTATGATTATGCATAAAAACAAGTAATAAACAATTAAAGGTTGATTGCCCCTGATAAAATAAAACACAAAGTAACAAACATGAATGAATGCGAATGGGGTGATATGCATAGGTAGGGTTTATGAAAGTTCGGAACTTCCCCCCATCCTCACGTGTAGGCTCTAAATGGTGAAACTTCCTAAGAAGAGGTCCTTAGAGTCATAGATCTCACATGGAATTAGGGTTGTCTATGGACATACGTCGACATGACTTCAATTAATTCCACGTGAAAATCTCCTCTAAGCGGGGTTGGGCATCCTACCTCACGGACATACGTCAACGCGGGCTTCCGCACACAACCTCCTTCTAACTTAGTTTCTTTTCTCAAGCTCGGGTAGAGAGCCTCACACGTCCGGCATTAACCCGAACAATGTTGAGTAACATCACTCAAGTAACCCCCGCATTTGATATATACATGATATGAATATAAAGCAAAATAAAGCAAATATAAACATAAAGCATAGATATGACATGGATGAATAAAATAAAAGCATGGCGCGCAAAGAAAATAAAAATAATTGGCTTTAAAAGCCAAATAGATTAGGCTTGACTCACTAGTGGGAAAAGGTTCCCCAGTGAAGTCGCCAGCTGTGCGCACCTCGTTTTTTTCCTAAGAAAAAGACGTGCAAATCCTCCGAGGACGTCTGCGAACGCTTGGAGGGCCTTTGTGAAGTCGCCACCAAAGTTTTTGTGTAAAGGGAACGTTGATAAACCCTTATGTTTTTTTTTGAAAGGGAAACGATAATAAAACCCTTGACGATGAGGAAAAGGACTGGTCATCGCAACCATTGTCGGGTTCGGGAGTCGATTACGCAAGGGGAAGGTATTAGCACCCCTCACGTCCGTTGTACTCAACGGGAACCTTCTATTTGGCTAAAGCTTAAATTGTTTTTAAATGCTTTGCGCGCATGCTTATCTATGTCAAAAGAAAATATACTAAAAAGGGGGGAAAGAGATGAAAACAAACGAAAGAGAAGAAAAAAGAAAGTTTTTATTATTGCGCTTGACAAGATGTCGATCTTGCTCCTATGTATCTCCCGGTAGTCGGAGAATTCAAAGCGTACGTAGTTCTTTGGTAGAAAAAACGTACATGTGTTGGTTAATTTTAAATGGACAATGTTTTAACCGAATTCTTGCGATTAAAACGTAGCTTGTATGCTCGCGCTCGGGAGACTTATTAAGCGTCTTGCTTGTATGCTCGCGCTTGGGAGACTTATTAAGCGTTTGTTCATGAATCGCGCTAGAATGGGCAAAACATGTCCGTTGGGTAAAAGGGGTTGAGTTGGTCGCTATGGGACCAAAAGAGGTGCAATGGACTCAATCGAGTCAATCATTGACCGAGGGGACTCCAACGAGTCGGGCGATTGTTCGATTGATCCACTGGGATCAAGAACGGGTACAATGGACTCGGACGAGTCGAACATTGACCGAGTGACTCAAACGAGTCGAGGGTTTGAATCTAGTGGCCACGGAGGACCAAAAGGTTCGGATTGACCACAAGGGGCCAAGATTTTGGTTTGGTTATGGTTGAATACGTTGAAAATGGAATGACGATTGTCCGAACGACGAGACATACGTCACGCATTCGTACAATCGGGGCAATGGAGAGACATACGTCACACCATCCCTTTTTCATTCATGTTTTTGGGTAGAACTCTTAGAAATCCCAAGGTATATCAAAACATTTGGTTTGGAAACCAAAGTGAAGGGATTTTAGCAATTTTGTTAGAAAACGCATAAGTTCGGCTCATTTTGTGAGCGGTTTTGAAAAGCGCACGAATTCGGCATATGTTCATGTTTGAGTTTTGAAAATCATGAACAATGTTATTGTTCAAGTTTGAATTTGAAAATGATGAACATAGCTTCTTTGCTCTAGTTGTTTTGAAAGATTGGGGACATAACTTGTTTTGCAAGTTATCCACAAAGTGTTACCCGAACTTGCGAATTTTCCAATATTATGCAAAATCCTTGACATGGTTTGGATAATATGGGTTTTAAAACTCCTAGGTTCTGAGCTCTTGGGCTAGAACCTCAAAAATTGGCCCTTTGGGCACCTAAACTCAGATTCTGAGTTCTGTCATGGTCGCACTGCGACCATGACTTCGCACTGCGAACAATGCGAATTTTTGAGTTCAGAAGCTGTTTCTGAACTGTTGTTCAGAAACAACTTCTGAACACACTCAGGACCTTTTAGGTGAGTGAAAAGCTTTGAGTTTTTGGGATGAAAAAGGCTGGACAAACCAGTTTTGGTGTTTTGAAAACCTTGGGATTTCTTTGAAATTCAAAAGGGGTTTTTTAGAACCAAAGGGTTTTGAACCAAAATTGCTATGCAAGCACAATTGCAAATGCAAAACAAAAGCTTGGAAACTTACAGAGATCCTTAGCAAAGCTCCAGCTGCAGTGGATTTGAATTGGTTGAAGGTTCTCACAAAGGTTTTTGATATTGGTGATGAACTTTGAACTTGGTAAGGCTTTGTGTTTGATTGGTTTTCTCTGGTTGTTTGGCTGGAATGAGTAGTGTTTCTTTTGCTCTTTGAATGCTGTATTTTCTGCTCTATCTTATGCTATGCAATGCTTCTCTAATGCTCTATTTCCTCTTGCCTTGCCTCTCTAATTATAGGCCAAAATGCAATCTTGAGTAATGATGGAAAATCCATAGGACCTAGCTGATTTGTGGGCTAAATTCAGGCTATTTGGCTTTGCATTTAATGCTAATGGATAGAGGCAACTCTGCCTTGTGCCAAGGGTTAAGTCTTTGACTGATTTCAGCCACAAAATCAAAGGTTTAAGGATAGCAATGATGAGAAACATGGCTGAATTGCAATTGGCCAAGCTTGGGGATCAATCCTAGCAATCTCAATGGTTGAACAATGAAAACGTGCACTGTGATGTGCAGAGATTGGGGGATGCAAAAGGCTAAAAGTGGCTGGTGTGAGGGGTGAAAAGTTGCTGCAAAATAGGGTAGGCACTCATGGCTTAAGTGAAAAAACCAGCTGGTTTTGACTGGTTTTGGGGAAGCAAGCAGGAAGAAAGTCTTCAAGCAGGTGGCTGGCAACCTTGGGGTGGTTAACAGGTCACTTGGGAGGGACAAGAGCTGCCCAAGGGCAAGCCCACTTGCTTGTCACATGCTAGGTTGGAAGAAAAAGCTTCCAACCTTGGCATTAATGACAAGTCTCTCATTTCTGGCTTTGCTTGGCCCAATTAGCCATGAATGCTGATTAAAATAAATATGTAAATGATATGCAACAAAATCTGGAATTAAATCAAAGAAACCAAAAATCTGCAGAAAAATCGCAGACTTCGCAGTGCGAAGTCATCATTTTTGAAATGTTGACTTTTTTGTTGACTTTTGTTGACTTTGACTTTTTTTTTTTTCTTTTGATTTTTGGTTTTAAAAGGCTTAGGACAAAATTGGGGTACTACAATTGCTACAAACTCATAAAAAAATTACTACAATTGCTACACCCTGAATCAAGGAACCACACTTCTTTTGTTGTTCTACTCAACTTTTCGTGAGCCACAAACAACATTTCTTCATTGTCATCAAACTCATAAAAAATTACCATTTTCACTTTCCGTACCAAGACATTCACTCTGATAGTGCCCCAGATTGTGACATTTATAGCATTCAACAAGTTCTCTTGCTTGTCTTACCCTTTCACGCCCTCTAGCACCATCACGTCCTCTTCCACATCCGTAACTTCTTCCTAAGTCAGACATCTTCAGAGCTTGCTCATTATCCTTCTCTTTATGAGAATTCATCATTGCTTCTTGAACAAGTAAACCGCTTTGCACTCCCTCACTCAAATTTTTTAACTTAAAAATGATGTGTTATATCTCAAATGACATATCATACGAATGTTGTGGATAATCAACATCAATGAAATTAAAAAATTCCAAATTTTAGTTTTAACTTAAAAAATTACTCAATTTTATAATTTAATTAATGAAATTTAAATAATTAATCTAATTTGCTTTTTTTTTTTGACAAATTAATCTAGTTTGTATGATTTTACCTTATCATTTTGTTTATCACGTCATTTAAAATACTACTTCGTCCCAAAATATAAGCAAAAATGAGTCAACATAAGTTGATATATTTGATACAAATTTTGAACCAAGTACATTAACTTGTGTTGACCCATTTTTGCTTATATTTTGGGACGGAGGGAGTATGAGATAGAGATCACCGTTTTAAAATGGAAATTAAAGTAGGGAACAAAACCTGGTCCCAAAAACTTATAACCAAATTAAATATTATCTTAGTCAAACTGCCACTTGCCATTGTTTTACAAACTTGCTTATCTCGTTTTACAGACGTGTCTCATTCAAAGCCTTCACTTACTCAATCGTTGATGATGAGGATGCACTTTTCACATTCCATTTTCCTCACAATCTGCCAAACGAATTATCTAACCAAATTAATTTTTTTTTTAAATTGCCTTTTCCTTTCATTTTATCACTATAAATAGCATGTTCACAACAACAATGTTCTTCACACAACAAACACTTAACAACATAACCTAAGTAGCAAAGATGAATATCAAGCCCGTTATCTTCTTGTGTTTCCTTTGCACACTACTTCTTATCGCTTCAGCAGCAACTGAACCGTCGAAAGATGGAAAACAAGGTACATACATACATACATATATATATATATATATATATATATATATATATATATATATATATTGCATTAATATAATCCATGTGCTCTTGAGAGTGTGTGTTTTTTCTCTTTTTTCTTTCTTTATAATTATAATCAATTAAGTTGAACATTTATCATATCCATCCTAAAATAAGACAAATGATTATCTCTTATTGATTGGTTTAAAACTTACTTCAATTACATGATGATGTTGGTTTGAGATCTTATAGTGTGCTCATCTCAAGGTTTTAGATTTAATTCTCTTCGATGTCAATTACAGTGGACTAATTTGGCTTCTTAAAAAACTTTATATATAATTTAAAATTCATACAAATAATAGTTTCTGATTGACGGTAATAATGCATGAAAAATATTTTCTTTATATATCATGAGTAGTGGTGTAGCCTATCTACTTATAGTAGCTACCAAAAATAATAAGAAAAATATTTGTATTAGGAACATTTAAAAAGTGTTCTGTGTATCTGCAGCCGGGGCGACAGTAGAACCCAAAGAAAAAATTGGGGTAGATGGTTGGGGAGGAGGAGGATCACACGGCGGTGGAAGCTGGGGAGGAGGTGGACACGGAGGAGGAGGACACGGAGGAGGAGGAGGACACGGTGGTGGTGGAGGCTGGGGAGGAGGTGGACACGGAGGAGGAGGACACGGTGGTGGTGGAAGCTGGGGAGGAGGTGGGCGTGGAGGAGGGAAGGGAGGAGGTGGGGCAAGTCCATGAAAACCATGAAGCATGCATGTGTGTATGATCCCCATGCAGTAAATGATGATGTAATAAGAAATGTAAAATAAAGCATGGACTCTTATCATACTCCATGCCTAGTCTTTAGGATTAAATCTTGCATGTCCTTCACTCATATCTTTGTATTGTACCACTTATCACACTTAAATGGATAACAAGTACCACGGTTTCACTTTCAAGCCATAATATTTTTTTAATTTTTTTTACCTTCATAAATTTCAATTATTAAATTACTAGAAAATTCTAAGAAGTATGTTCAAGCTAGCTACATGATTAAGAAATTAAATATAAATTTTTAACTACAATATTAATTTATGTTATTGACTCTTTTGGCGCAAAAGAGGAATATCACAACAATTTCGAGTAGTTGCAGCTAGGAAATAATATTGTTCCAAAAGGACACGATTGACCGTGCCCCGGTTCAGAAAAGGTTTATTGATGGGAGTCTTAATAGTTATATCTTTACTCTCAAATATGAGAGAAATGAGAAATAAAATTGTAAAGAAATCAATGATTGAATTTGATGGTTGAAATGTAAAAACTGGACAAATCTATTCTTGGAATCTTATGTACATACACACACTTGTTTGTACACACCTACATTGCTGCATTGCTGATAAGTTAATGATATGATAGAAAGAGAGGGATATAAAATGATGTGTTGAATGATTGTATAAAAGTAAAAGGTGTGTATCTATGTGTAAGATATTGGGGGCAAGTACCCCCACTTACATAATAATTTTGTTGTATAACTATTTAATGATTTTAATTTGTTTTATTAAAAATTAAGTATTGCTCCCACATAAAAATTATTAAAAAATTGTATTTGTGAAAAATTACATATACAATTGTATGAGAGATAAATTGTTGAATGATAGTTCAATCACATATATAAAAAAATAGTGTTAAAAATGAAAACAAAATTATCCAATAATTTTAAAATATAAATAGAGTAGACAATTATTATTCATTGATATTTAGATGTCTTTAATTTTTTAGATATAAAATAACATAACTTTCTTAGTCTATAATTTTTTTTGAAAGATAGTTGATAAGTGTCAGAAATTAGTTAAAATGCATATTTAACTTAAGCACTTTAGTTGCTTGTTTTGCAAGTTATCATAGGAAAAGCTCATAATTATTGATTGAATGCCAAAATATTGATCCTATGTCTCACCCCATCCATTTGTGCAGGAAATAACAAGCTAGGACAAGAAATTGAGCAAAGAAACATGAAGAAAGGTTAAGGCTTGCTCGCTACAGCGGAGGATTGGTCGCTATAGCGCACCTAGGCAGGGAGAAATCAAGTTTCCATCGCTACAACGATGGATCTGGTCGCTATAGCGACCAAAGGCGGTTTGAACCCTGTTTGCTGACGTGGAGCAAACCCAAAGGCCAAGAAAGCTTCGATCGCTACAGCAACCAGCTCATCGTTGTAGCGAGCCTTGAAAAAACCAGATTATATTTATAGTCATTCAGCACATAATTAGTATTATTACAGTTTAGTAATATTTTAGGTTATAGTTTTAGACATAAAATAAGGCTAAAAGAGGTGATCTTCATGGAGCAAGAGTGAAGGGAGTGTGGATTAACTAAAACTTTGGGAAATCAAGACTTAGCTTTGGATCTTCATCTTTCTTTCCACTTTTGTATGGTTGTCATGACAGTGACCAACTAACCTTCCCTTGTTGGGATTGGAGGTACTCAATATAGCTTAGATGTAATCTTTGATTTTGCAAATATATGATTCTAGTAACTTATGTGATAATTGAAGTTATTCTTGCTTTTCATTCTTATGCTTGATTTAATTGTTATTGACAAATACTTATGAATCTAGGTTTAGAATAATCTTCTATCAAAATAAGAAATTCTAGACATGAAATTGGGTTTTGATAATCGCATAAAGTGTCGGAATGTAAAGCTTTCGTATCGTTTAATAGATTGGGAAATCGTCGATTAAACGATATGATCGATCTCACGACGTCATTTGGACACGAATGATATTGTCGAGTGATACGTGATAATTTCGCTAAAAAGCTAGAATTCATATGCATGATAATTAGAATATATTCGAGGCTAGATTGACGAACTCCGATCCCAACACTTTTATTCCCTATTACTTGTCGTCTTTATTTCTGCTTTTACATTCCAATAGTTTATAGCAAACAAAGTTATAAACCCCTTACTCAAAATGATACCAGCTGTTGAAAGGCTTGGAATATCGCACTAGTCCCTGTGGAGACTATATAAAAAATACTTACTTTTGTCTGATCAACAAAATGGCGCCGTTGCTGGGGACTGGTGTTTAAGATATTTTAAGCATCGCAACAATTTGTATTGTTTTGAGCATCTGTATATATATCTTGTTAATATTTTTCGTTACTTTTGTACATTGTTAAATTTTGTTTGCATTAACCCTCTTTGTTATACAAAGAAAATTTTCTTGTTTGTTACACTTGTTTCAGATTCTCAACATAAACGAAATCATGGCTGATCATGATTATTTCAACTTCTATACTCCATTTGAGTATGAATCCTATCAACAGTATCAACAATATCCTTCTGAAGATGAACAAATGTCAACAATGGAAAATATTTTGAATATGTTCATACAACAATCCATGATCAACATGCAAAATACCAACCAAAGATTGAGAGCTTTATCAAGTCAATTGGAAATTTTTCAAGTTCAATTAAATTTTTCACCAAGAATCATGGATGTTCAAACCAACAATCAATCCACTCTTAAATTCAGAGAGATTGTTGAAGAAGATGTTGATGAAACGGAGGAAGAGATAATGTTTGAAGGATGTGGTATAAGGAAAATAGTAGAAGAAATAGAGATACCACACGAAGTAGAATTTCCTCAAGAGTGGTCAAATTATGAAGAGGCCAAAACTGTTGATAATGAAGAAGTGATGTATATAGAGAAAAAGGAACAGTTTCTTAACAAGTAAGAAATTTATGAAAAGAAGGGGATGAAAGTGAGCAAGCCAGAAATTGATTTTTGTAAAAGATAACATATGTTCCTTGTTCAGCAAACTCTGGTTAGGGAGGATATGGACTCCACATCAGCTCTACTTCAAGTTCATGGAATTCCTCCCAAAGAAAAGGAATACAAAGGCTGATGTGTTGTCCGTCTCATTTTGGCCACCCTAACGAAACAGACGTCGAGCTAACGACGTAAAACAAGCGCTTGTTGGGAGGCAACCCAATTTGTAAGTATTTATGCTTTATTAAATTATAATCCTCATAAAAGTTTTCACATGAAGGGAATGTGGTACATTTCAATTTTCAAAAAAATTTTTTATTCTGTCATGGTCGCTATAGCGATCACTTTCGTCGCTGTAGCGACGAGTCAAAATTTCAGCGTCTGATCCTCAGAGTCTTAAGATTAGAGTCTGAAGCTTCAGACTCTGATTCAGAGTCTGAAGATCCTTCAGACTCTACGCTATAGCGAGTGTCAGTCCGCTGCAGCGATGACAAAAAAACCTGTCTGTTACAGATTTCAATGCCACTAACTCCCATTAACTTATTGTGATGAACTTATGTTTAATTATGCACTATTTTTTATGTTCAATAATATTGAATGAGCCATAGATTTGTGAATCACCAACAGATGCATGATAATGATAATGATAGAAATTGTTTGATGTGCGCAAAGCTAAGGTATTTGTTTCTTGCTTTTCTGGGTGCGTACTTGAACTTAAAATGAGTAATTTGCACAAAATTTATCTCATTCAGTTCTTCGCGATAACATGCTTATTATGTGAACCACTTAGAACTAGCCTAAATGTGAGGAATCCTCAAGTGTTTTACATATATGCAGGAGACCGACATTCATTGTTTCACTCAGTTGTTTTATGTTAAATCTGATAATTATTTTAAACTGTATGAAAGCACAGAAATGATCAAGGCATTCTTTTGAAAATGAGAAGAAACACTTGACCACAGAAAGCCTACCCAGTGAGAGAGTGGGTATGTAACATCCGGGATTTGGATCCGGGATTCGGCAACTAACGGCCCCCGCGATCCCCCGCGATGTACTCATGGACTTCTCCACCCCCCAAGTGGAGTTTCATGCCTTCCGTGGGAATCGAACTCTGTACCTGGGGCCTAAGTACAAGTTCAATGCATTCCCACTACCAATTGAGCTACTAGCTCAATTGGTAGTGGGAATGCATTGAACTTGTACTTAGGCCCCAGGTACAGAGTTCGATTCCCACGGAAGGCATGAAACTCCACTTGGGGGGTGGAGAAGTCCATGAGTACATCGCGGGGGATCGCGGGGGCCGTTAGTTGCCGAATCCCGGATCCAAATCCCGGATGTTACAAAAAAGGCGCCTTTTTTGTAACATCCGGCTGGCTCCCTTACGGGCTGGCCTCCCTATCTTTCAAGGACCGAGATGTACTCATGGTCTTCTCCATCCGGGATTTGGCAACTAACGGCCCCCGCGATCCCCCGCGATGCACTCATGGACTTCTCCACCCCCCAAGTGGAGTTTCATGCCTTCCGTGGGAATCGAACCACGTACCCTGGAGGCTATAAGTACATGGCCAATGCATTCCCACTACCAATTGAGCTACTAGCCCAATTGGTAGTGGGAATGCATTGGCCATGTACTTATAGCCTCCAGGGTACGTGGTTCGATTCCCACGGAAGGCATGAAACTCCACTTGGGGGTGGAGAAGTCCATGAGTGCATCGCGGGGGATCGCGGGGGCCATTAGTTGTCAAATCCCGGATCCGAATCCCGGATGTTACAGGGTATTTGATAACCCATTTGAGCCTAATGAATCATAATCCTTAACTTTAAACTGTCAATATTCATAAGCACAATGCTTAATGAATTTGCCCAAGTTTTTCAAAATCCAGTTCATAGTTAAATCACTATTGAATTTTGATATTCTTACCTTCATTTTAAACCCTAAACCATCATGTATATTTGTCCCTTGCCTGATGATAAGGGAACATTCAATTAGGGTATTATTTTGAATAAGTTGGGGAGAAAAAGGAGGTATTGTATGTTAAGTAGTTGTGAAATTTGAAAATTGATCTTGACAACAAGAAAAAAAGAAAAAAAAGAAAAAAAAAAGAAAAAAAGAAAGAAAAAGAAAAAGAAAAGAAAAAAGAGAAAAATTCAATAAATCAAAAAATTTGTCAAGATCAAAGTACTATTTGTATATCAACAAGGGTTGATAATGAGAATTTGGAGGAAGTTGTGTAAATAGAAAGAATGTTCCTCTATGCTTGGCCATTTGAATTCAATTTTTCCCACATATGACATTTCTTTTGGAAACCAAGCCAAGTTACAACCCTCAAAGACCTTTTGATCTATGCTTTTGTGCTTTTTGAGATGATATTTGGATGGACACATAACTTAATCAAGATGTTAGCAGAATTGCCGGATGTGTGTTCAAAACCCTCAATTCATGATTTCAATTTGTTTCATTTACTTTCAAAGAAGTGTATTAGGTGTGGTTCATTGTTTATGTTATTGACTTGCATTGTGTGATATGAATTTTGTGTTTAGGACTTATGTCACATTCACACTATATATCTGGATTAATGAGAAACTTCATGCTTGCCTGCGCAATCCACTTTTGAATTATGCGATCTGAAAACTTTTTATTTCTTTGCTTGTATTGTACTTTAGTCCAAGGTTTGTAAACATTTCCTTTTTTGAGTCTTTGTTTCAGGACAAACAAAGATTTAAGTTAGGGAGAGTGATAAGTGCCAGAAATTAGTTAAAATGCATATTTAATTTAAGCACTTTAGTTGCTTGTTTTGCAAGTTATCATAGGAAAAGCTCACAATTATTGATTGAATGCTGTCATACCCCATTTTTTGACTCATATTTTTCTTTTCTTTTATTCTTTTTATCTTTTATTATTTCATTATAATTTATTATTTCTTACTTTTACCTTTTATTATCCTTATTATTTCATCTTTATTTTTGGATTTTTATTTTATTAATATTTATTACCATTTATCATTACTATTACTATTATTAATATTATATCATCACTATTGTTATTATTAATATTATTATTATTATCTTTTTTCATTAATATTATTGTTATTACCTTTTCATCAATATCATTATTATTTTTTATCTTTTTCATCATCATTATTATTATCATCTTTATTACTATTATCATTATTATTTTTTGTTTTTTGTTTCCATTATTACTTTTATTATTGCCATTTCTATTGTTATTATTTGTATTATTGTTTTATTTTAAAAGAAAAGGAAAAAAGAAAAAGGGGAGTTCGCAGAGCAAAGTCCCCATCGCTCTGCGAACTCTGCGATTTTTGCAGATTTTAATTTCCTTGATTTATCTTTCTTTTGTTTTCATTATAGTTATTATTATTATCACCTATCATTATTACTATCATTATTATCACCAATTTTGGCTGATTGGATTCAACAAAGCAAGAATTGAAGCATGTGCCATTAAAGCCAAGGTGAGAAGGTTTTTGTGCCAAGCCAAGCAAGTTGGCTGCCCTTGGGCAGCTCTCATCCCTCCCAATTGACCTGCTACTGACCCTGAGCTTGCCAGCCAGCATCTTGCTCGTTTTCCTTCCTTCTTTCTCCCCCAAAACCAGTCAAACACAGCTGGTTTTGCTTGCCCAAAACCAGCCCACATGTTCCTTTTGCTCCTCCCAACCTCTGTACATGGCAGTGCACGTTTTTCTTGCTTGACCCCTCAAGATTACAAAGACCAATCCCAAGGGACAGCCCAATTGCAAGCCAGCCCTGTTTTTCCACTTTTCATCATCATTGCTATCAAAAATCAGCTTCATTAATGGCTGGTTTTGGCCAAAGTCTTGACCAAGATTGCAAGGCAATGTCACCTCTTCCCTTTTGCATTAAATGCAAAGCAAAGTAGCCTGGTTTTAGCCCACAAAAGCAGCTGGGTTCTAGGAGATTTTCATCATGACAATTGATTTGGTTTTGGCCTATAAAAGGAATGCAAAGCATAAGGATTTCACACAATTGATACACCATAAAACATACAGATTTTAGAGTTCATACACAACAGCAAAAACCATTGAATACACAGCAATTACAAATTTTTTTAGAGCAGTAACACACTTCTTTCAGCAAGAAAAAACCAATTCCTAGATAGAAATTTCGGGAGAAACACTAGTGTCATTGTTCTTATTCATCAACACTTCCAACTTTTGCAAAGTCACAATCAACCAAGTCCTTTCCTATCTCTTGCCACACAAGCATTGCTAGGAGTTCTGTAAGTATTCTAAACTCTTTATCTTTCATTTTACATTGCTGCTTGCATCATTAACATTTGTTTAAATCATTTTGTTCTAAAAAACCACTTTTGAAACTTCAAAGGAATCTCAAATTCACAAAACACTAAACTGAGTTGTTGCACTTATTTTCTTGCTATTTTTCAAAGGGTTTCAATCCCCTGAAGGTTCTGAACCTTGTGCAGAAGCAGCTTCTGAACAGAAGTTCAGAAGCAGCTTCTGAGTTCAGTTTTTTCGCTGATTTCACAGAGCAAAGTCATGGTCGCTCTGCGACCATGACAGAACTTGGGTTCGCAGAGCCAAGTTCAGGTTGCTCTGCGAAAATGGCAGAACTCAGAATCTTAGTTCAGGCTTCTAAAAAGCTAATTTTTGAGGTTCTCACCTAAAAACTCAGAACCTAGGAGGATTGAAACCCATCTTGTTCAAACCATATCAAAGGTTTTGCATGCCATTGGAAAATTCACAAGTTTGAGCAATAATTTTGGATAACTTGCGAAACAAGTTATGTTTATTAAACTTTCAAAATCAAACTTGAGCAATAAGTTACGTTCATAAATTTCAAAACTAAACTTGAACAACAACCTTGTTCATGATTTTCAATCAAAATTGAACGTGAGCCGAACTTGTTCATTTTTTAACCCAAACTCAAACTTGAGCCGAACTTGTGCATTTTCCAAACTTATGCATATTTCCATGAACTTGTTCATTTTTCAAACTTGAATAACACTTGTTCTTGAGTTCCAATAACTTGAGCAACAAGCTATGTTCATTATTTTCCACAAACTTGAACAACAAATTTGTTCATGATTTTCAACAACTTTGTTCCTAAATTCCAACACACTTGAACAAAGCTTGTTCCTTTTTGCATCATAAGCTTGAAACAAGCTTGTTCATCCTTTCAAAATTTGAACAACATTCGCTCATAGGTTGCAACAACTAATTTGAGCAACAAACTTTTTTCTTAAACTTTTTCACCAAGTATTTTGCTCTTTGAGGTTTCTTTGAGTTTCAACAAAAACTTGAATGAAAAAGGAATGGTTGACGTATGTCTCTCCATTCCCCGGTTGCACGAATGCTTGATGTATGTCTCGTTGTTCGGGCAATCGTCATTCTATTTTCAATGCGTCCAACGCACTTAACCTTTTATTGGTCCTTCGTGACCAATCCAACCTTCCTTTGATCCCTCGTGGTCAATCTAAACTTTTCTTGGCCCTCGTGGTCAATTCAAACATTTTACGCCTTTGCGCGTTTTCCAACGGATACCACCGCCTAGCGCGAGTCCGTCCCTTTTTCATTTCAACCTTTTTACGCCTTTGCGCGTTTTCGAACGGATATCATCGCCCGAGCGCGAGTCCGTCTCGTTTTAATCAAATCCTTTTTACCTTCATTAAGCTACCCTTATAACGGTAGTAGGTAAAAAGCTTTTTATCGGTCTTCATTAAGCTATCCAAACAACGATAGTAGACCGTGTTTCCTTTTCAACCAAACTTTTTCGCCCGAGCGCGATCAAAAACCTTTCTTTTAATCAACCAACATACAAACTTTTTCTACCAAGAACTACGTAAGCTTTGAATTCTCCATCGCACTGGGAGATACGTAGGAGCAGGATTCATATCTTGTCAAGCCCAATAATAAAAAAATTTCTTTTTCCCCTTCATTATATTTTTTCTATTTCCCTTTTATACATTCAAGCATGCAAGCAAAACGATAAAAACATTCTAGCCTTAGCTAACTAGGAGGTTCCCGTTGAGTACAACGAATGTGAGGGGTGCTAATACCTTCCCCTTGCATAATCGACTCCCGAACCCAAAATCTCTAACATTAAGGTAATTTCGAACTTTTTTTCCTTTTTTCCCCGAAAAATTAAAAGTTCAGTCGTGATTTAAAATTAGTGATTCAACGCTTCTCAATAGCTTGATATCCGAAATTCGACGCGACAAATGCCAAAATATTGATCATATGTCTCACCCCATCCATTTGTGCAGGAAATAACAAGGTAGGACATGAAATTGAGCAAAGTAACATGAAGAAAGGTTAAGGCTTGCTCGCTACAGCGGAGGATTGGTCGCTATAGCGCGCCTAGGCAGGGAGAAATCAAGTTTCCATCGCTACAGCGATGGATCTGGTCGCTATAGCGACCAAAGGCGGTTTGAACCCTGTTTGCTGACGTGGAGCAAACCCAAAGGCCAAGAAAGCTTCGATCGCTACAGCGACCAGCTCATCGCTGTAGCGAGCCTTGAAAAAACCAGATTATATTTATAGCCATTCAGCACAGAATTAGTATTATTATAGTTTAGTAATATTTTAGGTTATAGTTTTAGACATAAAATAGGGCTAAAAGAGGTGATCTTCATGGAACAAGAGTAAAGGGAGTGTGGATTAACTAAGACTTTGGGAAATCAAGACTTAGCTTTGGATCTTCATCTTTCTTTCCACTTTTGTATGGTTGTAATGACAGTGACCAACTAACCTTCCCTTGTTGGGATCGGAGGTACTCAATATAGCTTAGATGTAATCTTTGATTTTGCAAATATATGATTCTAGTAACTTATGTGATAATTGAAGTTATTCTTGCTTTTCATTCTTATGCTTGATTTAATTGTTATTGACAAATACTTTTGAATCTAGGTTTAGAATAATCTTCTATCAAAATAAGAAATTCTAGACATGGAATTGGGTTTTGATAATCACATAAAGAGTCGAAACGTAAAGCTTTCGTATCATTTAATAGATTGGGAAATCGTCGATTAAACGATACGATCAATCTCACGACGTCATTTGGACACGAATGATATTGTCGAGTGATACGTGATAATTTCGCTAAAAAGCTAGAATTCATATGCATGATAATTAGAATATATTCGAGGCTAGATTGACGAACTCTGATCCCAACGCTTTTATTCCCTATTACTTGTCGTCTTTATTTCCGCTTTTACATTCCAATAGTTTATAGCAAACAAAGTTATAAACCCCTTACTCAAAATGATACCAGCTGTTGAAAGACTTGGAATATCGCACTAGTCCCTGTGGAGACGATATAAAAAATACTTACTTTTGTCTGATCAACAATAGTCTATAAATTTTTGTTTTTTAATAATTATTATGTTATACATTTTATAACTCATACATTAATGTGTTTTTTATATATAAAAAAAAATTACGGTATATAATATTGCCACCACCAATTGAAATTTTGGATCCGTCATTGATCACACTCAAACATAGAGCAAGTTTTTCAGGGTCACAATACCTACTATAGTCATGAATCTCACATAAGAGTGAAATCTATGATTAGCTTTTTGATTATTTTTTAAATAATTATAAAAAAATGTAGAATTAATATTTTGCGAGTGTGCCTAAACTATTTATATTTAGTCTTGTGATCATACAAAAAATAGTCCCCCAAACATAAAGTGCGCAATGATGAGACTAATACACAATATATAAAATAAGATCCCATGTAAAAACAACAAAAAAATCGCACATAAAAATAAAGCTTAGAAAAAACAAAGCAAATCCACCATGCGGAAATTGCTCTTCTCCCAAGTGATTTTGCTCACTCCTACCAGAATCTACCCAAAATAACCCCAACGTGACGGTAAACCCAACATGAGTTAACTCACATGCAAAGCAACGTGACTTAAGTCACGTGCAAAGTCAACATGAGTTAACTCACGTTGCGATGCATTACCTGTTTTAGGCCATTCCCAGCACCTTCACATTTCAAACACACATTTCTTTCCCTCTTCACTTCCAAAACACCAAAAGTAAGAGTTTTTGGTGAAAAATCTTGAGCTCAAATCATTGGTCAGGAAGCAAGTTTCTACGCTCATCAAAGGTCTAGAATCAGGTAATGCATCATTTTAACTATTTACATTTTGCTGGTTTTTGTGAATTGTTCGACATTTTGGGAGGCTAAGCTGGGCGTGAGTTAAGTCACGTTGAGTGCTCAACGTGAGTTAACTCACGTAGCTAGAAGGGCAACATGACTTAACTCACATTGGTGCCCAAAATTTGAATTTTGGCGCCTTTTTTCTTTTTTCTTTTTTAGGCTTGTTGCACAAGTTATTTATAATTTTTTCCTTGTTATTTTTTATTCAATAGATATAGTGATGGTTGAAAATGTGTTGGATGATGGTGTTGAGCCGAAACTGACCATCATTGAAGCTTCCGTTGATGTTAAACCTATTGTTGAAGGTTCGGTTAATGTCAAAATTCACATTCAAGCTTCTGTCAAAGCAAAACCTACCGGTGTTTCCAAGCATCGCGATTATGAAGTAAACACCGCCTCATTTTTTAACAAATGATAGATGGTGAGAGCGAGATGATTGGCTTGATTCGGTTCGTCGACAAGAGGCAAGGGCGGGATTTACTATATCTATAGATAAATCGAGTATAAAAAATCCAATGTTGACTTTGCAATGTGAAATGAGTGGTGTATACAAACCACCAAAGAGGAGGAAGAAATTGAATCTTGAAGGCACGAGCTCAAGAAAATGTGATTGTCCGTTTATGATGCGTGGTTACTTTGAGAAGAAGACAAATGATTGGTTGTTGGCAATGCTTAATGGAGTTCACAACCATGAGTTTGAGCCAAAGTTAGGCGGTCAGCTTTTTGCAGGTAGAATAAAAGAGGAGGAGAAGAAAAGAATAGTTGACGTGACAAAGAGCCTGGCGTTTCCTAGGAATATTCTAACAGATTTGAAGGAAAAAAACAAAGAAAGTGTGACGAATATAAAACAAGTGTACAATGCATGGACTGGATGGCAAAAAGTCTATAAGAGGTGACAAGACAGAGATGCAATACTTGATTAAGAAGTTGGAAGAGCATAAAAATGTCTATTTCACAAGAACAAATGATGAGGAAACCACTCTTGAAGACATATTTTTTGCTCATCCGGAGTCTATTAATATGCTTAACACTTTTCCAACCGTTTTTGTCATGGATTCCACTTACAAAACCAATATGTACAGAATGCCATTATTTGAGATTGTTGGTGTTACCTCTGCCAACATGACATATTCTGTTGCTTTTGCCTTTCTTGCCTCTGAAAAAGAGGGTAACTTTACTTGGGTTCTTGAAATGTTGGTTGCTCTTTTGTCCTCAAAATTCAACATGCCTAAGGTGGTTGTCACTGGCAGAGACAATGCTTTGATGAATGTTGTTGCCAAAGTTCTCCCTAAAACTGCCATTTTACTTTGTTATTTTCATATAAGGAAGAATGTAAGAGCTAAGTGCATCACAGATTGCAGAGCCAAACTAAAGCCAAAGGATGTAAAATTTGATGGGAAAGAAGTGAAGGAAGTGAAGGAGGTGAAGGCAAGTGATGTAGTTGACAACATCATGAGAGCTTGGGAAGATGTGGTTGAATCTGCTATAAAGGATTCATATAAAAGTGCGGTAATGCGATTTCGAGATGTGTTCAAAAAACTCCCAAAGTTTCTTGAATATGTTGAAACCACAATATTGAACACCATTAAGGAAAAATTTGTGAGGGCATGGATAGATGGTGTATTGCATCTAGGCTGCAGAACCACCAACATTGTTGAATCGACTCATGGAAAGTTGAAAAAATATTTGAGGAATAGTATGGGAGATTTGACATCATGTTGGGATGAAATATACAAAATGTTTGCTATCCAGTTGTCTGAGATACAAGCAAGTTTTGGGAAGGGCCGTACCGCCTTAAAAACATATACAACGATAACTTTTTGTACTTTGAGCTGGAGGGTTGTATTTCTAGAGCTGCATTGTGTTTTATCTTTGAGGAAGCAAAAGGCTCCAAGACATTTGGCTTTGCTAAGAAAGATTGCAGTTGTGTGATAATTAAGACATCGTACGGGTTGCCTTGTGCATGTATTATTGCAATGAAGATCAAACAAAAATTGCCTATTCGATTGAATGACATATATCTTCATTGGCAAAGGTTACGTGTATGTGGAGAAGAAGTTGATGATGATTTTTCTGTGATGGGGGAGTGGAATGACATTCAAGAATGTCTCAAAAAAGTCCCTTACAAAATGAAACTCCACATCAAAGAGGTGATGCGCCAACTAGCATTTTCGGAAGACACAATGTTGTCTCCACCTCCAAGAAAGGTGGTAACCAAGGGAGCAAAGAAAAGGGTGATGTCTACACCAAAAGAGTCATCTATAGGTCGAATCTCATCTATGTGGGAGCGTGTTGATTTCCAATTCCCCGATAGTCAATCGTCTGAATGTAAGTCATCACTTCCAAAGAGGAAAATGCACGTGTTGACAATTCATCGCGCTCATCGGTTTCAACGCCTACTATACACCCGGATCCGGATTTACCATACATTACACAAATGCCAAAGATCATGAGACCTTACGTTGAAAATATTGTGAATGTTAAGGGGGGTGGTAATTGTGGATTCCGACTCATGCTAGACACATGGGTATGGATGAGAAAAATAACATATTGGTTTGTAGTGCACTTATTCATGAGTTGAAAACTAATAAACGTGACTAGTTGCCGATATTTGATTGGGAGGAGCGTTTCGAATATATCATGAATGGTTTACACCCTCCAACAAATAGTGGTGGAGTTGCATACATAGATAAGTGGTTGACATTACCGGATATGGGTCACATTGTTACAACTTGTTACAATAGAGTTGTTGTTCAATTGATAAGTCCCAAAAGAGGTCTATGTGAGTGTTTTTTCCCAATGCGAGTTGCTCCACCACGTAACCCACATGCATACATCATGTGTCTTGGCTTGATTCCCGACCACTTTCTTCATGTTTATTTAAAAGATGGTTGTCCATTACCACCGTCTTGTATGGAGTGGAAAAATCACAAAATTGGTGAGGCTGAGCAATGGGAGTTTGCATTTTTAGATAGACAAGCCTTGTTCAAAGACATCATGTCTAAGGAGCCGAAACCGCCGAAAAAAATCAACAACTCATCTCAATCCAATTTATTGCGACACTCCCACTCCCGAAAAACCAAAAGGAGAATTTGAAGTAATTGAAGAAGATGAAGATGATGCCTTGTTAGTAGCTAGTTAGATAAGCTATAACACTTTTTTGTCGGTTTTCGTCTTTTTTTTTTGTCGATATTACACCGACATATTTTTTGGTGGCCGGTTATGTAACACCGATATTTATGGCAAATATGTAACTAACATTATATAGATTATATAAATATATGAAGTAAAATATTTTTTGGTGGCCGGTTATGTAACACCAATTATTGCTCGCATTTTATAAAAATATATGTCTCTAATTATTCAACTATTTATTTTATCTTTCATTTGGTTTTATTCTCATACTTGTTATTCCTTAAATTTTTGTGAAGTGAAACATGTTTGAAGATGCTCAAGTTGAAGTTGAAGCTCATGTCCGATGCTCCGCCTTCAAGAAGACGATTAAGGTTTTTTTAACCCCCACATAAAAGTTGGATGAGTTGAAGGCACAACTTAACAGATACTTTTTCCATCTTGGTGAAAATCTAAGAACATCTCATGTATTTGTACAAGTGTCATGCGTGAATCTGGCGGCGGATAAAGATGAAGACAGTTGGAAGACCGTGTATTTTCCACAAGTTATCCATGATGATGGTGACATAGATTACATGTTTAGGTTAATGGTTGAAAATAACATTTTACATCTTTGTGTCTGCTCCATTGAAGGGTAATATGTATTAACGTGTAATAATGTAATATGTTCGAATTTGTGTCCGTAATGTTGCATTTTAATGAATTTGTGTCGAATTTGTGGATTGTGTATTTAACGACGAATTTGTGTAATTTAGATCGATTATGTGTGATTATGTTATGATGATTATTATGAGTGAATTATGTTGTTGAAATGATGTAATTTGGATCAATTATGAGAGTATATTGATTACAGGTCATTAATGGTTTGGTTGCTTGCATTCAATGATGTTCTGCTGTTATACCAGAAGCCAACATGAGTTAACTCACGTTATACTAGAACTCAACGTGACTTAACTCACGTTGGTTTTACCGAACGTGAGTTAACTCACGTTGGGGTTATTTTAGACAGTTTGAGGAGGGAATGAACAAATTTGAATGGAAGAAGAGCAATTTTATATGTTGTTGCTCAACATTCACTTTTTTAAACTACGTGAACATCTAACCCACCTCACACTTGCCACAATAACCTCCTTCTCAAGTAGGAATCATTCAATTCAATTGGTTATGCTTCATTTTAAACATAAGCTTTTCTTCATCCACATACACTTGTATACACTTGTATTGTTGTTTTTGTTGAAATCAACTGGACACACCACCTAACCACACCATTGTCAAGAAGACTATGAACTTTGTTTTCCTAATTTGGTGGAATTGTCCCAATATCTTCAAAATGTATGACTCTTTTCAATTGTATTGGGTTTGAGTACCTTCTACTCTAATAATTTTTGCTTATTAAATGAAAAGTCATTTAATTGCCGCTTGCTGTCGTTTAACTCAGTTATATACTCGTGTCTCATTCAAAGCCTTCAATTGCTAAATCGGTGATGATGAGGATACACTTTTCACATTCCATTGTTCTCACAATCAACCCAACGAATTAAATAACCAAATTCCTTTTTCTTTTTTTGACTTTTTTCGTTTGTCTTTTCCCTTTATTTTAGCACTATAAATAGCATGTCCACAACAACAATGTTTTTCATACTACACACCATTTAACAATATAACCTAAGTAGCAAAGATGAATATCAAGCCCGTTATCTTGTTGTGCTTCCTCTGCGCACTACTTATCGCTTCAGCAGCAACTGAACCGTCCAAAGATGAGAAACAAGGTACATGTTTTAAATATACTTAGGTATCGTTTGACCTAATTTTTTTCTACTTTTCTACAATTTAAGGAGAAGGTAGGGTAAACACAATATCTATTAAGTACTTACTAAAAGTACTTTTTTTAGAATGCATAAAATTGAATAGAAGAAGCTTTGATCAAAAGTTGTTTAAAGGAACTTTAGAACTACTTAACACGGCAAACTTGAATTCTTGTCCATTCATATACCATCTTCGATTCACACTGACACCATTTCTTTTATTTTTTAATATTATATTTCATTTTTTTCTTTCATTTAATTTTACACACACACTACCCACACTATAGATATATTCTTCAGCTCCACAAAAAATATTTTAAACATTTTTTCTCTTCAAAAAATATTTTAAACATTTTTTTATTTATTATGTTAATTCACAATAAATTCAAAGCTTTGTACAGTATTTCGCCAAACAGCTTTTAATTTAAAAATAAGTTTAAAACTAAAAAAAATAAAGTAACCAAACAACTTTAACTTCTTTCTCAAAGCCCTTAATTTTAACTTTATTTTAAAGTAGCTTTTAGACTGTAAAAAAATCAGGTCAAGCGATGCCTTACTACTACTATAAATTTCTCATTAAAAAAACTTAAAAGATAAATATTTATAATTAGTTGTTAAATTAATATTTACTCATTACCTGAGTTTGAACACATGGCCTCGAACTCCTTATTTAAAGAAAAACAATAGTTTCTACATAAATATTATAAAGAAAATGAATGTAAAATTGCTATAAAAGATATTTTTATGAATATGTTGCAAATTATGAAAAAGAACAATATATATATACACCCTTTAAAATAGAGATGAAATGAGGTGCCGAATAGATCTTGAAGATTTAAGAGTGTTTAATTATCATTGTTCATATATATATATCTCGTAATTTATCTACTTAAACTTTCTAAGAAAAATATCAATATTAGGAATACCTTAAAAGTGACTGTGTGTGTGCAGCTGGTGGAACAGAAGAATCGCCAACAAAAATTGGGGGTGATGATTGGGGAAGAGGATTACATGGTGGTGGAGGTTGGGGAGGAGGAGGAGGACAAGGTGGTGGTGGAGGTTGGGGAGGAGGTGGACACGGAGGTGGAGGATATGGTGGAGGTTCGGGAGGGGGAGGAGGAGAAGTAGGAGGACGTGGTGGTGGAGGATATGGTGGAGGTTCGGGTGGGGGAGGAGGAGGAGGATGCGGTGGTGGAGGCTGGGGAGGAGGACGCGGCGGGGGAAAACATGGAGGACGTGGGGGAAGTCCATGAAAACCATGACACGTGCATGCATGTGGGTATGATCCCATGCAGTAAATGATGTAATAATAAAAATGTAAAATAAAGCATGGCTTATGCCTAGTTTGTCGTAGGATGAATCTCCCACTTAGGTAAACATGTATTTCACTCATATCTTTAGATTGTACCCCTTAATTATCAAGCTTGAATGGATAACAAGTTCCACGGTTTTATGTAGTAAAATGTTGTTGTTAACCTGGCTGAATTAATTTCATATATTAGGCATAGGCAAAATGTTAATGAGAGTATGTACAAACTTTTTTTTTATTAAAAAATTGAAATTGAAGGAGGAATTTCAATTAATTAATAAAAGTGACTACCACTTGATGTTCAAACTACTTGAATAAGAAAATAAATGCAAAAGTATGTAAGGAAGTACAACATCAATTTACTATATTGAATGTACTTAGAGTCTTGACTAGATATGTCAACTTAAACAAGTTAACATGAAATAGTTTTCTTTTGCACGTAAATGTATTTCAAATTCAAGGGTTATTTGTTTTGTTTGTCATTGTAAGCACATCTTGTGATTGAAAGATTTTCATTTCTCTCTCCCTACCTCACAACGTGGAATAATAGTCAATGCAAACCGAGAGGTTAGACCATCAATTGTTTAAATTAAAAAAGATTGTGGCTTTTGAGGCTTCAACAACCACCAAAAATGCAATTTAATCATGTCTAGTAATTGCAAATTTGCAAGAGAGACATTGTTTTGTTGCAGAAAATCCTTGAGTTTTCTCTCTTTACAAATAACGCATATACTGACCAACCAAATCACATGAAGACAGTAACAAACATCCTTTTTAAACGAATGTAACCTATAATATTAAAAGGCATGCAAACAAACATCAAGCGAAAGAACACAATAAATTCCTAACCACTTGAGAACAGAAAATCAAATACATAAAAAAAAACACTAAAAGAAAATATTATTAATTTTATCCTATTTCATACATAAAATAATAATTTTCCGACAAGGAAAATTATGAATTTTTAAAACATCGAAAATTAACGGAAATCTTGATCTATAAATCAAATTTTGAGCTGATTTTTTACTGAGACCTCTATAAAAATACATGCAAAATCACAATTTTTTTTCGAATAAGCATACACTCACGTGTCAAATTTTGTTCCCCGATTTTGAAGTCATGTTTAAAACATCACAAGAACCTCCAACACTAAATTTTAATGTTTTTAAACAAGGAAATAATTAATTATGAATTTCTTAAAAAATTTATCATTAATGTGTCCCTCGTTTAAAAACTACAAAATGTTGTGGTGGAGGTTCATATAATGTTGTAAACATTCCTGCAAAAGTAGGGAACATAATTTAGCCCCTGTTTGGTTGCACGGTGGGAGCAGCCAGAATTGATTCTGGACGTGTAGAATTGATTCTGGCTTGTTTGGTTTCTTAAAAGTAGAATTGATTCTGCCTCCAGAATTGATTCTACTTGAAGCTAGAAATCGTAGCTTCTGCCTGCAGAATTGATTCTGGGTAATTTTTACACTAAAATTTATTGTTCAACTCACTTTTATATTAATGTATCCAAACATAAATCAATTCTGCTAAACTCAATTCTGTCAAAATCAATTCTGCCAAACTCAATTCTGTCAAAATCAATTCTATCCACCGCAGAACCAAACACACACTTAATCCGTGAGTATATACTTACTCTGAACAAAAATGCGATTTTTTCACGCTTTGATCGAAAAATCAAAATTACTTGGAACAAAAAAAAACTGTGAGTATATGCTTACTTTGAAAAAAAAAATTGTGTGGAAAAAAATTGAGACAAAAAAAATGGCACGTGATCAAAAAATGCATAAGACAACAACCACGCGGCAAGATTTTCCAACACGATAGTGTCTCTTGTGTGATTGGGTTGCTCGAGGATCAAAATAGGAAGAATATCATATTACATGGTAGAATCTATGTTTTTTTTACAAAAGTTATTTCCAGATTTCGCGGATATTATAGGATCTATTTCAACAATTAACCCATAAAATTTTGATTACTTTTATTCTTCAAAACATTTTCCAAGGTACGGAGATTATGAACAATATTTTGATGTAATCCATTGACTAGAAGGGGTTGATTGTCGGTATTCTCCTCTAGTAAGTGCATAACTCCAAGAACCTACGGTACAAATCTGGATATCGATGATCGTACCTTTTTATTATTTTCTATTAGCTAAATTAGATGAGCTGAATCCAACAATCTCACGAATCACATTTTTAGATCTCTCTAAGTAGAGAAACTTAAATCCACATTTGAATCGGGATTTACTACACCCTTAATCTTTGTATAACTTTAACCAATTTGAACAAACATGTCTTCCTCTTGCCAGATATCGACACTAAGAACATCCTCATCAACATATGCTTTAGAGGGCTGATATTCTGACAACTTATTTGTTGACAACATACGTACAACGTCCTTAAAAAAAAAAAAGACAACATATGTACAATGTATGTCTTTCCCTCTTCAAATTGGTGTGCACCAAAATATATTTATACGTTGTTGGTTATCAATTTCATTGTTCAATAATCATTCCTCTATGTTTTAATCCCCCCACAACAATCAGTTTTAATGTAGTAGAGCCCACACATTTCAAAAGAGTATTATTATAAAAACTCTTTTGAGCAGCTACATTATACATGGCTGACCTAACACTTGACGAGGCTTAAAACAAACTCTAAAATGAGGTTTTTTTAGTTAAAAAAATATTAATAATATTTTATTTTTATTTTACAAATTTTTTGAGATGCAAACTCATTTATTAAATTATCATAATCAATTTCATTTAACATTTATTTTTCAATCGACAATAAAAACAATTTATTTAATTTTTGTTGAGACAATGTAAATGAGTAATTTAGAAAACCAGAAGTCTGAAGAAAAAAAATTGAAGTAAACAAAGGGATGATGATGAAGGAGCTGTTGCTGTGTAAAAAAACAAAGAATACAAAGAGTTTTTTTTCTCAAAAAAAAAAAAAACAAATTAGTATCACAATTCTTTTGACACAATAAGATGAAAGACACATTTATTTTCTTTTCTTGGAGGCCTTTGTGTCTTTCTCCAACGCCTTTTTCTAGATATCATTCCACTGTGAACTATTGACCATATCATTAATTGGAAACCTTTTTCCATTAATAAAAAAATCGGGGCCTAAAACCCTTGCTTGGGATGCCTACCCTTAAACCGGCTCTGACATTACATATTCTAAGCACCACTAGTTATCAAAATCAGTAAGAAAAACTCGAGCGCTACCTAGTTAAGTCTCTTTCCCTTTAGCCAAACAATCTTTTTGAACAAAGATATATTTACTTACTATACATTTAGACTTTACTTGAGCCTCTTGATCCAGTTTAATATTAAAATTTATAAGAGGAAAGATTATAACCAATGCTATGAAAAATATAGGTAGTTTTCACATATTCAATAATAAAAAGAAAAGCATAACCTTTTCTTTTAACCCAAACTTTATTTATAGCTTTAGTAGACAAGTCAACATCTATTAAAACTCTTGCAATATGAGCAAAAAAATGTATCAAAGGAACCCTAACTTGTAATAATGTTGAAACTTATTGGAGTACAAAGACAGTTAGAAATACGAATGAAAATCTTCAAACACCATTATTCTTGAGGAAAACTAAAAAAATTAACGCAACATTTAAACATTGTTTGCTTATCATTATTTGATTGAAATCTAGAGATCAAGCATACAATTTGAGAAAACCAGGTTTTAGACTCCAGGAAGCCACCACACGAACACTACAATGGTCTTTAAATATAGAGAAGAATCCAAATTCATAAGATCCTAATTTTCTTTCACAATTAAGATGTTCTCGCGGGTAATGTGCAATACTTTGCCCCTTAAAGGGTGTACACATTTGGCTGTGTGCATGCCCCCTACTTTGATCATGAGTCTCTCTCCATTTTGATCATGCTTCTTGAAATATATATGTTTTTAATTTTTTCTTGGAGCTAAAAACATGAAACATGACTCGTGGAGTCTCAATTGTCAATTCCATGTCTCTTTTACTGATTTGACCCCCACGATGATCATGAGACTTTGTGGACATGATAAATAGTTTTCTTCCTCGTACTCGTTTCGGTTTTCTACTTCAAATGACCATCATTCGGCTACCTGTGCATTTGCTAACCTTAATTTAGTTGCTTAGATTATTTTTAGGTGCAAACTATATATATATATATATTCGTTGAAAAAAAGAGAGAATGTGACGTGGTAGAGAGAGAGAGAGAGAGTCGGAATGATGGAAGAGAACGAGAAAATTGATATTCAATGTGTTAGGAATCACAAGAAAATGTCAGTTTTAAATGTGTCAATAGATTAAGAAAAAACTTCCATTAAAACAATGATCAATCCTTTAAGTTAGCATGTTATTTTGAAAAGCTTTAAGCTAAATGGTAAAAGATATATTAGCAGAGAAAGAGAAAGAAACATGTATTTTTTTATTAGTTCACAACCAACTATTGTTACATCTAGTCTTCCTGTAACATAGAGCTTTTCCTAACTCCAAAGACTCCCAAAGATTCAAGGACAATCAGCCTTTACAATGTGGCGATGGAGATAGTGACCAAGACAATAGCAAACCGCGTCAAGGTGATTCTCCCAGAGATTATTGATGAAGAGCATAGTAGTTTTGTCCAAGGTCACCCTCATTACGACAACAGCCTAATTGCCATGGAGTGTTCCCATTGGTTAAAGAAAAAGAAGAAAGGGAAAAAGGGATGATGGGTTTGAAGTTTGTTATGACCAAAGCATATGATAGGGTAGAGTGGCCTTTTGTCCATACATTCCTCCCCTCAATGGGATTCACGGAGCATCTGTGAAATACCATCATGAAGTGTGTCTCAACGGTCTCATATCAAACTCTTATGAACGGCAAGCCTATCAAGTATTTTTATCCAGAAAGAGGTCTTCGCCAAGGTGATCATATATATTTCTTCTTATTTATTCATTTTATATGATCATGTGTTGTTTGGTCTTCTCCACAACGCGGTCATTGTGAATCACGCACTTGGGCTGAAAATTACTAGAAGCACTTCAAATATCATGCACCTCCCGTTTTTGGATGATAGGCTCTTTTTCTCTTAAGCTAATCAACAGGAAGCCACAACCATATTGGGCATTCTAGACATCTATAAAAAATATTTGGACAAGTTGTTAACATGAACAAATCTGAAGCCATTTTTAGTCTAAATGTGCTTGCAGTCGATAGAAAAATGACCAGTAACCTGATTAGAGCAAAGATTGTGGATTCTCATATTAGGTACCTTGGCCTCATTGTTGTCTTTTAAAGGTCAAAAATGATTATCTTCTCTTTTGTTAAGGACCATGTCTGGAAGAAATTGAAGAGATGGAAAGAGAAATTCCTTTCCAGGACAAGGAAGGAAGTACTCATTAAAGTAGTGTCCCAAGCAATACCCAAATATGTGATGAGCTGCTTCAAAATCCCGGACGAATGTTGCAAAGAAATTGAGAACATGATAGCACATTTTTGGTGGGGCTCAAGAGGTGGTAAGATGCACTGGTTGAATTGGTAAAAGATGTTTGTCTTAAAGGATAAGGGTGGCATGGGTTTTAGAGGTTTTATTGACTTCAACAATGCCTTCCTCAGAATACAATGTTAGTTGTTGATCACTGATGAAAATTAACTAATAGCTAAGATTTTTAAAAGTAGATATTATCCTAGAGGATCCCTTTAGGAGGCAAATCTGGGGTAGCAGAAAAGGCATGCTTGGCGGATCATCCTTTCCAATAGGACATAAGATAGAGTTAATAATGGATTCAAGATTAATATTTGAGGTGTTAACAGGCTATCGAATCAGGCTAGATTCAAATTTTTCAACCATGTCTGTTTTTGGACCTAATGCAACAATTAGTGAACTCATTGATGGGGATTTAAAGTCTTGGAAAACTGAGTTGATCCAAGATATTTTTAACAATTTTCAGGGGCAGTAAATCACTAGCATTCCCCTTACTTGGAGCCTCCATGAAGATAGAATTTTATGGCATAGTCAAAAAACGGCCATTACTCTAGTAGATCAGCTTATCACTTGCTAACCAACCAAAGACTCCTAAATCAACCAGAAACTTCATCCTCCCAAGGTACCCTGTGGTGTAAGATCTGGAAGGCTCCTGTTCCCAACAGGGTTCACAATTTTTTATGGCGCCTATCCAAGAAAATTCTGCCAACCAGACACAATTTTGTTCAAATGTATAAAGAATTGTCTCTTAACAAGGTAATCTTTTAGATGGATGCCAAAATGGTTGTTGACTATGTGAATGGAACTTGTAGCTTAGCTATTATAGATAATTTTATTTTAGACTGCATAAACTTGTTAGCTTTAGTAGAAAACAATATTGTTAGATTTATTAGCCGCAATTGTAATTCAGCAGCCCATGACTTAGCTCATGTTGCCAAACGCTGTGGTAACCGTTCTTGGTTGGGAAATGCCTTAATTTCCTTGGATTGTCCATCCTTTTTCTCTGCTTTATGCATCTAATATAAGCATTTGAACATAAAAAAATAGAGTTTTTCCTTATTCACTTGAAAGACTTGATCTACTATAATCAACTGGTAAAGTAACTATTTTAAACACTTCTTCGAGTGTTTAGTATTGTTTTTCAAAGCCTCATTAGACTTTGTATTATAATAACTCATCAAACAACCAAAATGACAAATTCTAGATTCCTTAAGATTTAGCAACATGCTTCTTGTGTTAAGTATTGTTCTTGCCTCTCTAGGATATATAAGTAATGTCAGATTGTTCTTGCCTCTCTAGTAGAACCCTTACTCAGGTTGTTTGAGTATTATTCTTCTGTCTCTCTAGGATATATAACTAATGTTCCTCCGCCTATCTAGGTTCTACTAGAAACCTTCTAGTCTTTTCGACACTCATGGTTGGAGCCTTTTTGAGGAACAAAATATTTACCTATATGTCCAGAATGACTTTTAAACATAAGTGGATGCAACCAATGTGCCAAATTACGTAAGGTTGAGTTTGTGTTTGAATTGAATGCGAAGTATTTTTTTTTAGGATTTTAACTCTCTTCATAGAGAATATACAATTTAAATTCTACATCACTCGAAGTATATAATAACTCTTAGAAAGTTGATTGTATTGATGCGTACTTGATTGATTTACAACAAGTAATAATCACTCTCATCTAACACAATTTCATCCAAGCTTAAATTGTTCAAGGTTTGTTTTTTCAGAATGTAGCATTTGCCTTTTGATTTTCTTCTTTTTTCCCTTATATGGAAATTGTCTAATATTAAAATATTGTCAGATTTTATAAACTATTGGCATTTACATTTCTCTCGTTAGTTACTCGTACAAAGTGAAAAAAATTCTTCTCATGAGATGGACATTCATCAAATTTATAAGTTTATTTGACTTTTACAACCTCGTTATTTGAAATGAAGTTTATTTTGTAGACCTTGAGAAAAGAGTCTTTAGATAGAAGTACAAGGATCTGTTGACATAGTTTACGACATTAGTGTGGGACATTTCATTAGAGGTTGTCATTGTACGACTAGTGAAAATGCTCCAATAATTTTATTGCTTTGGTCATGACTGTAATGAGTTAAATAAGATGTTACTTGTAGCACAAGTTTGTAAGTTGGCTCTATATAAAGTTGTCGCGTCGAATTTCGGATGTCAAGCTATTGACTAGCGTTGAATCACTAAATTTAAATCACGACTGAACTTTTAATTTTTCGGGGAAAAAGGAAAAAAGTTCTAAATTACCTTGAAAAGAGATTTTAGGTTCGAAAGTCGATTATGCGAGGGGAAGGTATTAGCACCCCTCACATCCGTTGTACTCAACGGGAACCTCTTAGTTGGCTTAGGCTAAAAATGTTTTTTTGACGTTTTGCTTGCACGCTTAATTATATATATATGTAATTGAACAAGTAAATAAAATGTGAGGTGAAGAAAGAGATAAAAACAAACGAAATTGAAAAAGAGAGAAAAGATTTTTTAATAATGGGCTTGACAAGACGTCGATCTTGCTCCTACGTATCTCCCGGTAGTCGGAGAATTCAAAGCTTACGTAGTTCTTGAAAAAAGTTTGAAAACGCACAAAGGCGTGAAACGTTTGAATGATAAAGGAGACAAGCGCACATTAAGGCGGTAAACTCGCACAAGGCGTAAAAAGACGAACGCACATTAAGGCGATAAACTCGCACAAGGCGTAAAAAGACGAACGCACATTAAGGCGATAAACTCGCACAAGGCGTAAAAGTTGAAAGAAAACGTGCAAAGGCACGACAAGTTCGGATTGACCACAAGGGCCAAAATGACAAACGCACGAAGGCGTACAATGTTTGAATTGACCACGGGGGCCAAGAAAAGTTTAAAATGGTCACGGGGGACCAAAAAAGGTTCAAATTGGTCGCGAAGGACCAAGAAAGGTTCAATTTGGTCGCGAGGGACCAAGAAATGTTAAAATTGGTCGCGAGGGACCAAGAAAGGTTCAATTTGGTCGCGAGGGACCAAGAAAGGTTCAAATTGGTCGCGAGGGACCAAGAAAGGTTAAATTTGGTCGCGAGGGACCAAGAAAGGTTAAATTTGGTCGCGAGGGACCAAGAAAGGTTAAAGTGCGTTGGACACTTTGAAAATAGAATGACAATTGTCCGAGCAACGAGACATACGTCAAGCATTCGTACAACCGGGGAAAGGAGAGACATACGTCAAACCACCCTTTTTCATTCCAGTTTTGTTTGAAATTGAGAAAACGTATTTTTGGGGAAGCTAGAAAAGAATGACGATCGTCTAAGCAACGAGACATACGTCAAGTGTTTATCCGATCGGGGAAAGGAGAGACATACGTCAAACCACCCTTTTTCATTCAAACTTTGTTTGAATTTTAAGGAAAAAAGTATAAACGGTCAAAACGCTCGTTTTTAGAACTCAAAATGAAAAGAAAAGAAATTGTTCAAATTAGTTGTTGCAACCAAAATGAACAAGCTTGTTTGGTTATTGAAACGAGAAAGAAAATATTTTTGTTGTTTTCGTTGATTTTTGTTTGGTTGGTTTGGAAGGACAAGGTCCTTTGCCTACATACCCAAATGGGATCAAAACCGATGTAGTTCGGGCTTAAAAAAGCCGAGTGATTTGTTATGTTGTTTTTAAAACTTGAAAATATTTGTGAAAGATAAAATGAGCCAAAGTGGCGAGCGAATAAAGCTTGATTAATTTAAAAATGCAAAAATAAAGTCTGATATGATTAAGATCGATTGAAATTTGATTAAAATAAAATTGCTTGGTTTGAAATCCAAGGCTTTGTTAATGAATAATATTTTTTGATGAAGTTTTGAATATTTGAAATGTTTTTGGTTTTTTATGATTTTTTTTTTTTCTTGGAGTTAAAAAAGAAAATAAGCGCGATAAAATAAACTAAACGCGAGAGAATAATAAATAAGAAATGATTGTTGGATCAAAAAATAAAAAGATTTTTGCTTTTGGAATATGAATTAAACTAAGAAAATAAAATATAATGCAATGCATATTTAAACATTTTGTTCCTAAATGCATGTATATTCTAATGACATAGAAAAATGCAAAATAAAACGAAAAATTAGAAATAAAAAATAAAATGCATGAGATGATATGATAAGTAAATAAATGGGATGTTAAAAATAAAAGAACAAATAAAAAGGAAATAATAATAAAAAGGAAAATAAATTGCAAAGAAAATAAATAAAAGAAATAAAATAAAGAGGTGTAAAAATAAACCTGGGGGGGTGCTGGTAGTGAAAAACTGATCAGATTTGAAAGAAAAGGCCCAAAAGCATTGGGCTTTCGTAAATTAATCTGGGCCGTCTGATTAATCAGACGGCCCTGATTAGATCACAGGGAAATTAAAATCAGGGCCACATGATTAAAATCAAAGGGGCCTGGATTACGTGGGTGTACGCTAACGCGTACACCCTGCTACACAGGAACGGGGAGGGGTATAAATACCCTTCTCCCCTCATTTCTCCTCATTTCCTCACAATTTCCTCTCTCTTCTTTCACTCTTCTCTCAACCGATCCCCTTTCTTCTCCCACCTCTCTCCTCTTTCTAAAAAATCTGGCCGGCCAAGGGGAGGCTCCGGCGTGGTGGCCGCCGGCCAACGCGGCGGCGCCACCGCGCCGGAAAGTTAAAAACACCCCTTTTCAAAAATTTTTTCTTCCTTTCCTACATCCTTTTCCTTTCTAAACCCAAATCCGAACCTATTTTTTCGAAAATCCTCACCAAAACGTGTAGATCTAGGTTTTTTAAAAAAACAAAAAAACACCTTTTCTTTTGTTTTTTGCTTCGGTTTTGCTAGCTTCTTGTCCGTGTGTGTGCGTCTGTTCAGGGGGTTTGTGTTTGCGTGAGTGGGTGTTCTTTACGTGTTTGTGTGTGTGCTTGCGTGTTGTGGTGTGCGTGGTACTGTACGGTATGTGCGTGAACGTGTGTGTGAGTACTGTACGCGTGTTGTGAGCGTGTGTGGGTGTTGGGACGTGGGGGGAAGTTTGGGTTAGGCAGCTGGGTTGATGCTTGCGTGAGTACTGGGTTTGGGGCTGGTTAGTTGTGTTGTGTTGTGTTGTTTAAAGGGCTGTTGCTGGGACGTGTTGTTTGGGCTAGCTGTTACTGGGACGTGTTGTTTGTATGGGTTGAGGTTTTGTGGTGGTATGTTGGTGTTAGGGGCGTATTTGTGGGTTTGTGTTAGGTTTAGGTGCTTGCTATGTTGTTGCTAAAAAGATCCAGTTTTGATAAAAAATTTTCCCCTAAATTTCTTCTCCTTTTTTCTTATGTTTTGAGTCCTGTTAAATAGAGAAAGATTGAGCTGCTTGTCATACTTCTTGCAAGTTGCAGATCTTTGGATAAGATTTTTGAGGATATGGATAGAATTTGTGATGATGATTTTGGAGGATTGTGATGATGAAAAATCCCAGTGAAAGGGGCGCTGCAGTGCTGTTGGCCTGGCTTGATTGTTTGACTGTTGACTTGGACCAAAAAATAAATAGAAAATAATAATAATAATAATAGTAATAAATAATAATAATGATAATAATAATACAAAAAGGAATAAATAAATGATAATAATGGTAATAATAAAAATAACAATAAATGACAATAAATAATAAAAACTGAAATTAAAAGTAAAGATAAAAAGTAATAAAATAAAATAAATAAACGAGACAAAAATGACATGAGGTATTTTAAAATACCTCCCTGCCGAAATTTCGTCTGAAACGACGAAAATTCTCGGCTTTTTTAAAAAAATGAATAAAACGAAACAATGAGTAAAATGAGACGAAAATGGGTCAAAAAATGGGGTATGACAGATGCCCCTATTTAAGTTTCTTCGCTACGGAGATTAAAAGCGAAATTTTGATTCGACGGGTCGAAGAAACTTAAATACAGAGTACGCCATTTTTTGACCAATTTTGGACAGTAAAATGTTATGGATGCGATGCCATGTATGCAAATGCAAGATGATAAAGATGACCTGATTGGGGACAAAACAGAGACAAAAGGATACCCGAGTTCGTTAAAGAAACGGGATCCGACTCTATTAGGGATAGTGTTCCACTGGGGAAAAGAGGTTAGCCGTTTGGGTTATTGCCGAACTGTTCACTGGGGAGAGTGGGCAATTAACCACGGGAACCAAAAAGGGTAAAATGTCAGCTGTTCGGGTTAAATTCCGAACTGCCACTGACGACAAGGATTGAATGTAAAGGTCAGCTGTTCGGGTTAAATTCCGAACTAACACTGAATGATGATAAAACAAGGGTATAAAAGTCAGCTGTTCGGGTTAAATTCCGAGCTACTGATGACAAGACAATGAAGGTAAAAGTCAGTCGTTCGGGTTAAATTCCGAACTACCACCGAGGATAAAACAAAGTCAGCTGTTCGGGTTAAAATCCGAACTACCACTGAGGATAAAAACAAAATCAGCCGTTCGGGTTAAAATCCGAACTACCACTGAATGAGAAACAAGAAGGTTAAAAGGTCAGCTGTTCGGGTTAAAATCCGAACTGCCACTGACGACAAGGAAATAAATGTCAACTGTCGGTTTGTTCCGACCTGCCATTGACGACAAGAAAATAAATGTCAACTGTCGGTTTGTTCCGACCTGCCATTGACGACAAGGAAATAAATGTCAACTGTCGGTTGTTCCGACCTGCCATTGACGACAAAGAAATATAAAATGTCAACTGTCGGTTGTTCCGACCTGCCATTGACGACAAGGAAATAAAAAATGTCAACTGTTCGGGTTAAATTCCGAACTGCCATTGACGACGGGAAAATAAAATGATGTCAACTGTCCGGGTTGGTTACCGAACCGTTCATTGACAACAGGAAATAAAAGACATGTCAACTGTCCGGATTGGTTACTGGACCGTACATTGACGACAGGAAATAAAAGCATGTCAACTGTCCGGATTGGTTACTGGACCGTACATTGACGACAGGAAATAAAAGCATGTCAACTGTCCGGATTGGTTACTGGACCTTACATTGACGACAGGAAATAAAAGCATGTCAACTGTCCGGATTGGCTACTGGACCGTACATTGACGACAGGAAATAAAAGCATGTCAACTGTCCGGATTGGTTACTGGACCTTACATTGACGACAGGAAATAAAAGCATGTCAACTGTCCGGATTGGTTACTGGACCGTACATTGACGACAGGAAATAAAAGCATGTCAACTGTCCGGATTGGTTACTGGACCTTACATTGACGACAGGAAATAAAAGCATGTCAACTGTCCGGATTGGCTACTGGACCGTACATTGACGACAGGAAATAAAAGCATGTCAACTGTCCGGATTGGTTACTGGACCTTACATTGACGACAGTGAGGATGCGGCTGACAAGCCGTTCCTTACAGAATTGCCCCTTCAATTGGGGAGAAAGGATGCACAAGCTGTCCATTAAAGAACTTGCCACTTGGCACAACACTGGGGAATATGCACAAGCTGTTCGTTTGAACTGCCACTTGGCATAAAGCTATGATAAAAAAGATGCGCAAGCTGTTCGTTTGAACTGCCACTTGGCATAAAAGGGTGACATCACTTGACCAAACGGACCGGGGATGACACTTGGGGAATATTTACTGATGACTATGATGGGATGCCGAGCAAAGTCGGGCTTTGGTTATGATTTGGTATTTGTGAATAATGACTCACTGGGGAATGCCAATAAAATTGGGCTTTATTTTGTAACATCACTGGAGGATGACATTGGAGAAAAATGCAGATTGTTTATGATAGATTGGTAAGAAACGTGGTGGTTAAAGCAACCATGTACAGATGACATTGCAGTATGTTGCATGTATGAATGCGCATATGCATGAATGCGTGATCACATGATTTGTATGATTGTACAAACGTATGAATGCATGAATGCATGAATGTATGAATATACTAATGCATGACTCCCACTGGGGATGTTGTGTGAAAGATTGGCTTGCACTGGGGATACCCTAAATGTTTGTTAAGGAATTGCCCCTTGGTACAAGAATATAATGAAAGATTGCACAAGCTGTTCGTTAAAGAACTGCCGCTTGGCTTACAAGAAGGTGACATCAACAGATCAGACACGTTGGGGGTGACACTCGACTGTTTTGATTTATTGCATGACCGATAACTTGGTGAAACAAGATTTAGACCGGTAAAATGAAAAGTGGACCGACGTCGCATTGCAAACACTCGGTGATCTTTGATGGGGATGATGTCACAGGGAATACATCCAAAATGTTGACGGGGTAAAGCCGTAACTGTTGATGAGGAACATATACCTCATGGGGAAATTGTTACTTCACTGGGGAATCGTGCTAATCCACTGGGGACAAGAACTGGTGATTCCGCCGGGAATGCTTATGTTTTGTTGGGATGCCGAGCGAGGTCGGGCTTTGGTTGTGGTGCCGAGCGAGGTCGGGCTTTGGTTGTGGTGCCGAGCGAGGTCGGGCTTTTGGTTGGATGCCGAGCGAGGTCGGGCTTTGATTGCCGAGCGAGGTCGGGCTTTGATTGGGGTGCCGAGCGAGGTCGGGCTTTGATTGTAGTTGGATGCCGAGCGAGGTCGGGCTTTGATTGTATTTGGATGCCGAGCGAGGTCGGGCTTTGATTGTTTGGATGCCGAGCGAGGTCGGGCTTTGATTGTTTGGATGCCGAGCGAGGTCGGGCTTTGATTGGATGCCGAGCGAGGTCGGGCTTTGATGTTGGGTGCCGAGCAAGGTCGGGCTTTTATGTGGGATGCCGAGCGAGGTCGGGCTTTTATGTTGGAGGTGCCGAGCGAGGTCGGGCTTTGTTATGTGGGTGCCGAGCGAGGTCGGGCTTTATTATGGATTTGTGCCAATGATGATTGGGCTTTAGGGGTTGAGACTCCACTGGAGGGATGCCAATAAAAATTGGGCTTTATTTGTGGTTTCGCTGGGGATATAAGGATCATTTTGGAAGCATGATCGATATCCAGCCTTAGATGCCAACGGTGGTTGGGCTTTTGTGAGTAGGTGCCAATGACAATTGGGCTTTTGATTGTTTTGGACAAAGGTTGACTTCCTGGGGAGTTTGTTAATCCACCGGGGATTGGAACTGATGATTCCGCCGGGAATGCTACCTTCTTTGTCTTTCTGAATCGTCCTTTTGGGCTTTTGATTCACTGGGGATATTCCCTTTTGATTTACTGAGGGTTTCGCTGGGGAATCCCTTGAAAGAAGTCCAATGTGGGATAAACATATGTCATGTTTAACACTGGGGATAATGATTGGATGCCGAGCAAGGCCGGACTTTGATTGTAATTGGTGGGTGCCGAGCGAGGTCGGACTTTTAGATGATTGAATGCCGAGCGAGGTCGGGCCTTTTGTGATGTGGGTGCCGAGCGAGGTCGGGCTTTTTGTAATGTGGGTGCCGAGCGAGGTCGGGCTTTTTGTAATGTGGGTGCCGAGCGAGGTCGGGCTTTTATGTTTGGTTGCCGAGCAAGGTCGGGCTTTTTGTAGTGTGGATGCCGAGCAAGGTCGGGCTTTTATGTTTGATTGCCGAGCGAGGTCGGGCTTTGATGTTGGATGCCGAGCAAGGTCGGGCTTTTTGTAATGTGGGTGCCGAGCGAGGTCGGGCTTTTTGTGATGGATGCCGAGCAAAGTCGGGCTTTAATATGTGGATGCCGAGCGAGGTCGGGCTTTTTGGATGCCGAGCGAGGTCGGGCTTTTATGTTGGATGCCGAGCAAGGTCGGGCTTTTATGATTGGTTGCCGAGCGAGGTCGGGCTTTTAGTAATGGATGCCGAGCAAGGTCGGGCTTTGATGATTGGTTGCCGAGCAAAGTCGGGCTTTTAGTAATGGATGCCGAGCAAGGTCGGGCTTTGATGATTGGTTGCCGAGCAAAGTCGGGCTTTGATTATGTTTTGTGAGTGGGAATGCCAATGAAAATTGGGCTTCACTTGTAATTGTGTTTGTAAGGGCCAATGGAAATTGGGCTTTTTGTAGGAGATTGAGGAATGTCAATGACGACTGGGCCCTTTGTGAATTGTAAGGGAGTGCCAAGCATGGTTGGGCTTTTTGGACGATTGTGTACCGAGCATGGTCGGGATTTGTGAATGATTGGGCGCCAAGCATGGTTGGGCTTTTTGTGGGAGATTGTGAGGAATGCCAATGACGATTGGGCTTAATGTGAAATTGTAGTTGTGATCGCCAATGACAATTGGGCTTTTGATTGTGATTAGGTGCCAAACATGGTTGGGCTTTGGTTTGATATTGTGGGTGCCAATGAGAATTGGGCTTTTGTTGGTAATGTGGATTGGTCGGAAATTCCCGAATGCATGATTCCTATGAGATTTGCACATGTGATTTTGATGTTCCCATTAATCCCAGATTGCACTAAAAATTTGAAATAAATACCAAACACAAAATTTATCGTACAACTCAAGTTAATAATATGTTTATCAATGAACCAACCTATCACTCATTTAAGTTAAACAAATTGAATATTAATTGTGGGGGTATTGAACACTCATCCGGCAAGTTTGCTAACATTCCGATCGAGTTATGTGTCCATCTAATCATTGTTTCTAAAAGCATGAAAGCATTGATCACAAGGTCTTCGAGGGTTGTAATTTGGCTTGGTTACAAAAGAAATGTCATATGTGGGGAAATTGAATTCAAATGGCCAAGCAAGAGGAACATTCTTTCTAAATTACACCCTTCCTCCTTTATTCAATCATAACTCTTGGTGATTTACAAATGTTTTTCTTTGATCCTCGACAACTTTTTGATTTAGAGATTTTCTCTTTTTCTCTTTTTTTCTTTTTCTTTTCTTTCTTTTTTTGTTCTTGTTGTCAAGATCAATTAAGAAATTCACCATTCTTGACTTTCACAACCTCCTTTTTTTTCTCTTCAAAGATGATACCCTAATTGAATGTTCCTTCCTCTTTTGGCAGAGGACAATAATCATGAAGGTTAAGGGTTCAAAAATGAAAGTAAAAATATCAGAATTCAATAATGATTTAACTATGAACTGAATTTTTTTACAAACTCCGGCAATTTCATTAAGCAATTGAGCTTATGAGAATTGGCAGTCCATAGTTAATGATTCTGATTCATTAGGCTCAAAGGGGTTAACAAATACTCACTCCTCACAGGGTGGGCTATTTGTGGTCAAGTGTTTTCACTCATTTTCAAAAAAATGCCTTGATCCTATCAATGCTTTCGTACAATCTAAAACAACGCTCAGATTTAACATAACAAAATCGTGTTTAAACAAAAATGCCGGTCTCCTGCATATATAATGATTTTGAGGATTCCTCACATTTTGGCTGGTTCTAAATGGTTCACCGAATAAACATATTAAAAACGCAAGTTGCATGATATAACTTTTGTACTAAGTACGTATTCTCCTTTCAAGCTTAATCATGGAAAAAACAGGAAACATGTATCTTAGCTTTGCGCAAATTAATCAAATTCTATCACTACCATGCATTTGTGGTTGAATCATTGGATCAATCCATATGATGTGATTGGTTGCCGATCAAGGTCGGGCTTTGATTGTGGATTGTGCCAATGATGATTGGACTTTTTGATTGGGGAAAAGGCCGCAGTAGCCTGGGGGTTAGTAATCTCGGGTTGAGGTACCGAAATCCCTTGAAGAGTAGTGGGAATATAGATGAATTCCTCACCAAAGTCGAACGGCATGCCCCATGTACAAACGGGGGGATAGCTGCCCCTTGTTATATGTGCGGTTTGCTTTGGGACGTCGAGCCACTTTCCTTAATGGGATGACACGTAGTGTTGCGAATGAAATGCGAACACCGACGACTCAATTCGGATTGTACGAAATCCTTAGGGTAAAAAAAGGAAAGGAGTTTTGGACTCGAAGATGGACGTATGCATGATAATGAATGATGTATGTAAATGCATGAAAAATTTTGTTTTGCTTTACAAGGAAATTAAAAAGTGCAATTAATTTCCTATAAAGCAAAGTGATATGCGAAAATTATTTTCATGCATGTAAATGTATGCATATGCATGACATGTATGTTCAAAATTTCCCCCATCCTCACGTGTAGGCTCTAAAGATGAGATTTTCTAAAAAGGTCCCTAGAGATCACGGACCTCACAGGGAACTATTGTCGTCAATTGCAAATGCTCGCAAGACCTCAATATATTCCAAGTGAAATCTACTCTAGGCGGGGTTTTCGCATCTTCCCTACGAGACATACGTCAAGAGGATTTCCGCTACGCAACCACCATCCTATCTTAATTTTCTCTCAAGCTCGGGAATAGAGCCTCACACGTCCGGCATTAACCCGAACAATGTGGAGTAACATCGCTCAAGTAACCCCACAATATATATAACATGAATATAAAGCAAATATGAAACAAATACATATAAAGCAAATGATAAATAAATAATGATCACAAGGCATAAGCGTGCAAGCAAAACAAAGACACTTTAGCCTAAAAGCCAACTAAGATAGGCTTGACTTGTCCTACACGAAAACAAAGTGTTTAAGTGTTTATATTTCCCCAGTGAAGTCGCCATTTCTGTCGCGTCGAATTTCGGATGTCAAGCTATTGACTAGCGTTGAATCACTAAATTTAAATCACGACTGAACTTTTAATTTTTCGGGGAAAAAGGAAAAAAGTTCTAAATTACCTTGAAAAGAGATTTTAGGTTCGAAAGTCGATTATGCGAGGGGAAGGTATTAGCACCCCTCACATCCGTTGTACTCAACGGGAACCTCTTAGTTGGCTTAGGCTAAAAATGTTTTTTTGACGTTTTGCTTGCACGCTTAATTATATATATATGTAATTGAACAAGTAAATAAAATGTGAGGTGAAGAAAGAGATAAAAACAAACGAAATTGAAAAAGAGAGAAAAGATTTTTTAATAATGGGCTTGACAAGACGTCGATCTTGCTCCTACGTATCTCCCGGTAGTCGGAGAATTCAAAGCTTACGTAGTTCTTGAAAAAAGTTTGAAAACGCACAAAGGCGTGAAACGTTTGAATGATAAAGGAGACAAGCGCACATTAAGGCGGTAAACTCGCACAAGGCGTAAAAAGACGAACGCACATTAAGGCGATAAACTCGCACAAGGCGTAAAAAGACGAACGCACATTAAGGCGATAAACTCGCACAAGGCGTAAAAGTTGAAAGAAAACGTGCAAAGGCACGACAAGTTCGGATTGACCACAAGGGCCAAAATGACAAACGCACGAAGGCGTACAATGTTTGAATTGACCACGGGGGCCAAGAAAAGTTTAAAATGGTCACGGGGGACCAAAAAAGGTTCAAATTGGTCGCGAAGGACCAAGAAAGGTTCAATTTGGTCGCGAGGGACCAAGAAATGTTAAAATTGGTCGCGAGGGACCAAGAAAGGTTCAATTTGGTCGCGAGGGACCAAGAAAGGTTCAAATTGGTCGCGAGGGACCAAGAAAGGTTAAATTTGGTCGCGAGGGACCAAGAAAGGTTAAATTTGGTCGCGAGGGACCAAGAAAGGTTAAAGTGCGTTGGACACTTTGAAAATAGAATGACAATTGTCCGAGCAACGAGACATACGTCAAGCATTCGTACAACCGGGGAAAGGAGAGACATACGTCAAACCACCCTTTTTCATTCCAGTTTTGTTTGAAATTGAGAAAACGTATTTTTGGGGAAGCTAGAAAAGAATGACGATCGTCTAAGCAACGAGACATACGTCAAGTGTTTATCCGATCGGGGAAAGGAGAGACATACGTCAAACCACCCTTTTTCATTCAAACTTTGTTTGAATTTTAAGGAAAAAAGTATAAACGGTCAAAACGCTCGTTTTTAGAACTCAAAATGAAAAGAAAAGAAATTGTTCAAATTAGTTGTTGCAACCAAAATGAACAAGCTTGTTTGGTTATTGAAACGAGAAAGAAAATATTTTTGTTGTTTTCGTTGATTTTTGTTTGGTTGGTTTGGAAGGACAAGGTCCTTTGCCTACATACCCAAATGGGATCAAAACCGATGTAGTTCGGGCTTAAAAAAGCCGAGTGATTTGTTATGTTGTTTTTAAAACTTGAAAATATTTGTGAAAGATAAAATGAGCCAAAGTGGCGAGCGAATAAAGCTTGATTAATTTAAAAATGCAAAAATAAAGTCTGATATGATTAAGATCGATTGAAATTTGATTAAAATAAAATTGCTTGGTTTGAAATCCAAGGCTTTGTTAATGAATAATATTTTTTGATGAAGTTTTGAATATTTGAAATGTTTTTGGTTTTTTATGATTTTTTTTTTTTCTTGGAGTTAAAAAAGAAAATAAGCGCGATAAAATAAACTAAACGCGAGAGAATAATAAATAAGAAATGATTGTTGGATCAAAAAATAAAAAGATTTTTGCTTTTGGAATATGAATTAAACTAAGAAAATAAAATATAATGCAATGCATATTTAAACATTTTGTTCCTAAATGCATGTATATTCTAATGACATAGAAAAATGCAAAATAAAACGAAAAATTAGAAATAAAAAATAAAATGCATGAGATGATATGATAAGTAAATAAATGGGATGTTAAAAATAAAAGAACAAATAAAAAGGAAATAATAATAAAAAGGAAAATAAATTGCAAAGAAAATAAATAAAAGAAATAAAATAAAGAGGTGTAAAAATAAACCTGGGGGGGTGCTGGTAGTGAAAAACTGATCAGATTTGAAAGAAAAGGCCCAAAAGCATTGGGCTTTCGTAAATTAATCTGGGCCGTCTGATTAATCAGACGGCCCTGATTAGATCACAGGGAAATTAAAATCAGGGCCACATGATTAAAATCAAAGGGGCCTGGATTACGTGGGTGTACGCTAACGCGTACACCCTGCTACACAGGAACGGGGAGGGGTATAAATACCCTTCTCCCCTCATTTCTCCTCATTTCCTCACAATTTCCTCTCTCTTCTTTCACTCTTCTCTCAACCGATCCCCTTTCTTCTCCCACCTCTCTCCTCTTTCTAAAAAATCTGGCCGGCCAAGGGGAGGCTCCGGCGTGGTGGCCGCCGGCCAACGCGGCGGCGCCACCGCGCCGGAAAGTTAAAAACACCCCTTTTCAAAAATTTTTTCTTCCTTTCCTACATCCTTTTCCTTTCTAAACCCAAATCCGAACCTATTTTTTCGAAAATCCTCACCAAAACGTGTAGATCTAGGTTTTTTAAAAAAACAAAAAAACACCTTTTCTTTTGTTTTTTGCTTCGGTTTTGCTAGCTTCTTGTCCGTGTGTGTGCGTCTGTTCAGGGGGTTTGTGTTTGCGTGAGTGGGTGTTCTTTACGTGTTTGTGTGTGTGCTTGCGTGTTGTGGTGTGCGTGGTACTGTACGGTATGTGCGTGAACGTGTGTGTGAGTACTGTACGCGTGTTGTGAGCGTGTGTGGGTGTTGGGACGTGGGGGGAAGTTTGGGTTAGGCAGCTGGGTTGATGCTTGCGTGAGTACTGGGTTTGGGGCTGGTTAGTTGTGTTGTGTTGTGTTGTTTAAAGGGCTGTTGCTGGGACGTGTTGTTTGGGCTAGCTGTTACTGGGACGTGTTGTTTGTATGGGTTGAGGTTTTGTGGTGGTATGTTGGTGTTAGGGGCGTATTTGTGGGTTTGTGTTAGGTTTAGGTGCTTGCTATGTTGTTGCTAAAAAGATCCAGTTTTGATAAAAAATTTTCCCCTAAATTTCTTCTCCTTTTTTCTTATGTTTTGAGTCCTGTTAAATAGAGAAAGATTGAGCTGCTTGTCATACTTCTTGCAAGTTGCAGATCTTTGGATAAGATTTTTGAGGATATGGATAGAATTTGTGATGATGATTTTGGAGGATTGTGATGATGAAAAATCCCAGTGAAAGGGGCGCTGCAGTGCTGTTGGCCTGGCTTGATTGTTTGACTGTTGACTTGGACCAAAAAATAAATAGAAAATAATAATAATAATAATAGTAATAAATAATAATAATGATAATAATAATACAAAAAGGAATAAATAAATGATAATAATGGTAATAATAAAAATAACAATAAATGACAATAAATAATAAAAACTGAAATTAAAAGTAAAGATAAAAAGTAATAAAATAAAATAAATAAACGAGACAAAAATGACATGAGGTATTTTAAAATACCTCCCTGCCGAAATTTCGTCTGAAACGACGAAAATTCTCGGCTTTTTTAAAAAAATGAATAAAACGAAACAATGAGTAAAATGAGACGAAAATGGGTCAAAAAATGGGGTATGACAAAAGTCAAGGTGTTACTTGTAGCACAAGTTTGTAAGTTGGCTCTATATAAAGCTAAGTACTTTGTGATATAACATAATGAGACATTTACCAACTTAACAAGTGGTATCAGGAGCTATAAGGGGTCTTGTGAAGTCTCTATCTCCAAAAGAAAAATGCAGTTTTGTCGAGAGAGAGAGAGAGGGAGAGTTAGTTACTGTGGTTTAAGAGTTTGTTACGGCGGAGGAAGTTTGTTACAGTTCTCAGTTACGGTGATAACAACTATCTTCATCTCCTACTTTGCAGTCATGACGGAATCAACTTCATTTCTTCAATCTGCTATCCCAAAATTTGATGGTTTCTATGATCATTGATCAATGTTGATGGAGAATCTACCTCGTTCCAAAGAATATTGGAACCTTATTGAACATGGCGTCACAGTTGCACCACCAAATGCAACACCGGAGCAAAAAAGACTTGCAGATGAAAGCAAGCTTCGTGATTTGAAAGCAAAGAATTATCTCTTTCAATCCATAGATCGCTCAATCATGGAGACAATTCTTGTTCGTGACACTGCAAAGGATATATGGGATTCCATGCGTAGAAAGTACACTACCAGAAAATTGTCATTTAGTGACCGAGTTAGAAACCGAAAAAAATTGGTCACAATAGTGACCAATTTTGAGACTGTAAATATGGAAACTTTCAGTCACGAATAATTAGTTTCTAAATCGGTCACAAAATTATTTTAGATACCCTTTTAGAGACAGATATATCAGCGACCGAATAATCAGTCTCTCAATAAAAATTTAAATTAAATTAAAAATCTACTTTTTCGGTCTTCACTCGCTACAACTACTCTAATTTCACTTTGTTCCTTTTTATTTTCTCTCGCCTGAGAAAAATTTAACCTAGCCGCTCCCCCTCTCTCTCTAATATCACCACCGTTTTGCATCTTTCTCAGCCAGATCCGGCCACCACTCTAAGAGATCGTAGAAAAAGATTTAATTTTCGAGACCCCCTTCACGAGATGTATCATCTGGTTCAATCAGTTTTCCAATAGGAGCAACTTCATCGTTGCTCTCCTCCTCTATTTCGCTGTGGTGTCCTCTCCTTCAAAGGTTAGTCTTCTTTTCTTCTTTCGCTCAGTTTATTCTTGAAACCTAAAGAGCCATAATTTTTATTTAAAACCCTAACTTCCTTCTTTGTTTTTATACAAAAATTGCTCAGATTAGGTATGGCCTTTAAATGGATAAGCTGTTTAATGAACTCAAAACTTGTGCTTTAGTGGATGTCGATGGTTTCAATCCACTTCACACCCGAGGTATTTTTTCTCTTTAGTTTTTATAATTTATTTTAATATTTAACTTTTTTAATGCAAATTTATTTCATAACGTCGTGGAAATATTTATGGATTTATTCCAATTGGTTGTAGTTAAATCCAGATTTAATTTCTAATAGTTCATCTCTTTTATTCCAATCATTTTAATTCCTTCATATACTGGAATCAATATATGAATATGATTTCTTTCATGATTATATTAGTAGCTTCGAATTGATTTTGGTCTTTGAAAGTAATGTAAGCATTTTTCTCTTTGACAAAAGAAGCATGCATTTGTCTTTAAGGAGTAGTGTAACCAACAAATACGCATAAATTTAGGTTGGGATACCTTCGTCCGAGACCAAACTCGGAACCTCATAGTTGTGTGTAAGTTTTTGTGGTGATTGTCACTTCGTCTGCATACCCAAGAAAATAAATGTTTGTTGTAACTTAAGTTTTGATAATGACATTTGTTTTTATTACTTATGGTTTTTCCTTTTTAAATATGAAATATGGACAGAAGTGTTAATAGATTATTGTTGTAGTTTGGATTTAGCATGTATGAATCTGAGTGGTGAATGATGGATTGAGTGTGACCTTAAACATGTTTCAGTGGAGGGTTGGACTTGAACACCTTTCTTTTGGTTCTTTTAATAGTTAAAAGTTAAGGAAAGTGGTAGTGAATTTAATAGAAATAATTGTTAATAACCGAATGAAACTATGTTGAGGGTATATTTGGATTTGTTGTATTTAAAAAATGTTAGAGATACTTTTGGTTAAACTATTGATAATAATACGATTTTTTAGAATTTCTAAGGTCATCGGAGTTTCTTGATTTTCTATTTCAATTTTTGGTATCATCTTTTACATTGTTTGTTAGCTGGTTTGTTGATGTCTATCAATTGTTATAGGAAAAACAATGAGCTCTGAGAGGATGTTGTTGACACACTTTGTTGTTTGGCTCATGCCCTTGTTAAGGATTTCAAGATTTTTATATCCGCAAAAGACTGAACTGACGACTTCATGTTCAGGTTGTTAGTGATCCGCTAGATGATTTGGACAGTGATCCTTATGAAGTTGGATATGATGCTCACGAAATCAATGGCCATTAGGTATGCTCTTGTGATAGTTATAAAGTTTTTATCCTTTTATTATTGCCTTGGGCCATTTAGGAATATATCTGCTGAGTTTATATCAATTGACTTTGAAATGAAAATTTAAACTGATCTAGGAAAGTTGGTTTTTATATGCTACCTTATCTTTTGAAGGTATATGGTCTTTAGACTAAGCATTGAACCCTGTTTATTCTAAAACTAGACTTATAATCCTAATTGAATTAAAGAGTTAACCATGACAATAACTAAATTAATTATGAAGGGATAATCAAGGATACCTTGTGGTTGTGATTTTAGAAACTATGCACTATGTTTACAAGTAATACATATGAGTATAATTAAGAATTTAGATTCTTGGTTATGTATCTTCATCTAATTATTTTATCCTACTCAAGAATTTTTCAAACTCTGAATTGATGTCTAGTGTTTTTTTAACCTATTTTAGAAATCTCATGCATTATTGCATAAAGTAATGGTAAATAGTAGGGAATAAATGGAGAAGAAAAGAAGCAACATTGCTTCACTTACCATGTTCACTTATCATTCTCCACTACCAATGTACCTTTTAAGTGTTAAAGTTTTACTGTTGTCACCACTATTAGGTGATTTTATTATTTCTCTAAAGGGCATACATCTAGAGACATTCAAAACTATTACTTTTATTTGTATTATCATGATAGAAAGTTGACTTCATTGGTACAATACTACTCATCTATGATAATATTCTTTGTTGTTCCTGTGTTGATCTTCTTTTGGTGCTGGTTTGAATGTTTCAGGACTCTAGTGCAAAATTCGTTTTAGATGCAAGGAGCTCTTTTTGACTTGGATGTGTGATGTTGGTGAATCTTCATTGATACAAGAGCATTTTTCAGAGCCTTAGGTGTTTCTGCCATTATAAGTGACTTTGGAATTTAGTATATTTTCTTTTAGTTGTAGGCTAGTTCAATTTTGTGCCATGGCATTAGGTGTTTTCTAGCATGCTATTTGCTCCCTCCTGGCTTTACTTTATAATAACTATGTACTATGTGTTGATGACACTATGTTACCTGAATTAGCTGATTAATAAATTTGCCCTTGTCTTTTTTTAAAAAAACAATGTTTGAATGTCTTTGGCGTGTATGACATCTTTGAGAGAGATTAAATATGTTTTAAAAGTGTTTTCATAATGTTTTGGACTGTTAATGAAGATTTTCTTTTAAAAAAAATCAGCATTTAGACATTCAGTTCAGAACAGTCACTAAATCAGTCACTAGAATCTGTTGCAAATTCGGTCACTAAAGAACAGTCGCAAAATCAGTTTCTAATAGTCGTCACAGAAACAGTCGCTGAATTTCAGTCGATATAACAGTCACAATGGATCAGCGACCAGCGAATTAGCGACTCTTATTTTTGGTCACTATTTCAGTCACTAAATTTGTTAGTGACCGATTTTGATGCTATAGCGACTGAAAATTCGCTATAGCATCAATTGCAAACTCTTCGTCGTGAATTTGAAGTTCTTGCCATGAAAGAAGGAGAATATGTGAATGAATATCTTTCAAGAAGTCTTGCAATTGCGAATCGCATGACTGCACATGGTGAAAGATTGGAACATACTGTGATTGTGGAGAAAGTGTTGCATTCTATGACTTCTAAATTTAACTATGTTGTTTGCTCGATTGAAGAATCCAATGATATTACCATGCTCACCATTGATGAATTACAGAGCAGTCTTCTTATTCATGAACAAAGAATGCAGTCTCAACTTGTTAAAGAAGAAGAACAGGCTCTGAAAGTTTCTGGAAGAGGAAATGGGCGTGGAAGTGGAGGAAGAACTGGATTCAGAGGACGTGGAAGAGGAAGACAAACCAAAAATTTCATTGAGTGCTTCAAGTGTCACAAGTTGGGTCATTATCAAAGTGAATGTCCAACTTGGGGTGAAAATGATGCCAATTATGCTGCTTTTGATGATAGGGAAGAGATGTTGCTCATGGCACAATAAGAAGGCATGAATCAAGCTAAAGATGAGGTATGGTTCTTAGATTCTGGATGCAGTAATCATATGGTATGATCCAAATATTGGTTATTTGATTTTGATGATAGCTTTAGATCTTCTGTAAAACTGGGGAATGACTCAAAGATGCATGTTATGCGAAAAGGGAACTTGAAATTATTCATTGGAGGAATTGTTCAGGTTATCTCAAATGTTCATTACTTACCTGGATTAAGCAATAATCTCTTGAGTATAGGCCAACTCCAACAGAAGAATCTGACTATAGTGTTTCAGAAAGATTTTTGTTAAGTGTTTCATGAAGAAAAAAGGTTAATCATGTCAACATAGATGTCTTTTAATAGTATGTATATCATCTATGCTCCTGTAATCATTCCATTGTGCTTGAAAGCTTCAAATATGAATGAAACTCAATTGTGGCATGATAGATATGGCCACTTAAGTTACAAAGGTCTGAATACCTTGGCAAAGAAGGAAATAATAAGTGATTTACCTACGTTGAAGGAAGAATTCAATGTATGCTCTGATTGTATGATGGGAAAGCAACATAGAGAAGGCATTCCTAAGAAAGCAAAATGGAGAGCTACAATGAAGCTTGAACTGATTCATAGTGATATGTGTGGACCTATCAATCCACAATCTAATGGTGGAAATAGGTACTTCATCACCTTCACAGATGATTTTAGTAGAAAAAATTGGGTTTATTTCTTGCATGATAAGGCAAGTGCTTTTGAAGTGTTTAAGAAGTTTAAAGCTGCAATTGAAGGAGAATCAGGATGTAAAATTATGTGTTTAAGAATTGATAGAGGAGATGAGTTTACATCTAATGCTTTTAATGAGTTCTGCAGCACTCAAGGTATTAAGAGACAGCTAACAACTGCTTACACACCTCAACAAAATGGTGTGTAAGAAAGAAAGAATAGAACACACATGAACATGGTGAGATGCTTGCTCACATGGAGAAATGTACCTAAGATGTTTTGGCCTAAAGCAGTTAAATGGGCAACTTATGTACTTGAATATAAGCCCAACTTTGTCTGGAAAAGACATTACTCCAGAAGAAGTATGAAGTAATATGAAGCCCACCGTGAAGCACTTCAGGGTATTTGGATGCTTAGCTTTTGTGCATGTTCCAGATGTTCATAGAAAGAAGCTATATAACAAAAGCATAAAGTGTGTAAATCTAGGTGTTAGTGAAGAATCCAAAGCCTATACGATGTATGATCCAGTTGAAAAAAAAAAAGATAATTATTAGTAGAGATGTTGTGTTTGAAGAATCAAAAGGTTGGAATTGGGATGAGAAGACCAAAACAAGAATGATAGAGATGGAAAGCAACACTGATAGTGGAGAAAACAATAATAATGGTGGAAACAATGAAGAACCTGGTGAAGAAAGTGAAAATGAAATACCTAGCTATAATGAATCATCAAGCAATGAAAGTACTGGTGAGGAGGAGAATGAATCTGAGAGCAATGATGAAGTACCTCCTAGCAGGATAAGGAAGAAGCATAGCTACTTGGAAGACTATTTAACTGGTCAAGAGATGGAAGAGCAAGTAGAACAGCACAATCTAGTTGTCTTCAATAGTAATAATGATCCAGTCATAAATGAAGAAGCTATCAACCATGAAGAGTGGAGAATAGCAATGGATCAAGAAATCGAGTCTTTTGAGAAGATAAATACATGGGAACTCACCAACTTACCTTCAGGAGCTAAGAAGATAGGTGTCAAATGGATCTACAAAACTAAGCTGAATATAAAGGGGAAAGTAGAAAAGTATAAGGCAAGCTTGTAGCTAAGGGCTACTCTCAGCAATATGGAATAGACTACAATGAAGTGTTTGCACCAGTTGCAAGATGGGACACCATAAGAACATCTTTGGATGCATGCAAGAGTTGGAATATATATCAGTTAGATGTGAAGAGTGCTTTTCTGCATGGAGAGTTAGCAAAAGATGTGTATATAGAGCAGCCTGCAGGATATCAAAAAGGAGAAAGTAGTGAGGTGTAAAACTCAGAAAGGCTTTATATGGCCTGAAACAAGCACCAAGAGCATGGTATAGTAAGATTGAAGCCTATTTCTATCAAGAAAACTTTGAAAAATGTCCTCATGAGCATACTCTATTTGTGAAATATATTGAAGGGAAGATCTTGATTGTCAGTCTGTATGTGGATGATTTGATATATACAGGAAATTGTGAAGAGTAATTTGAAGATTTTAAGTTCTCCATGAAGAAGAACTTTGATATGACAGATTTGGGGAAAATGAGATACTTTCTTGGAGTTGAAGTAACTCAGAATGGTAAAGGAATTTTCATTCATCAGCAGAAGTATTCTAGAGAAATCTTGTCTAGGTATGAAATGGAAGAATGCAACTTGGTGTGCAATCCCATTGTGCCTGACAACAAGCTCACAAAGGATGAGGGTGGAAAAAGTGTTGATGCAAACAATTTCAAGCAAATGATAGGATGCTTAATGTACCTTCTAGCTACAAGACCTGACTTAGCTTATTCAGTTTCTTTGATAACTAGATACATGGAGAGGCCTACTGAGATGCATCAAGCTTCAGCAAAGCGCATTCTCAAGTATCTTAAAAGTACAATAAATCTTGGAGTTTTGTATGAGAAAGGGAAATTGAACTGTGAACTTGAGGGGTGGTCTGACTCAGACTATGCAAGAGATTTAGATGACAGAAAGAGTACCTCAGGATATGTTTTCAAGCTAGGATCTGGAGCATTGTCCTGGTCATCTAAAAAGCAACCTACTGTTACTCTCTCAACCACTGAAGTTGAGTTTGTGGCAGCATCCTCTTGTGCTTGTCAGGCTATATGGCTAAGAAAGATCCTCCAACATCTTGGTCAGACACAAAAGATTTGTACTAAGATCTATTATGATAATAGCTCATCTATTAAGCTCTCCAAGAATCCAATTATGCATGGAAGATGCAAACATATAGATGTCAGATATCACTTCTTGAGAGACCTTACAAAGGATGGTATAGTTGAGCTGGTGCATTGCAACACAGAGAGCCAAATAGTAAACATATTCACTAAACCTATGAAGTTGGAAAGTTTTGCAAACTGAGAGCAAAACTTGGAGTTTGTGGTTTTTATAAGCTGGATTGTTAACTGTTTTAGTGTATTTGTGTGTTTAGACTTGTTTTTTATGTTAAGATCCTTTAATCTGAAGCTTTTGAGGAAATTTAGATTAAGGGAGTGTTTGTAATGAGTTAAATAAGGTGTTACTTGTAACACAAGTTTGTAAGTTGGCTCTATATAAAGCCAAGTACTTTGTGATATAACATAATGAGACATTTACCAACTTAATAATGACTTTATAGGTTTACCAAAAGATATTGTGTAGAACTTGAACCAAATATTCATTTACTCAATAGGTGTACATTTTGTTGAGTTGGACATTTTGGTAGAGGATTTTTCTCGAGAATTTTCTTCATTTTTTTATTACCAGATAGTAAGCTACCAAATGTTGTCATCAAAGCAACCATATCATGGTTTCTTACAACATTTTCATCCTACGACAACACCAAAAATTGTTACAAAAACCAAAAAAAATCGTTTCGGTTGGATACTAGAACGGTTTCTTGTCGTGGCAAACCGAGGTGCTGTCTTAACAATACACAACAATTTTGATATCAAACAGGAACAGGGTTAAGAAATCCGTAGTATTAGATTCCTTTTAAGAACGGTTTTCGAAGCCTACAACTACAAAATCAGATAAGCGTTGCATATGTGACTCTACCAGAACAGTTTTTTTACCTTCCAAAATTTAGGCGTTGTCCTAGAGTCAAAATGTTTTAGTGAATTTGATAGAAAGTACTTATGTTGTTTATTACTTTATCTCATACTTAGTATATGAACAAGACAATCATTTCTAGTGACACATTGATAAATATCAGATGATTATTTCTAGTTATAACATATGATCTTATCTCAGTTGCTTATTGATTGGATATGTCACCCACACACTTAGTAAAACAGACAACATATATATTGTTCTTCCTATTTTCATTATCATCAAAACATCAAAGATAGATATTTACAAATACGACTTAGACAACGAATATTAGATTTTATTATTTGATTTAGAAAGAAATTGACAATTTTTACCTAAAAAGAAGATGTGTAAAAATTTGAGAAAATGATGTATATGATTTTTCTAGGGTAGTTTCCTTTTATTATATTGATAGAATATTATAGTCTTGAATATATAACATATCACAATAAACCCATTCCCCCTTGCTTTTGTTTTCTTTTTTAATATCAATAAATATTTTGAGCTAATGCAATTGATTGTAAGATTTTTGGGGTGCCAACATATAGTTGAGATGTCAGAAAGCTATGGACATAAATCGATACATATGTATTAACGAAATTAATATTATGGCTCGTTATAGATGATATATATGGAACAAAGAACGATTTGTTCTTGACTATGATTATCATTTTTTACAAAAAAAAAAAAAAGGGAATTATGATTTTCATTAAAGAAATTATCAAACATCTTAATCATTTCTAGTTGTCATGGTTTAAAAAACCTATTTACCTCGGGTAACAAAAATGTCCAAATGTAACTCTTCAATGGTTTCAATAGCCATTATCCTCACAATTAGTTAACCAATTTGCCCCATGGTCATTATATTTTTTTATTGTACACTATATTTTATCTAATCAAGATCTTTATTCTTCTCACATCAATCATGTCTCATAGACATTATAAATAGTTGTCGATTAAAATTATATTTCATAAGAAACTATTGGTTGTAGCTAGGATGAAAACCAATTTGTTTATTTTATTGTGCTTTTATGCCTTTATTCTTATCTCTGTTGTGGCAATTGAGTCTTATGAACAAGAGGAGCCATGTATACACCATTTTTTTTCCTTTTTTTAATATTTAATAATAACTTTCGGTTATTTTCAGTGGGTGAAATAGAAGAAGAGGAGCCAACTGAAGAGCTAAATTGCTATGGATGGTGGGTGCGTTGGAAGGATGGAGTCAAAAGCCATGGCGCTTGCACTGGTGGAAACGATAAAACCTTTCCGGATGGTGGGGACCGTAGTGGAAATTTTGTAAAATTTCTCAATAATGCAAAAAGAAACGACGAAGGAAACAGGGAAAGTGGTGGAAGCAACATAGGCTTTCCCATTGGTAGAAAGGTGGGAGGCGGTGGAAAGAGAAAGACAATTGAGGAAATAAGTCAAGCGTGGGGGAAACCTCCATGAAAAACTAGACGCATATACATGTATGATGTATACATGCTGACACAATACTTAATATTGTAAGAAATATAAAATATAGAATGATCTTATAGTCTTACCATGAAATAATATTATTAGTATTTATAAGATTGATGTTATTACATCACACATAATTAATGTAACTCTCTCGAGATAATCATAATTCTCAAACTAGGTGGGAGAACCTCATGACCACATGCAAGCAATTTAATTTATTCGATGTGGGACTCCTAACATTGTCACGCTCTTTAAGAGTCGACGTCTGATGGTAACCATTTCCTTTTTGGCGGCTCCACTCACCTATCGGTATTCGGTGGAACACCTTAATCCAGCCTATAGGTAGCCCATCCTGTGGTCTAACTCTCAATGAAAGCACCAATTGTTAGGATTTAAGCCCATGAGGAGAGCTCAACCTAAAATACTAGTCCATTAGGTGGGAGAACCTCATAACTTAAATACCACATCAAGTACTTTAATCTATTCGATGTGGGACTCCTAACAGTCACACTATATAGACAAAAATATAAATGACAGAAATCTTAAATAATAATGAAATTGTCTCTTTAAAATGATTCAAAAGTCCCCGACAACGAAGTCAAAAACTTAATAAACTTTTAGCAAGTGTACTAAAAATGCATCGAAGTAATAAAATTTATAAGATTCATCTCCACATGGATTGTTTCAATATCTACTCAGCAAAGTCATTATTATTAATGCTTTTTGCAATTTGTTTAAGATTTAAAGAGAAGATGACTAGGTCTTTCGAATCCTTTGTCTCTCACTGTTCGATAAATTGCACCTATCTTCTACAATGATTCCCGTAATTTCACGACAAATTAACTAAATGGTCCGCTCAATCCCTTGAATCAAATTCCCTAATTCCATAGGTGAATGCGTAACCGTTGAAGGTTGTATATCAACGTTAATTTTTATGTCATAACCTAACAATCATTTATCCCAAGATTAACCCGTTAGATTAATCATAATTATTAGATCCAATTCAATAGCTAGTGTCAATAGTCAATTGATATTTGAAATCATTTTATATAAGATCAATACACAAAAAGCATTAAAAACAAATAACTCTAAATAAAACTAAGATTGTCATTGCATTATAATTGAATTTCACACTTCACATGTTCAAACAGCTCAAGACAACTTCATCTAAAAACCCAATCAATTGAAAATTTAGCTACTCATTGCTCACGAGCTTTTTCTTCTCCACTTTATTTCTTTTCACTACGGTGTTGCTATTCTCTCCATTGTGTGGCTGCCCTTTCCTTCAATTCATTGATTCTCAAAACATGATGATCCCGTAATGCGTGCTCTCTATGTTCCAAAACGTTCATCACCTAGACTCTAGCGTGCTGCACTTATATTTATATAACAAAGGTCAATGAAACCTAATTCTCCCACTTCTTTTTTCGGGTGAGTAACAACACTAAGATTAAAACCCACTTATCCTTTTTTTTTTCATCCAATACCCCATGTTTTTTCTTAGCCTCTTTACTAGCGAACATTCAAAGAATATCATGCCTTGCTCTTGTTTGATGTGGCCAATAGTAATAGTGATAATACACATAATTGACTCAATAAATGAAAAATTAGAATTTATTCAAATTAACTCTAAATTAAACACTATACTAATAATAATAAACTAAAAACTTAATTAAAAAGACTCTAAAAATATGGTATGACTGATTGTCATCAGGTTTCAGAATTTTCTATTTTTGGATGTCTTAGCATTTAACACACGTGAAAAATTGGTTATTTTGATGAAACATATTCTTCTATCTTTATCAAGAAACATCAAGATTCGTGATTAATGTTTTATGTAAAGCATCTAGTAATAATGTTTCTTACACCAGTTTTGAAACCATGTCATTTTTTATGTTATAGAAAGAATATGTTATATGGAAATATGATGTTTTTGAACTATTTAAACTTTGTAAAAAAAAACATTTGAATTACCTATTTAGAATATACCATCTTATGTTTTCATGTGTTATAGTTGGAATTCTGTTTTCTAATGCTCACAACCTTAAACTTGCCACTATCCTGAAATAACAAAGGGTTTTTTTAGTGGTTGAAATAACAGTTTTGTTAATCATGTTCATGTACTTTATGAATAGTACACTATTGAAAGTATATTATCTTATCGTTCCATTAGAAAGTACCAACATGATCAACATATGATTTGAGGACTGTCAAAACCTTTGATGTTTCTTGTAATGTATGAGTTTTTTCTTGAGGAAATAATAAAAATATCACTACAACATTTTTCCTTTTTTACAACATTTTTTAATAGGAGACGATTTTAAGGTGTCTTATATGCGAGTTTTGTCTATTGTCTAAGAGAATGTTTTTGTCCCGCTTTGGGCACACTATTCATAAAAGTTGTCTGTACTTTCAGAATAGGCAACACTTAACCATGTACAAGATCCAACGGTTTTAAGTGTTTCCTACATCAGTCACATTTTCTAAATGTTGTCAGAAAGGGAAACAAAGGTAGTTTCCAAACGTAGTTTATAACCTATAAGCAAAAGATTTAGATTTTAGATTTTTTTTATAGGAAAAAATAATAAAACCTTAATGTTGACAATACATTAAAAAATGTATAAAAAATGCCTTCATAAAATTGATATTCTAAAGTGATTTTTACAAACTTTCACATTTTTTAATACTATTAATAGTAAATACACAAATTCTAAGATAAAATTTCTATTTTAAAGTTCTTATCAATTTCCTTTAGGAGCTGCACTGTTGCTTGTGTTCCTTTAGTTCATGATGGCTCATCGATCTTCTTTTCATGAACGTTGGTTTCCTTTGGTTACTAGGTGAAGAAGATCTCATTCTCAACATGTACCAAATGAGTTGGTGTCTATGTAGAACTGACACTTTAGATTGAATGTGTGTAGGTGTGTTAGACAAGTGATGTTAGATTAGAAGGTGATACAGATACAAGTAGCTACATGTAATTATTTGTGTTTTTTAAATTAGTATTGATGCCTACGTATCAGGGACATGTGTCTCTGAGGTTGCCGTTGAAGGCTATCATGTGAACCATCTGTAATATTTTGTTAATATAGTAATGTATAAGTACTTTTGCAAGTCTTGAGATTTACTCACCTTAATTCTATTAAAACAATAATACATGTATATTAACTTCCTCTGGTCTCACATTTTTTTAAAGCAGAACAAAACATAGTTAAATTCTACATAAAATTTTGTTATTGCGCAACTCTAACCTTCATCTATGTTTGTGTTACTTCAAGCTGGAATTTGAAATTCAAAGTATTAATTTTCTTTCCTATGCATTTTGGGCGTCTTTATATTGTCATTGGTTATGTAGCCTCTAACCTCTTTTTGATTAATTAGATCTGTCGGCAGAGTAAGAGGCATAAGGAATTGAATTCAAGACAATTCATATTTTTAAATATATCAAAATATAAGCACCAGAAAATTATATTATTGTTCTAACACATATATGTCACTTTAAATAGTGTTCAACAATAGATAGATTACATTCACAATAACTGTGATATTGTCATAGACAATAATTGACAATAATCTTTGCAAGTAATAAAATGGTAAATCCTGTATTGCCGAACATAAGAATCTTGAAATTACTATTAATTACCTAATTACTTAGTTGAGTAGAGAAAAGATCGATTTGTTGGATAATATGGTTTAGATAAAAATTATAAAAACTGTGATTAATAATGATAAAAGATGTTAAGGATCAGTATATCGTTCTCCCTCTGGATATTCTCTTTTTCCATTGATGTCGTGACTTGGTGTTAATATTGCTTCATCGTTTTTCTTCTAGTCAAAAAGCTAAGAACAATTTTAAGCAATCAAAGAGAATATTTCTTCAAATGTGTATTGTTAGTTTCCTCATTGAGAAAAATATTCCACTTAATGGACTAACCCTTTAGCAAAACCAATACAATGAAACAAAAACTTTATTAACCTTCTATTTAATGAAAAAATAAAATAAAAAGCACAAATACCTAATTTATTCAAGAATTACAAGAACCAAAATTTATTCAAAATGAACTATCATATGATAAATATGTTAACTTAGTAAATCTGTCCTAAAATCACGTATTTTATGAAGAATGCAGACAAAGCATAATTTTATTCAAATCTTGCCTAGGCATTGTCGCACCATATTTTTTTTTCTTTCACCTTCATCACTCATCCACCACCACAAGCTTTTGCAAGATCAGACCAACCATGGCTACCATTCCAACAACTTGAATCAAAAAAATCTCACAAACTGCGTGTATTTTTCTTCTCAGCTATTTTTTCACTTCAATTTTCAGTGCCAAATGGGTCATTATTTATCTATCAATTGAACATTAGTTTTGGTTTGTGTTCATAAATGAAATTCACACTTTACAATTTCCAGATTCTTTACCAATTTGTACAACGTAAAACTACATATTTTGCAATCTTAAAAGTGCATCTCCTTCTCCCTTACATAGACTTCCACTTCTTGTTGTTGAGATGGATTGTATGGAGTTGGAAGATGAAGAAATACCCAAACTTTGTTCATAAAAATACCTAGATCTGGTTCTGAATAATTTTGTTTTTGATGTTTTTTTAAAAAACGATTTAAATAAATCAATAAATAATATTAGTTTGAATAAGTCTTATTTTAGAAACAGTTGGGAGAGGAAAAAAAATGCCGTGAATTTATTTGTTATTTCTATAATTGTTAGTAAAGATATGGGATTCATTGTGTTCGGTGTTGGTGGATGTGGGTCAATTGCAATCTCAAGGAGGTTGAAGACAATGTTTGAAAAAGATATGGTGCGGAAAGACTACGATAAAGATATGTTTTTTTTACTTAATCTAATGGACAAAAACAATTTTCCCATGGTGAAAAACAACTACCTTTCTCATGCTAATCCGCACCTCCGTAATGCGTGCTCACTATGTTCCAAAACGTTCATCCCCTGACTCTAGCATGCTGCACATATATATATGCCAAAGGTCAATGAAACCTAATTCTCCCACTAGGATTAGAGGCCCACTTATCTTTTTTTTTTTTTTTTCATCCAATACCCCATATTTTTTCTTAGCCTCTTTACTAGCCAACATTCAATGAATATCATGCCTTGCTCTTGTTTGATGTGGCCAATAATAACAGTGATAATACACATAATTGACTCAATAAATGAAAAACTAGAATTTATTCAAATTAACTCTAAATTAAACATTATACTAATAATAATAAACTAAAAACTTAATTAAAAAAACTCTAAAAATATGGTATAAGAGATTGTCATCAGGTTTCATAATTTTTTTATTTTTCGGATGTCTTAGCATTTAACACACATGAAAAATTGGTTATTTTGATGAAACATATTCTTCAAAATTTATCAAGAAACATCAAGATTCGAGATTAATGTTTTATGTAAAGCATCTAGTAATAATGTTTCTTACACCAGTTTTGAAACCATATCATTTTTTATGTTAGAGGAAGAATATGCTATATGGAAACATGATGTTTTTGAACTATTTAAACTTTGTATAAATAAAATAAAATTATTTGAATTACCTATTTAGGATATACCATCTTATGTTTTCATGTGTTATAGTTGGAATTCTGTTTTCTGCTGCTCACAACCTTAAACTTGCCACTATCCTGAAATAACAAAGGGTTTTTTTAGTGGTTGAAATAACAAAGTTTTGTTAATCATGATCAACATATGACTTGAGGATTGTCAAGCCTTTTGATGTTTCTTGTAACATATGAGTTTTTTTTTTAAAAAAAATAATAAAAATATCACTACAAATATTTTTCCTTTTTTGCAACATTTTAGATTAGGGGACGATTTTCAAGTGTCTTCTACGAGAGCTTTGCCTATTGTCTACGGGAATGTTTTTGTCCCTCTCTGAGCACACTATTCATAAATGTTGCATGTACTATTAGAATAACCCTGCACAAGAGCCAACACTTTTTATGTGTTGCCTATATCAGTCACATTTTTAAAATGTTGCCAAAAGTGAAACAAAGGCAGCTTCCAAACGTAGTTATACCTATATATGCAAAAAAAAAAAATTGACTTTAGAATTTTTTATAGGAAGAAATAATAAAAACTTAATGTTGTCAATACATTAAATTATTAAAATATGTAAAATAAATAATGCCTTCACAGAATTGATATTCTAAAGTGTTTTTTTACAAACTTTCACTGTTTTTAATACAATTAATAGTGAATGATATATATATATACTATATATATATGTGTGTGTGTGTGTGTCAAGTGAGAGGAATGTGTTGGTATGAGAGAGGAATAATAACTTTTAACTTCATCCACTCATACTTGTCCATCTCTTTATATAAACCTTTTTGACTAAATCAAACAGTCTCTTCAAATCAAAAATAAAAGTCCCTAGAAACCTCTCGACACTTTAGAACATTTTTATATCTGAAACATCTTTTCTTCATTAACAATAATTTCCATATCTATGGCTAGATACAACAATAGCTACTACTCTTGGGAATATTTCTCTTTCCCAATTCATCTTTGTTTCTTCACAATCATCCTTTTCTTCTTGTTAGCATTTTCATGGTACATAAACTATGAATACATGTACGAGGACATGTTTATTCTGGTGAAGATTTTGTTGGCCTTTGTGCCACTAATATTGTTACTTGTTGTTCATTGTCTCTCAAGTGAAGGATCGTTCCCTATACCTTTGCTAGAGGAGAGAGAGTCTCTACATCGAGCTGGTGGATCTCCATGGGGAGTTGCACTGTTGCTTGTGTTCCTTTTGTTCATGATGGCTCATCAGTCTTCTTTTCATGAACGTTGGTTTCCTTTGGTTACTAGGTGAAGAAGATCTCATTCTCAAAATACTTTAGATTGAATGTGTCTCGGGAGGTAGATTTGTTTAGACCCAAACATAAATAAAATTGATTTAGACATACTCGCATAAATATAAAAAGTATGAAAGAGAAAATAATTAAATATCCTGTATTTATAGAATAATTAAATGATATGTATTTTATGAATATGTGCTTAAATGTCTTTAATTTAGGTTTATGACTATAAAAGAATTTTTCCATGTTAGACATGTGATGTATGATTACGAGGTGATCCGACACATGTAACTACATTTAATTAATTGTTTTTTCTTACTCCCTCCGTTTCAAAATACATGTCCATTTTGGAGAAATTTTTTGTTTCAAAATACATGTCCATTTGATAGTTTAAGGATACATTTTGTCTATTTTACCCTTGCCTACCAATTAATTAGATTCTAGATTTTCTCCACAATAATTATTTCCTACTAATAAATGTTGACCCAATTTTAAGTGAATTTACTTATGCACTCTCCCAAGAAATGACTACTGGACTCTCCCAAGAAATGACCAATGGTGTTTAAATGATAGACTAATTTGTTTAATTAATTTTGGTATTGGTATTGGGAGTAATTATGAGATGGGGTAAATAAATGTAAAATGGAGGAAATCAAAGACAAGGGTATAATAGGAACTTTTGTGTCAAACTAGCTTGTTCTTGGTTACTGCAATTTCTCTAAAATGGACATGTATTTTGAAACGGAGGGAGTAAATTATTATTGATGCTTACATATGAGAGACATGTGTCTTGTAGGTTGCCGTTGAAAGCTATCATGTGAACCATCTGTAATACTATTTGTTAATATTGTAGTAATTTATAAGTACCTTTGCAAGCCTTGAGATTTACTCACCTAAATTTTATTAAAACAACAATACATGTATATTAACTTCCTCTGGTCTCACATTTTTTTAAAGCAGAACAAAACATAGTTAAATTATACATAAAATTTTGTTATTGCGCAACTCTAACCTTCATGTATGTTTGTGTTACTTCAAGCTGGAATTTGAAATTCAAAGTATTAATTTTCTTTCCTATGCATTTTGGGCGTCTTTATATTGTCATTGGTTATGTAGCCTCTAACCTCTTTTTGATTAATTAGATCTGTAAGAGGCATAAGAAATTGAATTCAAGACAATTCATCTTTCTAAATACTACTCCGTTCCAAAATATAAGCAAAAATAAGTCAACATAAGTTGATGTATTTGACACAAATTTTGAACCAAATACATTAACTTTTGTTGACCAATTTACTTATATTTTGGGACAGAGGGAGTACATCAAAATATAAGCATCAGAAAATTATATTATTGATCTAACACATATATGTCACTTCAACTAGTGTTCAACAATAGATAGATGACATTCACAATAATTGTGATATGTGACAGCGTCTTGACAAGTGTATTGGTTAAAATTCACATGGGTCTTACCAAATTATGTGGGTCCTATATAAATTTGGTGGGTCTCATGTTAATTTTAACCAATCAAAGATAGTGAATTGAAAAGTGTGTGTTAAAATATGTATTGCTAACATTTCTCTACTTAGCTGAGTAGAAAAAGATTGATTTGTTAGGTAATATAATTCAAGATAAAAATTATAAAAACTGTGATTAATAAAGATAAAAGAGGTTAAGGATGAGTATATCGTTCTCCCTCTAGATATTCTCTTTTTCCATTGATGTCGTGACTTGGCCTTAACATTTGCTTCATCGTTTTTCTTCCTGGTCAAGAAGCTAAGAATCCTCATCTATCTTTTCTATCTTTCGGGCAAGCATGGCTACCTATATTTTATATTTGTTTTATTCTGGACCATAATCAATCACTCTAACGATGACGGCCCTTTTGACATCCCTATTTACGTCTTAAAGAAAATTGCTCTTCTTCCTTTTTATTTTGCTCATTTTCACCTCAAATTTTTGAAAATAACATCAATATGAGTTAACTCACGTTTAGTAGATCCAACTGTGACTTAATTTACGCTGATATCTCATGTGAGTTAACTCACGTTGACCCCCAACGTGAGTTAATTTTCGTTGGTTTCATGTTTGATAACAAAACAACAATTATGTCAAGAATTGTTGTTTCTTTTAAGTACCTAAACACCACATTCATTCAATCATTTTCTTTCATTCATTCATTCATTCATTCATTCAATCATTTTCATTCATTCAATCATCTTTAAAATCAATTCTAACTTAAAATACGTAAAATCAAAATCAATTCGAAAACTATTAAATGTCATAGAAAAATACGCAAATGTCACAGAAATGTCATTACATTACATCAAGAGACAAAATGTCATAAAAAACTAAAAATATACAATAAAAAAACACTAAAAAAACCATCAACCACTACCCCTTCCTCCTCCCGACTCTGGCTCTCGATCCCTCCTCCTGTCCCCTTCTAATAAAAGGGTGCGCAGCCACCCTCTCTGCCCGTTCACTCTTGGTCATTGTCTCCTTGCCGAGTCTCTGCCTGTTTGGGTTGCCAGACATATCTACACAACATAAAACAATACAAAAAAATCAATTAATTTTCCATTGAGACATTTTATCAAACACCTAAAGTTAAACATAAACATTATGAGTACATTGTGTCATTTCATCTCTAAACTACCACATTGCACTCAAACTTACTATAATCAACATTAACAATCCAATTTCTAACTAATTTTATCATTAACATGCAAAAAATCAATTAATTTTTTATTGAGACATTTTATCAAACACCTAGAGTTCAACATAAACATTATGAGTTCATTGTGTCCTTTCAATCTCTAAACTACCACATTGCACTTAAACTTACTCTAATCAACATTAACAATCAAATTTCTATCCAATTCCATCATTAACAAGCAAAAAATCTAACATGCAAATCAACCATAAAATAAAAATCTAAAATTTAACAACTTTTATAAAAAAATCTAACATTTCAACCAAAAAAAAATGTCAAATGACTCACGCCGATATCGAGTGGGAGTTAACTCACGCTGAATTTCTACTCAAGTTAAGTCACGCTGGGTCTACCGAGCGTGAGTTGGAGTTATTTTTGAAAGTTTGGGGTGGGAATGAACTAAATGAAAAGGGAGAAGAGCAAATTTTTCGCTTTAAACCAATAAACGATATTTGAAAGATATCTCTCTAAGGGCTTATAAACACAAAAAAATTAGTTCTGAATTTATGAATTAAACTACTTTGGGAGGCTTAAAGAGCGAAATTTCACACTAATAGACACGCACACGCATATCTTTCATCACCATACAATGCATTAACAACCTCATAATGTTGTATTAAGATAAATGCTAACGACACATATTTTTCAACACATTCTCTTTGATTAGATAAAATTTTCATGAGACTCATCAAATTTATATAGGACCCACACAATTTGGTGGGACTCATGTAAATTTTAACCGATCAAAGAAAGTATTGTTAAAAAATGTGTGTTCAAATGTATGTTTCTAACATTCCTCATTAAGATAAATGTTCCACTTAATGGATTAATCATTTGAGCAAAACCAATACAATAAAGCAAAAACTGTATCAACTGCATGTTTAATGAGGAAAAAAAAAGTACAAATACATTATTTATTCAAGAATTACAAGAATCACAATTTATTCAAAATGAACCGTATGATAAATATGTTCACTTAGTAGATCTGTCCTAAAATCACGTATTTTATGAAGAATGCAAACAAAGCATAATTTTATTCTAACCTTGCCTATGCACTGGGGTGGCCCTGAGGTGGGCAAGAAGGGCGGCACATTTTTTAAGGGCCCCAAAGTTATTATTTGTATTTAGTAGTTAATATTATATAGGCATATTTCTTTTTAACTCCCTTTGATAAAATTTATTGAAATTATGTTTATGTTTTTAGAAAACCTTGAATAAATGAATCTTTTGCAAAAAAAAAAAAAATACAAGAAAGACATTCATATAATTTAAAAAGTACAACTTTATGATATTAGTGTCCAACAAGGCTTTAGTGGGTGTTTTCCTCAAGTGGGTGCTCACACCAATCAAAAGAAAAGTTGCGTGTCACTACAACAAAAACTATTTAAGTGGCAATTATTAGTGATAATACGAGAAAGATCAAGGTGGAGTAATGTAAGTGGCCTTTAGGGTCTGTATGGTTCAACGGAGGGGAGGGGAGTGAACGGGAGGGGAGATATTTTGATTAAATATACGTTTGGTTCAAAAGAGGGGAGATGAGTAATTTTAATTAAAAATGTGTTTGGTTCACAAGGGGAGGGGAGAGATTTTAAAATTAATTTACTTTTTTACCCTTAAACTTAATTAAATATAAAAAAATGCTTGTTTTTACGATATAATAATAATAATAATAATAATAATAATAATAATAAAAGTTGTTACAAAATAATATAACCTAATAATAATAAAAGTTGTTACGAGGATAATATAACTTAATAATAATAAAAGTTGTTACAAGGATAATATAACCTAATAATAATAAAGTTGTTACAATGATAATATAACTTAATAATAATAAAAGTTGTTACAAGGATATTACAACCTAATAATAATAAATTTGTTACAAGGATAATATTGAAATTTTAAATTAATCTAAGGATAATTTTGGCAATGCAATAAAATTTTAAAAAGATCTCCTCCCCTCCGATTTGGTGGAAAGCAAAAAAATGAGTCTTGAAGGGTTTTTGCTCCCCTCCTCTTCCCTCCCTTCCCCTTCTAAAAATTGAACCAAACACGTCAAATTAAAAATATTCCCTCCCCTCCCCTCCAAAACTCTCGAACCAAAACTCACTTAGGGTCTGTTTGGTTCGAGAGTTTTGGAGGGGAGGGGAGGGGAGGGAATATTTTTAATTTGACGTGTTTGGTTCAATTTTTAGAATGGAAGGGGAGGGGAGCAAAATCCCTTCAAAACCCACTTTTTGCTTTCCCCCAAATCGGAGTATTTCGGAGGGGAGGGGAGGGGATCTCTTTAAATTTTCATTACATTGCCAAAATTATCCTTAGATTAATTTAAAATCTTAATATTATCCTTGTAACAACTTTTATTATTATTAAGTTATACTATCCTTGTAACAACTTTTATTATTATTATTATGTTATATTATCCTTGTAACAACTTTTATTATATTAAGTTATATTACCACTGTAACAACTTTTATTATTATGTTATCTATCACTCTTATTTGTTATATGTAAAAACAAACATCGTCGTATATTTAATTAAGTTTAAGGGTAAAACAGTAAATTAATTTTAAAACAAACATCGTCGTATATTTAACCGCTGTTGAGTCTGTGGCTATGTTTGATATGTGTAGTTCTTCATGGTTGATTTATTTTTGAAGAGTGAAGAACTTAGTTTTGTGGTTTATTTGATTTTAGCCAAAAATTTGCCAAAGGGGGAGATTGTTGTTTATTTAAAGGTTGGCTAAATGTTTGGTAAAATCAAAGTATGTTTGCAAAGCATCCTCAGATGTTATTTTGGTCCTTCAGAAGCTGGAAAATGGTTTTGAGAAGTATTAGAAGCTGAAAACTGAATTTACTGTTCATCAGAAGCTGGAATGGCCTTCAGACGCAGAACTGACCTTCAGACGCAAAACTGTTCATCAGACGCTGGGAGGATCTTCAGACGCACTGTTCAGACGTTGACTGGCGTTGACCATCAGAAGTTGTCTTCAGACGTTGACCAACGTTGACCTTCAGAAGCTGAACTACAGAAGTTGTTTTCAGAAGCTGGATTTCTGCATTCTTTGTGATTAATTCTGTGCGTATCTCTTGAAGATTTACTGAAGTTTTATCCAGGCTATTGTTTTCTAGAAGGCTGATTATTTTGGTGAAGATATTATTGAAAGATTGACTTCGTGTTTATTGATGAATATATTTTCAAAGGATCTTTGTAAAATATAATTCAGAAATATGTTTCTTCTTTAAGCTTCTAAACAATTTCATAATCATATCTTCAAGGATGATTGTGTTCAGAATTATGATAAGCTGTTGAAGCCTATATAAGGAGGACGTGCTGCTTTGAAGACAGGGAATCAAAAACCAGAAATTGAGTCTTAGAGTTTATTTTTGGAGTTTTTGAGTGTGTAAGCTTTAGGCTTTGATTGTACACCACTCATCTGAGTTGGTTTAGTTGTTTTGAGTTGTGAATCATTCTAAGCTTTTAAGTAAGAATGATGTCTTGGTTCTTTTGAAGGGTGTCTTCATATTTGAGCTGTTCATTCAGAAGTTGCTGATCACTGGGTTGTGATTAAGTAATTGGGAAGTTAGTAGTGTTCTAATACTTAGGTGGTGCTCCTGAGTAGAAGTCTAGACTAGTGGAGATTGATTGCTAAGGCTGGGAACAGGGGGTCTGTGTCTGAGTCTTTGAGTTAATTCCTCATAGTGGATTTCTTTCCTGGATTGGTATCCCCCAGAGTAGGTGAGGTTTGCACCGAACTGGGTTAACAAATACATTGTGTTCTTTATCTTTCTGCACTTTATTTTTTGCTTCTGAACTTTAGTTTTCCATACTCTGTTTTACTGGTTCAGAACCAGAGTTGCCAGAATTTCAATTGGTATCAGAGCAGGCACCCTGCTTGTTTTTGGGTGAGCTCCAGGGAAATATTTTCTGGCTTTATGGAGAAAGAAGGAGGATTTGTTAACAGGCCACCTTTGTTTGATGGGACCAACTCATTTTCAGAACACTTCAATACTCATTTTCCTTTGTCAACTCCTTTTTCCTTCTCAAGACCTTTTCCCTTGTCATTGACCTCAATTTCAGAACTTTGTCCTACTTCACTAACAGTAACACAGTTTGGAATGTCCATCAGCCCACTAATTTCATCTACATCATGCTCAATAAAAATGTCAACTACCTTATTTTCCTTCACAGCATAATCCTTAATCTCATGACAATCCTCATCTACCTTAATAATCCTAAAATTTACATCATAATCAGGCATCCACCATAACCTATACCCCTTTTTAACTTTTAGATCCTCTTCTACAATACCACATATTTAAAAAAAAAACACCATTTATCAAGGTCTAAACCTTCAAACTTTTTTACCTCCCCTCCTGTATAACTTATCAACCCAGTCCTTGGTAAATCTACCTCCATAATGAAATGAAACAGAAACAGTATCCATAACTGGACAAAAAAAAAGGCAGCAACATTTCATTCAGAAATATAAAACAAAAAAACGCAGCAATATTTCTAACAAGGTTGAGAAAACAAAAAATAAAAATGCAGAAATATAAAACAAACACCAATACATCAGATTTAGGTTTTTCACATTTCGAATTTTCACAGAAATCTAATAGGGTATATCAGATTTTTTTTCACAGAAATCTAACAGGGTTTATTCACATAACAACTATACAACAAACCTGCGAAAACAACCACGAACGAACTAACGAACTCCAACACCAACAGTCACGAACGATTCTTGTACTCGTTCAACAGACCACGAAATCGTAACAAGGAAGAAGAAATGAGAAAGAAAGAAGAAGTTATGGGCAGGAGAGAACAGAGGGAAATGGAAAGCCAAGGGCAATTTCGTCTTTTTACACAGTCAGGATTCATTAAGGGCAAAAACGTAACTTCATATGTCAAAAGCTGAGTCAGCTTGGTGATTACCCAGTCACCTGATGCCATGTAGGCGCCATGTCACTAATTACTTGACACATGCGCAAAAAATAGTAATTACGACCAAAGTTCAAGTGATTAGTAATTACAGGGAAAACTTGGAAGGATTAACAAGTACACGGAGATTATATACATATTTAAGCCTAGAAAATATGGCCATCTTTCGAATAAGCAGGACGCACGTTTCCAATGATATGATCCCAATTTCTTAGTATCGCACACACAGACACAAACCGAAACTAATGCATTCTAGTTGTTTTTTTCATCCTTGATTTTCTCTTCTTCACACGTTCTGGTCGACCTCGACAGCATTGTGGCATCCTCCTATTGGACAACATCATTTGTCCTCAACTTCTGATCACACTGTCACTTTACTACTGGGATAATCTCGATGCATTCTCACAGATGAATAGAAATAACTTCAAATTTCATCCACTCTTTACCTAGTCCATCCCCTTATATAAACCTTTTTGACTAAACACTCTCTTCAATCAAACCAAAGCCCCTAGAAACCTCTCAACACTTTAGAACATTTTTATATCCGAAACATCCTTACTTCATTAACAGGAACAATTTTCCATATCTATGGCAAGATACAACAATAGCTACTATTTCTGGGAATATTTATCTTTCCCAGTTCATCTTTGTTTATTCATGTTCATCCTTTTCTTTGTGTTAGCATTTTCATGGTACATAAAGTATGAATCCGTGTTCGAGGACAAGTTTATTCAGGTGAAGATTTTGCTGGCCCTTGTGCCACTAATATTGTTGCTTGTTGTTCATTGTCTCTCAAGTGGAGGATCGTTCACTTTACCTTTGCCAGAGGATAGGGAATCTTTGCATAGAGCTGGTGGATCTCCATGGGGAGTGGCACTCTTGCTTGTGTTTCTTGTGTTCATGATTGCCTATCAGTCTTCTTTTCATGAACGTTGGTTTCCTTTGGCTACAAGATGAAGATCTCATTCTCAACTAGTGCGGAATGAGTTGGTATCTATATAGAACCGCGACACTTTAGGTTGGAGGTCTGATACCGACATGATACTAACATATATAGTTACGTTCAATCACTTTCGTTTTGTTAAAAAAATATTATTGTGTAGGAGCTAGTGTCAGTATTGTGTCTAATATTTATGTTTGTGTCGATGCTTCATCGATTGACGTTGGAGGTCAGTGTGTGTGAACTCTATGTTTTATAGAATAACTTTCATGAAGTTTGTTAAAATAATGTTTTTTTAGATAATTGTTTAGTGATGCATAATTATAGTTTTTATTACTATAATTTAATGAGAAATGATATTTTTATAATTATTCTGTGACAACTCTCTCATATTTATACTGTGTTCTTACTCGCTCTCTTCTTTTTTTTCTCTTTTTCTATTCTTTTTGACCAATAAGGAGAGAGAAAAAAAAGGTTGTCACAAAATGGTTGTACAAATACTATTACTCTAATTTAATTGTCAGCAAAAGTTAATCAATTGGTAGGGATATGGATATATATCTAGCCTACATCCCATGGAAATGTGAGTTCAGACTTTATAGTTAAAGAGAGGACTTTAAAGCTATATAATTTTGAAGTAATATCATGAACCCTAAGATATATTAAAATTGCTCTTCTCCCATATAAAATTGTCCACTTCCATACAAACTGGTCAAAATATCTCCAATATAATTTAACTCACGTTCAGTAATAACCAACTTAAATTAACTGCCGTCGAAAAAAAAGTAAAAGTTTCATACGAGACTTAAGTCCCGCTGCTAACAATTCTATTTTTTTTTTGGCTTAAAAATGCCTATACATCCACATTCCTTGGTGCACGAAGCAAATAAAGTGATATTTTGCTACATCTTGATTGACATTAGGAGCTGTGGTTCCCACCTGACATAGGGTTCCCATCTAAATTATTGTCATATTGTAGTATTTTTTAAAGATAAACCAATATGTCTTAACTAAAACACTTTTATATTTAGGGTTAAATAAGTAAATGGTTCCCCTAAATATATCAAGATTTGATTTTAGTTCCCTTAAAATATTATTTAGGTTTTTGGTCCCTCCAAAAAATTTCATCCAGGAAATTAGTTCTTGTTCTCAATGTAGAGCAGGGATTAATTTTATAGATGAAAATTTTTGGAGGGACCAAAAACCTAAGAAATATTTTAAGAGGACTAAAATCAAATGTTGGTATATTTATGGGGACTATTTACTTATTGAACCCTTATATTTATGATATTTGGAAAGTTATAACAACTTTATTTTCTCTCAAATCTGCGTGGAGTGAATTATATCACAAGGTTTTACATCATGCTTATTTACTGGCAAAATATGGGAAATGGATGTATATCCATTTTTAAGCAAAAAAATAATAATAGAATTCCTAGCAACGGGACTTAAGTCCCGTGGGAAATTTTTACTTTTTTTTTCGACGGGAGTTAACTCATGTTGGTTATTACCGAACGTGAGTTAACTCACGTTAGAGGTATTTTTGTCAGTTTGTATGAGAGTGAACAATTTGTATGGGAGAGGAGCAATTTTATGATCTGGATTGTGTGTAATCACAATCCAGTGAATGCACGCATTTTGGTGGATGTTGACCGATCAATTCAGACTTTCAAAATTTCAATTTTGATATTTCAGATTTTTATAAAATAATAATAATTTTCCTCAAAATATGAATTGTCCGATCTTAATCGATCAGCCGAGATGCATATAGTTGGATGCAATGTTTCTTTCATCTCACCATATTTTAAAGGCAGGGTAAAGTTTAATTAAATAGGGTGTACATTATACAACTCTTGAGACAACTCATAAAAGGGAGAAAAATATAAAAATTCTAATGAACAAATATCATTGACGATTTAATCAATTGAATTGCAATAAATATAATGGACCATATCTCTATCTCTATCTCTTTATACATGTATTCTAAGGTGCATTTTGATGATATGTCACCTCACCAAAGCTCTCTATTTTCTAACTAATATCTCATACTTATGTCAAGTGACTCTTTTTTTATTTTTGTCTTTTCTTGCATCTATTTACTACATATTTAGTATATAAAATCCATTCATATTTATGTAGTTCTTTATTATGTAACTTCCGATTAATTTGTGTAACTCCTTCCACTACTCATTGTTTTTTTATTCATAACCTACAAATTGAAAAAATTTAGTGCATGATTTTTCACATTCAATCTCACCCTTTATAACCACCACTTACTCCACATTCATTTTCAACTCATTTCTACCCATTTTGACAATTATACCAAATCTTAGAGTGTTTCCACCATGGTGCAATTTCAGCTATCCTAGCTCTCAATTTGCAACGGCTCTTTGCTTAATTTCTGCAAGTCTTCAACAGCTCTAATTTCCTCTATAAAATGAAGAAGAATTGAAGAAGAAATGACTAAGACTCTTTGAACAAAACTACTGAACCTGTGCTCTGTTTCTGTCCAGAATTCATAGCTCACAAAACTCTTAGAAATTCTTTCATCTGTTGTATCTTAGAATTTCTTAAGGTTAAGAGTTTTAACCTGTGTTGTATTAAGAGAACACCTCTGATATTTTATCAAGTGTTCAACCCAAACTTACCTTCTTTGTAAATCAGTTTGGTCTAAGTCTTAGTCTGCGTACTAAGCATCTTAAGTCTCATTACTTAGTGTTTTGAGCAAGCTGTAACCTCATTCCTTTGTGGTCTGAGCAGGAAGTCTCAGTACTTTGTGTCTGAGCATTTGGAAGCCTCTTGACTTAGTGTCTTGAGCATTAGAAGCCTCTTCCTTTGTGGTTGAGCAATTGGAAGCCTTTTCCTTTGTGGTTGAGCAACTGGAAGTCTCTTCCTTTGTGGTTGAGCAATTGTAATCATCTAATTATAGTTAAAATCTCTTGTTTGTAACAAGGGGACTGGACTACTTCCAACTTGTGGAAGGAACCAGTATAAAACATTGTGTGTCCTCTCTTTCCCTCTCTCTTTTCTTTTTGAATCCGCTGCAATTAAACTTTGATAATAGTTCAGAACCTGTTTCTGAACTTAATATATTTTTCAGAAGAAAAGAAACCAAGTTTTTTGACTCACACAATTCAACCCCCCCCCCCCCCCCCCTTGTGTGTGTTTTTCTCACCTTCAGTGTTAATCCATGAAAATGTATCGGTTTGTATATTGAATTCGTATATAATAAATATTGATTTACAATATCAATTTTTTAACAAATTATCTATTAATATTTTCAGTCCAATCACATGTGTGCTGCCATACAGAAGAATTTCACATCTATATCTACAAAAACACTACATGAGAGAAAAATATCATTTAGGAATTTTGAGGTGTAAAAAAACAAAGAAAACTATTGTCCTTACCGACTCAATTATCAATCCAATTTTCAAAACCTTTAAAAATAATGAAGTCGTTTAAAATAAATTTGTCATAATAGGAATCATAATCATTTAAAGAGAATTGTACTAACATATTAATTTAATTTATAATGTAGGGAATGGTTTGAATTTATTATTTTGGTTGAATCCTTTTTTTTTAATGAATTGTCTTAACTTCTATTTGTAATAAATATAAATTTTATTTTATAAATTTAATTAGTGTTTTTCCTAATCAAGCAAACTTCTACAATGGTAAATTGAATCATTTCCTTCATCTTTATCTATGTTTATTTTTAGTGGTATTATTCATTATATCTCTCAAAACAGAAATTTAAAAGGCCAAAATGAAATATATTAATCAATCCAAAATAGTCCTTCCAACACAAGGTGTAATGAAAAGACTAAAGAGAGTTACCAAGTTACATTACAAAGTAAAAAAAAAAAACTATGAGACAAAAAGAGGAACAAAACTAAGAAATAACAGACAAACAATGAAGGGGATTAAGCCTCCAAAACTGATAATCAAGCTCAAAAAATATGTAATTCGACTTCAACCACCAAATCGTATGAAGCTTAATTTTTTCACTTAAAGTTTGTAGTTATTTCTCTTTCTAGGAAAAATGCCATCATTTCTTTCTTTCCAAGTTATCCAAGCAGTAGAAAGTCAAGGATGTTTAGGTAGTATTATTATGTTGTGTCATTATTTTGTTGGATTTTAGTTTAATTCTTGTTAGTTTGCTGAAGATGTCGGCATTGAAATGTCTTATACTTAGCGTAAAGGTTTGGTAGTCTGTTTGAAATCTCGAAAAAATGAAGAGAACACAACATGTATTCTGTCGAATCACCTATATAGGTTCTCACATCGAATTCCTTCGTATTAGATGAGTGGGACATAAGGGAGTGCACTTCTAAGATTTTGTTTTGTGCTTGATCATGCTCCTCTGTCAATTGAAACTTGTAAGTTGGCAGGGCAGTAGGATTAAGTTCAAAATAATATATTGCAATGCACTCCTTTTTGTCACTACTCATCCTATATGAAGGGATTCGATATGATAACCTATATAATTGATTCGGTAGAATACATGTGTTGTGTTCTCTTCATTCTTTTGAGTTTTCAAACAGACTACCAAATTTTTACACTAAATATTTCAAGAATTTAATTTAAATCCAACATCATCATGATACTACATATTTAGGGAGAATGTAACGTAACGCTTCGTTTATTTGAACGGAGATGAAATTAAAACTAAATAAATTTGTCGTATTCTATTAATTTTGGAATTTATTACGCGTACTTGTGTATTTTTAGTTATGATTTATTTTGGATCATGAATGAGTTGTTGTTATTGTTGTTTCTAAGACAAGACATGCTTTTAAAAAATGAACATAACATATTGTATGTTTGGGGTCTTAAAAAATAGCATCTTTGTGAAGAATTGATGGAATCTTAACTTACCTAAAACCAACATGAGTTAACTAACGTTGACTTTGTACCTACGTAACTTAAGTCACGTTGATGCTACCGAATATGACTTAAGTCACGTGGGGGGTATTTAGGCAGATCGCGTGGGAGTGAGCAATTCCCTTTGGGAGAAGAGCAATTTTCAAATATATTTTTTTGGGAAACAAAGGGGCCTAATCCCAAGAAAAGAGAAAAGTAAACGGAGATGACTCTAGGGGTCATTATCCCCATAACATCAGCTAACACCAAAAAACTTAGTCTAGCTGGACACTGCTCTTTATTTAACATGACTTAAGGAACGTAGCCTACCATGGGTAGTATTGTCACAATATGAATTGATTTTTATTTTATTAATTAAGATATGTAACGTAGCCTGATACTTTTTTGTAAAAAAAAATAAAATAAAGGTCAAATGTACTTTTGTCCTCTATCATTTGAGTGAATTTTGGTTTAATCTGTAATATTTTTTTTAGATTTCAACTTTGTAACTTTCTTCTCTTCTAGACTTGTAAGACGTCAAATTATGATATTAAAGATACTTTTGTCCCCTACCATTTAGGTGAATTAGTTTATCCCTTGCCAAATTATCCTTTTGTACAATCAACCGCCTCGACAGTCTGCATACAAAGAATCTTTGAATCACAATGTTGGAATTCCAACAAAAACATTACAGGAGGTAAACCGAAATTTGTTCAAATGACGGAGGTATAAGTACATTTACATTTAAGCCAAAAAATGAAACCATTGGCTTTTTATTTCACTAAATCGTTACCAACATTAGGTTAATATTTGGTTGTTACGTTCATTTTTCGATTACAATTGAAAGCACGCAAAAGGTATAATCATCAATATATAATAAAATAAACTACCATTTATATCTTCATCAATTTAGTTATTTTTGCACTGTTATTGTTTGTGTGACTCCAACGTTCTTCTGACGATAGCAAATTAGATATTGGGTGCATGGAAGATCCATCAAAATTTGCTTTCAGATCAATAATTTTTGTCACGATAGAATAACTCTCTTCTTCTATTATTCCTAACGATTTAAAATTAGTTTTTTTTTCTTAATATCCCAATAGGGTGCACTACTCTATTAATAATAGGAGTTCCATAAAGTCAAAGTTTATCGACATCTACTATATATCATTTAGGATTAAAGAAAGAGCTTAACAAAAACATATTTTCTAGAACATGTAGGAATGAATAATATGTTAGTATATTCACTATGTGCTTTTTATATTTTACAAGTATGTTTGGCCAAGCTTAATAAAAATTTGTCTTCTCCTTTTAGGCAAAAGTTAAGCCAATTACACTAGAAAAATTCAAAATATAAGTATCTTTTGTTATAGACTTTGTCTATCGAGTAAAAGTAAAATAGTCTTACATCATGCATATATTTGGTTTTTTTTAATTATTGAATCAATAAGACACATCATATCTAATTTAATTTGATCCAAAGGGGATCTATAGATCTAATGGTGAAACTTATTTGTGCACCATTTTATAAATGAAAGAATGTATGAGAATGTTCTTTTGGAAAAGTCACCGATAGCAACTTTCTTTTTTAACTTTTTCAGTTATTTTTTCGAAACGTCTCCCCTTCAATACTTGATATTGTCGTTTAAACATTAACACCCAATTTTCTTTTTCCAGAAATTCTACTATCACACGAATACAAATGGCAATTGGTGCTCATTGAATGCGTCATAGTGTTTCATAATATTTTACTTTTAATATTAGGGTCTTGTTAACGAGTGTCATCGGACACTCTTTAAGGATCCCAAATTTAGTAACTATTCTTTCAAAAAGTCAAATGTTACAATTTTCAATGCATTGAATACACAACTTTTCATAAAAAAAACTTACCATTTAAAGTGCTTAAAGAGTGCCCGGGGGCACTCGTTAACATTTCCCTTAATATTATTATAAGTTGAGGTCATAATTCTATGTATTTAGTGCGTGTGATTTCGTCTTTAGTCTTGAAACCAAAAAAGAAAAAGTTGAATCCAATTATGTGGTTAATATTAAGAGAGCTCATTAGACGGTCAAATAAGATCATATGAACTTAATTTGCCCATGTTAGTGTTGGCTCGTTAGGAGATAATGTAAACACACGAGTTAACATGTTATTGGAAGTATAGTTTCCAATGTACTACCATATTAGAGTAAACTCATTCTCACTTCGCGCTGTCTAAATAAAGCCTAAGGTTCGACCAAAAAGACTAGATCTATTAGCTTGTTTGTTGGTTGCTTGTGGTATATTAATATTCAATTTAAAAAATGAAAATAAGTGGTTACATATTATATCAATTTCTTAAAAATATGGCATGGTATAGATCATATGGAATAAACAACAATTTGTTCTTCACAATGATTATCTGTTTTCTAAAAAAAATGAGAATTGGTTGCCATTGTCGTTTGCTAGTTGCCATTGTCTGAAATCTTGCTTACTATGGTTAACAAACATTGTCCAATTTAACCTTTCATGGCTCAATAGTTGTTGATGACCTATTACCCTCGCAATTGGCTAGCAAAATATTATATTCTATATTTTTTGGTGATCAAGATATATTATCTTTTTTTTACTGTACAATGTATTCTATCTAATCAAGTTCTTTTTGGTCCTCTTATAGTTAGTGTCTCATGATCATTATATACATAGTTTTTGATTGTGTCACAAGATACTCTTAATTTGTTGTAACAAAGATGACAACCAAGTTGTTTACCTCTGTGTGCTTCTATGCACTACTCATCTTTGTTATGGCAATTATTTCTTCCGAAGGGAAACAACGTGTATATATAAAATTGTTTTCATATATGCAAAATTGTGTTTATTCTTTTATATTTAATAAGAAGTCTTTTATATTTGCAGCTTGTGAAACAGAAAAACCAAAGATAAATATTGGAGTACATGGATATGCAAACTGGCTAGGCAGAGGTACGGTATTGCAAGGCGGCGGTAGAAACGAATGTGGTGGTGGAAATTTCATAAACTTTCTTGACAGTCAAAAAGAGGAGGACAATGGAAACGTCGTACACTTTCCCGGCAGTGGAAATGCGGTAAGCTCTCCTGCTGTTGGAAACAGAGGTGGCGGAGGAAACATCGTACACTTTCCCGACAGTGGAAATGCGGTAAGCTCTCCTGCTGTTGGAAACAGAGGTGGCGGAGGAAACATCGTACACTTTCCCGGACGTGGAAACATGGGAGGCTCAAGTGGAAATACGGGCGGCAATAGATAGAGAAATGTGTGATGTAAGTCTTAAATGTCCTTTTGGTTGTTTTAAATACATGTGTTTAACCTTGTTACGGTTAAAAACGTCCGAAACCCCAGTTCTAGATCTGTAAAAAAACTGATAGAAAGATGTATTCCATGTTGATACAATTTTCAATGTTGCAAGAAATGTAACACAGAGCATGGACCCTTTAGTTATACCATGAATCAATAATATGCACCACACATAATTAAAGTATTAGACTACAACTTTCTTCTTATTGGTAGTGGATGTCTTAAAGATTTTACTGATTGAATAAGGAATAATAAGTTACATTTTTGCTTAAAATTTCATTTTTATATTCCCAAGTGACTGCACTAGGTTACATGTTTTGTGAAGGACCAAATGGTACTTCACTCTTAATAATGTCAATTTCGAACAGGAAAAACATTGAAATAAAGAGTAAAAAAGTCAAATATGCCTCATAAATTGTTTGCAATCTGAAATCGAAGATTTTTACCTTCTTTACATAAGTTAATTACTGTTGGCAGTGGGTCGGTAAACCACACAGAAACCGTGTACTGACCTTATTGCAAAATCAAGCAAATAAACTATTGTAGGAACATATACAAATCAAGACACATTATATGTTATTGTTTAATGTACTTATAGATATAAAATATATTCATCGTACAACAAAATACATAAAAAAGGCATGTTTTACATTTTTTAACATATATTTTAATTTATATCCAAGTAATTAATGGCATGATATGATATTAATGTAATGGTATCACATGCAGTGACTAGGACACTAATTATTTGCTTCCTCAATTATTGATATTGCAAGCTTCAAGCAACCCACGATAAGATCGAATCTGCCAATTCCCTTCAAGCTATTATATTTGCAATAAGCAAGATTACCTGTCTGAGAAACAATATCATGAAGAATTTTAATACCTAACCATAGATCATATAATTAGTAACAAAGAAGGAATAAGAAATTGTGTACCTTTATATTTAGGTTCATGAAGGATAGCCGTCAACAAGTATGAGAGGGATAACTACCCTCATCGCCGTTTAGGTTTTGTTTTTAGAATACTGTTCAGAATGCTTAACCGTCTGATGGGATGACGTTTAAATAGCTAAACGGCTGAGGGCAGGGACCACTCATTGGGCTTAGCTAAATGGGTCAACCCATCACGGTCCATTTAGAAACAATAGCCCAATCACACATATTCATCAATTGACTAGTGCTTAACACAATAGACCATAATTTATATTAAGATTAACTTATAATAATTGATTATTGTCAATCCATAATTGATTGATTAAATAATTAATCTAACATATCAATCTATCACTCCAAAACTAATCAATATATTTTACACATTTTTGAAGTTGTTGTACCCGGCAATGGAGGGACATGTCAGTGCAAGTTTAATAAAAATGTTCCTTGAGACAAGTGTCATATACAGTCAAAAATAGAAGCCATAGTAGGTTTAATATTCGTTGTCATTTGTTTTCAGATAAATAATTTTTCTAATGTTAATCTAATTTGCAAAGATTAAACTCAGCTAGTGTATAATAACTTGAGTTGCCACCAAGAATAGATTGATCCAAGTGGTAGAAAGTGGTGATGTGTTAGATATGGAGAAAATTCTTTTGGAAAGTGGGAACACACCTGTGTGTTTCAGCTCGGTTGATATTACTCTGTGAAAACTTCATACATATAACGTGGTAACCCAAAAATATTTGAGTTGTCTAATGTGAAAATCTATGAAGTATATCTAATACTTTGATATTTTTCCCCCAATATAATAAAAATAAAAATAAATTTTGGGATCTACACCCTTGTATGTAAGTGCATGATATAAGCACTCTTTGTGCATTCGACTTTCTTGACACTGATAAACTCTCAGACTCAACTCATCTAATAGAGGCTGATAAAATTAGTTGGATCTTCCATTTATATAAGTTAGTATTGTTTAAATTCAAGTTCAAAATTATTTTCTCGTTGTTTGTTCTCTAGTCTAAATTTGTTACTCCCCAACCTAAATTATAAGATTATTTTGCAACAATTACTTGTCCCTAAACATGACCATTTGAAAATTTAATTTTTAGATACATTATTATTCTTTTTACAAATATATTTCTTTTTAATACTATAAATTTGTTTTTGAATATGAAAAATTGATATTAACTGTATTTATACACAAAGAATAATTTAATAATAGTTATAGACAACCTATGTACATTAATTACACTACCAAATTTTCTTAATATATGTAAAAAAATGTCAAGGAGTCTTATAAATACGAAAAGAAGTACTGTCAAATAAAAGAAACAATCATTCTGTAGAAAACTAAAAAATGGTTATTATCGTAAAAGTTGTTCGTTTTGTTCTTTTTTTTAAGAAGTTAAACTAACCCACTCAAATTGAAACTAGGGAGAATCGAATCTGAAACCTTGAGGAGAAGCACTCTCTAAGGTCTCAATCCAACACTACCAGACCAACTCAAGTGAGTTTTATTTTGTTCCTTTTCAATTGTCATTTTAAGGTTATTTACACGAATCAAAAAATAAAAATCAATAAATTATAGTATTACTTTTAGTTTAAAAGAAACTATTTGTCTTTTTCGTATAATACTCTTACTCCATCCGTCTTATTAATTATAACCATTTCTTTTGCAATATTTTTCTATTTCAATTAAATTACCACTAGTTGAAATAGTGGTACATGCAAATACCTAGGCCTCCCATCAATGGTTGGAAGAAGCAAAAAAGCGACTTTTAAATTTGTGAAGGATCAAATTTGGAATAGGATCAATTCTTGGAGTAGCAAATGTCTGTCGCAAGCAGGAAGGAAGATTCTTATCAAATCAGTCCTCCAATCTATACCTTCGTATGTTATGAGTGTTTTCATACGATTCAACAGGTGCGGTTACCCACATCCTCCTGCGCTGATATGATTTTTAATTTGCTCAAGCATTTTGATATCCCCCAACAACAGCTTTTCGCGGTCATTCTATGGAGTTTATGGAAACATAGAAATAACAAAGTTTGGAACAACGTCACGGAAACAGCTCAACAAATAGGTGAACGTGTCGGGAATTTTTTGAGCAGTTGGAAGAATGCTCAAGAAGTGAGGAACCGAAACACCAACAGAAACTCGCATAGTGTGATTGACACTTGGAAAAAACCGAGACCAGGGAGGTTCAAGTGTAATGTTGACACATCCTTTTCCACTACCCTTAACAAAGTTGGATTTGGAGCTTGTATCCGCGATGCTGAAGGAAATTTTGTGATAGCAAGAACTGCTTGGACTACCCCTCTACTTGACGTCGACATGGGGGATGCTATGGGTCTTTTAGCAGCATTGCAATGGGTAAAAGAGCTAAACATGGTGCACATGGAGCTCGAAACAGACTCCAAAGTTGTGGCTGATAGCATCTATGGCAAGGAGGTGTCTCTGATTTCATGGCAATAATCAATGATTGTAGACACTTGTTGAGTACCGATTTAGTGAACTCTGATGTGAAGTTCATTGGGAGACAAATCAATGGTGTTGCTCATAGTTTAGCTAAGGAAGCACTACACTACACTAGTCTCCACATTCATCTTAACATTCCACATTGTATTTCTACTTTGATCAATAATGAAAAGCTATAAGCTTCTTTCTGTAAAAAAAAAACTAAATTACCAATGAAACATTGATTATTTCTTCCCACTAATACTTCTTTGAGGAATGTTATAGGCACTCTCTTTCTAACACACTCTTTTTAATTGCATAAAACTCATGTGAGTCTCACACTTTGAAAATGATTTCACATAAGGTGGTGAGACCATCATGAATTTCACTCAATAAAAGAGATACTGTTAGAAAAATACTCCCTCCGTCCCAAATTGTATGTCGCTTTGGAAAAAAAATTTGTCTCAAATTGTATGTCGTTTTACAATACCAATGAAACATTAATGTTACTTTTCCTATTATATCCTTAACTATTTATTACTCTCTCTTCTTTCAATTCTTTAATTTATCTTCTCCATACCATTTATTAAGGACAATTTTGTAAAACAACTCATAATATCTCTTTTCCACACAAAATTAATTATATTTCTTAATACGTGTGAAATGTCCAAAACGTCATACAATTTGGGACGGAGGGAGTAGTGTTTTTAGCATTTTTTTATATATATTTATTGGGCCATGCTAGGCACAAGTTAAGGAGCTTAAAATAGAATTAAAAAATAAATTTTATATTGAAAAAATAACTTTTGAAACTTTTAAGACATTGAATGCATAATTTCCAAGAAAAAACTTCTACATTTGGTTTCTTAACTTATGCCCCAAGGACACAAGTTAACATTTTCCTTATTTATTTAGCTCTAGTAAAATGAGGTATTCTTCTATGGTTACAAGCATAGATGAATAGTGTTTGGTCACACATACATAAAGAGATTTTTTATTAATAACAAAGAAAGCAATTGATAAAAAAATTATTAATATTTTAAGGATAAATATCTTTATATGTGCGCATAAACATTATTCAGTTATGCTTGTGATCATAAAAGAATACCTTCTAGCAACACACCATTTCGCACACTCTTTCCAACTCATTATCTCTAACCGGTTGAAATTCAAATGGATCTCACTAAAACATGTAGACCTCATATAAATTTAGTGGACCCCATTTAAATCAAACCAATTAGAGAGAGTGTGTTAGGAGGAGTGAGTGTGTTGCTAGCATAATTCTTATCGTATTTCAATCTACTCCACCAACTACAACTAATAAAGACATTTTGGTAAATGAAACTCATTTTATCTTAAAATCAACACAACTAATCATATTTTTATGAATTATGCACAACTAAATCGAGACATGTATAATGAAACCATCAAAGTGACTATCTATTAGTCCCTTGGTTCTTATTACATTATAAGAAGAAAAACAAAACAAAAAACATCAAAACCAATGCAATCATTAATTATTGTACTCCCTCCGTCTCAAAATAGGTGTTCTTTTTACTATTTTTCGATGTCTCAAATTATTTGTTCCTTTTACAATATCAATACAACATTTACTATTCTTTTTCACTAACATACCCTTATTTATTGCATTTCACTCATCTAACTACTCAACTAACTATAATTAATAAGAGTATTTTAATAAATCAAACATATTTTACCATTAAAATCAACACTACTAATCATTTCTTTAGTAATCGTGTAAAACTCAAAAGAGACACCTAATTTGAGACGGCGTAGTAACTTTTAAAATATTTTTACAAATATACCCTTATAAAAATTGTGAAACATTAAATACTTTCACTAATATTAAAAAAGCCAATTATTAAATAAAAAGTAGAAAAGTATTTTAAACAATAACTACACCTTAAAAATTGTGTCATTTTCTTAAAAATATGACCAATTTTTTTAAAAAAAATTTCTCATGTTAAGAACCGGACGGAGTATCTTATTTCACTTCGTCTCTCTACAAGATAGACTTACTATGGCAATAAAGAGTGAAAGATAAATTTGACAAAACATTAATAATTAAGGTTTTTCTATCATGTGCAAATTTGAACATGCTAAAAAGTTTAAAGTAGTATGTTGGTATTGAAACTTGTTTATTTTTTTATTAAATATATAACTTTTCAATAAATAATTATTGTTTTCACTAAATAGTTGTTATTTTTAGTTACTTTAACATGTGCAATATTGCACATATTAGACAATGTTATAGTATATTCATATGAAATACTTCAATTTTCCTTTATAAACCTCTTTGGAGGTATTTATAAAATAAAATAAGAAAATTTTTATATTAAAAAATATGTAGTTATGATTTTTATGTGTTTGACTTGTATTTTTATAATAAAACTTCTTTTTGTGGGTTCTTTAAACATTCTTAGAATACTTTTTAGACACTCGTTAACCCGATGATAAATACGGTAAACTTTTTGGTGATACACTGTACCCTACCAGAAGGTACACAGCTAGCAAGGCATAAAGGTTTGGAAGAAGAAATACACATACATACATATACTCCATATAGAAAGAATTAAAGAAATAAACGGGAGACGTACAATATGTAATTAAATTATTTGGTTTGGTGGTTCATTGTTTCATTGAAAGTTGATTAATATAGCTAAAACTAAAACCATTGACTGGAGTTTGAGAGGGAAGACAAATAGATCCACCCCAACGTGTGAAACAAAAAGGCCTTCTTTTATGGCCCACCGCAAGGAAAATTAAAACCCTCTTTGAAAACAACATCAACGGGAAATCCTCTAACTCTTCATCTTCTTGGGAACAAAACAATTTTCTTCTATATACCTCTTCCCTTTCTCTCTTTTTCCTCACTCTAATAACTATTATTTTTTTGTATATAAACTCAAACATAGTGATACCCTTTTTGTGTTCTATCTATTTGAGTCTTTAAGCAAAGCATTGAGAAACTAGATGGTCATGGACATGAAGAACAAGGAGAAAATATTCATGGATTTTGCAAAGATTTATTTTCATTTGTTTGAGGATGTTTTTTGTGACTTTGTTGGTACGAGGTATGGTTTTGAAGACTAGGATCGATCTCATTTGTGTTGGAGAATTCATCACTACAGGCGTACATGGGAAAGCCAGGCATCTTTTTTTTTTTTTTTTTCTTTTTCATTTTCATCTTGTTATTTAATTTCTATATAGACTATAGTTTATTTATTTTATCTGGAACTTACTTTCTTAAATATTATGTTGGGTTAATTATATGGGGTTAGAGATTGCCGGGAATAGTTACAGAACACATTCTTAAACGGCTTTTAGGACATCAATGATCATCAAATTAAAGCATTGAAATAATATTTGTGGCTGGTTTTCCTAGTCTCTCTTCATTTGCATCATTGCTCTCTTATACTTCTTATGTAACAAATTATTATTACTACTATATAAATTAGGTAGAAGGGTATGTTTTTAGTTCAATGGATGGAGGAGAAAGGAGGAATTTTAATAGGGAAGGGATGAGAGGTAAGCAATTGTGTTAGATTCAACCATAGGAGATTATTTTAATGGCAAGAACGTGATTTTTTTTACCTTTTTTTTTACATTTGTTCTATTTAAAATTGAATAAAATAACATTTAAGTTGTAAAAGAAATACGTTTAAGTTTAAATGCAAATTGCAAAAGAAATATTCAAAACCTTCTCATTTTGGAGGGATTATGCTCCTCCTCTCATGGCTTCTATCGAGCCAAACACATCATAAAGATGCAACTTATATTTGTGATCAATTATTCTTGTTAGGAGAAGAAAAAAATGATTCTTGTATGAAAATGTGCTAACCCATTTGCAATCTATTTGAAAAATTGTAGTAATACATAATTTTGGAATGGTAAAACATTCCTATTTCTCTACTTCAAACCTAAACTTCGTTTTCATGACATGCTACCTAATTTTCCTGCATTGGTTTCAATGGTTTGTAGGTAACACGGCAAATCATGTGACATCAATTTTCTTTATTGTGACTACTATTCATCTTCTAGAATGATGAAGAAATATTTTTTTAGTCGCTTAGAAAATATAAAGGTCAAATTAGTTTTTGAGAAAGAAAAAAAAATAGTTTTTTTTAGTTCCTTACAAAAATAAATTGAAGCACACAAATCTTACTACCATTTTTTTCCTGCCGTTATTTTTTTGCTTTTGAACAACGACCAACTTATGTGGTTTTCACCTATCATGTAATGGTCCAAATGTATTTTATATGAAAAATAGGGACATTTAGGCCCCTACAACAATTTTCTTTAGAGATGATTTGGTCACAAAAATCAATAGTTCGAATACCACTCCTTTCTTTTCACCTTTTTCCTTTATTGTTTATTGACTTCTAAGGGACTAAATTGATACTTTCATTTTTTTTCTAGAGAGTAAGTGGTTACTTTCATTCATCCTATCAAAAAAAAAGTGGTTACTTTCATTATTTTGTGGGGCTAAATTGGTACAATGTCAAAGCAAAGTTTTTTTTTCTTCTCATAATCTTATTTCCATCCCATCCCAATATTTCCTTTTAATTTTATTGTGTAAGAAATTGTTCCTTATTTTTTGTTAACTAACACGGTTAATGCCACAACATTAACTTAAATAGTCTACGTCATCATTTGGGAGACGGTTGAGTAAGGGATATTGCTTCAAACTACAATATTAATCCAGTTTAATTTGGGAAGGGACGAAAAATGACTTTTATCTCGTGGATTAATATGTGTTTCATGTTTTTCAAGAGATTAAAATGAGCTTTCACTCCATCTTCTATAATTCTAATAAGCCACTAATTATACTTTTCAATATATATAAAATTAAAGAAATTACATTTGAAATTAATATGGAATAAAAGAAATAATTTGATTGGTAGTAGGGGGGACATACATTAAATTTGTATCTGCTAGATTCTCTACCTGATATTAGAGGAATGCTAGCGTCATTCACTCTAAGGATTTGTTTGGTAAGACGGAATTTCAAGTTTATATCGAAATAGTTTTAAGGTCATAAGAGCAAAACATACTTGTTGATTAAAATTTTATTCATGGGTTATATTGTTTCTTTTCTAGCTTATAACTTTTTTTTATTATCTTAATTTAAAGAGATAAAACATTAATTTAAAATATCTTTTTATGACATTTCATATTTATCGGTTAGATCTACTGTTAATTTTATCGTACACTATAAAGATAATTCGTTAGCCTATCCATAATGAGCTATCAACTAGTTTATTTAATGCTCCCTCCGTCCCAAATAAATTAATGACCTAGTTTAACTATATGCATTATTCACATAATATGTTTTGCCCATATTGCTTTTTTTCTAAACCATATAAAGAGAAATGATAGCATATAAGATGTTGGATTTGTCTTGACGAATTGATTAACAGAAATAGTTGTTTATAGAATTAACTCTATTTATTAATAAATGTATGTTTACAATAATGTTTTGGTTAATGAAAAGTTTTGTTTTGTTTTTTTGGTAGAATTTGGTTGATGAAAAGTTGCAATAAAAACTGCCTGTCTCATATATAATTGATGAGGGGAAATTCGAAAGAAAAAGCCATTACCAATGATGCCTTACAATGACAAAGCGACAATATAATTTTGTTTTTCTTTTATTAAAACGACCATTGATTTAGAATGAAGGGAGTATTATGTATGAACCAACAATGAAGATCATGGTGGTGGAGTTATGACTATGATAAGTGTTGTGTAGTGACAGTACAATATTCAACACCGCATTGTGCACCCTTCGTTTTAACAGCAGCTGCGTTCAACTGCGGCCACTGGCCGCCCCATTTTGTATGCCCCAACCACTGCCGCCTCGGCAAGACATTGTGATGCCTCTGCCTTCTGCAATCCATGAGCTTTTATGTGTCCTCCGATGCACCTTTCCCGATAAATGGTTTGTACCTTGCAATGATGCAAAAGTTCTATTTTTCTAATGAGCCCACTTTCAAGGCAACTCTGGTGCTAAGGAGGCTGGTTATAGAACATTTACGATCATGCATTAAAAATATGTCCCTTGCTACTATAAATGTGATAATTAGCAACTTGTTTAGTGACCAAATAATTTTAGTCTACTATAGTGACCGAATTTTGTAATCAGCTGCTAAATTCGTCTTTATATCATTCGCTAAATCAATTTGTGGTCGATTTAGAGATTGATTTGCGAAATATCGTCAAACCTCTAGTCACTAAATTTAGCAATTAATTACCGAAGTACTCACAAAAGTGAGGTTATATGGTGATGAAGGAGGCACAAACCCTATGTGCTGAAAATATTTTCCAAATTCGTTTTCTATATATAAGATCTCACCGTGTAGGTCAGAGAAAGAGTTCTATAGCTTGGACAACACTCAAATTCAAGCTGGAAGATAAGATTGAGCTTGAGAACAATGGTTATATCAACTAGTAACGTGGTATGAAGGGAGCAATGTTATGTTTATTTTTGAAAGTTTTATCCTTTACCCAAATTAGGTGTACTTGCAATGTTCCTTATTTCCTTCACCAATTCAATATACACTACGCATTGAGCCATCACTTGTATGGGTGGAGGTAAGACCAACCTATAAAGGTCTGTGGTTAAAGCGAACCTAGGTAAATGAAATTTAATCCTTCAAAAAAAGGTAAAGGAAATTTAAATATACAAGATTAATGATTTTTGAGAAGCCTGTTTATATAAATGGTCAAGCTTCGTGCAATGAAAAAAAAATATATTTAGACTTATTACATGGAGCCAACTTAAGTAAATATAAATAACCCCCTCAAAAAAAATTATAAATAATATTTTTGTTAATATTGTTATATTAGATCTTGTACTTTGTGTTAAATTATGAATATGATACATCAATTGTTGGCATACATATAAACGTTTTAGAGGAGAGTTTTACTTAGGGAGATAGGTAATATGTCATTTACGAAGCTAACATGTCAACTAAACTTTTAAAAAGATTAGTCAGGACCTAAAAATAAACCTATGACATGTAAGAGGCTAGATTTAGACCTTAAATTTTTTTAACATGTTCGACTTATTTATATAAAGTCTGAATCGGCGCAACATAATCACTCGTATACATGTTGACTCGATACACCTTTTTGTATGCTTCAACCAAAAAGGATACAATTATTTTGTCTCAAATTCGAATAAGGTTTTAATATATTCCCTCCGTCTCATATTAAGTGTTGTTTAAGGTTAGACACACTTGTTAAGAAAGTTATTCAGCATATTAATCCTAATTTGAATACAGTATGTTATAGGGAAATACACTTTTTTTTTACAAGATTGGGAAATAAACATATTGAAAGGTTAATATCATGCCATCCTTAGCTTTTGTTTAACAATTGAGGTTTTGGGGATTGGCAATAAGATTTGGACATTCAACGACAGAAATGTCTCGAATTTTGTACATGATTAAAAATTGTCAAACTGGGTTTTGTTTAAATTTGACATTGTGTATTTGTGTTCCATCCCTTTCACACATGTACAATTTAATATTTTGTCTCTATATGTCTCCCTGACTGTGTGCACGTGTATTGCATATATGTATGTTTTCTTCTTTACTTGAATTTATAGGTAATTGACTAGTATGATCTATTATTGTATTCAATTCAAAATTCAGGGATGCCTAATTTCTTTGAAAATTTTGACCGATTCAAACAAGATTTAGAAACACAAGTAATGTTTGCTCAAATAAAAGAAACACTAGTAATGTTTTTTTAAAGGTAAATTTTCTCTCTCCCTTGAACAATGAATGACCATTTTAACCACTTTACACCTTAAAAAATGTATACAACTGGAAGAGGGATTTTTACTAAACACAAGAGGATTTCAGTTTGAGATTCATCGAAAGATGATTCAAAGAAGGAGGATTTAGATTTGGGAAAAAAGTTTGAAGATTTTGGTTGATTTTTTCATTGTTAGTCAATCTCGAGAAAAAAATTGGGGAATACATCTGAAGATTTTGGTTGATTTGGTTTATGGAGATTGAGAATTTGTGTTTTTTGAATGAAAGTGATGTTTTTGAGTGGAAAAATTGGTTATTGATTGAGTTATACCATTGATTTTTTAGTTTTTATTTTTTGTTGGTTTTTGTGTTGAAGGTTCATGAAGGTATGATGAAATTGATATTGTGTTCTTCATATTTTCCGGTAAAGAGATGAAGGATTTTGATGGAGAAGATGAAAGAAATGAATAAATTTTCAACCAATGTCAAAATGACACATGTAAATGAGTCAACATTTTTGAATTAAACTAACGGAAATGACTAAAACGTGTAACAAATATAATCTTAAAGGACTCAAACAGACCAAAAATTAATTATTGGACCAAAGTGATACCTCAAAAATAGTTAAGGGGCCAAAAGAACAATTTAGCCTATTTTCAAGTATTGAATCATTCATCATTATTATAATTTATAAAGTGGAAGATGTTGAATTGAGAATGATGTTAGTATTATTCCCTTCGTCCTTTATTATGACTAATTTCACACATATTAAGAAAAAATGGTAGTGTAGTTATCTTTGTATTGAATCATGCACATGAAAGGAACAAATGATAAGCCGTCTCTTAGCCTCTGCAACCAGTCACGCATAATTGAGAATCATGAGAAATGATGTCGCGCGTCACCAAATTATCTTTAGCCGGTAACTTGTTCCGAAGAAGCCTCCAAGCCAAAATAGAAACTTTCAGGGGAACCTGTTTGGGCCAAATTAAATTTGAGGTAGCTACAACACTATGAGACTCTTGACTAGTGAGAAATGTATAAACACCCTTAACTGAGTACCCGTCGCAATGATCATGCCTCCACTGCCAATGATCTATAGAATTAGACTGCAAAGAAATATCATGAAGTAAATTCCTACACTCCCCTAGCAATTCCTCCTCCCATGCCCACAACCGACAGCGCCACTGCCAAGCCATCCCTCCTTCCTCCCACCCTAAACCACACATATCTGCTTCCGTACTCAACTTATTCTCAGTCAAGTCAAATAGGTGTCTAAACTTCACACACAAAGGATCAATTTATTTTATTAAAATTTTCTTATTAATAGGAACAGAGGGAGTATATGTTACAATTGAAAAAAGATAACTAATATTGGGTATACAATTTTTAAAAAGTCTTTCATTCTAGAACAATTACAAATGAGCCATTTATTGTAGGTTGGAGGGAGTAATTTATTAATTATTACTCCCTCCATCGCAAATTATAAGTCGTTTTAGAAAAAAATTGTACCAAATTATAAGTTGCTTTACAATACCAACAAAACATTAATGTTACTCTTCCTGTTATACCATTAACTATTTATTATTCTCCTTATTTCAATTCCTTAATTTATATTTCCCATACAATTTTGTAAAACAACACATAATATCTCTTTTCCATACAAAATTAATTACTCCCTCCGTCCCTATTTATAGAAGTAGTTTACAAAAAAGTTTTGTCCCTAAATACAAGATCATATACAAATTCCTAGATGCATTGATTACTCTTTTTCCAAATATACCCCTTATTAATACTATCAATTTGTCTTGGTATATGAAAAGTTAACATTAAATATATATTTAATTAAGGGTAATCTAGTAATAGTCACACACATTTGAGACAACTTTATTACACCAACAACTTTTCTTAATACACGTGATTTTTGTAAACTACTCTTATAAAAAGGGACGGAGGGAGTACATTTTTTTGTAGAAAGACGAGATGGCAAAGCCATCATAAACTCACACACACACACAAAGCGGAGGTGCCGGGGTTCGAACCCCAGTCATGACGTCCGGCCTAACAGTTTCGGCATTTTTACCAATCGAGTTACATTTTTTAATAGGTGTGAAATGCCCAAAATGTCATATAATTTAAGGCAAAGGGAGTATATTAGCATTTTCTCTCTTGTCAGAATTTGAACTATGAAGTTTTGACATTTTAACTACTTTTATCTCTTAACTCAACCAAATGACATACTCGTCCCTCAAATACTAGTAATGTTATTGAACATTGTTGGTTTGCAGTAATTCAATTGTAGCTGGCCAAATTTTGAAAATTTAATACGTGTGAAATGCCTAAAACAACATATAATTTGGGACGGAGAGAATATATTAGTATTTTCTCTCTTGTCAGAATTTGAACTCTGAAATTTTAACTCTCTAACTTCTTTTATCTCTTAACTCAACCAAATGACATACTCATCCCCCAAATACTAGTAATGTTACTGAACATTGTTGGTTTGCGGTAATTCAATTGTAGCTGGCCAAATTTTGAAAAGCATTGTTTCTTTAAAAAAAATAAATTTAAAAAGCATTGTTAGAATTTAGGTTAGTCTGTCTTAAGTTTAAAAAATCAATTTGTAAACTGATGAATGATTGCCCTCACTTATAATAGTGTGATCTGATAGCAGACGACCCAACTGATTATGAAAAGAATTTTATATATTTTAGAGTTTAAGTTGGATTTAACTCAACCTTACGATTCAGTTTTAAATCTCATGATTGTCTCCACTTATAAATACATATTCAACTCTCTTTTTTGGAAAGAAAATATATATCTAGGTCTTATCGCATTTATGTGAGACACTTAACATTTTTGTTTAAAGTTGAGTTAGATCCTCATTTATATGAGTAGATATTCACTCCATTTCGTAAAAGAAATGGACATCTTCATTTTAAAATTAAATCCTCATTTATTTACTCAAAAAGCATAGTAATAAACGTTGTCATTTATTTTGAGGAGTGGAGAGGATCCCATCTCCATTTATATAAACACATGTTCAAATCCTTATACCTTTCAATGCAGAAATTTTAACAAGCATATCGAAATTTTAAGAAAACATCACACTTTAATTGATCATACACAAATATTTCTTATTTGGGAGAAACTATGTTTTTCCATATCTGAAATCATTTCAAATATACACATTCAGATAAAAATACAATTTTTGTGCAACCCCACTTCCAAGTTCCAACCAAAATTCCTTCAAAAAAAAAAGTTCCAACCAAATTACTCCTTTATTTTTTAATGATTTAATACATTTATTTTAGTACATTAATATTAAATAAATGAGATTTGGAACTATATAGCTACTATAAATACTCTACCTAAATCTTTGATAGCACTTGATGTTTCAATTAAAAACTTCTCAGAAAAAAGTTTCTTTTTCCTTTTCAAATGTTTAAGAATACGGAACTCTTTATGAATAGATGAGTAGGAAGACACTAAGCTATAGGAGTACGTCTTAGTCTAAGGTGGTTGTCGCTAAAAATAAGGGGATAACTTATAAAGGATGACTAAAGGTTGATAGAGTAGCAGCATGAATTTACAAATACAACCATACATTTTTTTAACCGGAGAAAACTAATTCATATCATTAAAAATTAAAGGATTCATACAAAAGAAAATATCAAAATAAAGCTAAAAACTGATGTTGTATATGATCCACCTTAATAAATAAAGTTTGAGATAAAAGTGGTTAAAGAACGATGATAAAGTACTATGACACTGCTTAAAAAGGAAGTTGTATCGTTCTATCATTGAGTGACAAGTTAAATAATCCACAGCACTCTTTAAATTTAAAATAAAGATAACTTGCTTGAACTTTTATTCTCACATCCATTCTATAGTAGCTAATAAGCATGAATCCTCACTCTCCTTAACATTCAAAATAGGTTGCAAACACAAAATCCTCTCCCATAAATGTCTCATACTCGTCCGTTAACAAGGAATATCTATTAAAAAATAACAAATAAAAAAAGAGGATGGTCTAGTAGAATTATTTCTATGGAAAATGATAGTAGGGAAAGAAAGGTAAGCAAAAATAGAAGATGGTGTAATAGATGATGGTGCTACATTGTATGTTAGACCAAAGAACGAGTTCTTCGCATCTTACTCGTCGGGTGTCTTTACAATGATAAAAATGGTAGAGCGTAGTACTTTTGGGGTAATAATTATTTTGATGCTTGAAAGTGTAGCGAGTAGTTAGAGTAGTTCATTAATGTATCAAAATTTTAAAAGAGTCTTTGATTGTGCACTTTGTTTGTCAAAATAGTCTCTAACGCTAAAATAATCGTTCAATACTCACAATAACTTTTTTCATATAGAGACTAAAATGACAATAAATAAGTATTTATAAGGACTGATATGACAAAAAGTAAGTATATTGAAGGATTAATATGACAATATTAACGAAATGTTTTAATATTAGAGACTATTTTGACTAACGAAATGTACAATTAATGACTATTTTGAAATTTTGATACATTGAGGAACTATTTTGCCTACTGGTTACACATTCAGGGACCAATATGACTATTACTCTAGTACTTTTTTAAAGTGAGTTTGAATATCATCGAAAAAGTTAGTTTAATTAATGATGAAGGTTGTAGGACATATTTATACATTAGCGGTCTGAAATCCAAGCAATGTGAGACTCTAATACAAATTCAATATGTATAAATGTGTTTGGACATCATCGTTTTTTAAGGTAGCTTTTAGGATGAGATCATTTAGACTAATTTAACACGATATCAAAGGCAGGTTAATGATTCCATTGCAATTATTGGATTCAAGACTCCTGTTAAACGTGAAGGTGGGTATTGAAGTCTCACATTGCTCAAATTTTTGAATTGTTGAATGTATAATTGTGTTTGGGTTATGTCGTCCTTAAAACTAATGCTTTGGATGATATGCAAACTCATTTAGCATGTGTTTGGTTGTGGGGAGTGGAGATAAAACTAACGCTTTGTCAAAATAGTCTCTAACACTATAGAAGGCTTAATTGCAGTTTTGCACCCTATATTTTGCCAATTGTGCGATTTTGCACCCCATCATTTTAATTGAGCGATTTTGCACCATGTCTTTTACTCCCTTTCTGATTTTATAGCCCCTCATGTGTTTCAGTGCTGATGTGTCGAATTTTGCTGACATGTCTTCATTAAATGCTTGCCATGTGTGTAATTTGTATTTTTTAAAAATAAAAAATTGAATAATTTAATTGGGAGAGATTAGGTCACGTGACCCTCACAAATCCCTAATTCACCCCCAACTTTACTTCCCCTTGTTTCTTCTGATTTCTCTCTTGCTTTCTCTTCTTCCATCTCTCTTGCTCTTCCTTTCTGTTCTTCAGCAGTTCTTCCCCACATTGAACCTACGTTTCGAGCACCAAGTATTCCTCCTTCCCCACCAAACTTTTCTTCACCTTTTGTTCCTAAATCCTCTGTTTTTATTCCTTTCTCTGCCACAACATGTCCTGCTCCCATTCCTCTGTTCATTTCTTTCACATGTGGTGTACCAGAAACCACTTTTGTTTGGCTATCAAGTTTTTCTCTATCATCTGTTAAACCTTTTGATTCCATTTGAAACTTTCCCACATCGCGAACACCACCAAATTCTTCGTTACGATCAGGGAGAGACTGAAAGTTTGAACCAAGTTCATGGCTCTCTTGCGCTTCCTCTTCCACCAATATCTCCAAAACCTTCACCTCTTTCTTTTATGCCTTCTGCACCTTGTCTGTTTTGAGTTTTCAGTTGTTGTGGAGGTCTTCTCCCATGGCTGATTTGGGGGGGTAAATTAGGGATTTGTGAGGGTCACATGACCTAATCTCTCCCAATTTAATTATTCAATTTTTTATTTTTTAAAAAATACAAATTACACATATGGCAAACATTTAATGAAGACATGTCAGCAAAATTCAACACATCAGCACTGAAACACATGAGGGGCTATAAAATCAGAAAGGGGGTAAAAGACAGGGTGCAAAATCGCTCAATTAAAATGATAGGGTGCAAAATCGCACAATTGGCAAAATATAGGGGGCAAAAGTGCAATTAAGCCTATATAGTATTGATTTTGGTTGAAAATAAATTTATAACTAAAAGATGTTTGTATTTGAATATATTCATGTAAAACTGAGTTGAACTATAAATAGGTATGTGCAAATCAAATCTGAAATCAAAAGCTACAGATCATAACTTCTAGTAGAATCAATTCTGGAGGCAGAGTTAATTATACTCGATAACAACCAAACATGTCAGAATCAATTTTACACGTTCAAGATCAATTTTGATCCCTCTGAAAATGGAACTAAACATACACTTAAGAGTGATACTAATTATTTTATTTTTTATTTATAGAAAATTATGCATAAGGACCGTAGATGATTATTCAAATCATTGTAAACATATTTCTATAATCCACATGATTGATATAGTTTAGATCCTTAGAGTTTCTAAAAAGGACCGAAGAGTAAAAAGGCTAACAATGTATGTATCAAAAAGCTAAATTTTGGTGAATAAAACCCTAAAGAAATTGAAAATTACTTTCTCTCTTTTAAGATTGTTCATTCCTCAGACCTAGCAAGAGTTAACTTACGCTCAATATTTTTCAACGAGAGTTAATTCACATTGGTACTTTTAAAATCGGTTGACCCAACTTAAAAAATGATTAAAATAATCTAAAAAATACCCAGGAGAGTTAACTACTGCTAAAAAATACCTAGCGTGAGTTAACTCCGCTAGGTCAATTTCGAAGAAATTGATCTTGGACTATTAAGCCCATTTACTTTAAACAAATAAGCCCTACATTGCCGAAAGAAAAGGGTACCCTGCACACCCCATTTAGACTCTCATTTCAGTACAATATTCTGTGACAAACCCTACTCTACCCTTTTTTACAGCCGCCACCCCTTAAAGCTGTAACTCTGTAACATTTCATCTCTCCCCCTTCATTTCTTCACAACTCACTCTTCTTCTTCTTCTTCTTCTTCTTCTTTACGCACACAATAACCCACAATAAATTTCCCTTCATAATTTTATCCCACATTGATCTAGATGCAATGCTAACAAAAAAAATTCCAAACCCATGAAGGATAATTTCTCCTTGAGGAATCACTGTTTGGGTCTTTAAGCAAAGCATTGATGGAAAAGTGGAATAAGAAGAAACTATTCATGGACTTTCCAAAGATTCATTTTCAATTGTTTAAGGATGTTTGGTGTGACTTTGTTTGTACGAGGTATGGTTTTGAGGACTAGGATCGATCTCATTTGTGGTGGAAAATTCATCACTTGCGGCGTACATGGGAAAGCCAGGCATTTTTTTTCATTTTTATAGACTATAGTTTTTTGTTAATAAAATAGACTATAGTTTTTTTTTTATTTATTTTTTTTTGTAATTTACTCTTCTTATATATTGTGGTGTTGGGTTAATTATATGGGGTTAGAAATTGCCACGAATAACCAATGAAAGGTTGACTCAGTCCGTCAGTAAGAAGTTGACTCACCCGCAAGGTTCAATCTCCGCTGGCTGCTTACCCTTGTAGGCATTTGCATTCATCTGAGCCCAACTCACTTGAACTTTTTTAAATAACACGTTTGTAAATTGATTTTAAGAGGACAATAATCATCAGTTAAATCACTGAAATATAATTTGTTACTGGTTTTCCTAGTCCCTCTTCATTTGCATATACAAATTATTTCTGTTTTGTTTATGTTTAGATTGATGAGAATGGAAATTGGCGAATTTTGTTGTTCTAGTCAATTTATCTTGTTTGGAGATAAAAACATGATTATTGTATGAATAATGTTCTGACCCATTTGCAAGTGTATTTGGAAATTTGTACATGATTAGGAAATGGTAAAACATTCCTGTTTCTACTTCAAGCCTAAACTTCGGTTTCATGACATTCTACCTAATTTTCCTGCAATTGATTTGTAGGTAACACGGCAAATCATGTGGTCTCAATTTTTCGTATTTTGATCAATGTCAATCTTCTATTGTTTTCAAAACCCACTAATTGTACTTTGTAATCTATATTAAATATATAATTGAAGAAATTACACATTTTAAATTAGTGGGACCGAAGAAATGATTTAATTGTCGATGTGAGCTTAGCTTAGTGGTAGGCACGTGAATAATATATGCAAGAGCCGGAGTTTGAACCCGAAACACCTCACATATTCACTAAAAGATGAATTTTTAACTACTAAACTACTTAATTAAAAATCTTGACTTTAGTCCCACCATTAATATTGCAGGGGCCAATTAATATTGACCATTAAAGGACATTTAATATGCTCGAGATGTAGATGAATTTACAGGAAGACTTTAGTTATGATTGACTCATGAAAAGGGATAAACAATGAGTATGTTTAAGTTCTTATGAATGGATGTTTTTTTGGGAGTGGATTATCTACGGTGACAAACCCCACAAGTGAACTCCAGTGAAATCTTGACCTTAAAAAAACAAAAGAGATGGTTTTTTTTTTTAAAAAAAGGGGGAGGGAGTGTTTAAGTGGTGGGGATTTCAATTGGAGATCAAAAGTTGAGGGAAATTTTAAATTATGGGAATTCAAATTCGTTTTTTCTCTTAAATATCCCTTGATAGTCCTATTCTAGTTGCTTATATTAAGGTCCTAATTTGGAAATGAATCCTATTAAGGCCCTATTTTGGTTGATTATATGGGTTTTGGAATTGGCGAAGATATCATCTTCACTCCACCTATCTTCTTTTGTTATTGTTTGCTCCTGAAAGTTCTCCCACTTATTTTTGTTGAATTTGTACCTTCTTATTTCAATGTATTTCTTTTCTTTTTGTATAATAACAATTGCAGTGTATTTCTTTTTGCTATACGCGATGTTTGCTTATTTATTTTGGTTCTTGACTTGTTGCGTAATGGGTTATAGTATTCCATGTACTATTCGCTGTATCCGCCTTCTCCTCTTCCATGTCCTTCGTTTTCCCTTCCTCCACCTTCTCCAAATTCGCCGTTTTCTCCCTCTCTTCCTCCTCCTCCTCCTCCTCCTCCTGAACCTCCTCCTTCTGGTTCTTCCCCGAATCCTTCTTGTTCTAAACTTTCCCAATCTACATTGCTATGCATTCCTCCTCCCCAATCTCCAACGTGTCCACCTACTCCCCGACCTACTTCTTTATCTACCTGAAGTTTTGTTTTTGATTCTTCAGTTGCACCAACTGCAAATCAAACAAACATAATTATTGAATATACTAAAAGAAGAATGCAATTGTGCGAACAATTTGTATATATACATTGTTCCTCATCTTTGGATGGCCTAATTGCCACAACAGAGATAACAATTAGTGCACAAAGAAAGAACAAGGAGATAAAAGGTTTGATTTTCATCCTTGATCAAAGAGTTTAATTGTAGTCAAATATGAATTCACATATAAGATATTTATAGTGACCATGAGACAAGATAAATATAGGAACAACATGAAATAGAACATGATTAGATAATATACACATTGTATAATAACAATTTGGCTGTTTGTGAGAATAGTGGGTCATCAACACCTACTGTGAAGCGCTCATTTCAAATAATTTGCTCATCTATGCAAGCAAAAGCCAAACGGTGACATAGCTATAAAGAATAAAGGCCAATTATGTCTCACCAACTCTATATCATTTAACGGTGAGACATAATTGCAAGTTATTATTCAAAAAGTTAAGTAATGAATCCCAACGGTGGAGTAAAAATCATTGATATAATATTTCAATTAAGTTAATTTTTTACAATTATTTTTAATTAACTTAAATATAAAAAATAATAAAATAATAACAAATATAATTTCATCAATTGATTAAAATAATTTTGAAATACTAGATATAACATAACCAACAATCTCTTACGTATTTCAAAAGTTTAAGAAAACATTTTAAAAGGTTGAAAACAGTTTTATGGACGAACATGTTGGAAGTTAATGTATTGAATATGTTGTCTTTTAGGGGGGTGTAATGGATTAAGATTTTAAAGGACAATTTTTGTTTAAAAAAGTCTTAAGGATTTTAAAAGACTTTGCAGGATTTTAATGACTTTGATTATTTTAAAAGACTATTGAGATTTACAATTTGGATTTCAATGGATTTAACTCATAAGATTTTAAAGGATTTCAAATGATTTTATGGATTTCAAAAGATTTCAAAAGATATTATGAATTTTTAAAGACTCATTGAAAAAAATGATCGTAACACACTCTCTTTCACAATATTCTCAATACAGACTCTTTTATTTATTTTACTTTATTTTTTATGAGGACAATAGAGAGAGGAGAGAGAGATAAAGAGAGAGGGGGAAGAGAGAGGAGAGAGAGGAGGGAGAGGAAGAGAGAGAGAGAGAGTGAGAGAGAAGGGAGGAGAGAGGGGAGGGAGAAAGAGAGAGAAGGGAGGAGAGAGAGTGAGAGATAGAGAGAGAGAGTAGAGAGATAGAGAGAGAGAGAGAGAGAGGAGGAAGAGAGGAAGAGAGAGAGGGAGAGAAAGTGTGAGAGAGAAGGGAGGAGGGAGAGAGGGAGAGAGAGAGAGAGAGAGAGAGAGAGAGAGATAGAGAGAGAGAGGAAGAGAGAAAGTGTAAGAGAGAGGGAGAGAGAGTGAGAGAGAAGGGAGGAAATAGATAGTAAAATCTTTAAAGAAAAACCAATCCTAAGAAATCTCATGTTTTCATTAAAGACTTTTTCATGCTAAAATTTCACTAGAAAATCTCACCAAATCCATCAAAATCCAATTTATTAAACAATCCTTCGAAATTTGAATGATTTTGAATACCACAAGACTTTTTTTAAGTGATAAAGAGTCTTTATTGAATACCACAAGACTTTTTTTAAATGACAAAGAGTCTTGATTGAATACCAAAAGACTTTTTTTAAGTTGCAAAGAGTCTTGATTGAATACCACAATACTTTTTCATGATAAAAAAGTCTTTTAAAATCTCTTAGAATCCTAATTCAATACATCCATGAACCAGAATTAAATCTTAAGACTTAACACACATTGAGTTGGTGAAACAAATTTTATGAACCAGAAACACAATACCCATGTTAGCAGTGATTTTATTAAGTGTATGATACAGTTTGTACACCTATCGATAAGGGATATGAAAATCATTAAAACTTTTTAAATTTATCATCTCAATAATGCAGTCCAACAATTTTGCATCATAGGAAGATACAAAAATAGTAGTGTTATCATAACTAACAAGTGACTTATTTTAGCCATATAAATAAAGCTGACAAAAACAGGCCGAGCTAACGGGTCAAGCCCATTTTTGGGACCGGGGCAGGTTTCAAAAAGTCGGGCCAAAAAGCAATCGGACCTTTTTGGCCCAACCCATTCAGCCTAATTTATAATATGGGTCAGGCCTGGGCTGGTCCATCGGGCTTTAGGCCGGCCCACTTAAAATAAATATCAAAAAATTTAATTAAAAAAATTATTTTGGTTTTGTTTATTTCTTTTTTTTTTTTTTTAGAAAAAACCCACTTATTTTTTAGGCCCACTCTAAGTCCAGCAAAAAACCCTAATCTATCTTACTCTCTCGCCTAAGCCAGTAAAGTAAGCCTTGCTATCTCTCTTTCATCAGTTCTTGCTTGCGGCGCTACTTCCTCTTCCTTTCCCCTCTCAGAGCGTGAACTGGCCAACATACACTAACACGTTTAGAGAGATAACAAAGCAAGAAGTGATATTGACGGTGATGAGGTGTCGTCTTTGCATCAGACGGCAGTTGAGTGACCCCAATTGAGGTTTGATGGTGACGCAACCTTAAGAGTCGATCACACCACCACAAAGTCGTGGTTATACCAGTAACAACTGGTTTTAATTTTGGGTGGAAAGGGTCGTAATGGGCGACGTTGAAGCGTGGTTGAATAAATTAATTTTCATTCAATTTATAATAATTTCCGGTGCTTGGCACATGTATAGTATATATGTTACCTATAGACAACACAAAAGCAATGCATAGAATTGCAACGAAAAATTGCACGCGGTTGATGTGGATTGCCATGTTCTGTTCAATTTTTTTTTTTATCAAATGTTCTGTTCTAATATGTTACCTGAATGAACAAACAATGCCTACAAGAAGCTATTTATTAAGTTCTCTAAGGCTTTGTTTGCGAGTTTGGAGGGGAAGAAAGGGAAAGGCTTGAGAAATCAATCAAATTTATTTTTTCCCTCGCATTTGGAAACTACTAGTTTTTTTAAAGTTATAAAAATATATGTCTGTCTCACAAATAAGAAAGACACGAATTTTGACTAAACGTCTTTTTGTTTTTTTTTTTAAGGAAAACGTCTTTTTGTTAATATCTCATATATTTGTCAAGTCTAGATTAATTAATAAACTCGACTTCCATGATAAACTAGTAAAAGACCTGTGCTTTCGCACGAGTCACGTAACATTGTGATAATTATATAAAAAATAATTAAATTGTTAATATTGTAGAATACTCATAGATATTAAATGAAAATTATGAGTATTAATGTAATGTTTCTATTAATTTTTTTTCTTATATAAACAAAAATTTGTTAAATAGTTGAGTCACATAAGTTATGAATTGTATTTGCTTATATACGCGAAAACAAATTTTTATGTACACAAAATTTTGAAAACTCGTGACTATTTTCAAAATCAAAATTAATGTAGTGTTTTTATTAAATAACTTTTTATTTTATATGCAAAAGATTGTCCAATGTTTGGACCGCACACGTTGCAGATTTTATGTACTTATGTCTACATAAACAAATTTTTATATACATATATGAGAAAGTTGATATGATAAAATTTTAAAAACTTATGACTATTTTCAAAATCAAAATTAATGTAGTGTTTCTATTAAATAACTTTTTATTTGATATGCAAATCATTGTTCAGTGTTTGCTCCATACCCGTTGCAGATTTTATGTACTTATATTTACATAAACAAATTTTTATATACATGTAATGAGAAAGTCGATATGATAAAATTTTGGAAACACATGACTATTTGCAAAATATAAACATTAATGTATAGTGTCTATTAAATAAATTTTTATTTTATATTTAAAACACCGTTAAATATTTAAATCGCACTCGTCGAAAAATTATTATGCTTTTATATGCAAAAGAAAATTTGTAAGTATCGATATGTGATAGTCGATATGATAAAATTTTGAAAACTCATGACTATTTTCAAAATATCAACATTAATGTAGTGTCTCTATTAAATAAATTTTAATGTTATATTTTGGAAACAAATATATATATATATATATATATATATATATATGTATATATATATATATATAAGAATGTCAATATGATAAAATTTTGGAAACTCATGACTATTTTCAAAATATCAACATTAATGTAGTGTGTCTATTAAATAAATTTTTATGTTATATGTCAAACACCGTTAAATATTTAAACTGCATTCGTTGAAGATTTTATATTCTTATATATGTAGAAGAAAATTTTTATGTACCAATATGTGATAGTCGATATGATAAAATTTTGAAAACTCGTGACTATTTTCAAAATATTGACATTAAAGAGATCATGAGTTTTAATACGGACGATTATGAAATTTTGTTGTACTTTGATTTTTATATATTGTTAGTAGATTTTAGTAGATATGAACATTATCTGTAATTAAACTTTTAAAAAACAAATAAATTAGTTTCATAATTATCCGTGGAAATTGCTTACACTTGTGATGAACATTGTCAGTAATTAATTTTTTAAAAAACAAATAAATTAAATTTTGCAAAATGATCATTATGCACATAAAATTAATGAGATCATAAGTTTTAATAAGGACGGTTATGAAATTTGTCTGTACTTCGATTTTTACATATTGTTAGTAGATAACTCAGGCCTGCTTTGATTTTTAAGCGATATATATCAACTTCATTGAACAATATTATCTGGGTTATGAGGTTATATATAAATTCATGGCGCCTAAATTCATTTATAAATTGAATAAAAGTAAACTCGTTTTTAGTAAAAAAAAAAAAGTTAACTCATTTATAATTTTTTATATAAATTTATACATTTATTCTCATTTGTATGAAATTCAATAAAAAAATCATTCTATCATTTTAATAGATCGAATATCGACTTTATTCAATATAATTGAGAAATTCTCAAACTGAATTACGCATGTCTATTTAGATAATTCTAAGTGACAATGTCTTGAAAAATAAATTGTTGTAGATTTATTCTCATTAAAACTACATCAAATTGTCATTTGTATATCATTGCATTATTCTAACATTTTTTGGGTGGTGTTTGAAACATTCTAATATAGTACTACTATGAAACTTCACGAGATTAACAAAATCTCTACAAATTATTTTTATAAAATCTCACTCAATTTTGAAATATTAAAAATTCTCAATAAACACATACTACATAAAATTTAAGAATCTCAAAATACATTTAACAAAACATCCAAAAACTAACTGACCTTGATCCTCTCCTTTCATGTTCTCTCTACTTCCCTCTCATAACATGTATGAACACACACAACGTTTTTAGAGAGAGAATGAAATGGAAGACTAGAGGGACAGAAGGTGAGTGGGCTAGTGACCCACCGAGTAATGAACCAAGTGAGATCGTTGTAACTCGATATTTGATTCATGATTGTTGGATTTGATTTGTCGTATTATATTAACCGTTAATTGATACAACGATGGAGAGTGGGTAATAGATAGCACGTAGAAACCGACATCGTTCCGACATTCATGGGGTTAGTTAAAATATGATGTCGCACCATTTTACATTTTTCTTTTAAAAAAAAAAACTGGTTTCAGCTAAAATGGCTAAAAAAAATGAGATGAAAAGATAAAAAAATCAACAAAAAAAGTGAAATTGTGGGGAAAAACTGGTTTTAAAATAGAAATCCAAACTTCAATTTTTTTAAAATAGAAGACCAAAAATGCATGAGTAATTGAGGGATGTGGAACTTGGTCATACTAACAAACTATCGTTTTTTTAAGCAAACCCAACACTATACATTTTTGAGAATCCTAGCATCAATGTTCTTTAATAGATGCTGCATAAAGTAAATCCCAGCACTAATTCATTTCGCAGCACATTAGCCTACAAACAAAATCAGCCCTAGAAAGCCAAATCAATTAATTTTATGATTATTAGACAATCAATCATCTTTAATTTATTGCAATAAACCATCGAAAAAATGAAGGTACGGGTACGTTGATATAAAACATCGAAAAAAGATTTTTCAAGTGAATTACTACCATTGTTGTTGTAAAAACATGCTTAGAAAAAAAATCAATTTTAATAAAAAAATAGTATAATACTATTTGTATTTTAATCATGTGTTTAACCACAATTCTATTATCATGTTGCTTGAGAGATTTACTTTTTTGGATCACCTCCTCGACTATTTTCATCAAAAGCAAGAGAGAGAATTGAAATACAATAAAAAAACAAAATAATTTTGGTTATTTTTCCGCCGCTCGTATGTTTTTGCTGCACCAACTACGACAAATCAACTAAGTAAAAATGGGTACGGTTCGGTACGTACATTACGAGTACCGTACGCGTACCCGATACGGGTGCGTACCCGGTACCGGTACTTCTCCATGTTTGGAGTACCCATGCTTCAAGGTCCTGCCCCTTCATAAACAGCAGCGCTCCATAGTTCTTTTTATGGAAGCCACATTAGTCACCTAAAGTGTTGTAATAAATTTTCATATTTCTTATTGATTGACCTTAATATACCAGAAGTTATACACTTCAAAAGGGATGATGACGACTTTTTTATTACAAGTATTGAAACACAAACACTATTTTTTTTTTTTTAACAGCTAACATCTTCATTGAAATAGACTATTTCGAGCACACGACGTTCTCGAAATAGACATCCGAGAGTACATTAAACTGTACAAGCAGCTACAAAGGCATACATGCCCACAAAAGGCACAAGCACACTCAAGCCAACATGATACCAACAAATGGTCCATCGCAAACACAACACCCAGCCATAAACAAGAGAAAATTACAAAGTACCCTACCAGAACTATACAGATCACATAACCAAAAAGAAAAATGCAGCAGAAAAGTACAGGCAGTCTAAAAGCATGAGAGCACTCGAGAAACACACAAACCAAAAGCAGCAAAAAACTTGAAAGACCATTGGAACAGCGACAGAAAAAACCAAGCTGCAGACCAGCTCATAGAACGTAATTATGCCTGCAATTAACAATGCAACAATCATATAACTATAAACTATGCATTTACATATGCCCTCTCGACCAAGGCCATAATCATCATTCCTATCCGTTTCTATCAAGATTCAACCTCCAGCATACCTTCGTTATAAATACACATACAATAATATATTTATCATCATAAACAACACAATCATGTAACACCTCCCCCATATATGCGACTTATGATACTTCGTTAGAAAGTTAATACAATCAATATTAATTTTCTTATATCATAATCGGTTTGAGATCCGTCTCCATTTCTCAAAAGAAATAAAGGACTCTATTCTAGAGATAGATACACATATTTGGAAAAGAAAATGATGAAAAGCATTTAATACATTATCTACTTTTTGTGCCTTTCTCCAAATTGAGTCTTTCATTTCTTTTGAGAAATGGAGAGGATCACAACTCATCATAATCAATCAATCATTAACAATTGATTATTCCTAAGCTTAATATTAAACCATCGAACCAACCATCTAACAATATATCGGATCATTATTTTATCAAAAGTTAAATAAATCATATTGGATCATTACCTAATAGATACTGAATCATGTTACATACTTAATCAATCATTTAACTTAACAATCGATTAACTAAACCATTTAATCGACTAACACACTCAAGGGTATTCCCTAATTTGAAAATCACCCTAATAAATCAACCTTAATGATCACCAGAATAAATTAATTTTAACATATATACCAATCCATTATCTTAAGTTTATACAATTATTCATCACATCCAAGCCACTCACAGTTAGTCTTAACTCTCAAGAATTTGTATTCCACAATTTTCCCTAGGGTTATATCTTAGCCTACTTCTTGCGCCTCTCTAACATCTAATCAATTAACTGTGTCGCCTAATCAATTATCATCATAAAAATTATATCAAATTAATCATCACTTAAGCTATTTTTTTATAACCATTTATCTTCTATTCGATTAACCTACTAATCTTTTTTTTTGGTACAAAAGAGGGCCAAAGGCCCGTTAACCTACTAATCTATTACATAATAACATGATCAATTAAATATCTACACTAAATCGATTAATGGTTGAACAACGCAAACAAAAATTAGGAAAAAAAATCATCATCAACAACAACATATTCACAATCAACATATAACATACATCATCAACATAAACTCACCCATTTAACAACAATAGAAATTATCATATAGGAGCATCATTAATTAGTAACACTAAAGGTGGCGCACCATAGAAGGTCTTGTAACAAGACACATTATTTTGTTGTGTCACCATATCAATTTTGACAATAATGCATAAGCGTGCGAGATCTAGGGATCGTAGGACATCCCTATCCGAATGGATAAAAACATAACTAAATTCATACACACGCATTAAGTCTACACAAGCTTAAACATGTTAAGTGTCTAAAAATAGAGAAGGAAGTAATCCATACCATCGAGGCAACTTCAAAGCACGTAATCCTGTTATCTTTTGAGGCTCTTTGCAAGGAACATAATTCCGACACAGTTTAACTAGAAAATATGAGTTAAAGGTTTTTAAATATAATTGTAGATGACCCAAATTGTTAAATGTTGGAAATTTTAGACAAGCATAAGTAAGCACCTGCAACATGGATAAAAATCAGAGTTATGAAAATTAACACACAACTCCTATATTAAGAACATGGGGTAACCGTACCTCTGTAGAATCCAAATCTAAGCAAAGAAATCTGGTTTTATGAATCCCATTGAAGAGATTCGATATATTTTGTTTTACTTTTTTCTTTTCAGGATCAAAATAGATACCAATACGTGCTTCTTTCAATTTGTTCAAATTCTCAACGACATAATTACTCGCCTTAGTTTCTTCTAGTACAAGGTACTCGAGAAGAGGCGTATTAATACGAAGTCTTGTATCAAAACTCCTAACACGCAACCTCTTCAACGTAGGCATACAAATTCCAAACAAAGAACTACGTTTAAACTCCACTTCCCTCATATTCAAGTTCCTCAAGAACAGGACAACCATAGAAAAGCTTCATAAGATCTTCATCTTCAACAATGCACAAAATACATAGATGCAAAATCTTCAACAAAGGAAGATGAACATTAGAAGGAAGATTCAGGTAAAATCTCCCAACTAACTTCAAAACAACGAGTGTTTCGCAAGCGAAAACCTCCCAAGGCAAATAAACTTTTAAACCATATAAAGATAGATCTATTTCCTCAACTTTTTGTTTGCTTGCCATGCAAACTATTGAACTAACCAAGTGTGGGACATAATAGTTGTTGTGGATATAGAAGGAAACTCTTTGAATGCAATTGCAACTTGATTTTCTTTGAGCTAAGACACTATTTGCAATTTGAGCAAAGTTCTTTTTTGTTGGACAATTTTCAGGGAAATGAAAAGAATTTAGCAAGAGTCCAAAGAGAAACCCACCTACGAGACAAAACACTAGTAGCAATAGCTTCTTTTGTTGATAGGAGTGAAAGGATATTAGCAAGTACTTCATTGTGTAAACTACTGATCCTATCAACTTGTTCTTCTAGTTTTCTTTTAGCCATGCATGCAAGGATTTTAAAATGGGGTTTGGGGAAAATAAATGAAATTAGAGGTGAAATGGAAGAGGAAAACGTACCAAGAAAAGGAAGGAGGATGAACGGTGGTTGGATTTTTCAGCAACGGTGATGGTGAACACCGGTGGGAAAGTATGATGTGAAGCTAAGAAGAAGAAGAAGAACATGTTTAACCATTTGGTAAAGTTAATGGTTCGAGGTAGTGGGCGGTGCTATATAGACTAGCTATATGTGTAAAGTAGGAGAATATTTTTTACTCAGGGAAATGAAGCGGCATGTATACAAAGAGGATTTTGATTCTCTCCTCAAAATTTTATCATTTTTTCTCCGTTTTTGATCTCCGCCATTAAAATGCACCTACTACTCTTCTTAGTAATTTAACTCTAATTTTATCTTTTTATATTTGAAGGTTGAGATTTCACTTAAAAAAATTGAGAGAATTCAAATTCATACAATGAGATAGATTTTTTTTAGAGGATGACAGGGATAGATTTTAGGCTAAGTTACACTTGGTCTTTTTATTTATATTTTAGTTTTACTTTACAAATTAGAACTGCGGGCTCAATTTACCCTCAACAGCTGATTTAGTTTACAAATTAGAACTCCTCTTTAAACTAAGAAGAATCTAGAACCCAAGTTCAATTTTCAGATATAATAATTGTATTAGGAGAGGAGGGAGTAAGGCAGTCAACGTGGTGGAAGGATTTGTATGAGATTGGTGAAGGGGTGTCGGGTGGTGAGGGAAGTTGGTTTAAAGAAGGGGTTAGTTGCATATTGGATGACAAATAGACTACTTCATTCTAGAATGATCCTTGATTGGAGGGAGGGTGTTTACGATGTAGGTTTACACGGTTATTTGAGCTTTGTGCTAATAGGAGTGTTACTCTAGCAGATATGAAGAGGCTAGGTTAGGGGTTGAGGGGCATGGTGGCGGTGGAGAGGGCGTCTTTTTTTTCGAGGAGAGGATCAAATGGAACAATGTGTTTCTTTGTTAAATAACATTTTTTTGCAGGACAACGTGGCAAATAAACAGGTTTGCTTACAAAACACTTTTGATGGTTATTTAGTAAATGATGCTTATCAGATTCTTGCTAGAGTTTAACAACCCAAATTTGATATTCAGTCACACACAATTTAGAATAAACTTGTGCCTCTAAAAATGTCATTATTTGCTTAGAGATTTTTCAATAATAGAATCTCAACAAAGGATAATATTTTTTCGCCGAGATGTGGTGCCTACCAGTTCGATACTATGTACGTAAGGGTGTGTGAAGAAGGAAACAATTAATCATCTATTTCTTGGATGTGACTTCTTTGGTAATATCTGGAATTATGTTTTTTCGTTGGGTAGAAATCTTTTTAGTTAATACAACTAACATTACTGGCCATGCTTTACAGTTCGGTGGTGCACATATGTTCGTGAAGGATATTCACGTCCTGTCTTCATGTAATCTGGATGTCTTGTATCTGGCATATGAGAAAAGAGCGTAATGCTAGAATTTTTCGTAATATAGAGCTTTTTTTGGAACAACTACTTGATGGCATAAAACTTCACTCATGGTGGTGGTTGAAGATCGACAAACCTAATAGTACTCTTGTCAATTTTCATTTGGGGTGGCTTAATCTGCTGCACTAATTTGGCTTATTTACTATGTAATTATAATGTTATTTTTTTATCCACTCTAAATTTAATATAACTTAACTCTTTTTAATCCCTTTTAACACTCCTTACACTTTGAAGTTTGTTTCTATATTACTCTTGGCCTCTTTAAAAAAATAAAATAATTTTTTAATCAAATTTTACTTGTATTATATCTTTATGGAACTACTGTTACTTTTAGGAATTTATGGAACTACTAATTGTAAGACCACTTTTATAAAATCAAGATGTTAACATCTATACTATTCTATACAATATATATAAAGAAAGTAGACTACTTTATCCTAACTTTTTCTCCTTTCAGTTACCTTTAAACAAATTTGACAATAAAAATGTTATTTTATTTGCGTCATTAAAAAAGATAAGAATTTATATTATATTTGTAATATTTTTTAAAAAATATTAAATTTGTTATTTTGTTTGTCAACGATATTATACTTGTTATATTATTGTTATTATTGAAAAAAATAAATATAATTTAATACCATATAAAAGTGTAAAATATTTATTTTCTATACATATAATTTTAATCAAAATTTTATAAAAAACTATACGCAATAAATTAAAAGAAGCGAAAGCAAAAAAAAAAATGTTTGAATGTCAAACTAATAATTTTTTGGTGAACACACTAAAAAGATTTCCAACATGTCATAAAACCATTGGTCTACAATACGTGTCTTCCCATCCAAATTTGTTTTCTCTTTTTCGTCAACATTATTATATCAACCAATTCACAATTCAACAACGTAAACCTTCTCATTCTCCTAATTTCAATTTCTCATATTTCAAATTCTCAATTCGCGAGAAAATGGACGCCATTGATTCCGTCTTCGATCCACTTAGAGAATTCGCCAAAGACAGCGTTAGGCTCGTTAAGCGTTGCCACAAACCCGATCGTAAAGGTATAACCCTAAATCGATTTTCTCTTCACTTGATTTCAATCTCTATATTGTGGATCTTCAATTTTGATTTGTGTTGTAGAATTCTCCAAGGTTGCTGTTCGCACCGCCATTGGTTTCGTTGTGATGGGATTCGTTGGGTTTTTCGTTAAGCTTATCTTTATTCCAATTAACAACATCATCGTTGGATCTGGTTAGGTAAAATCATATCCTTTGATTGATTTCTTTGTTTTTGTCTGGTTTTGATGTTGAAATTATACTTTTTAATTTTTGTTTTGTGAATTTTTTGAATTTGTTTGATTTGAATAGAATGTGAATTAATTTAATGTGATCACATGTGTCGGTACACCGGACACATAAGATGTGTCAGTGTTGGTACCTACATCGTCCATTTTATTTTAGATCTTAATATGAATCAGGGGATTTTTGAAGTGGGTGATCTGTTTGGTTGTATTTATGATTTCAATGCATAATGGATTTACTTGTGATAATTTTTGTATGATTTACAATGGAAAAAAGTAGCCTGCATGTATGCGTACAATGCATGGTTTTAGTTTGTTCTTAGTTATGATTGATTGGTGATTTTCTCTTCATTGGTTGTGGTTTTATAATGTTGTTTTTGCTTTGTCTAAATAGTGTTGCTTTTGATGTTGAATTTTCTGTATCATCATAAATTGACCGTAAATCAATGATAGAAGTGAATTCTTGTTTTAGATCTACTGCTATTTCTAAATTTCTAATTTATAAATCAACATATTTGTGACATTAAGGGCTATGATTCATCAATTGACAACCACCAATTGTCAGGATGTTTTCAATTAATCATTATGCATTGTAAACATCAAGATACATCAGTTGCATTGATACATAGATAAACACTATGCAGTACCGACACTTCTGATTACATTCAATTATACCATTATTTTCAATTATTACCAGTGGCTACGTGTCAGTGTTGTGTCTTGTGGCCGTGTCTTGTGTCTGTCAGTTCTTCATAGCATAAACTAGAGATTGTGTATAACTGTTTTCTTAATGACCTATCTGTTTTTACTACCTATGCCCTCAAGAGCCTGTGGAACTATTTCTGTAAAGCGATGTGGAACTATTTCTGTAAAGCGATGTGAGAATTTAGTATTTGCATTAGGCTGTAGCAACTTATGTCAAAGGATGTTTTTGGAACTTATTTGATTCTCAATATAATGTTTACCTTTATTTTGTCTGTTGTAGATTTTAACTGTTTTGCATATGCAAAGTTCTTTTGATTGTTCTTCTTTACATTGAGTTGATTGCTGTGATTGAATGCCAAGCGGAACTGCCTCATATGGTCGTAAAGGATTCAAAAATCTGTGTCTTGCGCAAAGTGTGTAAAATGAATGATGTACATAACTCTTGATTATTTCTGCAGGATGACGGGAACTACAATCGCCTCAGGAAAGTTGTGAAGCAGGAGGAGGCAAAAGTGTTCTCATTTCAATAGAAAATTCAGTGCATTTAATCTTAGTTATGTATTTCAGTTTTGATTTATCTATATTTCTTATCTTCGGAAGATAGCCTTACAGTTTTATGTAACATGTAAAATTTTATTTTATCATGTGTTGAGACTTTTGACCTGTTGCTCAAGGAGGAAAAAGTTTAGATAAGGAATTGTATTTTCGCTTTGATTATTTGCTTTATAGTTTCTTAGATTAAGATATCAATTCAGTTAGTAAAATTCTAGAGATTAGATACTCTGGTTTATGAAATTATCAATATTTTAGAATGATGCAAGGAGATATTAGATTGGCTTAATGACTCAGGTGAGGGAGTTAAGAACTAGATTGATAGGTAAGTCGTGAGTTCGACTACTCCCACCATAGTTGGGACAATATTAAACATTGGTTTATTTAGTTCAAAATGATTCTTGAAATTGAAATGTTATGAGTAGAGTAGTTTATTTGAGACACTTACATGACTAAATTAATCAACCGCAAGGGTTGCAGTTTTTTCCATTTTAGATATTAAATTGCCCAATGTTTTAAGGATCAAATGGGTGTTTCTTTGGTAATGTTGGCTGTTGATTGGCTTCTAGACCTATATGATAAAAGTGAATAATGAGTTTGTATCTAATAAACATGGAGAAAAACTGTTGGGTAAAAAAAGCTGTAACATGTTTATTTGAATCAGATTTTGGCCCTCTTATTTGCTCTTTATCTTGGAAAAAGAACTCCCGAAACCCGTCATAAAAAATGCCGCAACTCCCAAACGGTTTGCGCATTAGTGAGGTGCCAAAAGAGCAAATCATCTTTCAATCAATGCAAACAAAAATGAGAGATTAAAATTTTAGTGAAACCAGTCTAGAGTTGCAATTGTAGTCGCTATTATTACATGAAGGAAAACTTACTCAACAATGACAAGATCAGTATTAGATTCAATGCTAGAGTAAATTTAGCAATTTAGTGTCAAAGACACAACATTGTCTTGTATAAAATAAAATACAAAGATTGTCACGCAATTTGTACTTGGAAAAGAAAAAATAATCTCTAGATAAATAACTTATTTTTAACTTTGTCTAACATCGACGGAATACAAGGGAATGAGGTTTATTGTTTGAATTTAAAAAAAAAAAATTGAATAGAGTGGAACATTCTATCATCTTTCTTAACTTTTCTTCCCCTCTAATATGTGATTACACTCTAATCTCACATGATATTTTTTTTCCCATCTTGCTCCGCTCATTTTAAAATATGAGTATGCTATGTCAGAAAAATTGATTGGAGTTTCTATTTTTTTATTTTTATTTTTGTGCCTCAAATGGTTTACTTTGCTCGATTCATCCCATTAGTGTTGTCTCAATAATCCAAAACTTGCCTGTGTTCTGTCTGTTATTGTAATATTGGTCTGAGACACACAGCATATTTTATTGGTGTCGAATGGTCTGTTTGTTCTTGATGTAGATGTCATTATGGATGAAGCTTTGCCATTTCTATGGACTTGCTTTCGTTGATCAAGAAAAAAAAAATCAACAAAATTTTGGTAGTCGGTCAGTTTTTAGAGAATTCGCGACAACTAACTCATATTTGGTAGAATTCTAACTAAAACATGCAACAATACTAAAATACGAAGAATTACACATTTACTGTTATGAAAATCCTCAAATAGGAACAACAAAAATAGAGATGAAGGAGAGAAGAAAATTTATTGCTCTTCAATTTGTGTGATTTATGTTGTGAGTAATGTTAACAACACTCTCTTTTCAACACTCTCTCTAACATTAGCTCTCTTATTGAATTAAATCAATATAGATCCTACACTTTAAAAATGGAACCAACATACAATTGTAAAACATACATTAATTTAATCCAATAAGACATAGTGTTGGAGAGAGCATTGAAAGAGGGTTGTTGTCATTCCTCTTTATATGTTATAATGTGAATCATATTTATAGGAGACTACAAAGATGGACCAATGACTAAACGGACATTTAAGGGAGAATGATATGAATAATATTAATGCAAACCTTACTAAAAAAAAGCCAGTGCAAAAAAATTATAATGAAGGAAAAAGAGTACAACATCCTTTTGTTTGAAAATATGTCTCATTTTTTTCTATGAAAAGGCCAAATGAATATATAACAAAACGCAAAGTCCTTCCACATAATGTGTGTAAGATAGGACTGACTGAAAATCATACATAAGTCAATACAAGGGAAATCCAAAAAGAGAAAATAGAAAAGTTATAAAGCAGCAGACAAACAATAAATGGGATTAAGCCTCCATAGATGGTAATCAAAATCGAACATTACATAATTCAATTTCAACCACCAGAAAGAATGAAGCTTAACTTTTTCATTTAGATATTGTAAGTTATCATCTTTTTGCAGAAAGATACGCCTATTTCTGGATCATTTATTTGGGAGATGCAGTTCTTATGGAAAACTTGGATGCTGGTTTCAAGTTGGTTAGACTTTTCAACAATAACTCAGAGTACTATGATGGATCACTTGGTTCAATTTGGTGGTCTCGACGGTTTCTCCAAACAGGCTTTGATGGCTTTTCAAATCATTGGCTTTCCGTGGTGGTGTAGGTGTCCTGCCAAAAAAGAGTATTAGTTTCACTACCAACATCGCGGTTGATATTATCAAGTGACCAACCCCCCTCTCCAACTTCAACACCCTCTCTAATTAAATTGGAATTTTTCCACCATACTGAACCTCTACCTACTACATAACACAATAGGCCACCTCCTCACCATAACGACCCTTAGAACTCTATACCACAAACTCCCTTTTTCCTCCAACACCCGCCAACACCATTTACCTAATAAAGTCATGTTAAATTCCCTCAACCTCCTAACCCCCAAACCACCGTTTCTTTTTTCAAACAAATTGTATCCCAATCAATCCAAAAAATTTTCCTATAATCCTCACAGCCCTACAAAAAAAATTAAAAATAGATTCGAGAGAAGAAATGATATTTGCAGGAGCCTTGGAGAAGGAATGAAAGTAGATTGGTAAGAGGACAAGACGGACTTTAGAAGAATCAGGTGACCCCCCAAAGAAAGGTTACAGCTTTTCCACTACGACAATCTACTTCAAATTCTATCAATCAGAGGATACCAGAAATTAAGCTTACGTGAGTCACCTCCAATAGGTAGCCCTAAATAGGTGAAAGGAAGGTGCCCATGTTTACAGTTCAAGACAACTGCCACCGCGGATAACCAAGAATTAGCAACAATCACCCCCACCAACATACTTTTGTGGAATTTAACTTTTAAACTAGATATCGCTTCAAAAAGAAAAAGGACACTCTTCAGCGCCCTAACATTTTCCCAACTCTTGGCCCCGACCAACAAAGTATCATCTGCGTACTGTAAATGAGTAATAAATTCAGTTACCCGCGTTCCCACACTAAAACTAGTGCATAACCCGGCCTCCACCGATGAATTCATAAGCACATCCATACCTTCTGCTGATATCATGAAAAGAAAAGATGAAAGAGGGTCTCCAAGACGGAACCCTCTTTCCAATTTGAATTCATTAGTCGGACTTACATTAACAAGAACTGAAGTTGTAGCCGTGGTGACACACTCTAGAATCCACTTGCGCCATACGGTTGGAAAATTCATCTTAGCCATAACATATGTTAAATACCTCCAGTCCACCGAGTCACCACATAACACCCTTATTGGTGAGTCACAAATTACTTCATACTAGACCATATTGTTGAACTGATATTATATGAAATTTATTGGTGATGATTGTTTTTTGTAATTCAAATTATCAATGAATTAAATTGAAGTTTTCTTATTAAAGTGTCATAATTTTATAAAAAAAATTCTCGTTTTGTATGTCCCTTTTTTAATAATTTTTTTAAGTTCTCATTATTATTCTCAATAATTTAACAAAATATTACTTTTCTATGGTATATTAAATATTTTCTTATACTTTATGTTTTCTTATACTTTATTATTCTCTATGATATTTCTAATTCAAACTCAAATTCATAAATTACTTTAACGTCTGCTTATTTTTTTATTTATTTTTTCCTTAAATTACAACTTTTTAATGAGACAATTACCTATTTTTTAAATTTAGATAGGTTAAAGCAATCTTATTTTAATTTAAACTCTAGGATTTAATTTGAATTATTATTTCAATGGGTGATAACAACTACAATCAATTTTTTTTTTTGTATTAACTCTCTGATTTATAGAGAAAAGGGGACTCTGATTCACAGGGAAAATTGGCCATGATAATCTGAAGTTCATCCGGGAGGTAAGTTAAGTTTGACCAAGAATTGTTTCACTCAAAAATCGATTTCACTACAATCGGTTTAATTTAATATATAAAATGATATTTTATAAATTTATTAGAAATATTTATCTATCGACAATAATTTTTTAGACAAATTATTTATAGTATTTGAAACACAATCTTATTTTACTTTTTTGTTTTAATTATTTAAGACAAATTAGTCCCTGATTTTGTAAGACACTCTTAAATAAATCATTGGGATTATAAATATTTCTAAAACGCCTCTGACTCTATTAAACTATCAAATTGATCCCCAAATTTAACCTTTTATTTTTCTTAAGACTTTAAATTACCCCACCAAAATTAACACTCAAATTTAACCACTTATTATTACTTGGGTCCCTATATTTTACCAACTTACTATCAATTTGGTCTTTAACTTAAACTACTTACTATCAATTTAGTTCTTGACATGTTTTTAGAAAGAAAAACGTGAATAAAATTTGACAAAGTTTCGGTCCTTTTTGTACTAGTTATTAATTGGGTCCCTATAATCTCATGAACGTGTTTGAAAGTATCTTATAAAATAAGAGACTAATTTAATGGTTTACTTATTATTTTAATTAGATAGATGACATGTTTGCTGTCCTTTTAATCTAATATGCATATTTTAAAATTTTGTGGAGTTATATATGTTATCTATTAATTAACATTATAGACATTTATTTTGTATTAAAGTTTACTTTGAACAAATGCAAAAACAGAAGTGCCCAACCTTGATAATAATTTGGAAAATTTACTTACCGTAGTTGACAAACATGTCCCAATTTACATATCAATAGTTATTTTTTTAGGGAATCTCTCAATAGGTGTTGATGGACCGATAATATGAAAAAAAAGGTGTTTATGAGCAATATATATTATCCAATCAAGATCTTTTTGTTATTTTTATATTTATCATGTCCCATGAACAGCATAAATAGTTTTTGATCTATTACTAATTATAAAATTTAAGTTTTGTGTCACTTGTCGTTGTTGTTAAATTTGGCATAAGATTATCTCTATAAATAATAAACAATATATAAATACAAGAATCAATTTATATTAATTAGAATAAACAAAAGAGACAAATCAATTAAACTTATATGTCTTGAGATTGTTGTTGAATTGACCATCGACATAACTCAATCTGCAAGATGAACAACAATGAAAGTAGTCTGAGACGAGTTGATCGCGCTGTCCTTAAGGATTTTTCGCGTAATCATACGCTAATCCCCCAGGATTTAACAGACCCTTCTCGATATGGAATCGAGAAATCAGAACTGACAAGAAAAATTCTAATCAGGAAGATGAAAACCCAGAATTAAGTTTTTGTGAAAGAGAGGAGAAAATTGTTTTTATTTCAATACTAATCAAAGCAAGTTAAAGAGTGTACCTTTTTCTGTACATACTTCACAAGACCTTAGGCAAAACGTGATACTTGAGTCAAGCAAGAAAACAACCTTAATAATAGCCACATTCAAGAAATATATATTAAAAGAAAAACGGTTACAAAAGTTTGGAATTAAAACATGGGTATAAGACCAAGTCAAGCATTATAATTAATAATATGATAATAATTTTCTATTAAAAATTTTTCTATATTTCTCAATTAAAAATATGGGACACAAAATATTTGAAACTTTTGAAATATACTCAAAATTTACAACAATCCCCCACATATTTCAAAAAAGTTTAAAAGTAATTTGAAAAAAAAAAAAACTTTCTGGGTTAACATCATAGATGTGATGCATCAAACTGGTGTAGCAAGCTATATGAACCAGCCCTAAAATGATATTACTTAACACACAATGAAGTTGGTGTAGCAAGCTATATGAACCAAAATCACTTAGTGTATGTGAGCGGTATACCACTTGCATCACACCCCCACAGTTCTTGTTGTTGGCGCTGTTGGTACGCTAATAGGCCATGCATGTGACTGGATTATTTCATGAGTGCTCTAGAGATTTCGCCAAGGTCTCATACAAGCGGCCCCACTTGACACTCACATAGGTGATTTCATCAAATGTATGCTGCAAATCATTCACCACCCGTAAGGGATAAGAAATTCATTAAAAGCTTTATAGGCTTATCCTCTCAATAATGCAGTGTCTATCACTTCTCACACACACACCATAGGAAAGGGACAAAAACAAAAATTAATTAACTAATTTTTTGTGCTAGCAAAACTAGTAAGTGACTTGTTCTTACCCATATGAACCTTATTCATGGGGTCTTCAATCACAAAGGTTGAGTTCCCATCACTTATTAATTTCAAGTGGCTTAAGTCCCAATCCCCTCGATGTACACAAATTTATTTCATCACAGGGGCTTTGTTTAGTAGCTACTTTATAAACAAATGATGAAGACAATTTTATTCATCATACAATATTGACTAAGACGTCTCTAAGTCAATCAACCTCATATTTATCAAAGTCTATAACAATAATTTTGGTCTCTACAATTATATTTATATAGGTTTGCTTACATGATTATTAAGCAACATCACTATCAATGAGAATAAATATAAATCTATTTGTAGATTTATTATACAGGTCTGCTTGAATTCATGCAACAACATCCCCACAATAAGTAAAGTAATTGTACATTTTGATTTATTTTCATTGTACTTCAATTTCAATTAACATCATTGCACTTTTTTAATGCAATGGTTCATCAATTCTATACAGTATTTCATATATTGTCAAACTAACTTCCTTGATATACTTTATCAAGTCTACTTAGATAAATTCTAAGAAACAAACCCCCATGTTAGTCAAATATAATTCTATATATAGATTTATTACACATGTTTACTTGAATAATTTTCAAGCAACAACACTTCCACAATGAAAAATAAATCTCATATATATATATATTTTCTCATAAACAAATTTCATCAACATCATTGTATTATTTGAATACAACGGATTATCCATAATATATTTTTCAAGTATACTCTTATGTCATAGTCATTTCAAATATTCCTCAAAGAATATAAGTATAATATTTTCACAATTATAACATCAACTAACTCATTTATTGAAGCCAAAATTAAAAAAAAGAAATAGAAGTAATCAAACTGTGAGGTTTGTCAAGTTAATTATGCTAAATATAGTAGCATCAGAGAAGGTAGTTTACGGACAAGTAATTTCAACCAATATGCACATAATCTCATATACTTTCTCGTTATCAATAATGCATTTTCAATTACATATAACATGTTGAAATCTATCTAACAAAACGTGCACATTTAAACTATGATATTTTAAATTATAAAACTTTTAACATGATACTAGTCATGAATTAACTAAATCAAATACAACCCTCATTTTAAAAGCGATACAGTATAAAAATAAACATTCACAAATGATATCTCAAAATAGAATATGAATTCAAAATTAGATAAAACTAATAGTGTGTCCAAACAAATAGTGTCGCAACAGTCATATTTCATGCTTGATAATATTGAAAAATATGATAAAGGGAATGTTATGCCTACTTCAGTTTGGCATGAATAATAGTCAAATAATCAAAATCCAACAAACCCAAAATCTAAGACAGATGTTACAAACTTGGTGACCACACAGTTTGGTCAAAAACAAAGATTTTAAATAGGTCATTACATTAAGACTAATAAGTTGATCATATATTCGGTGAACAGTTCTTTGCTAATTAATTTGAGAGTATATCCATCCAACAAGAACATTACAAATTATGCTTGATAAATTTCTCCAATCATATAGATATACATAGCATATCAAAGAAATATATATGCATACCATGTAAAGAACTTATCTCAAATTATCACATATATGTATTTCTATATCAGCGGCAACAAAACTTACCTGGCTTCTTCAACACATAAACATGGTTGTCCCCCTACGTTTAGTATCAGTTGAAACACAGAGAGAAACCAATTAACACCAAAGAAGTTTGCTCGTTCCCAACGCTTGTAGTGTCCTCCACAACTTTAATTAAAACCATTCACTGAGGCTGATCTAAAATCAGGGCACAAACAGATTTCATTAGAAGAAAATCCTTAAGATTGTTGTTAAATTTGGCATAAGATTATCTCTATAAATAATAAACAATATATAAAAACAAGAATCAATTTATATTAATTAGAATAAACAAAAGAGACAAATCAATTAAACTTATCTGTCTTGAGATTGTTGTTGAATTGACCTCCGACATAACTCAATCTGCAAGATGAACAACAATGAAAGTAGTCTGAGACGCGTTGATCGCGCTGTCCTTAAGGATTTTCCGCGTAATCATACGCTAATCCCCCAAGATTTAACAGACCCTTCTCGATATGGAATTGAGGAATCAGAACTGGCAAGAAAAATTCCAATCAGGAAGATGAAAACCCACAATTAAGTTTTTGTGAAAGAGAGGAAAGAATTGTTTTTATTTCAATACTAATTAAAGCAAGTTAAAGAGTGTAACTTTTTCTGTACATACTTCATAAGGCCTTAGGCAAAACGTGATACTTGAGTCAAGCAAGAAAACAACCTTAATAATAGTCACATTCAAGAGATATTAAAAGAAAAACGGTTACAAAAGTTTGAAAATAAAACATGGGTATAAGACCAAGTCAAATATTATAATTAATAATATGATAATAATTTTCTATTAAAATATTTTTCTATATTTCTCAATTAAAAATACGGGACACAAAATATTCGAAACTTTTGAAATATACTCAAAATTTACAACAATCGACAATCAAAATACTATTTCATTTTGGCAAGACTTGTGGGTTAATGGAGTCGGTCCTCTTAAGAATCTTGTTACCTCTACTATTCTTTATGGTGAAGATAAATAAATAGTTTTCTCTTACACTAGTGGCTGCGAGTGACAAAGTTTTCTCTTAGTATCTCGTCCTTGTTGGGCTATGACTACTGATGACAATTTCTCTATTTAATCAACTTATTAATATCTTACTCTAGATTTGCCCTCTCATATCGACTCTCTTTCCAACTTGGTTTGGAATTGGCCAAGTCCTCAAAGGATTAAAGTTTAATTTTGGAAACTTTGTCACGATGGCCTCTTCACTAATGCTCAACGCAAAATTCATCACATGAAAAACGATGCTATTTGTTCCCAACGTGGTGATCAGAGAGAAACAATTATGCATTTACTTTGAGATTTGTTACATTGGAATCTTTCATCACATAAAATTGTTGTTTCTAAAACTATCTGAATTGTTTATTTTGTTGTTATGGTTTGAAGTTTGTGGAAGGACAGAAACAATCTTATTTTTTAGGGTAAAACTATTATTGATAGGTATTCTTGAATCTTCCAATATTATGGTCCATCTTATTATGCAAGACACAATTCACAGTATTCCTTTATACTCTACTAACATCAAAATTGAGTTTTTTTTTTTTTGACGTTAAAATTGAGTTTCATATTGCATGGCACCCTCCCTTCTTTTGTCATATAAATTAAATGACAATGGCTATCATAATACCACCACTTCACTCGTTCTACGAATTGCGGTGGTTTAATTCGAGATTCATTTAGCAATATCATCAATGGATTCCACTATAATATTGGAACATCTACTGTTATTAAGGGGGGCGCTGAAGAGGGGGTTGATAGTTGGTTTATCGATCACTTACGACGGAAGGTGGGGGATGGATCATCTGTTTAATTACAGTTATTTGACATCAAGAGATCAACCTTTAAACAAAGACCACACTACAATTATTTGGCATAAAGAGGTTCCTTTAAAAGTCAACATCTTTTCTTAGAGTTTATTACGTAATCGTCTTCCAACAACTGACAACTTAATCAGGCGAAGGGTTCTTCAACCGAATACTCATTTTTGCTCCGGCGGCTGCGGAACTCAAGAGGATATGGATCATCTGTTTTTGATTTGCAACTTTTTTGGTCAAATTTGGTTTGAAATCTACAACTGGCTCGAATTGGTTTCAGTCAATCCAGCTACTGTTAAGGATCATTTGCTTCAATTCTAATCATTGGGTGGCTTCTCAAAAAACATTTGTTCTGGTTTTTACTTGATTTGGCTCTTTTGTGTTTGGATTGTTTGGCGTGACAAGAATGCTAGAATTTTTCAACAATAGGGGGACTCTATTCACCAAAAAATTAAGCTCCAATCCTTCTAGTGGCTGAAGGCAAATCATCCTAATTTTGCTTTTAATTACCATATGTGATGACTTAATCTCCTTCAATGATTGGGAGTTCTCATTTAGCATTCCTACTATGTGGCTTTATCGCTTCGACTTTTTATTGATTTGCTGATGTAACAGATACTTTTCTTCCTAAGATCTTTTCTAGCACTTCTTCTCCTAAAAAGACTAAGTTGCTTGAATAATATATTTCATTTTAGCTTCTTTAAAAAAAAAAAATCAACTTCATATACAACTTTCTCTTAACACAATTAAAGCAATTGCAGACTAGCAGCAAAATCACTCGTATTTAAGTGTTATAATGGAGGATTGTGTCAATTTATTTTCTAGCTTTCATAGTTAGCAATTTTCTCATATTAGGTGTGTTGCTAATTAAGTTGCACACTATTTAGCAAAATTTTCCATTTTCAACTCTGATTTTGTTTGGATTGGAAACTCCTATTTGTATCTTCAATGTGTATGCTCTCAATTTGATGCCATATTTGTTTAATGAAATGTTTCCACGTAAAAAAAAAACTTCAATGTCATTTTCTTTCTTTCTTAAATCACAAATTTTCGTTGAGATAACTGCATTTTTTCCTTAAATTATTATAGGTAAAATTAATCTTATTTGAATCTTAAGTTTAGGATTTAGGCTTAAATGCATTTTTTATTTCTCTATTTCTAAAATAAGTATTTTGATCCTTCTATTATACAATTTGTGCGATATTTTGGTCCACCTCCATTTATTATGATGTAACATCATCATTAATAAGGTGGTACTCATGTGTCATTCTTGACCGGAATCCACATCAACATTTTATAATTAAATATAAAAATTATTAATGTTTATAACTTAAAAAGTTTAATTAAATCAAACGATTTTTTTAAATTAAATTATTTAATAATTAACAATTTATTAACTTGAACCTTCATCTTCATCATCATCAACAACACAAGTTTGAGAATTGCCGAAAATCAAAATGAGCTTCATAAATAAATGGGAAAAAAATAAAAATCATTCTCCATCCAAAAATCAGAAGATCTAACTACGACACATCTAAAATTCTGAACAAACAAACAAATCTTTGCTTCTTCCAAATCAACCACCTCAATTACGACACAATTCTCATCATTCTCTGCGGTTGCAACACCATTTTCTACCTTGCTTCACCTTGCATTGCTGATAAAGTTCATGACCGATTTGATCTCCTTCTTTAAAAAGTTCAACTTTTTCATTTTTCGTTAGACCTCATTTCTCATTTCGGTCATGAAGCTATTGGGTTTATTTTTGTAGAAAGAGCTTCGAGACCTTGCAAATAAAGACTGTGAATGCGCCCAAAAAAATGGAGGGAGACAAAAAAAAGGTAAATTCTTAGATACCTTGGAGTTTGGTTGGGTACCAAACCCTCTAGGCAAAATTTGTTTAACATTTAAGTTTATTTTAAAATAAACAAATATGAAAATATGACTTGACATTGATTGATTGGATGAAGGGTACATACTCAACCAAACTACATGGGTACCATTGTGTTCACCCCAAAAAATCCTATAAATTGTAATTAATAATAGTGGAATTAAAGATTTTTTTTTACAGTTGTATTACGTTGGATTTGAACTTCATTTGAGATTGCAAATTTAGTTTATATTTTCTTAAATTACAATTACTTATTTTGAAATTTATATCGGTAAAAACAATCTTATTTAATTTTTTAAAAAATTTAATTAATTTATCATTTTAACTTTGTGATCACATTACTATAGACAATGTAATTTGATACATAAAATTATATTTTACAAATTTATTAGAATAGCATAGCTATTAACAAAAAAGAAATTGATACAACTTTTAATAGTATTTTATATACAATTTTATTTCACTTTTATGCTTTAAATATTTAATTTATATTTATTATTTTAATAAGTGAGATAAGATATAACTGCAATTATTTTATACTAATATGCATATTTATAAACTTCATAGAGATGTTTATATTATTTATTAACAAAATACAAATTTAATTTCGAATTAAATATTATTTAAATATAAAAATTTATTTTAAAAATAAATTAAAGTTGAAGTGACCCGTGCGAAAACACATGGACCTCGCTAGTAATCTAAAAAAATTTCTTACCTAGTTTGACAAAAACATCCTAATTTACCTCTCAATAGGTGTTGATGGCCCATTATTCTCACAATTAGCCAAAATGTTACTATACAATATATATATATATATATATATATATATATATATACACACACACACACACGAATTATTTTCTCAATTCCTTTCTTATTAAATCATATTTAATAAATGTGTTTTTTTTTTAATTTACAGTTGGTGCAACTGAAGAATCCAAAACAAAAATTGTGGCAGATAAGGATGAAGGTTGGAAAAGAGTTAGTCATGGTGAAGACCGTGGAGGAGGACACGTTGATGGAGGTTGGGGATTTTGGGGAAATTTGGGAGGTCTGAAAGGTTGGTTTGAATGGATTGCAAACGAAGCAATTTCGGGAATAGGAGAAAGCAAAGGAGGGTTTGGAGTCAGTTGGAGAGGAGGAGGAAACATGGGAGGGAGAGGAGGAGGAAACATGGGAGGGGGAGGAGGAAACATGGGAGGGAGAGGAGGAGGAAACATGGGAGGGGGAAGAGGAAACATGGGAAGGGGAGGAGGAAATAGAGGACGTTGGGGAGAAGGAGAAAATGAAGTAGCTATGGGAGGAGGAGAAAATAGTGGTTATGGAGGAGAAAGAGAAGGAGGATGTGAAGGAGGAGAATATGAAATGCCTCATACTCCCTCCATAACTTTTTATAAGCAAATTTGACCAATTCACATTTTTTAAGGAATGTGGTTTGTGTTATTTAATTTAAGTTAAATAACCTATTTTGCCCTCATTAATTGTGGTCTACAGTAGTATATTTTCAAGGTGTTGTTGTTAAACGTGTGTGCATTTAAAAAATTAAAGTAAGGGTATTTCAGGTATATTATCCTTAAATATGACAAAAAAAGTCAATTTTGCTTATAATTAGTTACAACTGAAATGGTTGAATTTTGCTTATATTTTATTATGGAGGGAGTATGAGAGGAGGAGAACATGAGGGCTTTGAAAATCGAGGGCCCTGGGAATGTCCATAACAATTAGAGATATGAATGCGAGTGTTGCGTCCCATAAAGTATGTATAAGAAAAACATGCAACTTATCTAACTCCATGTCTAGTCTTTATTAGGATGAACTTTTTTCACTTAAATTAAAATATATTTCATTGATATTCTTAGAATGTACCATTTATATTATCACATATAAGAAGTGTCACCGTTTCATGTCACATTATTTTGTTCAATAGTGAAAAACATGGGATGTCCCCAAAGGGGTGAGAAATGTTGAAAAACATAGTGCTATGGATATTATACCAACAAATTAAGAACCAAAAGAAATAAGCCAATGATATTGATAGCTAAAAGAAATACATCGAAACAAAATGCTACAAATTTAACCAAAAAAAGTGGGAGAACCATAACGGAAAACAATAACCAAAAGAAGATAGGTAGAGCTCATATCTAAATAATAACGCCAATGCTAAAAACATGGAAATAAGAGCTCGCCAAAATCCTTTCTACACAAATACTAGTATAATTTTTCAAGATGATAATTTAATTTGAAAGAAGATGATAATTTAATTTGATCCATCAATTGTTCAACATACATAACCTTGTCGGCTACTTGATTCCTCCACGAGCACCACACTAAATGCATATTTGGAGAGCTAAAAGTGATTATGAAGATTCTAAACATGATTTTCACACTCAAATGTATTGTCAAACTCACTTTTACGTGAACATATTCAAACATACGTTTTTTTTACAAAATTATTTTTAGCACCGTAGAAACAAGCACAAACAAACTGTTCAAGACAATGAGATATTTCTCCTCGCATTGCACAAAATGTTCACAATTTTCAACAAGCATTAAACATTAAGAAGAGCTCTAAAGAAAGAGAGACGTGAAGTACAATTTTAGAAGATAACTATGTCTTGTATTTCTTGAGGAACATGATAATTTGATTTGGTGATGTGATTAAGTTTATATGATGCAATGTATCAAGAATTTAAAGGGTATGTGCATATTTAATAAAACATGATTAAATTCATATGATGCAATCAATAAACTTGTTTCAAGCTGTTCAAAGTCCATACGCATATTTAAAAAAACATACACAACATTATACATGTCCTTTAAAAAAAACATTAGACATGCTTATCGTTAGGATATTATGAATGTGTATCTAGCTTCTGCCTCGTCTTTTTGATATTAAATGTCGATGTCATTTTGCTAGCCAGTAATGATGTGTGTTTATTACACATAATCAATAAATTTCTCATAAATACTCTCTCCGTTCGTAAATACATTTCGCAATTTGACAATGAACATTATTCACATAATTTACTTTGATTATATTTTTTTAACTAATATATAAATGCAAATTTTAGCATATAAGTTGTTGTTCGATTTGTTTCAATGAATATTTTTAAAATATCAAATTTTTATAATTTTTTATATAGATAAATAAAAATATTAACAGTCAAAATTTTATATTGACATGTGTGTAGTAGTTGACTGCGACATGTATTTAAAAAATGACCGAATAATTTTTAGATGAAATATATAGTTTTTTTTAAGGATGAAATATATATTGTTGGTACTTATTTTATTTTGATAATTTACATATTTTGAGATCATTCTCGATGTATCATTGGTCTGTTGCAAAAGAGCTATTTAATTCTGGATGGATGCAATCATGATATAAAATTGTCGCCAAAGGATAAAATTTAGTCTCGCATAGTGCCCCTTGATTATGTTGAGAAAGAAGAAATGCAAAAGTCTCCTTGTGCCTTGGTTGTGGGGAGTCGAATGTACGCTCAAGTTTGTATTTGTCATAGCATTTATTTTACATTTGAGAAATATATTCTCTACTCATTATTATAAGCAAAAATTCATATTTTAAGTTCATTCAATAAATGATGTATATAATCTATAATATAAACTACATACATTATTTATTGAATGAATCTAAAAAGTACATTTGTGTTTATAATAGTGACTGGAGGAAGTAGTAAAGTGTGCAACATTGTAATTCGATGGAAACAAATAATCTCATGCGCAAGTTTCTACGACCATCTCTTCTATTAGGGGTGTTCACAGTGCATAAACTGCACTGAACTGAACCACTTTAATGGTTCAGTTCAGTTTTTAAAAACCACTTTAAAAAAAACTGGTTTATTTTTAAAAACAATTTAGTTCAGTTTAAAAACTGGTTTGAAACCAGTTTAATATTTTTGAACCGTATTTTGCATTCTCAACAACTTTCCCTTTATCACGCAAAATCGAACCCCATTTTCCACGTTTCACACTCTTCTTCTCGGATGAAACACTTCCCTCACCAACTTCATCACAGTAACCACCTTGATTTGGGGATTCAAATTCAACATTTTTTTTAAATCCCCAAATTGATTCATCACAGTAACAAGTCTGTTTCATTAAAGCTTTTGAATATAGAAACTTAGAGCTAGAAATTCTGGAATCACTCTTCCAGTCAAGAGCACACAGTAGCAGAGAACCCTGTTTTCCTTTTTCTCGGAAACTTTACCATGATTGGAGACAGGAACATTAGTGGTCATATGTAAACAAGTTTTCCAAGTAGAATGGTGCAAAATAGTAGGTGAAGTTGAACATTGAATTTACTAGCAAACATTGAATCTTGATGACTAAAATTCAGCTATCGCCTTGATTTTGATGATTAGTCTATAGCTCTGTGCTGAACTTTATTTGAAGTTGTAATTGAATTGCGTGGTTAGTTCAACGTGGTATCTCTGAGCTGCAGTTTGTTTCGATTATGCTTTTGGGGGCATTATGGTAAAAGAAAATAATAAAGAGTTCAAAACAAGTTAAAACTGGTTTTTAAATTAAGTTTGGTTAACTGAATTGGTTTAAATTTGTGGTTCAGTTTATGAACCATTTAATAAGGTTCAGTTTTTTTGTGGTTCAGTTTGGTTTAAATTTATGGTTCAGTTAACCACATTTTTGCACACCCCTATCTTCTATGCCTAATTCAACAGTTGAGATGCATAAGTTTCTACAACCATCTATTCTATGTCTAATTCAACACTTGCGAGACTATAAAGAAAGTAAGTCTTGCTTGATCACAACCCCGTATAAAAAATATTTGGTCATATATAGTGACGGTGTCCTAACATTTATTTTACATTTGAGAAATAGTAGAGTGTGCAACATTGTAATTCGATGGAAACAAGTAACAAGGGAAAGCAATATTTACACGTAAATTTATAATAACATGATAATAAACATGAAAAATGTTGACAAGTGTGCTAAGAGCATTTGTTAAAAATGATTTTTCTTTTTTGAGAATGACGCACTAAACCTGTTGAAACTTTTATAAATTAACTTTTTTTACGTAACCCTCATCATTTATTTCCATTTTTGACTTATTAACAAGTGATCTTGGTTAAAAAAAAAGTGACCTAAGGACACATGTTAGTATGCCCATGAAATTATGTTTTGGAGAAATGTCTTTATTTGCCTACACTATTGCATGCACTATAATACATTTGCTATAATGTGTATATGTACTTGCTCAAAAAAATAAGGTCAAATACCTTTTTTGGTCCTTTAAGTTTAACAAAAATATCAAGTTAATCTTTTCAGTTTTTTAAGTTTCAAATAGGTGCATTAAATTAACAACTTAAAGGACCTATTTGAAACTTAAAAAAACTTAAATGACTTATTTGAAACTTAACAAACTTAAAGGACTACTCCAATATTTTTGTCAAACTTAAAAGATCAAAGAGTTATTTTGCCAAAAAAATAATAATGTGTGTGTATCAAAGTGAGGGTCAAGGCTTACACGACTATGATGGTAGGTCCGTCCTTGGTCATATACACACAAATTAAAAAATGATATTCTTTTTTGTGTATATGCCCAAATATTTTTTATTTGAGGTTGACCAATTATGATTTGCTTTTTTAAAGAAAATAAATAAGTTGTCTAGAAATGAGAAACAAAATGTGTGACTTTTGGATGATATTCTTTCACGGGGTTTTCAATTTTCTTCATCACTATTGTTACATGATTTTTTTTTTTAACAAACCAAAATGAAATATATTAATCACCAAAAAAACCTACTCCTCATCACAAGGTGTGCCAAGAATAAGCAAATAGTTCAGATACAAAAACAGTTAACCAATGCCCATTGAAGACAAAGGCGCTGATAAAAAGAAAACAAATCGATACAATTAACCAACACCCAAACGGTCAAATAGGCGCTGCCACCAACCAGCAAACTCAAAAGAAACAAATGCAGCATTATGCTTCAGCCACCGCAAAGACACATATTTGACCTTATCGAGCAACTGTGATATCGATTTCTCCTTTTAGTTAAAGACCCTGTCATTACGTTCTTATCAAATAACCCACACAATAGTAAACCAAATTAAGTGCAAAAATGATCCTTTATCACTATTGTTACATGATTAACTTTTTTTGGTAAACCAAAGGTATCCTTTATCACTATTACATAATTTTTTTTTGGTAAACTAAAGGTATCCTTCGTCACTATTCTTACATGATTTTTTTTTTGGTAAATCAAAGATATCTTTCACGTGCAACTACGAGATACTAATCCCCTCGAGGTAGCTGAGATCCATTAAAAGAGTTAACATCTCCCATCAAATGCTTTCCGATACGGATCGGTCAAAAATTGAACCCTAGACCAAATGGCTAAGGAGTTCAAAAATCTACCACTTGTGTCACACTATCTTGATAGATGATTTTTTTAACTTGCCCATTCAAAAACTTCTGTTTTTATTTTTCCGTTTGCCTTGTAATCTTAATCTTCTTTAGGACATTGTTGCAGCAAGCTCTAGCAAACAACACTATTAAATCCAACTCAATCAATTAACCTCTGTTCATACTCTCAAGTTTATGGTAAAAGAGCTTGATAGATCTTCCACGAGTAAAAGGAAAAAAAAAAACTGATTAGATAGTGAAACTCTACAGTTCTTTGCACACACCAACAACACCAAATACTTTTTTTTTTTATTTCATTTTCACTTTTTCCATTCTCTATTTCCTCTCCATTCGAATCCTTCTTTCTCTCACCATCACAGAGCCGATTTCTCCTCTTGTACTTGTGTGTTGCTCATCATGAATCATGATTATCATCAATTTCAATTTTGTGGCCCATTTTTTTTTCAATTTTATTTTATTATACAGCTTTAACACACTTTCAATTTGCTATGTTTTTTTATTCTTTCTTATTCTCTCATTCTCCATTGTTATGGTATACATACCTATGACTTGAGTTAATTTGTTTTCTAAAACCAAATTCAAAACAAACAACCCAGAGACAGTCTAATTATTTTGAGTGAAAATTAAATTAAAAAAATACACTAAAATATTAAAAGAAACAAGCGGCACACAAGTTGTGTTTGTTGTGTGTTTTAGTATGCTTGCAGTCAATCTCCGGTTTTGGTTTCCTTCGTTCTTTAATTACTCCACACAAATAATTAATGATCAATTTTAATTTGATTGGATTGGTCACATAATTCTCTTGACAGATTGTAGACCGTGAATTGGTACTTATTTACCGGTTCGTGGTACTTTTGCAACTTGGTTTGCACAAATTTTTCTGATATTCATGGAAACTGACGAATCGGGCGAACCGAGACAAGTGGGTGAAAATCGAAAAAAGATGAAGAAGAGTTTGAGTAGGAGATAAAAGAGAAAGAAAAATCGTCAGGTGGAGCAAATAAATTTCCTCTTTGAAAGTTGAAGAAAGAGAACGTCTCTTGCAAAATAACATCAATAAAAAGGAAAAAGTGAATATAAAAAAAATATTTTGGAAAGTTGGTGCTAGTTTGTTGCAACTTGCTACTATAATCTTTCTACTTTATTGCAATATTAAGATAACTTACTGTATTTAATTAAGTAGTACTAGCTAGTACTACGAACCTACGTGTTCCGAAACTCTATACCCCCATACATATTGAATTCATCATGTCGCGTACCGCGAACCCGTACCACGTACCAACGCGAATTGCGCGACTATAAATTGGAAACAGTGAAGAGTAGATGTGCGGTCATCGATCGTCGATCGCCATATTGATTCAAACGGATAGAGAGAAGAGTTGAGTGACATATATAATTTAACCAGTTTCGGCATAAGCTAACTTGTCTAAGATGGTAGGGGTTAATATATCTGATTCTTGGTTACACGAGGCTGCTTTGGTTTTACATAGTAAGCATGGTCGTCTTCGATTCTTATATTTTTTTTTTGTATCTGCTGATTGATTGGATTAAAAACAGGTTTTTAGGATGGAAGAGTATAAATTTATCTATGGGGCTCGTTTGATTCTTCTTAAGTCTGTTTTGTCCTCCATTCCAGTTTACTTTCTTTCCTTCTTCAAGGCCCCTTCAGGTATCATTTCTTCCCTTGATTCTATTTTTAGTTTTTTTGGGTGGGGTGGGGTGTGTGTGTGTGTGTGTGTGGAGGGGGGGGGGGGGGGATTTTAGGAAAGTATCTTGGATTAAATGGGATACTATTTGTTTGCAAAAAGAACAAGGTGGTTTGTGGGTTAGGAGGTTAAATGAGTTTAATTTAGCTTTGCTTGATAAATGGTGTTGGAGGATATAAGGAGTTTATGGTATATGGTGTTATGTGAGTGCTACCGGCAGGAAAGGGGGCGGTTGTGTGTAGGGAGGGGAGGTTCATCAGTGTGTTGGCAGACTGTGAATAATATTAGAGAGGGTGTCCGGCTGGTAGATTGTAATATCCCACTTCAGACTCAACTATTTATCAGTATTGAGACGATGTATCAGAGGAATTACGAGTAAGAAGGGCAAACTTGTAAATTCGAGATGGCAAGGCTTTAAATATAGGAACCAATATATTTTCATTTCATTTTCCTCTCCACTCTCTCTCTACAACTCTGAATTCTCTCCCTCTCCCTCTCTCTAACTCACGCCCCATCCTCCCTTGCCATAATCCATCAAACTTTCATTCAAATCTTGTGGAAACACTTCCAAGCAAGCTCACTTTGGGATTGCTAGGGCAAGAGAAGTTAAGGAGAATCAAGAAAAAAGTAAGATCAAGCTAGGGTTTTGGAGTTAAGAGTTTAGCAAAACATCAAGCAAGGATTAAGGTGAGCTCCCATAGAATTCTTACCCTTTTAGGGGTAGTTTTGAGGTATAGAGAGGAAAGGAAAATCTTGATGATTAAGTCTAAATTCTTGTATGTTAGTTTCCCTTTTGTTAGTACTGGATATACTATGATCTTCCTAGTTTAAAACCCTATCAATTGATGTATATAGACTTGCTGGTTGTGGGATTATGTTAAAACTCGTTTTGGAATTTTCTGGGAATGTACAGGGCCTGGCAACACTGGTTTTGTCGTGCCACGATGGCACCCATCGTGCCATGATCATGCAAATCAGGGCACCATCGTGCCACGAGAGAAGCTTGTCGTGCCACGACAAAAGCAGAATGCTACCCCATTTTTGAAATGTGTTTTAAGGCCAGAAAACCATCCTCATAGCGCCAGAACGTCTTTGTACATTTAGTAATTGAAGAAAAGGTCATAGACTTATCCTGTATTAGCATGAGAATGGGGATAGATATTTCATATATCATCAAGATTTAATCACAATATGGATCAATGTCAATTATGGCAATGGGTAGAGTTTACCTTTAGGCTTTAAGTAAGCTAAGGGGCTTAGTGCCCAACATTTAAGAGAATGGCTTATGAGAACGACAAGCTTAAACCTTATATAGGTTAAGAAATCATGTTTAAGTACTTGAGAATGCATTAGATATTCATATGATTAGAATGGTGTATCAGTTATACATGTGGATACATGAGATGAGAATAAGATTATAAGTTTAAGTTAAGACGTGCCACTTGGAGTTCCCGCTAGTTGGAACGACAAGGTCACGCATAAGTTAAGGCATACCTTAAGTTAAGAATTTAATTATAAAGTTAACGTGTCCAGCAGGCTCCAGATTATGCCAGATGGGATCTCTCCGAAAGGGTTGTCCACACGTAAGTTTACAAGTTATATTTATGTATATTGAAGAATAACAAGAGTTATTTAAAGACCTTATGTGTCTCCAGTGTTCTCGCTAGTTAGAGCACGGGGGTTCCCGCTAGTTGGAACGGTGTAGTTACCATCCGCGAGGATAGCCACACATAAGAGTTTAATTAAAATGTTAAGTTGTGACTCTATGACTCCCCGCTAGTAGTGGAGTTAAGGTACCCCGTTAGTAGTGGTTAGGCGTTCTTTGGATGTAAGTCCTACACGGCAATAAGATAAGTCGTGATTCTCAGGCTCCCCGTTAGTAGTGGAGTCGAGGTTCTCCGTTAGTAATGGACAGGCATTATTTCTATGTAAGTCCTGCACGACGATAAGAGGAGTCCGGTGTTAGCCTGATATGATAGGAATTTCACCGGTATGATGGGAGATGTACTTCGGGGTTACTCCACCCAGATGCACTTCGTAAAATGAACCAAGATAATTATTGTGTGTTACACCCTAACTTCGAACTTTATGTTATGAGCAAGATGAATATGTGTATATATTATATTAAGAGTTATGACGAAGTAGTTATCAGATAGCAGAACGTGATCATAGGATGTCCCCAGATCACTAAGTATGAGATTATTTATATGCTCAGCATAAGATAGAGACATACAGTGATCCTAGTTTTTCCCCTTGATCGCGGAATATGTAGAGATTGACGGCGACCGTAGGTATCCCCAAGATTGCCAAGAGTTAGTGCATGGCGACCCTAGGTTTCCCCGAGGTTGCCAACAGTAGGTTGGGCTGGAGCTCACTGAGACATTATGTCTCATCCCAATCCTTCTGGTGCAGGTTTTCAAGTAAGCAAGAGGTTCGTGATGAAGTTCTTCAGGAAGACGTTGAATGGAGTGCAGATGCTCGGCTTGTACCAGCTCAGGAGGTTGTCAGACAATTGTATAAGTATATTTTGTGGTACTTGATTGGTTGTATAAACGAGCATGTTTGTATTCATTCAGTTGTATTTGTATTAATATTGAAAATTTTAATGTATCCAGTATCAGATTCATACACATGCTAAATATTCTAAACAAATTTAGTATGGGTGTTACAATTGGTATCAGAGCCTGGTTGATTCAGACCATGCCTTGGGTCATTAAAAAGTTCAATAAAAGTAGTGGGACCATTGGGTTCCGGATATTGTTCTAAAGGTCACATCTAGTTGAGCCTGATCAACTCAATTTAGTATATGACAGTTAGGATAAATGTCTGAGAGCTGAATGTAACCGAGGAGGAATGAAGTGAATGAAGAGCGAGGATTAAGGCGTCAAATTTTTTAGACGGAATTGGCAAAGATGTACTCAATGCCAAATGGTGGCCATCAAACCGTAAGGTAACTAAGTCTGTTAATGGCGAAGTTTCAGGAACATAAGAGATATTTAAGAGTAAGGTGAAGTACCTTAACCCAGTTGGACGCATCGTTGAGCGATGCCTCGTCTGTGGAAGACATAAGAAATTATCAGTTGATTATGGGAAGCTCTGGACTCCCTGCAAGGATGGAGTGTGTAAGAATCAAAGGACTCACACACTCGAACCGGATGAGATTTTAATGTCCAAACAACTAAGAGACTTAATTATGGATTAAGCAAATTATTTGGAACAGATGAAACTACAGAGTCTGAACTCGCTGGAATTATCGTGCCACGAGAGCTTCTATCGTGCCACGATCATATGGATCAGGGCATCCATCGTGCCACGACCCATGCTTCTCGTGCCACGAGAATGAAAGTGGAGCACTCCTTAAGAAAAAGATGGTATGCAACCTAGGAGCCAGGATGGACGAGTAAGTAGTAGCGATAAGACTTGTTGCGTATCAAAACGTGTTTTTGGATATGTCCTATTTGGTAAGAAGATTGGAAAATGAGCTTAACCCAACGAGAACTTTACACGAAGAAAAGTGAATCAGATTACCTTCCATTATGATGAGTCATCGGGATGTTTCGTATGAGAAACGCAAGCTCATCAACAAGTAATGAGCCCCCAGAAAAGGATGTTGAATAATAAGTTGTTAGATTTTAACGAACTGATGGATGAACAAAGTCGAAATTCCTTGATTGGATGAAGAAGACAAGTTTAAGATAACAAATGATTATAGTAGACCAATGTTGAAGGATAATCGGAATTTTTTTAGCCAAGAAATTATGTTGAGACTTTATTATATGGAAGATCGTCTTTATTACGAAAGGTTAAGATTGTGGTTAATGTTAAGGAGTTTAAGATCCATTAATCGGGTACTCGAAGAGACGTAACCTATGTTTGGGCGTACAAGAGAGTCAGTAAGAGTTTGAATCTATTTCAAGAAGGATTGTTTTCGGAGAAACTCAAGGGCTAACCTAAGAGATATGGTAAAGTTATGGGGACCTAAGTTGTCTCGGAAAAGATTATGGATATGAAATCCTTATTGATACAAATAGAACGAATAGTAACGAGACTCGAACCATCAGTGAATAAAGTGTGAACTTAAGTTGCTCCAGGTATACTTTTAGTAGAGTTTCTGCAATGTTTAAATGATTATACATGTTGAACTGACCATGAGATGGTTACGGAAATCGGAACATGGAGAATAAGCTAGAATCAGTGTATAAGCTGTTTACAGGTTTTGGCGTAATTCCACGAAAACAAGTATATTGTTTATGTCCGAAGGGAAACACAAAGTCAAGTGATGACCAATCAGTAAGTTAAGCAGGTGGTTTAAGCCACAAGAGAAACAATAACGTAAGATGGTTTTGTTATGGTAACTACAAAGTGATAAAGTAAAAAGATTGGTCACTGAGATTTTATATGGCAACAGTGGTGTATTACTCCAATTCTAACTCGAGTCGTTAAGAATCAGAGTTGCGCAGCGGAGAAGAAATCCCAGAATGAATTAACGAACAATGCTAAGTTGAAGCTTAGGGAACAGGAAGGCTTGTTAAGTTCTTGCCAGAAATGGCAGGGAAGGTGTTAAGTGCTTAATTCTTATAACACGAAATAGCAATAAGTAGAGACGACTTGAACATATCACAAGTTCTAACAGAAAAATTTTAGAAGTTAAGTTGAGGAATACTTTAAACCTCGAAACCCATGAGAAATGGAATATTGAAATAGTTTAAGAATATATGGTCATAAACAAGAAGGATGTGTTTCTAGCACATTAAGCCTAAATTAATGGAAGTCACCGCTAAAACGGTAGTTTAGCTATTTTAGCTTAGTAACATCAAGTATACTTGAAGGGTAAGTTTAGTTTAAAGAGAATTAAGCATGAAACAACATCAGTACAGGTTGCACTTTCAAGATGAAATTTTTTAATTTGAAGCATTGATCAGAAACGACAATGAGATGGGTCTTCTACTCAGTTTTGAAATGATCCTTGGTTGGATGGTAGATATTTGAAAGATAGTTTTAGAAGTTTGTTTGAGTTAGCTGATAACAAATTGGATGTTTGCTTTGGGTTGGGGAGTGAATGGTGAGGCTTAGAAGTGACGTATGAAGTTGTTTGCTTGGGAGAAGGAGTTGGTGTGTGTGTGTGTGTGTGGGTGGGGGGGGGGGGGGGGGGGGGGGCGGTGTTAAGCGGCTAACATAAGTTGTTTTGCAGGTAGTGATGGGGGATAAGTAGGTTTGGAATTTACACACATCTCATTGTTATATCGTTAGCAATGCTTATAATAAATTGACAGCGGTGGAAGACAACATTCATCAAAATACTTCTCATTTCACGTGGATAAAGGTTGTTCTTCTCAATGTTTCTATTTTTATGTGGCGGTTGTTTCTAAATCGTGTTCTGACAAGGGATAACTTAGTTAAAAGGCGTATTTTAGCTGTCAATAATCAGGGATATCCTGCGAATTGTGGTTCGAACGAGGATAAAGACCACTTGTTTGTTAAATGTTATTTTTTGGGTAGAATTCGGTCTCTTATTTCTAGTTGGCTTGGTTTCTCTTCGGCTCTTCATGGCAGTTTATTGGATCATCTAAATCATTTTGGTGGGTTAGGGGGATTTTCTAAAATAGTTAGATTATCCCTAAATATCATTTGGCTTTCTGTTGTTTGAGTTATTTGGAAAGAGCGTAACAGGCGGATTTAGGAAAGTATCTTGGATTAAATGGGATACTATTTGTCTGCAAAAAGAACAAGGTGGTTTGTGGGTTAGGAGGTTAAATGAGTTTAATTTAGCTTTGCTTGATGAATGGTGTTGGAGGATATAAGGAGTTTATGGTATATGGTGTTATGTGAGTGCTACCGGCAGGAAAAGGGGCGGTTGTGTGTAGGGAGGGGAGGTTCGTCAGTGTGTTGGCAAACTGTGAATAATATTAGAGAGGGTGTTCGGCTGGTAGATTGAGGTTGGCTGCTTGATAATATTAGTCGTAAGGTTGGAGATGGGTCTTCTACTCAGTTTTGAAATGATCCTTGGTTGGATGGTAGATCTTTGAAAGATAGTTTTAGAAGTTTGTTTGAGTTAGCTGATAACAAATTGGATGTTTGCTTTGGGTTGGGGAGTGAATGGTGTAAAGCCCCAATCCCCGAGAACATAAATATAAAGATAAATCACGCATTTATCCTACATTGGAACTTTACTAATTCAACATATGTCTCATATCAAATATTTATGATAAAAACTTCATCAATTAAATCACATCGCAGCGGAATAAAATGTAATTAACATCAAAGAAATTGTTATGTCTCGGTCATAACATATAAATTAACATATCATCTCAACAAGGTTTGATCCAAAGATCTCATAGTATAACATAAATAAACCCCTAGTCCTAATCAGAGCTCCTAAGCTAGACTCCAAAGCAGATAAACTCGAGTAGGCAAACGCCATCCTCGTCATGTTCACGAAAAAGCTATTCCTCAACCTGCAAGTCTACATCCATGAGGTATTCACCCAAGGATGAGGCGACAATAAAGCCACTGGAGGGTAAGATATATGATCAACATAAGGGAATAATAAACGCATGTATGTCAGGCAAGCCATATCACAATTATCACATATACATTTAAATAAGCAAACATGGTTACATAACTCAACATTTATATCATATTCATATTCAATTATAATCTCAATCACAATCTCCAATCATATATCAAACACTCAAGATTCATTAAGTATCAACAATTAATTTATAATGTTAATCACAATCACAAGAACTCATCAATTAAGCATTTACCACCTTAATGCACAAATTCACGCCAAAACATTACCAAACACGACTTCTATGAATGTAATGCACCTAACACGACTCTATATGTTTTACGGTACCGCCATCTATGAACTCCTCGAGATCTAAAACCCCGCAATGAATTCACCATACAATCGCCAATGAAATCCCCGAGATCTTAAAACCCCGCAATGAAATCACCACACACCACACCAGACTGACTTATGAATGCATGGACCCACAAAGAGACTCGACAATGCTCACCAAATACACTCACCATTTGTTATACAATTCACTCCGTTATATAACATATCATCACCAAATCATCACCTAACGCATTATCAAATCACTAAGGCCACACATCAAGTCAAGTAATTAAACATCATCATCATTTACTCAAACATCGTCACTTAACACAACATGTATCATTATCACACATCATTCAATATCATCAATAGCATCATCAATATCATCATCAATAGCATCATCATAAATATCATCATCAATAGCATTATCAATATTATGTGTAAACAACAACACATCACAACCATCACAACATCAAGTATTTACAATCTTCAACATCCTCATAATTTAAGCTTCATGATTTAATCACACAAACTACACCAAACATCATTAACAATCAACTTCATATTACCTACTCATTTATTAACTCTAAGTGATTCCTTAAACTCGTCATTAATTTTAAGGATGTTTCAAGATTCATTGAAAAAAGTATGCGAAAGTTTCACGAAAAATGTGTCATGACCTATGTGTAGTATTTTGATCATAACTCAGGTTCTAGAAATAGAAAGTAAGTCCAACCAACGGCTTTTGAAAGCTAACATCCATATCTACAACTTTCATGTTTACACCGAAACTCAGTTCAAAACAGAAACTAGTGAAAAAAGGGACGTAACAGAAAAAGTTGTTGCTGTCAGTGGTTGCTACGGCTACGGGAATCACTTAAAACTCACCCAAAAATCCCATATTTGATCCCCATCAACCCAAAATCAATTTACATATATTAAACATGATCAATACACTCAAATTGAACAATGGTTACACAACAAAACATCAATTGATATCGATTTCACAAGATTTTCGGTTAATTTTCAAAGTTCGTCTCAAAAACTCATTTTTTCCCCAAAACAACTTAAAATCCCAAACATATTTGTACAACAACAATTCCAACTTTCTAATCACATCAACATGTTCATAAGCACTTAATTAACAACATAAATCAACTTAAAATCAATTATGTCAATAATTCATTCAAATTCACCAATTTAAGTAATTTTCACATAAACAACAACAATTATAATCCCAACTTAACCCAAACAATATAACATCACAATTTCATAACCCAAATACATAATCATACTCATAATCAATTAAATTAATCATAAACAACACCAATTATCATGTTATTCATTAATTTCACCAAATTTCACAAAGTTCATAATTAACAAAATCAAACATGAGTTTTGACGAAGTAAAAACATGAAATCAAAAACTTAACACATATTCAATTCATTCATCAACAAAGAGCACTAAAATCAACACAATTAATCATAATTCATAAAATTAAGCTATAATCTAAAAGCTCCCAAACACGCAATTGCTTCTTAAACCCATATGTTAATCATAATCTCCCCTCTTACCTTAGTTTCCTCGCTATTCTTGCTATTCTTAGTGTAATCCTCTCCTTCCCCTTTGATTCTCTAGCTTTCCTCTTCTCCAACCTCTTCTCTCTATCTCGCCTCTCAAAAGTTTTGTGAATAATGAATAACCTAATTCACTCACCACTAACTAGTGTATTTATAATAGGTTTCTAGGGTTTGTTACGATTTCAAATATATCTTTTAAAACAAAGTTTGTTACCTTTTAAAATAAAATAAGGTTTGTTACGATTGACTCACAATATTTTTCTCTAAACTTTTACTTCACCTAAACCTCCTATTACTTATACACAGCTATTTTTAAATATTCAAATTCTAAACTTCTAACATATTTTAAATATGCCACTAACTCTTAAATTACCAAAATACCCTTCAGCTCCCAAAATTCAATAAATCACCAAAATAAACAATTAAACACACATAAACAATTAAATAAATAAATCCTAAAAATCGGGCTGTTACAACTCTACCCCCTAAAAGAATTTCCGTCCTCGGAAATTTCCTGAAGGAAACAACTCCGGATACGACTCCTTCATTTTACTCTCCAACTCCCAAGTTATGCTCTCTCCGAAAGGACCTCCCTAAATCACCTTTACCAAAACGATCTCTTTTCCACGCAACTGCCTAACCTCTCGTCCTTCAATATTCAACGGCATAGTCTCAACAGTCAAATTCTCTCTTACTTCTAAATCATCCACTTGAATCACATGAGACGGATCATACACATACTTCCTCAACTGAGACACATGAAACACATCATGAAGATTTGACAACGACGGCGGTAACGCAATCCGATACGCTACAGCTCCAACTCTCTCTATAATCTGATAAGGTCCAACAAAACGCGTGTCAACTTCCTCGACTTCAAAGCTCTCCCGACGCCTGTAACTGGATTCACTCTCAAAAACACATGATCTCCGTCTTGAAACTCAATATCCTTCCTCCTCTTATCATGATAACTCTTCTGCCTACTCTGAGATGCCTTCATCTTCTCCTGAATCATCTTAACCTTCTCTGTAGTCTGCTGAACTACTTCCGGTCCAATCAAAGTAACCTCGCCTGACTCAAACCAACACAACGGCGTTCTACATCTCCTACCGTACAATTCTTCAAAAGGTGTCATACCAATACTCGAATGAAAACTGTTGTTGTAGGTAAATTCAATTAACGGTAAACATTCACTCCAACTTACACCTTGCTCCAAAACACAAGCTCTCAACAAATCTTCCAAAGACTGAAAAGTCATCTCCGACTGACTATCAATTTGAGGATGATAAGCGGAACTCAATCTCAACTTAGTTATTAAAGCTTTTTGCAAACTTCCCCAAAACTTAGACGTGAACCTCATATCTCTTTCTGACACAATGCTAGAAGGAATACCATGTAATCTGACAATATCCTCAATGTAGATCTCCGCCAACTTATCCAAAGACATACTAATCTTAATAGGAATAAAATGCGATGATTTCGTCAACCGATCAACGATCACCCAAATCAAATCGCAACTCTTCGCAGTCTTCGGCAAACCACTCACAAAATCCATAGAAATGCTATCCCACTTCTACTCTGGCACAAACAACGGCTGCATTACTCTAGACGGCTTCTGATGTTCAACCTTAGACTTCTGACAAACCAAACAAGTATAGACAAACTCAGCAATATCCTTCTTCATTCCTGGCCACTGAAACAACTTCTTCAGATCTTGATACATCTTCGTTGCTCCAGGATGAATACTCAAACTACTCAGATGACCTTCTTCCAAAATCTTACGCTTTAGCTCGGGTACATCTGGCACACAAACTCGACCACAAAATCTCAGAACTCCACTCTCATCCAATCCAGAGTCTACCTCCTTGCCTTGGTTAACTAGCACCAAACGATCCACAAGCTGCAAATCCACTTTCTGACCCTCTTTGATCTCTTCGATAATGTTACTCGTCAGCTTCAACATTCCTAACTTCACACCATTCGGAGTCAACTCACTCACCAAACTCAGATCTCGAAACTGCTCAATCAATTCCAACTCTTTCCCAAAAGCGCCTACATGTGTAACGATTTCCTACTCAAAGCATCCGCTACTACATTCGCCTTACCGGGATGATAACTCAACTTAAAATCATAGTCTTTCAAGAATTCCATCCAACGCCTCTGCCTCATATTCAACTCCTTCTGATCAAACAGGTATTTCAAACTCTTATGATCACTAAACACCTCAAATTTTGAACCAAAGAGATAATGCCTCCAAATCTTAAGCGCAAACACTATTGCCGCTAATTACAAATCGTGGGTCGGATAATTCCTCTCATGAACTTTCAACTGCCTCGATGCATACGCCACCACTTGACCATTCTGAATAAGCACACCGCCTAAATCCATCTTCGAAGCATCACAATACACAACAAAAGGATCCTTCGCACTCGGAAAAACTAAAACAGGCGCAGTCGTCAACCTCTTCTTCAAATCTTGGAAACTCTCTTCGCACTTCGAATCCCACACAAAAGCTTGACCCTTACGAGTCAACTGTGTCAACGGCAAAGCTAACTTCGAAAATCCTTCAATAAACTTTCGATAATAACCAGCCAAACCCATAAAGCTCCTAATATCAAAACAGACTTCGGAGTCTCCCACTGCAACACCGCATCAACCTTCGACGGATCAACTGCTATTCCACCTCTAGAAATAACATGACCGAGAAAAATCACTTCTCGCAGCCAAAACTCACACTTCGACAACTTGGCATACAACTTCTTCTCTCTCAAAATATGTAACACGGTCCTCAAATGCTCTGTATGCTCCTCTTCAGACATCGAATATACCAAGATATCGTCTATAAACACCACCACAAACTGATCCAAATAAGGATGAAAAATCCTATTCATGTATTCCATGAAGTCATCGGGCGCATTATAGTCACACCAAATGGCATCACAGAATACTCATAGTGTCCATACCTCATTCGAAATGCAATCTTAGGCTCATCCTCCGACTTTGCTCGTATCTGGTGATATCCGGTTCTCAAATCAATCTTACTAAACACCCGATCACCAACCAACTGATCCATTAGATCATCTATCCTTGGAAGAGGATATTTGTTCTTAATGGTCACCTTGTTCAACTGCCGATGATCCACACACCGCCTCATGCTACCATCTTTCTTCTTGACTAACAACACTGGCGATCCCCATGGTGAAACACTCGGCCTGATGAACTTCTTCTCTAACAACTCCTCCAACTATTTCTTCAGCTCACCCAACTCAGAAGCAGACATCCCATACGGCGGCGCCGATATAGGACTAGTTCTAGGTACAACATCAATCAGAAATTCTACTTCTCTCTCCGGCGGTAAGTAATGTCATCTGGAAAAACATTCGCAAACTCATTCACTACCGGCAAATCGCTAACTTGAACGTCACTTCCAACCTTCAACGAAGCAATCAGAACAAACACTTGAGCTTCTCCGACCAACGACGCTCCCACTTGTCTTGCAGACAAAAACTCCTCTACCTCCCGCTCCTCCGGCTTAGGAAAAGTCACACTCTTGGTTAAACAGTTAATGTTATCACCAAAAGTTAGCAACCAATCCATTCCAAAAATTACATCCATATGCTCCACAGGCAAACAAACTAAATTCAGCTTAAAATCCACATCACCAAAATTCACAGGACGAAGACCACTCTTAAACTTAACGCACTAGAACCACATAACTAGAAAGAACAAGTATCGACAGTATTCACATACATGTCGCATACAACAGGATAATCACCAAGTGTTGGTCCGGACTAGACCGACCTGCTCTGATACCAAGTTGTAAAGCCCCAATCCCCGAGAACATAAATATAAAGATAAATCACGCATTTATCCTACATTGGAACTTTACTAATTCAACATATGTCTCATATCAAATATTTATGATAAAAACTTCATCAATTAAATCACATCGCAAGCGGAATAAAATGTAATTAACATCAAAGAAATTGTCATGTCTCGGTCATAACATATAAATTAACATATCATCTCAACAAGGTTTGATCCAAAGATCTCATAGTATAACATAAATAAACCCCTAGTCCTAATCAGAGCTCCTAAGCTAGGCTCCAAAGCAGATAAACTCGAGTAGGCAAACGCCATCCTCGTCATGTTCACGAAAAAGCTATTCCTCAACCTGCAAGTCTACATCCATGAGGGATTCACCCAAGGATGAGGCGACAATAAAGCCACTGGAGGGTAAGATATATGATCAACATAAGGGAATAATAAACGCATGTATGTCAGGCAAGCCATATCAACAATTATCACATATACATTTAAATAAGCAAACATGGTTACATAACTCAACATTTATATCATATTCATATTCAATTATAATCTCAATCACAATCTCCAATCATATATCAAACACTCAAGATTCATTAAGTATCAACAATTAATTTATAATGTTAATCACAATCACAAGAACTCATCAATTAAGCATTTACCACCTTAATGCACAAATTCACGCCAAAACATTACCAAACACGACTTCTATGAATGTAATGCACCTAACACGACTCTATATGTTTTACGGTACCCCCACCGATGAACTCCTCGAGATCTAAAACCCCGCAATGAATTCACCATACAATCGCCAATGAAATCCCCGAGATCTTAAAACCCCGCAATGAAATCACCACACACCACACCAGACTGACTTATGAATGCATGGACCCACAAAGAGACTCGACAATGCTCACCAAATACACTCACCATTTGTTATACAATTCACTCCGTTATATAACATATCATCACCAAATCATCACCTAACGCATTATCAAATCACTAAGGCCACACATCAAGTCAAGTAATTAAACATCATCATCATTTACTCAAACATCGTCACTTAACACAACATGTATCATTATCACACATCATTCAATATCATCAATAGCATCATCAATATCATCATCAATAGCATCATCATAAATATCATCATCAATAGCATTATCAATATTATGTGTAAACAACAACACATCACAACCATCACAACATCAAGTATTTACAATCTTCAACATCCTCATAATTTAAGCTTCATGATTTAATCACACAAACTGCACCAAACACCATTAACAATCACAACTTCATATTACCTACTCATTTATTAACTCTAAGTGATTCCTTAAACTCATCATTAATTTTAAGGATGTTTCAAGATTCATTGAAAAAAGTATGCGAAAGTTTCACGAAAAATGTGTCATGACCTATGTGTAGTATTTTGATCATAACTTAGGTTCTAGAAATCGAAAGTATGTCCAACCAACGGCTTTTGAAAGCTAACATCCATATCTACAACTTTCATGTTTACACCGAAACTCAGTTCAAAACAGAAACTAGTGAAAAAAGGGACGTAACAGAAAAAGTTGTTGCTGTCAGTGGTTGCTACGGCTACGGGAATCACTTAAAACTCACCCAAAAATCCCATATTTGATCCCCATCAACCCAAAATCAATTTACATATATTAAACATGATCAATACACTCAAATTGAACAATGGTTACACAACAAAACATCAATTGATATCGATTTCACAAGATTTTCGGTTAATTTTCAAAGTTCGTCTCAAAAACTCATTTTTTCCCCAAAACAACTTAAAATCCCAAACATATTTGTACAACAACAATTCCAACTTTCTAATCACATCAACATGTTCATAAGCACTTAATTAACAACATAAATCAACTTAAAATCAATTATGTCAATAATTCATTCAAATTCACCAATTTAAGTAATTTTCACATAAACAACAACAATTATAATCCCAACTTAACCCAAACAATATAACATCATAATTTCATAACCCAAATACATAATCATACTCATAATCAATTAAATTAATCATAAACAACACCAATTATCATGTTATTCATTAATTTCACCAAATTTCACAAAGTTCATAATTAACAAAATCAAACATGAGTTTTGACGAAGTAAAAACATGAAATCAAAAACTTAACACATATTCAATTCATTCATCAACAAAGAGCACTAAAATCAACACAATTAATCATAATTCATAAAATTAAGCTATAATCTAAAAGCTCCCAAACACGCAATTGCTTCTTAAACCCATATGTTAATCATAATCTCCCCTCTTACCTTAGTTTCCTCGCTATTCTTGCTATTCTTAGTGTAATCCTCTCCTTCCCCTTTGATTCTCTAGCTTTCCTCTTCTCCAACCTCTTCTCTCTATCTCGCCTCTCAAAAGTTTTGTGAATAATGAATAACCTAATTCACTCACCACTAACTAGTGTATTTATAATAGGTTTCTAGGGTTTGTTACGATTTCAAATATATCTTTTAAAACAAAGTTTGTTACCTTTTAAAATAAAATAAGGTTTGTTACGATTGACTCACAATATTTTTCTCTAAACTTTTACTTCACCTAAACCCCCTATTACTTATACACAGCTATTTTTAAATATTCAAATTCTAAACTTCTAACATATTTTAAATATGCCACTAACTCTTAAATTACCAAAATACCCTTCAGCTCCCAAAATTCAATAAATCACCAAAATAAACAATTAAACACACATAAACAATTAAATAAATAAATCCTAAAGATCGGGCTGTTACAAATGGTGAGGCTTAGAAGGGACGTATGAAGTTGTTTGCTTGGGAGGAGGAGTTGGTGTGTGTGTGTGTGTGTGTGTGTGTGTGTGTGTGTGTGTGTGTGTGTGTGTGGGGGGGGGGGGGGGGGGGGGTGTTAAGCGGCTAACATAAGTTGTTTTGCAGGTAGTGATGGGGGATAAGTAGGTTTGGAATTTACACACATCTCATTGTTATATCGTTAGCAATGCTTATAATAAATTGATAGCGGTGGAAGACAACATTCATCAAAATACTTCTCATCTCACGTGGATAAAGGTTGCTCCTCTCAAGGTTTCTATTTTTATGTGGCGGTTGTTTCTAAATCGTGTTTCGACAAGGGATAACGTAGTTAAAAGGAGTATTTTAGCTGTCAATAATCAGGGATGTCCTGCAAATTGTGGTTCGAACGAGGATAAAGACCACTTGTTTGTTAAATGTTATTTTTTGGGTAGAATTCGGTCTCTTATTTCTAGTTGGCTTGGTTTCTCTTTGGCTCTTCATGGCAGTTTATTGGATCATCTAAATCATTTTGGTGGGTTAGGGGGATTTTCTAAAATAGTTAGATTATCCCTTAATATCATTTGGCTTTCTGTTGTTTGAGTTATTTGGAAAGAGCGTAACAGGCAGATTTTTCAGCAGAAGGAGGAAAACTTGTAGGCGCTTTGTGAAAGAGTGAAACTTCAGTAATTTTGGTGGTTTAAGTTGAAATACGTTATATTCGACTTTGATTACCAACTATGGAGGCTTAATCCGCTTTACTATTTAACTGTAGTTACTTAGTCTATAGCGCTTTTGTTGTTTCCTTTTTGGTTTCAGATTGCTGTTTGTACTATGTTTTCGGTCATGTTACTTTCGATACATCTTGTGCAGAAGCAACTTGTCCGAGTTTCGTAATTTAATAATCTTTTGGCCTTTTAATATTTTTTTATCAAACCCTCCAAAATTCCTCAAGTATTTACTTTTGGTCAAGAATTTCTCATGCAAGTGGACTTGAATGTTGTGCTTTAACACTTGAAAATTGCTCTTCCCACAAACAAAAATGCTCATTCCCATAAAAACTGACCAAAATATCCATGTGTGGCTTAAGTCACGCTCGGTATAAACAAACGTGACTTAAGTCACGCTGAAGGCAACATGAGTTAAGTCACGCTTCGATGCATTACTGTTTTGGGACGCAGTTCCAACTTCAAACTACATTTCATTTCCCTCTTCACCTCCAAAAACCCAAAAAGTGCAAAAATTTGGAGCATAATCTTGAGCTGAAATCATCAGGAAGCAAGTTTCTACGCAAATCGTCAGGAAGCAAATCGTCAAGAAGCAAGTTTCTACAATCATGAAACGTCAAAGATCAGGTAATGTATCATCTAACCTCTCTTGATTTTGCTGGTTTTTGAGCTAGGTTCATCAATCTGGAAGCATGCATGGGCGTGAATTGACTTGCAGGTGTTAGCTCAGCGTGACTTAAGTCACGCTGGTGCCCAATATTTGATTTTTTGCGCCGTTTTTTTTTCTTTCTTAGCTTGTTGCGCAAGTTATTTATATTTTTTTCCTTGTTATTTTTTATTCAATAGACACAGTGATGGTTGAAATTGTGGTGGATGACGGCGTTTAACCGAAACCGGCCATAATTGAAGCTTCCGTTGATGTCAAACCAACCGTTTATGTGAAGGTTAAAGTCAAAATTCCCTTTCAAGGTCACATTGAAGAAAAACCTAAATTGGTACCTACCGGTGTTGCCGTGCTTTGCAGTTATGAAGTAAACACCGCATCATTTTTTTTAACAAATGAAAGATGGCGAGAGCGAGATGATTTGCTTGGTTGGGTTCGTCGACAAGCGACAAGGGCGGTATTTACTATATCTATAGATAAATCTAGTGTAAAAAATCCAAATGGTGACGTTGCAATGTGAAAGGAGTGGTGTATACAAACCACCGAAGACGAAGAAGAAATTGAAGCTTGAAGGCACGATCTCAACGAAATGTGATTGTCCGTTTAGGTTGCGTGGTTACTTTGAGAAGAATACAAATGATTGGTGGTTGGCCATGCTTAATGGAATTCACAACCATGAGTTGGAGCCAAAGTTAGGAGGTCACCTTCTTGCGGGAAGACTAAAAGAGGAGGAGAAGAAGAGAGTTATTGACATGACAAAGAGTTTGGCGTTGCCTAGGAATATTCTCACGGATTTAAAGGAAAAAACCAAGAAAGTCTGATGGTTATAAAACAAGTGTACAATGCGTGTACTAGATGGCGAAAAGGGATAAGAGGTGACAAGACGGAGATGCAATTCTTCATTTTGAAGTTAGAGGGGCATAAATACGCCTATTTCACAAGAGCAAATAGTGAGGAAACCACTCTTGAAGACATATTTTTTGCTCATCCAGAGTCAATTAATATGCTTAACACGACGGTTTTGGTCATGGATTCCACTTATAAAACCAACTTGTAATAGAATGTCATTATTTGAGATTGTTGGTGTCACCTATACAAACATGACATATTCTGTTGGTTTTGCCTTTCTTGCTTCTGAAAAAGAGGACAACTTTACTTGGGCTTGAGATGTTGGTTGGTCTTTTGTCCTCAAAACTCAACATGCAAAGGAGATTGTCACTAACCGGGACAATGCTCTGATAAATGTCGTTGTCAAAGTTCTCCCTGAAACCGCTGCTTTACTTTGTTATTTTTATATTGGGAAGAATGTAAGAGCTAAGTGCATTGCGGATTGTAGAGTCAAAGCGAAGCCGAAGGATGTCAAAGTTGATGGCAAAGAAGTGAAGGAGGCAAAGGCAAGTGAAGTTGTTGACAAAATCATGAATGCTTGGAAAGATTTGGTTGAATCTCCTACGGAGGATTCATATGCAAGTGCGGTAATGCGATTCAAAGATGTATGCAAAGAATTTCCAAAGTTCCTTGACTATGTTCAAACCATAATATTGAGCACTGTTAAAGAAAAATTTGTGAGGGTATGGACAGATAAAGTCTTGCATCTAGGTTGCAGAACCACCAACATTGTTGAATCGGCTCATGGAAAATTGAAAAAAATATTTGAGGGGGAGTGTGGCTATTCAGTTGGGATGAAATAGACAAAATGTTGGCTATTTAGTTGTTTGAGATACAAGCAAGTTTTGGGAGGAGTCGTACCATCTTAGAACATAGATACAAAGGCAACTTTTTGTACACTTAGTTGGAGGGTTGTGTATCTAAAGCCGCATTGTGTTTTATCTTTGAGGAAGCAAAACGCTCCAAGACATTCGGCTTTGCTAAGAAAGATTGTGGTTGTGTTCAAAAGACATCGTATGGGTTGCCTTGTGCATGTATTCTTGCCATGAAGAGAAAAGTAAAATTTCCTATTCAATTGGATGACACAGAGCCTCATTGGCAAAGATTAAGTGTATGTGGAGAAGAAGTTGATGATGATTTTTCTGTTGTGGAGGAGTGGAATGACATTCAAGAACGTCTCAAAAAAGCCCCTTACAAGATGAAACTCCACATCAAAGAGGTGATGCGTCAACTTGCATTTCCGAAAGACACAATGTTGTCTCCACCTTTAAGAAAGGTGGTAACCAAGGGAGCACCTAAACGGGAGAGGTCTACACCGAAAGAGTCATCCACGAGTCGAATCTGCTCTACATGGGAGCGTGTTGATTCTCAATTTCCCGATAGCCAATTGTCACAAACCAAGACATCACTTCCAAAGACAAAAAGTGCACGTATTAGCAATTCATCGTGCTCACAAGCTTCAACCTCTACTATACACCCGGATCCGTATATTCCGGATTTACCATACATAACACAATTCCCAAAGATCATGAGACCTTACATTGAAAATATTGTGAATGTTAAAGGTGGTGATAATTGTGGATTCCGGGTCATAGCTAGACACATGGGCATGGATGAGGAAAATCACATATTGGTTCGTAATGCACTTATTCAAGAGTTGAAAAATAATAAGAGTGATTATTTGCAGATATTTGGTTCGGAGAAGCGTTTTCAATATATCTTGAATGGTTTACACCCTCCAACAAATAGTGGTGGAATTGCATACTTAGATAAGTGGTTGACATTATCGGATATGGGTCACATTGTTGCAACTTGCTACAATAGTGCCGTTGTTCAATTGGTTTCGCCCGAAAGAGGTATATGTGATACATATTTCCCAATCCGAGGTGCTCCACCACTTAACCCATATTCCCACATCTTGTGTCTTGGATTAATTCTCCGCCATTTTCTTCATGTTTATTTGAAAGACGGTTGTCCATTACCACCGTCTTATGAGGAGTGGAAGAATCACAAGATTGTTGTGGCAGGGCAATGAGAGTTTGCAGTATTGGATAAACAAGCTTTGTTCAAAGGCCTCATGTCTAAGGAGCCGAAGCCGCCGAAAAAACCAACAAATCAACTCCATCCAATTTATTGCGACACTCCTACTCCGGAAAAACCAAAAAGAGAATTTGAAGTAATTGAAGAAGATGAAGATGATGCACTATCACTAGCTAGTTAGATAGGCTACGACACTTTTTAGTCGGTGTTCGTTCGGTTTTTGTCGATATTATACCGACATATTTTTTTGTGGTCGATTATGTAACACCAATTTTTGTGGCCAATATGTAACTAAGATTATATAAATATATGAAGTGAAATATTTTTTGGTGGCCGGTTATGTAACGCCAATTATTGCTCGCATTTTTTTATCTCTAATTATTCAACTATTTATTTTATCTTTCATTTGTTTTTAATCTCATACTTGTTATTCCATTAAATTTTGTGAAGTGAAACATGTCTGAAGATGAACAAGTTGAAGTTGAAGCTCATGCCCGATACTCCGCCACGAAGAAGACAGTTAAGGTCTTTTTAACCCCCACCGACAAGTTGGACGAGTTGAAGACACAACTTAACTGATAGTTTGTCCATATTGGTGAAAATCAAAGAACATCTCATGTATTTGTAAATGTGTCATGCGTGAACATGAGGGAGGATAAGGATGAAGACAGTTGGAAGACCGTGTATTTTCCACAAAATATCCATGATGATAGCGACATTGATTACATGTTTATGTTAATGGTTGAAAATAACATTTTACATCTTTGTGTCCGATCCATTGAAGTGTAATATTTTTTAATGACGGCGATTGAAATCATTATATTAATCGACGAGGGAATTTTTTAGGCTTATTAGGATCATTATGATTAATCGACAAGAATCCGCCCTGATTGTGTTTTCACGGTAGAGGTGGTTATGGCGGGTTCCTCTGCCTTAGATTTGCTATAGTTTGTCCATATTGGTGAAAATCAAAGAACATCTTGTAGTACCCTAATTTTGTCCTAAGCATTTTAAAACAAAAAATCAAAAAAAAAATCAAAGAGGGAAAAAAAAAAGTCAAAGTCAACAAAAGTCAACAGAAAAAGTCAACATTTCAAAAATGCTGACTTCGCACTGCGAAGCTCACTTCGCACTGCGAAGTCTGCGATTTTTCTGCAGATTTTTGATGTTTTTGATTTAATTCCAGTTTTTGTTGCATATCATTTCCATATTTATTTTAATCAGCATTCATGGCTATTTGGGCCAAGCAAAACCAGAAATGAGAGACTTGCCATTAATGCCAAGGTTGGAAGCTTTTTCTTCCAACCTAGCATGTGACAAGCAAGTGGGCTTGCCCTTGGGCAGCTCTTGTCCCTCCCAAGTGACCTGTTAACCACCACAAGGTTGCCAGCCACCTGCTTGATGACTTTCCTCCTGCTTGCTTCCCCCAAAACCAGTCAAACTAGCTGGATTTTCTCACTTGAAAAGCCATGAGTGCCTACCCTGTTTTTGCAGCAGCTTTTCACCCCTCACACCAGCCATAGGTAGCCTTTCTCATCCCTCAATCTCTGCACATCACAGTGCACGTTTTTATTGATCAACCATTGAGATTGCAAGGATTGATCCCCAAGCTTAGCCAATTGCAATTCAGCCCTATTTCATCATCATTACTATCCTAAAACCTTTGAATTTGTGGCTGAAATCAGGCTGAGTCTTGCCCCTTGGCACAAGGCAAGGTTGCCTCTATCCATTAGCATTTAATGCAAAGGGATTCAGCCTGATCCTAGCCACAAATCAGCTGGATTTTGGGATTTTCTAATGATGAAATAGATTTGGTTTTGGCCTATAAATAGAAGGCAATGCCCAAGGTTCTAAAACACTACCAATAACAGCATTTCAAGAGCAGAAACACTACTCATTCCAGCTTACAAACACTCACAAACAACCAGAAAAAAACCAATCCAACACAAAGCATCACAAAGTTCAAAACCTTTACCAACATTCAAAACCTTGCAAGAACCTTCAATCAATTCAAATCCATTGCAGCTGGAGCTTTGCTAAGGAGTTCTGTAAGTATTCCAAGCTTTGTTTTTGCATTTACAATTGTGTTTGCATAGCAATTTTGGTTCAAAACCTTTTGGTTCTAAAAAACCCCTTTTGAATTTCAAAGAAATCCCAAGGTTTTCAAAACATCAAAACTGGTTTGTCCAGCCTTTTTCATCCCAAAAACTCAAAGCTTTTCACTCACCTAAAAGGTCCTGAGTGTGTTCAGAAGTTGTTTCTGAACAAAAGTTCAGAAACAGCTTCTGAACTCAAAAATTCGCATGCTTCGCAGTGCGAAGTCATGGTCGCAGTGCGACCATGACAGAACTCAGAATCTGAGTTTAGGTGTTAAAATGACCAATTTTTGAGGTTCTAGCCCAGGAGCTCAGAACCTAAGAGTTTTTAAACCCATGTTTTTCAAACCATAACAAGGATTTTGCACAATTTTGACAAATTCACAAGTTCGGGTGACCATTGTGGATAACTTGCAAAACAAGTTATGTTCTCAAACTTTCAAAACAACATGAACAAATCAGCTATGTTCATCATTTCAATCAAAACTTGAGCAATAAATATTGTTCATGATGTTCAAAACCCAAACATGAACATACGCCGAATAACGTTCGCATTTTCGCAAAATGAGCCGAACTTAGGCGCTTTCTAGCAAAATTGCTAAATCTTTCCAATTTGGGTTTTCAAACCAAATGTTTTGATATACCTTGGGATTTCTAAAAAAATTCTACCCAAAAACTTGAATGAAAAAGGGATGGTGTGACGTATGTCTCTCCATTGCCCCGATTGTACGAATGCGTGACGTATGTCTCGTCGTTCGGACAATCGTCATTCCCTTTTCAAACGTATCCAACCATAACCAAACCAAACCTTGGCCCCTTGTGGTCAATCCGAACCTTTTGGTCCCCCGTGGCCATTAGATTCGATCCCTCGACTCGTTTGAGTCACGCGGTCAATGTTCGACTCGTCCGAGTCCATTGTACCTGTTCTTGATCTCAGTGGATCAATCGAACAATCGCCCGACTCGTTGGAGTCCACTCGGTCAATGATTGACTTGTATGAGTCCATTGCACCTCTCTTGGTCCCATAGCGACCAATTCGAACCCTTTTACCCTAACGGACGTACCTTTTAACAATTCTAGTGCGATTCGCGAACAAACGCTTAATAAGTCTCCCAAGCGCGAGCATACAAGCTACGTTTTAATCGCAAGAATTCGGTTAAAACATCGTCCATTTAAAATTAACCAACACATGTACGTTTTTTCTACCAAAGAACTACGTACGCTTTGAATTCTCCGACTACCGGGAGATACGTAGGAGCAAGATCGACATCTTGTCAAGCGCAATAATAAAAACTTTTTTTTCTTTTCTTTCGTTTGTTTTTATCTCTTTTTCCCCCCTTTATTATATTTTGACATAAATAAGCATGCACGCAAAACATTTAAAAACAATTTAAGCTTTAGCCAAATAGAAGGTTCCCGTTGAGTACAACGGACGTGAGGGGTGCTAATACCTTCCCCTTGCGTAATCGACTCCCGAACCCGACAATGGTTGCGATGACCATCCTTTCCTCATCGTCAAAGGGTTTTATTATCGTTTCCCTTTAAACAAAAAAAACTTAAGGGTTTATCAACGTTCCCTTTACACAAAAACTTTGGTGGCGGCTTCACAAAGGCCCTCCGAGCGTTTACGAACGACCTCGGAGGATTTGCGCGTCTTTTTCTCAGGAAAAAAACGAGGTGCGCACACATCTCATGTATTTGTAAAGGTGCCATGCGTGAACATGAGGGAGGATAAGGATGTAGACAGTTGGAAGACCGTGTATTTTCCACAAAATATCCATGATGATAGCGACATTGATTACATGTTTATGTTAATGGTTGAAAATAACATTTTACATCTTTGTGTCTGATCCATTGAAGTGTAATATTTTTTAATGACGGCGATTGAAATCATTATATTAATCGTCGAGGGAATTTTTGAGGCTTATTAGGATCATTATGATTAATCGACAAGAATCCGCTCTGATTGTGTTTTCACGGTAGAGGTGGTTATGGCGGGTTCCACGGTAGAGGTGGTTATGGCGGGTTCCTCTGCCTTAGATTTGTTATAGGGGGTTGCCCAAAAGTGGCCTTTTACTCCCCCCCCCCCCCCCCCAATAAAGATGATTGGTCATTATGATTAATCGATTTTTTTTTTTAAATTCCTTTAATTTATGTTATAATAATCATTGTTGAATGTAATGAATTGCAATGTAATTTAGTGTAATAATATTTTTGTTGTGTGTAATAATATTTCTATTTTAGTGTAATGTAATAATAAATATCCAACGTGAGTTAACTCACGTTGGTTTATACCGAACGTGACTTAAGTCACACTTGATGTATTTTGGTCAGTTTGTATGAAAATGAGCAATTTTGTATTGGAGAAGAACAATTTTCTTAACACTTCACCTCAGTCATTTCCAAAAGAGACATGATTCATGAAAGATCCCCTATCGAACATCATAGCCTAATTTCACAAATTTACTAATCAACCGATTACTTCTATATACTGAAATTTATATTAGATTATTCATTTTAAATATTTTGTTTGGTAAAAAATTGAAATAATATATTAATGGTCAAATACCTCATGTGCTCCTTTAAGTTAGATATTTATAATAAATTGTTCATTTAAGTTTTATTTTTACTAATTGATCTTTAAGTTTTTTTTGGTTACAAATCTATTTTTTTAAGTCATATAATGTTGACAATGTTATCCATTTTTTTAATCAACTTTGTAAAAAAGTGTTTATTGACCATTTAACATCGATGTGGTAGGTTCAAAAGTGTTTATGACATCAAACATGATTACTTACATTTTTTTTTTAATTCAAGCCTAATTTTACATATAAATATTTCATCAACAACGTTATTAATCAAGTAATCGATCAATTTTGTTTCAAATTAAGACCGAATAATAGATCTATGAACCCTAGTTTTGAGAGCGATGAATTTAAAACTACCAACTTAATATAAACATCGACATAAACACTTTTCAATTGATATTGATGAAAATATGATAATGATTTAGATATTTTATGATTTAAAGGATAAATATGTAAAAAACAAAAAACTTAAAGACAAATTTATTATAAATATCTATATTAATCTAATAACATGAGTAGCAAAATAAAGAGTACAATTTCATATTAATATACAATAACTGAAAAAAAACATTCTCACAATAATACAAATATTATATATTTTTCTGTTTTGACAAACATATATTATATATTTTGTTTGTTCAATATACAAATATTGTATTTACTAAAGTATTTAGAAACATATCTAAATTATCAAATATGATTGGATGTATTTTTTTTTTTTTACGATTGAATGTATTTATAGTTTATACTACATATAAAGGAAATATAAACTTTTGATATGAGCTTTAATTTTTCAATTTTATCCTTTATATAAATTATTTTTTCAAATATCTATACTTTTATATTAAAAAAGATACTAAATATTGGAGATTATTCATTCTAATTAAGTTATGTTTATTGGGACAAATTTTATAGATACTCTGTTACTTAATTTTTTTTTAGGGGACTGTTACCTAATCTTATACACCTAAACCAGTCACACAAAAACCTTATTATATACCTAATTGACTGATATTATTGTATACCATGTTTTTAATTAATTATTTAGGTTTTTTTCTATATCCAAATCCTACCTAGTTCAATGTTTGAACCAGAAAATGCATGAACAACAATTTGTGAAATTGGTAAAAACACGTTTTCCATACAAACAATAGAACAAATCCTGTTTGCTTTTAACAACGCTTCTTGTTCCTTTGTAAATGTAACACAACCTCTTCAGTTACAAAAATTTCATCTTTGTGTTTTTTTTTTTGTTCTTGCTTCAAATTTTCCATCACCCTTTTCAATGGAATCGTTGATTTCTCTCAAGGGTCACTTTCATGTCTTCCCTTCATTCTCTTCCAAACCCGGAACCACTATTCCTCCAACTCAAGTCAATACTTATAGAAAAAACTCAATTTTTACGTTTTCTGTTCGAGCACAGGTGAATTTTTTGTTTCAAATTTTCTACCTTTTTGTACTGTTTTATTGTTTTTCGTTGTATATTTATCTGGGTTTCTCTCATTTTTCTTTTCGGGGTGTTGGTTTAGTCGAATTTTGAATGATATATGTGTTCAATTGGACTGTGTGTTGATGATTTTTGTTTTTTGAGTTTAATTTGAGTTACCCTTTTTCATTTTTATCATGTTTTTGTGATTATTTGGTGTTTTGATTATGCTGGAGCATAATGAAGTTTCTGCTGCAATAGTCCCATCTTGTGAATTGAGTTGATTTTTAACTGATACATGTGTTCCTTTGTAGTTTGTGTTGATGCATATTATTTTTTTGGTTTAATTTTGAGGAGCCCTTTTTGTTTTATATAATGTTTTTTTGGATTATTTGCTGTTTTGATTAAGGTGAAGTATAATGAAGGTTCTGCTGCAATAGCCACATCTAGTGAATTTAGGTTTTTTTAGCTGATATATGTGTTCAATTGGAGTGTGTGTTGATGCAATTTTTTGTGTTTATTTGATGTTTTAATTAGGTGGAGCCTAATGAAGGTTCGGCTACAATAGCCACATCTAGTGAGTCTGTGGTTGAAGCTCTCAAAGTTAAGGAATGGGAAGTAGGAATGTTTCATAATGAGGTTGCTGCTACCCAAGGTATAAGAATAAGGAGAAGACCACCAACTGGACCCCCTACTCATTATGTAGGACCTTTTCAATTCCGGTTGCAGAATGAGGGCAATACACCGCGTAACATCTTGGAAGAGATTGTGTGGAACAAGGACAAAGAAGTTGCACAAGTATTATATTTGATTTGTTTTGTTTTGTGGTTCTATTGAGTTTTTCTTGATATGTATATATTGTTTTTCATGAAATTGATAGCTTGTGTTAATATGAACTATTTGATTTTCAGCTCAAAGAAAGAAAATCCCTTGTTACGATTAGGAAGGCCCTTGAAAACGCACCCCCTGTTCGGGATTTCATTGGGGCTCTAAGGGCGGCTAATGAGCGAACTGGATTGCCGGGATTGATTGCTGAAGTGAAGAAGGCTTCACCAAGTAGAGGCATCTTGAGAGAAAATTTTGATCCAGTAAGTTTGTTTTGATTTCCACTGTGATCTTTAAGGATAGAACTGTTATCTTTCTACTTTATTTCCACTGTGATCATTCTACCCTATAGGTGCTATAGGGTAGTGGACATTTAACGACTATTGTTATGTGATACGCGATTTAGTATAGTGTTGTCAAATAGAGGTTGTAGTAGTGCTATAACACTGTAGCATAGCGGAATTTAAACAAACAGCTAGTTTCTGCGATCAGCAATCGATAACAAAGACCCCTTTGCATCTCATTGGTTAGAGTCAGGCTAGACTATTTAAGTATTCCCTTTATTGTCTCTGCTAAATCTACTTGCTACAACACAAGTTTTTTTTATCCGAGTCATGTTTGCAGAGAGAAGACATAAATTATTATGTTGCATGAAAAATTCTTGTTTTGATCATCTAATGCATCATAGTTTGCTTTTTACTACTATTTTTTTTTTAAGAATTGCTTTTTACTATTATTGCTTGTATAGAGTTAAACCTATAGTTTTTTTTTAAAAAAAAATCTGCTTTCATTAACCCCAGCTTATGTAAATATGAAATTATGAAGGAGATATTGCATTTTTCTTGTTGTGTTATACCCTCTGAAGCATGGGTACGTGTAAAAATGTGAAGTACCCATACCGGGTACACGTACAGTACTCATGGTACTTCATTTTTGCTAATTATTCTATTGTGATTGAAAATTGTGGCTTTGTCTTAAATATAATATGATAATATAGTATTATATGTGCATATGAGTTTTTTTGCTGTTGTAACCAACTCTAATTTTTGACTTTTTAAACTTTTGTTGTGTTGTTTTTGTTGTAAATTGAAGAATTTAACTCTCATGTTATATTATATAACAAAACTCATGATTTTATTGATGTACATGTACCTTAATTATTTAAAATTGCCGTATTCTCGTACTGGTACGTACCCATATCGTACTGGGTACCGTACCCGTACCTATGTAACATAGGTTATACCACATGACTTAGACAAGCATCTACGAAATATGTACTAAATACTTAAAATTATGAGTTTGATATGAAGTACGGTATACCTATTTTTTGGCAGTTCATTTGTTTCTCAATAACTAGTCCAGGTTCATGGTTTTCAAAGAAGTATTGCTTCAAAATAAGGGCCTATTCTGTTTTTGCTTTTTTAACTACAAAGATGTTATTAAGTTGATTATTTTGGTCTCCTTGTAATATCGCCTACCAAACCCTTCAAGCAACTTATCCAACTGTGTGGTCAGTTTTTATTTCTTCTCTTCACGGTGTATGCCACTGTTTAGCGTGTGTGTGCCATAAAATCTAACAAAGCAAAGGTTGAAGTTTGTAAATTTTGGTGCAAAACCGGTCATTTCCGCAAGGCGTTGACAGAGGGGCGCAAGGCTGAATTGTTGATTCAGTTTTGGGGTTTTTTCCCTGCCAAAACCGCAAGGTGGCCTCACTGGGGAGTAAGACGTCCAGTGGACCGTTCGGCAGGGGTGCAAGGCGCAGGGACTAGGTGCAAGGCGCCTGTCTCGATTTCAGCACCACTATTTAAGCTTTCTTCTTCATTTTGTTGTGTAATATTGTGAGACCACAAGAGGGAACTTTTAGGAAACTTAGAGGCAAAGGGTTAAGTGCTTTTGAGGTGAGATTCTTGGGTTGGGAAACACTTCTCATTCACCTTGGGTAGTGAGGTCTCATTAGAGGGAGAATCTACGCCTTCTCTCTTGATTTCTCTTAGGATCTCATTGTTGGTTGAGTAACTTGAAAAAGGGGTAGAAACTAGGGTTTGTTCTAGGAGAGCTTTTGGATGTAATTTCTTGTAACTTCTTTGTATTACCCATTTCATAGTGGATTGGAGAGCTTCTCTCTCCCTAAGACGTAGGTCATATTTGGCCGAACTGGGTTAACAAATAATGGTGTGTTGTTCCTCTATTTTCTTACCTTCAATCTTGGATTATGTTTGTGGAGTTGATTTACGCTTAGTTGCTAGACCTGTTGTTGTTGCTTGAGACTGTTTGGTTGGTTATTGGTTGCCTTTGATATTTGTTCCACACATCTAAGTTCGTGGTGTGACTTGAGTTCGAATTCACAACATAACGGATTCTCTCTTACAGGTTGAAATTGCTCAATCTTATGAGAAAGGTGGAGCCGCATGTCTAAGTGTTCTGACAGACGAAAAGTATTTTAAGGTAAACTAACTTAAAATTCGTTAAAAGATTCTTACAAATTGAGAGCTGCTAAATGTTAATATTTGATAGATTGAAAATTGGGCTATACTACAGCTAAACGATAACTAACTTTAACTTGATTTTTGTTTTCTTGTCCAGGGAAGCTTTGAAAATTTGGAGTTAATAAGAAATGCTGGAGTAAAGGTTTGCCCAGTGAATTGTATTAATCCTTGATATAAGATTTATTCTACCATCTAATGCTTTATGTAGACCATGCTGATTAGAAAAAATATATGCAGTGCCCTTTGTTGTGCAAAGAATTCATCATAGATGCTTGGCAGCTCTACTATGCTCGATCCAAAGGTGCAGATGCAGTCCTTCTAATTGCCGCTGTTTTACCTGATCTTGACATCAAATACATGGTTAAGATATGCAAATTACTTGGCCTGGCAGCTCTTGTTGAGGTAAATATCACTGCTTCTTTATTTTTTTCCTGAATTTGAATGACGCCTCGGTTGGAATTAGACATTTTTTAGCTATTTTAGTGTAAACTTGGTCCTGAAGTGAGTTGATTGAATTTGAAATAGTGTAATTTAAACTGTGATTGAAACCAAGAACTAATACCTATTTATTATATTTACAAGTATAAAACCTACAGATAGAGCAAATTTACTACAGAACCGTAACTATACAAAATTAACTTCAATTTAAACCTTGAACTGTTATGACTGATTTGTCGAATGTGATACATACACGGTAGCTGGTTCTTGTTTACAAAAGTCGCTAATATGATTTTCTTAGATCTCTCGATCTGTATGCCATGTTTCTTATTTGTGCTGAATCTTTGATTTATATCTTTCTTTTGGAAATTTTATGTTTTAATGTAGGTGCACGATGAGAGGGAATTTGATCGTGTTCTTGGAATAGAGGGCGTTGAGCTTATTGGCATCAACAACCGTAATCTTGGTATGTCATGTTAGCCATAATTGTGTTTGTCAGTGGCTGAATATTTATACTAAAGGATCTCAGTCATCAACTGTGGCTTCTATTTTTTGTGGTTGCAGAAACATTTGAGTTAGATATCAGCATCACGAAGAAGCTTCTTGAAGGAGAGCGAGGCAAAATAATCCGCGAGAGAAACATAATTGTATGGTTTCACAGAAATATTATTCCATTTTAACTTGATTTTTTTTTTTTTTTACTTTAAACTGATGATTATATGGTTTTGTTTAGATGGTAGGGGAATCTGGTCTCTTCACACCTGAAGATATTGCTTATGTACAAGAAGCAGGAGTTAAAGCTGTAAGTATTGAAAATTTCATTTCTATGCTAATTAAAAATTTCATACACACAACCATGATTAGGCTTTAGCTTATGTCAAAAGTAACTAAATTACTAACGTCAAAATTGAATAGCTTAGCAACTCCAATATCAATGTCCCTATACAATTTAGATTTAATCCATATACAATTTTTTATAGTCAGTCCATCATAATCGTCGGATCATTAAAAATATTTGGCTTTAATCATAACTAATTCTAAAGTCACATATAATTGTTTCTGATTTGTTGACGGTGTAAAACTTTTAAGTTTGTACTTTGAAAGTGTATGGAAATTAATCTCTCTTGTCAATTTTTCACAGGTTTTGGTGGGAGAGTCTATTGTGAAACAAAGTGATCCTGGAAAGGGAATTAGCAATCTCTTTGGCAAAGATATATCTGTTTGAGTTGACTGATTTACATAGGAGATTAAATTAAGGTTCTTCATCTTGTGCCTTTTGTATTTGCTTGTACTAAATTGTCAAAGTCTTGTCATCAGCAAACATGTACCAAAACATCTTTTTGCGTCGACAGTTTTTCATTACATATTATAATAATACATTTCTTTGATACTTTTTACATTTGCTTGTACTAAATTATCAAAATTTTGTCACCAGCAAACATTTACCATAATACAGTATATTATGCATGTTTGTTTTAACGATTAAATTATATCATTTTGTTAGACATAGATGTGCTAGCAAAAGGCTGCATTTATAACTTAGGGGTGAAAGTTGGAGATCTTATTATATCACAAATTATACAGTTCAAATATCTTTGTTACATAGTACAAAAAAGACGGATAAATAGAAGAATATGTAAATCATCGAATTCAAATCAAATTAGGTGTTTGACATGGAGCAGGGCCAGGGGCTGACCCAAGTATAGAACATGGTTTTTAAAACACTTTAATTTTCATACCACATATTAACTACACCACTGTCATGTTTACACTCAAGTGAGGCTGTTGTGTGCATCATAGAGTTGGGATGTGATCATACAAGAGAATGTGGCAACATAGTGTAATTGTAGATACACACATACATTTCATAATATATAAAGGAAGTCCAGTTTTCAACAGAAGCACATTAATGCATTAGCATAGCTTGAAAAGTATAGCACACCAAGAATACATCAGAAGACATATTCTATAGCTATTACAAATCAATCAAATAGTAGTATCTTATTAACAGAACTACTTTATCTCACATAGAAATTGAGCCAAATGTTTTAGCAACAGTTACTATGTTTCAGTCTCAGATGGAGCTTCACCTTCCTAGAATGTGGTTGGTTTCCCAGTTTTGGAAACTGTCTTCAGAACTGTGTCGGGCTCGACATTTCCTTTCCCAGAACTTTGTTTACAGCTCCAACACATCCTTTACATGACTTATGGGGATGATGATATAAGGAAGAGATAGGAGTCATAGGAGAAGGAAAAATATATAGGCATTTAACATTTTTTTATGAACAAGTATAATATATTAAGAACGTCTGAGTTTTTAACGATTATTGTCATTTCGTTTATATAACGAACATCCCTTTCTATCTTTATATATATAATATAACTTATTTATATTAAATGTAAGAATGATCAAACTACTCTAGAAATAATTTTGAGTATAGCTGTGGATTGAATTCTTATATTTGAAGAGTATGTGAGGATTGTGAAACCTTCCTTAATTATGTTTACAAAAATAGGATTTTGATGTGCTCTTATATTTGTTTTTGGAATTGACATGACTATGGAAATATGAAATATCAGCTCCACCTATCTTCTATGGTTATTGTTTCTGTGATAATTTTCCCACTTATGTTGGTTTTAATGTTAGCATTTTGTTTTGGCGTATTTCTTTTGTTTCTTGACTTATTGTGTAATGGCTAATGGGTTTATAGTATCCATTGTACTTCATTTTTAATATTTTTTTTTGAAATAATTTTCAATATTTATTTATTTTCTAATAAAAAACAGCCTCAACATACTCATTATCATTTCATAGTAATTTAATCACTATAGAGTTATATAACATGAAAAGAATAAGGATTGAGATTAAACCACCAAATTGAAGAAAATAATGACATAATACCGTGGTACTTATTCATTCAAATGTGCTAATATAAATGGTACAATGTAAAGATATTAGTGAAAGGTATTCAATTTCAGGGAAAGATGTTCCCCCAATTATAAACTAGTCGTAGAGTGTTGTATAGAGTCCAAGCTTTTCTATTTATATAGTGCATGTGACACAAAACACACATGCATCTATCTGGTTTTCATGGATGTTCTACATGATCACCATTTTCGATCCCTCCACCTTTTCCTCCAGGTCCTTTTGTTTCTCCTCGACCTTCTCCTCCAGGTCCTCCTCCTCCTCCTCCACCAGGTCCTTTATTTTCACTTCCTTCTGAACCTCCTTTGTTTCCTCCTCCACCTTTTCCTCCAGGTCCTTCATTCACTTCTTCTCCTGAGCCTCCTTTGTTTCCTCCTTCTGGTCCTCCATTTCCTCGTCTTCTAGGTGTCCCTCTTCCTAACCAACCTCCCATATCTACATCATCGTGTTCTCCTACCCAGTATCCACCCCCTCCACTCCTTCCCCAATATGTATTTTTAGTTGCACCAGCTGCAAATTAACACATACACATTTGTTAAATTTATAGTTAAAGAAGAAAGTAATTGTGCGAACAATTTATATACAGATATATAAATATACATTGTTTCTCATCTATGGGCGATTTAATTGCCACAACAGAGATAATAATTAGTTCACAAAGAAAGAACACAAATATACAAGGCTTAGTGTTCATCCTTAATCAACTAAGAGTTTAATTGTAATCAAATATGAATCCAATAAGAAGCTATTTATGATGATTATGAGACAAAATAAATATATGAAGAACAAAAAGAGCTTGATTGGATTAAATATATTGTATAGTAACAATTTGGCTAATTGTGAGAATAATGGGCTATCAACACCTATTGAGAGGTAAATTGGGGTGTGTTTGTTTAGTGATTGTCGCGTCGAATTTCGGATGTCAAGCTATTGATAAGCTTTGAATCACTAATTTTAAATCACGACTGAACTTTTAATTTTTCGGGGAAAAAGGAAAAAAGTTCGAAATTACCTTGAAAGAGATTTTAGGTTCGAAAGTCGATTATGCGAGGGGAAGGTATTAGCACCCCTCACATCCATTGTACTCAACGGGAACCTCTTAGTTAACTTAGGCTTAAAATGTTTTTTGACGTTTTGCTTGCACGCTTAATCATATATATATGAAGGAAAAAGAAAATATAATGTGAGGTGAAGAAAGAGATAAAAACAAACGAAAGAGAAAAGAAAAAGAAAGATTTTTTTATTAACGGGCTTGACAAGATGTCGATCTTGCTCCTACGTATCTCCCGGTAGTCGGAGAATTCAAAGCGTACGTAGTTCTTGAAAAAAGTTTGAAAACGCACAAAGGCGTAAAAAAGCTTTAAAAGGTGAAAGATAGACGCTAAGGCGATAAACTCGCGCAAGGCGTAAATGTTTAAGGAAAAAAAGACAGACGCACAGAGGCGTAAAAGGTTTGAAAATAAAGACAAACGCACGGAGGCGTACAATGTTGAAAATAAAAGACAAACGCACGGAGGCGTTAAATTCGCGCAAGGCGTAAAAAGGTTGAAAATAAACGCGCAAAGGCGCGAAAGGTTCGGATTGACCACAAGGGCCAAAATTGGTGAGTTGGATTCACTTTGAAAATAGAATGACGATTTTCCGAGCAACGAGACATACGTCAAGCATTCGTACAACCGGGGAAAGGAGAGACATACGTCAAACCACCCTTTTTCATTCAAATTTGGTTTGAATATAAAAAAACGTATTTTTGGGGAAGCTAGAAAAGAATGACGATCGTCTAAGCAACGAGACATACGTCAAGTGTTTATCCGATCGGGGAAAGGAGAGACATACGTCAAACCACCCTTTTTCATTCAAGTTTCGCTTGAATTTTAAGAAAAAATGTGTAAACTGTCAAAACGCTCGTTTTTAGAACTCAAATAAAAGAATTAATTGTTCAAATTAGTTGTTGCAACCAAAATGAACAAGTTCGTTACTTAAAAAAAAAGAAAATGTTTTTGTTGTTTTGATTTTTTACTTGGAGTTAAAAAGAAAATAAATGTGATAAAATAAGCTAAACGCGAGGAAATAAAAACGATCGTTGGATTAAAATAAAAAGATTTTTTTTGATCATGGATTGAACTATAAAAAATAAAAAAAAGCAATGCATATTTATATATATATATGTTCCCAAATGTATATACAAATGACATAAAGAAAAGATGCAAAATAAAATGAACAAAATAGAAATAAAAAATGCATGAGATAATATGATAGGTAAATAAATAAATGAGATGTTAAAAAAAACAAAAAAAACAATAAAATGAAATAATAATAAAGAGAAAAAATAAAATTGCAAAGAAAATAAAAGAAATAAAAATAGGGGAGGTGTAAAAAATAAAACTGGGGGTGCTGGAAGTAAAAAAAACTCAGAATGAAAGAAAAGGGCCCAAAATGTATTGGGCCAACGTACTTCGATCTGGGCCGTCTGATTAATCAGATGGCCCTGATCTGATCATAAGGGGGAACAAGCCAGGGCTGTCTGATCTAAATCAAGTGGTCTGAGGAGGCGAGGGTGTACGCTAAAGCGTACACCCACACACACTGAATCAGGGAGGGGTATTTAAACCCTTTCCCTTCATTTTTCTTTCATTCTTCACAATTCTTTCTCTCTCTTTCTCTCATTCTTGGCCGCGCCTCTCTCATCCTCTCACCTCTCTCCTCAAAGTTCTTCAGAAATGAAGAACAGGGATGAATCTTCATCCCTTCCGGCGAGCCACCACCATGGAACCCAGATTCCGGCGGTGGTTGGCGGCGGCCAACACGGCGGCGCCACCGGCCGGAAAGAAAACTTCCCTTTTCTTAAAAAAAAAAAACATCTTTTCCTACACCCTTTCTTCTTCTCATCCCAAATCCAAACTTACTTTCTCCAAAATCCCCCCAAAACAGTCTAGATCTAGGTTTATTTTAAAAAAAACAAAACTCTACCTTTTTCTTGTTTGACGTACGGTTGTGGGTGTGTTAGGCTAGGCTTGCGTGCGTGTGTGTGGTTTGTTTGGGCTGGGTATGCGTGTTGTGTGCGTTTTATGGTTGCTGGGTATGTGTTGGTGCGTGAGTGTTATGTATGAAAGCTGGCCGTGTGTGTGTGTATGGAAGCTGGCCGTGTGCTTTGCTGGGTTCGTTTGCGTGAGTTTGGGTGCGTAGGGCGTGAGTTTGGGTTTGATGAGGGTGGAAATGTTTGAGTTTGGTTGCTTTGTGTTTGCTGGAAATTTTGTGGTGTTGTTTATACTGTTGAAAAAAAACTGTTCTGTCTAAAAATTCTTTTCTTTTTTTTCTCTCTGTGTTTGATCCTTGTTTTATAGAGATTTTTGAGCTGCTTCATGACTCAGAGGATAAACTTGCAAGCTGGGTTTTTCTGCAGACTTGGGATAAGATTTTAGCAAACATTAATGGGGATGTGATTCCTGTTGATTTTCTGGATGATTTTGTGAGGATTTTGGTGGATTTGTGATGATGAAAAATGATGAAAAATCTGGTGAAAGGGGGCGCTGCAGTGTGGCTGTGTTTGTTGACTTGGACTTTGACAAAAAAATAAATAAAAAATAATACAATAATAATAATAGCAATAAATAATAATAATGACAATAAATAAAAGAAATAGATAAATGGTAAATATGGTAAATAAATAAAAAACGAAATTAATGACAATAAAGGACAAAAACTGAAATTAAAAGTAAAAAATAAAAAATAAAAAAATAAAATGTAAAAAAATAAATAAATAAACGAGACAACAAAAAAAAATTGACATGAGGTATTTTAAAATACCTCCCTGCCGAAATTTCGTCTGAAACGACAAAAATTCTCGGCTAAAAAAAAATGAGTAAAATGAGACGAAAATGGGTCAAAAAATGGGGTATGACAGTGATGTAAAGAAAAAAATAGATTACTAGAAAGGTATTTGTGCTTTCTCATAGGTCACTTTTGTTTTAGTGTATGTTTTAAAAAATAAAAATAAAAAAAGTTAAATTTGCGTATTGTTAAAAATAATACATATAGTTCTATGAAATTTCAAAATATGAATATAAGATTAAAATAAGTGCATGTATGTTATCTCTCTCATTTGAAAAGGAGGTGATTGTTTCATCGAAATGTTTTAATTTAAGAAATAACTAGACTCTAACCCGTGCGATGCACGGGATTTGTAAAACTCCATCTATAACTATCAAATTGACTATATTATTACTTTTATAGTTACATTTAGTATTATGTTATCAAACTACCTCAAAAAGTAACAAAAATAAAAGATGAACAGCAATAAAAATGACAAATCATAAGAAAAAATATATACAAAAATCTGCACCAAGAAATTGGTCATAACCGCAAAAGCTGTTAAATCTATATAAATGAAAAGGAAAAGAAACTGATATGTGGTAATCGAAAAGAAAAATAAATAATGAAAAGGAACTGTCATGTGGTAACCGAAATAAAAAAAAATAAATAAAAAGGAACCTTTATGTGGTAATTGAAAAAAATAATAATGAAAAGGAACCGCTAATAATGAAAAGTAACTGCTATCAAAAAAGGAATTGCAATGACGTTAGTGGCTTTTAAAAAAAATGACATTTTCACGTGCTACCTGATTTAATTCCTTGCAGACATTTTTTTCATAAAAATTAATTAGGTCCGTCAAAAAGGGCGGAGTTATGGTTATTAGATTCAATTGCATGATGGTGAGAGAGATGAAAGTGAGTGAAAAATAATTTAGGGATTGTGAGATTGAAAAAAAAGAGGACCCGAGATTTGTGTTGAATACACAACATTGAAACAATTATATGTCATAAAAAACATCAGTACCTTGATGATAAAAGTTGTAAATTCAAAGTATCTAGAGTTTCTAAGTTAATGTGTTTACGAGTTTGAGTTTGAGTTAGAAAGATCTTAAAAGCTAATAAAATATAAGCGAATATTTCATATGTGAGAGAAAAGAAATATATTGCTAAAAAATTAGGGAAAAAGTGAGAAAACAATAAAGTTGAATAGTAGTGCAGTATTGCAAGTCTATCGAACAACTATTTGAAGCCTTCTTTTATTCAACGATAGTATTCCCTCATGTATAAAAATGGGATTTATTCCCTCAAGTTGTCACCTTATTCAAAACATTGAAACAACCTGTCTGTCTTTTAACCTATCTTTGTTGAATCCGTTTTCATGAAATTAAAATTTACGAAGAAAGAAATACCGATATAAGTATTCAAAACACCACAATTAAAAAGAAAAGGCTTTATTCTTGTGCAAAAAAAAAATCCAGAAAAAGCCAAGAACGTGATTTAGGAGCATATTCTAAAATCCTCTCGTACAAGAACCTAGATCATTATGTAAATCAATCAAGTAGCCGTGGTACTCTTGAATTGATATAAGATTTCATTGTATTATCCTCTCTTAGAGAGTAATCATCCTGGCTATGACTTTGTATCAGTTAGATACAAACTCAAACCTTCTGTATAATGTTCAGTAGTGGCACCAACCTTTATTAAAAAAAAGGGTCTGGAGAGACGTTGAATACTCAAGGAAGCCCTTTGGTTTAAGGTAAGTAAATCTAGGATATTAAGTATCTTAGTGGACTATGTCCTTCTTAGGTTATAACCTAAAATCAGTATGGGTAGGGTGGGGTGGATTGGACTAGCCGACCACATTGATGGTGAACCATTATAAAACATACACACTCTCTCTCTCTCTCTCTCTCTCTCTCTCTCTCTCTCTCTCTATGTATATATATATAAAAAAAAAATATGTTTGCTTTTTATTTCTATTTTGTTTTATATCAAGTTCTTTATGGTTTAACCTCACTTTGGTTTACTCATCTTAATGAAGTTAAATGTTTTGATAAAAAAATCTCTGAAATTTACTTTTCAATCAAAGAAACCTTTTGATAATAAGTTTCGAAATAATCGTTAATCTCGAAAAGATTTTTAAAAATGAAGAAACACTATTCAAACCCCCTCTCCCCCTCGTATTTCCACCACCTTCAATATATTCCTCATCAACATATTATTTTTTTATTAGTTTTCTTCCTTTTTTTTGTTGTGATTCGAAAAGGTTGTTTGGTTCGACAAGGTCAAGGATTATGAAAATGAGTTCCTTTGTGAGTGATTCGAATGTGTTTGAGGTTTTTTTCTTCTATGGGCTTCAGCTTCTTCACCTTGGAAGGTTTCTTTGTTGATATTTTTTGTGTTTTGGTTGCTGTTGCTATTGTGTTAGAGTGTGAGAGAAAAAGTTATAAACTAATCTCTATAATTTTCTCTCGATGTTTTACTTTTTTTCCCACCTTTTTTGTAACGAGATTGGAAGATCAAACAACTATAAACTACTCTCGATAGTTTCTTCTATTTTTCTAGTAAAACTCGCTGTTAATAAAGATGGAGAGTCGAAATTGGAGAGTAGCTTAGATAAGAATTATTTTATTCTTGTAATACAACATATACCGTAAAAAGTTGCAGGGACATTTGATTTTCTTACGTGGGTTTGAAACCCAACAATAAAATGACACTGGTACTAAATATTGTTATCCTATAAATATGATTAATTAAAGTGACTAATGATCATTTTACAACCATTTTTGTTGAGGATTTAAATTATGTCCATATTTCTTATGGCTGATCTAATACCTCAGGTATATTGTAAACACAGATAGATTTAAGAAACTTTAAAATTATCATGTCATACATTACATTAAAATGGTTATCTCTATGTTATCTCCCCGTGGAAATAATAATTGAAATAAGAAAAACAAAACACAAAAGTAAAATAATATTGTGTTTTAAACATTGTTTAAGATTTTATCAAATAATAAGAATAATCATAGTTATATTATTCTAAAAAAATTACAAAATAATATTACACATATTATGTAAAACTTAATGAGTTATGTAATCTCCACTCTGAAATAATAATTGAAATTAAATCTTCAAAATTCAAGTTAAAATTATATTTTTTTTAATAAAATAATGTGTTTTTAATATTGTTAAAGATTGTATAAAAAAATTGATAATTTATAGACAGATTTGTTTTACTCAATTGATAGATTACTCTAAGAAAAGTATAAAATACTGATAAATTATTGAGAAAAGAGAGAAACGAAAAATGAGGCATATGAATAATAGATAACTAAATTGTTAGGAGAAGAGAGAAAAATTGAAATTTAGTTTTTTCTTTTTTTGTCATGGTCTAACGGCTAGAATTCACCTTTTAAGGTGAATAAGTGGGGTGTTTGTGATTCGAACTCCGGTCCCTGCATATAACCATGCATTGTCCCTGCCAACTGAGCTATGTTCACAGGGACCTGAAATTTAGTTAAAATTAGAAAAGTAGAGAATGAAAATTTTTAGATTGATAATCAATGGTATAAAAGGATTTAAATTTCATAATTAATAATTTTCAATAGGTGATCACGAGACAAGATAAACATAAGAAAAAGAAAAAAGAGATCGATTATATATATATATATATATATATTGTATGGTAATAATTGGACTGATAGGGTTCCTGTAAGCATAGTTCCGTTGGTAGAGACAATTCATTATTACATACAGGGGCCGGGGTTTGAATCTCGAATACCTCATTTATTCACCTTAAAAAGTGAATTCTAACTACCAGACTACTTAAAAAAAAATTTGTTTTTGGCTGATCAAGAGTAATAATGAGCCACATTACATTATTTTGACAATTGGGCCATCAACACCTATTGAGTTGTATATTGGGACATGTTTGTAAATAAAGGTAAGCAAATTTTTTGGACTACTCTTTCAGTTCTTATACATAGACTACCCCATGTGGCAATCCATCTCTTCTACACCCCCATGTGGCACATAGTTTAATATAAAAAAATAAGTTTGTGCCAGCTCAACTCTCTCATCTCCCTCTCACGGCCTTTTATCTTTCATGTCTCTCTTCTCTCCACTTTCTTCTCGGACCATCCATTGCCCCTCCCCGCCTCGTCGTCGCTGACCTCACCCTCACAAATCTTTCTTCTCTAAAGTTTACTTTCTTGTTACCACCATCGTCCTTCATCACAAAACACCACCGTCCTCCCCCATTACCAATCACCACCACCATAACAGCGGCCTCAGAACCCAGAAAGCACAACATGTGTAAACAACGAGAAAACACAACCTCTGTAAACAAAAAGAAACACGCAGATCTAAAAGAAACATGCAAATCTACAAAAAAAAAAAAACTAAAATACACGACAGTGATGGACGAACGACGACGATGGTGGTGGGAGAACGCCAGCGAGAGTAAGAGAGAGAGAGAGAGAGGCACATAAAGACACCTGTGAGGAGGACACCAGTGGTGGAAGTCAGCCACCATAATTAATGTGTGTCACATTCATCGTTTATAAAAAAAAAAATTATGAAGTATTATTTAAGGGTCATTTTCTCAAACTTGGCCTAAGATTTATGATAGGAACAACCTGTCTAAAAGACGCCTACTTTTGTTTTTCTTTTCTAGACAACTTATTTATTTTCTTTAGAGGAGCAAATCATAATTGATCAACCTTAAATAAAAAATATTTAGGCATATACACAAAAAAAGAATATCATTTTTTTATTTGTGTATATGACTGGAGACGGACCTACACTTATAGTTGTGTAAGCCTCGACCCTCACTTTGATTTTGAATTTCTAGAGAGCATTTATGTGTGTGTGTATATATGTATATATAGATAAGATTTTGGCAGGTTTTCATATCTAGATTTTAGACATTGGCATGGTTATAGAGATATCAACTACCTATATTCTTTTAGTTATTGTTGCTCCCTATAATTCTCAAACTTATTTTGGTTGTATTCAAAACATTTTTTTACGTATTTTTTTGGCGAATAATAAAGTTAACTCATTTTTTTTTGTTCTTGACTTGTTGTGTAATGGATTATAATATCCTTTATATGAGCGTTTTTCAACCGTTCTTTTATTGTCCATTAAAATAATAACTTGAACATGCTCATTATAATTTTTTATCGTAATTTAATCACTATTGAGTTATATAACATGTCATAATTAATGAACAAAATAACATGATGTGAAACTGTGGTACTTACTATTTATTATCCATTTAAAAGTGATAATATAAGTTATACAATCTAAGATTATGGTTGAAAGACATTTTGATTTAAGGGAAAAATGGTTAGCTTATTGAAGACTAAGGATAGAGTAAGATAGAGATCATGCATTTATTTTACATTTGCAAGAGATACAATACCTACATGCATGTGTCTAGTTTTCATGCATGTTCCCTAGGTTCTCCATTTTCACCTTCTCATACTTCACCTTCTCCTGGAACTCCTCTCATACTTCACCTTCTCCATTGTCCACCTCTCATACTTCACCTTCTCCTGGAACTCCTCCGGGTTCTTCTTCTCCTCCCTGATTTCCACCGTGTCCACCTCCTCCCCAAGCTCTATATGTATCTACCCTAGTTTTTGTTTTATATTCTTCAGTTGCACCATCTGCAAATCAAACAAACACAATTATTGTATATAATAAGAGAAGAAAGCAATTGTGCAAAAAAAAATCTATGTATATACATTGTATTTCATCTTTTGATGGCCTAACTGCCACAACAGAGATAAGCAATAGTGCACAAAGAGAGACCACGAAGATGAAATACTTTGTTTTCATCCTTGATCAACTGAACGTTTATTTGTACTCAAATATGAATTCAAGCAACAAGTCTTTATAGTAATCATGGGAAGAGATCTTGATTAATAATATAACATTTATAGTAACAATTTGACTTATTGTGAGAATAATGGGGCATCAACGCCTTTTGAGCTGTAAATTGGGATGAGTTTGTAAACAAAGGTAAGCAAATTTTATAGATTACTCGCAAGGTACTCATGCTTATGCAGGGCCACATCTTTTTTAGTACAAAATTAAATTTTAAATTGTTAATAGATAAAATAGATAGCCCTACAATATTTTAAAATATGCATATTAGATTAAAATAATTGCATTATTGTTATCTCACTCACTCATTAAAATACGATGATTTGAATTAAATGATCAAAATAAAATAAAATAAGATTATTTTTTAAATCCCCTAAAAAAGATTATGTTTTAAATATATTATTAATAAATAAATCGTCTGAAAATATATGATTAAACTATAGATTATACTAATAATTTTTTTGAGGGGAGATTATAATAATAAATTTGGAAACTATTATTTCATGTATTAAAATAAGAAAATTGCAGTTATGTTATATCCCAGATGAAATAAAAATTTCAATTAAATCAACAAAACTTTTAATTAAAATAAGATTTATTTTACCTATATATAATAAATCTCAAATCAAAAATTTGTAATTTAAGAAAAATAAATTGACATTAAAGTAGTTTATGAGTTTTGAAATAAAAAGATCATAGATGATGATAAAATATAAGAGAATATTTGATATATGAAAGAAAAGTAAAATAAATTTGGTTTTAAACACACACATACACTAATTTTGCATGTTCATTAAACTAAAAAAAAAAATTACAGATGAATGGAAGACAAACATGCAACAAAGTGCGCCACTAACCCTATTTAAAAGACAAAATCATTCCTCTTAATACACACACCATTCCGCTTACTTTTTTCTAAATAATGTTGTCGCGGTGATTTTTGGATATCAAGCTACTCCGTCCGTCCCAAATTATATGTCGCTTTACAATACCAATGAAACATTAATGTTATTTTTCCTATTATATCCTTAACTATTTATTACTCTATATTTTTTCAATTCTTTAATTTATCTTTTCCATACCATTTATTGAGGACAATTTTGTAAAACAACTTATAATATCTCTTTCCCACACAAAATTAATTATATTTCTTAATACGTGCGAAATGCCCAAAACGTCATACAATTTGGGACGGAGGGAGTATTAGTTAGCGTTGACTCGCAATTTTAAGATTCACCACCGATCTTTTATTTTTTCGAGGAAAATGGAGAAAGTTCGAAAAAACCCTATTTTTGAGATCAAGGTCCGGGGGAAGGTTGCGCAAAGGGAAGGTATTAGCACCCTAAACGTCTATAGTACTCTATAGGAACCTCTTGTTTATAATTATCTTTATGCTAAAATTGATTATTTGTTTTGTAAATAAATGCCTAAGTATAAAAAGATTAAAGAGATGAGTTTAAAAAAGAAAGAAAATGTTTTTGTTATTTTGTTGATTTGGAAAGACAAAGTTTTTTGCTTACATACCCGAATGAGATCAAAATCATGTAGTTCGAAGTAACAAGCCGAGTGATTTGTTTTGATTGATTTTAAAGTTTTGAGAAAGATAAGAGGCCGTAGAGGCATAGAAGAATAAAAATGTGAATTGGATTGATTTTAAATTGAAGAAAAAGTTTGAAGTAATTAAAGTTTATTAAAACTTGATTAAGAAGAAAATGCACTTGGTTTGAAATCCAAGGTTGATTTTTTGGGATTTTAATTATATGAATTTTTTTTTTATTGTGACTATTTGACTTTTTTTGAGAAAGTTTTGATTAATTCCTAGGGTCCAAGACTAGAGTAAGCTGAGATATTAAAGCGCGCCGGATCCCTCAAAATGACGTTGGATCAAGGGAGGGTCCTTTTCCTCGGATACAGTCATTATTATATTTTTATCGTCCTCGACATAAAGCGGAATAAATAAATGTGGTGTCGGTGCGATATTCTCATTTATTATTTTACATTGTTCCTAAATACATTCTAATAAAATAAAAATGACAAAAATAATAAATAAAATAAAATTGTAAAATGAATAAAAGTAAATAAGGAACATAAAAATGCATGAAATGCAAGACATAAAATAAATATGTTGCATAAAGTAAATAAAGAAAATAAAATGCATGTAATGCAAGACAAAAAATAAATATATTGTATAAAATAAATAAAGAAAATAAAAATGCATGGAATGCAAGACAAAAAATAAATATGTTGCATAAAATAAATAAGGAAAATAAAAATGCATGAAATGCAAGGCATAAAATAAATATGTTGCATAAAATAAAAAAGGAAATATAAATGCATGAAGTGCTGGAAAATAAATGAAAGTGCAAAAAAATAAATAATGAAAATAAACTAAACTAAAAGGAAAAGAAAAAATGCATAAAAAATAAACTAGTGCTAAAAAAAATAAAAAAATGGCAAAAATAAATAAATAAATGAAACAAAATAAAAATGACAGAAAATAAATAAAAGAAATAAAGAAATAAAGATGCAAAGAAAATAAATAATAAATAAAAGAATGCAAGAAAATAAATAAAAGCAAAAAAAATTAAAATAAAAAGAAAAAGGGAGTGCAGGAAGCAGGAAGGGAGGTGCAGAGAAGAAATCAGAAGAGAGGAAGGAAAGAAAGGGAGGGGCCGATTGGTGGATCTGGTACTTGGGCCGTGGCCTTCAGCTTATAAAGGCAAAATTCAGAAAATTTCAATCATTTTCTCCCTTTCCTTCTCTCTCTACTTCTCCTCTTCTCTCACTAAAATCAGTTTATCTGCCCTCTCTCTTCTCCTTCGGCCAGAGAACTTCTCCTGCGCAGTGGCCGGCCGGCCCAGGGGGGCGGCGCCACCGTGCCGGAGCAACAAAACCTTTTTTTTAATTTTTTTTAAGGATCATTTCTCTTCCTCTTTTCGGAAATCCACTTATTTTTTAAGAAAACCTTCACATGAACCCTAGATCTAAACTTGAAGTTTTTCGGAAATTTTACCTAGTTCTTGGGTTTTTGGTTCGGTTTCAGTTGATTGTGGCTTGTTGTTTGGATTTGAGATGGTACGGTTTTTGATTTGCTGGATTGTGTTTGTTTGCGGATTTGAGATGATTATGGTTCAGATTTGTGGATTGTGTTTGTGATGTGGGATTTGAGATGATTCGGTTGTGGTTGTTTATGGCTTTTGACGATTCGATTGTGCTTGTTTATGGCTTTTGATGATTCTGGAAAAGAAAAGAAGAGAAAACGATTTAGATTTTTTTTTTACTGTGTTGGTGGTGGCCTGAGGGTGGCCGGATTTCTGACTGTTGACTGACTGATTGGTGTACTTGGCTCTGACTGATTGCCTCTGAACAGTACTAATTAATGCACTATTTATGGTGCAAAAATTAGGGTTCTGGTGAAATTTTCGGACAAAAATGTCCCTGAACAAATATTGGACCCAAAATGACTGAAAAAATAAAAAACAGTAAAATAAAAATAAAAAAAATGAAAATAAAAAGAAAATACTAATAAAAAAGAATTTTAAAAAAAGGAAATAAATAATAATAAATAATAATAATAATAATAATAAAAATAAAAAAAATAAAAAAACGGTCGCCTTCGGAACAAAAAATGAGGTATTTTAAAATACCTCCCTGCCGAAATTTCGTCTGAAACGACGAAAATTTCCGGCTTAAAAGGACGAGAAAAACGAATTGAAAATGGGTCAAAAATGGGGTATGACAGATGCCCCTATTTAAGTTTCTTCGTTACGGAGATTTAAAAGTGAAGTTTTTAATTCGACGGGTCGAAGAGACTTAAATACAGAGTACTCCATTTTTGACCAAATTTGACTGTAAAATGCTATGGATGCAATGCCATGTATGCAATGTTATGAATGTTCGCGATGCAGGTATGAATGCAAGACGGCAAAGATGACTCGACTGGGGATAACAAAACAAGAGGATACCTGAGTCTGTTAAAGAACGGGGTCCGACTCCACTGGGGTTAACATGGTTTCACTGGGGATAAATGTCAGTTGTTCGGGTTATTGCCGAACTAACCACAAGAAACAAAGATAAATGTCAGTTGTTCAGGCTATTGTCGAACTAGCCACTGATGACAAGAAACAAAGATAAATGTCAGCTGTTCGGGTTATTGCCGAACTGTCACTGACGACAAGAAACAAAGATAAATGTCAGCTGTTCGGGTTATTGCCGAACTAGCCACTGACGACAAGAAACAAAGATAAATGTCAGCTGTTCGGGTTATTGCCGAACTGCCACTGACGACAAGAAACAAAGATAAATGTCAGCTGTTCGGGTTATTGCCGAACTAGCCACTGACGACAAGAAACAAAGATAAATGTCAGCTGTTCGGGTTATTGCCGAACTAGCCACTGACGACAAGAAACAAAGATAAACGTCAGCTGTTCGGGTTATTGCCGAACTACCACTGACGACAAGAAACAAAGATAAATGTCAACCCGAACTGCCACTGACGACAAAAAACAAAGATAAATGTCAGTTGTTCGGGTTATTGCCGAACTGCCACTGACGACAAGAAACAAAGATAAATGTCAGTTGTTCAGGTTATTGCCGAACTGCCACTGACGACAAGAAACAAAGATAAATGTCAGCTTTTCGGGTTATTGCCGAACTGCCACTGACGACAAGAAACAAAGATAAATGTCAGCTGTTCGGGTTATTGCCGAACTAGCCACTGACGACAAGAAACAAAGATAAATGATGTGCAAGCTGTTCATTAAGGAACTGCCACTTGGCGAAAAGAGGGTGACATCTCTGGACAATACACACTGGGAATGACACCTGGGGAAAAAGAGGGTTACAAATTATTCATGATTGATTGATATGAAAATATAATCAAAGCAAGACTCATGGTGGTTAACACAACCATGTATGAATGATATTGTCGGTACGTTGTATATGCATGAATGTGTATATGCATGAATGTGTATATGTATTAATGCACGAATGAGAATACAACTTGTATGACTGGTATGACTGTATGAAGGATTGACTTGTGTGACCGTATAACTGATCGACCTGATGAGACAAGATTATACAGTTGGGATGGAAAGTGGACCGACGTTGCATTACAAACACTCGGTAGTCCTTATTGGGGATGATGTCACTGGGGACATATCACAATGCTGACGGGGTAAAGCCCGACATATGCAGCAACTGATGGGAAGTAAACACTTCCTGGGGAGAACGTGCTAATCCAAGAACCTGGTACAAGAACTGGTGCTTCTGTGGTCATGCTAATCTCTATAATTTTCTCTCGATGTTTTACGTTTTTTTTCCCACCTTTTTTGTAACGAGATTGGAAGATCAAACAACTATAAACTACTCTCGATAGTTTCTTCTATTTTTCTAGTAAAACTCGCTGTTAATAAAGATGGAGAGTCGAAATTGGAGAGTAGCTTAGATAAGAATTATTTTATTCTTGTAATACAACATATACCGTAAAAAGTTGCAGGGACATTTGATTTTCTTACGTGGGTTTGAAACCCAACAATAAAATGACACTGGTACTAAATATTGTTATCCTATAAATATGATTAATTAAAGTGACTAATGATCATTTTACAACCATTTTTGTTGAGGATTTAAATTATGTCCATATTTCTTATGGCTGATCTAATACCTCAGGTATATTGTAAACACAGATAGATTTAAGAAACTTTAAAATTATCATGTCATACATTACATTAAAATGGTTATCTCTATGTTATCTCCCCGTGGAAATAATAATTGAAATAAGAAAAACAAAACACAAAAGTAAAATAATATTGTGTTTTAAACATTGTTTAAGATTTTATCAAATAATAAGAATAATCATAGTTATATTATTCTAAAAAAATTACAAAATAATATTACACATATTATGTAAAACTTAATGAGTTATGTAATCTCCACTCTGAAATAATAATTGAAATTAAATCTTCAAAATTCAAGTTAAAATTATAATTTTTTAATAAAATAATGTGTTTTTAATATTGTTAAAGATTGTATAAAAAAATTGATAATTTATAGACAGATTTGTTTTACTCAATAGATAGATTACTCTAAGAAAAGTATAAATTACTGATAAATTATTGAGAAAAGAGAGAAACGAAAAATGAGGCATATGAATAATAGATAACTAAATTGTTAGGAGAAGAGAGAAAAATTGAAATTTAGTTTTTTCTTTTTTTGTCATGGTCTAACGGCTAGAATTCACCTTTTAAGGTGAATAAGTGGGGTGTTTGTGATTCGAACTCCGGTCCCTGCATATAACCATGCATTGTCCCTGCCAACTGAGCTATGTTCACAGGGACTTGAAATTTAGTTAAAAATAGAAAAGGAGAGAATGAAAATTTTTAGATTGATAATCAATGGTATAAAAGGATTTAAATTTCATAATTAATAATTTTCAATAGGTGATCACGAGACAAGATAAACATAAGAAAAAGAAAAAAGAGATCGATTATATATATATATATATATATATATATATATATATACACATATATATACATATATATATATATATATATATATATATATATATATATATATATTGTATGGTAATAATTGGGCTGATAGGGTTCCCGTAAGCATAGTTCCGTTGGTAGAGACAATTCATTATTACATACAGGGGCCAGGTTTGAATCCCGAATACCTCATTTATTCACCTTAAAAAGTGAATTCTAACCACCAGACTACTTAACAAAAAAATTTTGTTTTTGGCTGATCAAGAGTAATAATGAGCCACAGTACATTATTTTGACAATTGGGCCATCAACACCTAATGAGTTGTGTATTGGGACATGTTTGTAAATAAAGGTTAGCAAATTTTTTGGACTACTCATTCAGTTCTTATACATAGACCACCCCATGTGGCAATCCATCTCTTCTACACCCCCATGTGGCACATAGTTTAATATAAAAAAAATAAGTTTGTGCCAGCTCAACTCTCTCATCTCCCTCTCACGGCCTTTTATCTCTCATGTCTCTATTCTCTCCACTTTCTTCTCGGACCATCCATCGCCCCTCCCCGCCTCGTCTTCGCTGACCTCACCCTCACAAATCTTTCTCCTCTAAAGTTTGCTTTCTTGTCACCACCATCGTCCTTCATCACAAACCACCACTGTCTCCTTCATTACCAATCACCACCACCATAACGGCGGCCTCAGAACCCAGAAAAGCACAACATGTGTAAACAACGAGAAAACACAACTTCTGTAAACAGCAAGAAACACGCAGATTTGTAGACAAAACGAACCAAAAAACGGTGGTGGTGATGGACGAACCAAAAAACACGCAGATCTAAAAAGAAACACGCAAATCTACAAAAAAAAAACTAAAATACACGGCAGTGATGGACGAACGACGACGATGGTGGTGGGAGAACGCCGGCGAGAGTAAGAGAGAGAGAGAGAGAGAGGCACATAAAGACACCCGCGAGGAGGACGCCAGTGGTGGAAGTTAGCCGCCATAATTAATGCGTGTCACATTCTTCGTTTATCAGGAAAAAAATTTATGAAGACACCCGCGTGTCACATTCACATTAAGGGGCCATTTTCTCAAACTTGGCGTAAGACCCATAAAATGATAGGAACAGCTAGGGGTGTTCGCGGTGCGATTTGGTTCGATTTTGAGGCTAAAAGTCATCCGAACCGCAAGATAAAAAAATATGCGGTTTGGTTTGGTTCGGTTGACTTCTAAAATAAAATTCGAACCAAACCAATGTGGTTTGGGTTGGATCAGTTTGTGCGGTTTTTATCGAGCCAATATAATTTTTTGTTTTCAACATTAAAATCAAGTTAAATAGCTAAAACACAACAAATTTCCAGCAATATTCCCAACAACATAAACCAAATTTAAAACATGTACAAAAAATAATCTTATTATGTAAGAAATGCAAATACTAAGATTTTATCATTATCTAAAAGTTTAAGTAACATATAAACATATTTTTGAAATAAAAAGTTAAGAAAAAACTTAACAAGAGGAAAAATATGTCATTTTATAAAAAAAATTCGTTGAGTTTCTATAAATATTGGTCTATGTTTAATTAGTGTTTCTCGTATGTTGCGGTTTTCATATCTAGATTTTAGACATTGGCATGGTTACAGAGATATCAACTCCACCTATCTTCTTTTAGTTATTGTTGCTCCCTATAATTCTCAAACTTATTTTGGTTGTATTCAAAGCATTTTTTTACATATTTTTTTGGCGAATAATAAAGTTAACTCATTTTTTTGGTTCTTGACTTGTTGTGTAATTGATTATAATATCCTTTATATGAGCTGTTTTTCAACCATTCTTTTATTGTCCATTAAAATAATAACTTGAACATACTCATTATAATTTTTTATCGTAATTTAATCACTATTGAGTTATATAACATGTCATAATTAATGAACAAAATAACATGATGTGAAACTGTGGTACTTACTATTTATTATCCATTTAAAAGGGAGAATATAAGTTATCCGATCTAAGATTATGGTTGAAAGACATTTTGATTTAAGGGAAAAATGGTTATCTTTGTCCCCATCCTCCTTCTTTTTCTCATCCTCCCTAACCTCTTTAGTTTTGTCCACCTCTCATACTTCACCTTCTCCTGGAACTCCTCCGGGTTCTTCTTCTCCTCCCTGATTTCCACCGTGTCCACCTCCTCCCCAAGCTCTATATGTATCTACCCTAGTTTTTGTTTTATATTCTTCAGTTGCACCATCTGCAAATCAAACAAACACAATTATTGTATATAATAAGAGAAGAAAGCAATTGTGCAAAAAAAAATCTATGTATATACATTGTATTTCATCTTTTGATGGCCTAACTGCCACAACAGAGATAAGCAATAGTGCACAAAGAGAGACCACGAAGATGAAATACTTTGTTTTCATCCTTGATCAACTGAACGTTTATTTGTACTCAAATATGAATTCAAGCAACAAGTCTTTATAGTAATCATGGGAAGAGATCTTGATTAATAATATAACATTTATAGTAACAATTTGACTTATTGTGAGAATAATGGGGCATCAACGCCTTTTGAGCTGTAAATTGGGATGAGTTTGTAAACAAAGGTAAGCAAATTTTATAGATTACTCGCAAGGTACTCATGCTTATGCAGGGCCACATCTTTTTTAGTACAAAATTAAATTTTAAATTGTTAATAGATAAAATAGATAGCCCTACAATATTTTAAAATATGCATATTAGATTAAAATAATTGCATTATTGTTATTTCACTCACTCATTGAAATACGATGATTTGAATTAAATGATCAAAATAAAATAAAATAAGATTATTTTTTAAATCCCCTAAAAAAAGATTATGTTTTAAATATATTATTAATAAATAAATCGTCTGAAAATATATGATTAAAATATAGATTATACTAATAATTTTTTTGAGGGGAGATTATAATAATTAATTTGGAAACTATTATTTCATGTATTAAAATAAGAAAATTGCAGTTATGTTATATCCCAGATGAAATAAAAATTTCAATTAAATCAACAAAACTTTTAATTAAAATAAGATTTATTTTACCTATATAATAAATCTCAAATCAAAAATTTGTAATTTAAGAAAAATAAAGTGACATTAAAGTAGTTTATGAGTTTTGAAATAAAAAGATCATAGATGATGATAAAATATAAGAGAATATTTGATATATGAAAGAAAAGTAAAATAAATTTGGTTTTAAACACACACCTACACTAATTTTGCATGTTCATTAAACTAAAAAGAAATTACAGATGAATGAAAGACAAACATACAACAAAGTGCGCCACTAACCCTATTTAAAAGACAAAATCATTCCTCTTAATACACACACCATTCCGCTCACTTTTTTCTAAATAATGTCTTATATTACATTATATTATTCTCTTTGATCTTTATAATTCAAACTCATAAACAACTTTGATATTAGTTTAATTTTTTAAATAATAACTTTAAGTAGAGACAACCTATTTTGAAAATCTTGTAAAAAAATCCTATTTTTCAAAATCACAACTTTGATGAACTCGTGGAATGGGGTTGCGTTGAGAGAGACGGTGTGTGAATGCAAAAGGTAGAACATGGAAAATAGTTTTAATCCCAACCGTCCTTCTAATCCAATGGTTACAATTTAACATTCTCATCTTTTACAATAACATCTCCTATCTTTCCAATGCTAAATGGTCCTCCTTCTATTCATGCTTCCATGGTGGCCACAATTTCAGAATTCAACAATAAAGGTCATTCAACCCATCCATACCAAATTAGCCACCCCCAATGAATGAGGTCTGTAAGGGAGAAGTGGTTTGAGTCTGAATTTTTTTTTTTTTTTGTAGAAAAAATTTTAATTTTAATTTTTCAAAATAGTTTTTCTAGTTTTAATTTTGAATTATTTTTCTAATTTTTGTTTTTTTATTTTGAAAAATAAATTCCAGAATTTTTTATTTTTTTAGAAAGAAATCTTCTTAATTGCAAAAAAAAAAAATCTAATTTTTTTTTTCTAATTTTTTCAATTTTGAAAAAAAATAAAAAAAAATTCTTATTTTTTTCGAATTTTTCAATTTTGAAAAAAAAAATCTTTTTTCTATTTTTTTAAAATTTTTGAAAATTAATTTTCAGATTTTTTAAATTGTTTTTATTTTAAAATCAATATAAATGATAATAAAAAAATTAAAAAATAAAATTAATTATACAATCAACGCGCCACATCATCCAACATTCTGACTCAGTGTGCCACATCAACATTTGGAAATAGTATTGTTATGAGGTAGAAAGTGAGATTTTTTGGCCTGTGAATAATTTTCCAAAAAAAAAAAAGCAATTGCCTCCATTTCATCATTTCATGGTGTGTCAAATGAAGAGAATAGGTCAATTGTATAATATTTGATTGATAGTATATTACTTTCTTAAATATACATTTCTTAATTCTTAAATATATATTAGAAAATTTGTGAATATGAAAAATCAAAACTTTTTATTGGAATTGCAAAGAGTGCATCACAACATAAGTACAAATTCAATCACAAAGAATGCATATGAAAAAAGTGAAGAACAATTACAAAAATCATGTGAAACTCTCAGTCTCATGTTTCATACTAGCATATACACCAAGATGTTCATGGTGTGTACTGAGTCCAAAACAGGGAAATCTGCACCACATGTTACAAATAGTGAACATATGTCATTATAAGTTCACTAAAATTTAAACTATGAATTTTTCATCTCATAATATCTTCATGAAATCCATTGTTAAGTAAACTCACATTAAATCCTCAATATATACTCCCCCCTCAAGTGAAGGAGCATGACACCATATATTCTCCCGATACCTTAAACTATTAGGTAAATGAATTTTTCCTCTTATATTATCTTCATGAAACTCATTCTTGACTTTACCAAACTCCAAACTTGCACTTGAATTCCCAATAGGGAGTACCTTGTTAGGAACAGCATAACTTACAAAATCAAATACCAACACAAACTTCTACACATACCAACCAAAAAGCTCACAAAATATAAGAACCAATAACGAATGGCGAGACATTGATGCACGAGATGTGGCATAAGCATTAGGTTTGAATTCATGTCTTTTTATCATTTCGCTTTCCTAAGGGGAATGATATTCGGATGAATCCAAACTTCTTCTTCTGATGTGCTATGGACTGCTTTTGGTCGCCCCCGTCATTCTCATGTTCAGTTGGAAGAGTTTGATTTTCCCTCATTGCTCGAAGCATTTGACTCAACGCTACCTTTGTTTCAGCATGATCTTCCATCTCCTTTGTCGTAGTATATTCGTCAGGAACCTGCTTCCTGCTGAGTAGATCTCTCATTGAAACCGAGGATCTTACAGCTGGCTTCAAAGCTTGACACTTTTCAACTTGATTGAACTTGTTTTGCTTAATCGAGTTATGCATAGTCCGGCTCTTTAGATAGTTTTCAGGAATCCATCTCCTTAGAGCATCTTCAGCAGCACGTTGCTTACTGTTTGCGGTTTCAATACCGTTTAAAGCTTCTGTTAAAATTTCTTTGCTGCGTAGAACTTCTTCGGTTGCTTCCTCTAATTTTTTTAGAATAGTGTTTCTAGAAGCATTTACTTCATCAATTTTGAAATTGGCATGTATTACCTTCTTCAAGATAGACTCTTCAGGTATTTGAAATTCAGGGTTTAGAGTAGAGTATACCTCTAATGCAGAAGTCACTTTCTGATGTTCTCGCATAGAAAATCGCGATGATATATCAGCACCAGATAAAGCCTTGATTTCAGCTAGAGCAACGGCTTCGGCTGCCATTGCAGCTTCTTCCATCTTTTTAGCTGCAAACCACCTCATCTCAGCAGTCTTAATATTAAACTCATTCTCTTCATACTCAACCCCTTGCTTCGAAACTTCTGCAGATCTTGTTTCAACCATTCCATTGAACTGTTCAACATCCAATTTGTAATCCTTCACAACCTTTTGGGGGGTGTCAAAAGTAAAATCCTTTTCTACAGGAGTTTCTGGTGGCTTTGTAATTGCTTCTTTTTTGGCCACATTTTGAGCAGAGATAGCTGCAAACTTTGACTGTAGATTCTCCCGTGTCCTCTCGAGAAAAAGTCTCTCCTTCTTCATCTTCTTATTCAAAGTTTCGACAGAGGATTGTATTGTCCCAAGATCGTTTATAGTTTTACCAAGGTTCATCTTAGCTTGTTTTAACTCGGTTAGCAACATATCGGGCGATGAAGTATGGCATGGACTTGGAATTTGCAATATTTGTTCTTGACGGCGGACAGTCTTTTCAGAATTTTTAACAAGAGCTCCAAGATTTTCGCACGATTGAGTTGAAGAACATTTCAATGCTTCAGATTGTAGCTGCTGCTTTAATTTCTCGAGAATCGTTTTGGCAGATCCCAGTTCTTCAAGCACATCAAGTGTTTCGAGTTCTTTCATTATCAAATCTTTTTCCAACTTTGCTGCTTGTTCCTCTATTTTTTTTATGTCAAAGTCTTCAATACTGTTCTGCTAATGACAATCTTAAAACATCAGAGTGAATTACAAAGGTGTTTGAACAACTAAATTATGCTTTGTTAGATAGAATGTATTGGCAGTACGAGTATGTGAAAATCACAAGGATTTCCAGGAACAAATAAAAATGTCTAAAAGACCTGATGTTCACTAAATACGACGATTAAACTGTGAGTGATGCTTAGACTCAGCCTGAACATGCCTCACATTATATGATATAATAGATAAAGAAAACAATTCTATTCATTTCACCAATCAAACAGTTCATTAAAAATATTAAATTAAAGTAAAACGTTGTTTGTAACACCAGTAGACCATCAATTTTGTCGTTAAACTTACGCTTATTAGTCCTGATTGTTATATTTTAGCAAAATAATAGGCAATAACAAGACAGGATCTAAATAACAAACATTAAAAACTGCTTATTATCTTTATTGACTTGAGAACCAAGTAATAGAAAGGTGTAAGATCAGAGTTGAATTTGGTTGCTTACTCTATCTCATATGCATTTCCTTATCTTGCGGCTTTGTGTTCAAGACTTCAAGTTCAGTTCTCAAAATCCAATTTTCAATGCTTTACATTTAAATAGTAAATAATAAATCATAGTATCAGATTAATTACTGTGCACCGACAGTATAAAACTATTCTACACATGCATATAATCAAATCACACAATAATGACACTTTGTTATGTTAGTTCATAAAATAACTAGAAATATCTACATGGTGAGATATGATTAGATGTATGTGGTGTTTTCAAATTGCACGATAAGGACGCTATATCGCTATAACATAACAGATTTTGATGAATTTACTGTGAAAACTACAATGCTATCCTATATTCGCTATTACAAAAAATAGCGGCCAGTCGGCCACCATTCAGGTTGCTGCTAGCTGACTTATTTCAACTACTATGTGGCTTCCTCTATCTGCTATTTTACTAAGCAGATTTTTGGCATTCTTCAATTTTTCGCAATTCACTATTTTTTTTTAAAAAAGTCAAACTAGACCACTGATATTGGCACCTTCGAGAATCGAATCTGATATTCTAAAGTTAAAGTTTCAAACCAACATTATCAGATCAACTAAGTGGGTTTTCCGCAATTAGTTATTGATAACACTATAAATTTTTTTTTGTACATTATTAGTCCACACAATTATTAATTTGTTTTCTGGAGAAATAAAATCTCAATAGCTTATATAAACAAAATGACACTGGAAAACAAATAATTGAATAACAACAATTTTTCATTCTATAGTCTACACTAAACCTTAAAAAGCAACATTTACAAGAACTCAAAAACAGAAAAATAAAAAAACATGACTTCATGGCCCAATGGATAAGGCGCTGGTCTACGGAACCAGAGATTCTGGGTTCGATCCCCAGTGAAGTCGTTTACAGTTTTTATCATAACAATAAATAAAATAGAGAAGTGAAAACTTACATAAGCTTCACCAAGCTTGTAAAGAGGTAACCAAGGACCACTTCCACCAAAACGAGTAACAGCTTCCTTAACTGACTCAAATGGCATTGACGTATCAACTTCACCTCTTGAACTCACTCTTCTTATTCCATTTTCCATCTCTTCTTGTTTTTCCAATGTATCTTCCATCATCATTGGATTCAGAGAAGAAGCATCTGTAGCTACTACTACTACTACTACTAAAGTTGCATGGAGATTTGAGCTTTAACTTTATAAATGCATTCATTTATTTAGAATGTGTGTGTGTGTGTGAGTGTGATGATTGTTCTGAGGGACCGAGTTATGAACTCGGTCGAAAAAAGGAGAAAGCAGAAAAGAGAAAAAGGAGGAAAGCGGTTATGAAGGGTGCTTTTTCACTGTTTGGTTGGTGGTAGGAAAAGTCAAAGATGTTGTTGTTAAATTTTGTCCAATGAAAATGAGGCACGTCATTGATTTCGGGGAAGTAAGGTGAGCTTGTTTGTCGTGTTTGTGTGATTGGTTAGATTTGGAGCGTGATTTGCGCTGTAAGGAAGAAATAATATACGAGCTTCTTCTCTACATTTGGTTACCGTAAACAAAAATTCACATTTTATATTCATTTAATAAATGATTCATATGATCTATAATAAAAGACCATATACATCATTAATTGAATAAATATAAATTTTTGTTTATAATCGTGATTGGAGAGGGTACATGAGTTTGATCTCCTAAAAAAATTGAAGGATAAAACATCAGAATTTCAGGTTTGATCGTAAAACTGTTTTAGAGACATTAATGATTAGGAGTGCACTTCCTCACATAATATCATATGATATTGATCAATTCAATTGTGACACGTGACAATGTAAATGTTTTAAACATAAAAGGTTGTGAAAGAGAGAGTAAGAGATAAAATAGTTGAATGCACTTATGTGTCACAATTATATTGTTCAATGTTATGTGACATTTTTTGCTATAATGTCAGTGAAGTGCAACCCGACAAATTGAAGGATAAGAGATGACAAAAACTGAAATTCATGTCCTCCCTAAACCACAATACAACTTTTTGTCTTAAGTATAAGTTGTCCAAAATACAAAAATATTCTTCTGTCCACAAAAAAACGTGAGTAATAAATTGTTCAATACCATAAAAGTTTGTTTTGTGTTGATCTATCTTATGTTATTTTGTCTAATACTTACTTTTTAGTAGATCAATCCTACTCAAAATGTGTATCCATACATTTATTTTTTAAATTAATAAATTATCAATAATTTATAAAATTAAGAGTTATTCATCAATTTCTCTGTTTTTTTTTTCTTTTTTCGAAAGTATCTTTCAGGGATCAAGAACCTCTTCATTTCTTAAATAAATGGATTGTTACGTTGAAGAGAACCAAACAATAGAAGCTTGATGTTGTCACATCACATAATCCTATGACACCAAAAAATTACGCATTTACCTCCGTCGATAGTTAACTGCCGCCGGATCTATGTGTTAGAAAATGTCACAACGACAATTAACTGCCGATGAATAAGGCACAACAGCAGTTAGCTGTCGTCGAAAAAGTTTTTAAACAATTTCAGAAGTGGGAACAACACCATATTTAGTGAGATTCATCAAACTTATCTTTAATGTCTCTTCATAATAGAACCCTCTGTTTTTGTTTTTCTTTACTTTTGTTCAAGACAAGATGGAACCCTTTATTTATTTGAGAAACAGAGAGAATCTTCATCCATAAGATGAATCGTAACTAATTCTTTAACACATAACATTCTTGCTTCTAATCGCATTGCATCATTATCATGTTATATTATTCTCCTTTTTTAATTAATAGTATATAAAAATTATATATGAGTAGAGATAAACATGCAACAAACTACGTCGCCAAGTTTTTATAAAAATTACACATGTTTTATAAAAAAAATTACGAAAATTTTATACAAATATTGGTTAAACGGGTCAATTTGTTTCGTTTTCCCTTGCTCTGCCCTGCCATCAATCTCTCTAAAGCGGGGAGAAGCAAGACGAAGCAACTTAGGTAGGATGGTCATAATTCCTACTCTGCCCCACCCAGGGCCGGCTCAACACTAAATGAGGCCTAAAGCAAACTCCAAAGCGAGACCTTTTATAAATTTCGTTAAAATTATTTACTTTTATTTAAATTTTATTTTTTTAGTATTTTAAGACACAAAAAATTATCATAATCAATTTCATTTAACATTTCTTTTACAATCAATGATAAATCTAATCAATTTAATCTTTGTTGAGACATTGTTGATCTAAGATAGTATTTTATTAGAGGAATGATAACTAAACACAAAAGTACTAACACAAAATCGACACCAGGGGTAGTCTTGTAATTTCCGTCAAAATTCAATGACATATTTGATATTACAAGTAGAAATGAGGGGCATTTTTTATAATAACTTCCTCTACTTCTCTCCCCGTCTCTAAACAGCCACCACCACCCACCATCCTCTTCACCACCCTCCCACTACACATCGTCTTCGTCCACTCCACCAACCACCGTTCAAATTTGCAAACCGATCATAATCAACTTCTTCGCCTACAACCACCATTCCGTCCTCTAAGGACACCACTTGTTGAAACTCACAGATCCGCCACCAAAGAACAGATCTGAGCGACATCGGCACCTGTGAGGTTAGGAGAGTGACGCCAGCGAATGGTCGCCGGTGAGAGAGTTGTAGAGGAGAGAGTGATAGAAAAGAGGAAGAGGAAGGTTTTTGCAAATGAGAGAGAGGAGAGATGTACGTGAGAGCCTGAGAGCAGGAAAAAAATAGAGTATAGGTGAATAGTAAAAATACGGTGGTGTCGCATTTGTGTCTGTTATTTTGTGTCCAGTTATCATTTCTCATTTTATTAACACATTGACCAACGACTAAAACATGAAAACACACAAGCTATTTATAGTTGTACTTCGAAAAAAAAAACTATATGTTCTCTCTCCAATAACCTTAAGCCAATCCGCCGCCATCATCTTCCCCCTAAAAATCCAAAACTTTCCTAGTACCGTTGGTGGTGATGTGATGTTCTTCTCCTTGGCATCCGCATCACCAAGTCAGTGTTGCTCACGGTGGCCGCCGCGCCGATGAGTTTTCATGGTGGCTGTTTTCGGTTTGTCGGTTCTTTTAGCTCTCCTCCTTCTGGTGGCCGCCGTTGTCTTTGTTTAATCCTCCTTCATGGTGTTTCCTTTTGGTCGTCGCCGTTTGCAAGGAACAAAGAGGTTTTGGTGTTGATCTGGCACCCAAGTATGGGTTTTGCTACATTTATGTGCCTTTGTCGTTCTGATCAGTCGTTGGTCCGAAGACTTTTGCTCTGTTTCATGCTGGATTCGGTTTGGGTATCAGTTGGGCTTGCCATGGGTTTCGTGCTTGTTCCGTGATCCTCATAACATCGCCTTTCTGTTACTAACGACTTGTCGTTATTTTTTGTTTCGTCTTGGTGGTGGGCTGTTGGTGGTGTTTTTGTGTTGTCGGTTCTTCTTTGCTTGGTGGTTTGTGTTTGTTTGGGTCGCTGATGGGGTACTGGTGTTTGTGTGTAACCGGATGTTCGTCAACAACTTCTGGTACGTTTTTTTTCGTTTTTGTTCCTGAAGTTCGCGATCAAAGATTGGATGGCTGAAGAGTTTTGACCTTTTTTGATGTGGGTTGGTTTCAAAACCTGAAAGGGTATGGTTCTATTAAACCCGAAAGGGTCTGGTTACTAACGTATTGAACTCATCCTCGATCTGAGTTCTTACGCATATGTTTGAAATGTGTGTGTTTGGTAGCTTGACTTGACGCTTTGATTTTTCCAGATTTTTAGAGATATGTAGGTTTCAAGTCGTCTTGTTTGCCTACACTCTGGTACTTCGTGCTCGAAAGAGCTTTTATGATTGCTGATTGGTTCAGGGAGCTGTTGGCACTTGAATTTTGATACCGTGTTGGCGATCGATCCATTCCCCGAATTTATACCCTAATTGTTATTCATAGATGTTAACTTTTCATACTTTTTGTAACCTGGTTTCGTTCTCGTACGCGGGTTCGCTGGGTTGCGCCCGTGACTAGTGAATTTTTGTTACGATAGATTAGGGTTGATCCACTAGGTCTATTTTATATCGTTGTATCCCCTTTTGGGTTTTACCTGGGTCAGGTCTAATGTCCCCCCAGTCTTTGTATCTCTTTCTTTTTAGTTTATATAATCGTCCTTTTGATTAAAAAAAAGATAGTATTTTATTAATTTTATAAATTTATTAATTATGTTGAGACAATTGTTACATGAGATATTTTTTTTATTGAGGAAAACTGTTACGAGTTGTTAACAATATTCTATAAACAAGTCTTCTAATATAATCAATAACCATTATTTTAAAAGAACTGTTAATATTATTTTATTAATTTTTATTTATCAGTAAAATTTAATAAGAGAAGTAGAAAGTTGACACTGTAAATGTGAAACTAGGAGAAACTAAAAGTCTGAAACAAAAATGAAGCAAACAAAGGGATGAAGATGAATGCAGTTACACGTTAATTGGTTTTGTGAGAGAAGCAGTCAAAGGGTCTCGAAATTATGTTAGACTTTCTTTCTAGAGACCTATTTTTTCCTTTGTTAGAGGCCTTTTCGTTTGAGCATATAACTTATGTGAGGCTTTTTTTCTATTGTAAAAAAGGAAAAAATTTGGGGGTCCGAAACCCTTGCTTGGGTCACTTAGCCCTTGAGCCGGCCCTGGCCCCACCCTCGATAGGTTGGCAAATTAAACCCATCAACAACAAAATACAATTCTTTTGAAAAAAAAAACAAAATACAATTCCTTTTAAAAAACAAAATACAATTAAATACTATATATTAATTAAATTAAATACTATACGTTTAAAAAAACAAAATACAATTAAAACAATTGATCGAGATTTTAGATTATTGACATTGAGTATGACCAAAGGTTGTCATGAGTTTGGTTGGGTGGCAAAATGGATGGATGGAATGGATATGGATTTAGATCTTAATGGATAGATCAAAACAATTCATTAGTCCCATTAAAAATCCACTAATTTTTTTCTTAAAAAAAATCCATCTAATCCAATCCATTAAATATAAAGTCCATCCAATCCATTCATTATTAGATTTTAATGGATGAATGTCCATCCAATCCATAAATTAAAAAGTATTATTTATTTCTTTGATTTTTTCATTAATTTAAAATAATAAGGGGGTTTATATAACAAGGTCTAATCTTGTCCAGAAATATAAACAAAACCCAAAATTGAATTTTTTAGCCCAATATTTTTTTTGACATAAGCCCAATTAATTTATTAAATAAAAAATATATAATGTTATTAATTATTTTTTAAATAATAAAAAATGGATGGGTGGCAGAGGGTGGTCAACGACCACCGTCGGCGTTGACCACGGCGGAGCTCTGGTGACCTTCACGGCGGCTGACGACAGAGCTCCGGTCAGTTTTTCTGTGACTTGTGGCGGTGGTTAGGCGGTGGATATTCGGTATTGACTGGTGGTGCTCCGGCGTTGGCCACCGTCAATATTAAAATTATATTAAATATTAATAATATATTAAACCAACAAATAATATTTTAATATTAAAATATTTAAAAAATAATGTATTTATTTTTTGATAATTTCTTTCAGTTTTTATAAACTAATTTTTGTAAATAATTTTTTTTATTCTATCAAAATAATATTTTTTTATTATTTAAAATGATCCAATGGATTTGTTTTTTTAGAAAAGATAATCCATTGAATTTTTAAAATAAGGTGGATGGATCAAATCCATCCATTTTTTTAAATGGATGGATCTAAACCAATCAATTATCAAAGCTTTTGTTTGGTGGATGGATTATATGGATTTTGTAGTGGATGAATCAGATGAATATGGATTTGGTGGACCAAGTTGCCACCCCTAAGTGTAGTGCGGACCAACTTACCACCCCCAAGTGTAGTGCTAGACATCTCTGTTACTTACTCATTCATCAGATCCTTCGTATCATGCATCATCTGAATCACTATTCTTTGAATCGTACTCCCTCCGAAACTTTTTATAACCAAATTTGATCAATTCACACTTTTTAAGAAATGTGGTTTGTGTTATTTAATTTAAGTTAAATTGTCTATTTTGCCCTCATGATAATTCCAATTGTTGTCTAGCCTATTCATGTTCTTTCATTAAATAAAGTGTTTAATTTCACACTTTTCATGTTCCTTCATTAAATAATAACGTTGCTCTATACTCCACCACAGAATTCAATTGCAACTCTTCAACTTCCAAAACCAGACTTTGTGTACAATAGTATATTTTCAAGGTGTTGTTGTTAAACATGTTTGTGCATTTAAAAAATTAAAGTAAGGGTATTTCAGGTATATTATACTTAAATATGACAAAAAAAGTCAATTTTGCTTATAATTAGTTACAACTGAAATGATTGAATTTTGCTTATATTTTGTTACGGAGGGAGTATGTTGTGTGTATCTAACAAACATGGAAGATGCATTTGTCAAGTTTAGGTTACATAAATTGTGTTCGGATTTTTTATTGAGAAATGTTAACGAATGCATCTAGACACTCTTTAAAATCATAAGTAGTAAGTGTTTATAAAAACGTGTGTAATCAATACATTGAAAATTAAAATATTTGACTTTTTTAAATAATAATTGCTTATTTTAAATGCTTAAAGAGTGTCTAGAGCATTCGTTAACAGACCCTTTTTTATTTTATTCCTGGTGTTAGTCTGCGTCTTTTTTCTTTTTTTTTTTGTTTTTGTTTTTGATTTTGTTATTGGTGAATGGGACTTACTTAGTCCCTTCTTCCGTAGGAAAAACACATTTCATTTAATGTGAGCTGGTGCAGGTGTGAGAAGTTTTAAGAATGAAGAACAAACCATGGAGATGGGAGAAATTTTGGGATTTTTTTTAAAGAAACCTAATTTTATGACTGATGCATAACGTTCACGTGCCATCATTTTTTTATTTTCTTTTTTATTATTAAGGGGTGAGTTGTATATTCTTTTATTCTAAAAAAGAATTATATATATGGAGGTCAGTTAAGTTAGTGTCAACGTATGCGTTTACTTGATTAAAATTAAGCAGGAGTAAGATTTTTGCAAGAAGGATCGAAGAGAGTGTCAAATATGCTATTTTAAACGTTGAATAGCCTAAATCGTGACTTTATGAAAGTTGGAACCCAAAAGTGCAATTTAACCAATAATAAAGTCTACGGATTAACCACTCTGCGACATGTAAATATCAAAATTAGTTAATGCTATCAATGTATAACAGCAATACTCAAATAAAAAAACGAAGAGCTCTTTCTTTGTACTACAGTACTATATGACATTTCAAATTGTGTAATAAATAGTCCAATACCCTTCAGCTTTCACTATGTTATGTATTATGTGAATGTCTCTATCAATGATGCCTAAGTAGGTGAATATGGTCATTTTATTTATTCTTGCTATTTAATGAGGATAAAATATTCTTCAGTAAAAAGAAAGAGGATATAAATTGTTTGGCATCAAAATTCAAATACTCCCTCCATAACAAAATATAAACAAAATTCAACCATTTCAGTTGTAACTAATTATAAGCAAAATTGACTTTTTTTGTCATATTTAAGGATAATATACCTGAAATACCCTTACTTTAATTTTTTAAATGCACACACGTTTAACAACAACACCTTGAAAATATACTACTGTACACCACAATTAATGAGGGCAAAATAGGTTATTTAACTTAAATTAAATAACACAAACCACATTCCTTAAAAAATGTGAATTGGTCAAATTTGCTTATAAAAAGTTATGGAGGGAGTACTACTGTAGTTTCAAAGCTTAGGACGTTGGGAGGAGACGAGGTCATGGTTCAAAATTCAGGGTTTTCAAACAGATAGTTAGGCTAGGCTTATTTATTATTCATTCATGCATAATGTGGACTCATGAGAAACAAACATAGCCAATCAGCTTGTAGTACACGTGGCTTTTATTAGTCATTTAAGTTGTGTCTATTATTCATTAATGATGATGTTATTCACTTCCTTAATCACGTACTAAGATGAGAATAGATCCCAAGATCTTTTCACATTAACAATTACTGTTTCCATTCGTTTTTAATTGTCACTTAGTGACATTTTACACAAACCAAGACAATTAATAAATGTTACTATTTTTGATACAATAAGTTGAATTTTTACTATAATGACCTTATTCATTTAACATCTCATTTCATATATTTCTCCTTCTGCAATAAATAACTAAGGGTAATATTGGTAAAACAACATTTAATGTTGCATTGAACTTTAAAAGTGACAGTTAAATAAAAACAACAATTTTCTTCAAAAGAGACACTTAAAAAGGAACGAAGGGAGTAACCATGTCGGTGCTAACTATTTTGCAATTTAAAATAGGGTCTTGTTAACGAGTGTTCCCGAGACACTCTTTAAACATTTTAAATTAAGTAATTATTCTTTAAAAATGTCAAAGTTTTCAATTTCCAATGAACTTTATTACACAAACTTTTATAAAAATTATCATTTAAAGTCCTTAACTAGTGTCTCGGATGCACTGTTTAACATTTCCCTTTAAAATATTAATTAGGTATTTTAAATTTGAATATACATTTTTATGATAATAATTGAAAATTAATGATAAATACATGACATTGTATAATTAAAAACGATATAAAGAAATTATATCATATAACAACTATTGTTTGAACAACGACTAATTTGATTTAAATAATACTACAACAATTTATGTCTTAGTTAAAATTTATGTTTCTCTTTGAGCTTGTTACTTTTATGTTTGTCAAATGAATCTCAGTCGATATAAATTTTTAGAATCTATTGCATTTTACACCAAATTATCAACATCCTAATTCATTTAAGATTGTTTTATATTGAATGAAAAAGTAGAAGTTAAGCATCTTATAATTCATAAGATTCATGCCAAATATATATATTTTTTTTATGAAGATGTGGTGTCGTACCCAAACTCTCGAATTATTCGCTCTTAACTGAGTTCAACCACTAGATTAAGTTATATAATCGTTTGATAAAATATCTTACAAACTTATAGACATTTACAAAAGGAAATTAAATAATATTAATTGTGAGTTTACTTATGCACCGATAACCAATCAAACTCACCAAAACAACAAAGAATTGTGTTATTGTCCTTTCATTTAAAATCCACCAAGCATGATGTGACAAATGTGTATATGATGGAATGTGAGTGTAAAATAACTTTAGGCTCACAGTGCATATCCTATCCTAAATATCTTAAAAGACGTAATTGTTTTATGAAAAATTTAAATATTTAAGCTAGTTTCAACTCAATGAACTCCTTATTATAATTTACTCCAAAAAAAAAATCATTATTTTGGAAAGATTCTTTTAAATTTTTTTATGTTTTCATAAGTATGTAAACAGATTAACAGAGTCTAAATATGAACACAGTTCAGAGTTTTTCACGATAAATCAATTATGCATGTCTACAAATTTCTAATTCTAATTTATGGAATCATGGACCACAAAGCTGTTTCATTTATTATACAATGTTGGTCCATAACCAAATTACTTTTTTCCCTCAACTGTTTTTGGTCACCAATGATTTATTAGTACAGACGAATCAGAACCAAACTAGTACTAGTACATTTTCCCTTTGTAATAAAACAAACCAAACTTGTACCCCAGTGCCTTAATCAACGATCAGATTATTCCAAAAATAATTGAACAGCTACCCATTAGACCCACAGTTTTATACTAGTTTGATCACCGTTTTGCCACTATGAAAACAATCCCTACTATTAAATTCATCAAACAACCCGTTTCTTGATTTAGTCTATACTCTATAATTAATTCCCATATAGCCAACTAGTATGTCTATCCTTAATCAACATATCCTTAAAAAAAAAAAACATAGCATCTTTTGTTAGTATTATGTAAAACAAATGGAATAATATTTTTCTAAGTTTGTCCTTTAAGAAGAGATGATAAATTTGATAAATCACAAAATTAATTTATCTTTTTCATCATACATGTTTTTTTTTTAAAATAAATCATACATATGTTTACTGTTTACAGAAAAAGCAGTGTCATAACTAAAAGCAATTTAAAAACAATTAAAATTTTATAAAGTTCTATGAAAGGTGAAGTTTCACAAGAGGGCACTATACTACTACCTAGGAATTGGTTTTTTATATTGACCCCAAGAGAGTTCTGGCATTTCGGAGTTTGACTGTGAGGTACGTATAGTCTGACAAAAAATTGTTCTATCGATAAATAGAATTCAAATTCTTTCGAACAATTCGTTTTTATTGAAGCTCATTAACCTTTTGATCTCAATTGTTTAATTACTATCTAGTATGTATTTTTTTTTTAAAAAAAAAACTCCATTTATTATATTGATAAATGTTTTAACTTTTATTTTCCCAAATACAGGAAAAGCCATAAAACGGTGCTCAGGAGTGAGGACCATAAGCAGACAGAAGAGTGGATGCTCATTACTCAAATCAATGTCTATGGCTCCATTTTCCTTTGAGGCTTATTTTATATCATAGTTCAAAACAAGATACAGTATTTCTAAACCCAAAAAATGATCAACGATGGTATCAATCATCTCTCAATTGACAAGTCTTTCAGAATAAAGCAAGATGATAAATTCTTTTTAAGGCTAAAATCCAAGGAAGCTTCTAGTGCCAACACTTCATCAAGGGTCTTGTATTATGGAGAAACATCAATTGCAATTCCCTTTGTATGGGAGGCACAACCTGGTACTCCTAAGCACCCTTTATCTGAAACCTCTTTACCTCCACTTACACCCCCACCTTCATATTATTCCAAAAAATCCAATACTAACAAAAAAAGAAATTCAAAAATCAATATTTTTTCATGCATTTTGCCAAGGTTAGGTTCAAGGAAGACTACTCATGCATCATCAACGTCGTCTCGGTCATCATCGACATCGTCGTACTCATATTCCATGAGAGACAACAATCATGGAAGCTTCTCTTCCTCGTGCTCATCAACAATTGTTGGTTCTTTTTTGAAACATAAAGGTTTAAACAAAGTCAGATGGTGTTATCCTATTGGGAAAACAAAGAAGAAAGAAATAGTAAGTTGTGGAGAAGGCTAATTTAAGATGGTAATTCCTTCGTTATAAATTAGTTTTCTACAGAAGGTGTCTTTATTAGCTTAGAGATTATTTGGAATAATCATCTTCCTACTAAGGATAATTTGATAAGACGAGGGATAATCATTCTAAATGATTCTTTTTGCATAAGTGGAAGTGGTACTAGGGAAAGTCTCAATGATCTTTTCTTGGATTGTGTGTTCTTCGGTCAAGTGTGGAGAACAATCAACAATTGGTTAGGCTTGTCTTGTGCTTTTGTTAATGATGTATCAAGTCATGCAATCCAATTCAGAGGATTACAAGTTTTTCAAGTGTAAATTAAAGATTCTTTTCGAATTATTTGGTTGACTTGCATTTGGTCTATTTGAAAAGCTTGTAATAATGGTGTAATAACGTTTTTGCTAAGAAGGAATTTAATTTATCTTTTATTTTGGATCAAGATAAAATTCAATCGGGATGGCGGCTTAAATTTAAAGTGAAAGGATTCGATTACAACTTATCTTATTGGTGAAAAAGTCCATTACAATGTTTTGGAGTATGTAATTGCATTATCATTAAATCTTCGTAATTTTTGGGGGGAGGTTTGGATCTTTTCTCAGACTTTGTATTTTGTTTAGTCTTATTTGTGCATGCCTTATGTCAAATAAGATTTATTTATATACGATGACATGATATATGATATATGAATATGATGATTTGCTTTGCCCTTTCAACAAAAAATAAAAAATAAAAAATAGTTTTCTACATGGTGTACTAGTAACTTTGGTTGGTCATTTTGTTTACATATTTAATATATTTCATAAATCATGATTTAAATTAGAATTCTCCCCCCTATATTCTTATCATGTACCTTCTTTAATAGTATTGTGTTAATTTGGGTAAACTACGTAAATATATGTTTTAAAGGATATAATTATAGTTCTATATGTTGTAATAAACAGTTTCATAAACTATCTTAGAGAGTTTATTGAAATAACAAAAAATAGTTTATGAATATAATCATAGAGCATGAGTAAGACATAATTATATTTAGGGTATATAAAACAAAGAATCAATAATATTGTAATGCATACATGATATTCTTATTGGAAACAGATTGATGGATAACTGTGTCACACATTTTTCAATCTTAGTCGTCTAATTTAAATAAAAGGCACAAAATCGTTTAACATTGACTTTGTTATTGTGTAATTTGAATTGTCTGATCATAAATTAACAACCAAGATTGTTTACCGTGTGTATGTGCAATTTTCTTAGAGTAGGGAATCCAAATCCCTTCTTGCTTAGGTTAAAGGAAGCATAAAACCAAGAAAATCTACTTTGACAGGTTAATGCAACAAATCACAATAGCAAATCTCACATTACATAACATCTTGGCATAAATCTAAAAGGAAATTTACTTTAGTAAGTTAGATTCTAAAGTGAATTATTGATATTATTCATGTTACACTCTAAAACGAATTATTCATTTTAGAGGAGCCGAAACCTTCTAGGCTCTAGTGGAACCATAAGACAAATAACTAGCACCGTAACGCCTTAACAATTGAAGTAGTGGTACATTGGAGTACACTTGGTTCTGGCTCAAAACATAGTGATAAATGATAGGCTAAATTACAAGTATGATACTTAATTTATTTTGTGGTTTTACTTTACTCTCATAACTATATCTATCTGTTTTGGTCTCATAACTTTATTTCCTTTAGTGGACTATGTCACACATTTTTTTCAATTTTTTGCAAATTTATGTTAACTTTGCCTATGTAGCATTAATTATGGCTGACTATGATTACTGCAAATATCATTTTTTCCTTTTTTTCTTCAAATTAAAGTTCATATTCTAATGTTCATCTTCTTCTTCCTCCTCTTAATTCTCCATTTTATTCTCATTTATTTGCACTCTGCTAACTTTGATAAAGCTGTTGTGATCTCCTTACCCTGTTTTTTTCATGAAGATTTGTTGAGTGTTGACTAAGTGTTTACTTCAAATGAAAATAGAAGTAAAATTGATAATGCACGCAATTGGCATGCTATAACAACATGCAGAAACATACTTGTTAGGGACAATAATAGAAAAAAATAGCTATGGAATCAAAATGAAACCAAAAAATAAATTAAGGATTAAACATGTACGTAATTTAGCCTAAACATGTAAAAGACTTGGAAGGAGTGATTTTTTTAATGTGATAAACAAAATCTGGATTTTTTTTTTGAAGAAGGTGAACTAATCCACATAAATTGACAAAATATGAATTATAGTTTTTTTATTTATAAATGCCTCAGCCCCATCCATGAAGTCCAAAACATGCTTGTCAAAAAATAGAAGTCCAAAACATACCGTTTATCACCCTGCATCCAATTTTAATCTTCAATATTCATAGAATCCCCAATTACTATTTTAAATATTAGCATCATGTAGCAAGAACCAATTGGAATTGTCTAATTAAATGTTAGCACCCAGACAACATAATTTGTCTGAAAGTGTACTTTTGATACAAATTTGCGTTTTTTTTTGCTTAAATGCATTTTTAACCCTTTAACTTTTAAAAAGTTGCGATTATGGCTCCCTAACAAAAAAAATAACAATTTTACCCTCTAATTTTACAAAACGTTGCAAAACTGCTTAGAAGACGTCACATGTCCCAAAACAAGGGGTCAAAATCACAAGTTTTTGTAACGATAAGGGGACAAAAGAACGTATTTCCCTAAAGATAGAGGGCTAAAAAAACATATTTTCCTATTGATATAGGGTCAAAAGAACATATTTCCCTAAAGATAGAGGGTAAAATTGTTATTTTTTTGTTATGGAACCAAAATCGCAATTTTTTTAAAAGTTAATGGGTCAAAAATGCATTTAAACATTCTTTTAATGATGATAACTCATGTTAGGGTTAAAAAGTTTTTCCCAAAAAAAAAAGGCATGTAATATTGTGGTGGGCCTTATCTTAGAAGACAGTACGATGAAAAACCCATTTCAATCTCATGTCGGCGGATGGGGTAGAAAATTGATTTTTTTCCCATTCCTTTTACTCATTCTCACCTCAAACTTCCTAAAATAACCTCAACTTGAGTTAACTCACGTTCGATAGCATCAACATGTGTTAAGTCACGTTGAGTTAACTCACGTTAACCCCCAACACGAGTTAACTCAAGTTGAGCCAACATGAGTTAACTTTAGTTGGTTTTAGGTAAGCTAACAAACCATCAATTCTTGACAGCGATGTTGTTTTTTTAAGCCCCTAAACATGCATTTTGTAGAATATGTTATGTTCATTTATTTATTCAGAATACCTTATGTTCATTTTTTAAAAAACATTCGCTACATTTTCTAAAAACATTCATTTGCTAAATTTTTAAAAAGCTTGATCCAAAATAAATCATAACTTAAAAATACACAAGTACACGTCAAAATTTATTTAAATTTATTTAGTTTTAAAAACATTGCCCGATTGATTGAGTAAATGAATGAAAAATAGATTGAATGAATGAAAATGAATAAGACTAGCAAATTTTTACACTAAGTATAAGACACTTCAATGACAATATTTTCGGCAAACTTCCATGAATTTAATATAAACCCAACATGATGATGATACAACATCCTTAGGGAGAATGTAATGTAATGTACCACAACACTTTGTTTATTGCCCGATTTGAACGGAGATGAAATTAAAACTAAATAAATTTTGCGTACTTGTATATTTTTAAGTTATGATTTATTTTGGATCATGTTTTTTAAAAATTTAGCAAATGGATGTTTTTAAAAAATGTAGCGAATGTTTTTAAAAAAATGATCATAAGGTATTGTGAATGAATATGAACATAACATGTTCTACAAAATGCACGTTTAGAGGCTTAAAAAAATATCTCTGTCAAGAATTTATGGTTTGTAGCTTACCTAAAACCAACTCAAGTTAACTCATGTTGGGGGTCAACGTGAGTTAACTCAAGTTGAGCCTATATGAGTTAACTTGAGTTGGCTCAACGTGACTTAACTCACGTTGATGCTATCGAACGTGAGTTAACTCACGTTGAGGTTATTTTAGGAAGTTTGAGGTGGGAATGAGCAAAAATGAATGAAAAAAAAAACAATTTTTCGAAGGGGTAAGACAATTGTTATTCAGGCACCTAGGAAAAGCCAAACGATAATTAACTCTTGTCCAACACAATTTGTAAATCGGATGAATTGATTTAAAAAGTCTCGGCTAATCTAAAAAATGTCAAACAATAGTTAATTGTTGTTCAGTGAATGCCTGAAAGCTATCACTAAATGCCTAAAGAACAATCGTCAAGGGGTAAATGAAGTAGCTCATGCTATAGACTAATATAGCTTCATGTAATCAGAGGAGTGTTGTCATCACATTCCTTTATGCACAGTTTTTAACATACTCTCACTTATCGGTTAAAATTCATACGAGTTCTGCAAAATTACGTTAGTCACTTATAAATTTGATAAATTTGGTGAGACTCATACCTTATTAAAAAGAGTGTTCAAAAGTATGTCAAATAATGTGTTAGCATTATTCATGAAACATCCACAACGATTGGGTATCGGCTAAAGCAACCCTGCCATAACTGATTAACCGTTGCAAATGGCAATACACAACATCTCACTTTTTTTGGGTACAAATGAGCCCTTTTTCAAAGATTTTAATTTCATGTTTCTTGATAAAAAAAAAAAAAAACAGTTCATGTTGGCGGTTCTTTGTTGATATAAGATAAAAACACAATTATGTTTATCGGATAAATTAATAAATATGTGCCAAAGGTGTAATCCAATGGCATTACTTACGACATTGATGAATTATTATGGAGAATCAGAGTTCATGTGGTTGACAATTACCTCTTTCTCCTAATAAATTAGACATTGACATTTGTCCATCGAACTTGAGATTTTAAAGAAGAGCACACTTGAAGTCGAAGGTCGCAAATCAACACCAACTAAATTAAGATGGTAATTTCAATAGTGCATTTGAAATTAAGTGAATAGTGTCAATGTTGTATTTGACAAAATAATAAATTGGATTAACATTTTGCAATTCGATAAAAAAACGAACGTATTAACATTTTACAATTTAATAGATCATTTTTTGATACAATAAAATAGATTGTTTCAGAATATTGACAATGTGTGGTGCTAAGGTAATATAGTCTACAATTTCACATACCAAATTTAATAGCATAACGTAGTTGGTAGGAATACTACAATATTTAAGGGATGAAGTTTGAATTTCAGATTTTCTATTTATTCACTTTAATGAGAGGATTTCTATCATTATTCTTGAATAAATTCCCTATAGTCACATATTTCGCATTTCGTGTTGGTATGCGATATGGATACGAGTTCGTACGCGACATGAGAAGAATTCGATATGTATAAGGGTACAGAGCTTCGGTACACGTCGGTTAGTAGTACTAATACTACCTAATTAAGTATACTAAGATATATATGTTAATATTGCAAAAAAGTAGAAGTATTGTACTAGCAAACTACAACAAACTAAAACCCACTTTCCAAAATATTTTTTTATATTCACTTTTTTCATTTTTATTGGTGTTATTTTGCAAGAGGCATTCTCTTTCTCCAAGTTTCAAAGAGATTTTCCTACAATTTTTTTTTGCTCCACTAGGTTTTTTTTATCTCCTACTCAACCTCTTCTTCATCTTTCCTTTCCTTGATCTTCATCAACTTGTCTCAGTTCGTCCGGTTCGTTAGTTTTCATGAATTACATGAAAATATGTGCGAACCAACTAGTAAAAGTATCAGAAACCTGTATGTACGTACAAATTCGCGATTCACAACATGTGAAGAGAATTATGTGACTATGCTATAAATTAACACAGATATTCTGCCAATGAAGCAGTTGAAGTCTAGTGTTGGGGTTGTGACATTTGTAGTATTGAATATATTATTGAGAGAATTGAAATTAGGAGTTAGATATAGTTAGTGATTTGTTAAACCAAGTATAATATCTAGGGGTGGCAAAATGGATGGATTGGATGGATATGGATTTGGATCCTAATGGATGGATCAAAAGAAATCCATTAATCCATTACAATCCACTAATTTTTTTGTTGAAAAAAAACCATCTGATCCATCCATTAAGTATATTGACCATCCAATCCATCCATTACTAGATTTTAACGGATGGATTGTCCATCCGATCCATCAAATAAAATGTGTTATTTATTTAATTTGTATTTCATAAATATTTAGTTAATTAATTGGTGCCAAAAGTAAAAATATTCAACCTATTTACTCATGTCTAAGCCCAAAATATATTTTATTATCAAGCCCAAACTTGATTTTTGTCTCAGCCCAAACAAAATTAAATATATAATAATAGGCGGTGGTTGGCCGGCGTTGACCACGGTTGACCGGCGTTGGCCACGGTGGTGCTCCGGCGAACCCCGGCGGTTGACCGGAGCTCCGGCAAGATTGCGGCGGGCGATGGTTCACGACGGACCTTCGGCGTTGACCTGTGGTTCTCCGGCGTTCACCACCGTCAATGTTAAAATAATATTAAATATTAATAATATATTAAATAAACAATATTTTAATATTAAAAAAATTAACTTTTTTTTTCAGTTTTTTTTTTCAATTGTTTTAGTTTTTTTATAATTTTATTATTTAAAATGATCCAATGGATTTGTTTTTCAAAAAAAAATAATCCAATGGACTTTTACAATAAGGTGGATGGATCAAATCCATCCATTGTTCTAAATGGTTGGATCCAAAACCAATCCATTAACAAAAAATTTGTTTGGTGGATGGATTGGATGAATTTTATGGTGGATGGATTGGATGGATATGGATTTGGTGGACCAAGTTGCCACCCCTAATAATATCTCTTACATTAGGTTCAAATTCAATGAAGCGAGTCATAAGGCTCGAGATACGGGTCAAGTCAAATAGTAACAGATGGTGCCATTCAATTTCTTGGAGTTTAAGCATTCATACCTTTCACAGAGTTCAATAGCAAGTACTCCTGCATACACACTCTTTCTCTCTGTCACCTTTTTTTTTCTTTCCCTCTTTCACCACCCACTTTGACACTATATTCTTTTCCTTTAATTCAATTCCTGTGATGAAGTAAAATATTAAATTACTGCTGTGTCGGTCTCACATGATTTCAAGTTAGAATGGTTCTAGATTTTGTATTTTCAATAAATTGAAGGGAGAGCTTTCATACTATGTTGAAGTGTGTGCTGCAAAGAAAAATTTTGTCACTTCACACTCAAGGAAAACCCGATTTTAATTTCTGGTGGAAACATTTTTTTGTCAAATTTTATTTACCTCCTGGTCGAATTCCGGATTACTAAGATCCCTCGTTTATAAAAACCGGAGGGTTAGCACAAAAGAAAATAGTTAAGAAGTTAATTGTACCTTAGTCGTTTACCAGTGTTTAGTATGACTCATATTCACTTATAAGTGGTACATCGTTATGAACGTAACATTGTGGAGAGAAAATTTTAACACGGTAATGTATGGAGTGCGTTTGCTCCCGCGGTACGATTCATGGGTGTATGTGTAAATTGAATTGTAATAATACTGAATCATACTCTTACGAATTGCATGATAAAAAAAATCATAACACATTTATGAAGATGTAGATATGATTGACCGAACTCTGTGATCAATATTTCATACTTTTATGAGTTTATTTATCTATTTTCTTTATACCTAGATTTTCCGTTCTAATGACCACAAATTATGATGCCAAATTAACTAGTGTTAATGAAATCAAAATTGTGACATATTGTTATATGTCAAATGATTTTCTATAACATCCAAGCTTGGGTGAGATGTCTCAAATCATAACACATTTATGAATACTGAATCATACTCTTACGAATTGCATGATAAAAAAAATCATAACACATTTATGAAGATGTAGATATGATTGACCGAACTCTGTGATCAGTATTTCATACTTTTATGAGTTTATTTATCTATTTTCTTTATACCTAGATTTTCCGTTCTAATGACCACAAATTATGATGCCAAATTAACTAGTGTTAATGAAATCAAAATTGTGACATATTGTTATATGTCAAATGATTTTCTATAACATCCAAGCTTGGGTGAGATGTCTCAAATCGGCATTTCTCTATCTATCTCCAATTCTATATATATCCGTCACATAACAAAAGTCATTTTCTGCTAAATATTAGCAACTTATCTTGAAAGGTGTCCAACCCCCATTGTACTAATCGGTATATAATATTAGGAGTCCTTTTCAGCTTGCTTGAATTACAATTTGTAAGCAATTTCATGTTTATGAATAAACATGTTTTGTGTCTGAATAGATCTAGTTACATTTAATCACTTTAATTTTCTTGAAGTATTATCGGTGTCTACTTATTACTACTTCATATGTCTACATTGATTGATGTTATTGTTACTAGAAGCATAGTATCCCTATGATATATTTCCTTTGAGAAAAAGGTAAAAAAAACCAGAGCTAGATAACTTGAGGGAAAATAATTCTCAGGAGAAGGTATAATAACATATTTGATTATATATCTGTGAAAATGATATACAAATGCTCTATTTATAGAAAGCTTATATTGAACCATTGTGAAGCTACCTAATAGTTGTAACTAACTAATTCAACCTCTATCAAACTAACTAAAGTTAAATGTATCCTAGAATATATATATATATATATATATATATATAAATTAAAATAGGACTTCTAATTTTATTGACTACATGTTCTCAATAAGAAGCAAGAACCACATGCATACGCCAATGGAATTACAAAGTTGATTTAAAAAGTCAAACACATTTAAGAACTCACACGTGAGCAAGTAGACCTACGTTTGTCGTACAACATAAATATATAACCATTATTCTTGAAATCCTCGAAAACAAAGAGAGGTTCAATTCAATCACTAGCATTGAACATATTTCTTCTTTTATACAATGTGACATTATTTTCTATATATTACTTTCAAATCAAAATATATAGCTGGAGTGTTGATTTGTCCTTTACAACCTTGCCTTTTAAGCACACCAAACCAAATTTTGTAACCATATTTTCTATCTTCAATTCCCTTTTGGACTCTCCATCACTTCTCTATCTATTCTTTCCATAAATTAACTCCTATACATGTTTCAGATAGCATGCTTGAATGTCCAGAGAAAGGTAAGAAAACTCTTTCAAAGTATATTCCCTATGACAAAATCTGTAATTAGTATTTCTACTAATTAATATATGGTAACCAAAGTTTTCAAAAGCATACTTTTTGTACTCTTAAAATAATTTTGCATAAATTTGTTAATTACTAAATTTCATATATGCTTTAATATCTATAGGGGGAGATTTTTTGATGAGATAGGAAAGAAGAGGGAGGGTGATGATTCTTTTCAAAAGGGAAGAATGTTAGGTCCTTCTGGAACACTAAATACCACTACTCCTTGTGCTGCATGTAAGCTTTTGAGACGAAGGTGTGCCCAAGAATGCCCTTTTTCTCCATATTTCTCTCCTCATGAGCCTCAGAAGTTTGCTTCTGTCCACAAAGTCTTTGGTGCCAGCAACGTCTCAAAGTTGCTATTGGTATATACACATATAAAACCTTAGTTCATTATTACAAATATTTCACTCTTTAGTGATGACTGATTTTATAGCTGTTAATTTTATTCTAAGTCGGTCGCTGTACATTAGCATAATTAAGTGGTTTGGTTACTTTTACAAATCGATAACAAAAATTTTAGGGCTGATTTAGAGATCGATTTGTTGGCCAATTATTTAGGACTTTTACAAATTGATGATCTCTAAATTGATTAAAAAAAGGCAGCCTGATGCACTAAAACTTCTGCATACGCATGGTCCGGGAAGGGTCATAGTTGCTAAATGGATTACTAAATAATGTGGGTTTTTAATATGAACCTTTTAAAAAATATTCTAATTAGTGGACCTTTGAGTTTAGCTTGGTATATCAAGTTAATATTTTTTTGTTACTACTATTTATAAAACTTAATCCTCTCAAAAAAAATTATAAAACCTAATACCATATGATCAGTTCATGAGGTCCACAATTATATCAGGACGATATTAGAGAATAGAGCCCCTCTAAATAACAAATTATTTATATATATCTAAACCTTATGTGCATTCTACTTGAATACAAAGCAATGGTGATTAATTTTTATATGCATGAAAAAAAGTAACATTTGTAGTATGGTTATGTGTTTAATTAGGAGGTACCAGAGAATCAAAGAGCAGATGCAGCAAATAGTTTAGTTTATGAAGCAAATGTAAGACTAAGAGATCCAGTTTATGGATGCATGGGTGCAATTTCATCTTTGCAACAACAAGTTCAATCATTACTAGGTGAACTTAATGCTATAAGGGAAGAAATACATAAATACAAACTCATGGAAGCTAACATGCTTCCTTCTTCAGAGGATGTATCAATTGCTACTCTTCCACCTTCAACATCACTACCAAAGCTTCCTTCTTCCATTTACACACAACAGACAAATCCTACCAATTATAGCTCAATTTCAAGTGATCATATTTCCTATTTTGATTAAATTTGCAAACAAAATAACGATATTATTATATTTTTTTTGTTAATGATTTTAAAAAAAGACTATTTAATAGTCATGGCATGTATACTTGGTTTTTGTTTATTTTTGTACTATTGATGCCCAAAATTTTCCCGAAGATATATGATTGGAAAGTTATTGTTAATTGTTAGTTTCTTTCTTCTATAATTACTTTTATGATGAAATGCCACTTTTTCTCATATTTGAAAATGGAAATTGTTCCTTCATCTTGACTTTATCATGTGATTTACTAAAGAAGGAAATAGAAAGGAACCACTCTTTTCATGATTGCTTAGAAAGATAGGTTTATTGGTGTCAACATAACATCATTCTCTGTCTTTTGATAATAAAGTTGAGCAAGACTTTTCACTATCTATATCATTTAGATTGAGATATTTTCGAGTTCTAGAATTTATTGTCAGTGGATGTGGGAGAGTCTAGAGGGGATTTATTTTAATCCAATATTAAATCTATTCTTAAAGCATGCAGGCATACTTGGATCTCACTCAACTCTTATTTGCAATTGCCAACATGATATATAAAGGCCAATATGTGCATTGATTATCTTTACATTTTCATCAAATCAATATCTATCACAAAGTCAATTGAAAATAATAAAGCTTACATATCAATTTTTTCAATGATGCCTGCATCTGCCATGTACAAATGTGAACACAATCATGCATAAGTTCATTATGTCTTGGACAAGATGCCAACAATTGAAAATAATTTCTGAAATGGGGAAAACGATTTGTAAATCATATCATGATTCATGACAATAAATAGCTTAAGTTAAGCATAGATAAAAATAAACAGAATATATATATATATATATATATATATATATATATATATATATACACACACACACACACTTGCAATATCATGCTAAAAAACACTCTTTGTCACAACATCCTCGTATTTCTGTCTATTTTTAACTGATCCAGTATGTATTTATCATTCAAAACAACGAACAATATTCCTTTCATTATGCAGAGACGTTTTGATATATTTAAGGTGTAGAAATAAAATGATGCGAGTAATTTATATTAACAGGTAACTTAATATACCAAAGAAAAATATAAAACAATACTCACGTACATCATAACTGAAGTACATCATAACAATTTTAAAACAAACTAATCATTTTTAGAATTTTCTATCTGTTTGTTATAGATTTTTAAAAGAAATGAGAATTTGAAGGAAAAAAAAATCTAAAATCTACTTAAAATTAGAAGCTGTTTTGAGTAGTTTCTACATAATATCATAATTATTAATATTAAAACCATTTTTCATAATCAATAATAAAAGGGCCCTTAATAAAGATGTAATGTGAGTTGGTATAAGAATGACTCTCAGAAGAAATTGAACCGCGGTAACTCAACCCATACAGATACTACTTAACCAATTGAGTCAATCACTTTTTTTAAAAATTTGATGCTCTTACACTCAAGTTCTTTGTTTTTTTAAAAAATAAATTTTGAAAAAGCTGCTAAAAATAGCTTTTCATTTTGAGGCTAAAAATGTTTTTTTTTAACAAAAAAGAATTTTTTAAAAATTTAAAACAAACACTACAAAAATAAAATAAAAATCCCAAACAAACGGGTCCATAATAGAACAAACATAATTGAAATATTCCCTAATTTTTTGGCTAATTTAGGACTACCATGGACACATGTGAGTTTCTGAAAGACTCTGCTGCAAAAAGTGAAAAAAAAAACACGAATCAATGCTATGGACCAGTTACTGTGAGACACGTGGCAGCTTGAGGAGTAAATAAATGGACAAAACTTACTCATATGGTTCTTAACTAAAAATACAAAAAGCATAGTGAATTTAGTTAAGAACCATACGAAAAGCACCTAAGAAACTGTACCTAAGTTTTTTCCTAATCTAAATTCTTATTTTTTTTAATGACACCAATAACAATCTTTATTATAGAATTTTTTTTTTTCCTAATCTAAATTCTTATTTTTTAGAATTTGAAAGAATCATACGGCGTTGTTGTATTTGAAAGCATTGTTTCTTTATTAAGCAAATTTTCTCATTCAAGGAAGTACAGGACTAGTTACATTACTCATCAATAGTTAGATTCATTGTTTATTTTCATATGCTTCAATGGTAGAACTGTTTGCCAATAGTTCGATTCATGATTTTACCGAGCTTTATTCCTTACTTGTTAAACACTTCAACTTGTAACTAAGTGATTAGCCTCTGTGCCTTCAGGACGAATTCAGTTCAAACTTCTGAAAACAGCTTATGAGTTATGACAATTTCGTAAGTTCTTCAATATAGCTTATAAAAACAACTTATATCGTATACAAAATCAATTTAACGCTATTTTATCTTTTGCTATAAAAATAACTTATGCAAGCTTATACATAAGTGCTTGTGCTGTAAGTTGATGATCCAAACAGTCCCTTAATGCTTGTAATGGTTAAGATTATTGTGTTTCTTGTTCTTGTCAAATTCTGCATAATTAGAAAAATTAAATGATTATCATGAACTTCTAAATTGATGATGTGTTTATTCATGTGAATGTTAATGTGTTGGTTGGTTAATAATGTCTAAAGATATTTGATGATTTCGGCACTTTAATTTTCTTGTTTATGACGCATAAAAAGTTTAGTTCTGAAATAAGAAAAACAACATAAGTTATCTTTTCCTTCTCCTGTTGTGATGTTTTATTTGTCTTTTGCTTCCTGGTAGTTTAAAATGAGGACAATAAACTTGTATTTGACAGAGCTCTCAAACGTCTCGAGGAGGATGACGATGCAATGGCCGCAATTGCAATTTCAGTCTCCAAAGTTACTCAGGTGACTCTTTAGTACTTATTAGATTGTTGTTGTGGGGGTTGATGTTTGTTCTCTTGCAAGCTGAACAATTGTTTTGTTCAATGTGCAGACACCAGAAGTGCTTAAGTTGTCTAAATAAATCAGAGATAAGTTGAAAGGAACTGATAAATACGGTATGATTCTTACTTAAATTAGTTGCAAAATTAAAATAAAGTAGTTAAAAACAAGTTAGTTGTTTGTTCGCTATTTTAATGGAGTTAGTTAGTTTTGATTGATTACTTGTATTGCAAGTAAGCCAAATAAGTAGTTGTATATAAGCTTGTAATCTTAGATTTTCATTACTAATGAGAACATAGTTTACAATCACATTGATCTCTCTTTCTTCTCTCTTAATTTCTCCTAATTCTCTCCCAATCTTGATTGCTTGTGAATGAAATAGTCTCTGCGGCACTAACAACTTTCAATTTTCAATACTATTTAAACTTTGTTTCTAGGCTTTTAGTATATAACTGTATAGATGAGAAAAGAATATAATTATAAATGAGGTGATTCATGATTTGGAGCTATTAATGGTATCTTTTTTTTTACTGTTGTGAACCCATAAATATTCTTGTCTCAAGTGTAGCTTTTGCATTAAGGGCTTAGCAATTATGCAGCTCTTCAGAGGCCTTGTTAAAGAGGGATACTTGCCCTTTCCATCAAACTCTTGGGAACTTAATTATTCTGAGGCACACCTTGCGTTGTGCTTTTGTACATCAACATATTTCATTTTGCTTATTATAAAAGAATTAGACTGCTATGTTTTTAATTTCTCTCTATTAATAAAGCTACATGACCTTATAAGTTGCCTTTTCTATCTATTGTGAATGTCTCACCAGTTATTTATGGGACTTATCCATCTCCGTTTTGAGAGTGTTTGGAAGAGTGGCAGTTTGAATACCCTTCTTTGCGGTGACGACGATGATGATTTATTTATAACGATGAATTCATGTTTTGGTGAACATTAATATTGACTAAAGAGAAAAGAGATATTTGGTGAGCAATAATATTGAAAAATTACGAGGAACATGCATGCATAACAGAAACAAACAAACTCCATGGTCTCCATCAAGACTTGGACTACAAGTCAATAGCAGCCACTGCAGTGTTAGGCTGCTTGTTGTTATCCGGCAAGTGTTAGATTAATCAACTAATGAAAATGTGATAATAGTTGAAATGTCTACGTGAATGATTGGGTGGTTGTTTGAATCTGGGTGTTTGAATCAGGCTCCAACGTTAAGTGCATCTAGGACATGAGCCAACTGCACTCGGAGGTATTAAGGTAATTTTAAGGTGTGGGAAGAGCAATTTTTTAAGTTTAAAGAACAATTTTCAATGAATTAAATTCAGTAGTTAACATATGACTAGTGTCTATTTGAGTCGACAATATTATTAGTGTAGGTCATATATGGTTTAACTTTAGCGTCGTTCTAGTATTGACGCTATACCAACTAGCGTTGAGTCTTGGAGCATTGGCCACAATGCCAACGCTGGATTTACATTAATTTAAGATTAGTGTCAGGTGTTTTGTTGTTAGCGTTGGCTTTTAGCTTACGCTAAAAGCAAAGCGTGTGATAGTTTTTTGGTTTAAGTGTATTTTTGACCCTCTAAGTTTTAAAATGTTGTGATTTTGGTCCTCTACTAAAAAATGAAAAATTTGACCCCCTATGAATTAGCCCCTTTGCAATATTAGTCCTTTTGGCCAATTTTGACCCAGTCAACGCCTCTGTGGCACCAAGTAGGATGCCACATGTGTAATTGTTAAATTAAAAAAAACAAATTGCCACATAATCATTTACTAAATTAAATAAATTAAAAGAATAAATAAAATTTGATTCCCAATTTTTATTTGCATTAGTTACTACATGCATTCACTACAATGGCTTCAACCTGCATCAACAACAACATCGGAATGTCACCTGAAACATTCTTCCCATCGGGAGATCCTGAACCTGACTTCTAGTTCCGTCTTCAAGATCCTGTCACCATGCTCCCCGCCGATCAACTCTTCTCCGACGGTAAACTTGTTCCTCTCCACTTTAAAACATCCTCTACCTCCTCCACCACCACTTCCCCCGAAAAAAATCACCACCTCCATAACCACCTTCTTCGAACAACAAATCATTAATCAAACACCTTCTTAATCGGAGCCTGTAAAACATCGTCTTCAAAATACGGTTCTCTGAATCTTCCATTGTCGAAAGACACTGAAAATGAATCACTCTCGATCTCATCTCGTTTAAATCCTTATTATAACTAAATTATCAAGTTGAGATTAAAACAATCCTCGTTGAGACGAACTTATAAATTTTATTACTTCAATGCATTTTTAGTACACTTACTAAAAGTTTATCAAATTTTTGGCGCCGTTACCGAGGATTGTTGATTTATTTTGACAAGGACAATTTATTTTAGTTAGGATTTATTCTATTTTGTTTAATTTTATTTTATTTTCTGTCATAAAAAAAATATTGTGTTTTTTTAAGTCTTTATCCTAAAAACAAAGGAGAAATTACTCTCCGTTGAAATGTTGACTCATTTGCATAAAAAGCAAGTATTTATACAACTTTCAAGGCTAAAAGGGTAACGTAACATAAAGTAAAGCTAATATTTAAAATAAGATAATTTAATTCCTAGAACAAATCTTTCTTCCATTTTCCATACCACAATTTCTAGGTATTGTTATAGGCTGCCGAGTATTAGTTTTAGGCTGAAAACTTGGGTATCCCATCAATAAAAGGTGAGTAACACAATCCATATTGAGTTGACACCAATTAAAGTTATTTGTTTGTTTTCTATTATTTTTAATGTTATATAAATACATTGTTTTGATTGGTCTAACTCAACATGGGTAGTATTACCCACCTTTTATTAATGGGTAAACGATAATTTCCCTAGTTTTATTAAGAACCGGGTGCTATACTGCCATTGCCTATTGGTTTGGTCATAGTCATAAAGTTAATATATTTTATTCTCATACATATTAGATTATTATACAGTTTGTAGCAATCATTAAGGACCGTGTGGTTGGTGGATTTATAGTCACAACTGTCATCACCAACTAGTTTTAGTTAAATAATGTATACATGTTCTACATACATACACATCAATATAACATGGTCTTATAACCCTTGTTTCCAATATTTTTTACCAACATTTGTCTTTTCTTCAACTAGCTACATTAAAAACTGGCCTCTAGTTATTATGTATTCTAACTTATAAATTGCACAATTGGGCAACATCTCAACACTTGACTTTGATATATTGATGTGTACTATTCTATTCTATTCTATAAAACTAATCTCTATCTTTATTTGAGCTTTTAGTTCATTTCTCATCACCAAACAAGTTGTCTTATGTACAATTTCTCTCTTTTCATATGCATATATCTATATGATATATCTCTAGCTGTTGCTTTCTGCCACTGAATTTGAAGCTTTGTTTTTAGTCATCAATATCAACAAGCATGAATCTAAGTTTTCATAGTTTCTTCTTCCTTTTGTTCTTTACAATTTTTTTCTTTTCCACCTTAGCTTTTGGAGCCACTCTTTCCAAAGATGAAGGTATATGTTAATAGCTTACCTTATTTTTCTTACTCACAAAATCATTAGTATTATATACATATTACTTGAAACTATTTTTTTTTCTGGTTTTATAGTGGAAGCTCTTAAAGATATAGCTAAGACACTTGGAAAGAAAGATTGGGATTTCAGTGTAGATCCATGTAGTGGAGAAAGTAATTGGACATCTTCTGTTCAAGTGAAAGGGAGTGAAAATGCTGTCACATGCAATTGTACCTTTGTCAATGCCACTGTTTGTCATGTCACTAACATGTATATCTCTTACCCTTCTCTGTTTTAATAGATGTATACTAAAAAAATTGTTCAATTACCCATACAAATTAGAGATAAATAAAATGAAATTAGTTTTTTTTAATGTTGATGAGTGCCTTTGGGGCCTTGGTTAAAGTATTAAAATTAGTAAGTTAGCATAAAAAAGTGGTGTAATTATTGCTTAGATAAAAATAAAAACTTATATTTTCAAGACAAAATTTCTATTAATGGATTTCTTAATCAATGTCCTTTGAACACCAGTTAACAAAACTTTTTTTATAGCGCGTCTAATAGTTGATGATGAAATAAAAAATTGAATACTTAAAATTGTTTAGATAAGATGACATGAGTTTCTTTTAATTTAATCAATGTAATGGTTTCAAACTCTTCCACTCGAAATATATCAAATTATTATTTTTAAAAAGAAAAACTCTTTTTAGTTTTCAACTTTTCATTTCTGACTAAAGTTTTCAACTTTTCATGATGTTGAAAAAAATTGTAAACTCATTTGTGTTTAAGAGAAATATACTGTAAGATCTTCTTGAATTTTTTTTAACAATTACATATATATTAGTTTCTGAAAATATAATACTTAAAATACGAAATCATAAAGAGAAAACTCTAGTCCTTATTATATTCATATATATCCTAATAGTCAATGTTCATTTTCAGAAACTATTTTATAGACTGTTCGATGATGTATTGTTACATTTATTTTATATATCCACATGTTGGTTTTGTCAACTTTAAACGGCTGGTTCCATGCTGTAACACTGTTTTATGAAAACGTAGCATATCTGTTTATTTTATTTTATTTTATTTTTTGGTACAATTTTTTTTTGTCAAGTAGCCTAGTGACTAGTGCTCACACATTTTAAATGTGGAGAAAGTGAGGTAGTCTGAGGTTTGAATCTCAGCCCTTGCATATAATATGTAATATCTCTACCAACTGAGCTAAGCTCACAGGATGTTTTTGGTACAAATTTATTTTATCTTTTTTATTTTGCCTTTATGCACGTAATGATATTTAAACTTTTTTGTATTTTTCGCACCTTACTTTTGTTGGGTGGTATTGCTCGGTCTATCTATCCTCCCACTTGACATTCAGCACACAAGTGGGATGACAATATAAATATTAGACAGGGAAAGGCATCCATTAAAATATCTGTAACAAAGAGTACAAATTGGCTTTATAGATTGAGAAATAACGTATGATTGTGGTCACACACACTGTTAAATGTTAATCACATACCTATTCACCAAAAAATAGTAACCACCTACCTCTCACACCTTCATAAATTTAATGATTTTTATTTTGAAACTCGTATAAGACCTTTGGCAACCAAATGATGATAATATCTCTGCAACTTCGACCCTTTGAACCGGTTACAAGAGGGATTTAGATTCCTTCCATTGAAAATCCTCTCAAATTTTAAGAATTCTTACAAGAGTAATTATTCATACAACTAATTAAGCATAATTTTCCGGGGTTATCAGCCTTTCGATGTGGTTGACTCCACTACAATTAAGTTATATTGGTGTAATTATCGAAGAGCTTGTATGGTAAGTACTTCCATCAATCATGCCATGGACTTTTTTAAAATAAAAATATGTTATAATTTGTATTGCAGACTTGTCATGATACATAATTAGATGAAAGTTTCACCAATAGATTGTTTAACAGAATGTTTTTCTTGACACAAGTTTAATAAAATGTTTCACTGATAAATTCCAATTAAATACTTCATTTAGCTTAACACTATTATTTAATTTTTTTTAACTATTCCCATTGTTGAATGAATGTGTAGACTTTTGAAACAACAAAATCTCCCGGGCACTCTCCCAAAGGAATTGGTTAGGTTGCCTTATCTTCAAGAAATGTATGTTTCATTTATCCAATTACCTGTAAATATTTATGTTTTTTTACTAGATATGTCTATGTATATTAATTTGTAAATTTATTTTTTTTGGTGTACTAATTTGTAAATGCATGATATTAATATACTAATGTATATTACTCTCTCCCTATTACAGTGACCTTACCCGCAATTACTTGAATGGTACAATTCCTAATGAATGGGGCACCATGAATCTCGTTAACATGTATACTTTCTTTTTGTTATTTCATTTTATTTTACATTCTTTATGAGATGAGATTTTATAATTTTTTTCTTATAGTAACTTCATGCAATTAAGAAGCTAATGACAAAATGTTTCTAAATCATTACAGCTCTCTCATTGGAAATCGATTAACCGGCACAATACCAATAGCTATAACAAACATATCCTCTCTACAAAGTTTGTGAGTTTCTCATTATCTACCTTAGTAAATAAATTTTTTCTATTTATGTTTGTAACTAAATTATGTAGGCATTTTATAAAGTGTTTGTACTACAGAGCTTTAACATGAAATTTATAGGGTGTTGGAGTCCAATCAATTATCTGGAAATCTTCCTCCTGAGCTTGGGAATCTAACCCAAATTCAAAGAGTGTAAGCATTTTATTTTATTTGCCATTTACATCCAATAAATACTAGTACTAGAAAAAAAAAATCAATTAATTATTTTTTTTAGTGAAATGAAGTATGAAATTTGTCACTAATTCTCTTAGTATGTGTGCGTTTGATTTGCAAAACAATAAATAAATATTTTTATGTTGGAAAGTAAAAAGGGTATGTTGACATTTTTGATTTTTTTTTTATCTGGACAAAAATTTGTCCTATGGTTTAGTGAGGGACAAGAATTCATGTTTTTGTCTAGTCCTTGCTATCTGTTTTGTCAAGTTTCATAACCATTTTCTAAATCAAATAATGTACAAAAAGAATTTGTAAAGTCTAGTCCCATGTTATAACAAATCACACGCACCCTAAATTTATAACGAGAAAATCATAGAGAAATTTCGTTTTCTCAGTCTCCAATTTTGATAATTAATTTAATTTTTTCAAATTTTAATGTTAATATAATTTTTTCTTCAATGATGTCTATATCATCCCAATGGATGTGAAAAACCCATAGTTTGAAATCTAGTTTGATGTCAAGGGATAAGATTCACAATTTTTTGTTAATTATATTTAGGCTAATTTCTTCCAACAATTTCACTGGAGAACTACCTGCTACATTGGCCAAACTCACCACATTGAAGGATATGTAAGATTAATATTTTTATTGAACTGTTGAGTGATGACTAAACCATAGAATATTGGTTTTGAAAATATAGTAACTTTTCTTTGTTTCATACATTTTACTATATACAGTCGAATTCAAGACAATCAATTCTCTGGGAAGATACCTGATTTTATTCAAAGCTGGACAAGTCTCACTAAATTGTACAAACTTTCATTTTCTAGTTTATTTATCTATTTTTGCTAAAAATAATTATTTATCTATTTCAATAGTATTTCTATTGCTTTGAATTTAATTTTATTGAAATTATTGATTGAATTTACTTTGACAGAGTCATTGAAGGGAGTGGACTAAGTGGGCCAATTCCTTCTGGAATTTCAAATTTGGAAAAATTAACTGACTTGTATGTATGATATTTTTTTAATATAGTAAACAATGTTTCAAAATTAACTTTCATTTTAATTGCTTTTACTAATTAGTTGTGAATTTGATGTGATATGCAGGAGAATCAGTGATTTAAGTGGATCTGAATTTTCACCATTTCCACAGCTTAAAGATTTGAAATTGAAAACTTTGTGAGTTGATTGCACTGATTCTTTTAGAAATAGAACAGAAAAAAAAAAATAGCAGCAAAATATGTACTCATAATGCATTGTTATCTATCCTATTGTGTCACAGGATTCTAAGGAATTGCAACATCAATGGGACACTGCCTCTATATCTTGGGACAATGACTAGTCTAAAAAACTTGTAATTCCATATTTTCCACATTTTGTTTGATTGCAATATATGATTAAATTATCTTTTATTATGTTTATATTATTTTTTAACATTTAGTATTTACCTTTGACACTTCCAACTTTGATGGATATAACTTGCTTATGTGGTTTTTAAACTCATTCTTGTATTTTTTTTTTCTTTTCAGAGATCTCAGCTTCAACAAATTGAGTGGACCAATTCCAAGTAACTATGATGCCTTGAGAAAAGTGGATTACATGTAAGAATAGCTCATATCCTACAAGTGCTAATTAAGTCCTTATTCAATACTGTATTAAATTCTATATATTGAATTGTTTATAATTTTTTAATGTAGATATTTAACTGGAAACCTTCTCACTGGACCTGTTCCTGCATGGACACAAAAAGCAGACAACCTGTGAGTTCTCTTTGAAATGCTACTTATATGATTCCTTGGTTGTAACAATATAATTAGCATTATAACTATTTGAGTTTGATTATACAATTATTTGTTACTCTGTTGATATGTTTCTTTGGAATTTCTAAATGTTTCATTAGGTCTCTTTATTTTGGCATATTATATGATTCTGAATTAAATTTTATAACTTTTATATAGAGATATTTCTTACAATAACTTCACTATAAGCCAAGGGAGTCAGACATGTCAAGAAGGAAATGTGTAAGAATACTTGACTTTATGTGTATTTATTTGGAATCTTTCAAAAAAAAAAAAAAAGTGTATTTGTTTGGAAATTAAGAACCTATCTGATTCACAACCATTTTTCATATATCACACAGGAACTTGTTTTCTAGCTCTTCGACCCGCAATGAATCGTAAGTTTGTTGTCATACATTTAACATTATTTTGAGACTTTTCATTTTTCCTTACAATGTGAAAAATCTTGACTTGATTACTAAGGAATCGATTATGCTAACTTATTTTGTCCTCTGTCATTATCTCAGAGGAGTGGTTTCATGTTTGAAAAGATTTCTCTGTCCTAAAAGTAAGTTTCTTTGTAGTCAAGTTCCTATTGATTTCTAAGATTTCATTTGTGCTTCAACATTTTCAAGTAATGTTTCATATCAAAGACATGCAAGGCATTCAAAAATATGATTTTCCTTTATTTTATAGGTTTTTATTTTCAAGCTTTATTTTATGGGTTTGCTAAATCTAATACATGCATAATACTATAGATATTACACAACAATTATATCTTTGTTGATTAAAAATTGCAAGTGGCTATTAATCTTCTTTTTCATACTTATGAAGAAGTGTCAATCTTAAAAGCATATCTTAATCATCTTAAGCCTTGACACAACGTTAAGGTTAATGCCTTATGACTTAGAGGTTATGAGTTTGAATCGTAGAAAAAAGTAACTCTACACGTAACAATAAGACTGGATACAATTATGATCAATCCTTCTTGACCTTGTACTCAAATTTGGATCCCTCTGTCACCGATTGCACACATTCACGCACTCAGCACACTGGTGGCCATTGAATCGAGATCAGAAGGTTTAGACTTTGATTTATATTACTGATGTACTGACAGCGTGCAATCAGTGACTGCAGAGAATCTGAATTCCTCGTACTCTACTTGGTCATAGCGTCGTACACTGGACTAATACTTGTATATTACTTAACACGATTTCCTTCTTTCATCTTCGTTTCCAATAACAAAGAAAATGGATAGTTAGACATCAATAGAATAGAAAATAAATTTTATGGAATATATATTTCATCGTATAATTTCCGTACTTTGCTTAGTATTTAAACAATTTCTCACTTTATGTTGCTCATGCCAGCCTCATATGCTCTTCGTATAAATTGTGGTGGAAAGTCGGTGACAGTAAATGGAAGCACATATGATGATGATTCAGATGCAGCAGCACCAGCTAGATTCCACCAGAGTGGAACAAATTGGGGATTTAGCACCACTGGTAACTTCATGGATAACGACGGTGGCAACTACTATACCTGGTCGAATAAATCTAAGCTTTCTATGGCCAATGCAGAACTATTCATGAATGCACGAGTTTCTCCCACATCTTTGACTTATTACGGATTTTGCATGGGAAATGGAAACTACACAGTAAATCTACATTTTGCAGAAATCATGTTTACTAACGATCAAACATTTAACAGCCTAGGAAGACGTGTATTCAATATCTATATTCAGGTACATGGCTAACACTTATTCATATTGATGTCATTTTTTATCTATCCATTCTAATTAAGGTCAGCGGATCCTGACTCTATATGTACATATATTTAGGCTTGTAATCATTATGATGTATTAACATTTGAGTTGAAATGTCACAGGGAAAGCTAGTAAAAAAGGATTTTGATATAGCAAAAGAAGCAGGAGGAGTTGAAAAGGCAGTCACAAAACCATTCACTGCTGTTGTGACTGATAATACTTTGGAAATTCGCTTATATTGGGCTGGAAAAGGGACAACTGGGATACCCTTTAGATCAGTATATGGCCCTCTTATTTCAGCTATATCCAGTTGAATCAGGTAAGCTATACTTTATATATTCACAATCTCATGCTACATAGTTTTAAATTATAGTTGTGATTATGCTGTGAACCTTTGTATTGCTTTAAAATGTGAAAAAAAAAAGTGGCCGATGCGATTGAAATTGCAGTTGGGAATCCGTTGTAGGTACCTCAAAATCCTTTATATTGCAGCCGCAATTACTGTTGCAAACCGTAATTTAAAACCATCTCCATGTTGTGATCTGATCAAACTATTGTATAATAATCTTGCAGATTTTCCAGCTCCTTCTGAAAATGGAAGTAGCATATCTGTAGGAGCTGTGGTTGGAATTGTGGCTGCAGTAGCAATTGTGATCATTCTATTATTTGGTATTCTTTGGTGGAAAGGCTGTTTTGGAAAGAAAAGTTCTTTAGAAAATGGTAATCAAAAGGAATAAACTATTGACTTTTCATGTCTCAAGAATAAACTTATGCTTGTTTAGTAGATAACTAAATCTCAATAAGTACTTTAATTAAGGGTTAAATATGTTTTTAGTACCTATGAAGAATTTATCAATTTTTAGTCCTTACCTTTTATAATAATGCGTGCTTTTAGTCTCTACTTTGCTTGGACTAAAAAAGGTCAAAAATTTTATAGGGACTAAAAACTTATTTAACATTTCTTTTTGGACTGTCGTATTTGGCCCTTTAATTAGTGTGTCATGTTATTAGACCTTTGAGACTAGTTAATTATATTGACAAGAAGAAAGATGCAAGCTTACAATGCGGAGGTTTTTTAGTATAAGATATATCTGATCTTTTTTTGCATCAATTCACAGAGGTAAAGAGTTTAAACCTACAAATGAGTTTATTTAACGTGAGACAAATCAAAGGAGCAACAAATAACTTTGATATTTCCAATAAGATTGGTGAAGGAGGATTTGGTCCAGTATACAAGGTATTATGTTTAACATACTAAATTATATTAGCTGTCACATATTTATTATAATGTTAAGTATTATTTAGTGAGTATTCATTTTCAACTTTAAAAAAAAAAAAAAAAACTTTTCAATAACCATATATAACATTCTTCAAAAATACAGGGACGTCTATCAGATGGAACATTGATAGCAGTTAAGCTACTTTCCTCTAAATCAAAGCAAGGGAATCGCGAATTTTTAAATGAAATCGGCATGATCTCGGCTTTGCAACACCCTCATCTTGTTAAGCTCTATGGATGCTGTGTGGAGGGAGATCAGTTAATGTTGATATATGAATATTTGGAAAATAATAGTCTTGCTCGTGCTTTATTTGGTAATTCTTCCTATATGATCAACTTTGGTTGTCATTATTTCACATTTTCTAGCATATGTTCATGATGACTAAATCAAATGATACCATATTTTGATATCTTTTTCCTTCATAAATAAAGGGCCTGCAGAACACCAAATAAAATTGGATTGGCCAACAAGATACAAGATTTGTGTTGGTATTGCTAGAGGTTTAGCATATCTACATGAAGAATCAAGATTGAAGGTTGTTCACAGGGACATCAAGGCCACTAATGTGTTGCTTGATAAAGATCTCAATCCAAAGATCTCTGATTTTGGTTTGGCCAAGCTCGATGAAGAGGAGAACACTCACATTAGCACTCGAATAGCCGGGACATAGTAAGTTCCTCTATTTTAATTTATTTTGTGCAAATTTGATCAAGAATTTTTTTTATATGTAAGACATGATTTGATTGATTAAAGACCAAAAAACTATAAGTACAAAGTAATTTAGCCAACTTATTATGGATTATATACATATGATAATTTCTTAGACTTTCAAATCATGAAACTGGTTCAGAAACTAAAACAAAAATTGTTATTATTGCAGTAAAAAATGGACTGTAATGTTTTCTAAAGTAAATGTAGTTGACAATTTCTTTAATTATGCAGTGGATATATGGCTCCAGAATATGCCATGCATGGTTATTTGACCGACAAAGCAGATGTTTATAGTTTTGGAATTGTTGCATTGGAAATCCTACATGGAAGTAACAATACAATTCTTAGACAAAAAGAAGAAGCATTCCATCTTCTTGATTGGGTAAGTATTCTACTGTTGTGTTCATGCCAATTGTGTTCAAGAATATTGACCTAGATATATAGTCCCTTTTCGTAAGATTAAATTTACAAATCGTACTAGTTGGTTTCTATCTTGAGGCTCCCCTTCATAAAAGAGCGTTTATATAAATATTACTCTATAAGGATTAAGTATAAGCAAAAAGGATTCAAAAAGTTAAATGTATTCGATCTAAAATTTGGACCAAATAACACATTTGATTTTTTAAAGCATTTTTGTTTATATTTCATTTCCGAGGTAGGACTTTGTTATCCAGCATTCATTTTAGCCTTCCATTTCTAACCAAACAAATATATCCAATGTCTTAAGAGTGTAAAAGTATTCAAACTGTGAGCTAACAATTTAAGTTCATATCATTTGTAAATCTATAACAAAAAAATAAGTGCTCTTGATTAATTAATTCGTTGTTTTGAACTTTGAACTTTGAATTTTGAAATCAATATTTTTTATATCATTCTATTTACCAGGCACATATCTTGAAAGAGAAAGGAAATGAAATAGAGCTAGTTGATAAAAGATTGGGTTCAAATTTCAAAAAAGAAGAAGCAATGCTAATGATAAATGTGGCACTCTTATGCACTAATGTGACTTCATCACTTAGGCCAGCAATGTCTTCAGTGGTAAGCATGTTAGAAGGTAAAATTGTTATTCAGGAACTGGTTTTAGAGTCAAGTGAGGTATTGGATGAGAAGAAAATGGAAGCAATGAGAAAACATTACCAAGACAATAGTATTTCAATGGAAGGGCCATGGACTGCTTCATCTTCTTCAGTAACTTCTGATCTTTATCCTGTACACCTAGATTCTTCTTACTTGAAGAATAGAGATTAAAGACTATGGAGAGACATTGTCTTTGTTTTTATCAGTTGTCTAATTATGCCATGAGTTGCTTTGTGAAATTATTTTTTCTTTATTCCTTATAAACTTGATTGTAATAATGATGTTTTCTATTTATTTTTTTCCTCTTAGTGTAGTAAACTTCTTTTGTAAATTGGGAGTAATTTACCTAATCTTAAATGTTCCATACAAATTACTCAAGTTTTACAATGCTAGTACGTATTGAAACTGTATTGGAGCCCCACATTGCTTAGGTATAAATGTTGGACGTATAAATGTGTTTGAGTAGTCTCATCTCTCTAATTGGCTTTTGGAATGAGATCTAAACTCTTTTAACATGGTATCAAAGTCGAATTAAAAATTGGTAAATGGGAATTGAACGATGGGATTCATGATAAGCATGGAAGTGGATGTTAAAGTTGTATTATTCAGACTGTTGAGTTGTTGGATGTATAAATGTGATTAAGTACTTTCATCTCTTGATTTAGCTTTAGACATGAGATCCAAGCCTATTTGGCGATTAATTCATATGGCAAGAACTTTAGCTTTCATTTGATTTTTATGTTAATTGCAACTCCTAGTGTCACAAATATTTTGTGTACATCGTGTTCTTTGTTTGTTGTTGTGTCTTTATGTTTTACGAAGATTCATTGTTGCTCCTTAAAAAATGTATATTCTTTTTTTTTGAAGTTCAAAAAATGTATATTCATTATTGTTAGGTTAATGATCTAACAATTTGTACAATAATACTTTTTATCTTTGTAATAAAAACTCTTTTTCATTTAATTTAATTAAATTCATTCAACTAATACAATATTAATGGCTATACATTTCATAGGTTACCACCAATTTATAATCAAATAATCATTTTACTTTTGAAATCATGCAATTTGAATCAATTACATATTGTTACCAGTCATGCAATTATAATACATATATTTTCTTCATAAAATATCTATGTATTGCTTATATTTATACTAGAGAGAAGAAATACATAAATTTGTCTGTCTAAATTTGTCTGTCTATCTTTATCCTGTTTTTCTATTGTATTTCATAGTTCTATTTATCTATATATTTCCTCAAAACAATAATATCTCTCTCCCTCTCTCTATATGTGTGTGTTTTAGTTTAACTTTATGATATTTTTATCATATCTATGTTCTCTAAATTTCAGTTTCAATAATCATGAAGTATCTTTTTCAATTTGATTTTTTTTGTGTGTTGTTACAGGTAAATTTTTCCGAAAAATGTGATACTAAATATGGGAGGTAGTTTTAGAGTTCTATTTAATTATGGTGTATAGATTTAAATTTACGGGAAAAACCAATTTTTTTAGGATAAATTTGTCTAGCAAAAGTTAGATTTAATTAATCTGTAGATCCCTAAACTATTTAGAAATTTTTAAATAGATTCCTAAACTAAAAAAACATGTAATCAAATCCTTCAATTATTTTATATTTTTAATCAGATCATTTGGTTAAATTTCCAATAGTCAACAAGTAATCAATGCTGACGTGCACCGTGACATGTCAACCAGTTTTACACAATATCCACATAATTATATTTTTATTTATTATTTGAAAAACTAAATCATATTTCAATTTCAAAATAAATAAAATCAAATATAGAATTCAAAATCCCTTGAGAATACCTGCAAAAAACAGTTTTCATTTTAAAATATTATCATTTTAAAATATGTATATTTTAAAATCCCTTATAATATTTTTGATCTTTTGAACGTATTAATTTTTGCATCTCGCTTTATATAGATTTTGAACATGTCATATGTATTATTAAAAAATCTAGTTCATTCTAACCTATAACCACCTTAACCATAATAAGAAAAACAACTTAATCTACTTAAAAATAATTTTTCATCTTTTAAATAATATTTTATTTTATTTTTGAGTAAAAGTAATATTTTAAATGTTCCGACTTTTATCAAACACACATGCAATACATGTAGATAAGAAAATGTTGGCACATAGTATACGTATGGTCATGCATAAACATCTTTATATGGTACGTATATGATCATGGCGTCACTAACAGGAGCGGGTGAGTGCATGCTGAACTTTTAAAATTTTCACCAATACCTCTATTTTTTGTATTCTACAGAATACACATCCTGAATATTTTTGTTTACAATTTAGGCCCATCTTAAGTATGAAAATTTACTCTCACAATCCAATTACACAAGCAATCTCATACGATCCATCAACCACGAGTCCACCACCACATCACCGATGGCGCACCACCACAGTCCACACTTCACTGGTCTCTCTCTTTCTATCTCCTTCAATTTCGTTCTCCAGTACTCTTCACCGGTCTCTCTCCTCTTTTGCAACCAGTCTCTCTCCTGTCGATTTAATTCTCCTCTTAATCGGTCTCAGATTTTCTCCTCGCTCTCCGACTACACCAAGGTAATGGATCTTGAATTTGTTAATTTAGGGTTTATGAAGGATAATATTTTGAACTGTCTTGTATACACCACAACCAACTAAATGCTGGTGTGATTGACCTCTTACCCTTGCATGACACTTTATTCACGTTCATCACTTTTAAATCAAATTGTTGACACAAGCCCCAGAGACCAGAGAAACATGAACCAGCCAAAATTGTTAACCATTCCTAGTCAACTCTTTGTATAGCTCTCTGAAAAAAGAATCAAGGAATCCGTCAGATAAGTATTATCTCCAACTACGAAGGATGACTCGGGAAATGCTTTATGTAGCGAAACATATTTCGTGAAAACTCGTGAATCAGGTGGCAAAAGAAATAGAAGTAAAAACGCTATAACTGAGATTAAAAACGAATGAGAAAGACTCATCATGTTAATTTAACGAAATCAATCACTAAATAAATAAATCAATTTACTATCGCACACTCCTTGTTTCTCATATGCCCTCTAAAACCTGAATAAATATTTAACATCCTAATACGTTTCGGATTATACAATCCGAATTGTGTCAAACCTTCATGAAACTAACTTTTAACCACACTTGAATTCATTATATGAATATATTTATGATACTATAAGGTAATTTCAGCACACTTCATAATCAAAACATAACACACTCTATGATAATAGCAACACACGTAAAAAATAAAACATAACAATTAGAACACAATGTCAAAAATAATATTATACATCATAGTGAAATATCTAAAAATGAAAAATATCCAAAAATACAAATAAGTCATAACGGAAGAAGTTAAGACCGGCCTATTTGAATTTTTTAATAACGTTATGTAATTCAAACAAAGTCAAAATGGAAAAAATGGATGGACGAGCGAAAAGTATGGAGTGTACCCTAATAAATTCTCAATAAATTTTGCTTCCAATATTGCTCGCTCGGTAGAAGTTGAACCAAAGAGAGGGAGACTTAATATATTTATTTAGTGTTAACCATCTAGTTTAAAGGAGAAGAGGGCTTGATAAAGGGAAATATTAAGTATTTCTCTATTTGATTTTAGTAAAAATATTAACTCCTCAAATTCTAAAGGCATTCAAATCCACGAAGCTGATTCACAAACTAAAACAAGACATTATCGTTATTATTGGAGTAAAAAGTGGACCGTAAGGTTTTCTAAGGTAAATTTAGTTGATAATTCTTTTTTTTTTAGTTATGCAATGGATACATGGTTCCATAATTTGTCATGTATGGTGTCCCCGTGATCTTAACTTACTCCCTCCGTCTCTATTTATAGGAATAGTTTACAAAAAAGTTTTGTCTCTAAATATAAGACCATATACAAATTTTATATGCATTGATTACTCTTTTTCCAAATATACCCCTTATTAATACTATCAATTTGTCTTGGTATATGAAAAATTAACATTAAATATATATTTAATTAAGGGTAATCTAGTAACAGTCACACACATTTGAGACAACTTTATTACTCCTACAATTTTTCTTAATACACGTGATTTTTGTAAACTACTCCTATAAAAAGGGACGGGGGGAGTAGTTGGTAGGAACATTGCATAATATAGGTAGAAGCCGGAGTTCGAACCCCAGACATCCACCTATTCACCTTAAAAAGTGAATTCCTAGCCACTAAAATATTTGACAAAAACAAATGTCATGCGTGGTTATTTGACCGACAAAGTATATGTTTATAGTTTTGGAATTGTTGTGTTAGAAATCATACATGGAAGTAACAATACCATTCTTCGATAAAAACAAGAAGCATTCCATCTTCTTGTTGGACAGGTATTCTTAGTGGCGAATCTTAGAGCCTGTGTGGTGCACATGATATGATAGAGATATGATATGATATGAAACTAGATAAGGATAGGAAAGGAAATGGACATGATAATCATTTATCCTATCACATGTTTGTTGCACACATGATAACAAACATAATATCATATATATCACAATTAAATGACATGATTAACCTTGTAATTAATTATAATTAAATATAATTAAATACAATTAAGCTATTATTAATTAGATACAAAGCTATTATTGTCAATCGTCTTCTTCCTTTTTTTTAGGAGTGCCATAATCTTCATTCTTAAATTTTAATTAAAAAAAATCATGACTTCTTCAATTAAAAAAATTGATTACTGTCTTCTTCCTTCTTTAATTACAAAGTTCTATCAAAACTCATTTGTGTAACTTCAACCTGTAAAAAAAAAATCATACACCAATAACAACCTATAAAAAATTTACAATCCAAGCTCTTAACCAAACTAATTGTTGTCTTTGTTGAAAATAATACGAAATTATAAAACTCTCTGTTTCATCTCTTTTCAAATTTGACTTGAATACAAAATAGACAATCAAGAAAGAAACAAACAAACAATTAAGCAGATTGAAGAAAAAGTGATTGTAGGGTGGAATTTGGGTCAGATCTGTAACAAATAGAAGAGATGAAGTTGAAGAGTTATGGAGGAAGAGGTCGATGTATGGAGAGCATAGAGAACATGAGCGATGAATTGAGAGAGAGGACAAAATAAGCATTTTAGTGTTAATCATGATAGAATAATTCTAACCCACAAAAAAACAAGGATAAAAATAACAAAGGAGAGGTAGGATAGGATTAGTAATAGGTTTTATTTATCATATCCTATTAGTGCACCAAACAACAGATTTAGATAGGATATGATAGTTTTATCATATCCTATCTCATTATCATGTACACCAAACGTACCCTTAGCTGATTTTGTTGGAGGTGCTAAATATTCATTGAATAATAAAGACATTCATTTCCACTGCATCACATGCAAAACTTATCAGACGATACACCTAATTTAGTATTTATAGATTATTTGGGGGTACCATGGCTCCCTTGGGTCCCTAAGAAGATCCGCCACCTGTATTCTTGTCTCGTGTTCATGTCAATTGTCTTTAAGAATATTGACCAAGACGACCCGTCTTGGTATGATTAAACTTAAAAATCATACCATTTGGTTTCTATCTCGAGGCTCCACTTAATAAAAAAAATGTATATGATAAATGGTACTCCGTCTAGAATGAAAATATACGCAAAAATGATTTAAAAAGTTAATTTTATTTGATCTAATTTTTAGACCAAATACAGTTGACTTTTCGAATCATTTTTGCTTATACTTCATTATAGAGGGGGTACTTTGCGATCTAACGATCTAATTTTGCTCTATGAGCTAACAATTTAATATAGCTTCTAAGTTCATATCATTTGTGAATCTATACCAAAAAAATAAGTGCTTTTGATTAATTGATTGTTTTGAACTTCGAATTTTGGAATCAATACTTTGTATATTAATCTATTTACCAGACACATATCTTGAAAGGGAAAGGTAATGAAATAGAGCTAGTTGATAAAAGATTGGGTTCAAATTTCAACAAAGAAGAAGCAATGCTAATGATAAATGTGGCACTCTTATGCACTAATGTGACTTCATCACTGTCGCGTCGAATTTCGGATGTCAAGCTATTGACTAGCATTGAATCACTAAATTTAAATCACGACTGAACTTTTAATTTTTCGGGGAAAAAGGAAAAAAGTTCGAAATTACCTTGAAAAAGAGATTTTAGGTTCGAAAGTCGATTATGCGAGGGGAAGGTATTAGCACCCCTCACATCCGTTGTACTCAACGGGAACCTCTTAGTTGGCTTAGGCTTAAAATGTCTTTTGACGTTTTGCTTGCATGTTTAATCATATATATATATATATATAAAGGAACAAGAAAATATAATGTGAGGTGAAGAAAGAGATAAAAACAAATGAAATAAAAAAAAGAAAAAAGATTTTTCTTTATTAACGGGCTTGACAAGATGACAATCCTGCTCCTACGTATCTCCCGGTAGTCGGAGAATTCAAAGCTTACGTAGTTCTTGAAAAAAGTTTGTACGCTGGTTCGTTTTAGTTAAAAAAGATTTGTTCGCGTCCGAGCGAAAAAAGTTTGAAAAAAGAGAAAGTAATGAAAGTAAATGTCAACTGTTCGGGTTGAATTCCGAACTGCCATTGACGACAAGAAAGTAAAATGGTTTGATAAAAGGATTTTGCACTCGGACTTGAACAAAGGTTTTAAAACGTACGAAGACGTACAAAGTTTTAACATGAGGAAAAGGACGCTAAGGCGATGAACTCGCGCAAGGCGTGAATGTTTGAATTGACCACGGGGGCCAAGAAAAGTTTAAAATGGTCACGGGGGACCAAGAAAAGTTGGATTGGTCACGAGGGACCAAGAAAGGTTCAAATTGGTCGCGAGGGACCAATGAAGGTTCAATTTGGTCGCGAGGGACCAATAAATGTTAAAATTGGTCGCGAGGGACCAAGAAAGGTTCAAATTGGTCGCGAGGGACCAAGAAAGGTTCAAATTGGTCGCGAGGGACCAAGAAAAGTTGGATTGGTCACGAGGGACCAAGAAAGGTTCAAATTGGTCGCGAGGGACCAAGAAAGGTTTTAAATTGGTCGCGAGGGACCAAGAAAGGTTCAAATTTGGTCGCGAGGGACCAAGAAAGGTTCAAATTGGTCGCGAGGGACCAAGAAAGGTTAAAGTGCGTTGGACGCGTTGAAAATAGAATGACGATTGTCCGAGCAACGAGACATACGTCAAGCATTCGTACAACCGGGGAAAGGAGAGACATACGTCAAACCACCCTTTTTCATTCAAGTTTTGTTTGAAATTGAGAAAACGTATTTTTGGGGAAGCTAGAAAAGAATGACGATCGTCTAAGCAACGAGACATACGTCAAGTGTTTATCCGATCGGGGAAAGGAGAGACATACGTCAAACCACCCTTTTTCATTCAAGTTTCGCTTGAATTTTAAGAAAAAGTGTAAACTGTCAAAACGCTCGTTTTTAGAACTCAAAAGAAAAGAAATAAATGTTCAAATTAGTTGTTGCAACTAAATGAACAAGTGTTGTTCAAGTTATTGAAACAAGAAAGAAAATGTTTTTTGTTGTTTTCATTGATTTTTGTTTGGTTGGTTTGGAAGGACAAGGTCCTTTGCCTACATACCCAAATGGGATCAAAACCGATGTAGTTCGGGCTAAAAAAGCCGAGTGATTAGTTATGTTAATTTTAAAGTTTGAAAATGTTTGTGAAAGATAAAATGAGCCAAAGTGGCGAGTGAGTGAAGTTTGATTGATTTTAATTGCAAAAATAAAGTCTAATATGATTAAGATTGATTGAAGTTTGATTAAAAGAAAGTTGCTTGGTTTGAAATCCAAGGCTTTGTTAATGAAGAAAATTTTTTGATGAAGTTTTTGAATATTTGAAATGTTTTTGATTTTTATGGTTTTTTTCTTGGAGTTTAAAAAAAGAAATTAAGCGTGATAAAATAAACTAAACGCGAGGGAATTGAATTACGGTGTTGGATCAAAATAAAAATCCCTTTCCCCTTGGATTATACTGATCACTCATTTTAATTTTTTGACATAAAGTGAGTAAATAAATGTGAGTGTCGGTGCGACATTCTTATTTTATATTTATTGTTCCTAAATATATTCTAATAGAAAAATGACCAAAATAATATATAAAGAATAAAATGCAAAATGTGTAAAAATAAATAAGGAAAATAAGGATGCATGAAATGCAAGACATAAAATAGATATGTTGCATAAAGTAAATAAAGAAAATAAAAATGCATGAAATGCAAGACATAAAATAAATATGTTGCGTAAAGTAAATAAAAAAAAATAAAATAAAATAAAAATGCAAGAAACTAAAATAAATTAAACTAAGAAATAAAAGGAGGAATATAAAGAACAACAAAAAATAAATGAAGTAAAAAAAATGCAAGAAATGAAAACAAAGAGGAGAAAATAAAATAGAAAAGAAAAGGGGGTGCAGGAAGTAGAAATGGGGTGCAGGAAGGAAACTGAAGAGGAAAAAAACGGGTCAAGGGAATGTGTGATGGGCTTTCCAGATTGAATCTGGACCGTTGATTGATCAACGCTCCAGATTCAATCTAGAGAACAGGCTATAAATAGCCTTCCTTACTAAAAAAAAAATCATTTTCAACAAACATTTCTCTCTCTTCTTTTCTCCTTACCCGGTTTCTCTCTCTCTACTCTCCTCCTTCTCTCTTCAAGTCCGGCCGGAGGTGGGTTTCCGGCGCGGTGGCCGCCGGCCTAGACGGCGGCGCCACCGTGCCGGAGTTTCAAAACTCCTCCTTTTCACAAAATTTTTACGTTTTTTAACTCCTCTTCTCCTTCCCTAACCGAATCCAAACTCAAAAACTTCCAAAAACCTTTCAAATGCTCTAGATCTACATTCAAATTTTTTTTTAAAAAAACCTACCTTCTTCCTCCTTTATTTTCGGTTTTGCTGTTTCTTGTTCTTGTGCGTGTTTGTGTGTGTTTAGTGTGTTGCTGTGCGTGGGTGAGGTTTGGGTCGTGTGTTGTGGTGTTGGTACTGTTTGGCTGTGGGTTTGTGCTTGGGGTCGTGTTGTGTTGTGTTACTGTGGTGTGTTCGTGTGGGTGTGTGTTTGTTGCGTGGTGCTGTTTGCTGGGACATGAGGGTGCTGGGTGTGTGATGCTGGGACGTGAGGGTGCTGGGTGGTGCAGTGTTTTTGTGTGTTGTTATTGCTGGGTTGCTGGTTGGGTGTGTGGGTTTGGGCTGGGACGTGTGGGGGTTGAGTGAGGGTGAGTGTTAGTGCTGTTAAAAAAATCTGCTTTGTTTAAAAATTTCTTCCCCCTTTTCTTTGTTGTTTGGTTCACTGTTATATAGAGATTTCTCTTGAGCTGCTTGCTGATTCAAGAAGATAAACTTGCAAGTTGGTTTTGCAGATTTGGATAGGATTTGGAAGATTTTGGATAGAATGCAATGATGAAAAAAAATCCAGGAAAGGGGCGCTGCAGGCCTTGTTGTTTTGTTGACTTGGACCAAAAAAATACAACAAATAAAAAGGATAATAATAATAGTAATAAATAATAATAATAAAAAGAAATAAATAAATGGTAATAAAGGTAAATAAAAATTAATGATAATAAAAACTGAAAGTAAAAATAAAACGTAATAAAAATAAATAAATAAACGAGACAAAAATTGACATGAGGTATTTTAAAATACCTCCCTGCCGAAATTTCGTCTGAAACGACGAAAATTCTCGGCCATAAAAAAAAATGCGTAAAACGAGACAATAAGTAAAACGAGACGAAAATGGGTCAAAAAATGGGGTATGACAGATGCCCCTATTTAAGTTTCTTCGCTACGGAGATTAAAAAGCGAAATTTTGATTCGACGGGTCGAAGAAACTTAAATACAGAGTACACCATTTTTTGACCAATTTTGACAGTAAAACATTATGGATGTGATGCCATGTATGCAATGTTATGAATGCATGTGATGCAAGTATAAATGCAAGACGGCAAAGATGACCTGATTGGGGATAAACAGAGACAAAGGGATACCCGGGTTCGTTAAAGAAACGGGATCCGACTCTACTGGGGATAATGTTCCACTGGGGAAAAGGTTAGCTGCTCGGGTTATTGCCGAACTGTTCACTGGGGAGAGTGGGCAATTAACCACGGGAACCAAAAAGGGTAAAATGTCAGCTGTTCGGGTTAAATTCCGAACTGCCACTGACGACAAGGATTGAATGTAAAGGTCAGCTGTTCAGGTTGTTGCCGAACTGCCACTGACGACAAGAAATAAAATGTCAACTGTTCGGGTTGAATTCCGAACTGCCATTGACGACAAGAAAGTAAAATGTCACGTCAACTGTCCGGGTTGTTTACCGAACTGTTCATTGACGATAAAAAGAAATGTCAACTGTTCGGATTGGTTACCGAACTGTACATTGACAACGGGAAATAAAAAGACATGTCAACTGTCCGGGTTGGTTACCGAACCGTTCATTGACGATAAAAAGAAAAGTCAACTGTTCGGGTTGGTTACCGAACTGTACATTGACAACAGGAAATAAAAGACATGTCAACTGTCCGGGTTGGTTACCGAACCGTTCATTGACGATAAAAAGAAAAGTCAACTGTTCGGGTTGGTTACCGAACTGTTCATTGACAACAGGAAATAAAAAGACATGTCAACTGTCCGGGTTAGTTACCGAACCGTTCATTGACGATAAAAAGAAAAGTCAACTGTTCGGGTTGGTTACCGAACTGTACATTGACAACAGGAAATAAAAGACATGTCAATGTCCGGGTTGGTTACCGAACCGTTCATTGACGATAAAAAGAAAAGTCAACTGTTCGGGTTGGTTACCGAACTGTTCATTGACAACAGGAAATAAAAAGACATGTCAACTGTCCGGGTTGGTTACCGAACCGTTCATTGACGATAAAAAGAAAAGTCAACTGTTCGGGTTGGTTACCGAACTGTACATTGACAACATGAAATAAAAGAAATGTCAACTGTCCGGGTTGGTTACCGAACCGTTCATTGACGACAGAAAGAAATGTCAACTGTCCGGGTTGTTTACCGAACCGTTCATTGACGACAGGAAATAAAAAGACATGTCAACTGTCCGGATTGGTTACCGAACCGTTCATTGACAACAAAAAGAAAAAGACATGTCAACTGTCCGGGTTGGTTACCGAACCGTTCATTGACGACAGAAAGGAAAGTCAACTGTTCGGGTTGGTTACCGAACTGTACATTGACAACATGAAATAAAAGAAATGTCAACTGTCCGGGTTGGTTACCGAACTGTTCATTGACGACAGAAAGAAAGACATGTCAACTGTCCGGATTGGTTACCGAACCGTTCATTGACGACAGGAAATAAAAACATGTCAACTGTCCGGATTGGTTACCGAACCGTTCATTGACAACAAAAAGAAAAAGACATGTCAACTGTCCGGGTTGGTTACCGAACCGTTCATTGACAACAGAAAGGAAAGTCAACTGTTCGGGTTGGTTACCGAACTGTACATTGACAACATGAAATAAAAGACATGTCAACTGTCCGGGTTGGTTACCGAACCGTTCATTGACAACAGAAAGAAAAGTCAACTGTTCGGGTTGGTTACCGAACTGTACATTGACGACAGTGAGGATGCGGCTGACAAGCCGTTCCTTACAGAATTGCCCCTTCAATTGGGGAGAAAGGATGCACAAGCTGTCCATTAAAGAACTTGCCACTTGGCACAACACTGGGGAATATGCACAAGCTGTTCGTTTGAACTGCCACTTGGCATAAAGACATGATAAAAAGATGCGCAAGCTGTTCGTTTGAACTGCCACTTGGCGTAAAAGGGTGACATCACTTGACCACACGGACTGGGGATGACACTTGGGGAATATTTACTGGTGACTATGATGGGATGCCGAGCCAAGTCGGGCTTTGGTTATGATTTGGTATTTGTGAGTGTGAATGATGACTCACTGGGGAATGCCAATAAAATTGGGCTTTATTTTGTAACATCACTGGAGGATGACATTTGAGGAAAAGAAAATTGCAGATTGTTTGTGATTGATTGGTAAGAAACATGGTGGTTAAAGCAACCATGTACAGATGATATTGCAGTATGTTGCATGTATGAATGCGCATATGCATGGATGCGTGATTATATGATTTGTATGATTGTACAAATGTATGAATGCATGAATGTATGAATGTACTAATGCAGGACTCCCACTGGGGATGTGTGAAAGATTGGCTTGCACTGGGGATACCCTAAGTGTTTGTTTAAGGAATTGCCCCTTGATATAAGAATACAATGAAAGATTGCACAAGCTGTTCGTTAAAGAACTGCCGCTTGGCTTACAAGAAGGTGACATCAACAGATCAGACACGTTGGGGATGACACTCGACTATTTTGATTTATTGTATGACCGACAACTTGGTGAAACAAGATTTAGACCGGTAAAATGAAAAGTGGACCGACGTCGCATTGCAAACACTCGGTAATCTTTGATGGGGATGATGTCACAGGGAACACCTCCAAAATGTTGACGGGGTGAAGCCGTAACCGTTGATGAGGAACACATGCCTCATGGGGAAATTGTTACTCCACTGGGGAATCGTGTTAATCCGCTGAGGAAAAGAACTGGTGATTCCGCCGGGAATGCTTATGTTTATGATGGATGCCGAGCGAGGTCGGGCTTTGGTTGGGGTGCCGAGCGAGGTCGGGCTTTGATTGTATTTGGATGCCGAGCGAGGTCGGGCTTTGATTGGGGTGCCGAGCGAGGTCGGGCTTTTTGTAATGGATGCCGAGCGAGGTCGGGCTTTTTGTAATGGATGCCGAGCGATGGTCGGGCTTTTTGTAATGGATGCCGAGCGAGGTCGGGCTTTTTGTTGGATGGTGCCAATAATGATTGGGCTTTTGGGGTTAAGACTCCACTGGGGGATGCCAATAAAATTGGGCTTTGGTTGTGACTTCGCTGGGGATATAAGGATCATTTTGGAAGCATGATCGATATCCAGCCTTAGATGCCAATGGTGGTTGGGCTTTTGTGAGTAGGTGCCAATGACAATTGGGCTTTTGATTGTTTTGGACAAAGGTTGACTTCCTGGGGAGTTTGTTAATCCACTGGGGATTTGTGCTAATCCGCCGGGGAGAAGAACTGATGATTCCGCCGGGAATGCTACCTTCTTTGTTTTTCTGAATCGTCCTTTCGGGCTTTCGATTTACTGGGGATATTCCCTTTTGATTTACTGAGGATTTCGCTGGGGAATCCCTTGAAAGAAGTCCGATGTGGGATAAACATATGTCATGTTTAACACTAGGGATAATGATTGGATGCCGAGCAAGGTCGGACTTTGACTGTAATTGGTTGCCGAGCGAGGTCGGGCTTTGGATGATTGAATGCCGAGCGAGGTCGGGCTTTTTGTAATGTGGGTGCCGAGCGAGGTCGGGCTTTTTGTGATGTGGGTGCCGAGCGAGGTCGGGCTTTTTGATATGTGGGTGCCGAGCGAGGTCGGGCTTTTTGTGATGGATGCCGAGCAAAGTCGGGCTTTTATGATTGGTTGCCGAGCAAGGTCGGGCTTTTATGTTTGGTTGCCGAGCAAGGTCGGGCTTTGATTGGTTGCCGAGCGAGGTCGGGCTTTGATTATGTTTTGTGAGTGGGAATGCCAATGGAAATTGGGCTTCACTTGTGATTGTGTTTGTAAGGGCCAATGGAAATTGGGCTTTTTGTAGGAGATTGAGGAATGTCAATGACGACTGGGCCTCTTGTGAGTTGTGAGGGAGTGCCAAGCATGGTTGGGCTTTGGCTATGATTGTGTACCGAGCATGGTCGGGATTTGTGAATGATTGGGCGCCAAGCATGGTTGGGCTTTTTGTGGGAGATTGTGAGGAATGCCAATGACGATTGGGCTTAATGTGAAATTGTAGTTGTGATCGCCAATGACAATTGGGCTTTTGCTTGTGATTAGGTGCCAAACATGGTTGGGCTTTTTGGACGATTATGTACCGAGCATGGTCGAAATTTGTGAATGGTTGGGCGCCAAGCACGGTTGGGCTTTGGTTTGATATTGTGGGGGAAAAGGGAATTGGGCTTTTGTTGGCAATGTGCATTGGTCGAAAATTCCCGAATGCATGATTCCTATGAGATTTGCACATGCAATTTTGATGTTCCCATTAATCCCAGATTGCACTAAAAATTTGAAACAAATACCAAACACAAAAATTATATCGTACAACTCAAGTTAAAAATATGTTTATCAATGAACCAACCTAACACTCATTTAAGTAAATGAACAAATTAAATATTAATGTGAGGGTATTGAACACTCATCCGGCAAGTTTGCTAACATTCCGATCGAGTTATGTGTCCATCTAATCATTGTTTCTAAAAGCACGAAAGCATTGATCACAAGGTCTTCGAGGGTTGTAATTTGGCTTGGTTACAAAAGAAATGTCATATGTGGGGAAATTGAATTCAAATGGCCAAGCAAGAGGAACATTCTTTCTATATTACACCCTTCCTCGTTTATTCAATCACAACTCTTGGTGATTTACAAATGTTTTTCTTTGATCCTTGACAATTTTTTGATTTAGAGATTTTCTCTTTTTTCTCTTTTTTCATTTTCTTTTCTTTCTTTTTTGTTGTTCTTGTTGTCAAGATCAATTTACAAAATTCACCATTTCTTGACATTCACCACCTCCTTTTTTTCCAACTTTATCAAAGATGATACCCTAATTGAATGTTCCTTCCTCTTTCGGCAAAGGACAATAATCATGAAGGTTAAGGGTTCAAAAATGAAAGTAAAAATATTAGAATTCAATAATGATTTAACTATGAACTGAATTTTTTTACAAACTCCGGCAATTTCATTAAGCAATTGAGCTTATGAGAATTGGCAGTCCATAGTTAATGATTCTGATTCATTAAGCTCAAAGGGGTTAACAAATACTCACTCCTCACAGGGTGGGCTATTTGTGGTCAAGTGTTTTCACTCATTTTCAAAAAATGCCTTGATCCTATCAATGCTTTCGTACAATCTAAAACAACGCTCAGATTTAACATAACAAAATCGAGTTTAAACAAAAAATGCCGGTCTCCTGCATATATATAATGATTTTGAGGATTCCTCACATTTTGGCTGGTTCTAAATGGTTCACCGAATAAACATATTAAAAACGCAAGTTGCATGATATAACCTTTGTACTAAGTACGTATTCTCCTTTCAAGTTTAATCATGGAAAAAAACAGGAAACATGTATCTTAGCTTTGCGCAAATTGATCAAATTTTATCACTACCATGCATTTGTGGTTGAATCATTGGATCAATCCATATGATGTGATTGGTTGCCGATCAAGGTCGGGCTTTGATTGTGGAATGTGCCAATGATGATTGGACTTTTGTTGGAAATTGTATTTGTGAAGTCGCCATTGAAAATTGGACTCTTGTAGGAGATTGAGGAATGCCAATGACGACTGGTTTTTTTTGTGAATTGGGGAAAAGGCCGCAGTAGCCTGGGGGTTGGTAATCTCGGGTTGAGGTACCGAAATCCCTTGAAGAGTAGTGGGAATATGGATGAATTCCTCACCAAAGTCGAACGGCATGCCCCATGTACAGACGGGGGGATAGTTGCCCCCTGTTATATGTGCGGTTTGCTTTGGGACGTCGAGCCACTTTCCTTAATGGGATGACACGTAGTGCTGCGAATGAAACGCGAACACCGACGACTCACTTCGGATTGTAAGAAATCCTTAGGGTAAAAAGGGAAAGGAGTTTTGGACTCGAAGATGGACGTATGCATGATAATGAATGATGTATGTAAATGCATGAAAAATTTTTGTTTTGCTTTACAAGGAAATTAAAAAGTGCAATTAATTTCTTATAAAGCAAAGTGATATGCGAAAATCATTTTCATGCATGTAAATGTATGGTATGCATATGTAAGTTCAAAATTTCCCCCATCCTCACGTGTAGGCTCTAAAGGTGAGATTTTCTAAAAGGTCCCTAGAGATCACAGACCTCACATGGAACTATTGTCGTCAATTGCAAATGCTCGCAAGACCTCAATATATTCCAAGTGAAATCTACTCTAGGCGGGGTTTTCGCATCTTCCCTTCAAGACATACGTCAAGTGGGCCTCCGCTACGCAACCCCATCCTATCTTAATTTTCTCTCAAGCTCGGGAATAGAGCCTCACACGTCCGGCATTAACCCGAACAATGTGGAGTAACACTGCTCAAGTAACCCCACAACATATATAATATAAAGCAATATGAAACATATACATATAAAGCGAGAAAAAATAAACAAATAATGATAATAAAGCATAAGCGTGCAAGCAAAATAAAACATTCTAGCCTAAAAGCCGACTAAGATAGGCTTGACTTGTTTATGCAAAAACAAAGTGTTTTATGCATTATCCCCAGTGAAGTCGCCATTTTTGTCGCGTCGAATTTCGGATGTCAAGCTATTGACTAGCATTGAATCACTAAATTTAAATCACGACTGAACTTTTAATTTTTCGGGGAAAAAGGAAAAAAGTTCGAAATTACCTTGAAAAAGAGATTTTAGGTTCGAAAGTCGATTATGCGAGGGGAAGGTATTAGCACCCCTCACATCCGTTGTACTCAACGGGAACCTCTTAGTTGGCTTAGGCTTAAAATGTCTTTTGACGTTTTGCTTGCATGTTTAATCATATATATATATATATAAAGGAACAAGAAAATATAATGTGAGGTGAAGAAAGAGATAAAAACAAATGAAATAAAAAAAAGAAAAAAGAATTTTCTTTATTAACGGGCTTGACAAGATGACAATCCTGCTCCTACGTATCTCCCGGTAGTCGGAGAATTCAAAGCTTACGTAGTTCTTGAAAAAAGTTTGTACGCTGGTTCGTTTTAGTTAAAAAAGATTTGTTCGCGTCCGAGCGAAAAAAGTTTGAAAAAAGAGAAAGTAATGAAAGTAAATGTCAACTGTTCGGGTTGAATTCCGAACTGCCATTGACGACAAGAAAGTAAAATGGTTTGATAAAAGGATTTTGCACTCGGACTTGAACAAAGGTTTTAAAACGTACGAAGACGTACAAAGTTTTAACATGAGGAAAAGGACGCTAAGGCGATGAACTCGCGCAAGGCGTGAATGTTTGAATTGACCACGGGGGCCAAGAAAAGTTTAAAATGGTCACGGGGGACCAAGAAAAGTTGGATTGGTCACGAGGGACCAAGAAAGGTTCAAATTGGTCGCGAGGGACCAATGAAGGTTCAATTTGGTCGCGAGGGACCAATAAATGTTAAAATTGGTCGCGAGGGACCAAGAAAGGTTCAAATTGGTCGCGAGGGACCAAGAAAGGTTCAAATTGGTCGCGAGGGACCAAGAAAAGTTGGATTGGTCACGAGGGACCAAGAAAGGTTCAAATTGGTCGCGAGGGACCAAGAAAGGTTTTAAATTGGTCGCGAGGGACCAAGAAAGGTTCAAATTTGGTCGCGAGGGACCAAGAAAGGTTCAAATTGGTCGCGAGGGACCAAGAAAGGTTAAAGTGCGTTGGACGCGTTGAAAATAGAATGACGATTGTCCGAGCAACGAGACATACGTCAAGCATTCGTACAACCGGGGAAAGGAGAGACATACGTCAAACCACCCTTTTTCATTCAAGTTTTGTTTGAAATTGAGAAAACGTATTTTTGGGGAAGCTAGAAAAGAATGACGATCGTCTAAGCAACGAGACATACGTCAAGTGTTTATCCGATCGGGGAAAGGAGAGACATACGTCAAACCACCCTTTTTCATTCAAGTTTCGCTTGAATTTTAAGAAAAAGTGTAAACTGTCAAAACGCTCGTTTTTAGAACTCAAAAGAAAAGAAATAAATGTTCAAATTAGTTGTTGCAACTAAATGAACAAGTGTTGTTCAAGTTATTGAAACAAGAAAGAAAATGTTTTTTGTTGTTTTCATTGATTTTTGTTTGGTTGGTTTGGAAGGACAAGGTCCTTTGCCTACATACCCAAATGGGATCAAAACCGATGTAGTTCGGGCTAAAAAAGCCGAGTGATTAGTTATGTTAATTTTAAAGTTTGAAAATGTTTGTGAAAGATAAAATGAGCCAAAGTGGCGAGTGAGTGAAGTTTGATTGATTTTAATTGCAAAAATAAAGTCTAATATGATTAAGATTGATTGAAGTTTGATTAAAAGAAAGTTGCTTGGTTTGAAATCCAAGGCTTTGTTAATGAAGAAAATTTTTTGATGAAGTTTTTGAATATTTGAAATGTTTTTGATTTTTATGGTTTTTTTCTTGGAGTTTAAAAAAAGAAATTAAGCGTGATAAAATAAACTAAACGCGAGGGAATTGAATTACGGTGTTGGATCAAAATAAAAATCCCTTTCCCCTTGGATTATACTGATCACTCATTTTAATTTTTTGACATAAAGTGAGTAAATAAATGTGAGTGTCGGTGCGACATTCTTATTTTATATTTATTGTTCCTAAATATATTCTAATAGAAAAATGACCAAAATAATATATAAAGAATAAAATGCAAAATGTGTAAAAATAAATAAGGAAAATAAGGATGCATGAAATGCAAGACATAAAATAGATATGTTGCATAAAGTAAATAAAGAAAATAAAAATGCATGAAATGCAAGACATAAAATAAATATGTTGCGTAAAGTAAATAAAAAAAAATAAAATAAAATAAAAATGCAAGAAACTAAAATAAATTAAACTAAGAAATAAAAGGAGGAATATAAAGAACAACAAAAAATAAATGAAGTAAAAAAAATGCAAGAAATGAAAACAAAGAGGAGAAAATAAAATAGAAAAGAAAAGGGGGTGCAGGAAGTAGAAATGGGGTGCAGGAAGGAAACTGAAGAGGAAAAAAACGGGTCAAGGGAATGTGTGATGGGCTTTCCAGATTGAATCTGGACCGTTGATTGATCAACGCTCCAGATTCAATCTAGAGAACAGGCTATAAATAGCCTTCCTTACTAAAAAAAAAATCATTTTCAACAAACATTTCTCTCTCTTCTTTTCTCCTTACCCGGTTTCTCTCTCTCTACTCTCCTCCTTCTCTCTTCAAGTCCGGCCGGAGGTGGGTTTCCGGCGCGGTGGCCGCCGGCCTAGACGGCGGCGCCACCGTGCCGGAGTTTCAAAACTCCTCCTTTTCACAAAATTTTTACGTTTTTTAACTCCTCTTCTCCTTCCCTAACCGAATCCAAACTCAAAAACTTCCAAAAACCTTTCAAATGCTCTAGATCTACATTCAAATTTTTTTTTAAAAAAACCTACCTTCTTCCTCCTTTATTTTCGGTTTTGCTGTTTCTTGTTCTTGTGCGTGTTTGTGTGTGTTTAGTGTGTTGCTGTGCGTGGGTGAGGTTTGGGTCGTGTGTTGTGGTGTTGGTACTGTTTGGCCGTGGGTTTGTGCTTGGGGTCGTGTTGTGTTGTGTTACTGTGGTGTGTTCGTGTGGGTGTGTGTTTGTTGCGTGGTGCTGTTTGCTGGGACATGAGGGTGCTGGGTGTGTGATGCTGGGACGTGAGGGTGCTGGGTGGTGCAGTGTTTTTGTGTGTTGTTATTGCTGGGTTGCTGGTTGGGTGTGTGGGTTTGGGCTGGGACGTGTGGGGGTTGAGTGAGGGTGAGTGTTAGTGCTGTTAAAAAAATCTGCTTTGTTTAAAAATTTCTTCCCCCTTTTCTTTGTTGTTTGGTTCACTGTTATATAGAGATTTCTCTTGAGCTGCTTGCTGATTCAAGAAGATAAACTTGCAAGTTGGTTTTGCAGATTTGGATAGGATTTGGAAGATTTTGGATAGAATGCAATGATGAAAAAAAATCCAGGAAAGGGGCGCTGCAGGCCTTGTTGTTTTGTTGACTTGGACCAAAAAAATACAACAAATAAAAAGGATAATAATAATAGTAATAAATAATAATAATAAAAAGAAATAAATAAATGGTAATAAAGGTAAATAAAAATTAATGATAATAAAAACTGAAAGTAAAAAATAAAACGTAATAAAAATAAATAAATAAACGAGACAAAAATTGACATGAGGTATTTTAAAATACCTCCCTGCCGAAATTTCGTCTGAAACGACGAAAATTCTCGGCCATAAAAAAAAATGCGTAAAACGAGACAATAAGTAAAACGAGACGAAAATGGGTCAAAAAATGGGGTATGACAATCACTGATAACACGCAAAATACATTGTCTAAGTAACTTAATTTTTTATTTGTTTTAGGGTCATTTGTCGTATTTTGCATGATATCTGCTGATATTTTGATGTGTTTCAGGAACCTAGGGTGTAGAAAGCAAAAATAAAGAAAAACGGTGAAAAAAGAAAAAAAGGCTCAAAAAGTCAACAAGTCATGACGGCCGTCACCACCCATGACGGGCTGGTTGTCATGACCTATGATGGGGCTGCCCGTCACCACCCATGACGCCCGTCATGGTGTCGGGTTGAATTTTTCTTCCCCACGATTCAGAAGCAATTTTCCCCACTTCCTCCATTTGCTCCACCTTTTGGACATGATTTAGAGACACTACAAAGCATACTTTAGCCTACAAATAGAGGTTGAAGAATCAGAAAAAAGGATGAAGGTTTTTAGAGAGAAATTCAGCAATTTAGAAACAGCTTATTTTCATTTAAGAGCTTATTGTAATTTAAGTTTTCAGTACTATTGTTCCCTTGCAATTTTCAATTCAGCCGTATAAACTCATATTCATTTCAATAACTATCTCCATATAATTTTGATTACTTACTGTTTATTTCAATGACAATTCAATTGAATTGTTACTGTGCTCGTGTACTGTCGTGGCTCTTTGCACTTGAATTAAACCTTAATAGTTTAATTCAATTACCATTGCCGTGACTGGGTTGTTTTCAGTATGTTGGTAGAGTTTTCATTGTGGCAGTGGAAATTGTACTCAATTAAAAATTCCAACAGTTGCAGGTTTCATTTATTTTTACTTACTTTTCAATATGAGTTCATCAATGTTAAGTTTTATGCATAATTTAATTATGACTGAGTAGATTTTTATAGATCCCGGAATATGATCATTGTCGTACCGATGGTACTCTGCTAAGTTGTATGATTATAAATTGTAACAGGAATTATTTTTAACTCTGAAAATTCTGATTTTTAACGATAAATATTTACAGTAAAAACTGGAATATTGCGATACCGGTTTCATATCGAAAGAGTGATACATGTATCTGACCGTAGAATAGTCAGGAATTGATTTTAAAATTCAGCGAGAGCGTTTTTATAATTAATTTAGAAATTACTAATTTTCAAAAACGCGAAAGCGGGCGTATGTGAGTTTGAAATACGGTTCCGGCTGTGCGAAAGCAAACAGAACCTTTAAATTAAATTTCTACTAAAAATAACTTTGCGTGCGTAAATTGATTATTTATCAAACGGAGTTTTTGAAGTTGTAAGGCGTACGCGCGAAAGCGGCCGAATATATTACAACGTCAAAAATTCGGTGTCGTACATGTGAAAGTTGGCGACCCCTTTAATTTTATCATTTTTACGCGTGAAAATATTTTTTCCTGTTATAATACTAAAATATAACTTAACAAGTATTCAAGGTCGACGCGAATTATATTCCGGTCTATTAAAACAACTTATTTTTCCAAGTTTGCAACCAAATTAATTAGCATCGCCTTAGATAAACATCGTGACAATAGATAACGGTACTTGACGTTGGTCTCTGTGAGATTCGACATCTTTTATACTAAACCCAATATTTCCGTGCACTTGCGGACCTATCAATCACTTAGGCCAGCAATGTCTTCAGTGGTAAGCATGTTAGAAGAAGGTAAAATTGCTATTCAGGAACTGGTTTTAGAGTCAAGTGAGGTATTGGATGAGAAAAAAATGGAAGCAATGAGAAAACATTACCAAGACAATAGTATTTCAATGGAAGGGCCATGGACTGCTTCATCTTCTCAGTAACTACTGATCTTTATCCTGTACACCTAGATTCTTCTTACTTGAAGAATAGAAATTAAACACTGTGGAGAGACATTGTCTTTGTTTTTATCAGTTATCTTGCCATGAGTTGGTTTGTACATTTTTTTACCCTTTCTTCCTTATATAGACTTGATTATTATAATACCACTATGAAATTTTTTTGCTCTCAAGAGAGTAATAAACTTTCTTTTTGAAATTGGGAGTAACTTGTAACGCCTACATTTGAAAATGTGGTTTTATAAAATCATGCATAAAAGTTGGAAAGAATCACACATATATACATAAAATATACCATAAGTATATACATGTTTATAAATCTATTTCATTATTCGATCTATGCCATCCAAAGCATATACATAAGCAACATTTGCAGAATTTAATCCATTAGTTGAAAGTTGAGTAAAACAAAAATCCATAAAGCTCGTAAACAAACCACATTCTTGAATCAATTCAATAAAACCTTAGAATCAATTTCAAGAGAGAGTTTTTTTTTTTCATACAGACTACATTCTTGAACCGATTCAATAAACCCTTAAATTGTTTCAAGAGAAATTTTTTTTAAACAAACAACATTCATGAATCTATTCAGTAAACCTCTAAACCGATTTAAGGCATAGTTTCTTTTTCAAACAAACAACATTCTTGAATCTATAGCTTATAAGAACTATGACTAAGCGCAAAAAAAAAAAAAAAAACTATGACTAATAGCTTATAAAAGAAACACAAAAAGATCATGATTAAACTACTCTAACATCTTCCTATGTCTAATTCATTTAATGTGCATGCAAATTCAGTTACTATAAATGTGTGCAATCAAAGAGTAAATTATAGTTTTAGTTAAGTTAGTCAATTAACAAACACACCAAATAATAATATATATGCATCCATTTAGAATAGTAAAAAGATATTCTGACTTAAAAGAAATTTGCATGAATAGTAAAAGAAACTTACAGAGAAAGAGTGGAAAGGCTATGAATAGTAAAAGAAAGACATGTAAAATGTTATAGTAAAAATATTGATAATAAGTTTATTTATCAAAAACAAAGATAAAGTTACATCTCGGGACTAGACCAATACCCAAGAGTTTAAAGCTACTATCTCATTAAAAACCTTAATAGAAAAACCCAATTGAATAAAACATAGTTAAGGGAAAAAGAGAGCGATATTAACAAAAACAACTAACAACGAACTTGAACTTGCTCGAATTCGATGAGCGACCAGTTACAATCTTGTTTGACTATGAAGGAAGCAGGCTCCGGGGCTTCTTCAATGTCTTCTGCTCTGCGAACACCAAGTCTCATCGAACCTCTATACATAAGTATCCTTGCCTTGCACACTATAATGGTTGATCCCTCTTTCACTCGATTGATTTTATCACAGCCGATCGTCCTGAATATGATGATTCCAGTTTCGTCGCCGACGAGAGACTCAGTCACTGGCATGTGACCCTTACGAGACACATCCTTGACGTTGATCACTTTCAGAGTCAAGTAGACGTCTTCCATCTCAGGGCGTAGGTCATGCACCTTGATGAACACAGGTGTCGGAGCCATAGTCAAATCGCTTGAAAAAAAAAATACTTACCGAGAAGAAAACAAGTGATCGAAAAACTGAAAAACTGTAGCTATGATAAAAGTATATGGATGCATATTTATAGAGAGAGAGGAACAATAAGTAACTAACTAACAACATAGTTATCTCCTAAAAAATAGTAACAAACTAGGTTGGTTTTCCTCTAAAAACACTATGTTTATCTTTTCCTTTAAAAAATTATGTTTATCGCCAACAATTTAATAAAGATAATAAAATTCTTATTTTTTTCATTAACACCAACAATGTAACATTTTTATAGGCAAATTTGCTAAAGAAAAAAATTGGAATAATAAAAAAATTAAATCCAATAAAATCTCATGTTCCCTTTGTATATTAATAACGGAAAGACGGACACTCACATTTTGTTTTTTTCGCTCTTTTTATTGCGCTAACATTTGCAAATTATGAAAGGTATATTTTATGAAAATATTTGGGTTATGACTAAAAATATAAATATAGATTTTTGTGACTTTTAAATTATCACAAACCCAACAAACCATGTATATCTATTTTAATTACACCAACGATAAATATTATTATAGTTCCTCTAAAAAAAACTTTTTATAGCAAAATTTGTTTAAAGGTGTATATATATATATATATATATATATATACTTGAGATATTTCCTTTATAATACCACAGAGTGTCCGTCTTTTTATTGCGTTAACACGTCTCTTTTTATAATGCATATAAATTACGAACAATATTTTTTATGAAATTTTGATTAAAATTAATTTGATTTTGATTAGAATTATAGATATAGATAATAGATATTTTTCACTTTCATATTGTAACAAAACTATATATACTTATATTTTTCAACGATATCAACAATATAACAAATATAATATAAATTCTTATCTTTTTAATAACACCAACAAAATAACATTCTTATAGTCAAACTTGTTTAAATGTATAATTGAAAGTCAAAAAGTCAGCCCAACATCATGTATTCTCTTTATATATAGTATATATAAACTAGGGTTCGAACATGCATTATGTGTCAGTCTGTCCGTTCTTTTTATTGTGTTAATACATATAAAGTACGACCAATAGTTTTTATGAAATTTTGATTTTAATTAAAGTTATATGAATATATATTTCACACTTTCATATTGTAACAAACTATACTTATATTTTTCATTGACACCAACAATATAACAAATATAATATAAATTCTTATCTTTTTGAATGGCACCAACAATGTAACATTTTTATAGGCAAATTTGTTTAAGGGTATGATTGGAAGTGAAAAAGTCACTCCAAAACAATGTATTCTCTTTATCTATACTATTCTATAATATATATATATATATATATATATATATATATATATATATATATATATATATATATATAGGGATTTGCTAATATACACCCACTAGTTTTTATGTGGGAGTATTTTAGCAACATGCATCTTTAGGTGTATTTAGCCACTTTTCAGTTATCACTTGCTAAAATACTCATTCTAAAAAATAAGTGGGTGTATTCTAGCAAATGCCTATAGGAGTTGCTAACATACACCCACTTATTTTTTAGAAGGTGTGTTATAGCAACATACACCTCAAGGTGTATTTATCAACTTTTTAGTTATAACTTGCTAAAATACTCCCACATAAAAACTAGTGGGTGTATATTAGCAAATCTCATATATATATAAAGAAAGTAGACCGTTTTGGGCTAACTTTTTCTCCTTTCAATTATACCCTTAATCAAATTTGACCATAAGAATGCTATTTTGTTGGTGTAATTCAAAAAGATAAGAATTTACATTATATTTGTTATCTTTTTTTAAAGATATTATATTTGTTATATTGTTGGTATCATTGAAAAAAATAAGATAGTTTGTTACAATATGAAAGTGTAAAATATATATTATCTATACCTATAATTTTAATCAAAATTAAATTAATTTTAATCAAAATTTCATAAAAAACTATTGTTCGTAATTTATAACTATCAGCGCAATAAGAAGAACGGATAGACGGTCACGAAATGCCCTTCTAAACGCTAGTATATAGTATAAATATAGTATAGATTACTAGCATAAAGATGGGCACTAACGTGTCCGTCTAACTGTACGCCTTTCTCTGTTTATTGACAGCCAACGGTCAAATGGTAAAAAATTATGTGAAGGGTAAAACTGGAATGAAAGATGTTACAACAAAACACAATATTTTGTATATATGGTCAAAATAAGTATTTATTATAGTGTCCAGTATTATTCTTATTATTGTAGATTGTTCATCCTAGTACTGTGCATCGTTCCTATTCAATTGGGATTTAATCAATTTTTTAAGGGTTAAATATGTTTTGGTCTTTATATATAAATATACCATTTTTTTTCGTTTTAGTCCGTCTAAAAATTTTCTTCAACTTTTAGTCTCCAAAATTTTCAATCACCATTTTTGACCAATATTTTAAGTCAACTCATGTGTAGCCTTCATATTTTTGAATGAAGATATTCAGGAATGTTTATAATATTATGAGAATCTATTCCAAGAAAAACATAGATTTTTTTAACAAAAATATGAATTAAATATAAACTTTTACGGTAAGAAATTTAGAAACCGCTTATTAAACTGGATGCTTGAATCTCTTTTTAGCAATTGAGTAGTAGTAATACAATGTTGGCATGAGTTCAACTTGAGATGCTCAAGATTTTATAGTATATAAGTCACTTAATAAGAGACATAATGAATATCAAGTATTCCATAACCACTATAGCCTTCAAATTTCAGAGCTATTAACCCCCAAACAATCAGTAAATATTAAGGCACATTTTTCACAAATGAGTGTTGGGTCATCTTTGAGATGTGAAGAGAAAGTGAATGGGAGAAAGAAAGGAAAGGGAAAAGGGATTTTGGTTTGCAATACACGCCACAATAAGTCGCATTTGCACGCAATGAATGGATAGCAGTATATTTAGGAAGAAAGAAACCATTTATATGTTAATGCTGTCACAAAGAAACTAATATTGATAATAACTTTATTTATTTAAATAAAGATAAAAATTTGCGACAGGATCAAAACCAAAAGTTTAAAGCTACTGCCTCGTTAAAAACCTTAATAGGAAAAACCCCGTGGGATAAAACCTAGTTAAGGGAAAAAGAGTGCAGTAGTAGCAACGATAACTAACATAGAACTTGAATTCGTTCATGTTCGATGAGCGACAAGTTACAGTCTTCTTTGACTGTGAAGGCAGCAGGCGGGGCTTCTTCGATGTCTTCAGCTCTGCAAACGCCGAGTCTCATGGAATCTCTGTACATGATTATCTTTGCCTTGCGCAGTACAATTGTTGATCCTTCTTTAACTCTCTTGATCTTATCAGCACCGACTGCTCTGAATATGATGATGCCAGTTTCGTCGCCTACAAGAGACTCTGTCACCGGCATCTGACCCTTACGAGATACTTTTTTCACATTGACTACTCTGAGAGTTAGGTTGATGTTTTCCATCTCAGGGCGTAGATCCTGCACCTTGGTGAACACAGGTACCAACGCTGCCACAGTCAAATCCCTCCTGAGATACAAAATGCATTGTGAGAGACATAATTCTAAAACTCATAATAAAAACTCAACCTTTAAGACCCTCAATTATAGAGTACAATCAAGGAAGAAGTTTCAGGTTATTCATACTTAATTTTTCAGTTATCATGTATACATTATACCTTATAGCACAAGTTGTGAGAGCTGTGCTGTGTCCAACACTACTATGTGATTTCAAAGTTATAAAATTAACAAAAAGCATTTAGTGACATAAATTCCAAAAACATGCAACAAAACTCAATTAAAACACAGGCTTTAAGATCCTCAATTATATACATATGAAGTACAAACATCAAGTCTGTTACAGAGCATAACATTCCAATGAGAATTTTCTACTGAGCATAACATTCAAATGCATTATGCATATACTTCACATGGCTAACTCCTAATTAAATTATGCAGTCCATAGAAAATGGCTTTGGAATCACAATGAGTTTGACGAAATCATGGTGACACACACTATGATTATGCCAAACTCACTTCAAATCCAAATATGCAATTAAACTTGTATACATTAAATTGTCCTAATTTCCTGTGAAAGCAATGAAATTTGGACAATCCTCAATCCTCATGCAGTAATGAACTTACATAATGTGGCACTATTTTAAATTTTACTGTTGTTTCAAATGGGATTTGAACCAAGTTCCTTGAACTCATACCATTGAGCTGACACTTGGACATATTTTATCAACTTGAAAGGTCTTAGCCAAGTATAAAATTGCATGAAAATGTCAACTGTGAAAAGACTCTCATATCATGGAGGTACTATCAAGCTATTGTACTGAAGACCATTAATTAGATCACTATAATTCATAAAAGCCTTTTTTAGTTAGTGTTCAACAGACCAAAGACTAACATTACAAAATATCCACTATAGTTATAGCTAGATAGATTTTGCAGATTTTCTTTTCTTTTCAATCCAGTGAGTAACCAGTTTGCTATTTTCCTATTGAAGGTGGTTCCAATTAATTTCCCAATTAACTTGTATACATTAGACCTTATAGCACATGTCCTTGTGAGAGCTATGCTGTGTCTAATACAAATAATCTCTAACTTTACCAAAGCAACCCTAATATATGATTCAAAGTTATAAAACTAACAAAAAAGTATTGAGAGACATAATTCCAAAAACATGCAACAAAACTCATAATAAAAACACAAGCTTTAAATAACCCAAGTATATAGTACAAGAAAGAAGTTTCAAGCTAATCATACTTAGTTTTACGGTTTCGACGTTTCTTTGCAGACGGGCTGCACTTTCTATCTTGAGCAATGTTGTTCTGACGCTTCCGATCAATAATCTGAAAACAACAATCAAAGAACTTAAAATCTTGTTTACATTAATTTGGTTTAAAAAAAAATCCATATAATTCTATACCAAAACATCCTTTAACAATTGATCACATGCATGCATTGTACAAAACACAATCATGACATTTGGCCACAGTCAAATAACTAAAATTCAGAATATATTTTAACAAGATGTACCAAAAAGGGCAAGAAGGATTACATAGCAACCAGAGTCCAAGGGTTTTCAAGGAAACCACAAAGCTGGAATTCCAATATTAGGTCTCGATATATGTGACTGTGAAATTCCAATCATGCAAGTGGCATATTGATAAAAAGAATTTTAAACAAGGAAAAACAACTACCTCATGACTAAAATATGATTCAGGATGAAAAGAAAGATTCTCTCTTTCTTTGGTAGAAGTAGAACCAAACTCATTCTTGGAAGCATTGGGGACCCAACTCCAAGATGTGAGAAATGAATTATCTTTCTTAATAAATGATGTCAGTCCTGGATCAAGCTTTGTTTCCTAAGTAACAACAGATAAAAAAAAGAAGAAACAAAAAGAATAAATTTCACCATTACATGCAAAGAGAAAGAGAAAGAGAAAGAAACAAGATACTACATTTGAAAAAATTTCACGTTCAATAAGAAAACTGAAAAGTAAAGAAGGGAACCTTGGCAATATCTCTGTGATTAGAGTCAGAAAGTTGGTGTGATGAGTCTTCCATTTGTGAGTTGAAGAGAGCTCCAAATGAAGATTCTTTTTCTGTGTAGTGCAATGAGTCTATGCAGGGAAAGTTGATGCATGAAACTAACAACACTTTAATATATATATATAAGTGAAGTCTTATAACCAACTTAACTACTAGCGGTTTGTACCGTTATACTCATCTCTTTGAACAAATAATTAACATTTTATCATATATCATTTTATTTATATATGATACATTATTTACTATCTTTTTTTTTTTAACAATATTAATAATAATAATAATAATAATAATTTTACTTATTTGCCTTTTTTTTCATTAAGACAAGGTGGTAAAAATACCACATAAGCTCACACACAAATGGAAGATCATGGGTTCAAACCTGGGACATCACGGATATCCAACTTAACGATTTTGGTATTTGCCACTTATGGATTTATACTAATTTATCTTTGGACTTCAGCAACGAAAGTTATAAAAACAAAGCTATGCTACAAGATGGAAGATGATTTTATGTGAGATTACAAGATTATTTTTATTGAAGATGAGATTAATGAAAAATTTACCTCATATATGATAATTAATGATGTTAAATCTATTGAAACTACGCTTGTCCAAAAAAAACAAACTATGAAACAACGACAAGCGCAAAATGTAAATTTTAGCTTCTTTTTTTGTATCAGTTTGACAGTTTTAATTAAGTTGAACTGAGTTGTTCGTAAACTTTAATTAAGCCGAGTTTGAGCAGGAAAAAAGTTTGTGATGAGCTTGAGTCGAGCCGAATTGAACAAAGTTCAACTTAGCTAGACTCATTTCCAGGTCTGATTTTACTATGCTAACTAAATGATTGGCCATATATTTTGCATTCTGACGTCTTCCATAATTCATTTTTTTAGAAGAAAATATGAATGAAATGGAAAAAGTAACATGCATGTAAGCTTATGCCAAGAACCGAACGTAAAGAATTAATCTCCATGTTAACATGAACTAGTGTAGGATACCATGACCTTCCTTTGTCTAGAGAAGATCAGCCACCGAGCATATATATAGTAATCATCCGCTACCCATCTGGTTAAATAAAAAAATAATATTATTTCATTTTTTTTTAAGAGTTAAATTAGCCCACCAAAATTGTCATAGTAGAGAATTGAATGAGACGTTAAGAGGAACACACTTCAAGATCATAAGTCAATATCATCAGGTCAATCCAAGTGGATATTAATATTACTTCAAAAAGTAGTCTTCATAATTCAAGCTAGCAAACGATGGGAACGATGAATTTGTGGCAATGGCAACTTGGTCTATGATGGACTTCACTGACTCAAAAACCGCTGAAGTTTTTGCGTTGATGAAAACATCCAATTAGAGATTGAATATTGCTTCTGACATGTCGAATTTGAATCCAACAACCTTGAGATTATTAGGGATTTGAAACTTTTGGTCGGAACTGATCGTGTTCAGGGAGCATTACCGAAGTAATAGGAAACATGACAAGTTACTTTACTGGGTTTGGTTTTACTCCTGTGGGGAGGGATGGGAATAAGGTTGCACATTTGATGGGCCAACAAGCTCTAGTGAGCCTAAATTTTGTAAGCAAAATCATATAAACCGATATAAAATTTAACTGTTTTCTCTTCAACTAAATTAATGTATACCACAATTTTTTTGCTATGGCATCTAATATGAGTATGAATATTAGACGATGCAAAACAAAGATGTCAATCACTACATTCATCCCAAACCAAACGACGACCTTTGAGTTGGACTCAATCTCTAGCTCAAAAATCTCGATCAAACGCAATCTTCAAACCCTTAAAGATAGCCCACAATTCTACGGATAATATCTTGCACCCTTGTTAATAGTATCCACTTCTTCGGGTATTGTTGTGGGGATTTTGATATTATCAGGACTAGAGAGCTGCACTTATACAAACAACCTTTAAAAAATAGAATGTTTAAACACGAGTCTTTAACAAGTTCAAAAGTAAGATTTTATGGTGTGTTTAGTCACGAACAAGTTAGTATATCTATTGTGTTGTGAAATTTTTTTTTTTAGCAAAGTCGTGAAAACTTATTATTATTATTATTATTATTAAACATAAAAATGATTATTCATGTCTTAAGTTAAAGAAAAAACATCTAAACTATCAAATACATACGGCATTCATTTTCTTTCAAGTCAAATCTTATTTGTGGATCTAAGTATCTAAACTATCTTCATAAAATGATATGCAATAATGATATAAGTATAAGGTCAACATGGTTGCATAATTTTCTTCCAAGTCAAATCTTATTTGTGGATCTAGGGACATAGGCGAAATTACAAAGAATATCAACAAAATTGGCAAATTCAGTCTTAGAGCTTTACCAAAAAATTACTCAGAATGTGAGGTAGTACTTCTTATCAAATGGGATGAGAAATAGTCTCTGTGAGGTAGTACTTCTTATTTATAGTAATTGAGGAAAAAGAAAATCGATTTCACATCAATCTAAAAAGCTGGCAAAAAGGGTAAAACAGAAAACCAATGTAACTACCTTCTACAGAGCAAAGCTAACTAATAGAACAACCAAACTAAATTAACACAAACGAGGTACCATATATAATCTAAATGAATCAAAACGAACAAGTCATTATATAAGCAAAAATGTACCAAGTTCATAAACAATAATAAATGAGTTCAAAAGCTTAAAAAGAATTATGATACTATTACTAATAGTAGCTTATAAGAAAAGCACAAATAGTTCATAATTAAACTACTATAACATCATTCTATCATCTTAAAACATAGTTAAGGGAAAAAGAGAGCGGTATTAACAAAAACAACTAACAACGAACTTGAACTTGCTCGAATTCAATGAGCGACCAGTTACAATCTTGTTTGACTATGAAGGAAGCAGGCTCCGGGGCTTCTTCAATGTCTTCTGCTCTGCGAACACCGAGTCTCATCGAACCTCTATACATAAGTATCCTTGCCTTGCACACTATAATGGTTGATCCCTTTCACTCGATTGATTTTATCACCTCCGATCGCCTTGAATATGATGATGCCAGTTTCGTCGCCGACGAGAGACTCAATCACTGGCATGCGACCCTTACGAGACACATCCTTCATGAAACTAACTTTTAACCACAATTGAATTCATTATATGAATATATTTATGATACTATAAGGTAATTTCAGCACACTTTTAAAACATAACACACTCTATGATAATTCCTTAAAAAAAACACACTCTATGATAATAGCAACACACGTAAAAAATAAAACATAACAATTAGAACACAATGTCAAAAATAATATTATACATCATAGTGAAATATCTAAAAATGAAAAATATCCAAACAGAAATATCCAAAAATACAAATAAGTCATAACGGAAGAAGTTAAGACCGGCCTATTTGAATTTTTTAAAAACGTTATGTAATTCAAACAAAGTCAAAATGGAAAAAATGGATGGACCCGCGAAAAGTATGGAGTGTACCCTAATAAATTCTCAATATATTTTGCTTCCAATATTGCTCGCTCGGCAGAAGTTGAACCAAAGAGAGGGAGACTTAATATATTTATTTAGTGTTAACCATCTGGTTTAAAGAAGAAGAGGGCTTGTGTAACACCCTAACCCTTAATCGCCGATTATTAACTTTAATAAAAAAAACGTTAAGGACATAGGAAGTTACAACATAATGAAAACGCATTTTCATAAACATCAACAGATCAAAATATATTTGATTCACATACAGCAGCGGAAAAATAACAAACAGCTTATAACCAAGCATGCATATAATATACAAAAATATATACATAAGATTTTCAAAAGGGGCAAATCTACAACAAAGACCATTGCCACATTTATACATACGCGTTCAGATACCCAAAGTGGTGTTACAACTATCAGAGCCCTAAACTCTAACTAGGATACAACACCTAGTACAAAAAAATAAGGATAGCTAAGCTATGCCCTCACCACTACGTAGGCTCCTAAACAGCCAAAAGCTACTCCTCGACGATAGTCTCGTCAACCTGATATTCTGGATCCCCAAAGATCCAGCAAATAACACAAAACAGAGAGTGTTAGTATCACAACCAATAAACATGTATAAATAACACATTATTATACATAACCAAAAACACAACACTTAATTGACAAAGCACAAAACTCATCAATAACAATTATCACTTAACAACCATTATGCACACATAATTCCTAAATGAACACTAATGTCACAAAGGATGCATGCCTCAAATGCATTCACTAATGCATGTGGTACCAAGTCATTTTGGATAAACTTATATCCTTATCAAGCACTCTTGATAACCAAGCACTCTTGGATTTCATATCCGCACACGGATATCATCAAATAACCCGCTCCGGGTATCATACAATCATGAAATGCATGATGATTCACTTAGCAAATATATGATACTTACTAACTCAACTAATTATCAGCACTCTGATAATTATCACAACAACAACAACAAACACAACCACTAAATTATCAGCACTCTGATAATTATCACAACAACAATAACAACAAACACAACCACTAGGCTCTCATGGCCAGATCATAAGACACAACATGTATATACTCAAGCTTTTCTTGAACAATTAATCTTTAGGAAGCATTAAGAATAAGTTAAAATGGTGGGCAAGGTTTCCAAAATATATTATGAGAATGCAGTAGCAAAAAGTCATCCCCGCGCGCTCCAGGACTCTCAAAACAGCTCAACGAAGTTGGCATGTCCAGGGTTGGTCGCTACAAGCGAGCCCTTGGTCGCTACAAGCGCCCCTGGTCGCTACAAGCGCCAGTGCGGTCGCTTGAAGCGCGGATAGGCAGGGAATTATCCTGCCTGGTCGCTACAAGCGACGGTCCGTCGCTACAGCGACCGTATCAGTATAAAATCATGTAAAAATGTGATTTTCCACCATTTTAGCCCATTCAAGGTTACCCAAACTTCCAGAACTTGTTAAAAACGTTTTTCCATCATAAAACATCATTTAAAAACAATCACAAGCAAGGATTGTATCTAGCAAGGAAATTAGGGTTAAAACACTAACTTTCCATAACTTTTCCTTTGAATTCAAAACACTATAACTTCAACTAAACATGCTAGCAGCATCACTTAGCATCAAATAAGCATAACATGATTCATTAGCAACTTTAATCATAAAGATTTTCCATCAAAACATAGACAAAGTGAAAGGAGAAGTTTGGGATGGAGAAATAGACATTCTCCCCTTCTCAAAATCACTTGTGAATAAGCAATACTACCTCTCTTACCCGGAATTGATGTTTCTCTAGCAAACTCAAGCTTCAAATCACTTGCCCTAGTTTCTCTTGTTTTTCTCCTTCTCTTTCAAGTTCCAAGTTTCTCCACAAAGACAATGAAATAGTGATGTCAAAGTCTTTGTGATAATCTTATAACTTAAGCAAAACAATCTTGGCCATCCATTCCTTACTAACTCTCAAGGACCAATCCTAGCCTTCTATTTTCAATCCAAGCTCACTAAATCTCATCCACTTGATCATTACTACTTATTCATGACCAAGCCCATTACTATTCATCTTCTTGGCCCAATTTCGCCCCAAAACCCTAAAAACTCGATTACAAACTTATCCTCGCGCCTAATAATTATTTCGAGATTACGAGAAAATATTTTTAAATGCAAATCCATAAAATAAAATATATAAAAATATAACATACGAAAATAGGGTCGTTACAACTCTACCCCCCTAAAAAGAATTTTCGCCCTCGAAAATACCTGAAAACAACTCTGGATAGGATTCCCGCATCTTGCTCTCGAGCTCCCACGTCGCATATTCACCGGCTGGGCCTCCCCAAACGACTTTCACCGATGAAATCTCTTTGTTCCTGAGCCTCTTCATCTCTTGTCCTTCAATCCTTAAGGGTACCGTTGCAACCGTTAAATTCTCTCTCACTTGTATCTCGTCCGACTCAATCACATGTGACGGATCCGATACGTATTTCCTTAATTGAGACACGTGAAAAACGTCATGTAGATTTGACAACGACGGCGGTAACGCAATCCTATACGCCACCTTCCCAATCCTCTTCAAAATCTGATACGGACCAATGAACCTCGATGCTAACTTCTTTGATTTCAAAGCTCGTCCAATACCCGTAGTCGATGTAACTCTTAGAAACACATGATCTCCTTCTTGAAATTCTATATCCTTTCTTCTTTTGTCGGCATAGCTTTTCTGGCGACTCTGCGACGCTCTCATCTTTTCTTGGATCATCTTGATCTTCTCGGTCGTTTGTTGCACAATCTCAGGTCCAAGCACCACACTTTCTCCCGATTCAAACCAACACAAAGGTGTTCTACATCTTCTCCCATACAACGCTTCAAAAGGTGCCATACCAATGCTCGAATGAAAACTATTGTTATACGTAAACTCAATCAATGGTAAGCAAGCTTCCCAACTCACTCCTTGTTCCAAAATGCACGATCTTAATAAATCCTCCAATGATTGAATCGTCCTCTCCGACTGACCATCCGTCTGCGGGTGATAAGCAGAACTCATCCGCAACTTAGTCCCCAACGCCTCTTGCAAACTCTCCCAAAACCTTGAAGTAAAACGGGGATCTCGATCTGATACAATACTCGACGGAATTCCATGCAATCTCACGATTTGCTCAACATAAATCTCAGCCAACTTCGATACTAGCATACCGGTCTTGATAGCTATGAAATGAGCAGACTTTGTTAACCTGTCGACAACTACCCAAATCATATTGTTACCTTTCGACGTCTTCGGCAAACCGCTTACAAAATCCATCGCAATACTATCCCATTTCCACTCTGGGATAAACATAGGTTGCAATAGCCCCGACGGCTTCTGATGCTCCACCTTGGACTTCTGACAAGTCAAACACGCGAAAACAAACTCGGCGATCTCTTTCTTCATCCCTTGCCACCAAAACATTTTCCTCAGATCTTGATACATCTTAGTAACACCAGGATGAATACTTAAGTTGCTTCTGTGACCTTCCTCCAAGATCATCCGCTTCAACTCAGGCACATCAGGTACACATAACCTTCCCTGACACCTCATCACGCCTTTCTCATCGATCTCAACGTTTACCTTTTTCCCTTGCTCGATGAGCGTCTTTAGCTTCGTCAATTTCACATCAGACTTTTGCTTTTCCACAACCTCTTCAAGAAAATCATTCGTCAACCTCAACATTCCTAGCTTCACGCTTCTGGTTGTCCTTTCACAAACCAAACTGAGGTCTCTAAACTCTTCAGTCAATCTCAGTTCCTTCGCCATCAGAGACGACATATGCAAAGACTTCCTACTCAACGCATCGGCTACCACATTAGCCTTACCCGGGTGATAGCTCAACTCGAAATCATAATCCTTAAGAAACTCTAACCATCTTCTTTGCCTCATATTGAGCTCCTTCTGATCAAACAAGTATTTCAGACTCTTGTGATCGCTGAAAACCTCGAACCTTGACCCATACAAGTAGTGCCTCCAAATCTTGAGAACAAACACAACAGCAGCTAGCTCCAAATCATGCGTAGGATAGTTCCTCTCATGAATCTTCAGCTGTCTTGATGCATAAGCAACGACTTGTCCCTTCTGCATCAACACACCACCTAGAACCATCTTCGACGCATCACAATAAACCACGAACGGTTCCTTCGGATTTGGCAGAATTAGCACAGGTGCAGATGTCAACCTCCTCTTCAGCTCTTGGAAACTCTGCTCACACTTGTCATCCCAAATGAAAGCTTGACCCTTCCTAGTCAACTGTGTCAACGGCAACGCCAACTTTGAAAATCCTTCGATGAACCTCCGATAGTAACCGGCCAAACCAAGAAAACTTCGGATCTCAGTAACAGACTCCGGCGTTCCCCAATCTTGCACGGCCTCTACCTTAGCAGGATCCACTGCTATACCACCACTTGAAATGACGTGACCCAAAAAGCTAACTTTATGCAACCAAAATTCACACTTAGAAAATTTTGCATAAAGCTTCTTCTCGCGCAACACCTCCAACACAATCCTCAAATGCTCGGCATGTTCCTCTTCCGTCTTCGAGTATACCAAAATATCGTCTATGAAGACCACCACGAATCGATCCAAAAAGGAATGAAATATACGATTTATATATTCCATAAACACTCCAGGTGCATTAGTAACTCCAAAAGGCATAACAGCGTACTCGTAGTGACCATACCTTGTCCTGAAAGCAGTCTTCGGTATATCCTCCGCCTTAACTCTTATCTGGTGATATCCCGATCTCAAATCAATCTTGCTGAACACACAGGCTCCCACTAACTGATCCATCAAATCATCTATCCTCGGAAGTGGATACTTGTTCTTGATAGTTGCTTTATTCAACTGACGATAGTCAATGCACAGACGCATACTACCATCTTTCTTCTTTACCAACAGAACCGGCGCACCCCACGGCGATACACTCGGTCTTACAAACTTTTTCTCTAACAATTCCTCCAATTGTTCCTTCAACTTTTCTAGTTCAGCAGCTGACATACGATACGGCGCCATTGATATCGGACTAGTGCCAGGTACTATGTCAATTGCGAATTCAACCTCTCTCTCGGGTGGTAAATCCAAAATGTCATCTGGAAAAACATCTGTGAAATCACGCACCACCGGCAACGCATCAACCTCCTTATTCTCTTCCACTCTCAACGAAGCAAACATAGCAAACACGTCCTCTTGAGCCTTCACTGATCTTACCACTTCTCGACAACACATGAGCTTCGAGCACAACTCTGGCTCCAGTCTTGGAAACATAACCGTCTTCTTACCACAGTTGATATGAACCCGATTAAATTCTAACCAGTTCATACCAAAGATAACGTCTATTCCGCTCAACGGAATGCAGACTAAATCCATACCAAAGTGTCGACCATACATAGTGACTGGACAGTCTACACAGACTAGAGTAGTCGATACCGAACCACTCGCAGGCGTTTCTATAACCATGCGTCCCATCATATTTTCTACTCTAAGACCCAACCTCTTAACGCAATCCACAGAAATAAACGAGTGGGTAGCACCCGTATCAATAATAGCAGACAAAGGAGTATTATTGATAAAGCATGTACCTCTGATCAAGTTATCCGCCTTCGCATCACCACCATCTAAAGCAAACACCTTTCCTCCAGCCGCTCTAGGCTTCTTACACACGTTGCTCTTATGACCCGCTTCTTTGCAGTTGAAGCACACAATACCCTTCTTGCACTGATCAGCTTTGTGGTTAAGATCACCACACTTGAAACATTTTCCATCATTCTTCGGGCACTCAAAAAAACGATGTCCCGGTTGTCCACACTTAAAGCAATTCCTATTACCTCCAAACTTGTCACCACTACTCCCACCTTCATCTGGTTTCTTCCCACCTCTGCCATACGGTTTACCTCTAGCCATGTCCTTTCCCCTCTTCTCATTCGCGGCTTTGTAGTAATTAGCCTTAGCTTTACTGTCCTTATCACATATTCGGCTCTTATTCACCAACATCGGAAAATTCCTGATCTCGCTAAACCCAATCAACTGCTTGATGTCTGGCCTCAGCCCATTTTCAAACTTTACGCACTTGTCTTCCTCAGCTTCCATCGTGTTGTAATGAGGAGCAAAACGACACAAATCTTCAAACTTGGCCGCATATTCAGAAACAGATAAACTCCCCTGCTTGAGCTCCATGAACTCAATCACCTTACGGTTCCTCTCGTCTGCCGGAAAATACTTGGTTAAAAACTCTCTCCGGAAACGAGCCCAAGTAACCAAAGCTCCACCAGCTCCCAACCTCTGACTAGCGTTTCCCCACCAATGATCGGCCTCATCATGGAGAACATACCCTCCTAGCAATACCTTATGCGCGTCCAGACAACGCATAGCCCCGAAAATTCTCTCAATTCCTTCCAACCAAGTCTGAGCTCCATCTGGATCGTATCCTCCCTTGAAGATAGGCGGTTTGTTGTTCATAAACCTCTCGAGCCTCAGCTCATCTTCCCCGCCTCCTCTAGCTTGTTGTGCGGCTCTATCCGCAGTCCTACTAGCAGCCTCCTGAGCCATGGCATCCGCCATCCGCTCCATCGCGTCCGCAAGTGCTCGTTGCGTCATATCCACACTACCAATCATCACATAACACAAGTGAGAACACAGTGTTTAAGGAAACACATGTTACACAAAGGGTATACTAAACTTAATTGATCCAATGGATCGACCTGCTCTGATACCACCTATTGTAACACCCTAACCCTTAATCGCCGATTATTAACTTTAATAAAAAAAACGTTAAGGACATAGGAAGTTACAACATAATGAAAACGCATTTTCATAAACATCAACAGATCAAAATATATTTGATTCACATACAGCAGCGGAAAAATAACAAACAGCTTATAACCAAGCATGCATATAATATACAAAAATATATACATAAGATTTTCAAAAGGGGCAAATCTACAACAAAGACCATTGCCACATTTATACATACGCGTTCAGATACCCAAAGTGGTGTTACAACTATCAGAGCCCTAAACTCTAACTAGGATACAACACCTAGTACAAAAAAATAAGGATAGCTAAGCTATGCCCTCACCACTACGTAGGCTCCTAAACAGCCAAAAGCTACTCCTCGACGATAGTCTCGTCAACCTGATATTCTGGATCCCCAAAGATCCAGCAAATAACACAAAACAGAGAGTGTTAGTATCACAACCAATAAACATGTATAAATAACACATTATTATACATAACCAAAAACACAACACTTAATTGACAAAGCACAAAACTCATCAATAACAATTATCACTTAACAACCATTATGCACACATAATTCCTAAATGAACACTAATGTCACAAAGGATGCATGCCTCAAATGCATTCACTAATGCATGTGGTACCAAGTCATTTTGGATAAACTTATATCCTTATCAAGCACTCTTGATAACCAAGCACTCTTGGATTTCATATCTGCACACGGATATCATCAAATAACCCGCTCCGGGTATCATACAATCATGAAATGCATGATGATTCACTTAGCAAATATATGATACTTACTAACTCAACTAATTATCAGCACTCTGATAATTATCACAACAACAACAACAAACACAACCACTAAATTATCAGCACTCTGATAATTATCACAACAACAATAACAACAAACACAACCACTAGGCTCTCATGGCCAGATCATAAGACACAACATGTATATACTCAAGCTTTTCTTGAACAATTAATCTTTAGGAAGCATTAAGAATAAGTTAAAATGGTGGGCAAGGTTTCCAAAATATATTATGAGAATGCAGTAGCAAAAAGTCATCCCCGCGCGCTCCAGGACTCTCAAAACAGCTCAACGAAGTTGGCATGTCCAGGGTTGGTCGCTACAAGCGAGCCCTTGGTCGCTACAAGCGCCCCTGGTCGCTACAAGCGCCAGTGCGGTCGCTTGAAGCGCGGATAGGCAGGGAATTATCCTGCCTGGTCGCTACAAGCGACGGTCCGTCGCTACAGCGACCGTATCAGTATAAAATCATGTAAAAATGTGATTTTCCACCATTTTAGCCCATTCAAGGTTACCCAAACTTCCAGAACTTGTTAAAAACGTTTTTCCATCATAAAACATCATTTAAAAACAATCACAAGCAAGGATTGTATCTAGCAAGGAAATTAGGGTTAAAACACTAACTTTCCATAACTTTTCCTTTGAATTCAAAACACTATAACTTCAACTAAACATGCTAGCAGCATCACTTAGCATCAAATAAGCATAACATGATTCATTAGCAACTTTAATCATAAAGATTTTCCATCAAAACATAGACAAAGTGAAAGGAGAAGTTTGGGATGGAGAAATAGACATTCTCCCCTTCTCAAAATCACTTGTGAATAAGCAATACTACCTCTCTTACCCGGAATTGATGTTTCTCTAGCAAACTCAAGCTTCAAATCACTTGCCCTAGTTTCTCTTGTTTTTCTCCTTCTCTTTCAAGTTCCAAGTTTCTCCACAAAGACAATGAAATAGTGATGTCAAAGTCTTTGTGATAATCTTATAACTTAAGCAAAACAATCTTGGCCATCCATTCCTTACTAACTCTCAAGGACCAATCCTAGCCTTCTATTTTCAATCCAAGCTCACTAAATCTCATCCACTTGATCATTACTACTTATTCATGACCAAGCCCATTACTATTCATCTTCTTGGCCCAATTTCGCCCCAAAACCCTAAAAACTCGATTACAAACTTATCCTCGCGCCTAATAATTATTTCGAGATTACGAGAAAATATTTTTAAATGCAAATCCATAAAATAAAATATATAAAAATATAACATACGAAAATAGGGTCGTTACAGCTTGATAAAGGGAAAGATTAAATATTTCTCTATTTGATTTTAGTAAAAATATTAACTCCTCAAATTCTAAAGGCATTCAAATCCACGAAGCTGATTCACAAACTAAAACAAGACATTTTCGTTATTATTGGAGTAAAAAGTGGACCGTAAGGTTTTCTAAGGTAAATTTAGTTGATATAATTATGCAATGGATACATGATTCCATAATTGGTCATGGTGTCCCCGTGATCTTAACTTACCTGGTAGGGACATTGCATAATATATGCAGGAGTCGGAGTTCGAACCCAGACACTCCACCTATTCACCTTAAAAAATGAATTTCTAGCCACTAAAATCCTTGACAAAAACAAATGTCATGCGTGGTTATTTGACCGACAAAGTATATGTTTATAGTTTTGGAATTGTTGTGTTAGAAATCATACATGGAAGTAACAATACCATTATTCGATAAAAACAAGAAGCATTCCATCTTCTTGTTGGGCAGGTCTTCTTATTCTTATTGGCGAATCTATGTACATTTTAATTATAGAAAAAATGAGGCAGTAGTACTTGAACTTATGACCTTTTATAGTATAATAAAGACATTCATTTCCACTGCATCATATGCAAAAGTTATCAGACGATACACCTAATTTAGTATTTATAGATTAGTTGGGGTACCATGGCTCCGTTGGGTCCCTAAGAAGATCCGCCACCCGTATTCTTGTCTCGTATTCATGTCAATTGTCTTTAAGAATATTGGCCAAGACGACCCGTCTTGGTAAGATTAAACTTAAAAATCATACCATTTGGTTTCTATCTCGAGGCTCCACTTAATAAAAAAAAATGTATATGATAAATAGTACTCCATCTAGAATGAAAATATAAGCAAAAATGATTTAAAAAGTTAAATTTATTTGATCTAATTTTTAGACCAAATACATTTGACTTTTCGAATCCTTTTTGCTTATACTTCATTATAGAGGGGGTACTTTGCGATCTAACAATCTAATTTTGCTCTATGAGCTAACAATTTAATATAGCTTCTTAGTTCATATCATTTGTGAATCTATACCAAAAATATAAGTGCTTTTGATTAATTGATTGTTTTGAACTTCGAATTTTGGAATCAATACTTTGTATATTAATCTATTTACCAGACACATATCTTGAAAGGGAAAGGTAATGAAATAGAGCTAGTTGATAAAAGATTGGGTTCAAATTTCAAAAAAGCAATGCTAATGATAAATGCGGCACTCTTATGCACTAATGTGACTTCATCACTTAGGCCAGCAATGTCTTCAGTGGTAAGCATGTTAGAAGGTAAAATTGCTATTCAGGAACTGGTTTTAGAGTCAAGTGAGGTATTGGATGAGAAGAAAATGGAAGCAATGAGAAAACATTACCAAGACAATAGTATTTCAATGGAAGGGCCATGGACTGCTTCATCTTCTCAGTAACTACTGATCTTTATCCTGTACACCTAGATTCTTCTTACTTGAAAATAGAAATTAAACACTGTGGAGAGACATTGTCTTTGTTTTTATCAGTTATCTTGCCATGAGTTGGTTTGTACATTTTTTTACCCTTTCTTCCTTATATAGACTTGATTATTATAATACCACTATGAAATTTTTTTGCTCTTAAGAGAGTAATAAACTTTCTTTTTGAAAATGGGAGTAACTTGTAACGCCTACATTTGAAAATGTGGTTTTATAAAATCATGCATAAAAGTTGGAAAGAATCACACATATATACATAAAATATACCATAAGTATATACATGTTTATAAATCTATTTCATTATTCGATCTATGCCATCCAAAGCATATACATAAGCAACATTTGCAGAATTTAATCCATTAGTTGAAAGTTGAGTAAAACGTAAATCCATAAAGCTCGTAAACAAACCACATTCTTGAATCAATTCAGTAAACCTTAGAATCAATTTCAAGAGAGTTTTTTTTTCATACAGACTACATTCTTGAACCGATTCAATAAACCCTTAAATTGTTTCAAGAGAAAGTTTTTTGAAACAAACAACATTCATGAATCGATTCAGTAAACCTCTAAACCGATTTAAGACATAGTTTCTTTTTTCATACAAACAACATTCTTGAATCTATAGCTTATAAGAACTATGACTAAGCGCAAAAAAAAAAAAAAACTATGACTAATAGCTTATAAAAGAAACACAAAAAGATCATGATTAAACTACTCTAACATCTTCCTATGTCTAATTCATTTAATGTGCATGCAAATTCAGTTACTATAAATGTGTGCAATCAAAGAGTAAATTATAGTTTTAGTTAAGTTAGTCAATTAACAAACACACCAAATAATAATATATATGCATCCATTTAGAATAGTAAAAAGATATTCTGACTTAAAAGAAATTTGCATGAATAGTAAAAGAAACTTACAGAGAAAGAGTGGAAAGGCTATGAATAGTAAAAGAAAGACATGTAAAATGTTATAGTAAAAATATTGATAATAAGTTTATTTATCAAAAACAAAGATAAAGTTACATCTCGGGACTAGACCAATACCCAAGAGTTTAAAGCTACTATCTCATTAAAAACCTTAATAGAAAAACCCAATTGAATAAAACATAGTTAAGGGAAAAAGAGAGCGATATTAACAAAAACAACTAACAACGAACTTGAACTTGCTCGAATTCGATGAGCGACCAGTTACAATCTTGTTTGACTATGAAGGAAGCAGGCTCCGGGGCTTCTTCAATGTCTTCTGCTCTGCGAACACCAAGTCTCATCGAACCTCTATACATAAGTATCCTTGCCTTGCACACTATAATGGTTGATCCCTCTTTCACTCGATTGATTTTATCACAGCCGATCGTCCTGAATATGATGATTCCAGTTTCGTCGCCGACGAGAGACTCAGTCACTGGCATGTGACCCTTACGAGACACATCCTTGACGTTGATCACTTTCAGAGTCAAGTAGACGTCTTCCATCTCAGGGCGTAGGTCGTGCACCTTGATGAACACAGGTGTCGGAGCCATAGTCAAATCGCTTGAAAAAAAAAATACTTAACAAGTGATCGAAAATCTGAAAAACTGTAGCTATGATAAAAGTATATGGATGTATATTTATAGAGAGAGAGGAACAATAAGTAACTAACTAACAACATTGTTATCTCCTAAAAAATAGTAACAAACTAGATTGGTTTCCCTCTAAAAACACTATGTTTATCTTTTCCTTTAAAAAAATATGTATCTTTTACCAACAATGTAACAAACAAAAATAATAATTTTTTGATCTTTTTCAGTAACACCAACAAAATAGTATTTTTATAGACAAATTTGTTAAAAGATATAATTGGAGTAATAAAAAATACAATCCAATAAAATATCTTATTCCCTTTATATATTACTAACGTTTAGTCTGTCCGTTTTTCTTATTGTGATAATGCGTATAAATTAGGAACATTATTTTTTATGAAATTTAGATTAAAATCATTTTGATTTTTATTAAAATTATAGGTATAAATAATATATATTTTGCACTTTCATATTGTAACAAATTATACTTATTTTTTTCAATGGTATCAACAATATAACAAATATAATATCTTTCAAAAAAAATATAACAAATACCCACTCCGTTCCTTTTTAAGTGTCGTTTGACTGCGGATTTAAAATTTATATTTAATTGTCGTTTTGGTATTTTAACGGTATGATTTCTCACTTATACCCTTTCTCAAGTACTCTTATCTTTTTCAATAAAACTAATTAATGTTATGTATTTGGAAAACTAAAGCTTGTTATTTTTAAACAAAGTTTATTTTTTTTAAACAATGTTTTTTTTATAAAACAAAGTTTGTTGTTTGTTTGTCTTCAACGTTCAAATCTATGCCCATAATCCCACTCACATGAAGACTGAATGTGCTAAACTACAGGGGTGTAAATAGTAGCACAACTAAAAATGCAAACAAAGCCCACATTGAGCATACAAACCGGCCCATTGATAAAATTTGGACAGTGACTGGTGTGATATGTTTATCAAGGCAAGAAAGAAGAAAATTGCTCTTCCCACAAACAAAAATGTTCATTCCTGCATAAATTGACCAAAATACTCATGTGTGACTTAAGTCACGCTCGGTATATATCCACGTGACTTAAGCCACGCTGCATGCATTACTGTTTTGGGACAAAACCCAGCAGTCAAAGTTCATAACACATTTTATTTTCCTCTTCACGTCCAAAAAACCCAAAAGTGCGAATTTTTGGAGCATAATCTTGAGTCAAAATCATTGCAAATCGTCAGGAAGAAAGTTTCTACGCTCATCAAATGTCAAAGATCAGGTGATGTATCATCTAAACTCTCTTGATTTTGCTTGTTTTTTAGGTAGGTTTAGCAGTCTGGAACACGACCTGGGCATGGCTTAACTGATCACGCTGGAGCTCCACGTGAGTTAACTCACGCATGTGTTAGCTCATCGTGACTTAAGTCACGCTGGTGCTCAGTATTTGAAATTTTGCGCCAAATTATTTTTATTAGCTTGTTGCGCAAGTTATTTATATTTTTTCCTTGTTATTTTTCTATTCAATAGACATAGTGATGGTTAATAATGTGGTGGATGATGGCGTTGAGCCAAAACCGGCCATAATTGAAGCTTCCGTTGATGTTAAATCAACCATTAAAGTCAAAATTCCATTTCAAGTGGATTGTAGTTAGGTTAATGGTTGAAAATAACATTTTACATCTTTATGTCCGATCCATTGAAGTGTAATATTTATTGACGTGTAATAGTGTAATGTGTTTGAATTTGTGTCTGTAATGTCGCATTTTAATGAATTTGTGGATTGTGTATTTCTGGACGAATTTGTGTAATTTGGATCGTTTATGTGTGATTAATGACGAATTTGTGTAATTTGATTCGATTATGTGTGATTAAGTGATTATGTATGATTAAAGACGAATTTGTATAATTTGGATCGATTATGTGTAATTTGGATCGATTATGTGATTGTGTGATTAACGACGAATTTGTGTAATTTGGATCGATTATGTGTGAATATGTGGTTATGTGTGATTATGTTGTTGAAATTGTGTAATTTGGATCAATTGCGAGTGTGTATTGGTTTGGGATCATTAATGACTTGGTTGACATCATTCAATGTTGTTTTCTACTACACCAGAAGTTAGCGTGACTTAACTCACGCAGACCTGTAATGAGCGTGACTTAAGTCACGCTCGGTATTTTGACAGGTGGCCGAGCGTGACTTAAGTCACGGAAGTGGACGGTGGTCAACGTGAGTTAACTCACGCAGGTTAACGGCTAGCGTGAGTGAACTCACGTAGGTTGGATGTCAGTTAGGACGGTGGCCAATGATGTTGGTCAAAAGTAAGTATATTTTTATATTGTTTCCTCAGGGATTAATGCGACATCATAAACCGTTCAACACCGATTATCATTTTAAGTTAGGGTTTAATCATGTGTTTGCTATGAACTATTCGACTTTAAAGACGTTAATAAAAACGGAGAGTAATAGGGCGTAAAAAGTGTTAGGATCAAAGTTCATCAATCAAACATCGATTATATTCTAATGATCATATATATGGATTCTAGCTTTTCTTATATACGATATTATCACGTATCACTCGACAACATCATTCGTGTACAAATGACGTTGTGAGATCGATCGTATCATTTAATCGACGATGTCTCAATCTATTAAACGATTTGAAAGCTTTACGTTCAGACACTTTGTGTGATTATCAAAACCAAATTCCATGTCTAGAATTTCTTATTTTGATAGAAGATTATTCTAAACCTAGATTCAAAAGTATTTTTCAATATCATTTAAATCAAACATAATAATGGAAAACAAGAATAAACTCAATGATATATAAAAGGCTAGAATCATATATTTGAAAGATCAAAAGATTACATCTAAGATTGATTGATTACCTCTAATCCCAACAAAGGGGATTTAGTTGTTCATTTTCATGACAACAATACAAAAGTGGAAAGAAAGATGGAGATTCAAAGCTAAGACTTGATTTCTCAAAGATTCTTAGTTAATCTACACTTAGATTACTTTTGCTCTATGAAGAATGCCTCTTTTTAGCCCTATTCTCTTTCAGGAAGTATATGTTAATAATCAGAAAATGAGCTAAAAGGCTTAAATACTATCTGGTTTTTATAAGGCTCGCTACAGCGATGAGTTGGTCGCTGTAGCGATGGAAGATTTCTTGGCCTTTGGGTTTGCTCCACGTCAGCAAATGGGGTTCAAACCGCCCTTGGTCGCTATAGCGACCAGATCCATCGCTGTAGCGATGGAACCTTAGTTTCTCCCTGCCTAGGCGCGCTATAGCAACCAATCCTCCGCTGTAGTGATGAAGCCTTATCAATTCTTCATGTTTCTTTGCTCAATTTCAGGTCCTAGCATGGTATTTCCTGCACAAATGGATGAGGTAAGACATAGGATCAATAATTTGGCATTCGATCAATAATTATGAGCTTATCCTATGATAACTTGCAAAACAAGTAACATAAGTGCCTAAAAATATATCAAAAGATAACTACTTTATGGCATTTATCAAACTCTCCCCAACTTAGCTTTTTGGTTTGTCCTCAAACCAAAGAATCAAAAGGAAATTTTCAAGGCTTTGGACAAAGTTTTGAGTAAAAAGCAAAAAATCTAAAGTTTGAAGAAACGTTTCTCAGATGCATGATTCAACTGTGACTTCACAGGCAAAAGTAAAGTTTCTCATTAATCCAGATATATACTATGAATGTGACATAAGTCATGAGCACAAAATTCATATTACATAATTCAAATCAATAACATATTTATCAATGAACCACACCTAACACACTTCTTTGAAAGTAAATGAAACAAATTGAACTCATGTTGTGAGGGTTTTGAACACACATCCGGTAAATCTGCTAACATCCTGATTTAGTTATGTGTCCATCCAATTATCAACCGAGTTAGACAAAAATACCGGTCTCCAGCATATATACATAGAACTTGAGGATTCCTCACATTTAGGCTAGTTCTAAGTTGTTCATACATAAGCATGTTATCGCGTCAAACTAAATGAGATAAATTTTGTGCAAAATACTCCTTTCACATTCAAGTACACACCTATAAAAACAAGAAACGAGTATCTTTGCTCTGCGCTTTGTCACAAACTTTATCATAATCACTCACCTGATACTTTGCTCAATCTTTGGCTTTCATTCAAGCACTTAACTTTTGAATTTTTGACTTTCTTTCCATTGTTAGATAAAATAAAATATTAAACATTGTTTGAAATAAACATAATACAAATATTCCAAAATACGGCAACATAAAAAAGAAATAAACACTACAAAAGCAAATTGTTCAGATTAAAACTAAAAAGATTAAGTCAAAAGTAAAATGAAAGAAAAATGAAGGAAAAACAGCCAGCTTGCAAAATTTTCAATCAGACTCCATCTGATCAGCAGCTTCATGATCAATTGTCCTTGTATCCTCTGAGGAGTCATCATCATCATCATCTCCACCAGCTACACTCTCTCCATCAGCTGCACCAGCTGCAGCTGCACTCGCCCCTCAGGATAAAAGGGCCTGTCCACAGGCCAAGCGATATGCTCCTGAAAAAACTCTGGGGTCCAAGGTGATTGGCCTGCTTGATGCATGTGACTCTGAATGGTGGTAAGAGCTCTATGGTTGGATTCATTTTAATTCCAGGTGTAGGTGTAGGCAGCCATATGGCGAGGGTCCCAATCCGAGAAATTCAGTGGTGGAAAGCTAGGGGCTTGACGGACAGGAGGAGGTACTTGAGAAGTCCCAGCTGCAGTGGGTGTCTTGTATGAGCAATACCTATTGATGTACTTATCATCAATAGGATTTTTGATCTCCTCATCAACCTGAGTAGGCAAGTGAATATGTGCCTTCAAGCAAAGTCCCATTATGAGTCCAGGAAATGGCAGTGGGCACTTTGGTTTGGCAGGGGGCACAATACCACTTTCAGCTACTACCCTAATTTCATTTGCAATTATCCTCGCAACATCAACCTCCTGGTTGCTGAGGAAGTAGTAGAGTAGAGGCGTGACATCCAAGGTGGTGTATGACTTTTTGGCCGGATGTTGTAAAGGATGAGAGTTAGGATAACCTGAGCTGGAGTATTCATATCTTCTTTGAGGGCTCTAGAAGGTTTCCCTGAGGCCTGGCTTATGTCATAAGTCTTCCCCTCTTGAAAGATGGCATGTGCAATGGCTTCATGATCCCAATTCCCACGGGCCTGATGTTGGTGAAAGGCGCACAATCTACCCATGTCTATCGGGTCTAAAGGACGGGTAAGATCCAATCGATTGCCTAGATAAGAATTTATGGCATTTCTGTCGAATTTGATTGTGTGGCCTCGGAAAAAGGTGGTGAATGTGAATTCATCACTTGGATCAGCCGGGATGGCATTGGCATAAAACTCTCGCACAATGTCATGGTTGATTTTTTTAGGAGGTTAACAAGTATGCCCCACTTGCGGTGGTTTATGATTTGAGCTATCCCTTAGTATTTCCCTTCGGCAGCAATTCTGAATTCCTTTTCTGCCCAAATCCTTCATTTGGTTAGCTCTTCATAACGTTCCTGGTTACGCCGGCTGAGGAACCGGCTAGAATCGTGGGGTGTAGTTGGTTGGGGTCTTGCCCTTGAAGACGAACCCTCCACGTTCCTCTGCCTTTTGCTTGAAGTTTTAGGTGCCATTCCTACAAAAATATAAGCACAAAGACAAAAATATAGGAATGCAAGTTAGAATAAGAATGAAAAAATTTGAAAACAGGTTCTGGACATGCGCGCTACAGCAACGAGACTGGTCGCTGTAGCGATGAAACCCAGAAATTGTTCTTGTTTCTGGGCTACAGCGACGAGACTGTGTTGTAGCCATGAAACACAGATTTTTGAAATTTTTCTGATTTTTTTCATTTTCAAAACAACTTGAGGCACGAATAATCAAAAGTAAAGATTATAAAAATGAATTATAATCACCAGAACTTCCTAATCATCACATACCCATTTTTATTTTGAATTTTTACAAAATGGGTAAATTTTAAAAATTGATTTTTAAGAGGAATGAAGATGTTAGGCAAGTTTGTTTGGTGATTCTATTTCATTTCTAACAGCTTAAACCAAAGATTAAAATGGGTAAGCTTCAAATGATTAAATAAAAGCATAACCCTAATTTCAAACTTCTGAAAAATGCACAAAGCAATCATAAAACTTGAAAACATAAGAAGTGAAAAGAGAAAACTGCGAATTCGTACCTGATAGAGATGATTCACAAGATGGAAAATGGAATATGGACTTGGAATATAGAGATGATGCAAGAAAATAGAAAATTTTGCTTTGTAATCGAATGTTAATGGAAGATGAAATGAAAATGGAATGAAAATGGTTAAGTTAACTAGGGTTTGCAGTTTTGGTGAAATGTAACGGATAAGAGAAGATGAGTGGGTGGTTGGGGGAAGTTAAGGAGAGTAAGTGGCATTGTTTTCTGCACTGACAGGTTTTTCTGTCATCGCTACAGCGACCACCCGTCGCTATAGCGAGCGCAGAGTCTGAAGGGTCTTCAGACTCTGAATCAGAGTCTGAAGCTTTAGACTCTGAGGTTCAGACTCTAAAATTTTGACTCGTCGCTGTAGCGATGGGATTGATCACTATAGCGACCATGATAGAAAACAGAAAATTTAAAATTTTGACTTGTGCCACTAACTCTTCATGCAAAAATGGATTAAAAGGACTAAAATACAAATGAAAAAGCAACATACTTACAAAATTGGGGTGCCTCCCAACAAGCGCTTGGTTAACGTCATTAGCTCGACGCCTGTTTCATGTTTGATTACGGATCATTGAGTGAAATTGTCGTTGTGAGACGATCAACTTCACCACCAAAATAGGGCTTTAACCTCTGGCCATTAACAGTCCAACAAGATTTTGTGACTGGGTCTTCCAGCTCTACTGCTCCATATGGTTTCACTTCTTTGATCATGAAAGGGCCGGACCATTTTGACTTTAATTTTCCCGGAAATAACTTTAGCCTTAAGTTAAACAGCAACACCATTTGCCCGGGCTGAAAATTTCTTTTCACGATCCTCCTGTCATGATACTTTTTTACTTTTACATTGTACATCTTTGAAGATTCATAAGCTTGATTCCTCATTTCCTCTAGATCATGCATTTGAATTCTTCTTTTTTGACCGGCTTGTTCTTGATCAAAATTCAAGAATTTTAGCGCCCAAAACGCTTTATGTTCCAATTTGACCGGTAGATGACATGCCTTCCCGTAAACCATTTGAAATGGAGTAAGGCCTATAGGTGATTTGTATGCCGTCCTATAAGCCCACAAAGCTTCATCCAGCTTTGATGACCAATCCGTCCTTGATTCCGACACTGTCTTTTCAAGAATTCTTTTAACTTCACGATTCGAGACTTCGGCTTGGCCATTGGTTTGAGGATGGTAAGGTGTTGCTACCTTATGCTTCACTCCATAATGATCAAGTGCTTTTGCAAGCTGTGAATTGCAGAAATGGGATCCTCCATCACTTATCAGGACTCTTGACGTTCCAAATCGGGTGAAAATGTTTTTCTTCAAATATTTGATCACCGTTTTGCTATCCGCTTTCGGCGATGCTATAGCTTCCACCCATTTCAACACATAATCTACTGCAACCAAGATGTACTCATTTGAATATGAAGATGGGAACGGACCTACAAAATCAATCCCCCAGCAATCAAAAACCTCCACTTCCAGGATGCTTTGTAACGGCATTTCATTTCTTTTTGAGATTTCTCCGGTCTTTTGGCACTCTTCACAGTATTGACAGTGTGCATATGCATCTTTAAAAAGTGTAGGCCAATAAAATCCGGATTGAAGAACTTTAGTTGTTGTTCTTTCTCCATTGAAATGCCCACCATACGGAGAGTTATGACAATGCCACATGATGCTCTTGGCTTCATCATTTGAAACGCATCTCCTCAATAGATTATCAGATCCAATTTTGAACAAATAAGGATCATCCCAAACATATTGAGTAGAATCAAGGATGAACTTCTTTTTCATTTGCCAATCATAATCCTCCTGTATAAATCCAGTTGCTTGATAGTTTGCTATGTCGGCAAACCATGGCCTTTCCTGCACCATAAACAGCTTTTCATCTGGAAATTCTTCCACAACCTCTCGCTCATGCTTTGTTACCTCTTCATTTATTAGCCTTGACAAATGATCGGCTACTAAATTTTCAGTTCCTTTCTTGTCCTTTATCTCTAAGTCAAACTCTTGCAACAAGAGCATCCATCGAATGAGTCTTTGCTTTGAATCGGCTTTTGTGATAAGGTACTTGATTGTTGCATGGTCAGTATACACAACAATCTTGGAACCAATGAGGTAAGAACGAAATTTTTCTAATGCATATACTATTGCAAGCAATTCTTTTTCTGTTGTTGCATAATTGATTTGTGCATCGTTTAAAACCTTGCTTGCATAATGTATAACATGAAAAATTTTATTCTTTCGTTGTCCTAGCACGGCCCCCACCGCATAATCACTAGCATCGCACATTAATTCAAAGTCAAGTGCCCAGTTTGGTGCGATGATTATGGGTGCGGATGTCAAATTTTCTTTTAGAGTATCAAAAGCAATTAAACAATTCTGATCAAAATCAAAGGACTTATCCTTGTTGAGCAAATTGCTCAAAGGCTTTGCGATCTTTGAAAAGTCTTTGATGAAGTGCCGATAAAATCCGGCATAACCAAGAAAACTCCTGATACCTTTGACATTAATTGGTGGTGGAAGTTTTGCAATCACGTAAATCTTTGCTTGATCAACTTGCATTCCTTTGGAAGAAATCTTGTGACCGAGCACAATACCCTCGGTGACCAAGAAGTGGCATTTTTCCCAATTAAGGACCAGATTAGTCTCCCTACACCGCTTCAGCACGGTGTCCAAATTCTTCAAACATAATTCAAATGATGATCCAAAGACAGAGAAATCGTCCATGAACACTTCAATGCTTTTTTCAATCAAATCAGAGAAAATCGCTTGCATACATCTTTCAAATGTTGCAGGCGCATTACAAAGACCAAAAGGGATCTGTCTATAAGCAAAAACCCCGAAAGGACAAGTGAACGTTGTCTTTTCATGGTCTTCTGGATTCACAGATATTTGATTATAGCCGGAATATCCGTCAAGGAAGCAGTAAAAGGACTGGCTGGATAATCTCTCAAGCATTTGATCCATGAATGGCAATGGAAAGTGGTCTTTTCTCGTTGCTTGATTAAGTCTCCGATAATCAATACACATCCTCCAGCCAGTGACGATTCTTGTTGGAATTAGTTCATTATTCTCATTCTTTATCACCGTCATGCCGCCTTTCTTCGGAACCACTTGAACCGGACTCACCCATGTGCTATCAGAAATCGGGTAAACCATCCCGGCTTCAAGTAACTTCACTACTTCTTTTCTCACTACCTCCTTCATATTTGGATTTAAGCGGCGTTGAGGTTGTGCGACTGGCTTGAAATCATCCTCCATCATGATTTTGTGCATATAATACGAAGGACTTATCCCTTTCAAGTCGGATAATGTCCACCTGATTGCTTCTTTGTTTTCTTTCAGAATTTCAATTAACTTTTTCTCTTCTTTGTTTGATAAAGAGTTGCTGATAATGACAGGTTTTACACCATCTTCTTCAAGAAAAACATACTTTAAATTAGATGGTAAAACTTTCATCTCCGGCTTTGTTTCTTTGTCATTGGGTTCATCCTTCAATTCCTCAATTTTTGCCTTGTGAGGAGAAACTTCCTTCAATGAATCTAGCTCTTTCAAGCATTCTTCAATTTCTTTCTCCTCTTCTGCACTTATTACATCAAGTACGTCTGTTCAAACTCTTTCAAGGGGCGTTGGCATATGCAGCTGCTTTCTTGTATCCATGATTACTTCATCAGTTGCATCCATTTTGAAACATGCCCCTTTATCGTGAGGATGCTTTATAGCCTCATTAATGTTGAAATTGACGTCTTCATCGTTCACCCGGACTTTCATTAAACCATCGTCAAGATCAATCATCATTCTTGTTGTTTGCATAAAGGTTCTCCCAAGAATGAGTGGTACATCATCATCCTCTGGAATATTCATCACAACAAAATCAATTGGAAACAGAAATTTATCTACTTTTACTAAGACATCTTCAACTATTCCAATCGGACGTGTAACGGATTTGTCGGCTAGTTGCAACGTCATTCTTGTATGTTTCAAATCCAAATCACCAACCCTTTTGACAACAGAAAATGGGATTAGGTTGATGCTTGAACCAAGATCAATAAGTGTTTTACCGACATTCACATTGCCTATTGATACTGGTAATGTGACTCTTCCCGGGTCTTTCTCCTTCTTTGGCAATGTTCTTTGGATGATGGCACTACAATTCGCATCAAGTTGAATTGTTTCTTCATCATTGTACCTTCGTTTCTTGGACAAAATATCTTTCATAAATTTTGCGTAAGTCGGCATTTGTTCCAAGGCTTCCGAGAATGGGATATTAATTTGTAATCTTTTGAAAATATCAAGGAACCTTGCATATTGTTGTTCTTTGATCTTCTTGGTTGGTGTGAGTGGGTATGGCAAATGTTGATTTGGCACAGCTTCTTGCTCTTCTCCTTCACCATAACTTTACTCCTTCTCTCCAACTTCTCATTTTCAACTAACTCATCCTTTAATTCTTTTTCTTGATTTTTTTCAACTAATTCATTGTAACACCCATACTAATTTTAACTAGTATATTAGCAAGAGTGTTAAACTGATACTGGATACATTTAAATACAATACAGAAAATTGTTTAATAATTATACAGGACATAAATCTTTGATACAATCCATAGTCTGATACTAAACATTCTCCATTTTATCTATACATCATGATACAATATTATTTACAACACCAAGAACATGAGCAGCACGATCAGTCTGTAGCTTTCTCTTTACCTTTACGTCGTGCTACCTGCGAAGAACCTGCACCAGAAGGAAAGGGATGAGACATAACGTCTCAGTGAGCTCCTACCCTACCTACTGTTGGCAACCTCGGGAAACCTAGGGTTGTCGTGCCTACCTCGGCAATCTTGGGGATACCTATGATCGCCAAGTCTTAACCTTACCCATAGAGGGTTACCTGACTGTTTCTGATAATCTGGTGATCAAGGGGGGTCCTAGGATCACCGTCTGATAGCTGCTAACTGATATCTGATAACCGTCTGAATAAATATTTCCTGACTGATAAAGTAATAGAATATTAACTGATCTTATGTTAGCGGTTAGCGTTGAACAAACAATGTTATCTGAGTTCATTTTACGGAATGCCCCGGGTGGAGTAACCCCGAAGCACATTCCCCTGATAACCGGTGAAAATTCCTATCATATCAGGCTAACACCGGACTCCTCTTGTCGTCGTGCGGTTATCCTTGCGGAATAACGCGTCCCACTGGCGTGAACAACAGAAGACACGACTTAATAATAGTAGTCTTAATTGATGCGTATACCTCCCGTGTCCCACTGGCGTGAACGACGGAAGACGCGAATAATATTCTTTAAATCTTATGCATGAACCTTTCATGTTCCACTGGCGTGAACGATGAAAGTCACGACTTCAAGGTAATAATCTTAGTCTGTACTCTACGTGAACCATTCGTGTTCCACTGGCGTGAACATTGAAGGCCACGATTAATAACTGTGTAATTCCTGACTACTTAACCTATGATAGGTCCTAAGCTTGAATTCTTGATCAATCTTGGCTTACTTGTACTTAAGTGAGTGTAGGGATTTCACTTACATGGAGATAATCCCCATTACTAATCCCTTTATATGCCTATATAACTTAGGAGTTTAGTATTCATCTCCTAATGCCATGTCTATCCATCATCCTTCCCTAAATCCAAACCTTAGCTCACAAACAAAAAGCTGTGGTAGGCCAAAATCGTAGCACGATGGGAAAGGATCGGAGCACGATTTTATGCGAAAGTTTTCATGAAATCAGGGCATAAAATCGTAGCCCGATGCCCAGAAATCGGAGCACGATTTTGGCTTCAGCAGCACTCAAAAATTCACTTCCTAGACTAATCCAAACATTCCCAAACATCAAAATAGCTTATGGGAATGATTTATACAAGGCAAAGAGGATAGATAATAGCATGATTAAGCAAGGAATTAATACACCAAGAATTAGGGCAAAATTCCAAATCTTGAATTAACTTGTAAAAATATACTAAACTACTCAAGTGGGTTATATCATCCCATGGAGCTCACCTTAATCCTCCTATTGGTGCTTACTATCTTTGGTTCCAAAGCCTTCGCTTCAAGCTATCTACTTCTCTCAAAATCTTCCTTGTTTCTCCTTATCCCTAGTTCTTGCTCTAGCTTCACTAATCAACTTGCTTGTGATGTTTTCTCTCAAGAATTGGATGAGAAAATGATGAGTTTAGGGTGAGGGAGTGAAGGCGTGTGAGATGAGGAAGAGGGGAGAGGAAAGCTGAAAAATTGGAAAGGAAATGGAAATAGAAGAGTGTAGAATAAGTTGGTAAGTTATTCTTACCACTTATTTCAAAACAAATCTTCATTTCCTTCTAAATTGCAATCATGCCATTCCAAATATTACTAAGTTGTCTTGCTTCTCAATTGCGTCTAATACTGATAATAATTGCATCTAAGCGGGATGTTACAATCTACCCCCCTTAAAGAAATTTCGTCCTCGAAATTAGAAGTTACCTGAAAATAAATGAGGATAAGTCTCTTGCATTTCTGACTCTAGCTCCCACGTTGCTTCGCCGTCGGGAGAACCTTTCCATACCACCTTAACAATAGGGATCTCTTTGTTTCGCAAAGACTTAACATCACGATCGATTATCTGTTCTGGCTCAGGTTGAAAGGTCAAGTCCGATCTCAAATCTATACTATTCAGCTCCACTGGTTGGAAAGGATCAGGAATGAATTTCCTTAGTTGTGAGACGTGAAAGACATCATGTAATCCTGACATGGCTGGTGGCAGCGCCAACTGATAAGCTGCCGGACCAACACGTCGAAGTATCTGGAACGGTCCAACATATCTTGGACAAAGCTTCTTAGTCCTGAAAGCTCCTCTTAAGCCCAACTTAGGAGTAACTTTAAGAAATACATGGTCTCCTTCATCAAACTCTAAGGGTCTTCGCCTCCTATCAGCATAACTTTTCTGGCGACTCTGTGCTGTTCTCATTTTATCTTGGATGGACTTAATCTTTAGAGTCGTCTCCTGAATGATCTCTGGACCCAAAATACTCTTATCTCCGACTTCAGCCCAACAAAGCGGGGTTCTACATTTCCTACCATATAGAGCTTCATATGGTGCCATTCCGATGCTAGAATGATAACTGTTGTTGTAAGAGAATTCGATCAATGGTAGATGATTGTTCCAACTTCCTCCATCTTCTAAAATACATGCACGTAACATATCCTCTAACGTCTGTATAGTCCTTTCTGATTGTCCGTCTGTTTGAGGATGATGGGACGTGCTCATCTTTAATCTTGTTCCCAAAGCTTTCTGAAAAGCTTTCCAAAAGTGGGATGTGAAGATCGGATCTCGATCGGATACAATACTGGCAGGTACACCATGGAGTTTCACTATCTCGGAAATAAACAATTCAGCATACTGTGAGGCTCGGTACGTAGTCTTAACCGGCAAGAAATGAGCTGACTTGGTTAACCGGTCCACTATCACCCATATAGAGTCATGTCCTCGCTGTGTCGAGGTAATCCACTCACAAAATCCATGGTTATATCTTCCCATTTCCACTGTGGAATTTCCAAAGGTATCAACATTCCTGCAGGCCTTTGATGCTCAATCTTCACCTGCTGACAAACAATGCACCGCGACACAAACTCCGCAACATCTCTTTTCATGCTAGGCCACCAATAATCTCTTTTTAAATCTTGATACATCTTGGTGGTACCTGGATGAATGCTAAAACTGCTCTTATGTGCCTCTTCTAAAATCAACCTTTTTAATTCCTCATCGTTCGGAACAAAAATCCTTCCTTCAAACAGTAACACACCATCTGGTGCCCATGAAAACTCTGCTTGGCCAACTTTTCTCTGAAGGTCCATATCAATGCTTTGCGCTTGTGCAATCCTAGATCGTAGGTCGCACGAAATCTCTATCTTGTTTAACAAAACGCCACCTTCCATTTCGGTAACATGGAGATTAAGATCTCTAAACCTTTCATATAGTCCACACGTGTGCATCATCACTCCAGCTTTAACTAAAGCCTTTCGACTCAAGGCATCTGCTACTACATTAGCCTTTCCTGGATGGTATTTCAGATCAAAATCAAAATCCTTCAAGTATTCCATCCATCGTCTTTGTCTCATGTTAAGATCTCGTTGATTAAACAAGTATTTCAAACTCTTATGGTCACTAAACAAATCGAATTGTGCACCATACAAATGATGTCTCCATATCTTCAATGCAAAAACTATTGCTGCTAGCTCAAGATCATGCGTGGGATAATTCTCTTCATGTGTCTTGAGCTGTCTGGACGCATATGCTATGACATTTTCCCCTTGCATAAGAACACTACCCAGTCCTTTAGAGGATGCATCGCAGAAAACGGTGTATCTCTTTTCAGGATCTGGTATTGCCAACACTGGCGCCTTAGTCAACTTCCTTTTTAAAACTCTGAAACTCCTTTCACATTCTTCGTCCCAAATAAAGGGTACGTCCTTTCGAGTGAGGCGTGACAAAGGCAAGGCAATCTGAGAAAACTTCATGATAAACCTTCGATAATAACCTGCCAAGCCGAGAAAGCTCCTGACTTCAGCTACATTCTTGGGTCTTTCCCAACTGAGTACAGCTTCAACTTTGGATGGATCGACGGCTACTCCTCCTTGAGAAATAACGTGACCCAAAAACTTAATCTCGGATAACCAGAATTCACACTTGCTAAACTTAGCATACAGCTGCTTGTCTCTAAGGACATCCAATACAATCCTTAAGTGCTGAGCATGCTCCTGAGGATCTTTAGAGTAGATCAAAATGTCATCAATGAAAATCACCACAAATTGATCAAGGTAAGGCTGGAATATTCTGTTCATGTAATCCATAAATACTGCTGGAGCATTAGTCACACCGAAAGGCATAACCAGAAATTCATAGTGCCCATAACGCATTCGAAACGCCGTCTTAGACACATCTGAAGATTTAATACGAATCTGATGATAACCTGACCGAAGATCAATTTTGGAAAATACTGTTGCTCCTTTAAGCTGGTCTAGCAGGTCATCAATCCTGGGAAGAGGATACTTGTTCTTGATAGTCACCTTATTAAGTTGACGGTAGTCAATACACAATCTCATGCTTCCATCTTTCTTCTTAACTAACAAGACCGGAGCACCCCAAGGTGATACACTGGGTCTAATAAAATGCTTCTGGATTAATTCTTCGAGTTGAGATTTCAGCTCTTTCAGCTCTGTTGGTGACATTCTGTACGGTGCCACAGACACTGGCTCCGCTCCTGGAATTAAATCAATTGAAAATTCCACCTCACGCTCTGGAGGTAAACTAGTTACTTCCGAAGGAAAAACATCTAGGTATTCATTCACAACAGGAATATCACTGGGACTTAATTCTGATTCTGAAGCCACAGTGAGCATGACATAAAACCCTTTATCTTGAGCACAAATAAACTGGATTAACTGATGGGTGCGGTTAATCAATTCAGATAGAGCCACACCTTCCGCCGTATCACTGGTCGGCATATAAATACTCTTCTCTGAACATCCTATATACACATGGTTAGCAGAGAGCCAATCCATGCCTAGGATCACATCCAACTGCTCTATCGGGAGACAAACTAAATCAACATAATAGGTCTTACTAGACACAGTGATAGGACAGCTTTCACAAACATACTTTGCCTCAATTCCGCCTTCAGTAGCGGTAGATACTAACATTGGAGGGTTCAACGGAGACAAAGGTAATTGCAGCGTCTCCACACATTTATATGAAATAAAAGAACATGTAGCGCCGCAATCAAAAAGAACTTTTACTGGATTAGTACCCAAATAACACATACCGGCAATTAAATCTTCATTGGCTACCGCCTTTGCACCGTCAAGAGAGTACACCCTGCCCCTACTAGTAGTCGTCCCTTCAGCTGATCCTTTACCACGTCTGTTTGGACACTCTGATATGAAATGCCCTGGCTGCTTACATCCATAACAAATACCAGCACCTATCAAGCACTCTCCTTTGTGCATCCTACCACACGTCTTGCAAGTGGGATTAGTCCGTAAAGGATTATGTTGTGGAGAGTATGTCTGTTTTCCTCTCTGCGGGGATCCTTTTGGCTTGAGCTTATCGTGATACTTATCTGACATCCTGCTTTTCTTCTTTTCATAAGCTGCTGATCTTTCTTTAGAGGTCTTAGCAAGCCCTGCTTCAACCACCAGACTGTCATGTACCAGTTCATCGTAACTTGTAGTTCTTTGGAGACTCACTGCAGTGTCAATCTCGCCTCTTAAACCTCGTTTATACTGATTCATCTTCCACACTTCATTCTCAGCATACTCGTTGTGTGTGGAGTAGTAGGACAACTCTTCAAACTTCTTTGTAAACTCAGCAACCGACATACTACCTTGCTTTAATTCCAAGAACTCTTGCTCTTTCTTTACCTTGTAAGACAAAGGTAAATACTTCTCCAACATGACTCCTTTAAAGTTCTCCCAATTCACTTCTACACCATTGGCTTCCATCCTGCGCTGAGCAGATTCCCACCAGTCTTCTGCTGCGCCTCTGAGTTGGTTCGTGGCATAGACCACTTTATCTTCTTCTGAACAATCAGCCATTCTAAAAATCTTCTCCATCTGTTTAATCCACTTCCTGGCTTCTTGTGGTTCACCTTCTCCGTTAAACTCCGGAGGGTGATGTCTGTTATACTCCCGGAACACGGGATTACCAATTACTGGAGGAGGAGGTGGCTGTGGATGGAAACCTTGCCCTTGTTGCATCATTTCCATCCATTGCTGCTGAGATTGGGCCTGTTGCTGAGATTGCTGCTGCATCATCAGCATCATTTGCTGATACTGTAATGCATTCTGAGCTTGTTGCTCTTGGTACTGCTGCTGCCAGGCCTGTTGTTGTTGCATCATCTGCTCCCATGAATTAAGACTGGGTCCTCCACTTTCATCGCTAGCTTGATTGGCACGAGGTCTACCTCTTCTTCTCCCAGACATCTTATCCTAGCTGTCATATACAAGTCAAAGTGATCAGTTTTAACTGAACATAACATCTAGAATAATGTCCTGGATCCAAGAGGTCCATAAACTTGGATTGTACTTTAATGACCCAAGGCACGGTCTGAATCGACCTGCTCTGATACCAATTGTAACACCCATACTAATTTTAACTAGTATATTAGCAAGAGTTTTAAACTGATACTGGATACATTTAAATACAATACAGAAAATTGTTTAATAATTATACAGGACATAAATCTTTGATACAATCCATAGTCTGATACTAAACATTCTCCATTTTATCTATACATCATGATACAATATTATTTACAACACCAAGAACATGAGCAGCACGATCAGTCTGTAGCTTTCTCTTTACCTTTACGTCGTGCTACCTGCGAAGAACCTGCACCAGAAGGAAAGGGATGAGACATAATGTCTCAGTGAGCTCCTACCCTACCTACTGTTGGCAACCTCGGGGAACCTAGGGTTGCCGTGCCTACCTCGGCAATCTTGGGGATACCTATGATCGCCAAGTCTTAACCTTACCCATAGAGGGTTACCTGACTGTTTCTGATAATCTGGTGATCAAGGGGGGTCCTAGGATCACCGTCTGATAGCTGCTAACTGATATCTGATAACCGTCTGAATAAATATTTCCTGACTGATAAAGTAATAGAATATTAACTGATCTTATGTTAGCGGTTAGCGTTGAACAAACAATGTTATCTGAGTTCATTTTACGGAATGCCCCGGGTGGAGTAACCCCGAAGCACATTCCCCTGATAACCGGTGAAAATTCCTATCATATCAGGCTAACACCGGACTCCTCTTGTCGTCGTGCGGTTATCCTTGCGGAATAACGCGTCCCACTGGCGTGAACCTCCTGCGTCCCACTGGCGTGAACAACAGAAGACACGACTTAATAATAGTAGTCTTAACTGATGCGTATACCTCCCGTGTCCCACTGGCGTGAACGACGGAAGACGCGAATAATATTCTTTAAATCTTATGCATGAACCTTTCATGTTCCACTGACGTGAACGATGAAAGTCACGACTTCAAGGTAATAATCTTAGTCTGTACTCTACGTGAACCATTCGTGTTCCACTGGCGTGAACATTGAAGGCCACGATTAATAACTGTGTAATTCCTGACTACTTAACCTATGATAGGTCCTAAGCTTGAATTCTTGATCAATCTTGGCTTACTTGTACTTAAGTGAGTGTAGGGATTTCACTTACATGGAGATAATCCCCATTACTAATCCCTTTATATGCCTATATAACTTAGGAGTTTAGTATTCATCTCCTAATGCCATGTCTATCCATCATCCTTCCCTAAATCCAAACCTTAGCTCACAAACAAAAAGCTGTGGTAGGCCAAAATCGTAGCACGATGGGAAAGGATCGGAGCACGATTTTATGCGAAAGTTTTCATGAAATCAGGGCATAAAATCGTAGCCCGATGCCCAGAAATCGGAGCACGATTTTGGCTTCAGCAGCACTCAAAAATTCACTTCCTAGACTAATCCAAACATTCCCAAACATCAAAATAGCTTATGGGAATGATTTATACAAGGCAAAGAGGATAGATAATAGCATGATTAAGCAAGGAATTAATACACCAAGAATTAGGGCAAAATTCCAAATCTTGAATTAACTTGTAAAAATATACTAAACTACTCAAGTGGGTTATATCATCCCATGGAGCTCACCTTAATCCTCCTATTGGTGCTTACTATCTTTGGTTCCAAAACCTTGGCTTCAAGCTATCTACTTCTCTCAAAATCTTCCTTGTTTCTCCTTATCCCTAGTTCTTGCTCTAGCTTCACTAATCAACTTGCTTGTGATGTTTTCTCTCAAGAATTGGATGAGAAAATGATGAGTTTAGGGTGAGGGAGTGAAGGCGTGTGAGATGAGGAAGAGGGGAGAGGAAAGCTGAAAAATTGGAAAGGAAATGGAAATAGAAGAGTGTAGAATAAGTTGGTAAGTTATTCTTACCACTTATTTCAAAACAAATCTTCATTTCCTTCTAAATTACAATCATGCCATTCCAAATATTACTAAGTTGTCTTGCTTCTCAATTGCGTCTAATACTGATAATAATTGCATCTAAGCGGGATGTTACATTCATCCTCTTTATTTTCTTCCTCTGCTTCTTTCTCACTTCCTTCTCTAGTTTCTTCCTCTTCCTCAACTTCATACTTTTCAATCACTTTTCTCTAAACCTCCAGGTTATCACATATTCCTCTACCAACCACCTTACCACTCCTTGTTGTTACAGCTTTACAATGTTCTTTAGGATTGGCTTGTGTGTTGGCAGTGAATGTTCCTCCTTGTTGATCGGCTAATTGTCTTGCTAATTGTCCGACTTGTGTTTCAAGGTTTTTGATGGTTGTATCGGTGTTCTGTTGATTAGCCATTGACATTTGCATAAATTGATTCAAGGTGTCTTCCAACTTCTGGTTGTGGTCATGTTGGGGTGGATATTGATTGAAATTGTTGTATGGTTGCCGGTTTGATGGCCCAGCATCTTGTCTCCATGGTTGGCTATAGCTTGATCCTTGACCAAAGTTCGGGTTGTTTCCTCTTTGGAAATTGTTGTTATTGCCCGGATATTGTCCTTGATACTGATTCAATCTTTGTTGATTACCGACATAGCTCACTTCTTCGGTTGGCGTTGGACAATAGCCTGTGGGATGATCACCTGAACATAGCTCACAAAGTGCGACTTGTTGATGCCTTCTTTGTTCATTCTGCATCTCTTTCATTTGTTGTGGAAGATTGGCCATCTTTCTTGTGAGTTCCTCCACTTGTTGAGTTAACAACTTATTCTATGCTAGAATGGCATCATTTGTTCCCAAGTCGAGAATACCGGCTTTTCTTTGTGAGGGATTTCTGTTGTGCTGAGCTTGATGATCATTGAGTGCCATTTTTTCAATAATTGCTACGGCATCTTCCGCACTTTTTGACATTAGTGAACCACATGCGGTTGCGTCAAGTAAGAGCTTTGATTGTTGTTGCATTCCATTACGGAAAATATGTATCTGAGTAAGATCATCAAAATCATGGTTTGGACATTTTCTTAACATTGACTTGTATCGCTCCCAGGCTTCACAAAGTGTCTCACTTGCTCCTTGAGAAAAAATGGCAATGGTAGTCTTGCCTTCCATGAATCTGTTTTGTGGAAAGAATCTTTTGAGAAATTTCTCCTCAAGAGTATTCCAATTTGTCATTACTTGTGCTGGTTGGTCCAAGCACCATTCTTTTACTTTTCCAATCAATGAATGAGGAAACATTCTCATGAATATGGCCTCTTCCTCATCTTCAGTTGCTCCCAAGGTGCCAGCAATTTCATAGAACTTGCTCAGGTGTTGAAAGGGGTCCTCATGATCCAAACCTGAAAAAGGGTTAGCATATAAAATCTGGAGAATCCCAGTCTTCATTTCTGTCTGTTTAGTAGTCCTTGGAGACTTTCCCAGTTGAGAGAGACGTCGAGGGCTGTTATGACATGGTAGCACACTGCCACCAGACCCTGAAGATCCTTCTCCTTCTTTTGCCATTTCTATTTCTTGTGTTGAAACTGGTGAAGGAATGGAAACAGAGGTTCCTTCTTGTTGCCTCTTCTTGGCTAGCTGCCTTTTCTTTCAGTTTTTACTATTATTTCTCCGAGCAGTTCTCTCTATCTCTGAGTCAAAAAGCAGTTGATCTTCCTGCGTTTTACCTCGCATAAACAGAGTTCGAAAATCTAACCAAATAGATTAGCAACAGGATGGATACAAAATGATATTTATATACATAAAATTAATATTTGCAAAATTGCTTAAAACAATAATTTTTGCTGCAATGATTATGATATCTAAACGTTAATCCCCAGCAACGGCGCCATTTTGATGTTGGTCAAAAGTAAGTATATTTTTATATCGTTTCCTCAGGGATTAATGCGACATCATAAACCGTTCAACACCGATTATCATTTTAAGTTAGGGTTTAATCATGTGTTTGCTATGAACTATTCGACTTTAAAGAGGTTAATAAAAACGGAGAGTAATAGGGCGTAAAAAGCGTTAGGATCAAAGTTCATCAATCAAACATCGATTATATTCTAATGATCATATATATGGATTCTAGCTTTTCTTATATACGATATTATCACGTATCACTCGACACCATCATTCGTGTCCAAATGACGTTGTGAGATCGATCGTATCATTTAATCGACGATGTCTCAATCTATTAAACGATTCGAAAGCTTTACGTTCAGACACTTTGTGTGATTATCAAAACCAAATTCCATGTCTAGAATTTCTAATTTTGATAGAAGATTATTCTAAACCTAGATTCAAAAGTATTTTTCAATATCATTTAAATCAAACATAATAATGGAAAACAAGAATAAACTTAATGATATATAAAAGGCTAGAATCATATATTTGAAAGATCAAAAGATTACATCTAAGATTGATTGATTACCTCTAATCCTAACAAAGGGGATTTAGTTGTTCATTTTCATGACAACAATACAAAAGTGGAAAGAAAGATGGAGATCCAAAGCTAAGACTTGATTTCTCAAAGATTCTTAGTTAATCTACACTTAGATCACTTTTGCTCTATGAAGAATGCCTCTTTTTAGCTCTATTCTCTTTCTGGAAGTATATGTTAATAATCAGAAAATGAGCTAAAAGGCTTAAATACTATCTGGTTTTTATAAGGCTCGCTACAGCGATGAGTTGGTCGCTGTAGCGATGGAAGATTTTTTGGCCTTTGGGTTTGCTCTACGTCAGCAAACAGGGTTCAAACCGCCCGTGGTCACTATAGCGACCAGATCCATCGCTGTAGCGATGGAACCTTAGTTTCTCCCTACCTAGGCACGCTATAGCGACCAATCCTCCGCTGTAGCGATGATGCCTTATCAATTCTTCATGTTTCTTTGCTCAATTTCAGGTCCTAGCGTGGTATTTCCTGCACAAATGGATGGGGTAAGACATATGATCAATAATTTGGCATTCGATCGATAATTATGAGCTTATCCTATGATAACTTGCAAAACAAGTAACATAAGTGCCTAAAAATATATCAAAAGATAACTGCTTTTTGGTACTTATCAGCGAATCAGGGAGGAGCTGTTACCTTATTCGACCAATAGAATTCAAGCAAAAAATCTATAAATTGAAACTTTTTCTTTCATTTTTTTCTCATTCTCATTTCTTCTCAATCTCCCATCTCTCACCTCTTCTCTCAAATTTTGTTTTTTTTAGTTTTGTTACTATAGGCGTAAACGGACTCAATGTCCTTCGTCGATTAATCATAAAGATCTTATGTTGTTTTTTTATGATGGCAATTAAGATCATCATATTAATCGATGAGGGAATTTTTGAGTCCTATTTGGATCATTATGATTAATTGACAAGAATCTTGCCTGCTTGTGTTTTAGAGGTGGTTATGATGGGTTCGTCTATCCCCCCCCCACCCCCAATGAAGATTGATCATTATGATTAATCGATTTTTTAAAAAAATTCCTTTAATTTATGTAATGAAATGCAATGCAATGTAATAATAAATCTTTGTTGAATGTAATGAATTACAATGTAATGTAATAATAAATCTATTGTGTAATAATATTTATGTTTTGTAATGTATAATATTTTTGTTTTGTAACTACCCAACGTGACTTAAGTCACGTTGGTATATACCGAGCGTGACTAAAGTCACACAAATATATATTGAACGTGACTTAAATCACGTTGAGAGTATTTTTGTACGGGAGTGATCAATTTTGATTGGGAGAAGAAATATTTTCAAAAAAGAAAATGTGCACGTATTTCTAACATGAGAACACAAATGAATGAATTTAGATACTTCGTTGATAGCATGGGGCTCATTGACATTCCATTGTTGGGGAAGAAATTTTCTTAGTTTAGCCAATATGGACAATCCATAAGTAGACTGGATTAGGTTCTCTTTTGTGAAGGTTGGTGGACAATGTATTGGTGATAGAGACATATTGGACCATTCAAGGATTAGTAACTTCAAAAGCACTTTTCTACTGTTGCTTCTTGGCTTTATGAAAACAGATTCATTTTCTTGTAGTAAATGATATATGATGACTCTTATGGAATGAATGAAACGATATTTGTCTAAAATAAAATTTGGTTGCAGCAGTACGGAGAAATTAAAATCTCAGTTGCAATCATTAAATCCATTGCAACGCATAACATTCTAATATTAATGCACACAATTCACATGTTAGATATAGCCAGTGTATTTGGCAGCTCCCTTATATTAGAACCATACAAGTTCTTTGGTAACTTCTAATTTAATTATGGAGTTCACAGAAAATGGTTTTGGAATCACGGAGAATCTGATGAAATATGTGAAAAGAATTAAAATTAGAAAGTCACAATGAACTTTATATTAAATCAACATTATATGAAGTTCAGTACTTCCTTTAAAACAAACCTTAATATATAAAGCTTTTTATCCTTCAACATTCACACTTGGAATCAAAATAATTATGAGACAAAACACAATACTTGAAACATGAGACCAACAAAATAAAGTACAAGAAAAACTTAATTAAATACAATATACTCCGTCCAGACTTAAATATAAATAAAAAGATACATGCATTTGGTCCAACAAAAAATTAAATTGGTTAATTCACACTTCTGCATTTCTTTCTTATCTCTCCATTTGAACCGGTGAGGGGACTAATGTCTCCCATCTTGATCATGGCGGTGACGAAATCAGAGGAAAAAGAGCTTGGATACAAGCTATATTCGTGCACTATGGAATCGGTGGATCCACCATTAAAGAGTTGTTGGTCGGAGTGGAGTAGTCCCTTACTGTCAACTAGGTTCTTGAAGTAATGATTGTCAAAGGATGTTGGTGTTGCAAGATCAAGGGGTGCCAAATTATTGTCCCCAGAACCTGATGTCTTGGGGCACCCTGATTGCCTTGTGCGAGCAAAGGAAGTATCTATGTTGGAGTCATTGTAAATGTGGGCTCTAAATGAAGTGCACCTTGCTTGTCCAATTGTGTGACCCCCTAGTCCAACCATCATTTAAAACATCAAGATTTACCCGATCAATCAATGAAAAGATCAAATTTTAAATCTTTAAAATATTTAATACACCATTTTCAAGAAAAAAAAACTTTTATTTTTAGTTTTTAAACTTGTGCCTTTGAAACATAACTTGACATTTCTCATAAAAGAATATTCTTATTGTATGACATTATTTAAAACTTATAGAGTACGAGTTCAAATCTTTTATAAAACAATTATAGAATAGTTAATAATACCACTGTTATTAATTATAATTTCCACCCATGTAATCAATTTTTCTCTCGCATTAATATATATATATATATATACACACACGACCAATTATTGACAAATTGACTTAATCAATAGAATAGATGTATGTTTGGATTATAGTCAATGTTGCATACCAGACAATGCGACCAAATCCTTGGTGGAAAGTCCAAGAGCATTAAACCTTGAGATGAGTTGGTTGAGGCTTGAAGTGGGTGCTGGGATGCCATTGTTTGCAGCTGATTTACTAGCTGTTCTAGCATCTCTTCTTCCAAGTTTCACATCCCAAGTTGGGCCTCCAAGCTGACGAAATTTAAATATAATCAATTAGCATAATTTATACAATATATTTAAATTTGTATTCACTTACAATGTAAAACAGTTTTACACTTATCGTTCAATTAGCATAATTTTATTCTCTAAAATGTATAGGAAAATATTAAAATTTGATATCAAATTTTATGTTTTTGTTTAATATGATTATTATGATGCAATTTTGGTGAATACTTACGATCTCAACAGAGTCTCTAGCAACGATGGTGAGGATATCAGCGCATGAGACTGCGCCTGGACACACTTCCTCCACTGCTGACTTGATTTTGTCAATCACTTCAAATCCACGGGCGGAATTTTTGTTCGGATTTGCATTTTTCTCTCCGGTGAAGCTTGATGTGTCATCGAGAAGAATTGAACCATCGCATCCCTGCAATAGTTTATTTATTCAATTCAAATTTTCCAATGAATTGTATAGTCCATAGAAAATAATACTCTCTCAAATATCATAATAAGTATCAAATTTGGTAAATATTATATTAGAGATATTCATATTTTTTTTATAATATAATTTGTATCTAAAGAAAAAAGAGTTGTACACAATGTTCAATTGTATGATCACATCAATTTTTAAGCAAAAGCAAGTAGCTTCAAAGAGGCTAGATTCTTCATCCCAATTAAATTGGCATGGCATCACTATACCAAACTAAGAAACCACAAGTCAATATTGTTAAATAAATTATATTGAGAGAAACAAAAACATTTAAAAAAAAAAGTTAAAAGTAGGTAAACCAAACCGTTAGTGGAACATCATTCTATATTTATTTTTGAAGGAATCATTCTATATTTATGTAGTTATTTTATAAAATTTAATATTATGACATGGTTTTTCTATCATATACGAATTTGCACATGTTAAAAAGTTTAAATAGTTGCTGTTTTTCAATAAAAACTTGCTACTTTTAGGTGTTTTAACATTTACATAATATATATATATATATATATATATATATATATATATATATAAGTGGTGAAATGTAATTGAATGTAAGTGAAAGAGAAGAAAAAAAAATGTACATTAACAAAGCAATCGTGGAAGAACAAACGCAGAAGAGAAGCACCCATGCGGGTCTCCTTTGATATGGCGGATTCAACTTCACACTTGACAGTGTCAAATAGTTTTGGACAAGAACTGTAGTAATAATCTTTCGAAAGTGTAGCTTTGGCACTCCCAATTGATACAAGAACCAAAAGGGAAAAACAAATCATTAAATTACTTGTCATGCTAGAACAAAATGAAGCCATATAATTAACTAGATAATTACTAAAGTACAATTAAGAAGGTTTTGTGTTTGTGTTTGGAAACTGAGGAAGTGTCTCATATTTATATCATGGTTCTTGCGACCAATTCACTTAGTTGCCAATTTTGTCAATGCAAGATTAATATATCAAGGTGCTTTGTCTCTCCCTTTAATTTTGCTAACCTAACACCGTAGACTTGGCTATATGTTATAATCAGTCCTATGGTTTAGTCGGTTTGATTTTTTTTGGGGTAAAATAAAGAAATTTGATGATCGCAACTCTCAAGACTAATTTTTAACCGAGAATGTTATAATAAATTATTAAAAGTAGTGTAGTCAATATTTTAAAAGTCTTTAATACGTTGTTTTCAAGATCAAACTTCTTCTTTTTTAATTCTTAACAAATATCCTTATGACACTTAGTTTTTTTATTGAGAAATTTCTTATGACACTAGCTAGCATGACCAGTTATAAAATAAACATCTTTAAACATATATTCTTTTACATGTGCCGACTTGATTAAGAATTAAACTTTAGACTTAATGGTTAAAAGACATGTTAATATCTCTCTATCATTTTTTCCCTCAAAATCTTTCTATCATTTTTATCACATCATATTTGTTAGCAGCCAACACTCGGTGGATTTAGTCTCACATCGGATAGATAAGATTCTTGAGAAGAGTTTATAAAGAGGAGGCACTCCTCACTGTACAAGCCGGTTTTGTGGAGTTGTGTTAGGCCCAGCCACGATTTCTAAGATGGTATCAGAGCCTCTTCAAGATCTATTGGGTCACCTGCTATCAGGTTTTCGCTATCGGGCCACCCACCATTTATGTCCACGAACCAAGCCCAATAGTGTTGGTCGTGAGGGGTGTGTTAAGAGTCTCACATTGGATAGGAGATGGTCTGACAATATGTTTATAACTGGGGGCAATCCATTTTTCGTGACATGGTATCAGCATGGTATCAGAGTCTGCCGGTTTTGTAGGGATGAGTTAGGCCCCATTTTCCGTGACATGATATCAGAGCCTATCTAGATAGGATTCTTGAGAAGAGATTATAAAGACGAGACACTCCTCACCGTATAAGTCAGTTTTGTGGAGTTGTGTTAGGCCCAACCACAATTTTTAAGAATATTAATCAATTTTTAAATAGAAAGTGTACCTGCTACGTTGATTTGAAGCAAAGAGTAGAGGTACCAGCATGCGGAGATTTGTCAAAAGCAGCGGTAGCAACTAGTTAGTAGACTTTTTTTTCTTCTTCTTTAAGTTCCATGATATTATCCACTTAACGATTAGGTGTTTGAAATTTTCATGAAATGATTAATTCAACTCGTTCATCGAATCTAATTGATATGCAAGCAAACGTTTGAGTGTTTTGACTGCTTAATTTATTTTAACCAAAAGATTCCAAAACTGTTTGGATTGAACATTGTTTGGATTAAATGTGAAAATTGCCTATATATTAATTAAAATATCAACAAGGATATTAAATGTGTAAAAATAATGCTATATTTTGGTGAGGATATTAAATGAGTAAAGATAATGTTATATTTTGGAGGATAAAATTAAAAGTGCAAAGCTTCATTTTGATCATTCATAGTATTCTGACGATCAATCCAGTCAATTTGAATTATTTAATGAAATTTTCATACCGGGGAATGGGGGCAAATCAATCCTTTTGTGTCAATGATTGAGGGACTAATTTGTCGTTAGGGTAAAAAAGTAGACTAATTTAACTTTTATTTTTTATTAATAACTGAATTAAACTGTCAGAAAATTATCGAGGATTAAAATTGATCTTTACTCAAATTAAAATGTCTTGAAGTTCTTTTTTAGATATTAATCCTCTGATTTCTTGAAGAACTCGAGATTTTAATGTCTTGAATTAAACTTTTATGAGCTTCAAATTCAATTTCTCCCAAATAATTTATCTTAACCGAAACTCATAAACTATTTGAGTCAAATCATGTTGTTAAAATGCATTGAAGTTATGGAAAGAATCAAAAATTAAAATCTCTAATTTAATTTATTTTTTTGGACATATGTATGTACTAGTATGTATGTATTAGACGGGTCTTTTCGTGGTGTGAGATGATACCTCCTTGCATTTTTCAGCTACTCGTTTATAGATTTGGTATATAGAAATTTTTTAAAAAAGAGTTTAATTAGTATATCACTGTACAATTATTTTATACATGTATTTAATAATTTGTTGTCATGTCAATTAATGAATATAATAACTCATGTGTTTTCATATTCATTATTTAATATGACAACACATGATTAGATGTATGCGTAAAATAATTCTACACTGACAGTGTATATTAATTAAATTCTTTTTTTAATCAAACGGGGTAACGTGGCACTCATTCTTTAATTTTGAATTCTAAGGAGAGGAATGTGTTCGATATGGTTTGGCTCCGTATACTAGTTTTTATTGAATTCTTGTATTGTATGTTGTGGCAAATGTGAGATGTGTTAGAGGTCTTATATTGGATGAAAAGTGATGTCGAACATTTTATAAGTGAGAAGATATATAAACTCAATGCTAAGATTTTAGCTTAAGATGTTGTGTCCAATGCCTTAAGATTTTAGGTTAAGATGTTGTGTCCAATTTATTTGAGTGTTTGCTCTTGTCTTAATGTAAATTATCTCTCAAACTCCCCTCATGACCAACTCTTGTATAGAATCATTGGAAGTACAAGTGTTTCTGGTTGGATGAACTTTATAAGTGAGATGAACCTTAAATTCAATGTATTAAGATATAGTGTTCAATTCACTTATGTATTTGTTTTTGGCCCATTGTGGATGATGGCTCGACCCCTCAATTCATGATACAAAGATGGAATTATATTTCTCATATTACTGTGATTTCATCTTGAAACTGACTCGCAAGCCGTGGTTGCCATGGTTCTTCATCAACACTTTCAACATACATTTTTTAGAAGAAATTATAAACCTTTTGGACTCTAAGAACTGGTCTTGTAGTACTTTCAAACATATTTTTAGTGAAGCTAACATATGTGTATCGACTAGTGTATATATGAAAACGCGATTTTGAACTATTTTTACTTTGTAAATATAAATATACAAAGTTCATAAAAAAATATAATGATGAAAAGTACATTTAAAACAATATTTATGTTTGAAACTTTTATCTTAATTTAAAATAAATTTATACTGAAACTTAATCACTTTCTCAGCTTGATACAAAAAATTAAAATATTTTCACTCTTATTTAATCTACATAATTGAGTAAAAAAAGTAATTCGTATTATTTTCACTTTTTTTTTGTGGAACAGCTGGAAAATGACTAGTTCAATTCTCTTGCTTGCTTTTTTGACCATAAGAAAGTGACAGCCATGCTTGCATGCTAGAAAAAAATTACACATTTTTGGAATATTTGAAGTTTAGCAACCACAAGTATGTAACGAATCTTCCATAGTCCCACCTTATTTTAAGTCTAAATTACACAAAATGTCCTTTAAATTATTTAATTGTAATAAATTGGTATTTTAAGTTTCTTTCGTACCACTTAGGTCCTTTATGTTAATTAATTGTAACAAATTGATCCTTTAAGTTTTTTCCGTACCAATTAAGTCTTTTAAGTTATTTAACTGTAACAATTTGGTGTATTTTAGATCTTAAAAATGTAAGTTATTCGGGGCGTAAAAGTTACAATTATATAACTTAAAAGACCTAAGCGTTACAAAAAATACTTAAATGACCAATTGTTACAATTAAATAACTTAAAGGATGTAAGTGGTACGAAAAAAACTTAAACGACCAATTTGTTACAATTAAATAACTTAAAGGACTGATGGTGTAATTTAACCTATTTTTAATTAAGAAAACAATCACGTTTTTTTTTGCACTTAAGTAGTTAAACCTAACTATTAACTAATACCATTTACTATTATTGAGAGTGTAATGGTCTCTCTCACAATCAATTACAACTTTGTTCACCGTAAGACTTAAAACTAGTCTAAAGAAAATGTACACTCAATCTTGGGAGCTTTTATTCTACTTTACAGCCAAATTAATATAATGTCTTAATCATTATTATATCTATGTCTTGTTAACATGTCTTCTAAGAACACCGGTTATGAAATTAAAAAATAATTAAAAGGAAAGTTTTGTGTTAAAAAACAATTTTTAAACTTAAAAATAGTTTCAAACTTTCAAAGATTTTTTTTACATGCTTTGAAAGATGTTGAATACACCATTTTCAATATAATATTTTTATATTTCATTTTTTAACACGTGTTATTGGGTCACTTGTTAAACAAATAAAACATGAGCAAAATTAATTCGAAAAAAAAAAGAGCCAAAGGCGAGAATCAAAGTATTTAATCACAAAAAACCACTATACTGATCCACTCAGTGGCTGATAAGTGCTAAAAAGAAGTTATCTTTTGATATATTTTTAGGCACTTATGTTACTTGTTTTGCAAGTTATCATAGGATAAGCTCATAATTTATGATTAAATGTCAAATTAGTGATCCTATGTCTTACCTCATCTATTATGCAGGAAATTTCATGCTAGGACCTGGAACTGAGCAAAGAAACATGAAGATTTGATAAAGCTTCATCGCTACAGCGCAGGATGCATCGCTACAGCGAGCTTAGGCAGGAAGAAATGAAGGTTCCATCGCTACAACGATGGATCTAGTCGCTACAGCGAACTTAGGCAGGAAGAAATGAAGGTTCCATCGCTACAGCGATGGATCTGGTCGCTATAGCGACCAAGGGAGGTTTGAACCCCGTTTGCTGACGTGGAGCAAACCCACTGGCCAAGAAATCTTCCATCGCTACAGCGACCAACTCATCGCTGTAGCGAGCGTTATAAAAAATATGTTGTATTTAAGCCTTTTTAGCTCATTTTTCAGATATAACTTTTTTAGCTTGATAATTTTTACTTCCAGAAAGAGAGTAGGGCTAAAAAGAGGCATTCTTCATTGAGCAAAAGTGATCTAAGTGTAGATTAACTAAGAAACTTTGAGAAATCAATTCTTAGCTTTGGATCTCCATCTTCCTTTCTACTTTTGTATGGTTGTCATGAAAATGAACAACTAATCTCCTTTGTTGGGATTATAGGTAATCAATCACTCTTAGATGTAAACTTTTGATCTCTTAAATATATGATTCTAGCTTTTTATATATCATTGAGTTTATTCTTGCTTTCCATTATTATGTTTGATTTAAATGATATTGAAAAATACTTTTGAATCTAGGTTTAGAATAATATTCTATCAAAATAAGAAATTCTAGACATGGAATTTGGTTTTGATAATCACACAAAGTGTCTGAACGTAAAGCTTTCGAATCGTTTAATAGATTGAGACATCGTCGATTAAACGATATGATCGATCTCACAACGTCATTTGGACACGAATGACGTTGTCGAGTGATACGTGATAATATCGTATATAAGAAAAGCTAGAATCCATATTTATGATCATTCGAATATAATCGACGTTTGATTGACGAACTTTAATCCTAACACTTTTTATGCCCTATTACTCTCCGTTTTATTATTAATGTCTTTAAAGTCGAATAGTATAACAAATACTTGATTAAAACCTTAACTTAACATGATAATTGATGTTGAACGGTTTATATCGCATTAATCCCTGTGGAAACGATATAAAAATATACTTACTTTTGATCAACATCAAAATGGCGCCGTTGCCGGGGAATAACGCTTAGATATCATAATCATTGCACCGTTAATTATTGTCTTAAGCAATTTTGCAGAAAATTCTTTTATGTATATAACTATCATTTTTATCCATCTTGTTGCTAATTTGTTGGTCAGATTGTTGAACTCCGTTTATGCGAGGTCAGACACCAGAAGGTCAACTACTTTTTGATTCAGAAATTGAAAGAACTGCTAGGAGAAATAATAGCAAAAACCGTAAGAAAAGGCAGCTATCAAAGAAGAGGCAGCAAGAAGGACCCTCTGTTTCTATTCCTTCATTAGTTCCAATACAAGAAATACCTATGGCCGGAGAAGGAGAAGGATCCGGAAGCACTGGTACGGGGATGCCATGTCATAACAGCCCACGACGCCTTGCACAATTGGGAAAGTCTCCAAGGACTACCAAACAGACGGAGATGAAGACTGGGATTCTCCAGATTCTATATGCTAACCCTTTCTCGGGTTTAGATCATGAGGACCCATTTCAACATCTAACAAAGTTCTATGAGATAGCTGGTACTTTGGGAGCAATGGAGAATGAGGAAGAAGCCATATTCATGAGAATGTTTCCTCATTCATTGATTGGAAAAGCAAAAGAATGGTACTTGGACCAACCACCACAAGTGATGACCAATTGGAATACTCTTGTGGAGAAATTCCTTGAAAGATTCTTTCCACAAAACCGTTTTATGGAAGGCCAAGACTACCATTGTCGTCTTTTCTCAAGGATCAAGTGAGACACTTTGTGAAGCTTGGGAGCGATTCAAGTCAATGTTACGAAGATGTCCAAACCATGGTTTTGATGATCTTACTCAGATTCATCTTCTCCGCAATGGAATGCAACAACAATCGAAGCTTTTACTTGACGCAGCCGCAGGTGGATCATTGATGGCCAAGAGTGCTGAAGATGCAGTATCAATTATTGAGAGAATGGCACTCAATGACCATCAAGCTCAACACAATAGAAATCCAGGACAAAGAAAAGCCGGTATTCTGGACTTGGGAACAAATGACGCCATTCTAGCACAAAACAAGCTGTTGACTCAACAAGTGGAAGAACTCACAAGAAAGATGGCAAATCTTCCACAACAAATGAAAGAGATGCAGAATGAACTAAGAAGACATCATCAAGTTGCATCTTGTGAGCTTTGTTCAGGCGATCATCCCACTGGTTTTTGTCCACCGCCAACAGAAGAAGTAAGCTATGTCGGTAATCAACAAAGACCGAATCAGTATCAAGGTCAATATCCAGGCCATAACAACAATTTCCAAAGAGGAAACAACCCAAATTATGGCCAACCATGGAGACAAGATGCTGGTTCATCCAACCGACAACCTTACAATAATTTCAATCAATATCCGCCACAACAAAACCGTTCTCAAAGTACTGACGAGACATTGAACCAATTTATGCAAATGTCTATGGCCAACCAGAAGAACACGGATGCTTCCATCAAAAATCTTGAAACTCAAGTTGGCCAAATGACTCGACAACTAGCTCAAGCCACTCAGCAAGGAGGAACCTTTACCGCCAACACTCAACCCAATCCAAAAGACCATGCATCAAAATGACAATCAATTCATTTTGATGCAAAAGACCTTGCATTAAAAGACCATTGCAAGGCAATTGCAACAAAAAGTGGGAAGGTGATTGGTAGGGGAATAGGAGATAATCTTGAAGTGGAGAGGAAGGTTGTTGAAGAGAAAATGGAAGAGATTGATGAAGGAAGTGAGAAGGAAGCGGAGGAAGAAAATAAAGAGGAATTAGTTGAAAATAATAAGGAGTTAGTTGAAAAAGATAACAATGAGAAGAAGAAAGATGTGGTGAAGGAGAAGGGCAAGAAACAAGAAGTTGTAAAGAATGCACCAGCTCAACATCTACCATATCCAACTACTCCAGCTAGAAAGGACAAAGAGAGGCAATATGCAAGGTTCCTAGACATCTTCAAAAGATTGCAAATTAATATTCCATTCTCGGAAGCCTTGGAGCAAATGCCTACTTATGCCAAATTTATGAAAGAAATTTTGTCCAAGAAAAAGAGGTACAATGATGAGGAGACAATTCAGCTTGATGCGAATTGTAGTGCCATCATCCAAAGAACATTGCCAAGGAAGGAGAAAGATCCGGGGAAAGTTACATTACCGGTATCTATAGGCAATGTGAATGTCGGTAAAGCACTCATCGATCTTGGTTCAAGTATCAACCTGATCCCACTCTCCGTTGTCAAAAGGATTGGTGATTTGGTTGTGAAACAAACAAATTTGACGTTGCAACTAGCCGACAAATCTGTCACACGTCCTTTGAGAATAGTTGAAGATGTCTTGGTGAAAGTAGACAAATTCATGTTTCCCATTGACTTTGTGGTGATGGATATTCCTGAGGATGATGATGTGCCACTTATTCTTGGAAGAACATTTATGCAAACGGCAAGAATGATGATTGATCGTGACGGAGGTTTAATCAAAGTCCGTGTGGATGATGAAGAGGTCAATTTCAACATTAATGAAGCTTTGAAGCACCCTCGTGATAAAGGTGCATATTTCAAGATGGATGCAACTGATGAAATAATTGTTGATACAAGAGAACAACTGCATAATTTGACACCTCTAGAAAGAGTTTTGACGGATGCACTAAATATCATAGGCGAGGAAGATGAAAAAGAAATTGAAGAGTGTTTGAAGGAGCTGGATTCATTGAAGGAAATTCCTCCTCACAAAGTAAAAATTGAGGAATTGAAGAATGAATCCAATGTTCAAGAAATGAAGCCGGAGATGAAAATTCTACCCTCGCATTTGAAGTATGTTTTCCTTGAAGAAGAGGGTAACAAACCGTTTATCATAAGTAGTTCCTTATCAAGCACAGAAGAAGCCAAATTGGTGGAAATTCTGAAGTCTAACAAAGAAGCGATAGGATGGACACTATCCGACTTGAAAGGGATAAGTCCATCTTATTGTATGCATAAGATCATGATGGAGGAAGATTACAAGCCGGTAGCGCAACCTCAACGCCGGCTAAACCCAAACATGAAGGAAGTAGTCCGGAAGGAATTAGTCAAACTACTTGAAGCCAACATGATTTATCCGATCTCGGATAGTACTTGGGTTAGCCCGGTTCAAGTGGTTCCTAAAAAGGGAGGTATGACGGTGATCACAAATGAGAAAAATGAGCTCATTCCAACAAGAACCATCACCGGTTGGAGGATGTGCATTGATTACCGGAGACTCAACAAAGCTACAAGAAAAGACCATTTTCCTCTACCATTCATGGATCAAATGCTAGAAAGACTGTCCGGTCAAGCTTACTATTGTTTCCTTGATGGCTATTCGGGTTATAATCAAATTTCGGTGAATCCAGAAGATCATGAGAAGACAGCTTTCACATGTCCATTTGGAGTTTTTGCATATCGACGCATGTCGTTTGGGTTATGTAATGCTCCACCAACATTTCAAAGATGCATGCAAGCAATTTTTGCTGATTTGATAAAGAAGAGCATTGAAGTGTTTATGGATGATTTTTCTGTCTTCAGTTCATCCTTTGATTTATGCTTGAAGAATCTTGACACGGTACTAAAGCGGTGCAAGGAACTAACTTGGTACTCAACTGGGAGAAATGTCATTTCATGGTTACCGAGGGTATTGTCCTTGGTCACAAGATTTCTTCCAAGGGTATTGAAGTTGACAAAGCAAAAGTTGATGTGATAGGTAAGCTTCCACCCCCAATCAATGTCAAAGGCATCCGAAGTTTTCTTGGCCACGCCGGATTCTATCGGAGGTTTATCAAGGACTTCTCAAAGATCGCAAAGTCCATTGATCAATTTGCTCAACAAAGATAAGTCATTTGAATTTGATGATGATTGTATGAATGCTTTCGAATGCTTGAAAGAGAATTTGACCTCCGCACCCATAATCACCGCACCAAATTGGAATTTTGATTTTGAACTCATGTGCGATGCGAGTGATTATGCGGTTGGCGCGGTGTTAGGTCAACGCAAAAACAAAATTTTTCATGTTATACACTACGCAAGTAAAGTTTTGAATGATGCTCAAATCAATTATGCTACGACGGAAAAAGAATTACTTGCTATTGTGTTCGCATTAGAAAAATTTCGTTCTTATCTCATCGGTTCGAAAATTGTTATATTTACTGACCATGCAGCCATAAAGTATTTAATCACCAAACCCGACTCCAAACCGAGACTCATCTGATGGATGTTGCTGCTCCAAGAGTTTGATTTGGAGATTAAAGACAAAAAGAGGACTGAGAACCTTGTGGTTGATCATCTTTCAAGGTTGGTGAACAATGAGGTGACTAAGAACGAGAAAGAAATTCTTGAAGAGTTTCCGGATGAAAAGTTGCTAATGGTGCAAGAAAGACCATGGTTTGCTGACATGGCCAATTATAAAGCAACGAGGTTCATACCGGAAGATTTCACATGGCAAATGAAGAAGAAGTTGATTACAGACTCAACTCATTATGTATGGGATGACCCATATCTCTTCAAGATTGGAGCTGACCACCTTTTACGGAGATGTGTTGCTATAGAAGAAGCCAAAGACATCATGTGGGATTGTCACAATTCGCCATATGGTGGGCATTTCAATGGTGAAAGAACTGCAGCAAAGGTTCTTCAAGCAGGCTTCTATTGGCCCAGTCTATTCAAAGACGAATATGAACATGTTAAAAGTTGTGAGAGTTGCCAGAAAACTGGAGGAATTTCAAAAAGAAATTAGATGCCTCTGTAAAGCATCCTTGAAGTCGAAGTTTTTGACTGTTGGAGTATTGACTTTGTTGGGCCATTTCCATCCTCATTGTCCAATGAATATATTTTGGTAGTTGTCGACTATGTGTCTAAGTGGGTAGAGGCAATTGCATCCCCAAAAGCTGATAGCAAAACAGTGGTCAAATTTCTCAAAAGAAATATCGTTTCCCGTTTTGGAACTCCTAGAGTGCTTATAAGTGATGGAGGTTCTCACTTCTGCAATTCACAATTGGCAAAAGCACTTGAGCATTATGGAGTCAAACACAAGGTAGCTTCACCATATCATCCACAGACCAACGGTCAAGCTGAGGTGTCCAACCGTGAAATCAAAAGGATCCTTGAAAAGACCGTATCATCATCAAGGAATGATTGATCAATGAAACTTGACGAAGCATTGTGGGCCTATAGGACCGCATACAAAGCTCCTACGGGTTTCACACCATTTCAGTTGGTGTATGGGAAAGCATGCCACTTGCCGGTAGAGTTGGAGCATAAAGCGTTTTGGGCGCTAAAATTTTTAAACTTTGACCAAGAGCAAGCGGGGGAGAAGAGAAAGCTCCAAATGAATGAATTGGAAGAAATGAGAGACCAAGCATACGAATCATCCAAGCTCTATAAGGAAAAGGTCAAGAGGTATCATGACAAAAAGATCATGAAGAGGCATTTCAAGCCCGGTCAAATGGTTTTGCTGTTCAACGCAAGATTGAAGCTATTTCCGGGTAAATTAAAATCAAAGTGGTCCGGCCCGTTCATGATCAAAGAAGTCAAGCCTTATGGAGCAGTGGAGCTGGAAGATCCTATCACCAAATCCATCTGGACGGTGAATGGACAGAGACTGAAGCCATACTTTGGCGGTGAAGTTGTTCGGCACACGACAACAATTTCACTCATTGATTCATAATCAAACATGAAGCAGGCGTCGATCTAATGACGTTAAACAAGAGCTTGTTGGGAGGCACCCCAATTTTGTAAGTATGTTGCTTTTCATTTGTAATTTAGTCCTTAACATCCATTTTTGCAAGAAGGGTTAGTGGCACAAGTCAAATAAAACTTCATTTTTCTGTTATCTGTCATGGTCGCTATAGCGAGAATTCCATCGCTATAGCGACGAGCCAAAAATTCAGAGTCTGATGACCCTTCAGACTCTCGCTCGCTATAGCGACAGGTGATCGCTGTAGCGATGACAGGTTCAGACTCACCATCGCTATAGCGACGGGTGGTCGCTGTAGCGATGACAGGAAATTATGTCAGTACAGAGTCTGATGCCACTAAAACCCCTTAACTACCCCCAACCACCCACTCATCTCCCCTTATCCGTTTTTCTTCCCACTAAGTTAGTAAACCCTAGTACAGTTACCATTAACTTTCCATTTTCATTTCTTCTTCAAATTCGCATTACATTTCTGCAAGTTTTTAATTTTCGTGCTTAATTTCTTGATTCCAAGTTTATATTCCATTTCCAACTTGCAAATCCATCTCAATCAGGTACGAATTCGCAGCTCTCTTCTTTCACTTCGTAATTTTTCAAGTTTTAATTCTGTTTATGATTGCACTGTGCATTTTTCTGAAGATGAAATAAGGGTTTTAATTTTATTTAAGCATTTGAAGTTTACCCATGTTAATCTTTAGTTTAGGCTGTTCGAAATGAAATAGAATCACAAACAAACTTGCATATCATCTTCTTTTCTTGTAAAAATCGTTTTTTGAAAATGACCCATTTTGTAAAAATTCAAAATAAAAATGGGTATGTGATGATTAGGAAGTTTTAGTGATTATGTTTCATTTTTATGAGCTTTACCCTTGATTAATCGTGCATCAAGTTGTTTAGAAAGTGAAAAAATCAGAAAAATTGCAAATTTGGTTTTCATGGCTACACGTCGCTGTAGCCCAGAAACCATGAACAAATTCTGGGTTTCATCGCTACAGCGACCAATCTCATCGCTGTAGCGACCGTACCCAGAACCAACATTATTTTTTTTCATTCCTATTCTGACTTGCATTCCTATATTTTTTTGTCTGTTTACTTATATTTTGTAGGAATGGCACCTAAATCTTCTACCAAAAGGCAAAGAAACGTGGAAGGGTCATCTTCAAGGGCAAGACCTCAATCATCCCAACCCCACGATTCTACTCGATTCCTCAGCCCGCGTAACCAGGAACGGTACGCAGAGCTTGCCAACAGAAGAATTTAGGCTGAAAAGGAGTTTAAGATTGCTGAAGAAGGAAAGTATCAAGGAATTGCCCAAATGATAAACCACCGCAAGTGGGGCATCCTTGTAAACCCTCCAAAGAAAATCAACTATGATATTGTGCGTGAATTTTATGCAAATGCCATCCCAGCTGATCCTAGTGATCCATTCACCTTCACTACTTATGTCCGAGGGCGCACACTTCAATTTGATAGAAATGCCATAAGTTCCTATTTAGGAAACCCGCTGGATCTTAGCGATCCCAATGACCTAATAGAGACGGACGAATTGTGTGCCTTCCACAAGCATCAGGCAAGGGGGAATTGGGACCATGACGCTATCGCACAGGCAATTTTCAAGAGGGGAAGACGTATGATGTAAGTCAGGCCTCAGGAAAACCGTTTAGAGCCCTTAAGGAAGACATGAATACTCCGGCTCAGGTTATCCTTACACTTATCCTTTATAACATCCGACCCAAGAGTCACACTTCTTCCACCACACTTGATGTCACACCCCTTCTCTATTATATCCTCAGCAACCAAGAGGTTGATGTTGCGAGGATTATTGCAAATGAGATAAGGATTGTGGCTGAAAGTGGAATTGTGCCACCTGCTAAACCAAAGTGCCCTTTACCATTTCCAGGCCTAATTATGGGACTTTGTATGAAGGCACGTATCCACATGCCTAGTCAGGTTGATGAGGAGATTAAAAATCCTATTGATGATAGGTACATCAATAGGTATTGTTCATATAAGACACCCCCTTCAGCTGGGCCTTCTACTGTACCTCCTCCTGTCCCTCAAGCCCCGAGCCATCCTCAAGCCCCGAGCTTTCCACCGCTAGATTTCTCGGATTGGGACCCTCGCCATATGGCTGCCTATACTTATACCTGGGATCAGAATGAATCAAACCATAGAGCTTTGACTACCATTCAGAGCCATATGCATCAGGCAGGCTATTCAACTTGGACCCCGGACTACTTTCAGCAGCATATTGCATGGCCTGTGGACAGGCCTTTTTATTCCGGAGGGGCGAGTGCAGCTGGTGGTGGTGATGATGATGACTCCTCGGAGGATACAAGGAGCATTGATCATGAAGTTGCTGATCAGATGGAGTCTGATTGAGATTTTTGCAAGCTGACAGCATTTCTTTCATCTTTCTTTCATTTTATTTTAATTTGAGCAATTTGCATTTGCTTTGTAGTATTTAATTCTGTTTATGTTGCTGTATTTTGGATATTTTATTTTATATTATATTATGTTTATTTTCAAACTTTGTTATATATTTTTATTTTACCCAACAATGGAAAGTAAGAAAATCAAAAATTCAAAAGCTAAGTGATTGATTGAAAGCCAAAGCATTGAGCAAAGAATCAGGTGAGTGATAATGATAGAAAGTTTGTGATAAAGCGCACAGCTAAGGTACTCGTTTCTTGTTTTTCTAGGTATATATTTGAATGTGAAATGAGTACTTTGCACACAAATTTATTTTATTCAGTTTTACGCAAGAACATATTTACGTTTGAACCACTTAGAACTAGCCAAAATGTGAGGAATCCTCAAAGTCTTTGTATATATGCAGGAGACCAGCATTTTTGTTTAACTCGATTCTTTTATGTTAAATCTGAAAGTTGTTTTAAATTGTATGAAAGCATTGAAATGATCAAGGCATTTTTTGAATATGAGTAGAAACATTTGACCACAAAAAGCCTACCCTGTGAGAAGTGAGTATTTGATAACCCCATTGAGCCTAATGAATCAGAATCGTTAACTATGAACTGCCAATTTTCATAAGCACAATGCTTAGTGAAATTGCCAGAGTTTGTAAAAAAATCCAGTTCATAGTTAAATCACATTGGATTCTGATATTTTACTTTCATTTTGAACCCTTATCCATCATGTTTATTTGTCCTTTGCCTAATGATAAAGGAACATTCAATTAGGGTATCATTTTGAATAAGTTGGGGAGAAAAGGGAGGTAGTGTATGTCAAATAATTGGTGAATTTTGGAATTGATCTTGACAACAAGAAAAAGAAAAAGAAAAGAAAAAAAAAGAAAGAAAAGAAAACCAAGAAAAAGAAAAGAGAAAAAGTCAATAAATCAAAAAGTTGTCAAGATCAAAGTGATATTTGTAAATCACCAAGGGTTGATTGTGAAAAAGGAGGAAGTTGTATAATTAGAAAGAATGTTCCTCTATGCTTGGCCATTTTGATTTCAATTTTTCCCACATATGACATTTCTTTTGAAACCAAGCCAAATTACAACCCTCAAAGACCTTGTGATCTATGCTTTTATGCTTTTAGAAATGATAATTGGATGGACGCATAACTTAATCGGAATGTTAGCGGATCTGCCGGATGAGTGTTCAAAACCTGCACAATATGAATTCAATTTGTCCATTTACTTTCAAAGAAGTGTGTTAGGTGTGGTTCAAAAATAAACATGTTGTTTGCCAGAATTCTGTGATATGAATTTTGTGTTTAATATGGTTTGATATGGTTTGGCTCCTGTATACTAGTTTTTATTGTCCATTTACTCATTCTTTAATTTTGAATTCTAAGGAGAGGAATGTGTTCGATATGGTTTGGCTCCTGTATACTAGTTTTTGTTGAATTCTTGTATTGTATGTTGTGCCAAATGTGAGATGTGTTAGAGGTCTTATATTGGATGAAAAGTGATGTCGAACATTTTACAAGTGAGAAGATATATAAACTCAATGCTAAGATTTTAGCTTAAGATGTTGTGTCCAATGCCTTAAGATTTTAGGTTAAGATGTTGTGTCCAATTTATTTGAGTGTTTGCTCTTGTCTTAATGTAAATTATCTCTCAAACTCCCCTCATGACCAACTCTGGTATAGAGTCATTGGAAGTACAAGTGTTTCTGGTTGGATGAACTTTATAAGTGAGATGAACCTTAAATTCAATGTCTTAAGATATAGTGTTCAATTCACTTATGTATTTGTTTTTGGCCCATTGTGGATGATGGCTCGACCCCTCAATTCATGATACAAAGATGGAATTATATTTCTCATATTACTGTGATTTCATCTTGAAACTGACTCGCAAGCCGTGATTGCCATGGTTCTTCATCAACACTTTCAACATACATTTTTTAGAAGAAATTATAAACCTTCTGGACTCTAAGAACTGGTCTTGTAGTACTTTCAAACATATTTTTAGTGAAGCTAACATATGTGTATCGACTAGTGTATATATGAAAACGCGATTTTGAACTATTTTTACTTTGTAAATATAAATATACAATGTTCATAAAAAAATATAATGATGAAAAGTACATTTAAAACAATATTTATGTTTGAAATTTTTATCTTAATTTAAAATAAATTTATACTGAAACTTAATCACTTTCTCAGCTTGATACAAAAAATTAAAATATTTTCACTCTTATTTAATCTACATAATTGAGTAAAAAAAGTAATTCGTATTATTTTCACTTTTTTTTGTGGAACAGCTGGCAAATGACTAGTTCAATTCTCTTGCTTGCTTTTTGACCATAAGAAAGTGACAGCCATGCTTACATGCTAGAAAAAAATTACACATTTTTGGAATATTTGAAGTTTAGCAACCACAAGTATGTAACGAATCTTCTATAGTCCCACCTTATTTTTAAGTGTAAATTACACAAAATGTCCTTTAAATTATGTAATTGTTATAAATTGGTCATTTAAGTTTCTTTCGTATCACTTAGGTCCTTTATGTTAATTAATTGTAATAAATTGATCCTTTAAGTTTTTTCCGTACCAATTAAGTTCTTTAAGTTATTTAACTGTAACAATTTGGTGTATTTTAGATCTTAAAAATGTAAGTTATTCGGAGCGTAAAAGTTACAATTATATAACTTAAAAGACCTAAGCGTTACAAAAAATACTTAAAGGACCAACTTGTTACAATTAAATAACTTAAAGGATGTAAGTGGTACGAAAAAAACTTAAAGGACCAATTTATTACAATTAAATACCTTAAAAGACTGATGGTGTAATTTAACCTATTTTTAATTAAGAAAACAATCACGCTTTTTTTTTTTTGCACTTAAGTAGTTAAACCTAACTATTAACTAATACCATTTACTATTATTGAGAGTGTAATGGTCTCTCTCACAATCAATTACAACTTTGTTCACCGTAAGACTTAAAACTAGTCTAAAGAAAATGTACACTCAATCTTGGGAGCTTTTATTCTACTTTACAGCCAAATAAATATAATGTCTTAATCATTATTATATCTATGTCTTGTTAACATGTCTTCTAAGAACACCGGTTATGAAATTAAAAAATAATTAAAAGGAAAGTTTTGTGTTAAAAAACAATTTTTAAACTTAAAAATAGTTTCAAACTTTCAAAGATTTTTTTTTTACATGCTTTGAAAGATGTTGAATACACCATTTTCAATATAATATTTTTATATTTCATTTTTTAACACGTGTTATTGGGTCACTTGTTAAACAAATAAAACATGAGCAAAATTAATTCGAAAAAAAAAAGAGCCAAAGGCGAGAATCAAAGTATTTAATCACAAAAAACCACTATACTGATCCACTCAGTGGCGGAGCCAGACAAAAAAATTTGGGGTGGCTGCTATTAAAATAAACTAAAATATATAAATTATATTGCATACAACATATTTAAGTTGTAATAAACCAAAAATCAATCATTCAAAATTTAAATTACATAATACATAAAATCGATCATTAAATACTTAAAGTGACACTTTACGCTTTCCTAGTGACTTGAAATCATCAATAATTGACTCGGAACTAATACATGCACTAATTTCCCTTTCAATATAAACTTACATGCTATCAGCTAGAAACCCAGGTCCCATCTTATTTCTCAACTTAGACTTGATAATTATTGCTGAAAATGATCTTTCAGTTGTGACTGTAGAAACTAGAAGAGTCATAATAAGGCGCAACAACTTATCAATCAAGAAGTATTTTTTGGTTGTCTAGTGGCAGCCAAACATGAGCACAATTCTTGAATAGTTGATAAATTCTTCAAAGCTGGTGTATCTCACTGTTAAATCAGGAACTCAAGGCCAATTCATAACATTCATTTTCTAATTTCTAGATTGTATAGCATGGCAATTGGCAGGAAATCAAATCCCTTTTGTTTTGATTAGGATTATGTAAAAATTGAAGGTAAAAGCAAATTTAAAAACAAATTCATTAACAAATAACAAATAGCTTCTTGATTGAATGAATGATGAATCATTACTTACAGTTGTTAGGGTTTGTGGAGTGGAGAGAGATGAAATCATGAAAATAGCTTCTTCAATACAGCAAAGCCGCAGGCCGCAGCAGTGAAGGTTGGAGGAGGATGCGGCGCCGGCGGTCACCCGGTGGGCGATGGATGGAGGAGGAGCCGTCACGGTCGGTGGTGTGGTGGTGGACGGTGGTGGTCTAGTCAGTGGGGGAATGTGAAAGAGGGAAGGGAAGCACGTGAAACAGAAAAGGAAGAGAAGATGAGGAAATGAAATGAAAATGGATGGCATCTGTGTAGTTTTCATAATAACTAAAGGGCAATATTGTAATTTCCATAGTATAAAATTATTATTTTTTTTAATGGGGTGGCCGTGGCTCCCCCTTGCCACCCCCTGCCTCCGCCACTGGATCCACTTCACCAAAAATGAATAGAATACTAATTCGGGTGTATTGGCTTAGGATTTTAAAGGACAATTTTTGTTTAAAAAAGTCTTAGATTCTAAAAGACTTTATAGATTTTAAAGACTATCAAGATTTACAATTTGGATTTCAATGCATTTACATCATAAGACTTTAAATGACTTGAAATAATTTTATGGATTTATAAGATTTCAAAAGATTTTATGAATTTTAAAAAATCATTGAAAAGAAATGATTATAGCACAATATTCTCAATACATACTCTTTTATTTATTTTATTTTTTAGAGAGAGAGAGAGAGAGAGAGAGAGAGAGAGAGAGAGAGAGAGAGAGAGAGAGAGAGAGAGAGAGGTGTTCACTTGTTTTTTGATTGTCCTACATTCTCGAAAAGGATGGGAATATATATTGGTCAGTCAAATAATGGCATATAAGTATTTAATCAATTTGCAGGTTTAACGAATTAATGGATGGGGGAAGGAACAATGTTTTGTTCTGTTGGAAGGGATTGGTCATAGAGACAATTGTGGAAAAGGTAAAACTTACTGTTTGGAGGCTGGTAGTACCATGTTTGCAGAGGAGTTGAGTACATGAACGATAGCAAGAATTGAGATATATTTTATAAGAACAAAAGGCATTAAACTGGTAGTGGTAGTAGTGGTGTAATTCATGTATGTGCTTGAGTAGAAAAAGAGTTAACTGATATGATTATTAGTTTTTGTTGGTTTTAGACATTATTTTACATATTTTGTAGGCATCACGTGTGCCTAAATGTTGTAATTAAATATTTGGCTTATTAAAACAAAAAAGTATATTTGGCTATGATACATATATTGTACTATCTCAGTGTGAATGAAACAAAGCAAGGTCTGCAAAATCACGAAAATTTATGAATAGTAAGAATATATTATCACACTCCAACAAACTAGTAATATACAAACGAAACGAGAGAATTTCATAACGGCTCATGCGTGTAAGTGTTAAACAATTTTCACTTCAATTTCCCATTGGCCTCCCACCAATATTATTAAGAACTTAACTTTACTTATTTGGTCAGAAATGTAACACTGATGTAGTAGTAATTCATTGTGATAAAAAAAAATACCACAACTATACAACCTCCCACTAAAAAGAAGCTCTAAGCTGCTACTTATACTTACATCTTTACCACTTTCCCGACTATCAAAAGATATAATCTCCTCCTTTGACAGTCCAAATTCATCAATCAGTTTACCACTCTTCTAGCTGTCACTAAAAGAGTAAACCTCTTCCTCAGACAGTTCAAATTCGTCAATCATTTTAAAGTAAGCATTTTGTTTCTTGATATAATCTTGCACGGCGGGATCCTTGTACACATTCACTAAAGATGATTCGGCACGCTGCTTCTGAAAATTCAGTAAATATGCATCAAATAATTGCAAAATATCCAGTGTGACATGAATCAACTTATAATTAGGAAACAATAAGTATGCAAATGGCGGAAAAGGTGCATATGAAGCTAAAAAGTATCAGGAACTGACACATTCAACTTCCAGGTAACAATTATTTAGAGAATATACAACACTCAAGAGTAAAGACGGAGAATTTGGCATGCCGACAAGACATGTAGAACCTTAACGATAGAATTATGTACCTTTCTACAAGGGACTGAGAATGCCTTGGCCTTGGGTGGATTTGCACTTTTCTCTCTGTATTTTGAAGAACAAACAATAGCCCATGGTTAATATTCAACATCAAGACCAGAAACAATTTTACATATGTGTAGTTGAGTGATACATCTAAACGATTAATTACTAGTGCACTACGAAGAATAATCATTATGCTGCGCATTTTATCATATCAGAGAGGGATGATTACCTAGTATTACAGACCCTCGAAGTTGACTTGCTTTTATCCTTCCTTTTAATGGTATTGCTATTTGCAGGTTCGTTCCATTTATCCATTGGTGTGATGCTTGAAGGAATGTCCACTTTATCCTTTTCTTTATCCTTCCCTTCATCATTCTTATTAATAGGCACACTACGTGCAGGAGAGTCCGATTCATTTTCTTTCTCCTTCCTTTTATTTGAAGGATTCCTTCGACCGTATACTATAGAAATATTCCCAGAAGCTTCAAGATCAACAGTCCCTGAAGTAAAAGAACAAAAAGCATAAATTTAACAAGATTTTGTTTATAAAAAACAAATGTGGTGCAAAGGTATCATTATAGAGTTAGAACCAATGTAGCCAAAAACAAGTCCCAGCTCGTAGGATCGCACGATCTTACGTGCCACAACACCTCGACCGTGCTTCGACTTTACTCTGGTTCGGTTTTGCTCTGTTTCCTCTGTTTTTTGCCATTTTTCCTCTGTTTCCTCTGTTTTTTGCCGTTTTTCCTCTGTTTTTCTCTATTTTGTTGCTTGCTGTTTTTCCTCTATTATCTCTGTTTTTATGCTCAGTTCCTCTGTTTTCCCTCTATTTTCTCTATCTATTTCTCTCAACTCTATCAACAACCTACCGATCCTACTTACGAACCGTGTTACGTTCCTCGTGTTTACGTTCTTTCACCGGCCGACCGATCCTACGTAGGATCTCGATCCTGACTACATTGGTTAGAACATCCCAACAACGTTGGTACCCCCTCCCTAAGAATCATCTGCAGTACTGCAACCTTATTAAATAATTAAAAATCAAAAGCTTGGGGGGGGGGACTAGGACAACAATATTTAAAGCGGAAACTGGGAAGGGAAACCCTATTCCTGAAAAATCCTTATGATTAAATTAATACCACTAATCATATCAAGTAACTATGACCAGGCTATTAAAAGAAATTGTGAAAACGCGACATCTATAGCAACAAGATTGCGATTGAAGCTACATCAGCTGCATGGTTACAATGTATTTGACCATGAATCTTCACACTATCAAAAACAACAATTTCATACCAAGGGCATGTTTATATGAACAGCTCAATTAAGTGCTTGTCCGACCCATAAGCACTTATCATATATATTGTGTCCATAGTTTCTATAGATCACTGTGTCAATTGCTTAAGCAAACAGATAAGCCCGAATCCGTTTTCCATAAGTAAATCCAAACACTTCCCATCTCTAAAGCATTTTTAACCCACAAAATGTGTCAATTGCTTAAGCAAACAGATAAGCCCAAATCCGTTTTCCACAAGTAAATCCAAACACTTCCCATCTCTAAAGCTTTTTTAACCCACAAAAATCATAAATTGAACAAATTAACACAGTATGAAAAATAAGAAATTAATACCACTAATCACAGCAAGCAACTATAGCCAAGTGTTCAAAAAAGTGTTCAAACGCGACTTCTAGGCTTTCTATCTATCGTCAACCACAACCAGATTGCAATTGAGGCAACATTGTTTAAAACCATGAATTTCCACAACATCAAGCACAACTACTTCAAATTAGGCCCATTTAGATGAACACCAAAATTAAGTGCTTATGTATAAGAGCTATTTCTATACTCAAAGAAAATATAGTCAAACTGGGTTTTTCATATAAATTATAATCTGTTTTCATAAACTATCCTGAAAAAAGCTTATCCAAATTAGGTTAAAAATCAGCTTATGACATGCCAATCCAAACACAGCCCTTATCTATAACATTTTTTCACCCACATATCATAATCTACTGCTCTAAACACATGTGTGCATTTAGAAAAACAGAAACTAAAATTAACCCTAATTTGTAAAATAAACACCAAAAAAAAAATCATTCAGATTGGAAATGAAATTAAAATTGAAAAAACACTTTTCAGTTTTCACCAATCGAATATTTAAAATTTAAACATACCGTGACGAGGCCGAGTATTGGGAAAAGGCGTTGAAAGAAAATACGGTGCATCAGAGCTAGGGTTTGAGGCAACATTGAGATTCTTGGTAGTAGAGGTGAATTTGGTTGTAGGTTGTTTTTTGCAGGGTATTGTAGGTTCGTTCCATATATCCATGGGTATGCTACTTGAAGCAATGTCCACTCGCTCCCCTTTATCCTCCCTTTGATTAGACGTGCTACTTGAAGCAATGTCCACTCCCTTCCCCTTTGAATAGACGTACCATCTATCCACGGGTATTCTACTTGAAAGAGTGTCCACTTCCTTCCTTTGAATGACAGATTCATTTTCTTTCTCCTTCCTAGAAGCTTCAAGATCAACAGTCCCTGAAGTAAAAGAACAAAAAGCATAAATTTAACAAGATTTTATATACAGAACAAATGCTTCTTGAATGAAAGCTTATCCAAATTAGGTTAAAAATCAGCTTATGACATGGCAATCCAAACACAACCCTTTTCTATAACATTTTTTAACCCACAAATCATAATATACTGCTCTTAACACATGTCTGCATTTTAGATAAACAGAAACTAAAATTAACCATAATTTTCAAAATAAATACCAAAAAAATAAATCTTTCAAATTCAATTCAAATTGGAGATGGAATTAAAATTGAAAAAAACACTTCTTAGCGAAGCTTTACCACTCGAGAAATCCTTATGATTAAATTAATACCACTAATCATATCAAGTAACTATGACCAGGCTATTAAAAGAAATTGTGAAAACGCGACATCTATAGCAACAAGATTGCGATTGAAGCTACATCAGCTGCATGGTTACAATGTATTTGACCATGAATCTTCACACTATCAAAAACAACAATTTCATACCAAGGGCATGTTTATATGAACAGCTCAATTAAGTGCTTGTCCGACCCATAAGCACTTATCATATATATTGTGTCCATAGTTTCTATAGATCACTGTGTCAATTGCTTAAGCAAACAGATAAGCCCGAATCCGTTTTCCATAAGTAAATCCAAACACTTCCCATCTCTAAAGCATTTTTAACCCACAAAATGTGTCAATTGCTTAAGCAAACAGATAAGCTCAAATCCGTTTTCCACAAGTAAATCCAAACACTTCCCATCTCTAAAGCTTTTTTAACCCACAAAAATCATAAATTGAACAAATTAACACAGTATGAAAAATAAGAAATTAATACCACTAATCACAGCAAGCAACTATAGCCAAGTGTTCAAAAAAGTGTTCAAACGCGACTTCTAGGCTTTCTATCTATCGTCAACCACAACCAGATTGCAATTGAGGCAACATTGTTTAAAACCATGAATTTCCACAACATCAAGCACAACTACTTCAAATTAGGCCCATTTAGATGAACACCAAAATTAAGTGCTTATGTATAAGAGCTATTTCTATACTCAAAGAAAATATAGTCAAACTGGGTTTTTCATATAAATTATAATCTGTTTTCATAAACTATCCTGAAAAAAGCTTATCCAAATTAGGTTAAAAATCAGCTTATGACATGCCAATCCAAACACAGCCCTTATCTATAACATTTTTTCACCCACATATCATAATCTACTGCTCTAAACACATGTGTGCATTTAGAAAAACAGAAACTAAAATTAACCCTAATTTGTAAAATAAACACCAAAAAAAAAATCATTCAGATTGGAAATGAAATTAAAATTGAAAAAACACTTTTCAGTTTTCACCAATCGAATATTTAAAATTTAAACATACCGTGACGAGGCCGAGTATTGGGAAAAGGCGTTGAAAGAAAATACGGTGCATCAGAGCTAGGGTTCGAGGCAACATTGAGATTCTTGGTAGTAGAGGTGAATTTGGTTGTAGGTTGTTTTTTGCAGGGTATTGTAGGTTCGTTCCATATATCCATGGGTATGCTACTTGAAGCAATGTCCACTCGCTCCCCTTTATCCTCCCTTTGATTAGACGTGCTACTTGAAGCAATGTCCACTCCCTTCCCCTTTGAATAGACGTACCATCTATCCACGGGTATTCTACTTGAAAGAGTGTCCACTTCCTTCCTTTGAATGACAGATTCATTTTCTTTCTCCTTCCTAGAAGCTTCAAGATCAACAGTCCCTGAAGTAAAAGAACAAAAAGCATAAATTTAACAAGATTTTATATACAGAACAAATGCTTCTTGAATGAAAGCTTATCCAAATTAGGTTAAAAATCAGCTTATGACATGGCAATCCAAACACAACCCTTTTCTATAACATTTTTTAACCCACAAATCATAATATACTGCTCTTAACACATGTCTGCATTTTAGATAAACAGAAACTAAAATTAACCATAATTTTCAAAATAAATACCAAAAAAATAAATCTTTCAAATTCAATTCAAATTGGAGATGGAATTAAAATTGAAAAAAACACTTCTTAGCGAAGCTTTACCACTCGAGAGTTTACCTCAACTCGTTTTACTTAGGTAAACTCGACTCGTAACTCGTACGAGTTTACCTAAAATTAAAATTTTATAAAATTTATCGTATACAGACGTATGTAAGCTAATATAATATTGTAAATATGTCAATAGCGCAAAATATGACTTAATTATAAAGGCAAAGATACCCAATCACTATAATAAAGCGTTATGCTCAACTTAGCATCAAAAAACAAAATTAACTCGTAAAATCATAAGTTTCATAAGTGCTATTTCTATACTCAAAGAAAATATAGTCAAACTGGGTTTTTCATATAAATTATAATCTGTTTTCATAAACTATCTTGAAAAAAGCTTATCCAAATTAGGTTAAAAATCAGCTTATGACATGCCAATCTAAACACAGCCCTTATCTATAACATTTTTTCACCCACATATCATAATCTACTGCTCTAAACACATGTGTGCATTTTAGAGAAACAGAAACTAAAATTAACCCTAATTTGCATAATAAACACCAAAAAAAAAATCATTCAGATTGGAAATGAAATTAAAATTGAAAAAACACTTTTCAGTTTTCACCAATCGAATATTTAAAATTTCAACATACCGTGAGGAGGCCGAGTATTGGGAAAAGGCGTTGAAAGAAAATCCGGAGAGCTAGGGTTTGAGGCAACATCGAGATTCGCGGTAATAGTGGTGAATTTGGTTGTAGGTTGTTTTTTGCAGGGTATTGTAGGTTTGTTCGATGTATCCTTGGACGTGCTACTTGAAGCAATGTCCACTCCCTTCCCCTTTAAAAAGACCTTCCATCTATCCACGGGTGTTCTACTTGAAGGAGTGTCCACTTCCTTCCTTTGAATGACCGATTCATTCTCTTTCTCTTTCTCTTTCCTTTTATTTGAAGGATTCCTTATACTGTATACTATAGAAATAGGCTTAGAAGCTTCACCATCAACAGTCCCTGAAGTAAAAGAACAAAAAGCATAAATTTAACAAGATTTTATTTATCAAAAACAAATGCTTCTTGAATGAAAGCTTATCCAAATTAGGTTAAAAATCAGCTTATGACATGGCAATCCAAACACAACCCTTTTCTATAACATTGTTTAACCCACAAATCATAATCTACTGCTCTTAACACATGTCTGCATTTTAGATAAACAGAAACTAAAATTAACCCTAATTTTCAAAATAAATACCAAAAAACCAAATCATTCAAATTCAAATTGGAAATGAAATTAAAATTGAAAAAACACTTCTCAGTAGTTTTGATCAATCGAACAGTTAATAATATTCAACTTACCGCGACGAGACCGGGTATTGGGCGAAGGCGTTGAGGCAACATCGAGATTCGCGGAGGTGAATTTGGTTTTAGGTTTTTTGAATGCAGAAGAAAAGGAAGGTTTAGGTTTGGTTGATTTGACGGGAACAGAGAAAGAAGAAGTGTTGGTGCGATCGGAAAGTGGGTTTCTTCGTGGGAGTTTTCGTTTTCGTTCAGATTCCATTGTTAGGGTTTGGTATAATTAGGGTTTTGTTTAAGATTTTGGGGTTTTGAATTGAATTGAATTGAATTGAATAGAGGTTGAGTGTGATGAAGAAATGGAAGAAGAATTATAAGAGTGTATGTGGAAGATGCAAGATTGCTGGAGAAGCTTTTGGTTCCGTTTGGTTTAGTTTAGTTTGTTTTTTTGTTCAAAAAGTAGCGGCAATTTAGCTTTCGGTTGAACCAGAAGAGTTTTTTTTTTTTTTTAAAGAACCAGAAGAGATGTTCTGTGTGTTAATTTTTTTTGTTGAAATACTATTAATTAATTAATTAGTTAGTTAACCTTTGGGTTAGATACGTATTTTTCAAAAAAAATAATAATTAATTAAGAAATTGATATAAAAATTATTGGTTTAAATACGCATTTGGTTCCTATATTTTCAAAAAATTGAAGTTTTAGTCCCTCTATGTTACTTATTTTTAATTGTAATCCACCGTCTTAGTTTTTTTTTTGTCAATCCACCTCCTTAGTTTTATGTTTCATTTTTATGAGGTAACTATGTATTTATGATGTGGCAACATTTTTTTAGAGCACATTGAATATCTATAATGACAAAAATATGTCTAATAAGTTCTTTTGAAAAAATGTCTTTTTTTTTAACAAAGATTTTAAGAAATATCTAATAAGTATCGTCATTTCATAAAACATATATGATGTGCATACAGCGACCATTTTAGATTGTTCATATATCACAACTTTTTAAAATAGGTTTTCAAAATAGGTATATCAAAACTTCAATTTTTAGAAAATAGAAAGATGAAAAGTGTAAGAGAGTGGAAATCAATGATATGAGTGAAAAAAGCACTTGCTTCTTTTTGGTTGCCAAACAAAAGCAAACAGTGACACACCACACACTACACACATTTCTCAGCGGCAAAACCAGTGTAAGCCTCCTCTTGTTTATCCCTTTCCATGTTCCAACAAAGGGACAGGTGCAATAAAATTGTTTTTCTCCCATACAAAATTATTCACTTTCACGTGAACTAACCAAAATAACCCAACATGACTTAAGTCACGTTCGCTATGTATCAATGTGAGTTAACTCACGTCGGTAACAAACCCATTCATTTTTTAAATTTTTTGCACTATGTGTTTGTGTGGGGGTGGGTTTTGACATATTTGCTGCATTGGAAATCCTCCACAAGCCTAATTTTTCTTACATATTAAGCTACAAGACTTTTTCTTTTTACAATAGCCAAGTGGGATACGGATTGTTTAGTTTGTAATGGGATACGGATTCCACGTAGTTACTGTGTCACGCGGTAATTGCTACCGACCGTCCGATCAAAAACCTATGGTTAAGATCAAATTGTGTGAAAACTGGTCAAACAAATCTGAACCAATGAATCATTTTTCTACGGCCGAGATCTACAACAGTGTGTAACTGCGTGAAACAGTTACAGCAAGAGATCCAGGTCCTGTGTAATGTGTTGCAAACTCGCATTGTTATTTTCAGGAAGAAGAAAAGGCAAAGAGTGTGTGGTGGGAATAAGAATGGCTTATTGGACCTATAATCATTTTGTTTGGGCTGAAAGTCCAACACACTATTCCACTAGTAGTTTGTACTTCTTTTGTCCCCGTTTTGTAAAAAAAATAGTGTTCTAAAATAACTGACTCATTTCACTTTTCAATACAATACTAATTACTTTTTCTAATATAAATCTAATTGATTTCACTTTGCATTTATGATAATGGAGAATCAACCAATACTTGACAAAATCACTTAAAATTATTTTTCACTCTCATTCACTTATACATTTTTCTTAATACGTGTGAAATGAGTAAATAACTTGCTTATACATTTTTCATTTCTTTTTTACAACAATGCGATAAGGTTTGAACATACAATCTCATGTTTACTACTAAAATCCCCCATCACTAGACTTATCCTGGTCACCTTATATTCTCACATTTTTCTATTTAGCAACGTTTTTAAAATTCAATCAGATGTTGGACTTGTGAATGTAATAGGTTTTGATTAATGATTTAATTGTGGATTGACTGTGGCTCAATAAGTGATAATTGAACATACTTTTTTGTAGTATTATTCAATATATTAAGTAATATTTTAATTAAAATACTTAAAAAAATAAATTGTAAATTTTACATAAAATGGTCACATTGTACAATTTATAGTTTTATACGGTACATTAGAAAATTCAACATATACACCTTCTCTCTTTCCCGACTCAAAACATACTCCTAAGAATCCTTGTGCATGAAAAGAGTCACTACAATTTTGTCCAAAAACAGTTACCTTTATCTACGAAAATGATTTTTGTTGTGTGGTAAATTAAGGTGTTGTCCATTCTTTCGAAAGCAATTTTGCTGCAAAGGCAACAATTTCGAAAAACCGTAGTAGTTTAATATGGTATAAAAAACGGTTTCTATAGTGTCCTACAAGAACATCTTCTATATTCGAATGCATTTTGTTAGCTTTTTTTTAAAAAAATAAACAATAAAACTGTTCATTTTTTTAATTACTATAATAGTAAGTTGGAAATTTATAATACATGTGCGTCAAACTCTCATTCAGTGGCGGAGCCAGAAAAAAAACCTCGGGTGGGCCACTATAATAAACTATAATATATAAACACAAAATTAAAATTGCAATAAGCATTAAGCACAAAGTTGTAATGACGGAGTTTGACTAAAAAACTAGGGTGAATACTTTTAAAAAAAATCGAATTACATATTTTACAACTGCTATAAATTATGAAACTTTTTTTTATAGTACAACTGTTAAATGAGTGAATTATCAGTTGACAGGACAATATACGGGGGATTTGAAACCCAAGCAAGTTAGAAGATCTATAAGCTTCCGCTAACCAGTCAAGTATAAACATAACAAAAATCACGTATGTTACTTTTGAAACCGTCGAAAACTAAAACCGTTTGAAAAATTGTTTAAAGTCTCACAAAATAGACCTGTAATTTATTTATTTTAATTTTTTTGGGTGGGCCACTACATCACTTTGCGAGAATTTGGATCTGCCGAAAGCTAAAACCGACGTAAAATTGTATAAAATATCGCAAAATAGACCTATAATCGTTAATTTTTTAATTTTCTCGGGTGGGCCGTGGCCCACCCTAGCCCATGAAGGGCTCCGCCTCTGCTCTCATTAGAGGTGGGAAAGATCTAGAAAAATTATAAAAAAAACTATTAAGAATAATCAAAAGATTAATGAGTTGGAGAAATACATGATTTTTGATAGAACACACGTTATTTAATTCATGCAGTTGACTTTACTTAGTGAGATAAAGTTTGATTGATATTGTTGTTGATGTGTGTCAAGCTCAATGCTGCTCAAAACACTTTAAAATATAGCTCAAGTGAGTTGTGTCATTTTGATCCAATCTACTATACAAGTTGTTTTGATCCTGATTTACTCTGCTTTTTTGCTCACATGGATACCTATGATTTTATGGAATAGCTCAAACTTTTAGGGAGGGACGGGGAAAGGTGTGTGTGAAGACGGTGGTGAAGTTAAAGTAAGATAAATAGATAATGAACATGTTTAGTTATATTACTTTTACTATTAGTTTCAGTTAAATTATCCTGTAACATAATATAATAGCATGTGTTATTTTTTTGAGTTAAATATGTTTTTTGTCCCAATAAATATATCGACTTTTCGTTTTAGTTCCTCTAAATGTTTTTTTTGACTTTTAGTCCCCCAAAAGTTTTCTATCTTCACTTTTGTTCCCTCATTTTAAGTAAACTCACATATAAAAATTATATTTTTGAATAAAATTTGCATAAAAGTTTATAATATTATAAGAATCCCTCCTAAAAAAAATGTAGAATTTTTAAACAAAACATGAAGTAAATATGAATTTTTATATTTTTTGTGGTTAAAAATTCATATTTAATTCTTGTTTTGTTGAAAAATTCTTTTTTTTTGAGGGATTTTTATAATATTCTACACATTTTTGTACAATTTCATTAAAAAAATACAAAGGCTACATATGAGTTGACTCAAAAATAGGGACCAAAAGTGGTGATTGAAAAATTTATAAGAATTAAAAGTCGAAGGAAAAATTTAAAGGAACTAAAACGAAAAATTGATATATTTATAGAGATCAAAAACATATTTAAACCTACTTTTTTTGGGTACAAATAGTATGCGTTGATGTTTTAACGGAAGTCTATGTTAAAGTGGTTTCTATTTTTCAGCAAATCATCACAATCTGTTAATCTTTATCTTAAATAAATAGTCCTTGATATGGAGTTGATTGTTTGAAAGCAGTTGATTGTTTGAATGGTGATCGTTATGGAGAGTGTGCAATAAATGTTGAGTTTCGTCTGTTACATGTTGTTGGGGTATTAGAGAGTGAATGACTTTTGGTTAGACTTAGCCATTGGAGGCATCTGAAGAGCCGGAAGGACCCAAAGTTTTGTTGACTTGGTCCAGTGATTATATTCGGCTCAATACGTTTGTTGGATCTTGGGGGTGTGAATTCGGACCTTTGCCCAATCTCGAACAAGACTCATGATTAAACCTTCTAAAAATATTAACAAAATTATAAAAGTTATATTTTTTTTGTCATGTAGTCTAGTGCTTAGAGCTCACACATTTTAAATGTGGAGAAATGAGGTGTCTGACATTCAAACTCTGCCCCTGCATATTAAAGTTATATTTGTTTTTATAATCGTAAAAGTGATATTTAGTAGGAGTATTTCTTCAACAACAAAAAATTAATAGGAGTATTAATTATTCGATTTTAATCGTCAATATTGACATTATGAGAGACATCCAAATATTACTCCAACATTATAAAAGTGATATTTAATAGGAGTATCAATTATTCGATTGTAATTGCCTCAACATTTAAGATATGCCATATCTTTATTTTAAAATATATCGCAATTTGACATAATTTATATAGTGTCTCTTAAAATATGAAGAAAAATCCATGATTAAAATTTAAAAGAATAGTAGTACTCCCTCCGTTTCAAAATACATGTCCATTTTGAAGAAAAATTTTGTTTCAAAATACATGTCCATTTGATAATTTAAGGATACATTTTGTCTATTTTACCCTTGCCTACCAATTAATTGGATTCTAGATTTTCTCCACAATAATTATTTTCTACTAATAAATGTTGACCCAATTTTAAGTGTGTTTACTCATGCACTCTCCTATGAAATGACTACTGGACTCTCCCAAGAAATGACCAAGGGTGTTTAAATGATGGACTAATTTGTTTAATTAATTTTGGTATTGGTATTGGGAGTAATTATGAGATGGGGTAAATAAATGTAAAATGGAGAAAATCAAAGACAAGGGTATAATAGGAACTTTTGTGTCAAACTAGCTTGTCCTTGGTTACTGCAATTTTTCTAAAATGGACATGTATTTTGAAACGGAGGGAGTATATAATTTGAGTATTCCTAGTGATCAAGAGTCAACTTGAATACAACGATCGAAGAATGTTGATTGAATGTGGACATCGTTGTTATCAATGGGGTTTTACGTGCAACAACTTCAACATTTAAATTAATGAGAGTTTAGGAGAGTCGGATATCGAACCAAGCTTAAGAATGTACCTTTACCAAGGGTTAAAAACCTTTATATAAATTATGTGTAAATAATGTTGGATTTCAAGAGGTCATTCAGGGCAGGCCCGGTCCAATAATTTTTAAAAGTAAGTGAGACCTAAGAAATTTTGAATAAATGGGGCTTTTTTTGTTCGACTTTAAGGCATTTTTGTTTGTAAAATTTAGTGAAAAATCATTTATTATTTGTGGGGCCTAAAGCGAAGGCTTTAGTGACCTTACACTTAGGCCGACCCTGATTCGGGGGACTCCAACGCTTAAGTTAGTAAAAAATTTATGAGAGCTAGAGAGTTAACCAAACCTGAGAATATATCTTTATATCAAGGATAAGGACCTTTATTACATAAATGACATGTAAAGAACGTTGGATTTCAAGAGGTCGTTTAATTGCTAGTAATGTGATGTGATTCACATATCATCGTCTAACTGTCATTATAGGGTCATTAATTAATAGATCATGAGGGATGATTCAGTGTCACACTGAGCATGGTGTTGTCTTTTCGGTTGGACTGTGGATCTCCACGAATTAGATCTTAGGTAGTCCGAAATAAAGGATAATATAGTATAATTTGAGTATATGAATTTAACCTTTGTATATTTCCCAAGAACTCATATGACCGACCTCATGTTTTTACAGCATACATTCATATTCTTGGCTTCGTTGTTTATATTTATATATAGATTCTCATTCTTGTGTTGTACTGGCAAATGCAACATGTTTCTCTTTCTACCTGTCCACGAGAACAAGAAGCCCTTGTCACCCAACTTTATAGTTTTACTAAGTTTTGTTTCCATTGCACACATTAGCATGTGAATGTACTTTCCTAAGTGCAAACTCACGTGAGTTTTGCTCTCTCGCAAGTGACAAAAACCCTAAATATATTAACATAAGATATTGGAAACACAATATGTATTTTGCGACAAGAAAAGAAAGTAAATAGGTAACAGATAAAATCATACGAAAGAACATACACATGTGATTAATAAAAATGGATAAATACTGGCAGGCATAATGGACGATATTTCATTTTATCCTTCGGATATATAAAATTGAAAGGGGTCTGTAAAATGTGTTTTCATTTTCATATATAGAGACAAACAATTCAAATTCAGTTTTTATATAAATAATTTGAAATGTCACGAGAAACTTTTCTGAATTGAGCAATACAATTTTCTGAATAATTGGACCCTAAAATTGTTTCTGTTTTTGGTTTTATTATGGCATCATTTGGTCACATGATACTATACAAATGGACACCAAAACGCGTACAGGTCAGCAACACATATAATATTGATATCACTCAATTTCATCACATCACTTATACTAATCATATATAATAATTTATTAATTCATTAACAGCTTCGCTTACTTTAAATAATCTATGCAATTATGATGTGTGATGTGGTATATATAATCATTCTGCATATTATATACACATGCATCATTCCACCGTACATATCATATTCATCGATCGTGGAACTTGCGCAAGTAAAAACAATCAAATCCAAAATAGAATGAATATTCACAACCTCCAACTTTATTGCAACTAACTATTCCTACAAGGTCACTACTTCTCACTCAGTCTCGAGGGACTTAGCTCCACTAATAACGAGACATGTGAAGGAAGATCAAGGGTAACACAAGGGAGGACTAGGGTTTTTGTTCTTTAATTTTAATTTTTTTTTTGAAGAAGAATAATTTAATTTTTTTTATAAACAATGAATAATTTGAGTCAATGAGATTTAAAGAAATAATTCAGCCCTAATACGAAATAATGAGTGTATCTACTGTTGAGAATTAATCCAAAACTGCAGTGACGCCAGATACTGAACGATCAGAAGCTGAGGTTCAGAACAATCAAATCCAAAATAGAATGAATATTCACAACCTCCAACTTTATTGCAACTAACTATTCCTACAAGGTCACTACTTCTCACTCAGTCTCGAGGGACTTAGCTCCACTAATAACGAGACATGTGAAGGAAGATCAAGGGTAACACAAGGGAGGACTAGGGTTTTTGTTCTTTAATTTTAATTTTTTTTTTGAAGAAGAATAATTTAATTTTTTTTATAAACAATGAATAATTTGAGTCAATGAGATTTAAAGAAATAATTCAGCCCTAATACGAAATAATGAGTGTATCTACTGTTGAGAATTAATCCAAAACTGCAGTGACGCCAGATACTGAACGATCAGAAGCTGAGGTTCAGAGTCTGAAGCTTCAGAAGCTGAAGCTTCAAAGTCTGAACGTTCAGAAGCTGAAGTTCAGAGTCTGAAGCTGTTAGAGACCAGAGTCTGAGTCTGTTAGAGTTTGTTAGAGGTTGTTAAGAGTTTGTTAGAAGTTTGTTAGAGGTAGTTACTTAGCTTGTGATGTAAGCAAGTGACATTTTTGTGTATATAAAAGCCTTGTAGTGTGTGTATTCAACAATCAATGAAAATTCACATTACGTTTAAAATTTCTCTCCATTCTTCTCTTATAGATTTCATTCAATCCATTGTTTTTTTATCTTATGTTGCGCTACTTTGATCCAACAATTGGTATAGAGAGCCTGGGTTAAAATCTTAGGGAAACACGAATGAAGTGTGAGGGGAAATCATCATAGGGAAACACTGAGTGAGGTGTGTGTATTGATTTCTGGATCAAAGCAAGATGAGTAACAATGGTTTTGTATCAAACATTCTGGTTCTTGATGGCAAGAACTAGGAACGATGGAGCGCATTGATGAAATCGCTTTTTGGAGCACAAGATGTAAGTGATCTGGTGTTGAATGGCTATGAGGATTTGGGGGCAAATCCAACTGAAGCACAGAGGTTTGGCATTCAAAGAAGCGAAGAAGAAAGATTGCAAAGCTCTGTTTTACATTCAACAAAATGTTGATAATCAGCACTTTGAGAAGATATCAAAGGCTACAAGATCCAAAGAAGCTTGGGACATTCTGGAAAACTATCACAATGGGGGAGAAAAAGTGAAACAAGTCAAGTTGCATTCATATAGAAGGAAGTATGAGATGATGCAAATGGAGGAAGATCAAAAAGTAAGTGATTACTTCCACTACAAGAAAGCTGTGCATTTTCCTACAAAATTTTCCTAGGAATTTAAATTCCTAGGAAAGCAGGATGTTTACCGACGAAAAATTTCGTCGGAAAGCATTTCAGTCAAAATGGGTACAGAAAAGGACAAAATTCGTCGGTAATTCGTCGGTAAGCAGCATGGCATAAAAATTCGTCGGTAATTCGTCGGTAAGCAGCATGGCCTAAAATTCGTCGCTAATTCGTCGGTAAGCAGCATGGCAGAAATTTCCTCGGTAACCATCCAAAATTCGTCGGTAAGCATCCTTAATATAATATAGCAATAAAATTCCTCGGTAAGCTTATTAATTTCGTCGGTAAGATTCCTAGGGAAGGCTTAGCATGTGAAGCTCACAGGTGCTACAACTCTAGGTAAATGATTATCATTTATTGATTTCTGAACCATTGTCCTTTCTTTGTATATTTAATTACATATTTGTGGTTATATGTTGCAGTATTATGCCTATAAAGCAGGTTTTGGAGGCAAGGCCTGGTATGCGTGTGGTAGCGGAATATCCATCAGATGGAACATAGCAAAAAAATAAGAACGTTGCAAATCTACTCTCTCCTTCATTCTTACTAATTTTCTTCATTCTTATACTACTATCTTTCATTTATTTAATTTATTTTCTCTCAATAAACTTATTATCTCAAATTATTATCTCATATTATACACCATATAAATATCACTTATTCTCTCTATTATATATAACACACAATTTCTTTCTCAATCTCACACTCTACCATCAAATTCAATCATTCTCACTCATTTTTTTTTTCTCAACTTCTATTTTATCACCATATTTTTATTTTATTTTACTCAAGGTTATTGTTGCTACTACTCAAGGTTGCATTTATATTTTTTGAGGTTAGTTTTTATATTTTATTTTAAATTGTTAGAAAAAAGAATGTCATGGTTATTAGTAATAAAATGTTACTTAGTAAAAGAAGTGTAGTTTGTAAAAAATAGTTGGTAAAAATGTTACTATAATTATTTATAAAAATATTAGTTAGTAAATGTATATTTTTTTTAAAGACGATATTAATTAAAAATGGTGTTAGTTTATAATAAAAAAAGTGTTAGCTTGTAAAAAATTGTAGTTTAGTAAAAATGTTTTGTTTTTTAAAAAAAAATATCGATATTGATTTTATTAATTATGTTGTATTATTTTTTGTAGTTTCTTGCTTCGGATCCATTTTAAGGTTGGTGTTGTTGCTGCAGCTGCTGCTTGGTTTTTTTTCATCCACTTGGTTCATCGTCTAATTATTTGAGGTTGGTATATATGTTCTACTTATTTTAAATTGCTACAATGGTTTGACTATGAATATGTTTAAAAAGAAATATGTATAAAATTAAGTTTTTTAGAAAAAGAAAGATGTATAAAAAATTTTGTTAGAAAAAGAATGTAAATTAGTAAAGAATATGTGAATTAGTGAATTAGTTGTTGTAATGAAATATATATGTTAAAAAAATTTATTATGAAGTTAATTGATATGAAATATGTGAATTAATTAGTTGTTGTAATTAATTTTGTCGGTGGCGCGCAGAATTTTTATCCGCGCGTAACTTTTATTTGTGGCTTGTAATTTTTATATGCGCGTAATGTTGAATTCATACAAAAATTTTAGAAAATGTGATGTAGATTAATTAGAAAATGTTATATATGTTAGTTGTAAAATATTATATAATTTTTATGCAATTCATGTGACATATTATATAATAAATATGTTTTAGTTATAATAAAAATGCAAGTAAAAAATGTGGTTAGTAAAATGTTATTGTAGTTATTTTAAAAAAAAAAGGTTAAGTTAGGAAAGAAATATGTTTAAAAATTAGTTAATTAGTAAAACTAATTTATATGTAACAAATATGTTTTAGTTAATAATTAAAAAATGCAAGTAAAAAATGTGGTTAATAAGTAAAAATGTTGTTGTAGTTATTTTAAAAAAAGAAGGTTAAGTTAGTAAAGAAATATGTTTAAAAATTTGTTAATTAGTAAAACTAATTTATGTAATTAATGAATATGTTTTAATTAGTTAAGAAATATGTTTTAATATGTTTAAAAAGTTTGTTAGAAAAAGAAGATAAATTAGTAAAGAGTTATGAAGTTAATTTATATGAAATATGTGTAATTTGTACGAATTTCTAAATATTTAGGTTTTTAGAAATAAAAAAAAATTGTTATTTATATTTAGGTTGTACGTAGTCATTAACTTTTGTCGGCAACGCGAGAATTTATTAATTATTCGCGCGTTATTGTAACGAATAAATACAAACTAATAATTGAGTTAATATTAGTGACGCGGAAGATGGATCAATATATTTTACATCGTAGTTGGATGTACGATAGAAAATATCCGGGGAAAAGAACACTTAAAGCGGCTTTTGTGGATGGAGTTCGTGAATTTGTTGCTTACGCCATGTCGCAACGTGCGTTTACATTGGAGGGAGGGATAAGATGTCCGTGTATTAAATGTACGTGTAGGCTGCTTCAGAGCCCAAATTAAAAGATGTTTTAAATCATTTAAAGGACCTTGGTTTTATGGAGAATTATTACGTGTGGAAATATCATGGTGAACAAGAGCCGACAAATGATGTTAATATGCGCGCTTCATGCAGTGGGGCGCGTACGGAGAGTGAAAACTTTGACATGATGGAAGATATGGTTGGTGATGCTCTTGGGGTGAACCTGTCTTACAACGAGGACGAGGGCGCTGAAGAGGAAAGAATTCCGAACGAGAAAGCGTTGAAGTTTTACAAAATGATGATGGAAGTAAACAAGCCGTTGTTTGAAGGGTCGTCTGATTCTAAGTTATCCATGAGTGTGAGGCTTTTAGCTGCCAAGTCAGATTGGAGTGTGGCCGAAGAAGGCGCAGAATGTTATACAAAAATGATGAGGGACGCAACTCCTATAGAGGACAATTTGCCATTGAGTTTTTATGAGGCTAAGAAGTTGGGATTGCAAGTTAAAACTATTGATTGTTGCGTTAAAGGGTGCATGCTGTTCATTTATTATTACTATTATATAATTTTTATTTGACTTTATTTGTAAACAATTATTATTATCTAATTTTCTTTGCTTTTCTTTATAGGCAACTTATGACGAGTACGTAGCACGGTTTTTGGAGCAGAATCCTGAGATTCAATCGCATGAAGAAATTCCCGACTCCATAAAAATTGAATTATGGGCAAAGGCTGCAGGAGGACAACAAAGACCGGATAGAGTATACGGTCTTGGAGCGTTAGCCGGCAACGTGGTGCATGGAAATTTGTTCCGTGCTCCTGTTCTACCAGAGTCCAGCTCAGCTCGTTCTGCAGAGTTGTCTCCTGAGATTCAAGCAATGATAACTCGAATGAATGAGGAGTTGCAAAGTCAAAAGTTGGAGTTGTGAAATCAAAATGAGCTGTTGGAATCTCAAAAGCAGGAGTTGAAGCAGGAGTTGGCAAGGAAAAATGAGACAGAGAAGAAGCTATTGAAACAAATGAATGTCTTTCGAAAATTCCAAAAGATGATGACAAAGAAGTTCATGGGTGGGAAAAAGAGTAGAAAGACATCTGATTCATCGTCGCCTGCATCGTCGAATCAATTTTCACCGACACCTCATCAAATACATGACGACGACGATGATGATAATGACGAGGACGCCGAGGAGGACGAGGAGGAGGAGGAGGATGATAGCGAGTAATTTATGTTTTTGTCAGGTACATTTATGAATATTGTCGTTGATAGCGAGTAATTTATGAATATTAATTGTCGTTGTGTACTCAAATCATTATTTTTTATTTTATTAAAATTTAACCAAATTTTTTTTATAATGACGAGGACGACGATGAGGAGGAGGAAGATGATAGTGAGTACTTTATGTTTTTATCAGGTAAATTTATGAATATTGTCGTTGATAGCGAGTAATTTATGAATATTAATTGTCGTTGTGTACTCAAATCATTATTTTTTATTTTATTAAAATTTAACCAATTTTTTTTTATAATGACAAGGACGACGAGGAGGAGGAGGAGGATGATAGCGAGTATTTTATGTTTTTGTCAGGTAAATTTATGAATATTGTCGTTGATAGCGAGTAATTTATGAATATTAATTGTCGTTGTGTACTCAAATCATTATTTTTTATTTTATTAAAATTTAACCAAATTTTTTTTATAATGACGAGGACGACGATGAGGAGGAGGAGGATGATAGCGAGTACTTTATGTTTTTATCAGGTAAATTTATGAATATTGTTGTTGATAGAGAGTAATTTATGAATATTAATTGTCGTTGTGTACTCAAATCATTATTTTTTATTTTATTAAATTTAACCAAATTTTTTTTTATAATGACGAGGACGACGATGAGGAGGAGGAGGATGATAGCGAGTACTTTATGTTTTTATCAGGTAAATTTTATGAATATTGTCGTTGATAGCGAGTAATTTATGAATATTAATTGTCGTTGTGTACTCAAATCATTATTTTTTATTTTATTAAATTTAACCAAATTTTTTTTTATACAACACCTCATCAAATACATGACGACGACGATGATGATAATGACGAGGACGACGATGAGGAGGAGGAGGATGATAGCGAGCACTTCAGCCAGCGTACTGGTCAGTATGTCGATGCTCGGGCACTCAATACCCAGGTAAATTTGCAAATATTCGTAATTTATTTTAATTAGAAAAATAAAGTGAATTATTAAAGAATTATGTTATTAACTAATATGAAATATGTTAATTTCATTTATTATTATTATTATTATATAATTTTTATTTGACTTTATTTGTAAACAATTATTATTATCTAATTTTCTTTACTTTTCTTTATAGGCAACTTATGACGAGTACGTAGCACGGTTTTTGGAGCAGAATCCCGACATTCAATCGCATGAAGAAATTACCGACTCCATAAAAATTGAATTATGGGCAAAGGCTGCAGGAGGACAACAAAGACCGGATAGAGTATACGGTCTTGGAGCGTTAGCCGGCAACGTGGTGCATGGAAATTTGTACCGTGCTCCTGTTCTACCAGAGTCCAGCTCAGCTCGTTCTGCAGAGTTGTCTCCTGAGATTCAAGCAATGATAACTCGAATGAACGAGGAGTTGCAAAGCCAAAAGTTGGAGTTGGCAAAGAAAAATGAGACAGAGAAGAAGCTATTGAAACAAATGAATGTCTTTCGAAGATTCCAAAAGATGATGACAAAGAAGTTCATGGGTGGGAAAAAGAGTAGAAAGACATCTGATTCATCGTCGCCTGCATCGTCGACACCTCAACAAATACATGACGACGACGACGATGATAATGACGAGGACGCCGAGGAGGACGAGGAGGAGGAGGAGGAAGAGGAGGAGGATGATAGCGAGTAATTTATGTTTTTTGTCAGGTACATTTATGAATATTGTCGTTGATAGCGAGTAATTTATGAATATTATTAATTGTCGTTGTGTACTCAAATTATTATTGGAATTTTATTAAATTTAACCAAATTTTTTTTTTAGACAAGACCTCATTAAATACATGACGACGACGATGATGATAATGACGAGGACGAGGAGGAGGAGGAGGAGGATGATAGCGAGTAATTTATGTTTTTGTCAGGTACATTTATGAATATTGTCGTTGATAGCGAGTAATTTATGAATATTAATTGTCGTTGTGTACTCAAATCATTATTTTTTATTTTAAGTGTTTTAACCAAATTTTTTTTTATAATGACGAGGACGACGATGAGGAGGAGGAGGATGATAGCGAGTACTTTATGTTTTTATCAGGTAAATATATGAATATTGTCGTTGATAGCGAGTAATTTATGAATATTAATTGTCGTTGTGTACTCAAATCATTATTTTATATTTTATTAAATTTAACCAAATTCTTTTTTTATAATGACGAGGACGACGATGAGGAGGAGGAGGATGATAGCGAGTACTTTATGTTTTTATCAGGTAAATTTATGAATATTGTCGTTGATAACGAGTAATTTATGAATATTAATTGTCGTTGTGTACTCAAATCATTATTTTTTATTTTAAGTGTTTTAACCAAAAATTTTTTTTTATAATGACGAGGACGACGATGAGGAGGAGGAGGATGATAGCGAGTACTTTATGTTTTTATCAGGTAAATTTATGAATATTGTCGTTGATAACGAGTAATTTATGAATATTATAATTGTCGTTGTGTACTCAAATCATTATTTTTTATTTTAAGTGTTTTAACCAAAAATTTTTTTATAATGACGAGGACGACGATGAGCAGGAGGAGGATAATAGCGAGTACTTTATGTTTTTATCAGGTACATTTATGAATATTTTCGTTGATAGCGAGTAATTTATGAATATTAATTGTCGTTGTGTACTCAAATCATTATTTTTTATTTTAAGTGTTTTAACCAAATTTTTTTTTTTATAATGACGAGGACGACGATGAGGAGGAGGAGGATGATAGCGAGTACTTTATGTTTTTGTCAGGTAAATTTATGAATATTGTCGTTGATAACGAGTAATTTATGAATATTAATTGTCATTGTGTACTTAAATCATTATTTTTTATTTTAAGTGTTTTAACCAAATTTTTTTTTTATAATGACGAGGACGACGATGAGGAGGAGGAGGATGATAGCGAGTACTTTATGTTTTTGTCAGGTAAATTTATGAATATTGTCGTTGATAGCGAGTAATTTATGAATATTAATTGTCGTTGTGTACTCAAATCATTATTTTTTATTTTATTAAATTTAACTAATTTTTTTTTATATAAGACCAAGTAAAATATTTATAATGTATTTTTTCAAAAATAATCGATTTTTTAAAATAATTGTTTTTTTTTTTAAAAAAAAATGGAATCTTTTCCTAGGAATTTCCTAGGAAAAATTCCTAGGAAAGATTAAGGGGGAAATGAAAATTGCAGAGAGGGAAACGAAAATTTCAAATTTTAAGGGGAAGTTTTCCTAGGAATTTTTCCTAGGAAATTCCTCGGAAAACATCACAGAATTTTTTTCTCTATAAATAACACACTCTACACTACACATTTCATCATTCATTCATTCATCTCTACTCATAATTTTTCATCTTCTTCATCTATCTCTACATTTTCTTCTTCATCTTCTTCTTCATCTTCTTCAACAATTTTTAAACACATAATTTTTTATCTTCTTCAACAATAAACTTTATCATTCTTCCTATTCTCATCTTCTCTTCTTCTTTCTATTTTCATCATCATCATCATCTTCTTCTTCTTCTTCTTATTCTTCTTCTTCTTCTTCTTCTTCTTCTTCTTCATCTTCTTCAACAATTTTTAAACACATAATTTTTTATCTTCTTCAACAATAAACTTTATCATTCTTTCTATTCTCATCTTCTCTTCTTCTTTCTATTTTCATCATCATCATCTTCTTCTTCTTCTTATTCTTCTTCTTCTTCTTCTTCTTCTTCTTTTTTTTTCAACAACTCATCCACAACAATTTTCTATCTTCATTAATTTTCTTCTTCCTAATTTCTTCTTCCTTTTTCAACAACTATACCACAACAATTTTTCATCTTCTTCAACCATAAAATCTATTTATTTCTTTCAAAAATAATTCCATCAAAATAATTCATTCCTACATTTTTTTTAATAAAAATCACTTTTAATTCATATATTTCTTTTTTAAAAATCATTTTTTTAATATATATTTTTTCGAATTTTTTTTCAAAATTTGAATTTCGCGCATTTTTTTCGAATTTTTTTTTCAAAATTTGAATTTCGCGCAATTTTTTTAAAAAAAATTCAAATTCTTTTGGCGCAATTTTTGAAATTTTGGCGCAATTTTTGAAATTTTTGAAATTTTTTTAAAATTTAAAAATTAAATTTTTTTTAAAAAATTAATTATTTTCCTCGGAAATTCCTCGGAAAAAATTTTAAAAATTTTTCAAATTTTTTTGGCGCAAAATTTTAAAATTTTGGCGCTTTTTTGAAATTCGAAAAATTTAATTTTTTTTTTAAAAAATAATTATTTTCCTCGGAAATTCCTCGGAAAAAATTTTCAAATTTTTTTGGCGCAAATTTTTTTAAATTTTGGCGCTTTTTTAAAATCCCAAAATTTATTTTTTTTTTTTTAATAATTAATTATTTTCCTCGGAAATTCCTCGGAAACAAACCATTAAAATATAATAAATTTTCCTCGGAAATTCCTCGGAAACTAACCATTAAAATATTAATAAAAATTCGTCGGAAATTCGTCGGAAAACATGTGTCAGACGAAGCAGTTTTGCAGGAAAGCTTTCCTAGGAAATTTTCCTCGGAAATTCCTAGGAAAGCTTCTGACTAAAAATTCCTAGGAAATTCCTCGGAAAATCCTAGGAATAGATCGAAAATTTCCTAGGAATTTTTTCGTCGGTAATTTCCTCGGAAAACACTGTTTCCGAGGAAATTAGGCTGTTTTCCTAGGAAAAAATTCCTAGGAAAAATTGATATTTCTTGTAGTGTTCTCAAAAATTATTGAGATTGTGAATCTTATGAAAAATTGTGGTGAAAACATCTCAGATCAGATGGTAGTAGAGAAGATATTGAGATCCTTGAATCCAAAGTTTGATTTCATAGTAGTAGCAATCCAAGAAGCAAAGGATGTTACAACTATGAAGATTGAAGAATTGCAAAGTTCACTGGAAGCACATGAACTGTTAGTGATTGATAGAGGTTCTGAAAGATCTGTACAACAAGCCCTTCAAGCACAAACAGTCAAGAAAGAGGGAAATCACAAGAATTTCAAGAAAAAGGGAAAGGGAAGAACAAACTGGTCCAACAATGGAAAGTCTAAAACTGATGACAAAATTGAATCGTCAAGAAGAGGAGGTTTTGGCAAAGGTCAGAATAAGAAGAAGGACTTTGATAAAAGTAAAGTTCAGTGCAACAATTGTGAAAAGTATGGACATTTTGCTGATGAATATTGGTTCAAGAAAGATAAAAAGACTTATGAGGAAGCAAATATAGCTCATGGAGATTATCCCAATACAGTCTTGATGATGGCTACTACATGTGAAGATAAGATCAAGAATGAAGAGTGGTATCTTGATTCTGGGTGCTCTAATCATATGACTGCTCATAGAGAATGGTTAACTAATTTTGATTCTAGCAAGAAAACTAGTATCAAATTAGCTGACAGTAGATAGCTTGCATCAGAAGGAAGTGGAAATATGGTGATCAAGAGCAATCATGGTGGGAGAATCATTATTGAAGATGTTTTCTATGTTCCAGATATGAAGTGCAGTCTGATGAGCATAGGTCAATTAGTGGAGAAGGGGTTCTCAGTAACAATGGATGGCAATTCATTGAAACTGTTTGATGCAAGGAAGAACTTAGTGCTAAAGTCTACCCTGTCAAATAACAGAACCTACAGATGCAGCATCTCAAGTGATAAGATGATGTGCCTGTCTGCAACAGTCAGTGAAGATGCTGAAGCTCTATGGCATCTGAGGTACGGTCACTTGAATTTTAGAAGTCTTAGTGAATTGGAATCTAAAGAATTGGTGCACGGTTTACCTAAACTGAATATCAGAAAAACTATACGTGGAGTGTGTGTGAAGAGCAAGCAAAATAGGTTGCCTTTTGTGTCAGAAGTACCTTAAAGAGCAAGTGTGGCATTACAAGTAATTCATTCTCATATTTGTGGACCTTTTGAGGTAGCTTCTTTGGGTGGTAGTAAGTATTTCATTACTTTTGTTGATGAATTTACAAGAATGATATGGTTGTATACTATTAAGCTTAAGAGTGAAGCTTTGGAGGTATTCAAAAAATTCAAAGTCTTAATAGAGAAAGAGAGTGATAAAGCTATTAAGATTTTAAGGACAGATGGTGGAGGTGAGTATACATCCAAGGAATATGAAGCTTTCTGCATGAATCAGGGAATTGCTCATGAAGTAACAACCCCATATACACCACAACACAATGGTCTTACAGAAAGAAGGAATAGAACCTTGCTTGACATGGCCAGAAGCATGATTAAGCAGAAAAATCTACCACACAAGTTTTGGGGAGAAGCAGCCACCACAACTGCTTATATCCTAAACAAATGCCCTACAAAGAAGCTAAATTTGAAAGTACCAGAAGAAGCTTGGTGTGGAAGGAAACCCAGTGTGAAGCATTTCAAGGTGTTTGGTTCTTTGTGCTACAAACATGTGCCAGATACTAAAAGAAGTAAGCTTGAAGATAAAAGTGAGATTATGATACTCATTGTGCGCTCTCTAAAAAAAAACGCAAACCTCGAGCGTGTATGAACGCTCGGAAAGAAGTGCGTAGTCGCCACCAAAGTTTTTGTTTAAAGGGAACGTTGATAAACCCTTAAGTTTTTATTTTTAAAGGGAAACGATAATAAAACCCTTGACGATGTGGATAGGATGGTCATTGCAACCATTATCGGGTTCGGGAGTCGATTATGCAAAGGGGAAGGTATTAGCACCCCTCACATCCGTTGTACTCAACGGGAACCTCCTAGTTAGTTAAGGCTAAAGTGTTTTAAAAGTTTTGCTTGCATGCTTGAATATAAATATAGGGGAAAAAGAAATAAAAAGGGGAAAAAGATATTTTTTATTATTGTGCTTGACAAGAACGGGGTCTTGCTCCTACGTATTTCCCGGTGCGATGGAGAATTCAAAGCTACGTAGTTCTTTGGTAGAAAAAAAAAGTTTCTTTGTTGATTGTTTTTAATGAACGATGTTTTAATCGTATTCTTTGCGGTTAAACGTAGCTTGTATGCTCGCGCGTGGGAGGCTTAAGCGTTTCTTTGTATCGTATTTAGAATTGATAAAAACTGTTCTGTTAGGGTTAAAAGATAATAGTTTAGAGGTTTGAAGGGTTTGAATTGACCCACTGGGGCCAAAATTTTGGTTCATTTGTCGCGGGGACAAGAAAGGTCAATTGATCCAACGGGATCGAGAATTGATTCAATATGACTAGAACTGTGGATCAAGAAGGGTTCAATGGATCCAACGGGATCGAAACATCGATCAAATGACTACGGGGAGTCAATAAAAGGGTTCATGGATCCAACGGGATCGAGCATTGATTCCAAATTGACTACGGGGAGTCAAGAAAAGGTTTCCAATGGATCCAACGGGCTCGAGCATTGATTCAAATGACTAGGGGAGTAAGAAAAGGTTCAATGGATCCAACGGATCAAGCATTGAATTCAATGACTACGGGGAGTCAAGAAGGGTTCAATGGATCCAACGATCGAGCTATGATTCAAATGACTACGGGGAGTCAAGAAAGGTTCAATGGCTCCAAACGGATCGAGCATTGATTCAAAAGACTACGGGGAGTCAAGAAAAGGTTCAATGGATACCACGGGATCGCGACATAATTCAAATGACTACGTGGAGTCAGAAAAGGTTCAATGAATCCAACTGGACTCGAGCATTGATTCAAATG